>OY982550.1:18184117-19486613 GCA_963859965.1 Ceramica pisi
TTGAGCGGTTTTTTTTATTTGATATGGGTACGCTCTTGTTTGAAGTCTGGGTTAGAGATGACAGAGACAAAGTCGACGGTGGAGCGAGCTTACCCAGAAGACTCACTTCATCAAAGTTTACACGGTGAGGTGTTATAAGAATCGCACTGCAGATCCCAAGACAATAACGGCAACTTGAAGTTTATGTTTACATCCACATAAAGTAACAATCTTACATTTTTTTTTTGGGACAAGCCCGCCACACATTCCCAACCACTGCAACTCCTGAAAGCCAGAATCAACAGTGGCGACCACCAGAAAAACGCCGAGCTAATGAAGCCCGACGAGTCCCGGAGAAACGATTCAACTGTCTTGGATCCCGCATCGAAATTAATCAGAAAGTACAGCGGAGGAGTAGGAAAAATACATTCTTACATTCCTAAATTTCCACATACACCAGCAATGATATTCGAGAAAGAATCCCGAAGAAATTTGGCTAACGAGAAAAGATTCCAACGATTTTCCTATCCAAGACGGAATTCAGAAAATCCGTAGCAACCCGCATCTCTGGACCCGTTTCTGAATTCCGGATCTATTAGGGAACCCTTTTATAATTTCTTCGTGACCGTCAAAAAAGTCAAATAGCATGAGTTTCATGGATTTCTTTTATAGAACTCTAAACCCAGAAGGTACCCAATAGAATTTTAAACTAAGTCTTCGCTCGCCGTCTATCTGTGTGTGTGTCTGTCAGCGGGATGTATCACATGAATGATAGATATTTTGAAATGTTCACAAAGTGAGTGTATTTCAATTCCTTTTTATAGGAGATTGTATTTTAGGAGTTACTGAATAAAATTATAAATAAGTCGTTTTCCATTCGTTGTAGTAACATGGGGTTTCGAGAAAAAAAAACAGTTGAAAGTTGCATATTTGGAACATTTAGGGCCAGTTTCACCGGTTACGGATAAAGTGTCGGTTAGTTATGTGATGGATAACTAACCGACACTTATAATACTATAATACTTTATAACACTCAAATACTTCATAAATCTGCCAGATATCGCTATCCGACACCTGTGAAACCAAAAGTTTTAGTTCATCTGCCAGATAAGTTCCTAATAGGCTAACCGACACTTAATCCGTAACCGGTGAAACTGGCCCTTAATGTAACATTACTTATAATGGAACATATAAAACTGTTTAAACCAAAGGAAGTTTGATGCAAGGGTTACATAGTTTGATTGAATGGACCGCCTTGTTGTAAGCAACCAAAGAGGTCGACACATTTTTTTTTCACATTGATTTGAGATGGATTTGCTCTTGACTCTAGTCTGGGTCAGAAATGACCGAGACAAAGACGACGATGTAGCGAGCTTACCCAGAAGTAGCCTGTTCACTCTAGTTTTGGAGATATTAGGGTTGTAAGCGTTCTGAAACACAGACGCAGGTAGAGGCCTCAAAGAGAGTCAGCACACAGAGGGGCCCGAAAGGGCCGACGCCTGCCGGAGTCGCGGGATTATTCGCAAGAGACACCGTGGCACCGGAACACAAAGGGCAATGAAGGAACATGGATGGGTTTTAGTCAGTAGAAGTGTGACACTCCCTCCCGCTACACCCAGAGCGGGAGGAGTCATTGGAAAATTTCCCATGCCTAAAAAAAAAGTTTCGCTCCTTTGCTGTGCGTATCATAAAATACTATTCCACAAGTCAATTTATTTGGCTGCTTTGAAAGCGTAAATCGCAACTTCTGCTTATAATAATATAATCCCTCGGTGTGCGAGTCCGACTCGCACTTGGCCGGTTTTTAGTATTTGTTGTTATAGCAGCAACAGAAATAATATCCTTGGACATTTCACACAACGCCATATAGTCCCAAGCTAAGCAACCTAATGCTTGTGTTATGGTAACGAGATGGCTGATAAACTACTTATACTTATACACTTTTTTTTTGTAAATACACTTTATAGATAGAAAAACACCCAGACTCGGAACAAATACATGTAGGTCGTAAAAATATTTGTTCCGTGCGGGAATCGAACCCGCGACATGCTGCGCAGCAGTCAATCGCTCAACCACTGCGCCAACCGTGTCGTCAAAAGTCTGAAATACATCATCTGTGTGAAAATTTCAACTGCCTAACTATCACGGTTCATGAGATACCAGCCTGGTGACAGACGGACGGACAACGGAGTCTTAGTAATAGGGTCCCGTTTTACCCTTTGGGTACGTAACCCTAAAAAGCAACAAGAGCAAAAATATGAAATTCAACAAGTACAGAATATTCAAATCAGTAAGCCAGACTCAGCAGAACATGAAACATAAAGAGTGGAAATGAAACCGTTGCGAACATGTTCAACCGTAGATTGGAGACCACTTGTTGATAATACACTTATGAACGGCTGTTTCACTTTTTGTTAAGTACATCATTTCTGTTTCACGTGAGATTAAAAAGTTGAATGAAAGTGGAAGTTTCACGTATTGTCAGCCGCGGGAATTGGTATGACTGTAACTTTGAGCTACAAAAATATCTAGTTGTTTTGATAGTAACATTTTTCGGCCACATCGTCCTGATAGTTATGTCTTGATCACACGTACCGAGCATGGGCGAGACAGTGCTCTTGGTCGAGTGCTAGCTACGTGTAAACACATCACCGAGTACTGTGCAGTAAGAACTAAAAGGCGAGACAGTCGCTCGGACCCTGTTCAATTTATTAGGCCGAGTGCCCTCGCACGCGTTTCCCTGCATGACTCGCTTGCTCACTCGGCAGGTGTAAACATGCACTCGGTTTATACTCGCCACTCGGCTCACGCAGGTCGCTAGCAGCACCATACTGTTTACCCATGTTTTTGTGATGGTATTAATACCGCTACAAACGCCAATCGACATGGATTATGAAAGTTTCCTTACTTCCTAGCTCGTGGCTAAATACCAACAGCCGCACAGGTCGATCTTCAAGGTTAAGCAACGCTTGCCAAGGTTGATCTGTCGATGGGTGACCATCTTAACATATCGAGTTTCCTCCGTGCCTCGGAAAGCACGTTAAGCCGTTGGTCCCGGCTGTCATTTGTAGATCGTTAGCAGTCGTTACGGATTGTCAGAAACCAGTAAATCTGATTCCAGTCTTGACAACAAGAAATACCGTGTTACCCAGTTAATGGGTTGTGGAGGTCTGGTAGGACGCTGCTCCACGTAAAATACTGGTATTCAGCTGAATCCGGTTTGACTGGAAGCCGACCCTGATGTAGTTGGGATAAGGCTAGGCAGATGATACCCGTCTGGCTGCACCTTTAGCTTAGCGTGACGTGTTCAATTAAAACAAGCATGTAATAGAGTAATTATTTACCCGTTATTATTACTAAGATGTCCCGGGGGCATGGGGTGTGTGGAGGGCATCGGTCGCGTGCCCTTCGCAGGGTTGCTGAAGCTCGTCTGCTGTTCGTTCTGTAACAGTATGGTAGACATTAAAATTATGTACATACGTTTAGTGAAAATTATACAGGGAATGCCAAAAGTGAGAGACCATCAGATTTAAAAAAAAATGTAATTAATTTTACCGCAAAAACTTAAAAAAAAAAACACTTTCAAGCAGTCTGGATGCAGTTGATGAATTTATTTTAATTCAATCACACAATGATGCCATTGATGGTGGATCTGCACATCGAAACAAAAAAAAAAAAATATTTCGTAAAACCTATGCACGTCAGACATTTTGTGGCACCCATAATCGGGCTATTTTTTGCTAGGTAAAAACTAGAGATTTTTTTTGTAGGACGTGTTTGTGTGCATTACACTATTGCAATCAGTAGTGCGATTCACTAAGGCAGAACATCTTTACAACCAAGAAATCATCGTTGAAACATCTATTAAATATATGCCACATCAGATGTTTCAACGATGATTTCTTGGTTGTAAAGATGTTCTTCCTTAGTGAATCGCACTACTGTACGTTCCATTTTTATTCTTACAAAAATCGGTCGCCGATTATCGGACGGGGGAGGGCAGCCTAAGTACCACTTCTTTGTTAAATTCTCAAAATTAGATCAAGGTATGAGATATGCGGTAGTACCTGGATGAAAGCTGTCGAAATCGAGAAAGATAACGTGTGCTGGGAGAGGCCTATGTCCAGCAGTGTACTGCTGATAAGCTGATGATGAGTATTGCGATAAGAGTGCTTGTATTCAAGGTTCCAAGTAAATACTAGTTTCCCAAGATAGGTAGGTATACTCACAGCTCTAGGCCTAGGATTTTTCCGGATCCCTCTCCTGGCCCGCGCCTTAGCCGCGTAGTATATCCTGATGTACACGAACACCATGATGCAGGACGGTATGTAGAAGCTGCCCAGTGCAGAGTACACCACGTAGCCGATGTCGTCGGACACCTGGGGAGGAAGAGAACACAGGTTAGAAGAGTTCTTGTAAGGTTGGCAGGAGTTTTGGAGGGGGATTTGTATATTTCTGCCACCGTAGGCGGGGTCTTGTCGCCCCCGGCCACCGTAAGCGCGGGCCTGTGGACGGTGAACTATGGGCTAGCTCGCCGTCCCGGACGGTGTCGTCTTATGACGACAGGCCGTGTCGACGACGCGTTCGTGTTCCACGCGCTCCTCAAAGAGTGTCAGCATAAGGAGGGGCCCAAAAGGGCTGACGCCTGCCGTTGTTGCGGGACTATTCGAAAGAGATACCGCGGCTCCGGAACACAAAGGGCAATGAAGGAACATGGATGGGTTTTAGTCAGTAAAAGTCTGACACTCCCTTCCGCTCCGCCCAGAGCGGAAGAAGGCAAAAAAAAGGCGGGGTCCTGTGGATGTCGAACAATAAGTAGCTCGCCATCCAAAAGGACCAGGCCAGGGTCGGCGCGTTATGTTCTACGCGCGCCTCTAAGAGATGTCAGCATACCTAGTTCTATTGACGGGGCCCGCTGGGGCCAGTGCCTAATAGGGTTGCGAAATTGTTTTAAAGAGCTACCGCAGCCCTGGAACTCAAAGTAGCAATAAGAGTCTGACACTCCCTCCCATTCCTACCGGAGTGAGAGTCAGTTGATGATTTCCCATCCTTAAAAAAAAGTTGACAGGAGTAGGAACCAATAAAAGTTTCCAGAAATTACGTACACTAGATGGCAAGAAACGTTGACATTGGTGAATATTGTCGTTGGCGTCAAAGTTACATTTTCGAAGAAGAGGACTTCTCGCTTAAGCGGCGCTAACTGGTACCGTAATTTTCCCAGAAATCCCTCATTTTGGGCAGGTAGGAGTCTGACGAAGGCAGGTAACCCTGCGTTCGCGTCTTGTCTTTATGGAGGGTTTACGACACAGAGTGTGAAGTCCCGCAAACCGCGATTGAAAAGGGAGGATCCTCCGACAGCTGTCGTGTCCGGTGGGCTACTGCCCAATGGTTGGTATTCAGACTGTTGTACATGTTCAAATCGCACGATACACTCAGATACCACGATGCAAGGTTTCGTTAGTAGTTCCCATCTGGCGACATAGACATACTGGCATTGCGGTTCGTTTTGTTGCGATGTATAAATCGATGAACGTCGGCTGCACGCACGAAAAAGCATGACTCGATGTCACGTTCCGCCTGAGCCGAGCGTGCAAGCGAGAGCGTGGAATAAGCGATAGAGATCTCTATCTCTTTTCCACTCCATCAGCCGAGCCGTCCGATTAGAAGAGAGACAGCGGCAGAACACGACCTACACATGAACTGCCGGTCGATTTTGTAAACATGTCCAAATGAACACTTAGGCGAAGTGAACGACAAGTGTGCTGTCTAACCATAAAAATAAGATAGAATTGTCATTCTATCTTGCCACTGTCATGCTCACTTGTCGTTCACTCCAAATAAGAAATCCAGCCAAATACCCTATTTTTTTTTTCTGTGTAGTCTAGCAATGTTGCTTGTTCTGCTATGTTTCCGGATCAAAAGGGGACAGTTACCATTACAGCGACTATGATTCTTTCATATTTTTACTCGACTGCCTCAGAAAGATTCTAATGTTTTTCCGTACATTACAGCTGCGACCTAATACAGTATTGGGCACGTCCTAAGCGCACGTGACCATCGTGGTATTGCAGTTGTAATATGTATAAGACAAATTATATCGTTTAATATACACTGGCCACATCGGTTGCGGGGTGAAATGGACAGTTAGAACATATTTTCTTTATGGTAGCATGTTGACGAAAAACGAATTTTGAAAATAATAACAGCCGCACGGGTCGATCTTTAAGGTTAAGCAACGCTTGCCAAGGTTGGTCTGTGAATGGGTGACCATCTTAACATGCCTAGTTTCCTCCGTGGCTCGGAAAGCACGTTAAGAGGAAACGCGGGCGGAGAGACTTTGTAAGTATGTAAATAGTCATCATTCGAGGTTTGGCTCTCGCCTGTTTCCTTCTTCAATATTGGACAGATTTAAGAGATATTTCATGAACTGAATAAGAATATATTTTGTGTCGCTATGTTTTCTTTTTTGATGATAAATTAAACGTAAAAGCACTAGGACCCTCAAAATATGCTCATAATTGTCCAATAAACTGCTGTCAAAGAGCCGTACTGAACAAGTTTGGCAACTATTCATGAATAAAGAAAAACATAGGAGCACAGTTTATATCCTTCTTAATCATGTGTAATATCTATTGAATCGATTTAATGTTGGAGGAGGAAACAGGCGAGAGCCAAACCTCGAAATATAACTTTTTACATACGAAGTCTACAAGCCCACATTTCCTCTTAAGCCGTTGGTCCCGGCTCTCATTTGTAGATCGCTGGTAGTCGTTACGGATTGTCAGAAGCCAGTAAATCTGACTCCAGTCTTGCCAAGAAATACCGTGTTACCAAGATGGGTTGTGGATGTCTGGTAGGCAGCCGCTCCACGTAAAATACTGGTATTCAGCTAAATTTGGTTTAACTGGAAGTCAACCCCAATGTAGTTGGGAAAAGGCTAGGTAGATGATGATGGTGGCATGTTGAGGAGAAACGTGCTACAGTGGGTTCAATCCTGCACTTACGTTAAAAAAATACATTTATTATTTTAGTAAGTAGTTTGTTTCATCTTCCTAGCTCGTCATGCTGGGCTGGTTCTGCGGCTTCGGCTGCTGAAAACCTCAAACGGCGGAAATATAGTGGCCTTATTGGCAACTACATTTTTTTGCCGTTTGGGCTTTGAAACTCTTGGACCATGGGGTCCGAGTACTCACGTCCTATTTAAAGATCTAGCAAAACGCTTAGTTGACGCTTCGCGTGACCCAAGAGCTGGCTTTTACCTTGGACAGAGGATAAGCATTGCCATACAACGTGGCAATGCAGCCAGTCTTTTGGGCTCAATTCCAGTCGATAGCGATGGGGACGAATTTTTTGACGCCATATTTTAGTTAGGAGTTTTATTTTCTATATTAAGTGTATATAGTTTGTTCATTAAATAGTAGTTTGTTATGATGTTGAAACTTAGGTTCAAATCTTTTGAAAGTTAGAGTGAACAGTCTCCTTCCAGGTAAGCCCGCTTCATCCTAGACTTTGTCTCTGTCACCTCTGACCTAGGCTAGAGTCAAGAGCAAACCCATCTTAAATAAAAAAAAAGGTTAGGTTATGATGGGGCTGACATGCCTTATAAGGGCAAAAGTCCTGAATACTTATTTGATAAATGTTATTTATTAAAACAGTACGATTGGTGAAAAAACAAATAAAATTGGTTGAAAAACAAAGATAACGCTTTTTATGAAGTTTTCTTCTATCCTTGTCACACAAAATTAATATCGTTCATACTGGATGGCTTCGATTCAATATGACGGGACTTGTCAGTGACGTCACACGTAATCAGTGTTGTCTCTGTTTATCACAGATTTTAAAACACTGAAAACACCACCATTTTTTCGTGATGCGTATCTGCTCTCCAGGTTTTGTGGACTGTAATAAAAAATATCAGTCATAATAATACCCTATTACGTATTACACTACAAAACTAAAAGATGACATCAAATATATTTTTCATAATTCACAGATTTTAGCTTTTTACAAATTTCGATTTTATCAATATTAGATATATATTGGTTGGAATAAAATGTGCGGTTTTATCTGCCCGAAACAATGGTAAAAAAGATGACACCAAATATATATTTCCTATAATTCACAGAAAATTATTTTAGCATTTTATAAATTTTGAAATTTATCAATAAAAGATTAAATAATTGGTTGGAATAAAATGTGAGTTTTATTTAAGTGCAAATTCTACTAATTTTCACATTAGCATCGCATTCGAATATCGTTCTTAAACTGTAAAAAATGTGTGCTTTTTTGACAGTTTACAATTGACATGCGAATGCGAAAGTTGTTTAAAAATTAGTAGTTGGCTCAATAGGGAATATGCATAAAAATATTTATTATCTAAACAGTTTATCTAAAAATATACAAAAATACATTACTAACAGTGGAAATAGAATCAAAATTGCTCGAAAAACAAGCGAGATATAATTACTTTAAACAAATATGTCTGTCCCTCTCGCGAAAACACTGTTTTCTATGGCAGCTGTATAGACGTCACGTAATGTGACGTCAAATTCCATGTCGGACTTCTCGTTCTAATAGTAATCTTTGAAGCGTTATAACTTCATCGCTGATGAAGATATTTAAAAAATATTTTCTAGAGTGTTTACTGGAGCTTATAAGTAATTCATCTTGTAAATAAAAAAATCGCGTGCATATTCCCTATTGACATGCGAATGCGAAAGTTGTTTAAAAATTAGTAGAATTGGCTCAATTCTCCAAACGATGAAGTAGCGTCAGTTAACTAAAAATAAAGGGCACGAAAACGTTTTAAACGATAAATTCCCAGATAATATGTCCTCCTTATTACCAGGGCTTAATAACTTCGGGAAGGTTGCCCGAGTAACTCGCTGCAAGTGACTCGGAACCTATCAGTTTAGGATTCTTTAGGGAAAACGATTATTGGAGAGATCATAACTTATTGCTGTCTCCGTCTTTTATAAAAAAAAACGTTTAGTTAAACGTAAAAACGTTTTTTGGTAACCGTGGTTTGTTTAGTCTTTGATTAAAGACTTTGAAAAATAAACTATTCTTTATAGACAACTAGCTGATGTCTGTGGGTTTGTCCGCTAGATAAATTATGTTTTGAAACCTTCCTCGAGAAACACTCTATTGAGGTAACAAATATCATCAACATCTGCTTAGCCTTTTCCCAACTACTTTGGGGTCAGCTTCCAGTCAAACTGGATTCAGCTGAATACCAGTATTTTACGTGGAGCGGCTGCATACCAGACCTCCACAACCCATGAACTGGGTAACACGGTACTTCTTGACAAGACTGGAGTCAGATTTACTGGCTTCTGACAATCCGTAACGACTGCCAAATATCTGCAAATGTCAGCCGGGACCAACGGCTTTACGTGTTTTCCGAGGCACGGAGGAAACTCGGTATGTTAAGATGGTCACCCATCCACAGACCAACCTTGGCAACCGTTGCTTAACCTTAAAAATCGACCCGTGCGGCTGTTGTTATTTAGCCACGAGCTCCTCGAGGCAACAAATATGTATATATATATAAAACAACCGAATTGAGAACCTTCTCCTTTTTGGGAAGTCGGTTAAAAACAGCTTAATTTAAAACACTATGTAACAATTCTTATTTTGTAACATTCCATTCGAGAAATTTAATCTTAGCTCATTGTGTGTCTACAATAGCCATCAGAGATATTGGTCCAAATGTAGGTACTTTGTATGAAATGTAGACGCTTGTAGAAATCTGATTGGACGTCTTGTTTTTTCCACTGAAGGTAGGTTGAAAATGTAGTAGGTAACTTTTTTAGGGTTCGTATCCAAAGAGTAACCAACAAATGATTTGACCAGTACGATTGTATGGACTTTAAAAGAGACATTGACCTCTGAGTTTGTTTCGGTGTTTCTTCTCAGAGCAGTCAGCTAGGAAACGGCGGCCTCATCTAGTTTAAAATGACCAAAAAAAGAATGACGTGTAAAAGTATTATTTACAACCTACTTACAGAATAATAATCATTTATCATTTAACAGAACCATATAAGCCTCCGCTGTCCGTCCATCCGTCCGTCTGTCTGTCTGTCAGCAGGCTGTATCTCAAGAACTGTAATAGGTAGACAGTTGAAATTTTTACAAATTGTGTATTTTTATTGCCTCTACAGGGTTATTTGTAAAACACCGACAACCTCTCAGGGCTATGTAATTAACATCATTTTTTTTTTTTTTTTTTTTTTTTTTTTTTTTTTTTTATTCAAAACGGGGAAACTCTTGGCCCAAATCTCACCTGATGGAAAGTGATGATTAGGCCGAAGATGGAAGCGAGTTTCACCCGGAATCCTCTAACATAGAGGAACTGGCTATCATACCTCTAAATGCCGTAACACAACAATGCTGTTAACATTGTTGCTATGGCGACAGACTTAGACATGATGGTGGTAGCTTGCCAGGCGGACTTATAAGTCCTACCACCAACCAAACCGAGCAAAAAATTTGCCCCCACTGGGAATTGAACCCGGGACCTCTGGGTCTGAATCGAGTGGTATAACCACTAGACCACGGAGGCGGTTAGTGTCACCTGTTTAGCACCACCCGGGGACCACGTGTAGGGATTTGCTGAAGGGTATTCTCCTACGGACGCGGGTGACTCGGCCCCCAACGAACAAAAAACGATCATAACGGTCATAATGAACAAATTTTGTTCTATGACTTAAAAATTCATAATTTTTCAGTTCATCAGGTTTTCATAAAAAAAAAAAAATACAAACATCCGAATTGAGAACCTCCTCCTTTTTGGAAAGTCGGTTAAAAATAAAATATTTAAGGCGAGGTTGCAGTACTGTGTGTTTTGACGAACAACAGCGACTGTCCGACGAGCGAAATAATGCCTAAATTTTGATTGTTTTTTCTTCTTGGCGAAAACTGATAAAGAAATAATACAATATGGTTTCAACATTTACTTCAAAATGAAAAGCTCTATCTATTGATATAACTTTTATATATATTCGTGATGAAATCTCTTAGCAGTTTAATTTCGTGTCATGTTTGATAAAAAAAAAGTATTGAGCCAATCATTCTAAATCGCGTTTCTATCTTTACGATTTACTCGAGGGTATGTTCAATTTTTATGTAATGATTTTTATTTGTTAAAAAACTCATAATTAATTAGATTTTCATACGTTCAAAAATCTTAAAAAGTACTGCAACCCCGCCTTAAATTGAACGCTCTAAATTTTACGAAGTCTGCGCGAAGCAAAAGAAAGCTCTTTCTTTTTCTTTTGCTTCACATAGACTTCAGAGAACATTTAGAGAGATTATGATGGATTAAAAATGACGAATGACCCCTAGAAAAGAAGCCTTTTCTGTGTCACTTCTGACCAAAAACACGCCAAACCTCGTTCCCACTTTTAATTAAGATCACTCCATTCCACAACCTCCCCTGAATCTCTTCAGACCGCCGTTTCACGCATCCTTGAATAAGAACTACCTTCACTTAAGCTTTAACCGTTTTTTTCCTCTAAATAGGAAATTACGGAGGTCCATAACGATTCCATTATAGTATGACCCAAAGACAAAACCCGTTTTGAAGCTGTTGAGTCGATAACTGTTCAAGTGCAATGCAATATAAACTCAATGCTTTTAAGTAAACGGTCTGTTTTCCAACTTTGATTTTGTGATTACATTTTGGTAAGAGTTTTTGGGGTGGAGTTCTAGTGTAAGTGTAATTTTGATTGTTTAAGAAACGTTTTGTGTGATTAAAATTGACAACAAGAAAAAATCAAAACAAAAAAAAATACAACCGACTTCTAAAAAAATAACTACAAAGTGAAAAATAACTTTAATTTCGGAAGTCGGTGTTTTTGTTAGTTTTTTCGTATTTTGACACCATCTTCCGAAATTAAAGTTATTTTTTACTTTGTAGTTTTTTTTTTTTGGAAGTCGGTTGTATTTTTTTTGTTAAAAGTTTTTTATTTTTCACTTGTTAGTAGTACCCCACACCTAACAAAACCAGTGCAAAATCGCAGAAAGTAAAATATGCAATTTCGATTACTTGGATGACATAAAACCATCATCCAATAGACGAATTCCAGCTATTTCGATTTTAAATCCAAAGCTGTTCATAACCGATTTTGATAAAATGTAAATGGGACCAATCTGCAAGTATATCCTTTCAGATAAAACAAGAATTTTTCAAATCGGTTTATAATAAGTCGGAGTTATGAGGTAGCAAACGAATACAACCGAATTGAGAAACCTCCTCCTTTTTGGGTAGTCGGTTAAAAAATTGGTCCAGTTCAAAACTAACGTCTGGCAACTACTAGTATTCAGGTATTTTGATAAACTAGTCCTAATTGGCGAGGCCGTGAAGCACAAAATGCTTTTTTGAAGTGAAAACTTCTCTTGCACTTCACTTTTCTTGGGATGGGTATAAAATGTTAAACTCGCGCCAGGATACGTGACCTGATCGAAAATTCGTAAGACGGCAAGACCCGTGACCAGTTCGAAAATATTTGTAAGACGGATGATTCAAAAATGCACGACGCGAATGTTCAAGTTTTCACTTCTACCGACACTCCCGAAGTGCAACCAGTTTTTTTTAAAATAAATATCCTTTATTTAATTTAATTTAATAAAATTGATTTCTTTATTTCTTTTAAGTTGTAAAAAATGTCCAGGAATCGTTTTAATACCTATAATTCACGGGTAAGAGAGTGTTCCCAAACAGTTTTTCCTGTTTCAACATGGGGCTTACAGGCAAAATAACCAAAACTCTAGAAATATATCGCGAAGAACAAAACATCAAAAAACAACACAAAACTTGTCCCATTCTAACAATCCACCATAAGATTTACATTTACAAGAGAAAAACACACAATCCATGCTCCTAAAAAACCGAAACGCGTCAAAAAAAGCTGTAACTACTTATGCAAGTTGTTATCATCTATGTCCCAAGCATTATAATGGACAATATTGTGTCAAAAAGCGGGAAGAAACGGCAAAAACATAAAATATCAACTTTTTACAGGAAAATGTGAGCTCAGAAAATTACACTAACTTTTATTATTTCCTTAAGCTATAATTTATACTTCAAATTATCACGATGGAAACTGTTTATTGTAACGTACAAGTTTTTCCTCTTTTCACCCCTAATTTCCCCCTATTTTATCCCCACTTGACCCTATAAATGTTGCTTATAAAGCCCACTGGGGGAATGTATTGTTTAAGTTTTGCTCAAGTGCAATGAAAGGCTGTGAGGTATAAATAGCTTGTGTTTGAAACTTTTGCATGGGTTGTTAGACTGTTAAAATGATTTACAAGGAAGAAATGAAAATATACTAAAAAGTTACCTGTGAACGTTAAGAGATCAATTTTTTTTTTTTTTTTTTACTTGGTTTGGGTTGGCTCTTGACTCTAGTCTTAGACAAAGTCTACGATGGAGCGAGCTTACCCAGAAGTAGCCTGTTCACTCTAACTTTGAAAATCACAACATATTGTAAAAACAAAGTCCTCCGCCGCGTCTATCTGTCTGTCTGTTTGCGATTAACTCAAAAACTGGTGCATCGATATTCATTCTGTTTTCACCAATGGATAGAGTGGTTCTCGAGGAAGGTTATAGTATATAATTTGTCAAGTGGGTGAAGCTGCGGGCATAGTATAGCTGCTGGCTAGTGTACCTTATAAAAACCGGCCAAGAGTGAGTCATATTCGTACTTGAAGGGTTTCGTATCATCAACCAAAAAGATAAAAAAATGTAGTGTGCCTGTTTAATTTTTTTTTTGTTTTGGTGGCAATGGAAATACACCCAAAATATCTACTCTCTTCCTATCATCATTGGATGCAGTCGACTGTCAGCGAAATTGATAGCGGAGGTTTAGTAATAGTTTGAATGTCAAAAATTTGGAGCTTAATCTTGAATGTTTCGTAAACTATTATTTTTCTTAACAGCGTGTCTTTTATACCAAAAAAAAAAAAACGAATTTGGGTGACATTTTTCAGGCAGCGTAAACTTAGTTCTATGCTTAGTATTATTTGGGACATTTTTATTTTATTTTTTTCTGTTGTTTCACTATTTTTCTTTTTCTAAAAGCGTGAAACAGCGTCAAATACCGTTTTTTTATGGACTGGATATCATCAAATGACTCCTACCGCTCTGGGCGGAGCAAAAGGGAGTGTCAGACTCTTACTGACCTCCATTCTTTCTATCTGTCAATATCCATAATTATTACACTTTGACTTACATTTACTTTTGTTTAATAGGATGACATTTTTTGTTTGCGTTGTTTCAATTATTTTCTTTCATTTGTTTTTTTTTTAATACATATATGTATGTACTGGACAACTCCGTACAAAACTGGTAGTGGTTTGCTGAACTGGACCTATTTTGCGCAGCCGCAGAGCACACGATGTTGTTGTTTTTAAAACTAAGTTACATATCCAAATAAATAAGTTTTCTTTCTTTCGAACAAATTCCGCAGTGAGTGGCACCCCACCTCACAGTTTTCATTAGAACATCTTAGAGGGGTAGACAACTGTTATTCGCGACGTGAGTGATTCTGTGGCAGGCTGCCTATTGACGTGGCGTATAATGCTGTATACCTATATTATTGCAGTTGAAGCTTAGGGGAAGACTAAAGATACGATGATTTGGCATGGAACAGGGTGAATGTTTAGATTCAGAATTGTCTATCCATCTGGACAGACAGACGGATACACGGCTGGTGCTTATTTGGGCGAACGGAATTATAAAAAAAAAATGATGACAGTCTACTAGGATCGCAGAAATCGGGCATTGACAAAACAAAAAAAAATATAACCAACTTGAGAACCTCATAATTTTTTAAGTCAATGACAAATAAACATTCGACCTTTCCTTTTACTTCTTGGTAAGCTTGCTTCATTGTAGACTTTGTCTCCGTCATCTCTGGTCTAGACTAGAGTCAAGAGCAAACCCTTAACAAATAAAAAAAAATACGTATGTCTCTTTCTTTTTACTTTTGATAGGCACGCGTTTGAGCACTATCTCACCTGATGGTAAGCGATCTGCTGTTTGAGACTGCACCAATTACAGCCATGTTGCCCAACAGGTCATGTCTGCTGGCTGGTTTCATCAGAACACCATGATAGATTTATTATGTCATAAGACCTAACTTGGTTCTATGAGTAATACGGTTCCATTATTTGAAAGTTAGGTAAGGAAGCCTAGAAACAATAGGTTGACGGATTTGAGTGCTTAGTATTGAGACATGAGCCCCGAATACTCCAAAAAGAATTTGGCCACTCAATTTGATTCTCAACTCAATTTTGCTTACCGAGGTAAGGTAGGCAGGACAGTTTTAACGCAACATTAAACTTTATTAACGACAGTAGTATAAAAGAATTGTTAGCATATTCTCTTTTATAGTTATTGAATTGAATTTTATGCTGACTCTGGTTTAAGCTGTGGTAGGTATTCTTTATTTTTATCCTATTCTCTATCCTCTACGCTTGCTACGCCGTAGCACCTCTTGATGCTACGCCGTAGTCGTAGCCTCTAAGCTTGCTACGCCTGCCGTAGCATTAGCCGCTACGCTTTCGTGGCTAATAATAATAATAACAGAAAAATATTCTACGAACGTAACACTTGTTTGATTGCAACTGTGTGGTCATTACTAAAACCTAACTTTCGAGCGGTTAAAAACCGTGGTTCGAACTGTACAAATATATTATACCCTGCTAACACACGATCACAATTACTTCGAAGACAGCATTCACATCATCAAACACAAAACCATTTACTAATTCCCGCAACTGAAAAAAGCCTCCATTCTAAAATTGAATGACGCTTCGTTACAAGGGGTAAGCAGGCTAGTTAATCAGGCTGCCCGGGGGAGGCTGAGCTACAAGATAACTGCATTACTTTGATGTGGATCCGCTCATTGATTCCACGAATTATGTCGCTCTCTCTTCGAGTACGGATAGCATAAAAATAGAAATAAAAATTAAATGTGAATAGATTTAAATTAATGTGAATGGGTATTTTTTGAAATCTATTTATTTATTGAAAACAATATTTACATAGAAGAAAGTGCTAATAGAAGATTAAAGACACGTCCGCATGGTTGTCTATAGCAAAAGTGACGAAAAAAAGCTGGTAGCCATTTTTTTGACAGTTTCTTCACGAAGAATCAGCATCGCCATGCCTTGTGGTATGGCATTGCTGATTCTTTGGTCGAAGATGGTGCTTTGCATGGTATTGAAAAATATCAAGTTTTGGCCGGAGAAGGTACATACTTTTTCGACTACAAAGAAGTATTATTTCAATTTAATTTATGTTATTCAAAAGCCCCAAAATTTTGTACAAATTATAGAAACGATTAGTTATGTATTTCACATTTGAAATCAGGCAGTTATGTGAAAACTTCAACCTTTTCAAAACTTCCACATTTCGAATGTTATCGATTCTTGATTTAAGAGCTCAAATGAAAAGTTATTCGTTTTCATCGGTCACGGATTGTTTCCCAGAGTTTCGCGCAAATCCCTCTGAGGAATAGTCCTCCTCTCGTCAATAAAACTCCAATAATTATCGCTAACTATCGACACGCGAATAATATTCAGTTATTAGTCGATACTTAGTTATTTAGTTAAGTTTTAAAACATGGTTGAATTTCGGCGAAACCACAGAGCATGGAGACTGGTCGAGTTGGCATTGTCAAATTTTGCTTACAAGTCTAGCGTGTCAGTGAGTGTCACATGGTAGCTTGGTCACCAAACTGACGAATCGTGATTTGGTTATGCTAGGTTAAGTTATCTGCACCTTCCTCCTATGCATAGATAGGTGTTGTGGAATCTTTCGAAGGGCTCACCGCTGCCTTTGAACGCAAAGGGCAGAAGGAACACTGCTGAATTTTAGTCATTAAGAGTCTGACACTACGTTCTGTTCCGAGAGTGGAAGAATTCATTTGAAGATTTGTCATCTAAAACATCAGGACTATCATGTAGATCGTTATTTTACGAGTACATTAAATTATTGTCTGGCAGTTTGAGCAATTGATGCGGCCTACCGAAATGTCCTTACTTTGATAGTGTTTGATTTGAGCTCTCCAATGTTCTGACTTGAGCTTCACGATAATTGAAAAGTGTTTGCACTATCTGGATAAGTCTGCTCACTGTGATGTTTTCCTCAGAAGACCAATCTAGATTTAAGAGTCCTATTACGAATCGTCAATGCTCGTTTGCAATAGACGAAGTTACGTTGGTCTGCGTTGGGAGTACATCTATAGTCCGTGAAACAATTTTGATACTTACTAGTCTGAATAGGATTATAGTTTATTTGGGCGCTCACGCGAGACTGAGGAGCGCGCGCGCTGAATTGATGCAGAATATATAGTACTTTAATTTTATTTATTGTAATTTTGTTTTATTATAATATTGAAAAACGAAAACTAATTAAACGTATTCATTGTAGATTGAAATTTTATATCATATTAATTTATTTGATAAAATTGTTTTTATTTGGAATATAATGGACGCTGAATCAAGACATTTCTGGCTTAAATTAGGTTTTCTTTACGTTTTTTTCTGTAAAAACTCAAGGAATTTAGAGAAATTCTAGAACTCCAATAAACAAGTAAAACATTCAACTTAGCTTTAAGTAATTTCAGCTTTTAAAGGAATTGATTGTAACAATGTGAATTTGACCGTCAAAGTTCCATCGCCGACATTTTTTCTTGCAAACTGAGTTCGTAAAATATTTATAGTAAATTACACGAAAAGAAAAATGAAAATGTGTAACTCTAACTTACAAGAAAGAGACTGGCACTATCGTTATTCAGGATCAAATAATTAAAATATCTTACTGCTGCTGAAAACTACAGCGTCAAAAATCATGAATTTCCGTAAAAAATGTAATAGGACTCTAAATATCTAGATTGGTCTCCTACATGGTCATTTCTCAATCAAATGACTATGGCGGAATGTGTGGACCTCTGGATTTGTTTCGATGTTTCTTCTCATAGTAGTCTGCTTGGAAATACCAGCTTCACCTTATATAAAATGACAAAAAAGATTGACGCGTAAATTGTGCTATTTTAACCAATAACTAAAATAAGTGTCATTGTTCATCATTAATAAATTATCACCAAAACTGATGCTCATCACAATTTCTTGGACATGCATAAATATTACAAGTAACGGCATCTCCAGCCAACGTGTCAGTTCCTTGCTCTATAGGCCATAGTTTAGACCTAATTTTAGTTATGTACAAAGTTTTCTTCACACAATAAGGGACAGATATATTCTGATAGAACTCGTTAGGCTGAAAACTAGGCTTAGGTCGAACATTACTTCGAACAATGATAATGGTCAAAGTTTCTTATTTAATGAACTTGGACTGTCTGAGATTAACAAACGTGCTTTGTGATGTAATGAGTATCTAGCGTAAAGGCCTAAGGGTCAGATTACACCAAGTAGGGGCCCGAAAGGGCCGACGCCTGCCGGAGTTGCGGGACTATTCGAAAGAGATACCGCGGCTCCGGAACACAAAGGGCAAAGAAGGAACATGGATGGGTTTTAGTCAGTAAAAGTCTGACACTCCCTTCCGCTCCGCCCAGAGCGGGAGAAGTCATATTTTGATGATTTCCCATCCTTAAAAAAAAAGGGTCATCGTACACCAAAACCGTATCATCTCTTTATGATAGTAATACCATTAAGAATTTTATTTCCTGCACAGTAAGGTACAAGTTGCAGTTATTCGAATTTAATCACTTTTTGTCATATTCAATGCCCATGTAGATGTCACCGTAAAAAGGCAAACACCGTAAGATTGTAATATATCGCGTGAAATTTTCAACTGTTTTTTTTAAATAAGTCACGGATTTATTGGAAACTAATTTTAGATAGAACATATAAAAAATGAGAATATATCGAGAAATTAAAATCTAATCAAGATTTATTACAATCTTAAGAAATCTGTCATTTTCCGGTGACATACATAGATAAACAATATTTTTCCAAGAAGTCATAGATAATTCCCAAAGTAAAAATAAACCACCATAGCCAAATGAAATACTTGCTTCCTTGATAGTAAAATAGTTGCTTTTAAACTAAGAACGCTAACCTAATCACAGACAAGTTCTTTTAATTAATGTTAGACATGTTAGTCCAACAAATAGACTTAAAGCTCCAAGCAGATTGTAAACCATTTTAATTATGTTACAAACTACCCTCTTTTCTCGACAAAAACATCTACAACTTAAAATAAAACCGTTAGAAACCGCTTACTTTCCGTATACGATTAATTAACAATTCTAGTACAGAAAAAACAAAAAAAAATACAAAAGTATTAGCAGATTGTTTTGCTAACCCTACCACTTAGAGAAAAGATCCCTGTTTTTATTCAACGGAGAAAAACGCTCGCCTTTACGTTGCATTAGTGCGATTGTCTTTAATAAAGTATTTTTTTGCTAACCCTCCGTGGTTAGGGATTTTATTTTTATTTATTGCATACTAGGTTTGGTTCGCAACCTTCTCGTGTTCTTTAGGTTACAATCGCCTTTTATTAAGCTCTTTTTGTTCAGTTCTTGTTTTTGTGTTTCGATTTTCAGTTCGTATGACGGTCGATCAGCATAAATCAATCTGGGGGCATGGTAGTGCCTCGCCAAGACGAACCAAGGTTGCGGTTCCAGGTTCCGGAATGCGATAAAGCCGCCAATTGTATGTTTTATAGTTTAAGGGTCCTTTATGTTTTCTTTTTTACTTTCGATAGCCACTATCTCACTTGATGGTAAGCGATGATGCGGTCTAAGATGGAGCACGAAATAACCTATTCACTCTTGACTTAAAACCTCCCAGGTTGTAGCTATCAGGAAATACAGACTACGGCCTGCACGGATCTGGATGAAATATGGAACAGAGAGAGATTACAGTCTGGAATAGCACATTGGCTGCTTTTTATCCCGGGAGTGTGTACCCTAGGAATCACGCGGGCGAAGCAGCTGGCAGAAGCTAGTTATAGTTATAGTTACCTAGTATGAGTATAAACCGAAAGTCTGTCCAGTATTACCAAGGGGTAACGTGCTACCCAGTTGCTGGGTTCTGGAGGTCAGATAAACATTAACTCAATGTAATAATACAGGGAATGGTATTATGCTGCATCTGAAAAAATCTCTAAAATAGAAGCCTCCCTCAACAAAGTAACAAAATACAAAACTTCGTAACCTTGTAAACTGCCAGGCAGTTTGTAAGTATATTGTGTAGTAGGTAGAGCTCTTATTAGGGTTCCGCACCTAGAGGGTAAAACGGGACGGGGAATTTTCACTGATGATGTATTTCTGTTGCCGCTATAACAATAAAGTTACTAACAAATTATGGAATGAAATTCTGAAATAAATGATTATTTAATTTAATTCATTTTATTTTAATAAATAAATATTTAAGGGGGCACTCTTGCAACAGACATTTTTTACAGGCGTACAGACGTTTTATAGATAATGGAAACGGAACGCTTCATGCGCGAGTTCAACGCGCACTTGGCTGGTTTTTTTTTCAATTAGATCATTAACAGGCACTTTTGAATTGTCAGGGTCGGCCAGTAAAAAAATATCTGTTGGTAAACATACTTGGTTGAAGGCTAGAATGACAACAAGCTTCTCTTATGATAAGTAGAGCTATAGATTATCTCTTAATTTCGTGCAGTTAATTTCGGGGCTTCACACAAAATACAGTAATCAGCTTGCCAATGTACACGGAGACGTTATTAAATGTAAACATTGTGTTTTACTGGTTAACGCGGATATAATGGGTTTCAGGACAAGGAAGATATATTTTTAAATATGAATTTACTGTGGTACTTTTAAAAATGAATTAAGTACTTAACGAGTTTTTTGGCTAACGACCTGGATGGACTTTGATGGTTTTTTTTATACTTCAAACCGAAAAGATGTGTGCAGTTTTCAATTAATACATATAACGTAAGTGGTGACATTCCCCTCTTGTCTCCAACACTACTCTGTTTAAAATTTAAATTAATTCAGATAGTATAGGTTTTTCAGTAATGTAACAGATAAGAACTTTTTCTTATAGATAACAGTAAAACAAAAAGACGTTCTTGGATTATAAAAAAATTAACATGTTCATAATTTTGATTCGTTCGGAACCCTTTAAGCGCTATAGACTCGCACTTGACCAGTTTTGTAAATAGAAAAACTTTAATTGCATGTGTCAGGAGAAGGTTTTATGAAAGAAAAAATAAGAGAGTTGGAGTTGACGGGAGCGAAGCCTCGAGGGACAGCTAGTTTAACATAAATTTATAATATGTATAACATAAATAGTGGCATTCTTTTTACTTTTTAAAGGCACGCGTTTGACCACTATCTCACCTGATGGTAAGCGATAATGCAGTCTAAGATGGAGCACGCTTGCCTAGGAGTAACCTATTCACTCTCGACTTAAAGACTCCCAGGTTGTAGCTATCAGGAAACACAGACTCCGGCAGGGAATTCATATCTAAATAACTTCATGCTTCTTGTGAATATATTATTAATGGGATCGTTTTCAGCACATCACGGAGTAAGATAGTGATACAATACTCATTATAAACTTTAATGATATATATATTACACTATGTAGTATTTGTCTCTGTAATGACTCTCATAGTGTCTCTCATTACTTTGGGGTAGGTATAATAGTTTTGATCTTGACTATATTATTTAAAAGCTATCCCCCGCGGCTTCGTTCCCATCAACTACAACTTTCCTAAATTTTTTACACTTTCCTAAACTTTCCGCCATAAATCTAACTTCTTTAGTTAAATCCATCCAAGGGGTGGTCTGGAAGAGATTGCCCTGTGTGATAAGACCGCCCATTTTACACTTGTTTTTACAAACGTATTTCCTGTATTTGTTATGAGGTGTACAATAAAGTATACCGCGTGTATCTGACATCGACGCACAAACGATTTCCATGGGTCCAGGGCATGATTATTTAAAGTTTGATTGATTATGTAAAGTTTTGCTGCGCCTGACAGGGTCCATAATTTGTTCTATTTATTCTTTTACCACCTGTATGTGTACATTATGGATGGCAATAAACAATTTGAGATTTGAGATTCTGGACACCCTAGATTTAGAATTTTTCGTCGGCTTTTTTCTCATTTTTTCAAGAGTTTTTTTACTTTAGACTGCTCATAATCGTTATTCTGACCTAACCCAATGAGATTTTTAATAAAAAAATAATTAATTTCAACTACTTTCACAAAAAAGAGCAATCTGAATAAAACCACAAATAGATATCAGCTCAGCTGAGCTGATACGTACTCTTGAAAAAAAAATGAAAAAATGGGAAAAGAACCGACGAAAAATTCCAACACTGGGGTGTCCAGAATCATGCCCTGGATCCATGGAAATCGTTTGTGCGTCGATGTCAGATACACGCGGGATAATATATAAATAAACTTTCTAATTTTTGTATTTCACAAGAACTTCTCCTGACAGTAACAATCACAACAAAAATTGAATTAGCAAAATCAGACCAGCCGTTTACGCGCGATGCGATGACCATGTTAAGTACGGATTCATTTCTACATAAGACTAGCTATCCCTAGCGGCTTCGCTCCCGCCAACTGCAATTTTCTCATTTTTGTCTTTCACAAGAACCTTCTCCAACACAACCAAAAGAAAAGAATCAACGAAATCGGCCCATCATCATCTGCCTAGCCTTTTCCCAACTATATTGGGGTCGGCTTCCAGTCAAACCAGATTCAGCTGAATACCAGTATTTTACGTTGAGCGGCTGCCTACCAGACCTCCACAACCCATTAACTGGGGTAACACGGTACTCCTTGGCAAGACTGGTGTCAGATTTTCTGGCTTCTGACTTTCCGTAACGACTGCCAAAGATCTCCAAATGACAGCCGGGACCAACAGCTTAACGTGCTTTAAGAGGCACGGAGGAAACTCGGTATGTTAAGATGGTCACCCATCCACAGACCAACCTCGGCAAGCGTTGCTTAACCTTGAAGATCGACCTGTGCGGCTGTTATTATTTAGCCACGAGCTCCTCAGCGAAATCGGCCCAGTCTGGTTATTACTCCTCTCCTCTCTATCCAGAATAGATCATGCCAAGGTCTTCGGTGAAGGTCTACCTATGAATTAAATTATCGTTTCGGTCTTGTTATTCATATATAATAATATTATACATATTCCTTATCTCAATATTTTTTTATTCTTTGAAATTTTGCTGAGTGTAATATTGTCCTGCTTATGAGCCGTTTTTTATGAAATCTTTGAAACGTGTTATTTTGTAAAACAATGCTTTTCAAACCGCATGCAATTTTAATGACGCATGGGAACCTTGCTACGCATAGGGTAGGCGACAGATAAACTTGCAATAAAGTACATTGACATTTCCCTTATATTCTTTTGTAGATATCCGAACAATCTATACTATCGATACTTTATATTAATATTATAAAGCAGAAGAGTTTGTTTGTTTGTTTGTTTGGTTGAACGCGCTAATCTCAGGAACTACGATTCGAAAAATTGAGGTCCGATTTGAAAAATTATTTCAGTGTTAGATAGCCCATTTATCGAGGAAGGCTATAGGCTATATACCATCACGCTAAGACAAATAGGAGCGGAGCAGTAATGGAAAATGTGACGCAGACGAAGTTGCGCGGGTCAGCTAGTAATATTATAAAGCAGAAGAGTTTGTTTGTTTGTTTGGTTGAACGCGCTAATCTCAGGAACTACTGGTCCGATTTGAAAATTTCTTTCAGTGTTAGATAGCCCATTTATCGAGGAAGGCTATAGGATATATATCATCACGCTATGACCAATAGGAGCGGGGCAGTAATAAATGTAAAATGTTACGCAGACGACGTTGCACGGGTCAGCTAGTTAATTATAAACGCGTTTTCATTACTAGAACACGTAAAGGAACACGATAGAAGTGGATTCAGGACAGCTTTATGTCTTTATTCCTGTTTTTGATATTAAGAAAGTCTATTGATTTTTATTAATGTATGTGGGTCAATGACCGTAATTATACATTTACTTCTCTTTTTCTTTCTATACTACATCAAATGACAGGAGTCATTTGATGATTTCCACCCTTAAACTACTCACTCCTGCTTTACCCAGAGTGAGTCTCACTCTGGGTAAAGCAGAAGCAAATGTCAGACTCTTAAGGCCTACGCAGACCGGGACGGCATAGCAAGGGATTTTAATTTTTGCTAATGGACATTCAACCGTACTGTTACAGAAATACGACATAAATTGCTATGCTTTAAAATGATGCCGTGGCATTGAAAGGAATTTTATCGCACGGCATTAAAAGACGCGCTACAGGCCCCCGTGGCGGGATGCCGTGGCATACTGCGGTAGGCAACGGCATGCCACGGACTCCGGCGCTCGTGGTGATATACTGCGGGATGCGGCGTGCCGTGGCAAAGTGCTGGAATGCCGCGGTATCTAAGCGGCCAGTGTGCGCTGACTCACAAAATCCCTTGCCATGCCGTCCCGGTCTGCGTAGGCCTTTACTGGCTAAAACCCATCCGTGTTGCTCCAAATGCCCGCCGCGTTCCAGGGCCGCGGTGACTCTTTCGCAACTACCTCTCTCTATGCGTTATTAGTTAAAAAATATAATATAATAATATCCTTGGACATTTCACACAACGGCATATAAGTCCCAAGCTAAGCAACCTAATGCTAGTGTTATGGTAACGAGATGGCTGATAAACTACTTATAGGCATTTTTTTTTCTTGTAAATACATACATATTATAGATAGAAAAACACCCAGACTCGGAAAAAATACATGTAGATCGTACAAATATTTGTTCCATGCGGGAATCGAACCCGCGACATGCTGCGCAGCAGCCAATCGCTCAACCACTGCGCCAACCGTGTCGTCGAAAGTTGAAACGCTATTGCGTGCTCTTTCAGTATAACAAAATAAATAATTACTATAGCATAATACAGACCCAAATAAAGAGCAAACCCAAGTCCCCGAAGTAAACTACCCACAAAAACATCAAACAACAAAATAATTAACAGAATAGTGTCTCAAAAGTGATTAAATTGTTCGTTTAATTTGCGTCCGTAATCGAAAATTGATTGGTAATAAATATTTAATAACAGAGTCCACGTGAAGTCTGTCTGTCCGTCTGTCCGTCCTGAGCAGTAATTTAAACGATGGATACTAATAGATTCAGTGCTGTTATTATTAAGGGAGTGTAATCGCTATTTGATGATGTAAATAATTTATTTTGTTGTGGAAATATTTGTTGAGTAATTTTGGTGTCATATCTACCAGCTATCGTTTTACTGGGGAGAGTTAAATGAAGGGGTAGGTTTTGACAAAATAGTTTTATACGGGGTTATTTGCAAAACAATAATACTTAGCTTCTTAGGGAAGGAACGTACACATGATGATATAAAACTTTAACTTTGAGACTTATCCTGAAAACTCGAAAAAAATATCAGCTGATTCATACATTTTTATCGGCTAAATATTTTATTTTTTATGAAAGAGCTGATATGTTTTTGGGGTTTTACGAATAACCCTGTATACATTCGATCATTAAGTGCATTACATTACATCACATTACATTACATGATTAAATAAATGAATAAATTAATATGGGCAGTATTTTCATAAATACTGTTTTTATAACTGTACAAAGTCGCTCAATAACAGTCTGCCTAGCCTTTTCCAAAGTATGTACTAGATAAATACTAGTATTTTATCTATCTGATCTCTACAACCCAGTTGTTGGGTTACACGATATCCTTGGTGTAGCTCACGATTTAGGACCCATTATTATTATTATATAATCCGTGGTGCTTGGCAACTGGACTTAACCCACTTGTACATGCCCCTTTGTGCCTATGGGCCTAGCTTTGTTCTGTTTCCTGCTTGATAAGGAGAGAAGTGGAAATTATATTTTTTCCTCCCTCCTTCCTAATTACGTTGCGGGATCCAAGATGCTTGAATCGTTTCTCTGGGGCTCATTGAGCTTCATTAGCACTGCGTTTCTCTGGTGGTTGCCACCGGTGAATTCTGACTTTCAGGTGTTGCAGTGGTTGGGAATGTAATTAAAGCTTGCTACACTTGGTCGATCTGATTACCTTACAATTAAATAATGCTGATGAAACCGTGGACACCAATTATTAGCTAAGCTTAATTCATTAACGAACACAAATAATGTTCGTGTTAAATAGTTTTCAATTTTATTGATGACTATTTATCAATGTTTAATTACGAGGTAAATTAACTACTAATTCATACTTGTGACATGTTTCATTTATTTTATAGAGTTTTAGCAAACATTATAACTGTGAGAAAAACTATTATCTATTTCTTCGTTAATTAAGTTAAACATGTACAAAACTGTCACTTTTGCAAAAACGCACTTTTTCAAGAGAAGCATTTACTTATAGATTTGGTGTCGCCTCAAGTTCAAAACAAATGACTACATCAGTGACATTATTGTACTAAGTGCAGAAAAAATCTGGTTAGAGTTATATTTAGTTAATTTTTCAAAAGATTGCAAACATCACAGTTTCGCACCGCGACATTATTTAAAATTACGTTTTAAATATCTAAATAAAATTAAAAAAAAAATGTAGCTAGCGTTAATATCGTGCGCCGCATCTTTGAAAAAAAAAAAACAAACGGGTTGCACTCCGGGAGTGCCGGCAGAAGGGAAAACTTGTACATTAACGTTGTGCATTTTTGAATCAACCGTCTTACGAATTTTCGATCTGGGCACGTGTCCTGATGCGAGTTTAACATTTTAGACCCATCTCAAGAAAAGTGCTAAGGAAGTTTTCACTTCAAAAAATGGCGGCGGGGGGCTTTGCCATCCCCTTAGAAAAAAGTTCAAAGTCCTGTCTACAATATTCCCAAAACAGCTACCAAGAAAACAAATCAAACAGATCGCTCAAAAACATTAAGATCCAAACCGTGACGAAATCACTTACAAAATAATGAAAATTGAAAGCTCAAAATCAGTAAAGTGACTACTACAGAATTAATTTAGTATAAAGTTTTCGCTAGAATGGCCTCCAAACGACCTACGACCAATTTGGCCCAATAGCAGAGTTATAGAAAATAATAAATTAAGTAAAATTGAGAGGCTCAAAGGACCATAGCTTTGCTAATAGTCTTTGTAAATTGTAATGTAACGTTAATTAATTTCTACTCAATTGCTAAGCTAAAAGGAAAGTTATGAAGTTTGTGCCATCTTGTGAAATTATTTTGATTTTACATTAAGGAGGAAGAGATTTGGGGTTCATTTCTTTGTGGGGCAAAAGAAGATGGTCGGTTTGATGAAAAGTGATAACTACTACATCGTATCATATTATAATATTTTTTCCCAAACATGCTTGGAAATGTGAGCATTATTTTGACAACCTTCTTCGTGATAAATCGAAATTGCTGTACTGGCCGAGCAGCGATCAGCAAAAGTTGTATGAAAATCCATATCTGTCTAATTTTGCGGCCTAATAAAAATTACATAGTAAACTCATATCTGTCGTGTAATTTAAAAATGCAACGATCTCGTACTCCGAAACATGGCAATCAAGAAGGTAAAAAATTAAAGGTTTTATTTAAATTTCGAACTGGCTTGCAAATAGAAATCTGTTTTATGCATTATCATAGTATAATGATATGCGGGAAAATTATTGTTGTTTCTCATTGATTTTGAAAAGTAATTGTATTTTAATTTCCGCGAATTATTTGAGAAAAATACTATTTACCAGCCTTGGCCACAACTAGGCATTGATGGACTTGCGTATGTGTGCCTCAGCTGCGCCCACATCTATAGGTACGTTCGTCCATCAATGCCTCTTTTGCTGGCCGCTGCAGTAATTTACTATTAACACCACTTGTAATGTCGAAAACGTACTGTTTGTAAAGGTTTTCTCTAAAAGCTCTTTTTAAAATTGTTTCTGCACTAATATATAAATATGACAAGGGCTGGACGACATTTTGAGAAGAGATGGTACAGGCAGTGCCTTGCATAACATTCTTCCAAATTGCTAATTCTAAGAGGGGATGGACAGGACAGTCAATATCTGGCAATTCTTGAGCATTTCCAGATATTGAACTTGTTTGAATATCTTATCTTAGCAATCTCACATAGCGACATAATTTTACTTTTCGACATACGCGCGAACGAAGTCGCGGGCAACAGCTAGTTGTAAATATGACAACATGGTTGACGCAGTGGATGAGCGATTGGCTGCTTTGCTGCGTGCTGCGGGTTAGATTCCCGCATGGTACAAATATTTGTATGACCAGGTAGTTGTTCCGAGTCTGGCTGTTTGGGTTTGTTTGTTGCCTAAAAATGAACACCCGAAAAACATAAGGGAAATCAGCTGTGCACATAACTCGGTAAGATGTAGGCTAACTATCATCTGATTTATTTATTACTAGCTGACCCGTGCAACGTCGTCTGCGTAACATTTTTCATTACTGCTCCGCTCCTATTTGTCTTAGCGTGATGATATATAGCCTATAACCTTCCTCGATAAATGGGCTATCTAATACTGAAAGAATTTTTCAAATCGGACCAGTAGTTCCTGAGACTACCCCCTACATACAAACTTACAAACATGCAAACTTACAAACAAATGTTACCTCTTTATAATATTAGTATAGAAGTATAGACTAGCTAATGCCCGTGGCTTCGCTCGTTTGACCAATTATATAGTAAAGCCTTCCTCGAGAATCACTCTATCAATTGGTGAAAACACATAGAAATACAAAGAAATGAGAAAACAGCACGAAAATCGGTGCAGTAGTTTTTGAGTTTATCGCGATCAGACAGACAGGCAGACAGTCGCGGCGGAGGACTTTTTTTATAATATGTAGTGATTTGGGAACGTATCTTTGTACAAACCGTTTTGGAAAAAAATTGCAAGCATGTTCCATCTTAGACGGCATCGACGCTTAACATCAGGTTTGGTAGTGGTCAAACGTATGCCTATCAATAGTAAAATAAAAAGAAAATTGCATGGTCGCTAAAAGTATGTCCCGGTAAAATGCGCGGTCCCGTGACAGAGGAATAGCTTTTTTTATATCGCAATATCAAGTGATTCCATTTTCGCTTACCCGTCTAAATCGCACAGTGTTGATGTATACGCTTCCCAAATAAATGCGCATAAAAATTGTGGGTATAAACAGCTGATTTCGGATTCCACTTTCCGCGTTCGTTTCGAGCAAATCGAGAGATTTTCAGATTCGTTTCGAGAAACACATTTATCATCCGGATTGATTCCTTATATGGTACAGATCTTGATCGGTAGGTACAAAATGTCTGATGTTTTTCAGGATTCTGAAAATCTGTGAAAAACGAAACCCTTATGGGATTACTCGGGTGTCTGTTTGTCCGTCTGTCACAGTCAATTTTCTCCGGATCTACAGAACAGATACAGTTGAAATTTGGTTTACATATAGACTTCTGTGACCCGAATACGGACGCGTTACGTAAATAAAGATTATTTTCTAGTATGGGGATCACTTTTGGGGGTCAAACTAGAAAGTAAAAAAAAAGTTTTTCAAACTGTATTGTGTGACATATCAAATGAAAAGACTTACTGTGAGAGTTTTAATTATGTTTTTAAAATAAATAGTTATGAAGTTATTTAAGAAATTAGACCAAAATTACTATTGCACGCGAGTCTGCCTCGCACTTGTTTTTTAACCGACTTCCCAAAAAGGAGGAGGTTATCAATTCGGTTGTATGTTTTTTTTTTTAATGTTTGTTACCTCATAACTCCGACAATTATGAACCGATTTGAAAAATTCTTGTTTTATCTGAAAGGATATACTTGCAGATTGGTCCCATTTAAATCATATCAAAATCTGTTTCGAACTTTGGATTTTAAATCGAAATACCTGGAATTTGACTATTTAGATGATTCTTTGATAATCGAAATTGCGTATTTTGCTTTTCTGCGATTTTGCAGTGGTGTTGTTAGGTGTGGGGCACCACTAAAAAGTGAAAAATAAAAAACTTTTTACAAAAAAATACAACCGACTTCCAAAAAAAACACTACAAAGTAAAAAATAACTTTAATTTCGGAAGTCGGTGTCAAAATACGAAGAAAGTAACAAAAACACCGACTTCCGAAATTAAAGTTATTTTTTTAAAATAACTTTAAAAGTTAGATGAATAGATGAATTATAATGATGTTTATATCTGTAAATTGGTTTCATCAAAAACTTTTACAGTTCAAGAAAGTAATATTTTATATCTGTTATTTACACACGCGGCACAACTTTGAGAAGGAAGCGACCATAAGAATTCGCTTGGGCTGGGTGGCATTCGGGAAGCTCCGTGATATCTTTGAATCGTCGATCCTACAATCTCTTAAGTCCAGGGTCTATAACCAGTGCGTCTAACCCGTAATGACTTACGGAGCCGAAACGTGGACACTCACCGAAGGCCTTGTCTACATATTCAATGTTGCTCAGCGTGCAATGGAGAGAGCAATGCTCGGGGTTTCTCTGGTGGATAGAATTCGCAACGAAGTCATTCACCAGAGAACTAAAGTCACTGACATAGCGCGTAGAACCAGTCAGCATGCTGAAGTGGAAGTGGGCCGGCCCTGTCTGCAGACGGACAGACGGACGATGGAGCAGACATGTGTTAGAGTAGAGACCGTGTGTGGGCAAACGTTGTGTGGGACGCCCTGCGGCACGATGGATCGGTGATTTAAAGAAGGTGACTGGCAGCCGATGGATGCGGAGTGTTCAAGACCGGGATAGTTGGCGCTCTTTGGGGGAGGCTTTCGTTCAGCAGTGGACGGCAATTGGCTGCTCTGATGATATTGTTATGGTGATGATGCGGGAAGCCTTTTCAGGTTCATGACCCAAATGTAATCTGCAGTAGCAAGCTTTCTGCTACAGACATGCGGTTATAAAAGTAATTTTTATTTTATTTGTGATGGATTTGCTCTTGACTCTAGTCCAGAGATGACGGGTAGCTTGTTCACTCTAACTTTGAAAAGATTAGGGTTGTAAGCGTTCAGAAACACAGACGCAGGCAGAGAGTTCCACTCCTTGCTGTGCGCATTATAAAAGACGCTTGGAAACGCTTAGTGCGAATAATTGGTGGAATAGCAACAAGGTAGGGATGGTAAGTTGCAGAGCGTACTTAGGAAAAAAAAAGATACCGGTTTGATTAAATTTTCACACTATTCTCTACAAAAAAATCCAATCTATAGCTAACTCATTCTAAATTAACTACCATTCAAACAGTTGTTCCGGGTTGCTGCCAGATGTTTTTTTTTTAAACTCATGCTGCTAAAATACTATGTCGCGGTGAGGAATTTATTTACGAACTTCACCACGTTGATTTTATTTTGCAAGAGAAAACCTGTAAACCTCTGTACAACCACAAATCGTATTGTATGTTTTTTTTTTTACATTTGTTATGCACGCGTTTGACCACTATCTCACGTAATGGTAAGTGATGATGCGGTTTAAGATGGAGCACGCTTGCCTAGAAGTAACCTATTCACTCATGAATTAAAGACTCTCAGGTTGTAGCTATCCTCCGCTCTGTACTGACTCCGGCAGGTTTTTTCTTCCACTCTGCCCTATCAGCCGTCAAACTATCACTAACTCCCTTTTCTTTCATATCGCTCCTCACATAATCCATGCTTCTATTCTTTGGCCTCTCCCTCTCTATAATTAATCTAATTAATAGTAGAAATACGAAAGTTTGGATGGATGGATGTTTGTTACTCAATCACGCTAGAACGTCTGAACGGATTCGGATGAAATTTGGAACAGAGAAAGATTATAGTCTAGAATAGAACATATGTAGGCTACTTTTTATCCCGAGAGTATATACCCTAGAGACCACTCGGGTGAAGTCACTGGCAGAAGCTTGTTTAAAATAAATGCAGCAACAGTATAATTAATTTTAATAATTAATGTATTAAGTGTCGAACACATTACTGGCCACACTATTTAAACACCGAAATGCGAAATTTAACGCAAATTAAATAAATGAGGTATTTATAAATTAATATCGTACGGTTTAATCTGGTAACTGTTGTTGAAAATTTGCAGATAAATATTGCGGTTTATGTTATTTATTTTCAGTTTAACCGAAAAATTACGTTTCTTGTATCTATACTTATGCTTGTATTATAAAACTAAAGAGTTTGTTTGTTTGAACGCGCTAATCTCAGGAAGTGCTGGTTCGAATTGAAAAATATATTTTAGTGTTGGATAGCCCATTTATCGAGAAAGGCTGTAGGCTAGGGGTGGCCAACCGGTCGATCGCGGGTAGTATTCCAGTCGATCGCCGTAAGGCTAGAAATACTTATACTACGCATATTTTTTTAAAATTTTTGTTTTGGTTCACTATCAACTGTGCACACTAATATAAGCAAATGACACAGGAGCAACAAATTAGAATAAAGTGTAACAATTTCTTACAGGTAAACTCCGCAGTCTGCATGCACACAAAACGTTGTCGTAACTTCATACTACATATGGATAAATAGTTCGATAAATTAATAGAGAACTATTCTGTTTCATTTAAAATAAGATAAGAATGATGATAAGTGGTAATGATTTATGATAAGAAATGTCATTAGATCGCACAGGGTTTAGTCAGAAAAAAAGTAGATCATGGTTCTAATCAAGTTGGTCACCCCTGCTATAGGCCAGGGATGGCGAACCTTTGGTAAGCGTGCCAGTCGTGGCACGCTGCAAAATAATTTGGGTACGCCTATCCTATACAAGATTACTTGTCCAGAGTCGCAGCATATGCTGAGCAAAGGCCGATTCTTGCTTTGATGTGACGCACAACTTTAATTTTCATTTATATTGTTCATTTTGTTTGTACAATTTTTTATTCTTTTGTTTATGTTGTCAACTTGTCAGGTTGTCAATGTCAGTCAGTGCCGGATATCACGGTCGCGCCATAGACAACTGTTGAACTATGTTCTGGTGTGTCTGTGGTGTGACCAGAGAGTCGTGGTAGGTTGATGCCCGGCCTGACATAGACAACATAATTGTTTCTGGCTTTGTTTAGTTTTTAGTTTATGTTTTCTTTTAATTTTGTGTTTTTAGTTTGGTAATTTATATTGTTATTGTGTGTCGCTTCTGGCGGAGTAAATAAATTTTCTTTCTTTCTTTCTTTCTTTCTTACTTAGCAACTTCCGCGCTGGAGATAGGGTCGGTGAGTGTGTTTTGCTGCAGAACAACTTGCTGCTCTTGTCGCTAGCGCGGCAGAATTAGCTTCATCTATTTGACTGACAGACCTTGAATATTCAGAAGTGCCTGTAACTGGTCTATTTGAAATAAAGGATTTTGTATGATGTATTTTAGTTGATAATTTTGTTGGTCCTAAGCCCAATTAAAGTGCGAAAGAAAAGTTTGGATTGCTTATTTTTTCGTTTACCATAAATTGAGTGACATTTTGGGATATAAACAAACGTTAATAACTTTGCTGTTTATGAATATTATTTACTAGCTGACCCGCGCAACTTCGTCTGCGTCACATTTTCCAATAATTCTGCGCTCTTTTTTGACTTAGCTTAATGATATAGCATATAGCCTTCCTCGATAAATGGGCTATCTAACACTGAAAGTTCCTGAGATTAGCGTGTTCAACCAAACAAAAAAAAACAAACTCTTCTGCTTTATAACATTGTAACTCAGAGGTTCTCAGATTTTGTTGTGCAAGGCGTAGCGTATGTTCGACACTCGACTCTCGTGCGCGTACCTGAGAGTTTCTCTGATTTTGTTCAGCAAGGCGTTGTGAACGTTTAGGTGAAGATTCTCCCATACGGCGTATTCTTGCTGCCCGTGCTTGAGAACTATGTTTAGTAAGTTGAGACCTGGCTCTCTTAGGCATTTTCAAATGTTTAAGAAAATGTTAATAGCGTGTAATATTCTAGCTCTGAAAAGAACTATTGTGTAGCCCTGAAAAGAACTATTGTGTAGCCCTGAAAAGAACTGTTGGTTAGCCCTGAAAAGAACTGTTGTTTGACTCTGAGAAGAACTGTTGTTTAGCTCTGAGAAGAACTTTTGCGTAGGTGTAGTTTTAAGAACGAAATCTAAAGAAAATCGCACGAAAATTATTAGACTTCGCGCACGACCGCTGCGTAGGGAGCCGACCTGGCGGCTGAGCCGCGCGGGTACCTTACTCATAGATCTAAACTCCCCTCCCGCACGCGCACCCCCGCCTCGGTGACGTCCACTTCGCAACGGGCCGTGCAGCAGAAATCGTAATATTTTAGTTTCGCCATAACTTCAAAAACAAACGTTCGATTTTAATCATTCAAAGACCAAATATTATCTACATAAACTGTACTTAGTGATGAAATACTTTATTTTGATAAAGATTAATAGCATGAGTAAAATAAACGCGTTTAAATGTAGTCCAAAAAAAAACCAAAAGTGATTTTTTAATTAAAAAAATGGTTGTTGTGCCTCACTCGACATAGATAGGTATAGTGTGTCGCGGACTTTTTTGTAGATATTTATAAGATCTACAATTAATTAGAACAATGTATGATTCTATCTTTTATAGTTTAGGCAGCGTACACAAAATAAGTAACTTTTCTGGTTGATTTTTACACCTTGTGTCCGAAAAACCCAAATATCTTACGGAACCCTATTTTTTTCCAAAATAAAATATAGCCTATGTTACTCGTGGATAAAGTAGCTTTCGAATGGTGAAAGAATTTTTAAAATCGGTGCAGTAGTTTTTGAGCCTATTCATTACAATCAAACAAACAAACAAACAAACAAAGTTTTCCTCTTTATAATATTAGTGTAGAAGTGTAGATTGAGACGTTACATATATAATAACAAGACCTTTTCTAATAAGCCCTTTAAGTATTTGTACTAATTAAAAATTTGTGGTGTATATAACATTACGCTACAACCAATAGGAGCGAAGCATTAATGAAAAATGTGCCTCAGACGAACTTGCGCAGGTTAGCTATTGTATTTAGTAAATATAAGGCTAGATTGTTGTAAGATTAGAGTAACAGTTCATCCTTTTGATGGTGGAAGTGGGATGTGGGTCAAAGATTTAGCATCCCTCCTTTCAGAGATGAAAGTTTCTTGCAGCCTGGACTACGAACACTTAACACCATTCAAACACCGGTCAAGTGTGAGTCGGACTCGCTAGTAAAGGGTTCTTTCCGAATAAGTAATCTATATTTATATAAAACAAAGACGGGTTTGTAACAACACTTATAACTCGAGATCTGCCGAACCAATTTTCGTGGTTATTGATTCGTTGGATTTGTCTCCGACGCGAATAGCAGAATACATCTTAAAAACAATGAAAACTCAATATGTGCAATGAATACTTAATTGACGGGAGCGAAGCCGCGGGGGACAGCTAGTTATTAAATAAAAATGTTTTTACACTTAACAGATTTACTTGTTGTAGGTTTTGTTATAAGTAATAAACCGACCCTCAGAATAAGTCCTTTTATTAGATATGTCGAAAGAAACTGTTAGAGAACAAGTTTTTTTTTTGAATGTTGTTTGCTTTGACTCTAGTCTTGGTTAGAGATGACAGAGACAAAGCGAGGTTGATAGCGTTTTTTATTATTGATAGGCGTAAGTTCAAAAAATTGTAATAACACTCACATTAAATATTAAGAAGTATAATAAAACTCACATTAAATATTTGAAGGGTAGTTATATTTTCTCCTTGTACACAGGTAACACGTCCGTATTCGATGCTAGCCCCAGCAAAATAGGCCGAGTCCATTCCATCAACCTCAAACGTCATTTCTCAATGTCATTCGATCACACTGGTGTTGCCAGTGTAAGAAATAAAATGTCCCACTAAGCGATCTAAATAACTCAAACATTTATTTATTTTATAAAACCTAACACTCGACCATCCTGACGTCGTGCATGTCCTCATGCACGCAAGCCGTTTAGCTACTACAACCTAACACTCGGCCAGCAAGGGTGACAGCATCGAATCCGAACTTACAACTATTAACATGCTATAGGTATCTAAAACATACAATTTGCGAACCATTACTTTCACAAAACAATTAAATAGAAACGCAAATGAGAGAGATGAGAAATGAAAATTAATAATAATTAAACACTAATTAATCATCATAATGATAGTGAACCCTCTTTCTCACAAAACACAGTGGCATTAATTAGAAACATTATTTTTCAAAAGCAATGTTCATGATACAAATGTAATAAACAATATCCATAAATCATGATGGTTGTGAACCTTCCTTCTCACAAACCATGATGGTATTACTTGTGAACCCTCCTTCTCACAAGCAATAATACATAAATATAATAAGATATATCGAAAGTCACAATAGTAGTGAACCCTCCTTCTCACATACCAAGGTGACATTGCTTGTGAACCCTCCTTCTCACAAGCGATATTAATACATAAATATAATAAGATATATGAAAAGTCACGATAGTAGTGAACCCTCATTCTCACATACCAAGGTGACATTGCTTGTGAACCCTCCTTCTCACAAGCAAAAACAATACATAAATATAATAAAATATATCAAAAGTCACAATAGTAGTGAAACCCTTATTCTCACATACCAAGGTGACATTGCTTGTGAACCCTCCTTCTCACAAGCAAAAACAATACATAAATATCGACAGCCCGAATCTATACAATTTTATTATTCATCATCGTTCAGAACATATCATTATTGATTACATCATATCTTAACACAATCAATCTAAAATTATAAATGTTATTAATATATTTCTAAACATAATCCAACAATTATATGCCAATATAAGTTTATACTGTTTAGTCTTATCTATTTGAAATACCAAGCCGGGGTTTATTCATTCTATACAGAAATACAATAATATTAAAACTTAATCGTCAATACTGGTTTGTTTACAAATTTACAAATCCAGTGAATAATGTATGTACACACATGTTTGATCAAATAAATTTAACTGAATCTGAATCTGAGTGAATAGCATAAATCAATTATAATGACTATAATGTTCTATATAATTTGGAGTTTAAGTTCAATTTGTATGATAATCTATTCGTAACATATTAGTTATGATGATAATTATGCAACGTCTACGTTAGCAAATAATCTCTATAATTAACGAAATTACGCATCTGTGTCTTCATCGTTACAGCTATTCGTCTCATCATCATCATCACTGCCCTCATTTACATCTAAAGCGGCCACGTGAACCCATGGTAACATGCGATCGGCAGCTACAGTGGTCTTGCGCTTACTTTTAGTACTAGATAACCCTGGTATAGCAGCCAGTCTATAATGGTCGTTACCCAACACAGTAGGTAATCACGCGATAAGGTCCAACATAGGGTGAGATTAGTTTTTTTTGCTTTTACCATCATTTGAAAACGAAGTTCTGGTGATTTTTACAAGATCGCCCTCATCATATACACGTGCAGGAAGCCGGTTTTTGTCCTGAGCGGATTTTTTTTTTTTTTTCTGTTCTACGTCTATTTTATCCTTGACAGTTTCACGTAGGATTTCAGGGTCTAATTCCTCCCTACTTTCCCGTACTAACTCATTAACTCTGCGTTCATATTTAACCCGAACATGACTTCAGCCGGCGTCCTACCCGTGGTCTTTTGTAGAGTATTATTCATACCCCATTGGACTCTACCTACTTTCTCATCCCAGTTCCTCTCATCAAAATTAAGATTCTGGGCAGTTAAGGAGTTCAGAATGGTACGGTTGTACCGCTCTACCTGACCATTCGCTCTAGGACTAGCAACTGCGTTTAAAATATTATCTAAACAAAAACGTTTATACGCGTGCGATGTAAAGCATGTACTACTGTCACTAATGACACGATCGGGGATCCTAAATATATATAGAAGATGTCTTCAAGAACTTTTACGGCCGTCTGCGTCTTAGTACTTCGTACTGGTTTAATAAAAACGAACTTTGTGAAGGCATCCACTATCACCAAAAGGTACGAATTCCCTAACTTCGAACGAACAAAGGGCCCTAACTACAGATAGACCGTAAATGACAACATCAGAAGCCACCGCCACGGTGACCGATGTACTATCTTCTAAATCTAATAGCGGAAATCCTAATTCATTGTTACCATCAAAGAATTTTAATTCTTCCGCATTCTTATACACTACGACATGAGACTTCTGTAAACGACTGTCCTACAAGCAAGGGTAAATCAAGAAGTCTGTCCTCCACTACTTGATACAAAACTCGACCTCTAACACCATCAATGCTCAAATCCACATTCACCCCACCTTTGGATTTTATGATGTCACTTCCAAAACCTATGGAAGGACTATCGTAGGTTAGGCCTAACGCTGAAGCTACGGACTGAGTAATGAGTGTGACCTCACTACCGAAATCTACGAAAGGTTTTATTGAAACGTTATTAATCCTACCTTCTTTAATAAACTTTGAATTTGTTTCCGACGTTTATATACGCATTGTCTTTTGTAAATTGTCAGGACTTTTGTCGTTTCCAGATCTAACATTGCAATTTTCGATTTTATGACCAAACTTACGACACTTATCGCATTGAATTAAGGGTTTGGGGCATTTATGGTAAGGGTGTCCTTTTTCTTTGCAGTTAAAACAAAATAGTTCGCGAGTAATATTACTATTGGTCTCTGTTATTCGGTTTGTAGCATTATTATTTAACGACTCAGATTTAGACGAAGATTGACCTTTAAAATTGACACGATCAGAATATTGTAAAATCTCCTTATTAGTCATTAAAAATTGTAATAACTGATCGGGTTGGGTACCCCGTATCGCATTGGCACTAGACCTCATGGTTCTGTCGCTTAAACCATGTATTATACATTCTACAGCGCGTTTGCCTTCGATGTCACACTGGTTCAATAGGGCCAATTTTTCATAATAGTAGACCTCTATAGGTTCATTAATTTTACTTTTTCTCCTGAGCATGTCCTCCAAGGATTGGCCATAATTTAGTTCAAATGGGAACGCACGCGTCAATTTATGTTTGCAATCGCTCCAACTGAATAGTATAGAGTTCAGACTCTCATACCATGTTTTGGCCAATCCTTGGAGTTTCTGCATAGCAAAATGTATGATGGTTTTTTCGTCCCAACCGTAGACAGTGGCACATTCATTAACTTTTTTAAGCCAAATATCAATGCGTTGACCCTTTGAAGAAGGGTCAAAATTAGGTAATATATTCTTGTGGTTTGAATTCTGCACCGGAGATCCCACTGTTAACGGCTGAGATTGGGACTTAATGTTACTAATGGAATTAATAATATTCATAATTTCTTTTGAGGTAAAAGTTGGGCTGTCTGACCTTACATTCCGTGATATCGTCGGCGCGATGTCAACAGCATCACGTACTTCACGGGATCTCCGCACTGTAGGGCTGCGTTCTCGAGGTAAGCTTCTATCTCGAGCCCGCAACCGGTCCCGTTCGTTGTTCTTCGACCCGCAGCGGTCGTTGCGCTCAGCACCAGCCAGAGGTGTGTCCCGCCGTCTAAGACTGCGCTCCCGGCTCAACTCGCTCTCCAAAGTGCGTAGCCGCTCGCGATGATGTTCCAGCTCGTGTTCCAATTTTCCGACACTGTCACGTCCTTGCCTTTGGCTTGGAGTACGCACGCGACTGTGACTGCGACAGCTGTCGCCATCTCGGCGCGTGCGACTCCGACTCCGTCTGCTTGAGTCTGCATTTCGATCAGCTTCTCGAAGGGTCGACGTCCTTAAACGCCTCCGTGGAGAAGATTCGTTCGAACGTGGCATCGTTATTCTGAAACTTGTAAACGTAAGCGATGTAACTCTTCAATATACACGATAAAAAAAATATTTTGACGGTGGCGGTATATTTAAAATATCTCGAAAACGGGGCTTCCTAGCTCAAAAACAACGACATTTTGTGCCCCCTTACACCCCCAGGATTGAAATAAAGTAATCCTGTAGACCTACTAAAATGACTTCGAAACAACACACTTTAAAAAAATAAAAAAAATAACCGTCACTAAATATTTCACACACGCATTAAGGGATTCTTAGAACTGTTATTAGCTGATACAATATAAGTAAGCAGTATAGTACTGCACAAGCATATATACGTAGGTTAATCCCACTTCTGAAATGTAATAACACTCACATTAAATATTAAGAAGTATAATAAAACTCACATTAAATATTTGAAGGGTAGTTATATTTTCTCCTTGTACACAGGTAACACGTCCGTATTCGATGCTAGCCCCAGCAAAATAGGCCGAGTCCATTCCATCAACCTCAAACGTCATTTCTCAATGTCATTCGATCACACTGGTGTTGCCAGTGTAAGAAATAAAATGTCCCACTAAGCGATCTAAATAACTCAAACATTTATTTATTTTATAAAACCTAACAAAATAAACTAATTTGTCACCTGAAGTGACCACGTATTATTAAAAAAAAAACAGTTATTAACGTTATGTATCTGCGTTTTGGTCACATAATTTCATACTATACGTTAAAAAGAGAACATATTGTTAAAATTTTTGTATGCCTGTGAATGGGGAAACATGCCAGATCCTAATCCTATACCATGTACTTACCATGATTTTATACAAATAAAGTATTCTTATTTTTATTCTTATAAATGTACCAAATTTCAATTAAATCGATTCTGTAGATTCGGGGCAATTTTTTTAATTATTATTTTTTTAATAAAAACTTTATCCCTCACTAGGAATTTCTCCTGCATCGCGGGTGCGTTCACAAACATACAAACTCACTTGCCGAACACTCAGACTCGGAACAACTATATGTAGGCCATAAAAATATATGTTCCGAGCGGGAATCGCACCCGCGACACGCAGCACAGCAGCCAAGCGCTCAACCACTGCGCCAACCAAGTGATCCTATAAAGATTCCTTTTTCTCATTAAAGCGTACGGAACCTTAAAAACAACATCTGTTGTTCTCCTCCTTACCAAGAACTTCCTTAATATTTCACCATGAAAATGGCCTGAAGCTCTTTCGAAACTGTGTTTATAAAAGCCATCTACAGCAATCTAGGTCTCAAGTTACAGGTTTTAGCTTCATGGGCATTAAAGTCTTGCCCTCTGAAAGTACTGTCACGAAATTTATACTACGAACACCCCGTTTCAACCCCTCTGCACCCCGTTTCACCCCTTTTTCTACCTCTGACGTCATGGCTTGTGAACTAGTGAACTATTTTAGTCAAGGTACTGGAAGTTGGTACTGTAGATATTCTGTGTCATTTGTGTTCGAAATTTTCGAGTGGGGTGTGGTTTTTGAAGTTGTTTTAGGTGTTCTGGGTGAATGATGGGTTGTGAGTTCGATTTCCAGTCAGTGAAGTGATATCCAAAATTAAAGTTATTCTATACTTTGTTGTGTTGTTGTTTATTTGTAAGGAAAAAATGCTCATAAAATGCTCTACTGAGCCAAACTGAATAATTTTTTTTATGGGACAACCGATGGCAAGAATGCCGCATCGGAACTTCGGAGTAATCGATGTACTTTTTTGGAAGTCGCTTAATATTATATCCATGTATAAATAAATTTAATAAGTGATTGGTTTTATAGTGTAATATATGTTCATTCAATTAATAAAAACTGGATTACTTGGATGGGGTGCAGTTTTCATAATTTCTTCAATAACGAACGCGGTTTAAGAGAATGAATCTGTTTTGACATATACATAATTATATAAATTGAATATTTATAAACCCAACTTGTGAAATAGTGAGTTATATTGTGAAATGTGTTTTCAAGGTACGATTTCTACTTACAGACCCCATAATTTAAGGGGTGGAACATATACTACTGATGTTTATTTTCAAAAATTTGGAACTATTGTATCATACGATGTTGTAGCGACGTCTTAAAATAACACTGAAAGAAGGAATAAATGACCTTCCGTACTTCGCAAAAAGGTATAATTTAGTACCCTACAATTATAAAATAAAACTAGATTAAAAAGTCGAATTGACACAGCCCAGCGTAAGCCACATCCAGCCAAAGTAATTTCAAAATAAGGGGTTTTTCAAAAACCAATTTTCTGTATAAACACCGACCAGACGGGGGTGATCCGGTAGGGTTATTTATTATTAAAATATTATCCTTTACCATCCGTTTGTGCACCCTAATTGAAAAGCCGTTTCGTTAGGCCGCTTTCGAGATACTCCGGGGTAGTACGAGAGGGAAGAAAAAGGGGTTTAAGGGATTTTAAGAGGAGATTATAAAGGACTGTACTTATGTTTAGGACAAATTAATATTAGAATGTAATTGTGTCGTTAAATGACTTGTTACGTGATGATGAATTTAAGAGTAATAAATTCTAATGCGTTGATGATTTTGGATAAGTGTAATCTATACTAATATTATAAAGCTGAAGAGTTTGTTTGCTTGAACGCACTTATCTCAGGAACTACTCCGGGTAACCTAACTAGGTCCGATTTGAAAAATTCTTTCAGTGTTAGATAGCCCATTTATTTATCATCACGCTAAGACAAATAGGAGCGGAACATTAATGGAAAATGTGACGCAGACGAAGTTGCGCGGGTCAGCTAGTTAATAATAAGTAGTATAGCAGAGAATCTCGTGAAAGCCGATAAAGAGAAACAAATGAAGTATCTCGACATAACACACGAGGTTGTCGACATGTAGAATGTGGACGCGGCTGTCATTGTGCCGATTGTCGTTACGGCCAAAATCTTCGACGACAATCTGTCGAAGCTGGCGTTTCGCAGTTGGGTGATGGACCTGATACAGAAGGCAGTGCTCCTCGATACGGCTCGTATTGGGAGGAGGTTCCTTTCTCTGAAGCCCTAACCACCGTTATCTTGGACCCTGCTCCCGACACCGGCGGACTACTATTTTTTATATATTTTTAAATGCACTTTTTGAATGTGTTTTTATAAGATATATTTAAAAATGTATTTAATAAGTATAAAAAATAAATAAACGAGCAGTATATATTTTATTATTTCCGATAGTAAAATCACTATAATGTTTGAATTATTAGTGCAAGGGTTGCTGTTTGCTTCAAGATGTAGGAGACATCTCCAACATTCCTGCTAAACATAATAAGTACTAGCTGACCCGTGCAACATCGTCTGCGTAACATGTTTCATTACTGCTCCGCTCCTATTAGTCTTAGCGTGATGATATATAGCCTATAGCCTTCCTCGATAAATGGGCTATCTATCACAGAAATAATTTTTCAAATCGGACCAGTAGTTTCTGAGATTACCCCCTACATACAAACTTATAAACAAATGTTACCTCTTTATAATATTAGTATAGATTTAAGATTGAATAGTAATTCAACTGAAAATTAAACAACCAAAAATCACAGAAGTGACAGATTAGTTTAAAGTCTGAAAAGGAGTTTGAAGTAATTTTTACGTGAAATATTAGTAATGGTTTCGTTGGTAACCCTTTGTGCACGTTTTCCTGAAAGCAAGAAACAAGTTTGTTTACAAAAAAGTTTAATATACTTTACTATTAACTCTTCCGGGTTTCATTTCAGTCGGTGACCCTATTTCTCAGTAAACTTTCCCGTAGTTTTCGTCGCTCATAAGTTTCGCCCAAAATAAAACTTTCTTATGTGTAACGTTTGCAAGTTCGTGAAACTATGCCAAATTTTAACTTTCTACGACAAACTGTTACAAAGAAAGGCATTTAATATGTCAGAGATAAGTTGGGATGGGTGCAATTTTGTACAGTCAGCATTTTTATCTTTACATGGTAAAAAACAAAGTCGCTTCTTGCGTCTCTACTGTGGTCTCTACGCTTAGTAAGGCTTAGTAGAACGCCGAACGACGTTTGAATTCCGCAACGGATTTTAATTCAATTTTATATCTATACTTTCTATACTAATATTATAAAGCAGAAGAGTTTGTTTGTTTGAACGCGCTAATCTCAGGAACTACTGGTCCGATTTGAAAAATTCTTTCAGTGTTAGATAGCCCATTTATCGAGGAAGGCTATAGGCTATATATCATCACGCTAAGACAAATAGGAGCGGAGCAATAATGGAAAATGTGACGCAGATGAAGTTGCGTGGGTCAGCTAGTCATTTAGAAAATTTCTTCCGGGAGGTACGTATAATAAATCTATACTAATATTATAAAGAGGTAAAATTTGTGAGATTGTAAGGAGTCAGATGTGGATCTTTTTTAAAAAGGCTGGAAAACGCCAGTTTGGCCGTCTTAAATTACAAAAGACAGCTATCCTAAACGCCTATAGCTGAAATCAGCTCAGCGGGTCTAAAAAGGCCACTTTAGCAGAATTATAAAGCACATCATGTTACCCGTCACTGTCAAATTTTCCCAATCAACCTTGAACCTAATGCATTAGCGATACAGATGAAAATTAAATTTTACAGATTCTTGTGTGATTAATATTATGATTCTAATATGATTCTCCTAAAGTACCCTTTTCAGTAGTTTCAATTAATATCATCTTTTAAACAATCCACCCATAGTTGAGTAGGTCTTCCTCTACCCATATATGACCGTCCTCAAGTATCTAATTTATTTTTATTCTTCGCTAGTCTCATAAAATAAACATACATCATCTGCCTAGCCTTTTCCCAACTATATTGGAGTCGGCTTCCAGTCAAACCGGATTCAGCTGAATACCAGTATTTTACGTGGAGCGGCTGCCTACCAGACCTCGACAACCCATTAACTGGGTAACACGGTGCTTCAATGGTAAGACTGGTGTCAGATTTTCTGGCTTCTGACTATCCGTAAAGACTGCCAAAGATCTCCAAATGACAGCCGAGACCAACAGCATAAAATAAACATACGATACTTATAAAATATTCTAAACACGAAGAACAATACCTACTCGTATCTCTTATTTTATTATTTGAGCAACATTAACGGAAATGTCTTCCTCATTAATCATTTGCGTGTACCGCTGTTATTTGTACCCTTTTGGGTAAAGCTAGAGAAGGTTAAGGGGGGAGAGGGTGCTTAGCAACAACGGGGATCTGAGAGGTTAAGCCAGGCTGTGATCAGTCCGTTGATGAATAAATATTTCTGCTGCGAAACAGCGTGCTATGTTTGAAAAGTAGAGTGTCAGCAGGCAACTGAACACTGAATGGAAGTGTGCCCAAGAACTCCACGACCTCATCCCAGCAGCCCCTTTCTACCATCGGACATCCAGACGCACTGCTAGTAACCATCTCTACCTTGTCGCTATTCCACCAATTTGCAGTAATCGTTTCCAAACGTCTTTTTTAATGCGCGCAGCAAAGGAGTGGAACTCTCTGCCTGTGATTGTGTTTCCCTAAAACCCTAATTTCTTTAAAGTTACCATGCACAGGCTTTTTCTGGGTAAACTCGCTATCGTCGACTTTGTCTCTGTCGTCTCTGTCCTAGACTAAAGTCAAAAGCAAACCCATCTCGAATAAAAAAAAACGCAATGCAAGAAAAATACCAATCAATCAAACAATTTCTATTATCATTCCCAAGCGTTCAATTCCATTTCACCCTACCAAAAACAAAACACGAGACCATCGTACTCACATCCACACCTATGTAATCTTTATGTAGGTCCCGTTTTTAGTATAACAGCCCTGAATGGTCCTTATGTACATTGTTAAACAGAAATAACACAGTTCGTACGAACAAGCCTGTCAGTGTTGCGGTTTTCAATTCGGCCAGGATTTGAAACCGGAGGAGTGCTGGTATGTTCGACTTCTATGTCAAATTGCCTGTTGAAGCTGGCTTATGGGAACACCTGAATGGAAATTTATTGGTTAGGTATCTTTATACCCGAGTAACAAGAATGGATAAAGTGAGAAATGACTACATTAGAGGTACCTAGTTTAAAAGTGGCGCCAGTGACGGAAAAGTTAAAAGGGAATCGCTTGTCTTTGTATGGTCATGTGAAGAGGAGGGAGGAAACGCATTTAGAGAGATTTTAGAGAGGGAGAGGAAGGCCAAAGAAAGATGAATGGATTGTAAGAAACGATATGAAAGAAAAGGGAGATAGCGAAAGTTTGACGGCTGATAGGGCAGACTGGAAGAAAAAAACATGTTGCGCCGACCCCCAGTAACATGGGATAAGGGCAGGAAGATGATGATATTTATACCCGAGTACCGAGGAAGGGTTAAAAAATTAAATTAAATAAATCGCTCAAAACTTTTGGGAACATATTCATAGTGCGTACAGCAAAGGAGTGGAATTCCCTGCCGGAGTCTGTGTTTCTTGATAGTTACAACCTGGAAGTCTTTAAGTCAAGACTGAATATATTACTTTTAGGCAAGCGTGCTCCATCTTAGACCGCATCATCGCTTACCATCAGGTGTGATAGAGGTCAAACGCGTGCCTATTAAAAGTAAAAAAAAATGTTTATTTCAGACAGTCTCTTCAGACAGAACTCTGACCTTGGCAGAGAGCTTAGAGCAGTTTTGCTTAGCAATCAATTGCTTAGCAAACACATAACACAGGATTTTCCCAGCATAGGGGTTATTATTCAAAAAAACGAGGACAAGAAATATTATATCATAATAATGTAACATGCATTGTACCTCTTTTTTTCCCGTAGTAAATAAATATGAATTACATCAGGGACCTAAAAATATCATTCGCCAACCAAAAAGTGTGACCTAACCCAAAAATTGCTAAGCTTCGGCCATAACAGAAAGAAAATTAGTTACTCCTATTATTTCAGCCCGTACATTCACAATGTACGGGCGATATTATCAGACGACGTACATGTAAAAATTATGCCCATACGTCTCGCTGCCAAACTCGAACATTTTTACTACGAGGTACTTTGAACAGAGGTGGGGTAGTGTCGATGTTTAGTGGGAAAAAAGTTGTCGATGTTTTTTTTGTTTGACTAGCTGTCGCCCGCGACTTCGTTCGCGCATATCCCGTTTTTTCCCGTTACCGTAGGAATTTCCGAAAATCTCTTAGTGCATCTTTACGGAGTGTAAGAAAGCTACATGGAAAATATCATCTTTCTACGGCCAGTAGTTTCGGCTGTGCGTTGATCGATCTGTCAATCAGTTCAGTTTCAATAATATATGTAAGTTTTATATGTACCGAAAGATTAAATAGTGTTTTCTTCATTTGAGTTTTTATATACAAAATACTGTGAAAACAGCATAGCATAACCTGTGCCTAGGATACAGGCTGTCTCTCTAGGAGGAAAGTTCTTTTTAGTCAATCCACAGTAATCTCCCCGACCGAATACTGCAACTACGGCCATACGGAACGGCCTTCAGAATATTAATATAGTGCCAAGTACGTGCGCAAAGCAGGTGTACTCTCTGTTCCCATAATATTATGAACCAATGTGACATCGATCCGACTAGACGATGAGACATCATGCCACAAACCACAGTAAAAATACAACAAATTAATGCGAAGTCTTCATATCTTTTCACACCCGTCATTCACATACTGCCTACCCAATGTCTTAGAATAATGGACTATTTCTCTCTTAGCACTTAACCCACCCCATAAAGGTAGTAGCGCGAACTTTAAGACCTGAAGTACTATAAACCGATGTGTTACGATCGACATACAGGACACAAGTAAACAGTAAAACTCACCAATATGTTACATTGGAAAACTTTATGATACAACGGTCATAAAACGATAATATCGTGGCTTGAACGATTTATGGAACATAGTTTTGATGTGCTGTGCTTGTTTTAAAATGTAGACGTTTCATTCTTTGATTTTGATCGTGTAGAAAATGTTTTTGTTATAACGTGAACCTAGACTGTAGAAGAGAGTTTGTTGCAAGATACCGGTTTTCGTAGGTTTTAAAAAGGAGTTCAAATATATTCGAAGTGCAAGTTTATTTAAAACTACAAAATGTGAATTAGTATTTTGACTGTGTTTCTTTCGGATACTACTATGCTTTAATCCCAAGGTAAGACTGTAATTATGTACTGAGGGGCTAGCACGAATATTTTTCCGTATAGTAACGTTAGCATACGTGAATTTTGAATGTGAAAAACTACAACCCCATAGTATTTTGGTTTAATTTTATAGATATACAATTTATACCATTTAAAAATATGAATATAGCTTCTAATTTAAATAAATATTATGTTCGAAACGAGAATTGTAGCTATGGTAACATTTTACGTTACGGTACTATGCGCTCTGAATAGTGTTATATTTACATTCATTTACTATAATTGATTTTAATTATAATATGTTTTAATTAAAAGGTCAGTTAACCTATGCAAATACATTTGGATGTATAAATACATTTATTTACCTATTAAAGTAATGTTCCAAAAATTACTTATAATTATGTTCATAATTTTAACAAGTTGTGTCTATAATAAACTGGCCAAATGCGAGTCGGACTCTGTTTTAGGATTATCGTATTACACGATTTATGGCGTATTAAAAAAAAAACTACTTACTAGATCTCGTTCAAACCAATTTTCGCTGGTAGTTTACATGGTAATATACATCACATATTTTTTTTAGTTTTATCATTCTCCTATTTTAGAAGTTACAGGGGGGGGGGGGGGCACACATTTTACGACTTTGGAAGTGTCTCTCTCGCAAACTATTTAGTTTAGAAAAAAATGATATTAGAAACCTCAATATTATTTTCGTAGACCTATCCATAGATAACCCACACGTATGGGTTTGATGAATTTTTTTTTTTTGAGTTTCACTTCTAAGTATGGGGACTCTCAAAATTTGCTGTTTTTTTTTTCTATTTTTGTGTCAAAATCTTAATGCGGTTCACAGAATACATCTACTTACCAAGTTTCAACAGCATAATTCTTATAGTTTCGGAAAAAAGTGGCTGTGACACACGGACGGACAGACACACAGACAGACAGACATGATGAATCTATAAGGGTTCCGTCTTTGCCATTTGGCTACGGAACCCTAAAAAGTTATACGGTAGTCACCGCAGCCAGAGTTTTAGATTTTTTTTAGCAATGAAAAGAGATTGAAAAATAGAGGCTCCCAAAAACATCGATATTTATTTACCAACCTTCCCAACCCTACGCCAATTTATTACACAAATGTGTGTATATTTGGTACAGGCTGTACTCGGGAATCCTTTTTTACTAATACGTCATAGATTAGAGTAAAAGCATAGTAATGTGGGGTATTAATTTAAGGTTACTTCGTTCGCCGTACTTTGTTGTCTTGACTACGAAAATGTAGGTTAATGTTAGGTGAGTTTTGCAAGAAAATGCTAAGATGGCGATACTTTGTAAGGGTCTTGAGCAGTTTTATGGGTAAAGTATTTGATCTCATCTGCATTCTGAATTTTAGTGACAGTTTCGCAGGTGGACTATAAAGGAAACAATGTGTTACTTAATCTAAATGTTGCTATTGTGTTTTGTTCAGGTATTTTTCGTAATTGGTAAATATAGTAATTTTTAGGAGCTCCAAGCTAAATAATAACAGCTGCACAGTTCGATTTTCAAGGTTAAGCAACGCTTGCTGAGGTTGGTCTGTAGATGGGTGACCATCTTAACATACCGAGTTTAGAAGTTAAGCTGTTAGTCCCGGCTGTCATTTGGAGATCTTTGACAGTCGTTACGGATTGTCAGAAGCCGGAAAATCTGACACCAGTCTTGCCTGAGAACCGTGTTACCCAGTTAATGGGTTGTGGAGATCTGGTAGGCAGCCGCTCTACGTAAAATACTGGTATTCAGCTAAAGCCAGTATGACTGGAAGCCGACCCCAATAGAGTTGGATAGTTGGGAAAAGGTTAGGCAGATGATGAGTTTTTTTAGCCTGTACTGTTCCACTGCTGGGCAAAGGGTTTCTCCAAGTCCTTCCAAGTGTAATTTCCCCGCGTCAGTTGTGCCAGTCTCCACACAATGGGTGCCTGAAGATAGAAGGCGCCTCCGAGGCCAACTTAGAAAGTGGTGGCGAGACGACCTGGGGCCCGAGTCTGCTATTACAATAGTGTCAGAATGGTCGATCACTGATTTCAAAATGGTTGATTTTGACAAGTTTGTTAATCTACTAACTTAATGGCATCATAATGGCGTCATTATGACATTCCAATGATCAATCGCTGACACGCCATTGAAAGAAAGCCATATGAATGGTAATCTCGTACATAATGACAGATTTAGTATTTACGAACTTCTCACTACTTCAGATTGATAAGTAATATGTAAAACTAAATATAAATAAAATCTGGCATGAATAAATGCTCAAATTTAGCTCGGTTTTATAATAATGGCAATACGGCATTCCTACCGCAATTCTATTACGAGACCATTGACGTTCCAGTGACCGGCCACTGACGTGCCAGTGACCGTGCGATTATGAATTTAGCAGATTACGAACTTTTAGCAAAATGACAATGGCATGACAATTGGATCTTGTCGGAATGACAAATTTATAAAAATAGCAGACTCGGGCCCCTGGACTCGTACCGTGATGGTATGTTTTAGCAGCAAAAACTGGCTAAGTGCGAGTCGGACTCACGTGCTAAACGTTCCGAACCAATTTCATTTTTTTAACATGATGTGGTACAGTAGTTATGGAGATAAGGTGGGGGGGGGGGTTCTTGATCAGAAAGATTAACAGTATTACATTTATTCCGCCTCTACTGTGATTAAAACCTTTTTACCAACTTCCAATCTCACTTAACAACAAAAACAGAAACCTAGAACATAACTAAACGACAAAACACTCACTAAAAGTTATTACAAATACATAATACATTACCTATCTCCAGCCGAACCCTTGTAACATGATTCTATTATCTAAGGCTTCGCAAGCAGTCTAGGTTTGCTCGTAAAAACTAGGGCTAGCCACAGTGCACATAGTTCCAGAAGTTCAACTTCACGGAACGAGCAAAAACAGAGTCACACATTGGCGCGTACATGCGATCAGAGGGCCGATTCTGGAATGGGCGAATTCTGTCAATCGCAAACTGACAAAAAAGCCATCATGTGAAAATGATGGCTTTTTGACAGATTGCGATTGCGTTGAGAATGTGAAAATTAGTCAAATAGGCTAGATTCCATCATCCACAAATTGCAAAACTATTTAGTCCGACAGTTAGAGTATTGAAATATAATGGACACGTATTTATTGTTTTTGTAAATCAATGAATATTGACAAAGATAAAACGCATCAAAACTCGGGAGTGAGGGCTCGTGATGTCACAAACCGCTAAAAATTAAGGCATGGCGTGACGTATTGAGAATTTTAAAAGCGTCGTAACTTCGTCAATTTCGGTTCCCGTAACAAAAGAAAAAATATGGGTCAAATATTTTTTGATAATCTAACTGACGGACTAATTATATTTTTTCAGGACACAAGCCTATTGGCACTCAGAAACAATGCCAGTCGCGAGTGCGCTTTCATTCGCTGTATGTGAAGCGTTTTTTGATCTCAAGACAAGTAGGTTTCTTGGGGAGTGTAAGTGAAAATTTCATCGTAAAAATGTCGGGAAATCCTTTCTTAGTGCTTCCTACGGAATTTAGGGAAACTATATACATACCAAATTTCAGTTTTCTGCGACCAATAGTATCGGCTGTGTCTGTCAGTTACTGAATAACGGAAGAATTTTTATATTAGGACCAGCTGACCCGGTGAACTTCGTTCCACCTAACAGTCGATTCTTTAATTTTTTAGTTTTTTTTTTTTTAAATAAACGTAGCTTAAGTTACTCCTTATTACATCAGCTACCTGCCAATAAAAGTCCCGTCAAAATCGGTCCAGCCATTTCAGACATTAGCCGAAACAAACAGACAGATAGACAGACAAAAATAAAAAAAAAATGTTATTTTTGTGTATGTACCGTATTCATATGCATGTAGTAAAAAACGGTTATTTCAATATTACAAACACACTCCAATTTTATTTATGTGTATTGTGTATGTATAGTTAGGATAATGGCTAGGCACAGGTGCAGAATATGTATGCGTACGTTTACACTAGTTGTATGGAGCCAAGCTTCTGTATTTTTATGTGGCCTATCTGCCCCAGGGGCGGCACCGTGGAGCAGTTGGTATAGGACCGGATCAACGAACTGTTATGTATTTATGAGTAGGTACGTGCGTATTATGTATTTTTTACCGAGTGTGTATGTTGGACACGTGCTACCCTGGAGCTTCCACCTTAAGGTCTGTGTATGGTGGTAGATGTGGACTTATAGTGGACAATTTCAGCTAGGTATAGGCATTGGTACCTTATATTCCAAGTTCCTAGCGCTGCCCAAACAATTTTATTTTCTCAGTGACAAAATGTTTGGGATAGAATACGTACCAACTTTTGACGCATACATATATAAAAACTAATTTGGACCCATACCTATAAATATTACCTAAATATTAGGTACTTGGGAACTGTAAGGAGTATTCTATTGTATTCCTAATTTTTGCGACAACCCTGAAATGTAAGCTCACCTGTTTTCGATTAAGTTTTTTTCAAAGATGTTCTCATGTTCTTTTTTCTGGATGCGTTACAACATGCCTATGAATGTTTTGGATATTTTTTCGAAAATATTTCTATTGGTTTATGACATTGAGTGTATTGGTTGATTGGATTGGTATCTTATTGGCAAGAGTTCTGTTTCAATACTCGTATACCTACAATATTTTTGTTGTACTTCTGTGAGTGTGTAAATAAACTTGTGTTATTATTTCTGGAATTGTGAAGGTCTGCGAAATTGAAAAAGCGTTTTTGAGGTCTTTGTTTACTTAAGTTTAACAGAAGAACTATTTGTTTTATTGTTTTTATTCCCGTCTTGAAATGACTCATATTTCTAAATATTTCATGATCCCTGAAACTGCTGTATAATTATGTAAATCCGTTAGTGCTTTGTTTTCCGTGCATACGTTGCTCATTTAAAATTAAAATCGTTTTCAGCAATTATTTATTTTTATACCAAAGTAACATATTTTAGACTGCAAAAAGACACAAAAAATCAACCCTAAGGTTACTTACAGCATTGGTGCTACAAAATCAGTGCGTTTACATTCACTACATACAATACAGGTCCTCCAATTTAGTGCTTAAATCCAAAAACTAAAAAGCACAATGCAAACTCAAAAGCAACTATTTCCAAAAGACCACTCATTCAGCCCCAATTTCATCCTACAAAATTGTCTGTAAACGATGTCCCTTCCGTTAAAGCGTGTAACTCTGACTACAAGAACATTCACACCCAAGATTCCACAAAAAGCGTCCTAAGAAACATTATGAGAAAATTTCCATACCATTTTATCTAAGTGTAGCTTTTTCACCATATGTACCCTTTTAGACCCCAAGTGGTCCTTTGATTGTGACAGATCTGGGGTCCGGAGTGACCCTTATTAGATGCTCTAAAACGAGGAGTTTTGGACTAGTGTGAATGCCTGCCTTTTGTACAATGATACAGGGTTAGGTAAAATTAGCGTTCCGAAGGTCTGTGTGAAAAACACAGTGATATTTTTGTTAGTTTATTCGTATTTTGACACCAATTTCCGAAATAAAAGTTTTTTTTTTCTTTGTAGTGTTTTTTAAATTTGGAAGTCTGTTGTATTTAAAAAAAAAAGTGACATAACAATGTAAAATCGCAGGAAAGCAAAATACGAAATTTCGTTAAATTGGATGAAAGAAAGTCATCATCCAAGTAAACGAATTTCAGCTATTTTGATTTAAAAGCCAAAATTCCTAACCGATTTTGATCAAACTTAAATGGAACCAATCGACAAGTATAATCTTTCAGGTAAAATAAAAAACTTTTAAATCGGTTCATAAATAACGGAGTTATGAGGTAACAAACATAGAAAAAAATACAACCGAATAATTGTGTATCTCCTCCTTTTTGGGAAGTCGGTCAAAAATTAAATATTATAGGACCATTCGTGTGTCTGCCTGTCCGTCTAGTCGAGTAAAGTAAATAAGTAAATGGCGTCACTGTGGGGGATAAATTAGAAAATTATTTTAGACTGTTTCGAGCAACAAATAAAATGAAAGGGCTTAATCAAAGGGTCCCAAATATATTCATTCAAATAATATTAAAATACAAAATTCTAAATAGTAAATAAAATGAAAATTTCCCACTGAAGCTTCTCAGCCTAAACTAAACATAAATGAAGTAAGTAGAACTCTACTGATAGATTATAAGAAAACTTATAAGAGGTTAAATAGTTTAAAAATTACATGTTAAAAACGTATTATTCCTTAGGAACCCTTTGTGATCGATCCCGTTGCGCGCTTGGCTGTTGTTTTTAGGGTTCAGTACGCAAAAGCCCAAGGGATTAGAAAAGCGCCTATTACTTACTAAGCCTCCGCTATTCGTCCGTTCGTCTATATGTCAGCGGGCTGTATCTCATGAACCGTAATAGTTAGACAGTAAAATTCTTCGCTGAAAGTGAAAATAACAAAAAATCATAGAACAACATACACACACACACAACAATCATGTACTTATATACATAAAATAGTAGATGTACCTGCATAGTATTAAAGATTAGAATAGTTTATATCGGGATTGCTACCATATACCTTTTTATTTGCGAGTTTCCGATATTTCGGCACTGTTGCAAGCGCCATGATCACGGAGTAACTGAAGATCATGCGGGTGGGATGTCAACAAAGATCATCTGAAGAAAATCGGTGTCGGAGATTTCAACAAAGTGTTACTTCGCGGTCAGATACGGTTAGTGTTGTGTGTCTCGTACCGGAGATGGTCGTAATAAAAGACTACGAAAGAAGGTAGACCGATATGTCTGCCAATAACATCCCACCCGCAAGATCTTCAGTAACTCCGTGATCATGACGCTTGCAACTGTGCTGAAATATCGGAAACTCGCAAATAAAAAGGTACATGGTAGCAATCCCGATATGAACTATTCCAATGTTAGTGACCATGAAAGTTTAAACAATATAGTATTAAAGATCTTGGACGATGATGGTATGGAACCCTTCGTGCGCGAGTCCGACTCGCCCTTGGCCGTCATTTTTTGTAAGTACTGCAATAGTGCTGTTAGCAAGTGAAGTCGTGGAAACTGCGGAGTGCTCTCAACTGTGGCTATTTTGTTGAAATGGACAGCTCAGAGGAAGGTGGGATGGGTTTATTTTTTAATGGGATCTTTGTAGTTGATAGGTCTGCTTTGTTAGTCGAGCAGTGAAACGGATTCGATTGAAAAAAAAATACAACCGAATTTAGAACCTCCTCATTTTAGGAAGTCGGTTAAAAAGATATACTCATTCTTTTAATACTTTTCCCAACTGGGTTGGGTGAAGTATTTTGAGTATTTTTTTCTTTGCATTTTCAAAACCTTGCCAGTACCCCACATTCTGAATTTGTGCCTGGATGATGACAATAGGCACCTCCATGATACTACTTAACTTGAGTTTGAGGTGACCATACGCGCATGTCTAGCTAAAGCCGGGTTTACATTGTTGTGTTAGGTCGCGTCGTGTTGTGATATGTCGCAGGCTTGAATTAATTCGTCTGATTGGTGTTTCCTGTGACATGACATAACACGACACAGAAATGTAAATCTAGGCCTCTCAAGGACCGTAAGGCCCGATTGGGGCCAAGTTGTATTGTCTCACTATTATTCTTTTAATTTGCGGATGCTGAATTTTTTTTTTTATTTGAGATGGGTGTGCTCTTGACTCTAGTCTAGGTCAAAGATGACACAGACAAAGTCTACGATGGAGCGAGCTTACCCAGAAGTAGCCTGTTCAATATAACTTAGAAAAGATTAGGGTAGAAACCGGTACTGCCGCGTAGACAGACATTTACAATGAAAGAGTTGCCATTGCAACGAAAATAAATTTCCATAATTTAATATTATGTTATAATGTTACATTCAAGTTTAAACTTGTCTTAAATCTCTATTTATAATACCAGAAAGAAAACAAAATATATCATGTTTTTGTGTTTGCTTAGCTCCTGTTGTGGTCCCAAATTATAAAATAAAGTTATGAGCTTTACTGTTTACGCGTATATAACATACACATTTTATAAAACATATTTGCATTAGGTAAAATTTACCTAACTTTGCGTACCTAACTTTTTGTTTATGTTAAATAAAGTGACTTTATAATTTAGGTGCCTTTATTTTTATTTTTTTTTGCTTTAATGTACACTTATAACAAAAACAGGACAAATATTTATAAAAACATGTGAACAATATGGGTGGTTTTGGATTGGATTTAGTATAAAACTTATTAAGTATCCTTAGAATACAACTTCATTTTTTTATTATTAAACTGTCGTAAATGAATAAATGTTTTGTTTTTCATGCCAATCAATCTTGAGAACTAAGGCTAAGAACTCACGGAGCGATTTTCACCCGCGACCGCCGCGGTTGCGGGCCCGCAGCTTCTGTAGAAAGCAGTTATGTATGTTAAAAATTAAAACACAACTCACGACCCGATTCACGCCCGCGCCTCTACAGAAGCTGCGAGCCCGCAACCGCGGCGGTCGCCGGTAAAAATCGCTCCGTGAGTTCTTAGCCTGAGATTAAGAAAGAGGTCTGACGGTTAATCAATGATTAAACGGTCAGACCACCTTGTATGAGAAAATATAAAAAAGATCCTTATATTGCGTACGTTGCGGGAAATATTGACAATAGAGCAAAGTCATGTACCTACTATAGTTTTATAGAGGACATCAATATCTACAAAAAAGTTCGCGAGAGTATATAATTATCTAACTGCAATTAAGGTTATGTTGAGTCGCGTACAAAAGGTAGTCTTCTATAATATAAAAATTAATCGCCGAATGTGTTGCTAAGCGCAAATCTCGAGAACAGCGGAACCGATTTCGCTAATTCTTTTTTTGTTGTGTTTGTTATTTTCAGGAGAAGGTTCTTATGAAAGAAAAAGTAAGAAAGTTGCAGGGTAGCCAGAGCGAAGCCGCGGGGGACAGCTAGGTAATTATAATTAATTTTACCCAATCAAATTTAAACCCAATATTCTTTAGCAATAAAGTTCAAAATCTAACAAAGAAATTTGACAGATTGTCGTAGCTTGATGTGCCACCCATTTAAAGAAAACAAGCGAAAAGAATTCCTTAAAAACCTTTCTTTTTCTCAAAGTAATAGTAAGAAACAAACTCATAAATATTTGTTGAAACATAATCAAAAGACGTTATAAGGGAAGAAGACTGGAAGAATATAATGGGGTCGTAATGACCATATAAACAAGGGTTAACGGGTCGAAACGGGTCGAAACATGTGAGCACATTCCCTTAGAGTGTCACCCTTAGATGTTATGGTGTCTATTCTTTTAGTGAGCGTGTTTATAACCTTTCAAATGGGTTGTGGAATGTGATTATACTCATACCTACGTGTCAGGCTAGCTTCAATTTTACTTAATGTTTGTAGATACAAGGTGAGAGTCTTTAAGTCAAGAGTGAATAAAAAACCAATACCAAGTAAAAAAAAAAAAAGAATGGGTCACTTCTAGGCAAGCGTGCTCCACCTTAGACCGCATCATCGCTTAACATCAGGTGAGATAGCGGTCAAACGTATGCCTATCAATAGTAAAAAAAAAGATGGAAGTTAGCCTGCTTGTCAATTTTGTATGTAGATCTTTGGCAGTTGTTACGGATAGTCAGAAGCCAGGAAATATGACACCAGTTTTGCCAAGGACTGCCGTGTTATCCAGCGGGTCTTGGAGGTCTGGTAGGCAGCCACTCCACGTAAAACACTGGTATTCAGCTGAATCCGGTTTGACTGGAAGCAGACTCCAATATAGTTGGGAAAAGGCTAGGGGGATGATTGATGATTAGATGGAAGTCAATTATTGCTTTAAAACAGTAATCATTTACGTGGAGCAAACAACTGTCAATACCCCTTGGCTTAACTACCCGTAACGACTGTCAAAGATCTACAAATGACCACAGCTTAACGTGTTTTCCTAGGCATGGAAGATCTCGCAATTATTCAATTGTTTTTTTTTTAAGTATATAAAATCAGGTTTCTAGAGATACATTAATCTTTAACCGGTACGGAACCCTTCGTGCGCGAGTCCAACTTGCACTTGGCGGTTTTTTTAATTATGGAAAATCATCAAATGACTTCTCCCGCTCTGGGCGGAGCGGAAGGGAGTGTCAGACTCTTACTGACTAAAACCCATCCTAGTTCCTCCTAATGCCTTTTGCGTTTCAGGGCCGCAGTGATTCTTTCTTAAAAATTCTGCAACCATGGTAACTATATACATCGGCAAGCTTTGCTTATCCTTGAAGCTCGACCCGACCGGATGTTACAATTTAGTCTCGAGCTGTGACGAAAGTTGATTAGTGCGCCCGAATAATTTTGTTAACCGACTTAAAAAAAGGATTTTATGTATGTACACTGATTACTCAGATTTTTTCATCATCTGATTTCAGTGATTCTTTTTTATGTATTACCACTGACACGCGTGTCGTTGAAAGTCAAAGTAAATTCATTTATTTCGACTAGACAATTAAAGGCACTTTTGTACGTCAAAACAGTTTGAAAATAAAATTACGGTGACTAGTCGTTCATTACGGGGGCCGAGTCACCCGCGTCCGTAGGAGAATACCCTTCAGCGAATCCCTACACGTGGTCCCCGGGTGGTGGTGGTGGGTAAACAGGTGACACTAACCGCCTCCGTGGTCTCGTGGTTATACCACCTGATTCAGACCCAGAGGTCCCGGGTTCGATTCCCAGCGGGGGCAAATTTTTTGCTCGGTTTGGTTGGTGGTAGGACTTGTTCTAAGTCCGCCTGGCAAGCTACCACCATCATGTCTAAGTCTGTCGCCATAACAACAATGTTAATAGCATTGTTGTGTTCCGGCAGTTAGAGGTATGATAGCCAGTTCCTCTGTGTAAGAGGATTCCGGGTGAAACTCGCTTCCATCTTCGGCCTAATCATCATTTTCCATCAGGTGAGATTTGGGCCAAGAGTTTCCCCGTTTTGTATTAAAAAAAAAAAAAAATTCGCCAAAAGTAGATTCTTATAGAGAAGAACGGATGAGAAACTTCACAGTAAGGTACTCCATAGTCAGTTGGATCCTTCTTGATTTAGCCACTCTTAAGGCGGATTTCATCAATCTGAAACTGAAAGCTATCAATATAAGAGCCACGTTTAAGAGCTGTCAGTGTAATTTTTTTCTATGGAATATTGACTCTGATAACTCTTTAAAGGCGAGGTTGCAGTACTGTGTGTTTTGACGAACAACAGCGACTGTCCGACGAGCGAAATAATGCCTAAATTTTGATTGTTTTTTCTTCTTGGCGAAAACTGATAAAGAGATTATACAATATGGTTTCAACATTTACTTCAAAATGAAAAGCTCTATCTATTGATATAACTTTTATATAATAATATATTCGTGATGAAACCTTAGCAGTACACGTTTAAAATTGTAATTTAGTGCCATGTTTGATTAAAAAAAGTATCGAGCTAATCGTTCTAAATCGCGTTTCTATCTTTACGATTTATTTGAGGGTATGTTCAATTTTTATGTAATGATTTTTATTTATTAAAAAACTCATAATTAATAAGATTTTCAGACGTTCAAAAAACTTAAAAAGTACTGCAACCCCGCCTTAATCCATTGAACCATGGTGCTGTTACTAAGCCACGAGACATGAGCCCCTCCATCCAAAGATAACTAAGTATGCTTATTTTTTATCACACAACGGGTCGGAAATGCTGGCTGTGTGCATAATGAGTTCGCTTCCCTCATCACAATGCCTGTTAAAATTCCACATATTTTGCGAGTTAAAAGGCTCACATTTCAGATGGGAATCCGTAAATCTTTGTTATTTTCTTTCTGTTTATGTATTTGTGTATTTTGGGTTATGGGGTAGATATTTTTGATGGTGTATTGTGCTGGTGTTAAACTGTGTAAATTTTGAAGAAAAAAAAACAGAGCTCAAGAATACGGGTGCTTGTCCATTACAGCGGTGCGATGGAATTGCATAAAATCTCCGCACAATGTGAGTCACTGACATTTTGACGGACACGATTAGTTGATATTTCTCCGTTTCTCAGCTCCGCAGCTGTAATAGACAGGCACCCTAAGGGACGATTAAAATGACAACCTTGGCAGTTTTTATTGTGACAACTGCGTTAAGGCCATCAAAGAAAGAGATCCTCAAAGACCTACTAGTATAATCGTCTTGCAGCTTATATGTGTAAACACGAAAATGAATGTAATCGGCCGCATCTGCTTTCATTTTGACAAAGCAACCGTAATCAGTGCGTGTTTTACATAGGTATGTTATTGCGCAGACGATCGAATTGTTAAACATAAGAAGCAATGGATCTCAAATGGTTTTCGATTGCACACTTTTAACGATATAATGGAGGGGGGCTCTCAAGTCGACCCGTATATTTTTAACCGACTTCCCAAAAAGGAGGAGGTTATCAATTCGGTTGTATGTTTTTTTTTTTTTTTTTTTTTTATGTTTGTTACCTCATATCTCCGACAATTATGAACCGATTTGAAAAATTTTTGTTTTATCTGAAAGGATATACTTGCAGATTGGTCCCATTTAAATCATATCAAAATCGGTTACGAACTTTGGATTTTAAATCGAAATAGCTGGAATTTGACTATTTAGATGATTCTTTGATGATCGAAATTGCGTATTTTGCTTTTCTGCGATTTTGGAGTGGTGTTGTTAGGTGTAGGGCACCACTAAAAAGTGAAAAATAAAAAACTTTTTACAAAAAAATACAACCGACTTCCAAAAAAAAACACTACAAAGTAAAAAATAACTTTAATTTCGGAAGTCGGTGTCAAAATACGAAGAAACTAACAAAAACACCGACTTCCGAAATTAAAGTTATTTTTTACTTTGTAGTGTTTTTTTTTGGAAGTCGGTTGTATTTTTTTGTAAAAAGTTTTTTATTTTTTATAACATTAAATTGTTTCTAATTCAATGACAGTTGTCAAATACCTACAAACTTTCCTTAACTCTGTCTAGGCATAATTTTTGTTCTCCCATATAATAAACTGACATAACTTTTACCAAGTAATTTCTAGACAGCCTGAAAATATCCTGTCAGTGGCATTTCATTTCCTTTTCTTACCAAAAAACTTCACTATAAAATAATTACCTTATTAAAAGTTACATATAACAGTCTTTTTCAACTTGCCAGAGAACAATGTCATAACTTATGTCTATTTCTAACTCAGAAACAGACATACTTCTAACTTAGAAACGTTTCGCAAAACTTTAAAACAAGCGTCTTTTGTTCAAAGTTAAAATGGTTAGACCATTTCATTACACACAAAGAAATCTTGCAAGATCTCTCTGACGAGTAAGTTTTTTGTTTGAGGGGCGCTTGAGCGGCTTCTCCATACGAAATTATTAAAGATAATTGTTTTCGTGGAAACATAAAAGTGCGTTTTCTTGATATTTCTTTGGAAATAAATTTCTAGACAAAGAAAAAACTCAAAGCATTTGTAAAAATGAAATTATTGAAAAATCTAAATCGTTGATATGTATGGAGAAGAATGCGCAAGAAACTCCACGAATACTCCTTCAAAGAACTATAAAAGTTACAAAATAATATCGTTATTGGATCAACACAATGCAAAAGTCAAGTCTTTAGCAAACCATGTTAGTTCATGTTTAAGATGGTATTCTGAGGTAAGCACCACACAGACATAACAGTCGATGTATTTGTCAGTTATCGTGTAGCTCAACACAAAACGATCCGGTGAACATTATCAAAGTGTAGACAATCGTTGGTTTCGTGTTTTCTGAATAACGTTGTTAATTTTGTCTATGTGTCTGTATGTATCTATGCATTTACTATAGATTGTATTTGTTTTCTCTTCCTCACGGTTGTGTTTTTCATAATGTTGCACCTACCATGCTGTGTCTGTCCATTCAAAGGTCGACTGGTACAAAATGCCTATGGCATTAAGTCCGCCTTTGTACAGTAACTTGTGCATAAAGTTTTAATAAATAAATAAATAAATTTGGATAGGTTGCATAAATTCCTCAAACTGAAAACTACCTCCACTTTGTTGAGTTTGTGATTATTTTTTTTTTTTCTATGTTGTATGGAGAAGAAACAAAAGCATTTTTACTTAAGAATTGAGTAACAACTTTTTCGAAATTGGAGGAGTTCGCTAAAAAGTTTAGACTAAGGAAAGACAGATGACGAGCGGTGACGCGCGTTTACGAATATACCTATGTAATGTTTTGTTTTTCCTGTTTATTTTTTACTCATATTATATAATATAATATATTTGAACTTATATATTTTCTATGGTTCCGTACCAGCTGTCCGTCCATCCGTCTGTTAGCGGGATATATCTCAAGAACCGTAATAAGTAGACAGTTGATTTCACATTATGTGTATTTCTATTTCCCCTACAACAACAAGTAATAAAATATGAGACGTATAATACCCATACAACAAATGCGTGTTTTCGTACGGAACCCTTCGTGCGAGAGTCCAACTCACACGTGGCCAGTTTTTTTGCATGAACTGCAGACATAGTGTGAATATCGCAACCTGTCAAAAATGTATGAAAATTAAGACTTTTTTGACGGTTTGCGATTGACATGCGATTGCGAAAGTTGTTTAAAAATTAGTAAAATTGGCCCTCTGATGGTAAGCGATGATGTAGCCGAAGATGGAGCACGCTTACCTAGAAGTAACCTATTCATTTTTGACTCAAAGACTCCCAGGTTGTAGCTATCAGGAAACACCGACCGATTTCAGCGAACGAAGTTTACACTATGGTGAGATAGTGGTCAAATGCGTGCTTAATAGTAAAACGTGCTACATCTTCGACCACATCATCGCTTACCTTCAGGTGAGATAGTGGTCAAATGCATGCCTATCAATACTAAAAAAGTTTGTATGTTTTCGGCCATTGAGTTAAGCAAAGGTGACCGTATAGGACGCTCATATTTCGCCGTAAGTCGGTTGTAGGTTTCGCGTGTTTTGGTAACGTGCGTCTACAGTCTAAATGTCTAACCTAACTTAACCATCATGTATTATAATGCTTTCGTATTAACGTTAGACGGCCTATAATATTGTACTACAGATATATTATTATGAAAACACGCAAATATTCACATAAGGTTTCAGGATTGTATGTTGTTTAGGAGTTCTTATTTATCGTGTGTTTCTTATTGCAATATCTGTTTTGCTTGGAAAAAGTCCCCGAAGGGTTGATAAAATGTTTTTGCCTAAGGCTGTTTCTGATGTCCAAAAGCATTGCTGTTTAACTTTTTATTTCAAGTTGTAATAATAGTAAGCAGATAACATTACAGACATTTTATAGACAAGATATAGGCCCAAGGTTTCGTCATGCATAATTTCTGTGCACTGTTCAAAAAGAGTTTTTTGTGTAGTTTAATTATGGCAAGGCAATAGGGTAGATGACTAAAAAAATCTAATTAGTCCGTCAGTTAGATTATCAAAAAATATTTGACCCGTGTTTTTTCTTTTGTTACGGGAGCCAAAATTGACGAAGTTACGACGCTTTTAAAATTCTCAATACGTCACACCTTCGCATAATTTTTACTGAGTCGTGACGTCACGAGCCCCCACTCGCGAGTTTTGATACGTTTTATCTTTGTCAATATTCATTGATTTACAAAAACAAAAAATACGTGTCCATTATTTTTCAATACTCTAACTGACGGACTTAATAGTTTTGCAATTTGTGGATGATGGAATCTAGCCTATTGAAACTAAAGTGGCAGTGGACAGAGCACATTGCTCGCAGAACGGATGGTCGATGGGGCCGAAAAGTTCTGGAGTGGCAACCGCGTATCGGAAGATGCATCGTTGGAAGGCCTCCCACAAGGTGGACCGATGACCTGGTGAAGGTCTCGGGTAGCTGATGGATGCAAGACGCATGGGACCAGTCGTTGTGGCGACGCTTGGGAGAGGCCTTTGTCCTGCAGTGGTCGTCTTTCGGCTGATTTGATGCTGATGATTAAAACCCTGAGGCATGAGCAAAGGAAGGTAAAGATTGTAGCAGGAGAGCAAAGGAAGCTATATACTTTCAGGGTGGTATAGCTCCTGACGGAGTTGCGGGACTATTCGAAAGAGATACCGCGGCTCTGGAACACAAAGGGCAATGGATGGGTTTTAGTCAGTAAAAGTCTGACACTCCCTTTCGCTCCGCCCAGAGCGGGAGAAGTCATTTGATGATTTCCCATCGCTAAAAACAAAAAACAGTGGTATATCTGTAACTGCTGTATAAGTAAAGATAAGTATCCTAAAAGTTGCTCAGCTGAAAACCAGTATCAAGTACTAGGTAGTTTCTGGCATTTATCTTGGACTGGACTGGACGTATTTTGGTACAGCCGTGTGGTTTAATTTATTAAGTTTTTTTAGGGATCCGTACGAAAAGGTCAAAAGGAACTAAGTCTGCCCGTCTGTCACATTCAGATAACTAAAGAACTACTTATGCTATCAACTTCAAATTTGGAATGTTGTAGATGACATTTGGTCAACTATTTTGCAAATACGAAAGAAAGAAATAAATAAGGATTTCTTGAAAATTCGAAGTGTAGCTACTAGGGTTGTGGAATTTATTCGAAAGAGTCACCGCGGCCCTGGAACGCAAAGGGCACTAAGAGGAACACGGATGGGTTTTAGTCAGTAAGAGTCTGACACTCCCTTCTGCTACGCCCAGAGCGGGAGGAGTCATTTGATGATTTGCCGTCCTTAAAAAAGGGGCATGTGGGGGATATAAAAGAACGCTATTTACACATTCTCAAACATTATTTCTGTTTGTTTCATTATTCATTATTACTTTTCGACTCTTTATCTCTGAAGTTTGCATAGAGATAAATCTGATATTATTCTATGTGATAAAAATATATGTATAGATTACGGGAAAATTAAAACCATGTCACTGAATAGCACTCTATTTTAGAAATCATCAACAAAAGGTCAGTCTAAAACTGCAATTTATACCGCAGCATCAAAATTATGTGACGAATACGGCCCACGCCGATGATAATTTTAAAACATATCACGTTTTATATTTTGATGATACGAAACTCGGTGCCCGAGTCCAACTCGATCTTGACCAGTTTTTTTTCCTAAAGACTGGTTGAGGTCTTTGTATTTATTTCAAATAAGTATAATCTTTCTTGCAAAAAGTGAAAAATCTAGGAATTTATCACGTTAAAAGAACCTTATAATGGAAATTGCAAACTCGTGACATTCTTCCAAAACAGTTAACTTGATATAAAAATTCATCCCATAATCAAAAAGATTTGAATTCACTCGCTACCACAGTAGCAAATTGGGACAAAACACACCAGATTAACCGCTTAACAATTTCGTATCTACAAAATTAGATGGTCACTGGAGCAAATATTTTAATACAAGCAAATTCACCTGTGTGTACACACTAGGTGGTTTTTCGGTTCGCTTGTACGGCGTGTTTTCGTTCCGTGTGGCTAGACACCAGTAATTCGTTTAGTGAATGTTAATATAAGAGATATTTGGTGTTTAGTTGGCGGGATTGTAGTAACGAAATTGTTGTTGTTGGCAGCTAAATTGTCATCTGCCTAGCCTTTTCCCAACTATATTGGGGTCGACTTCCAGTCAAACCGGATTCAGCTGAATACCAGTATTTTACGTAGAGCGGCTGCCTACCAGACTTCCACGACCCATTAACTGGGTAACACGGTACTCCTTGGTAAGACTGGTGTCAGATTATCTGGCTTCTGACTATCCGTAACGACTGCCAAAGATCTACAAATGACAGCCGGGACCAACGGCTTAACGTGCTTTCCGAGGCACGGAGGAAACTAGGTATGTTAAGATGGTCACCCATCTACAGACCAACCTTGGCAAGCGTTGCTTAACCTTGAAGATCGACCTGTGCGGCTCTTAATTATATAGCTACGAGCTGTTGGCAGTTAAATTGTGATTGTATTTTGCAACATTTTTATTTCACCAGGAAAAAATAAACGACTGTAGAGGTTGGTTGAAAGCCCCGCACCAATCCTCTATTGACAACAAGGCCGTAGCCAGAAAATAATTTCGGGGGGGGTTTGATTTGGTAGCACAGTAGAAAAACATGAAATCGTTTTAATAAAATAAATAAAATAGTGTTACTTATTATATATATTTATGAAAAAACCATTAAAGAAATATTAATCCTTATTACAAAATTAAATTTAGTCTTCTAGCTTTTTTTGCAGCGAACAAATCAATTACTTCCTCGGTGTCGATGTCAATTCTGCGGTGGATTGACATTAACGCCAAACCGTTTAGTCTTTCCTGGCCTGTGGAGTTTCTCAAATAAGTTTTGAGGTATTTCAGAGAAGAGAAAGTCCTCTCGGGAGTACATGTAGAAACAGGCAGCGTCGCCAAGATCTTCAAAAGTTTGTGAATGTTTGGAAATAAGGCCTGGTTGCATTCTCCGAGAGCTTCAATAGCACATGTTGGTCGATCTCGTTCAGATTCTTCCATCCATTTTATCCGCCACATGTCTAATTCAGCTTTTACGAAGTCCCATTCCAAATATTTTTTATAGAGCTCAAAGCTGTTTCCTTGATAATTTTGATTAATTGGTTCTTTGCAACACACAGACGGAATTAAAATGTTGAGAGATGATAATTTACGAGTTATGATATTTTTTCGATTGGCGGCGCTAGTGGACTGTAAAACGCCTCTAGATTAACACTTATCAAAATTATAAAATAAATTTTTATTTCGGGGGGGGATCAATCCCCCTTGATCCCCCCCCTGGCTACGGCCTTGATTGACAAGGAGGATCTGCCAACCAGATGGGTGTCCGGTGGGCAACTGACCAATGAGTAGTTATTGAAAATTAATGGACATATATTTTTTGTTTTTGTCAAACAATGAATATTGACGCATCAAAACTTGGGAGTAGGGGCTCGTGACGTTAAAACGCACTTAAAATTATACCACGGCGTTACGTATTGAGAATTTTAAAAGCGTCGTATATTCGTAAATTTTGGTTTACATAACAAAAGAAAAAAAAAACGAATATTTTTTGACGGACTAATTTGATTTTTTTTCAGTGGACAAGAGTAACAGCTTCTATAAGTACACACAATATTTGTTTTACTAAAAATCTTGAAAATATTTTTCTTGCTTGGAAGGAACCAATGAATGAGGAGCTCGTGGCTAAATAATAACAGCCGCAGGGGTCGACCTTTAAGGTTAAGCAACGCTTGCCAAGGTTGGTCTATGGATGGGTGACCACCTTAACATATCGAGTTTCCGCCGTGCCTCGTAATGCACGTTAAGCCGTTGGTCCCGGCTGTCATCTGTAGATCTTTATGTCAGAAGCCAGTAAATCTGACTCCAGTCGTACCAAGAAGTACCGTGTTACCCAGTTAATGGGTTGTGGAGGTCTGGTAGGCAGCCGGTCCACGTAAAACACTGGTATTTAGCTGAATCCGGTTTGACTGGAAGCTGACACCAATATAGTTGGGAAAAGGCTAAGCAGATGATGATGATGGTGGAAGGAACCAATCCCAAGTTCCTCGTTCTTGGCAGCCATGATTCTAACCAACAAGATATTACAACAGAAATTACCATCTCCCATCTTTTACCAGTACATACCAAAACGCCCATTATATTTCTCGCTTCACATATCACAGAATGGAACACAAACCATTTGAAGTAACGGTCTCAGATAGTATCAGCCGTACAGTATATCAAGTCGAAACCATTGTTGGTAACTGGTGTCCGTGTAAGTACATAATAAAAATATATCGTATGCGTAAAGATCCGGTTATCTTAATTTCCTTGCAAGGAGTATATAGGAATGGAATATTTGAAGGATTGAAGGGAACTGGAAAGCTGTAATGATGGGTTTTAGTGGGTTCAAAGGGTGAAGGGTGAGCTCTTTTAAGTTCTAAGTTTGAGCTACACGATAACTGGCAAATGCTTGCACTGTCTGGACAGGTCCACTCAAATCTGTGTGGTACTTTCCTCAAAATACCACTTCAGACATTAACCTACATGGTTCTCATATGATTTGACCAGTACATTGTATGGACTTTAAAAGAGACTTTGACCTCTGAGTTTGTTTCGGTGTTTCTTCTCAGAGCAGTCAGCTAGGAAACGGCGGCCTCATCTAGTTTAAAATGACCAAAAAAGATTGACGTGTAAAAGTGTTATTTACAACCTACTTACAAAATAAATATCATTTATCATTTTTCAAATTGCTCGAAGAACGGATGGGTGACAGGACTAGAATGTTCTGGAGGATGATGATAAATTTGTATAATTATTTTAACAATTCATGACAAATAAACAATGACATTATATATTCGTCAATACTACTTGTCCTATGATGCATATTGCTCAATCCTCAAATATGTCAACATTTGAACATACTACAAACAAAAACAAAATCTTGTGTGATCATGATGGCGCAATATAAACAATTATATCACACGGTGTTTCAATGTTAATCAGTTTTCTTTTAGTGATATTCCCTGCTTCGATACGGTCGTGCAAAAACCTATATTTCATTTTATTTTTACAAAACTGTTTCAGCGTTACTTTTAGTTTGAAAGTTATATTGAGTATTTTATATTTGAAAGGTAATGAATTATTGAGGTTTTATTTGTGAAATATGTGTGTTCTGTTTATGTTTTTAGTTATGGAGTTTTGTTATTTACTGTGGAGATTAATAGGTGTATTGACTTTATGTTTTGTGGTTTGGTTTTGATTTTTGTTAGGGTTTTCGTGTTGTAAATTGGCTTTGATTAATAAGTTTTTCGTTTAGCAGATAGAAAAGAAGCGAGTTGTAGATGTCATGAAGTTAAAATATATTTGTGAAACTAGTTCTGAATTGATTTTAAGAAAAATATGGAAGAGAGTAACTAGCGTGAATTTTAATTAAAGTAGTTCAAATGGTGACCCATTTAGAGACATAAACGTTAGTTAAAATGTAAGCAGTTAAGTCCTAGGAAAATAATTCGGGGACAGATGACACGAAAATTCCCATTTGTGCCCATGTGGGGACAGACGTTCGAGGACAGATGGGAATACTCCGTTTGTTTGTACCTACTGAATGGGCTCCGAAACAACTGAACCGATTTTAAACCTTTTTTCACGAATCATCATCTGCCTAGCCTTTTCCCAACTATATTGGGGTCGGCATCCAGTCAAACCGGATTCAGCTGAATACCAGTATTTTACGTGGAGCGGCTGCCTACCAGACCTCCACAAACCATTAACTGGGCAACACAATACTCCTTGGCAAGACTGGTGTCAGATTTTCTGGCTTCTGACTATCCGTAACGACTGCTAAAGATCTCCAAATGGCAGCCGGTACCAACAGCTTAACGTGCTTTCCGAGGCACGGAGGAAACTCGGTATGTTAAGATGGTCACCGATTCACAGACCAACCTCGGCAAGCGTTGTTTGACCTTGAAGATCGACCTGTGTGGCTTTTATTATTTAGCCTTTTTTCACGAATAGAAAGCCAAATTATTAGGAAGTAACAAAGGCTATGATTTATTTAGAAAAAATTGTAGGTTCTTAAGAAAACTGCAGTGGGTGAAGTACTAGTGAGTTATATTTAGCCACGAGCTCCTCTATGTAATTTAGATTTATGTTTTTCTTTTTACTATTTCAGATAGCAGCCATGTTTATCTTCAAGATCATAGTTTTGATAGCCACAGCGCCTGGTTTCCTGAACGCAGCCACCAGAGAGTCTGACCTGATCGTGTGTGACGGCGTGGTCTTCCATGACGTGTACTATGATAGAGAGCTTCTCTTCAAAGACCTTGGAAGACCATACAACTTGGTGATGCATAAGTACGTATTTGAGTTTTGTTAATTTTCAAGAGCAACATCTAAAGGTCATTTGTGTAGAGAAGCGCTTTGTTGGATTTTCAACTCTCGGCCCCTTGTTGAGAGTTAATAATCCGAAAATGAAATATTATTTCGCGTTGTCCTTATCAAACTTATATAATATACATAATAAAGAGTATAATTCTATGAGTGCATGTAAATGGGATAAGTTTACAGCTTCGTTGATTTATTTTTTGAAAAATAAGGTCATTAGGTAAATACATTTGAAAAGGTAGGAACCTACCTCATGGTAAACAATATCATGTTTTATTCATTTTCATACTCGTGGCTAAATAATAATAGCCGCATAGTCGATCTTTAAGGCTAAGCAATGCTTACCAAGGTTAGTCTATGGGTGATCATCTTAACATAACGAGCTTCCTCCGTGCCTCGGAAAGCACGTTAAGCCGTTGGTCCCGGCTGTCATTTGTAGATCTTTGGCAGTCGTTACGGATTGTCAGAAGCCAGTAAATCTGACTCTAGTCTTGCCAAGAAGTACCGTGTTACCCAGTTAATGGGTTGTGGAGGTCTGGTAGGCAGCTGATCCACGTAAAATACTGGTATACAGCAGAATCCGGTTTGACTGGAAGCCGGCCCCAACATAGTTGGGAAAAAGCTAGGCAGATGATTAATTTTCATACCACCACCGAACATCTTCGATTTCTGAATTAGGTTAGCTATTTTCAACAAGAATTTACTTCAAAGTATCTTTATCGCAAATCTCACTAAAGATGTCAGTTTTCAATAGATATCTGTCAACGTCCGTAAGGCTCTATGTAGCCAAGTTTTTTTTTTTTTTTTTTAAAGAGCTTCGTCTGCTTCTCAATTTATATACTAAAACCTTCCTCGAGAACCACTGTATCCATTGGTGAAAACAGCATGTAAATCGGTGCAGTAGGTTTTGGGTTTATCGCGAACAGACAGACAGACACGGCGGAGGACTTTGTTTTATAATATGTAGTGATAACAGAGCTGTCAATATGATGTAACCATCATGAATAATAATAATAAAAAAAAGTCACCCCCTGCCATTTCAAAGTCAATGTAATATAATATTATCACAACACCACTGCCAGAAACAATAAATATCATCACAATTAAAAACATCGTAACGTGTCTCACTCAAACTGATGACGTAATATCGATGACGTGAGACTGTGATCCATTAACTGGACGTCGCTCATGACGTCACGATATTATAAACTTTAAACAATGCGATCATGATTTTATATTGACATTTTGAAGTGATGTCTCTGAGTTATGATGACAGGCAGAAATTGTGATTTTGGTCCTGATTTCTGTAAAATGTTGAATTACCACTTTTGTGTGATATATCAACTCAAAATATAATTGATCAGGTATATTTTTTAGTTGAGCCCAATTCAGGCTAATGTTTTGATTAGCTAAATATGTCAAAACTAGCTTTCACGCGCAACTTCGTCTGCGTCACGTTGTTCATCAATGCTCCGTTCCTATTGATTGTAGCGATGTTATATAACTGATGAACCAAATAGAAAGAAGAAAAGAAAGAAAGAAAAAGAGTTTATTTGCGGTCAATATGACGCATATCAAAAGTACACAAAAATTACAATTATATCTATGAAACTAGCTGACCCGCGCAACTTCGTCTGCGTCACATTTTCCATTACCGCTCAGCTCCTATTTGTCTTAGCGTGATGATATATAGCCTATAGCCTTTCTCGCTAAATGGGCTATCTAACACTGAAATAATTTTTCAAATCGGACCAGTAGTTCCCGAGATTATAGAATAGAATAGAATAGAAAACATTTCAGATTAGCGCGTTCAAGCAAACAAACAAACACTTCATCTATATAATATAGTACAGATATATAAAATACCTACTTACATTCGTCACCTATTTCCATATTAACTTGATACAAATAAAATTAACATTCTATTTTTGTCCACAGATTTTCAGGCATCCTGTTCTTCAGTCACACAATCCAGAATGGTTCTCAAGTGGACTTCGGCATCAGGGCCTGCCATCTTGACAAGCGAACTTGCAGAGACATCAAAGGCGTACCGGGAGGCTATGCCGTAGCTTATGACGCGGGAAATGATGACATATACTTTGGCGGCCATGATGGCATATACAAATACAACTTCCTAACAAAGGAGGCCGAATTTTTCGGCGAAGAGGGAAAGTCAATCTGGGGATTGTTTGTTCGACGAAACTTTTACTACATAGACTATCCCACGCAGAAACTTTACGTTTACAAAGACGATCGTTTCGTCCTAGTGGCTGAAGCTATTCACATAGAGGTAGACATATTCTTCGTTTCCAAACACTTTGACGTTTACTTCGCCAACAAAACAGCATTATATAAAGTAGAAAAACCTATCAGTGAACCTATAGTTTTGAATGACGAGGTACAAACTCGACAGATAGTTGAAGATAATTATGGAGACGTACATTTTTGTGCTAATGACGGCATTTATTTAGAAGACAAACCTTATCATAGAGTCAAAAAAGTTGCTGCTATAGATCAGGCGTTTGGCATGACTTTTGATGAAAGAGATAATATAATTTATTCTGATAGAAATAATATCTATCGGTTGACTCCTAGTAGATATAGCGAGGTTTGTTTGAATGCTATTAATAATCCCGAAGCAAGATTTGAGACTGACGAAACAAGAAGAAGAAATAAACGTTCTTAAGGTTATGTTTAAAGTGAAATGCAAGAGGTTTTAATGAAACATTATGTGCTAGACTGAGAGAGACAGAGAAAACCAACTCAATATATTTATATTAGGTTTAATAATAATGTAATTTGTAAAAATTACATGATTTCGGCTACCTCACTACCTTTTTCTTTGATCGTTTTTGCTTGGGTTCTATGTTTTTTATTTTATAATTACAATTATAATTGTATTTATTTGTCTATTATGTATTTATTCATATGAATCGTACACCTAAGACAACCTACAGTAATGTATTTCTTTTTTCTTTAAAATCCATCCAAAGGTTGTTTTGTAAAGATCGCTCTTAGCGATAAGGACGCCCATTGTGTCACCCTAAGTAATGTTTTCTTCATCTATTTTTTCTGTAACTTATATGGTGTACATAATAAAGAATATTCAATTCAATTCTATTCATCTGTACAGACACAACTGTACGGCAAAAGAATAAATAAATTGTTAAGGAACTATTGTTTTTGTTATGTCCCATACAGAAATCTTTTTATTTTCGCGTCGATTGACTCATACTAAATTTTATCCGACCAGAAACACAGACACAGATATCTTGACCAATTATTGTAAGGCTAAAATAATATTACAATACTGCTTTATACATATTATAATACTTATAGAACATACTCCCGGGGTAAAACAAAAAATCAAACTTTCGCATTTTTATTATTAGTATATATATTTATTTAACAATTAATGTACACACACACACAAATAGATCAAAAAAGGAGACAGAAAAATAGGTACAAAGGTAATGCTTATTTCTAAAGAAATCTCCTCCAGCACACCTGCGAAAGGAGGGCCAAATAAAAGAGATGTCTACACGTGTGTAAAAGTTAAAAACGGGCCAAGTGCGAGTCGGAATCGCGCACCGAGGGTTCCCTACAAACCTGTAGGTATTATATTATAAGCAAAAGTTGCAAAGTACGATTTATGACGTATTATTAAAAACTACTTACTAGATCTCGTTCAAACTAATTTTCGCTGGTAGTTTACATGATAATATACATCATATATTATTTTTAGTTTTATCATTCTCTTATTTTAGAAGTTACAGGGACACACACACATTTTTAATTAATTAAATCATTTTATTTCAGAACCAGATCCATATGCATAAAAGATTACATTAAAAGAATATTGAATAAAATGCAATTAGAACATGAATTAAAAATACACAACACAAAAATTAAATGTAACAAAAATCAAAAGAATCATTATAAATTACAATTAAAAACAACAAAAACAAGATGATTACATACATACACCCCAATACACACACTATAAATTGTCATAAGGGTCTCTCGCGCAAACTGTTCAGCTTGTCTATTCTGTAAATAACCATTTCGATATCGACTTCACCTGAGTGACTAAGCTTACAAAGTGAACTTTATTTCACACATCATAAGGTCTTATATTTATACGAATTTGAAACTCACCTCGGATTCCGCTGTCGAGACACGAAAATGTTGTTACAGAATAGCACTGCAGTTCAGAAAAAAATGATGTTAAAAACCTCAATATCATTTTCAAATGCCTGGGTGTTTATGAATTTTGTTTCAGTTCTAAGTATGGGGACCCCCAAAATTTACTGCTTTTTTTCTATTTTTGTGTGAAAATCTTAATGCGGTTCACAGAATACATCTGCTTACCAAGTTTCAACAGCATACTTCTTATAATTTCGGAGAAAAATGGCTGTGACACACGGACGGACAGACCGACAGACAGACAGACATGAAAAAAAATGACGCTAGTATTATACTAAATCATATTTTAAGATAAATAAAAAAAAAAATATTTGCAACTACTATAGGTACTATAACAACTATATAATTAGGTGCTAGGTTGAAACATATATCCAGGGTTGCTGAATTTGTTCGAAAGAGTATTCGCGGCTTTGGAACGCAAAGGGCACTAGTAGGAACATGGATAAGTTTTAATCAGAAAGAGTCTGATATTCCATTCTGCTCCGCCCAGAGCGGGAGGAGTCATTTTTTTTTTAAAAACGTTGCCCCACACTAGGAATTTCTCCTGTATCGAGGGTGCGTTTACAAACACACAAAGTCACAAGTGACGGGTAGCGTGATGTGCTGTCTGATTGAATTTGACAGTGACGGGTAGCGTGATGTGCTGTCTGATTAAATTTGACAGTGACGGGTAGCGTGATGTGCTGTCTGATTAAATTTGACAGTGACGGTAGCGTGATGTACTGTCTGATTAAATTTGACAGTGATGGGTAGCGTGATGTGCTGTCTGATTAAATTTGACAGTGACGGGTAGCGTGATGTGCAGTCTGATTAAATTTGACAGTGACGGGTAGCGTGATGTGCTGTCTGACTAAATTTGATAGTGACGGGTAGCGTGATGTGCTGTCTGATTAAATTTGACAGTGACGGTAGCGTGATGTGCTGTCTGATCAAATTTGACAGTGACGGTAGCGTGATGTGCAGTCTGATTAAATTTGACAGTGACGGTAGCGTGATGTGCTGTCTGATTCTGCTTAAGTGGCCTTTTAGACCCGTTGGTCGTGTAGGATATTTGAATACTATGAAAATTATATAAAATTGCTGGAACTGAAAAACAGAGAAGTGTTTCTTCTATACTGCTCACACAAAGTTTCGTTTGTACTGGGCGGCTTTAATTAAATATGCCACCATATTGAATTAAAGCCGCCCAGTACTTGCTAGTGACGTCACACGCCATTAGTGCTGTCTCTATCATACATTTTAAAACGCTGACAACACCGCAATTTTTTGAGATTATAACAAAAAAAAATTAACTGCGCTGTGTCTGTTTCAATGGTTCTAAGAAATGTAATAAATAACTAAGACTACCGACATATCCCGAAGGATCGCCAAACTAAAGTGGCAGTGGGCAGGGCACATTGCTCGCAGAACTAACAGCTGGTCGATGAGGCCGAAAAGTTCTGGAGTGGCGATCACGTACCAGAAGACGCATCCACCCACAAGGTGAGCCAATGACCTGGTGAAGGTCGCAGGTAGCCGATGGATGCGAGACGCACAGGACCGGTCGTTGTGGCGACGCTTGAGGGAGGCCTTTGTCTAGCAGTGGACGTCTTTCGACTGATATGATGATGATGAGGAGTTCGTAGTTAAATAATAACAGCCGCACCGGTCAATCTTTAAGGTTAAGCAACGCTTGCCAAGGTTGGTCTGTGGATGGGTGACCATCTTAACATACCGAGTTTCCTCCGGGCCTCGGAAAGCTGATGCTGTCATTTGTAGATCTTTGGCAGTCGTTACGGATTGTCAGAAGATAGTAAATCTGACTCCAGTCTTACCATGAAGAACCGTGTTACCCTGTTAATGAGTTGTCTGGTAGGCAGCCGCTCCACGTAAAACACTGGTATTCAGCTGAATCCAGTTCGACTGAAAGCCGACCCCAGTGTAGTTGGGAAAAGGCTAGGCAGATGATGATAAATAAAAACCAGTCAAATACCCTATTTTCATCCCGTGGCACAACTAGAGTGATGGAAGTTTGATTGCATTTGTGTTTGCACACGCTTGTTATCAACAAGCATTGTCATCCAAACAATATTTTCAAAAAATCTATCAACTCATCTTTGTGTGTAGATTTGTTATAGTCTCCATCGAATGTTTGTATTTGATGCCACAATGGATGATCAAAGACAAAACCGCTTAGTTTCGTCACGTTAAATCAATAACAATCTGCAGGACATTGTGCAATTGAATTTGGAAGTGAAACATGTGTGCCAGAAGAATATTTTCGGCAGTTGCATTAGTTTGATTTGGATTCGTTATGGATACCTCTATTTTGATGTAAGTAGCTGTTTTATTTAACTTTGTAAATTGCTCTTTTCCACGACTTTGTTGTACGCGCATTCCTAGGGATCTGGACATCCTCTCTTAGTGTTCTAATACACTCCTCACAGAACCGAACGTGCCAAATTTCATCTTTCTGCGACCAGCAGTTTTGTCCAGCTTTTCCTAGGTTATAAATGGTGAAACTATTTTTTTTATTTTTTTTTATTCAAAACGGGGAATCTCTTGGCCCAAATCTCACCTGATGGAAAGTGATGATTAGACCGAAGATGGAAGCGAGTTTCACCCGGAATCCTCTAACATAGAGGAACTGGCTATCATACCTCTAATTGCCGGAACACAACAATGCTGTTAACATTGTTGTTATGGCGACAGACTTTTTTTTTTTTTTTTCCGCTATATGCCTCTTATTACTTTAGCTTATTTCTATGACATTATCTGTACCTTATTTGTTTAACTGGTGCCTTGCTTGTTTAACTACTGCTATTATCTACTATTTCTAACTTATTAAACTATTATATCTTATTTAACTACATTAGTTTGGTTAACTATCCTTATATATTACATTATATAATACAGTTACACCTATATGAGCTATGTTTTGTTTCTTTTGATTGCTTTTTTGGCAATAATTTCGCAAAACTCTATAAAATCACCTCTTTGATCTCTACTTGCAAGTATTTCAGCTAAATCTTCAGTTTTTAAATTTCTTTGTAATTTATTTTCCAGGTTAAACCTTAATTTGGCATATATTGGACACTCAACCAACAAATGCTCTACGCTTTCATCTTTGCCTGTGTCACAGGGACATGCCGGACTCTCCTTGCGCTTGAATCTATTCAAGTACTCGGAGAATCCACCATGTCCCGTTAACACTTGCACCAGCAGTGGATTGAGTTTAATCTTCTTAACTAACATATAAGCCTTAAGGGCATCAGGAAAGAACATTTTCGTGGTTGACGCTGTGGTTCCTGTTGTATATCGACGTTGCCATTCCATTAGTGTGTCTTCGCGGATCTGTCGCTTGATGAAGGATACCGGGCATCTATCATAATCCGGTTTTGTTTTCAACTTCGTAGCTGCATCTTTTGCCAATTCGTCAGCTCTCTCATTTCCCTCCAGACCCACGTGCGCTTTAATCCAAAATAATCTAATTATTTTGCCCTGATCTGATATTTTCAGGATATTTTGTCTTACTGCTACAACCAGGGGATGGAGGGAAACACCACGTGTGACCGCCTCGAGAGCCGACCTAGAGTCGCTATAGACATTAAAACCATCACCGGATCTTCCTATCACCATTTCAGTAGCCTTCATCAACGCCAGTAGCTCTGCTTGGTAAACGGTGCAAAACTGTTCCAGCTTGAATTTTTTACACTTTATCTCTGCGGCGCCATCCCATAGGGATATCGCCGCAACAACTTTATTTTCTATTTTGCTGCCGTCTGTATAAATTTTATATCTAGCCTCTTCTTGCTGGGCCAGTTCTGCGCCGTTTTCCACCAATTTAAATTCAGTGGTCTTTTGGGCCGCTGGATGTGGTAACTGTGTGAATGGTGTCGGTTTCTCCACTGACACTTCTATCGCCAACTACTCTCAGAGAGTATCCTTTCCTTATTTCATAAAGTGAGGCTGCTTCCCTGATCCTAAGGTCTAGTGGAAGCATCCCTGAGAGCAGTAATGCCGCGTTTAAAGATGTTGTTCTGTACGACTTGATGATTTTCTGCACAAAACCTCGTTGAACCTCGTTCAAATGTTTCCTCGTCCCTATTTTCTCCACTGCTGGGGCCCAAGCACTAGCTGCGTACATGATAATGGGTTCCACTACTGCGACGTATATTGTTCTGGTCACCTCCGGCGAGATGCCCCACTCCACTTTAGCTGCCTTCGCCAGTTGTTTGTAGACGTTCAGTGCCTTGCGGCAGACGTTTGCTACGTGTGTGTTAAACGTCAGCTTGTTATCAATAGTCAGCCCAAGTATTTTTAATTCCTTCGACATGGCTATGTCGACCCCGCCCATATTCAGAAGTGGTGTGTCGTACTTAAGCTTGTTTGTAATGACCATTGCCTTTGTTTTCTGTGGCGCAAATTTAAGCTTATTTACTTTACCCCACTCCTGAACGTGGCTTAGCGCCGAATTAGCCTGTCTCTGGACTTCAAGTGCAGTCTCACCGGAGAAGACCAAAACAACGTCGTCTGCAAATGCCTGACAGTAGTCACCTCTTCTTTCCAAGTTATTAAGCAGTGGGTCCAGTAACATGTTCCAAAAGGTGGGTCCTCCTATGGATCCTTGGACGCATCCCTTAGTGGTTGTCTTCAAAAATTCTGCTCCTGCATACCTAACCCGTTGGCGACAGACTTAGACATGATGTTGGTAGCTTGCCAGGCGGACTTAGAAGTCCTACCACCAACCAAACCGAGCAAAAATTTGCTCCCGCTGGGAATCGAACCCGGGACCTCTGGGTCTGAATCAGGTGGTATAACCACTAGACCACGGAGGCGGTTAGTGTCACCTGTTTCGCACCACCCGGGGACCACGTGTAGGGATTCGCTGAAGGGTATTCTCCTACGGACGCGGGTGACTCGGCCCCCATATATATAACTATCACGACTTTGTTTTATATTAACGTCACCGGAAAGTGGCAGACTCCGTAAGATGGTTTTAAATCTTGGTTAGATTATAATTTATCGAAATATTATGAAAACATCGTTTTCTATTTAATAAATTCCATCCAAATTCATTAGTTTCCATTACATACGTGTCGTGTCTTATATGAAAAATATTGTTTGCAATTTCGCGCGATATTTTACAATCTTGCGGTGTTTGGCATTTTCCGGTGACTTAAAGATTTTTTCATTCAGCGTCCGCAAATTTTTTTTTTCCTATTTTAAGTTTACTCGATGGATTGGGATATCTTCATGCACAATTCTGTATGAAACATTTATAGATATGGATTTTTAGGATAGTTTTCAATAAGTTACCAATCGATATGCTTCGATACTTTTATAAGACACACATCATTCTCTTTTCTCATTGTTTTCTATATTGGTTTATTAAAACTGGTTTTTAATTTCAGAAACTTCTCTATGATTACCAAACTGCACATTCTACTAACAGTCGCAGCATACGCCACAGGTTTACCAGAGATCGCATGCAACCGTGTCAAGATCGGTGACAATTGGTACGACAGGAACATTCTCTGGGCCAACATAGGGAGAGCTTACAACCTCAACGTGCACAGAAGTTCTAACACACTATTCTTCAGCTACTCTCTTCCAGAGACATATTCAGATATTGATTTTCAGTTGGCATCCCTCAATATAGACACTAGAGAGTACCAAACCATTGCCGGCATCAGAGGGGGCTGCTCTGTTGCTATAGATCAAATGAACGATGACATATTCTTCGGAGGAAGCGATGGAATCTACAAATATAACTTGCTCACAAAAATAGCAGACTTCTACAAAGAAAAAGGTAAAAATGTTTGGTCTTTATTCTACAAGAAGAACCTATTCTACATAAGTTACCCTGACCAAAAACTGCACATTGAGTACGATGGAAAATTTGCATCAGTGAAAGAATTTGAGAATTTTGAGATTGATCATTTTCATGTCAGTGGTGTTAATATTATTTATTTTGCTAACAAAACAGGTTTATATAAATATAACAATGATAAAATGGAATCTCAAGTAGTGAATGAGCTTATAACAGTAAGACAAATAGTTGAAGACAATGAAGGAGATACGTATATAGTTAGTAATTGTGGTGTGTTCATAGATGGCAAATTTGAAGGCCTGAAGAAGATTTTGGACATGAAGAACATATACGGTCTAGCTTTTGATAAGGATAATAATTTTATATACTCTGATGATAAGAATGTAGTTAAGCTTGTGTTTAGTGTCGTTGGTTGTGATCAGAAACCAGAACATTGGTAATAAATTTTTTGTTCAAGTTTTGTTTTATTTAATTCCTTAGAAATATGATTAGCAAGCAAAAATCAACTTGAATGTGTCATGACTCATGGCTACATTTACAGAAAATATCATATTTTTTATTATTAATTATTTATTTGTATTTATTTCTAAGTAAATGGTACATTGAGATCTTAGATTAAATATCGTTTCACACAAACTACCATTGCTGGTGTAGAAATATTAAATTTTAAATAATGTCAAATTTTAAAATTTCAAATTTAAATGTCAAAAATAAAAATTAGACTGTAAAAGAATTCATATTAATTTCAGAGTATAAATCTTTTCAAAATGTATGATTAAAAAATTAATTGACGGAATAAAACACAGGTCCAGTAGCAAAAAAATAAATAATTACATATTTAATGTACAAACTCTTATACGCGGTGTATTACATGTATATTATCTGCCTAGTCTTTTCTCAACAAGCTTTGAGTCTTACCGGATGTAGCTGAATAGGAATCCAAAATTTGTATCGAGCTACTGTGTCTTTGACCACCAGTTGACAATATCCTGGTAAGACTGGTTATCTTGCCAGATTTGTGAATTTCTGACTACCGTAACAACTGACAAAGATCTACAATTTATATACCTCATGTTTTTTTTTAAGGATGGGAATGGACTCAAACGACTCCTCCCGCTCTGGGCGGAGCAGAAAGGAGTGTCAGACTCTTACTGACTAAAACCCATCCATGTTCCTCATTTGCGATCCAGGGCCGTGGTGACTCTTTCGAACAAATTCGGCAACACGACTCTCGTGTGGTCATAAAATCCTCTATTTATAAATAACAAGCGCCGAAGCAGCTTCCCCGAAACAGCCGACAGCAATAGTTCACCACAAACAATATCACAATCATATTCAACCCAAAAACACAAATAAATATTTTTCGTTAGCGAAAGGTAGAAATGCATCTGAAACTCATTTTTATTACAGAATACAAAACCTTGTATTTAAAATATCTCTCACAAAGCAGTACGTTGTAAAATATTTCTGCAAAGGCAAATGTGATTTTTATTTCATGCTAGAAATCTGTGTGCATTTTATTTTTTCAAGTTAATTAGCTGATCATAATTAGTAATGTTCACCCGTTTATCATGCTGTTTTTGTTTTGAATATTTCATTGTATATGGAATTTGTTTTATGATAACGAGTGTTATGCGAATGGAAATAAGAACCATCTTAAAAATATGCGCGAGTCGTACTCTCACACGAAGGGTTCCGTACCATAAACCGAAAACATACGTTTAACTTTTATTCTCTGTGAAAATTTTAACTGTCTACCTAAAACGATTCTTGAGATAAAGACAAAAAAATCAGCTTGCAGCTTTTGACCTAAACTGGAATAGAGTTCATTAAAAAAAAAAACAGATTTTCTCAAAAAAATTGCCAAATTCTACAAATTTTAAGCAAACTTTCAAAACTTATGAAAATTGAGGTTTTTTTTTCAGATAGACTACTGAGATGCGAATGCAAACGTTGCTTAAAAATGCTAGACTTGGCCCTCAGTTGTGACGGTTTTGTGTGTAATTTATTTATCTGCTAGCCTTTTTGTCGAAACTGCTCACAGAAACAGTGTTTTTTTTCCAGTTAACAAAGTAGGTGCTATGGAATTCATCAAAAAGGGAACTTTCTGTAGGTTAAAAAAAAATCGTTATCGGACTAGTATTTTCAGAGCAAAAAACAATTACCTGGAATAAGTGACATCAAACCCACCAACACAGGCCTCTGTCTCAGTGTTACAAATATAACCATTCAATTCTGGACAAAAGTATCTACAAACATAAATCGTTCACCGATTAATTAATTACGACAATACACTATAATATTAACCATTTTCGAATTCGAGTTTCAGATATCGTGACCAAACTTTATCATCAGCATGTTTTTAGTCCCGCCCCGGGCGCTTTCGGGCGCGAGACCGAAAACAGGTGATATTTTAAATATAAAAATCGAATCGACATGTACAGATTAATTGAATCGAGAATTGTAGTTTTTTGTATTATTTGTGTGATGTTCTTGTGTGACATGTTTTGAGTGGCGAATTTTAAATGCGGATATATTTTGAATCGGGTTGCGATAAACAGTTTTTATTTTTAAAAGTGGTCGCAATTATTTTTTATTGCTATTCTTTAGTAAAATATTCCAAAATAATCATTTCAGAGGCAGTCTGATGAAGTTGGTAGCATGTATAATGGTTCTATCACAGTTTTGATATCACTAGGTGTAGCAGACTGCTTGAAGAGTTTTGAAAAAGTTGAAATTTTTAAATCAGAGAACAATAATTAAATATGACCGAGCACTTTTGAAACAGTATTACAATAATCAAATGAATCTTCCCGCTGTGGGTAGAGCGAATGGGTGTGCCAGACTCTTACTGACTTCCGGACAAATTCCGCAACATGATACAAACACCTTAAAATTTAGTCGACACACACAAACATTTTAAAAGAAAATCCATCAATTTCTCTGTATAATTTTGTTGAATTGTTTTTTGTTTTTAAAAATGCAACGGGAAATTTAAAAGGAAATGCACTGTCGAAAAAGGATTGGTCAAAACTAACACTAAGAGCTATAGTTATGCTATCAATATCCCCGATACCATCCTTTTTAGGGTTCCGTAGCCAAATGGCAAAAACTGTTGAAATTTGGTAAGTAGGTGTATTTTGTGAACCGCATAAAGATTTTCGCATAAAAATAGAAAAAAAAACAATACATTTTGGGGGTCCCCATACTTAGAACTGAATCTCAAAAATTTTTTTTTCATCGTACCCATACGTGTGGGGTATCTATGGATAGGTCTTCAAAAATGATATTGAAGTTTCTAAAATATTTTTTTTTTTAACTGAATAGTTTGCGCGACAAACACTTCCAAAGTGGAAAAATGTGTCCCCCCCCCTTAACTTCTAAAATAAGAGAATGATAAAACTAAAAAAAAATATATGATGTACATTACCATGTAAACTACCAGCGAAAATTGGTTTGAACGAGATCTAGTAAGTAATTTTTTTTTAATACGTCATAAATCGTAAATCGCAACTTCTGCTTACGGAACCCTCAGTGCGCGAGTCCAACTCGCACTTGGCCGGTTTTTTCAAGTTATTGAATAGACCTGTGAAACTAAGTTTTTGCATAGAAATTGGCAGATTTTCACCACTGCGTGGTTTACGTGTTGGAAACATTAAAGCTCTACTATACTCTTACACTACACTGTTATACTCTTTGCCCAATATGTGTTTGCGTTGCTTGAAATTATTTCCGAAAAGTGATATCCTTAATTTTAATGTTTATTCATACATTTCTGTACTGGTATCAACTTAATTGAATAAAAGCGATACATTGAAATAATCGGATGAATGAAATGATGTGGAATAATATTAAGTGGGTTAATTAGTGTAAGAGGTGAAGTAATATAATTATTTAACTCATTATCGTAATGGAGTTCGATATCCCACGGCTCGGTGACGTCACTAATTTGTTGAAAATATTACATTTAAATCAAAATGTTTTGTAGTGTACAAGCTTTGACCGAGTTTTGGTCTGTGGACCTTTTTTGGGAGATATAATTTGAGTAATTCTAGGTTGAATTTACTCTTACTGTTATGCAGCTCATTGTTAATATATTAAAATCTAAGTTATACATTTGTTAATTTAACTTCGCTTACATTCATTTCCCACTTATTTCAGTAACCTTATTAAGCTCGCTATAAAGCATGAAAGCGTGATTATAAATTCATACACGACAGCATTAATATGTATGAAATTAAACACACAGAACGAACAATTATGCACGAATTTACTATACATCCCGTCAAAATTACCACAGTGCAAAACTCTTGGCGAAAATGTCAAAATATACGGTTCCAATGTGCACCGGGCGGATTAAATTTAACAATTGTGGCCTATTTGTTGTACCAGGTTACGAACACATTTTTTCCACGCAGTTTTATTTTTGCACCACTGTGCGGCTTTTCGTGTCAAAACATGAAGTTTTTTTTGCTTACTGAATGGAGTTTTAACGTGTAGTGCCAACCGAATCCACAATTTTCTATACGTTAGGTACTATTGAATTTTTATGTGTAAAAGTGTTTTCTGGAAGTAAAATATAGTTGTATTTAGGGAGACAACTGGGTGAAATGGTTTTATAGACATTCGCTGACGACGACTGCATGAATTATTTAATCATAATATCCGATAGTTTTAGGAAAGGAGTATTTTTAACAGGACATTTTTTTAAGAAGGTTACGTAATGTAGCTTGGGAATATGGATGTAAGCACAGCATTTAAACCACCAGATTGAATAGGTTACTTCTAGGCAAGCGTGCTCCATCTTAGACCGAATCATCGCTTAGTATCAGGTGAGATAGCGGTCAAACGTATTCCTATCAATAGTAAAAAAACCCTGTCCACCTGATGATCAAATTAACAAATTATAGTTGGTAATGTTTTGCTAAGCTTATTTGTTATAATAACTAGCTGTCCCCCACGGATTCGCTCCCGTTTTACCCGCACAGTTCCCGTTCCCGTGGGATTTCCGGGATAAAAAAGTTATGTCCTTCCTCGGGTCTCAAACTATCTTTGTACAAAATTTCATCTAAATCGGTCCAGTAGTTTCGGAGCCTATTCAAATGAAACAAACAAATCGTTCCTCTTTATAATATTAGTGTAGAAGTGTAGATAAATTGTCAATAATTGTTGTCTAAGTAGGATTAATCTAAAACATTCAGGTATGTTATTAATTTTTTTTATTTCGAAAAAAATAAAAAAAGTAGTTGCCCACCGGTATCGGGAACAGGGTCCAAGCTACCGGGGGTCAGGGCTCCCGAGAGCGGAACTTCCGCACTATACGCGCCGTGTCCAGGAGTACTGCTTTCTGGATCAAGCCCTTGATCCATCTGCCCAACGAGAGCCTCTTGAGGTGTAATTATTATATTTTTTGATAATGATTTGCTCGCCCTTGACTACTATCTCACCTGATTTTAAGCGATGATGCGGTCTAAGACGAAGCGCGCTTGCCTAGAAGTAACCTATTCACTCTTGACTTAAAGACTCCGAGGGTGTAGCTATCAGGAGACACAGACTCAGGCAGGTAGGATTATAGGTATTTTTAATCACTTTTGACATGTCATCTGTGCTTTTAACATGCTCATGAAACGATACCACCTGAACAAAAACTTAATAGTCATGAGTCGGACTATTCCGACCGATTTTTTTTTTACAAGATATTGTAGCACTACAGACTTCTTACAAGTTTTCCTGTAATCTTTAGGTATAGCATTATTATCTGCATTTATTTCAACATTTTAGGCTCAGTAGTTTCGGAAATAAAGGGGCGAATGGTAATTTTTTTATCTAATTTCTTGAATAACTTCCAAACTAGTTATTCTAAAATTACGTAAAAAAAATACATAAATTAAATCCTCACAGTAAGTTCTTTCATGTGATATGTGAAAATTTATTTTAATTTTCTAGTTTGTGGGCCGAAAGTGACCGCCATACTCATAATTAATTTATTTACGGAACGCGTTCGTGTTTGGTCACGAAAGTCCACATGTAAACCGAATTTCAACAGAATCGGTCCAGTAGATTCAGAGAAAGCTGGTGGTGACAGGCGGACAGACAGACACCCCAGCAAAAATGTCTCAGAAACCTTATTTATACCGCGTGTATCTGACATCGACGCACAAACGATTTCCATGGGTCCAGGGCATGATTCTGGACACCCCAGAGTTGGAATTTTTCGTCGGTTCTTTTCTCATTTTTTTTTCACAAGTACCACAAATAGGTATCAGCTCAGCTGAGCTGATATCTATTTGTCTTATTCAGATTGCTCTTTTTAGTGAAAGTAGTTAAATAATTATTTTTTTATTAAAAATCTCATTGGGTTAGGTCAGAATAACGATTATGAGCAGTCTAAAGTAAAAAAACCCTTGAAAAAAATGAAATAATGAGAATAAAGCCGACGAAAAATTCTAAGTCTAGGGTGTCCAGAATCATGCCCTGGACCCATGGAAATCGTTTGTGCGTTGATGTCAGATACATACCTTACACATTTTATAACTCAACACGGCAAACATTTTCCCTCAACAAAATGAATTCTGAACCATAACAAAAATACAATTTTCTCTAATTTCCTCTAGCTGAAATGAAGTAGGAAAATTCTCATGCTCGAGAATTTTCGGCGGCAGCCATTTTCTTTTAGGACCTTCCGAGCTAAATGTCGCCCTGGTATTTAGAGAGACTGGTTTACCTTAGCTCTAAGAATATACCAGTTTTATTTTGTACCTTTCTTGTTGAGATTGTTTTCTTTTGTGAAGTTCAAGTTCGCAATATGTTATTGTAGCTATAGTTTTATGGGATTAACTTAGTATTAAACTTCGCGACTGATTTTGCAAATGGCAAGTTGAAGTTTAAAATAGCTCAAGCCGTATTTTTCTGGCAGTTTTCAGGATTCAGTTTGCAGATTATTAGTTTTGGAATTATGCTAAAGCGTCATTTGTCTTTTTAGGGTTACGTATCCAAAAGGTAAAAACGGGACCCTATTACTAAGACTTCGCTGTTTGTCTGTCACCAGGCTATATCTCAAGAACCGCGATAGCTAGACAGTTGAAATTTTCAGAAATTATGTATTACTGTTGCCGCTATAACAACATATATTAAAAACAAAATAAAATAAATATTTAAGAGGACTCCCATACAACAAACGTGATTGTTTTGCTCATTTTTATGGATAATGGTACCCTTGGTTTTATGTATGGTAAATCATTAAAATGACTCCTCCCACTTAGGGCGAAGCAGACAGGAGTGTCAGACTCTTAATGAATAAAACCCATCCGTGTTACTCCTAGTGCCCTTTGCGTTCCAGGGCCGCGGTGACTCTTTCGAACAAATTTCGCAACCCTGGCAGGCACTGACCCTAGCAGGCCCCGTCTTCTATGCTGACATCTCTTTGAGGCGCGCGTGGAAACACAACGCGCCGTCGATCCGGGCCTGGTTCTGACCATTTTTAACCAATTTCCAAAAAAGGTTCTCAATTCAGCGACTATTTTTTTGTTTTATGAATGTCCACCGATTACTCAGAGGTTTCTGATCTGGTTTGTATGATTCTTTTTTAGTTCGATACTTTATATTTGGTCTCGTAAAAATTTAAATCATTTTGACTTTAGTAGTTTTAGTTTTTTTTTGCTTATTTAAATTTTTACGTTTACGAAGACGTCGTCCAATTATCACCACTAAAAATGAAAAATAAAAAAAACTTTAAAAAAATGTATAAATGACTTCCAAAAAAAAAGCAATACAAATTATCTCATGACGGTCATAGCAATAACGAAATGTAGCAAAATATAATCGTTCACGAGATCAAGCCATCAAGTCCAGCGCGTTGAGGAGCTGCAGTGCGATTCTGTAAACGTGTCGAAGTGAAGGCTCGGGTGAAGTGATCACGAAGTGAGCTGTCAATCCATGAAATCAAGATAGAATGTCAGTTCAAGTGAACTCGCTCACTTCACCGGAGTTTTCACGGTAAGAGGTTTACAGAATTGACCGGCTGATCTTGGTTGGTGTGTGTGTGTTTATTAATTAGCGACGATTGCTGTTGTCTGATAATGTTGGCTGATGGTGCAAAATTAACGTAGCCACCTACTGCCGGTCGATTTAATGTCAATCCAAGTAATCAAGATGGAATGAAAGCTCACTTCGTGATCATTTCACACAAGCCTTCACTTCGACATGTTTACATAATCGACCGGCTGGGCTCAAACAACCTAGGGAGTCGTCCATTGATTCAAATTGAAGAAGAAGCTGAACTTATGTTTCTGCATGATATGTTTGCAGACGTCAACGTGAGTTCAATTCACATTTTTTATAGGGCATGTAGTTAAAAATTACAAAAAAAGAAGTACCAATCGTCTTACCCAACACGCATACATACCACTACACCGACCCAGAGTTACATAAAACATTCCGACACTTGAGCGTAATAAACTCGTTCCAGTACCTAGTAATACATAATACCTACTTATAATAATTTTATTTAACTACTAACATTCCCCGCATTTTATCGCCCTTACCTGAAACAATAAAAACAACGTCATGAATCATTTGCGATAAGAAAGAATTGCTGGTGGCATTTTTAGGTGTTTCTTTTTGTCGTAAAAGTTTGATATGTGACATGTTTTTTGGAGGCACATAGGCATGACACAAGTAAAGTCTTTGGAGATATGAAAATGATTGATAGGAAGACCTGAAATGGCAATTCCATTTTTATTCAGTACTAGCTGACCCGCGCAACTTCGTTTGCGTCACATTTTCCATTGATGTTCTCCGCTCTTATTTGTCTTATCGTGATGATATGTATGCCTTTAACCTTCCTCAATAAATGGGCTATCTAATACTGAAAGAATTTTTCAAATCGGACCAGCAGTTCCTGAGATTACCTCCTACATACAAACTTACAAACTTACAAACAAATGTTACCTCTTTATAATATTAGTATAGATATAGATTTAGTATGTCTTGGCCGAAAAGTTCTGAAGTGGCGACCGCGTAACGGTGTAGGTACGCAGCGTTGGAAGGCCTCCCACAAGGTGGACCAAGCTGGAACCTCACCAGGTCCACATCCCATGGATGCGAGGCGCACAGAACTGGCAGTTGTGGCGAACCGCGAGGTCCTCCCACAAGGTCACAAGGTCTACATCTCTTTTTACTCTACTCTCCTTTCGCAGGTATGCTGGAAGAGATTTCTTTAGAAATAAGCATCACCTTTGTACCTCTTTTTCTGTTTCCTTCTTCTCTTATTCTTATTAAATGTGTGTACATAAATGGTTAAATAAATAAATAAATAAGGTGGACCGATGACCAGGGGCCCGAGTTTGCTATTACAATAGTGTCAGAATGGTCGATCACTGATTTCAAAATGGTTGATTTTGACAAGTTTGGTAATCATCTAACATAATGGCGTCATTATGACATTCCAATGATCAACCACTGACACGCCATTGAAAGAAAGCCATATGAATGGTAATCTCGTACATAATGACAGATTTAGTATTTACGAACTTCTCACTACTTCAGATTGCTTATAACACTAATAAATAATATGTAAAACTAAATATAAATAAAATCAGGCATGAATAAATGTTCAAATTTAGCTCGGTTTTATAATTATGGCAATATGGCATTCCTACCGCAATTCTATTACGAGACCATTGACGTGCCAGTGACCGGCCACTGACGTGCCAGTGACCGTGCCATTATGAATTTAGCAGATTACGAACTTTTAGCAAAATGACAATGGCATGACAATATGACATCGTGTCGGAATGACAAATTTATAAAAATAGCTGACTCGGGCCCCTGTGAAGGTCGCGAGTAGCCAGGACCGGTCATTGTAGCGGAGGCCGTTCAGTAGTGGAAGTCTTTCAGCTGATACGATGATGATCATAGAAAGTTATAATAAACCTATTCGTATACAAATACGACTCAAATTCGAATCTAAAACTAAATCGATCTAAAATACACCGTTGTTTTAACCAAAGTGCCTAAACATTAAGCTATAACGTATAACTTTTGTCAGATTTATGAGTTTTGTTCCGGTTTAGGGTTGCGCTGGAAAATAATAAAGCCCGACATTGTTTAGTTAGTGAGTTTCCAAGTTGAATTGTATTATGATATTATTGGTATTGGTATGTGTATTTGATATAGGGATTATGTTGTTATATCCTTATGTATTTAATATTCTGGATACTTCGAAAGTCTTGTGGTAGAAAGTGCGTATCTATCTATAAATATAATAAAGAACTTTTTACGAAAAAATACCACCGACTTCCAAATAAAAAAAACACTACAAAGTAAAAAATAACTTTAATTTCGGAAGTCGAGGTTTTTGTTAATTTCTTCGTATTTTGACACCGACTTTTTTTTATTTGGAAGTCGGTTGTATTTTTTTGTAAAAAGTTTTTATTATTCACTTTTTAGTGGTACCGCACACCTAACAACACCACTGCAAAATCGCAGAAAAGCGAAATACGCAATTTTGATTACTTGGATGACAGAAAACTATCATCCAAGTAAACGAATTCCAGCTATTTCCGATTTAAAATCCAAACTTCGAAACCGATTTTGATAAAAATTAAATGGGACCAATCTGCAAGTATATCCTTTCAGATAAAACAAGATTTTTTTCAAATCGGTTCATAATTGACGGAGTTATGAGGTAACAAATATATAAAAAAAAATATATAAACACCGAATTGAGAACCTCATCCTTTTTGGGAAATTCCCCTTGGTCATTGCATCACGCGTGAACGGTTGGACAGATTTCGCTAATTCCCCATCGACCATTTGTTCTGCGAGCAATGTTGCCCATTGTCACTTACTTTGACGATCCTTCGGGCTGTGTCGGTAACGTTGAGTCTCTTGCGGATATCATAACTCCTGATTCGATCACGCAAGTAAACTCCAAACATTGCCCGTCTCCATTGCCCTTTGAGTGATTTAAAGCCCTCTGATGAGGTTCTTAAAAGACTGTCCATGGAGTTTCTAGCACGTTCTATCTCCTCTTTGGAACGTGCAACTGCCGCGCTGGAAATAGGGTCGGTGTGTGTGTTTCGTTGCAGAACAACTTGCTGCTCTTTTCGCTAGCGTGGCAGAATTAGCTTCATTTGCATTTTTAACTGACAGACCTTGACTGTTCAAAAGTGCCTGTAAACTGTATATTTGAAATAACGGATTTTGTATTTTTATTTGCTCATCTATGAATTTAGATCTATGAAAGGGATGGTTGATTAATAATCGATAAATTTCTCAATGCGATATTCACAGCAACATTCATAGAAAAAAAAAAGGCTGAGCTGGGCCTTACTTTAACAATTGATAAGTATGTTGGGTTTGAGTTATAAACTTATTTTTTAAAATCTAATATGATGAAGAATAATGTAAAGTAATAAAAAGGTAAGTAAATTGAGAAATATTTAGATTTTTGTAAAAATTAATAAACAAAAACATATTCTTGCTGAAAAAGACCTGTTTATTTTCTCCAAAAGGTATATTGTGTCCTAGTTGGCAGTAGAACACTGACTCAAGTCACAGTTTTTCCTAGTTTAGGAGTCAGGGTTTCAGCTTTTGTACGCCTTAACTATTGTGAACTTTGCTATATATTATTATTATTAAGTATATTGTATAAGGATTTGTATGAATAAAGTATTATATTATTATTAGTATTTATTTGTTTTCTTTCTTTTTTTTTTTTGTGTCCTTTGGTAGGCGTACGAGGGGCCGAAACCAACTCGCAGAGGCCCCGTTAGAAATTTCAAATGTAATGGGGCACCAACCGGCGATTATCCCTGTATGCACTGTGAAAGTATTCCCAAGGACAATCCCCGGTTGGAGCAAGACTATTGCAGAATATGGAAAAAAAAGATGAAACGCTATGGGTTTGGGCGGTTTAGTGGACTGATAATCGTTTATTATAGAACTATTGGCCCTGCCTGACCACTAAAAATATACACGGCTTTTAAATGGCAGGGAGTGACTTGCACACTCAATGAATGGGCCCCCGAAAACGGTCGCTAGCACAAAGTGACGTAGCGCCAAGGAGGCAACATGGCCTGAGGTGCTAGAGGAGTGGAGAGGTATACCACGGCTATCAGGACAATCCCGGAAGTGCGGTCAAGATCCCTACCAGCATCTTACTGGATTATACATCCTTCTCCCGAGCACGTTTGCTCTAGCGAATCTCTACTCATACCGGCCGATTAAGGCAAGGAAGAGGTGGGAGCTCTGTTCCTCGTCAGTTATTATTTATATTATTAAAGGTAGTTTTTTTTCACTATTTTCATTTTATGAGGTTGGCTTATTGCTTTTGTTATAAATCATTTGTTTCATTGCGATAGATCATTTCGTTGAAAAGTTACACATGTTTGTTCACACTGGTCACAGTTTAGAAAAACTTTTTAAAAGTCCATTAAAAATTAAAAAAAACTTTAAGAGATTTTAAATACGTTTTCCGTCTCTATAATTACGTATAGTTTCTCTCATTTTCATATGTGCACATTATAAAGACTCACACTGTATATATTACTAGCTGACCCTCGCAACTTCGTCTGCGTCATATTTTATTAATGCTCCACTCCTTTTTGTCTTAGACTGATGATAGCCTCATTTTCCATTAATGCTCCTTTCCCATTTAACTTAGCATAATGATATACATATATAGCCTTCCTCGATAAATGGGCTATCTAACACTGAAATATTTTTTCAAATCGGACCAGTAGTTCCTGAGATTAGCGCGTTCAACCAAACAAACAAACAAACTTTTCTGCTTTATAATATTAAGTATAGATTATAATTATTATTATTATAGTGTAGAAATATAAGATAATTAGAGGTGCTTCTATCAAGAAAAAAAGTACCTTTAAAATATTCACGAATAAAGGATACTTCACCCTTTCAGCATGTTTTTCTTTAATCCAACCATTCAAATAAATGTTTCGCGAACACAAAACATCTTAATGCCGCACTCTAATACAACCTTATAGTCCTTTAAAAAATAATTACTGGCCTTATTTTAATAAAGCTTTCAGACCCGGTGCGAATGTCTTATTAAAATTATAATTATTTAGATTATGTTAATTTCCTCAGCTCTTTGTAACGTTTGGTTAATTTTAAAGTAAATGTTGAAAGAAGTATTTTTGAAGGGTTTTGACGGCCTTGGAGAGAATTTGGCCAGACTATTTTGGCGAAAGTTAAATGCCATGGTCATAATAGGTTATATTATTATGTATTTTGTTTGAAGTAGGTTAAAAAGCTTATTTTCCGTCTGGTGCAGGTGTTCTCTGGCCACGGCTGTTTCGGCACGCACCTGCACCGGATCGGGAGGGAGGAGACACCGGCGTGTCACGACTGCGGCGCGGCGGAGGACACGGCGCAGCACACACTGGAGGTGTGCCCAGCTTGGTCCGAGCCGCGTCGCAGTCTCACTGCGGAGATCGGACAGGACCTCTCCCTTCCCAGCGTGGTCAGATGCATGCTGGGGAGTGAGGAGTCCTGGGCCGCGGTCGCCTCCTTTTGCGAGGATGTCATCTCGCAGAAGGAGGCGGCGGAGCGCGCGCGGGAGGACGACCCTCTCGCTGCGCCGCTCCGCAGACGAAGGCGAGGTCGGAGAAGACGCCCTCTTCTCCCTCCTCGCGGTGGTGATGGGCGGGCGACAGGCGCGGGGGCGCCTCCGCCCGCATTGCACACGTCACCACCATCGTCGGAGGTTCCCGGCCCTCCCCCAACGGGGGGGGCGTGAAGGGCCCGCTGTGAAGGCGGGCGGTCGTCGGAGGTGGACTGGACGTAAAGGCTACGCCGATCTCCCAGTCCACCCCCACTAAGACGCTGCGGGAATTTCATGCTGGGTTGTTTTAGTGGGTATACCGGGCTTGCCCGGGGAGTCCCACATACCCCTCCCACTCCCCCGAGTGAGAGGGTATGCGTAACGCATTTTTTCCCAGCCGAAAAAAAAAAAAAAAAAAAAAGGTATCAGGGGCCTAATTGATTTTTCTAAAGAAAAAGCGTTGGAGTATTCTCAAGATATACTCCAACGCTTTTTCTTTCCTGTACCAACATGTCTTTTGTTTTCATACCTAACAAAATAATGTTGCGGAGCCCACTAGTAAACTATTATAAAACGGAATATACTTTTCCTTTTAAAGAAGAAGATTAACGCGTCAGGCTCCGCAAATTAAAGGAATCCACCACCAGCTCCCTTCTATCATCGGATATTCAGACACACTGCAACTTATCATCCCTACCTTGTTGCTATTTCATAAACTCGCATTAAGCGTTTCCAAGCGTCTTTCATAATGTGCACAGCAAAGGAGTGGAACTCTCTGCCTGCGTGTATTTCCTTATACTTACAACCCTAATCTTTTTAAAGTTAGAGTGAACAGGCTACTTCTGGGTAAGCTCGCTCCATCGTAGAGTATGTCCCTGTCACCTTTGACCTAGACTAGAGTCAAGAGCAAATTTAATCCATCTCAAATATACAAAAAAAAACTTTTTACAAAAAAAAAAAACTTTAATTTCGAAAGTCGGTGTTTTTGTTAGTTTCTTCGGATTTTGACACCGACTTCCGAAATTAAGGTTATTTTTTACTTTTAGTGTTTATTTTTTTGGAAGTCGGTTGTATTTTTTTATAAAAAGTTTTTATTTTTCACTTTTTAGTGGTACCCCACACCTAACAACACCACTGCAAAATCGCAGAAAAGCAAAATACGTAATTTGGATAACTTGGATGACATAAAACTATCATCCAAGTAGACGAATTGCAGCTTTTTCGATTTAAAATCCAAAGTTCGTGACCGATTTTCATAAAGTTTAAATGGGACCAATCTGCAATTATATCAATTCAGATAAAATTCAGAAAGAATTTTTGAAATTATTTATTTATTGAATTATTTAATCATTCAATAATTATTTAACACCTTTACAGTTACATCCAAGGCGGTGTTATAACTAATACAGTAGAACCCGTTTAAGACGATCACGCTTAATACGATTTCTCGCATAATACGCCATTTTGCATCAGTCCCTGCAACTTGAGACACGTTATCATACATTTTTTAACGCTTAATACGATCGTCATCCCGTTTAATACGCCCTAACGGCCAACACATATTACCTCTTACCTCTGCGACAGCGGCCGACTGACTGATAATGTATCACCGTATGAAATTCAATCAATTGAAGATCTTATTGAGAGTGTGAATAACACACAAGAAGAGGCTCAAAGTGATAATGATCAAGAAGAAGATGAGTCAACTTCGATTTTGACACACGCCCAGGCATTATCAGCAGTTAATGATTTAAGACGCTATGTTACTTCTTTGAATCAAAGCAAATACAACGACATTTTATTGTATAACGTACATATTTTTTTAATGTAAAATTCAATACCTATATCCGAAAAAACATAATAAATATTAATACATACGTATGTAGTAGGTCCGTTTTTTATTTCCTTATATCCCGCATAATACGCTTTCCCGCTTAAGACGCGTTTTTGGTTGAGTCCCTGTGAAATCGTCTTAAACGGGTTTTACTGTATATAAAATAATTGGTTCATAATTGTCGGAGTTATAAGGTAAAAAATATAAAACAAAATGTAACCGAATTGAGAACCTCCTCCTTTTTGGGAAGTCGGTTCAAAAGAATATAAAAAGTAAGACTACAATTTCCCTAGCAAGCTAAAAGTATTTACACTAAAAAAAACTATAGCATAATTAAATATGGCCATTTAATAAGGAGATAAGCTCTACAAGATTACGGAACCCTTCGTGTTCGACTCGCACTCGGCCAGTTTTCTTTTTTCTGGCAAAGAACTTTAAAAAGAATACCTCAAAATTCAAATCTCCCTTTAGTAGCCACAAGAAAATTCTTAACAAGAAAATCTAATAACCCTTAGGCTGCACGCTCACGTCCGATAATTAATCGGGGACCGACTTTTTAACCGACTTCCATAAAAGGAGGAGGATCTATATTCGTCTGGTGTTTTCTTTGTTTTTAATTCAAAATTCAAGAGTCATTTGATGAATCACGAGTTTTACAAAAGACAGTCCCCCAAAACGCCCGCCCGTCACCACTTCCTAGTTTTTTAGCTGTAGAGAAAATGTGAGCAACAACCTCCCCAGCATTTATAATTATACGAGATTAATACGAGGTTTCAATTTATGTAATTTTTTTTTTGTTCTATGCGGAATACTTGCTATATGGTCCCGTGAAATATGAATTCAGTTTGGTTCAGTAGTTTTTATTTAAAGAGCATTTTTGCTTATTTCAATTTCTACGTAGAAGAAACAGTCGTCCAAGTATCACATTAAAGTGAAAAATAAAAAACTTAAATAAAATAGCCGACTTCCAAACAAAAACCACTGTAAAGTTTTATTAAAAAAAAAACAAAAGTCACTTATTCGAATTAGGCTGAGAACCAGCACTTTTTGTAGGTCAAGTTTTAAAAAAGACAGTCCCCCAAAACGCCCGCCCGTCGCCACTTCCTAGTGTTTCAGCTGTGGAGAAGATGTATGATTGTGTGAATGGAACGTACTGATCGCAATAGCACAAGTCCTTCAAAAAAGTTGGTAGTTTTTCCTAGCTAGGAAAAGTCGGACGGAATATCGGTCCTACAAAAAGTCTGAAGCGGGCGCGCAGCGTTAAACAAAAGTCAAAAACAAAAATACTCGAGCAGTAGCCACCTAATTATAAAAAATCACATTATTTCATTAATTATATAAAAGGTTACACTTTTCAGTGTAATTAAATGATTTCAAAGGCTTTCAGTGAGCGTAATTTTTTTCTCGTAAAAAATGTTAATTTCATTTCTCTTTGAATGCGGTTGAGGCATGAATGGGACCGGTGCGATTTATACAGGGTGTTACAGTAGTACGAGGTCATATTTCAGGGTTACGTTCTGTCAGTAGGTTTTTTTTTATGTATAGTTCAACTAGCTTTTACGCAAGACTTCATACGCGCATATCCCGCCTTTTGTTTTCCTGAATTGAGAATTGGCTCTCTGATTATTTGACTACTATGAAAAATATGTTTCTCACAGATTTTGAAAAGCTGGTAACACCGCCGTTTTTGAGATTTTTAAGTAATATTTTTAACTGCGTCTTGTCTGTTTTCTAGATATTGAGAAATGTAAAAAAGCAACGGGTTGCACTCCGAGAGTGCCGGCAGAAGTGAAAACTTGAACATTAACGCCAGGTCACGTGTCCTGACGTCTTACGAATTTTCGATCAGGTCACGTGTGCTGACGCGAGTTTAACATTTTATACCCATCCCAAATAAAAGTGCTCAACCCCGCTAAAGAAGTGTTCACTTCAAAAAAAACCCAGTGAAATGGCCCATTCTGCAATCCTGTCAGGCGCCTGTAACATCCCTTGTGTGAATGGATGTTGCGGTGCGATTTATGTTTGGGGTAAGCAGGACTCTGTGTTATGCTAATAGGATGACTGAAGGTGCTATTATTACAGTTTCGGGAGGGTGCATCAAAAGAGTTTTCAGGATTAAAGATTTTATGGACGTCCGGGGTTGGTAATATCCTTGCTGAGTTGCTGATCTTTTCACAAAGGAGCTGTGCTTCTATTGTAATATCAAAATAATAAACAAATAAATGACAAAGCTTTATTTATTCCACACAATTTAACAAAAAAGTAATATAAATAATATCTTTTACTTTAGAAAATATATTATTTTGATTTTTTTTAGCACATTTACCATTTTTTTTTAATTTCTTTGAGTTCCTTTCTTTCCGGTTAATCTTCGATCTTAACTTAAATAGCTAGATCGATTAACGAGCTTGATGCTGACAAAATCGCGCTCATAAAATACTAGCCGATAAAAGACTGACCACAAGCTTAAAATTTCTTCAAGTTAACAATCACTTTAAACATTAATACCCTTTTTTCTGGCAGATTATATAACTAGCGCTAGTGGTAAATTATCCACTAGTTCTCAAAGACTTCGGGATTAAGTAAGAAAGGGTGAAGACTTGAAGATAGACGAGCGAAATTTACTGAGTTGTGAGTCGCGTAAAATGATTCGGCGAAATTCAGTTTCATACTAAAGTCCAACTCATTTTGCGTCCTCGTGTGGCACAAACAGAAGTACAGTAAGAAACCGAATGCAGCAAAAATTTCTCCGACTCATTTTACGCGATTCAAAACTCAAAAAATTAGGCGGTTGTGGCTTCACCCTAAATGTCTTATTCCATTACTCAAAGTCACAAGCATACCACACGGCATACTGACCTCAGTTTACAAGCTACACATACCACATCTGTATCACTTAGCCCGTACTTTATGACTGGAAGTGGCAGGGTATATCTATGACATACAAACATACGTCATACATCTTGATTTTTGAGTGATATAGGAAACATACAGTTAGAATTTGTCAGAATGCAGTAACAAATACCTATTTAGTATGGTATAGGTTCTTTTCATTGTACTATAACAGATGGTGTAGAAATATCTTTGAGGAGCTTAAGTTATTTTTAAAATTAGCTGATGCTCGTGGCTATGCCCACTCGACAAATTATATACTAAAGCCTTCCTTGGGAATCACTCTATCCACTGGTGAAAACAGCATGAAAATCGGTACAGTTTTTGAGTTTATCGCGAACAGACAGACAGACGCGGCGTAGGACTTTGTTTTATAATATGTAGTGATATTGATGATGTGTTCTTCAATGATATGGTCAACATTTTATTACACTAAAATATCTTCTGCCTTTGCTAATCTCTGTTGAGATTGGCTAAAGTGACAGTAAATTTGAATAAGTATCCATAGGGTTCATTCTCCCGGGATAACAAGTATTACAGACTGTGTAAGTAGTCCTGTGTTATTAATAAGTATCCATAGGGTTCATTCTCCCGGGATAACAAGTATTACAGACTGTGTAAGTAGTCCTGTGTTATTAATAAGAGTATCCATAGGGTTCATTCTCCCGAGATAACAAGTATTACAGACTGTGTAAGTAGTCCTGTGTTATTAATAAGTATCCATAGGGTTCATTCTCCCGGGATAACAAGTATTACAGACTGTGTAAGTAGTCCTGTGTTATTAATAAGTCTCCATAGGGTTCATTCTCCCGGGATAACAAGTATTACAGACTGTGTAAGTAGTCCTGTGTTATTCCAGACTACCTCTGTGCCAAATTTCATCAAGATCCGTTCATCCTTTCTGATGTGATTGAGTAACAAACATCCATCCAACCATCTAAACTTTCGCATTATAATTTATTTATTTATTTATTTATTTTACAATTTATGTACACACAGAGAAACGGTACAGATATAACATTATAATTATTGGTACAAAGGTACTGCTTATTTCTTAAGAAATTATAATATAATATAATATTACTTAAGAAGTAAGGATTACGATAAAACTCATTTTCTGTCCAAAATTATTAAAATTATCAAGCCTTTTACCGCTTCAAAAAATATTTCTTCTAAGAATCAGCTACTTATTTTTTATTTTTTTTTTTTTTTTATTCAAAACGGGGAAACTCTTGACCCAAATCTCACCTGATGGAAAGTGATGATTAGGCCGAAGATGGAAGCGAGTTTCACCCGGAATCCTCTTACACAGAGGAACTGGCTATCATACCTCTCACTGCCGGAACACAACAATGCTGTTAACATTGTTGTTATGGCGACAGACTTAGACATGATGGTGGTAGCTTGCCAGGCGGACTTATAACAAGTCCTACCACCAACCAAACCGAACAAAAAATTTGCCCCCGCTGGGAATCGAACCCGGGACCTCTGGGTCTGAATCAGGTGGTATAACCACTAGACCACGGAGGCGGTTAGTGTCACCTGTTTAGCACCACCCGGGAACCACGTGTAGGGATTCGTTGAAGGGTATTCTCCTACGGACGCGGGTGACTCGGCCCCCAAAACTTATACTTTACTCGTACTAAATCCTTGTTATGTAAATTCATTGCTATTAAACTTCAACAGGCGGCAGAACTTAAACAACTGGAGCCGTTACCATCACCCCTAAAAGCAACCTTAATGGGAATTCATATTTAGCAAACAGCATTTTTGCATCGTCGGAATCGGCTGTGGCGTGTAATGAGCGGAGCGGGAGCGGGTAAAGGCATTTTTAGGGTTCCGTAGCCAAATGGCAAAAACGGAACCCTTATAGATTCGACATGCCTGTCTGTCTGTCCGTCCGTATGTCACAGCCACTTTTCTCTGAAACTATAAGAACTATGGTGATGAAAAAAAAAAATTGAGTTTCAGTTCTAAGTATGGGGGGGACCCCCAAAATGTCTTCGAAAATGATATTGAGGTTTCTAATGTAATTTTTTTCTACACTGAATAGTTTGCGCGAGAGACACTTCCAAAGTGGTAAAATATGTGTCCCCCCAAGTAACTTCTAAAATAAGAGAATAACAACACTCAAAAAAATATATGATGTATATTACCATGTAAACTACCAGCAAAAATTGGTTCCAGATTCGTCATGTCTGTCTGTCTGTCTGTCTGTCCGTCCGTATGTCACAGCCATTTTTCTCCGAAACTATAAGAACTACGCTGTTGAAAGGCGAACGGCAGGCTTGTATGGGAGTTTCGTACAGCTAGTAAATTTTCGAGTTTTGGGATCATGTTTGTTTTAATAGGTAGTTCATACGATAGAAAAGCCCTATTTAAAATTTTAGCCTATTTTTAGAACTTGGGACATAAGCTATACCCAGTTTTATTTTTTGAGGTTATTTGTAGTAGTGTAGAAAATTACAGGTAGGTACATTAACATTGTTATGGTGATAAAATAAATGTTCTAGATTACTTGTCGTCATCTTTGTTGTGTTTTACTTACTATTAAGTAGGTAGATTGAGATGAGGATCGCACCTACTCAGAGGGAGGGAGGGGTGCATTAGGAGATACCTATTGCCTAGCAGCGGACAGAAACAGTTTGATAATAATGAAGATCTTATGGACACTAGACAGATTTTCTTTACCGGTCAATAAATAATTGCCAGAACAAAAAAAATATTGATGAATTCATTCCAATCATTACCTACATCGTTTACTATTATGATTTTATGCAACAATTATGGGTTTTACTATTAAATCTATTTCTAAATAATTAATTGTCATTCCGAAGTTTGTGATATTTTACTTATGGCGACTTAGAAAAACATCTGCGTTTAGTTTACCGTTTTGTTTGGTATAATTATTGAAATCTTTTAATTGATAGTATTAATTAATCCCATGTTCTAGGAGTTGTTTACTTACATGAAAATAAATGGCTGAGTTGCCTTAATAAGTGGTACAAATTCTATGACCAAACAACAAAAAAAAGTTTGTTGTACGAATTTTGCCGTTCGCCTTTGGTAAGTAGATGTATTTTGTGAACCGCATAAAGATTTTTACTTAAAAATAGAAAAAAAAAACAATAAATTCTGGAGGTCCCCATACTTAGAACTAAATCTCTTTTTTTCATCGTTCCCATACGTGTGTGGTGGTATCTATGGATAGGTCTTTAAAAATGATATTGCGGTTTCTAAGATCATTTTTTCCTAAACTGAACAGTTTGCGCGACAGACTCTTCCAAAGTGGAAAAATGTGTCCCCCCCCCCCCTTTAACTTCTAAAATAAGAGAATGATAAAACTAAAAAAAATATATGATGTAGGTACATTACCATGTAAACTACCAGCGAAAATTGGTTTGAACCAGATCTAATGAGTAGTTTTTTTTATACGTCATAAATCGTAAATCGCAACTTCTGCTTACGGAACCCTCAGTGCGCGGGTCCGACTCGCACTTGGCCGGTTTTTGTTTTCTTCATTGATCGCCTCCGCTGCGCTCTTGACAGCATACAACCTATCACTTCAGGGTTTGTTTAAACGCCCGCTCAAAGCGTCCATTCTCAATTGGTTTAGAACCTATCTCGGCGATGCAGCCCCTTTTATTATGATGGACTTTTTACTGGTTTATAACAGAAACGTGTTCCAACTTGTAAAGTTTATGTTCTGAAAGAAGTGTTTTCGACCATTTTTCTAAGGAATAAAGTTTTTAAGGGTTTTTAGTTTGGCGCTTAGCTTGAGTTGTGCTTCCAGCGAGTTCCTTTTGAAAGAGCCTTAACACTGAAATTGATCTGCCTGTACTTTACCATATTATGATTGGATTTATGTGTGTATTATATATGTCACCGGAAACTGGCAAATTCTGTAAGATTGTAAAATATCGCGTTCAATTGTAAACTTTCTGTTCTAAATAAGACACGGATAAATTGGAAAACATTGAATTTGGATAGGATTTCTTATAAACAAAACTAATCAATTGAATAAACCAAACAAAAGAAATTACAATCTAATCAAGATTTCTTACAATCTTACGGAGTCTGCCATCTTCCGGTGAAATATACAAAAATCGATAAATTGAAATGGCTGCAGGTAGCATTGAAAGAAAGAAAGAAAGAAAGAAAGAAAAAGAGTTTATTTGCGGTCAACATGACGCAAACCAAAACTACACAAAAAATACAATTATATAGGTTTATTACGATATGAAAAAAAACATTGTTGACAGTCGATGTAGTTGAAAGGTTTTAAGGCGAGGTTGCAGTTCTGTGTGTTTTGACGAACAACAGTGACTGTCCGGTGAGCGAAATAATGCCTAAATTTTGATTGTTTTTTCTTCTTGGCGAAAACTGATAAAGAAATTATACAATATGGTTTCAACATTTACTTCAAAAAAAGCTCTATCTATTGATATAAATGAAATCTCTTAGCAGTACACGTTTAAAATTGTAATTTAGTGTCATGTTTGATAAAGAAAAGTATCGAGCCAATCATTCTAAATCGCGTTTCTATCTTTACGATTTACTTGATCTCTCTTAACGGTATGTTCAATTTTTATGTAATGATTTTTATTTATTAAAAAACTTATAATTAATTAGATTTTCAGACGTTCAAAAATCTTAAAAAGTACTGCAACCCCGCCTTAAAAAAGACAGGCAATTGGTTTTTCTTTCCCATTTGAAATCACTATCTAGACTAATATTTTGAGGCGATAAACGAATAATTCGGCTATTTTGAGAACTATTTTTTCTCATAAAGTATCTGTATTTCCCAGTAAGTTACATACATAAGCAAAACAAGGAAAGGCTATAATGCTTTCTACAAACTAATTTTAGCTACAAACAAACAAACAAACACTAAAGGTATTGTTTCACTTAAAGCTGCGCTATTTCCAGCTAAACTGCGTAATGCTAGCACATATTGTTGTTTGCGCTTACTGAAACAAAGTAGTCAGATTATAATATTATAAAGGAGAGTTCGTGTTGCACTTTAAATGCAGATTATATTTGTAGCTTAGAATCTCCTTTTTACTTAAAATAGAATACGTACACGTGTTTTAAATCGTATTTTTAGCGCAAAGATTTTTATTTCAACCGCAATGACATACATTTTTTTAAAGATTTTTAGGGTTCCGTACCCAAAGGGTAAAACGGGACCTTATTACTAAGATCCGCTATCCGTCCGTTTGTCACCAGGCTGTACATGAACCGTGATAATTCTATTGCTGCCATTATAAAAAACATTAAAAACGTTAAAATAAATATTTATGGGGGCATACAGCAAAAGTTTTTTTTTTCCTCCATGTTGATAACGGCGATGGCTTGAAACATTCACAGATTATTTAGTTATACACCACTAATTTTTAATTAGTACAAATACTTAAAGGGCTTATTAGAAAAAGTCTTGTTATTATATATGTAAAGTCTCAAAAAATAATATTCATAAACAGCAAAGTTATTAACGTTTGTTTAAATCCCAAAATGTCATTCAATTTGGTAAACGAAAAAATAAGCAATCCAAACTTTTCTTTCGCACTCTAATTGGGCTTAGGACCAACAAAATTATCAACTTTTTACAATTAAGTAATTTTTAAGAAATCATTTAAGATACTCAAGTAAAAATAAATCAAATTTAAACAATTTTGGGATTTCGTTTTTTTTTACTTTTGACTGCAAAATTATGATCAGTAATGGGTACGGGAACAGCCCCATTTTTATTTGTACTAATTAAAAAATAGTGTTGTATATTCACTTTAAAAATAAATTATTAAATTAAAATAAAACAAATATTTTAGGGACAAAAAAATCATGTCTTTTGAATGGGAGCTCCCATTCAAAAGACATGATTTTTTTGCCGTTTTTTATAGTTAATGGCACCCTTCGTGCGCGAGTCCGACTCGCACTTGGCCGGTTACAAAAACTCACTTTTAAATCATGTGATGTTTTACAAAATAATCGTTACAGATTGCACTTTATCCAAAAAAATTGTATAATATTAAAGACATTGAATCTATACAATGCAATTGTTAGATTTCAAGAAAACTATGTTTTATATCTAAGTCTAAAGTTTTTTTTTTTTTAGGGATGGGAAATCCTCCAATGACTCCTCCCGCTCTGGGTGTAGCGGGAGGGAGTGTCAGACTTCTACTGACTAAAACCCATCCATGTTCCTTCATTGCCCTTTGTGTTCCAGAGCCACGGTGTCTCTTGCGAATAATCCCGCGACTCCGGCACGCGTCGGCCTTTTCGGGCCCCTCTGTGTGCTGACTCTCTTTGAGGCACGCGTGGAACACTAACGCGCCGTCGACACGGCCTGTCGTCACTAGACGGACGGACGGCGAGCCACCCATAGCTCGCCGTCCACAGGCCCGCGCCTGCTGTGGCCGGAGGTCACCAGGTGGTTCTCCTCTCCCTCTCCGGCATCTCCTTCGCTAGCATGACTGCTTCGCAGAAAGAGGCAACGGCGTCCCATTCCGTCTCGCTCCGGACCATGGCTTGGACCAGTGCCGGACGCGAGAGGTTGCCACCGATCGCCGTTTCGAGGACACGGCGGTGCCCCGCCCAAGCGGGGCACACCTGCAAAGTGTGCTTCACCGTGTCCTTCGGACGATCCCCGCAGTGGTGACACCCGGGCGTTTCCTCCCGCCTGATTCGGTGCAGGAACCTACCGAAATATTCATGTCCGTGAGTACCTGCGTCAGGCGGAAGGTGAGGACGCCGTGGCGCCTCTCAAGCCACTTCTCAAAGAGCGGACTTATCGTCACTATCGTGGCGTGCCCTGCAATGGGTTGCGACAGTCGTCCTGTCGAATCCACCCTAAGGCGGTCTTTTGTTTCTTTTCTTTTTTTATGTATTTACATAATACTCTCAATGCAATGTTTTTTTTTTTTTTTTTTTAATTGAGTGTATTGCAATATGTGATTCAACTGTTAGTGACTTAAAAAATTGTTATTTAGAAATGTTATTCTATCCAGGGTACTTGTGTAGAATCACAGAATGATATATTGTTAGATTTATCCCTGCACGTGTAGGCGGGCACGCCCTTGGTGTCGGAAGGCTTATTAAGTTTAGTTTAAATTGTTTTTGTGTTTTTATGCTTGAGTTGTCTGATTATGATACCATGGAGGAGTGTGCTAGCTTACAAGTGTCGAATGAGTTTAGTTTTTAGGTTGTATGTGTTACCCATGTTTTATTATTTTTGTTTGTAATAATACTTTGCGTAAGTTTTTCTAACGCAACAGACAGATGTGTTGCTGGGGATTTTGTTGGCCACTTCTTCTTCCCAGCTAAAACACTAGGAAGTGGTGACGGGCGGGCGTTTTTGGGGGACTGTCTTCTTGTAAACGTTGAAGTTCAAAAAGTGCTGGCACTCAGCCTAATTTGAATAAATGACTTTTGATTTTGATTTTGAAAGAGTCACACAGATTTGAGTGGAACTGTCCAGACAGTGCAAGCTTAGGATATCATCATTTCAGGCAATTGCCGTCCACTGCTGAACACAAGCCTCGCCCAAAGAGCGCCATCATCCCGGTTCTGAGTAGTCCGAATCCATCCGTTTCCAGCCACCTTCTTCAAATATTCGATCCATACTGGTACTAGCTGACCCGCGCAACTTCGTCTGCGTCACATTTTCCATGAAAGTACCGCGCCTATTTGTCTTAGCATGATGATATGGACTATAACCTTCCTCGATAAATGGGCTATCTAACACTGAAAGAATTTTTGAAATCGGATCAGTAGTTCCTGAGATTAGCGCGTTCAACCAAACAAACAAACAAACCAACTATTCTGCTTATAGATATAGATTCAGCTGCAGATATGGGGCAATTAAGATCAAGCGACCTGACATTTACATAAACCAATAGTAGTTACTGTTTAACATACTTACCGAGGCTAGAGTCTCGACAGGAAGTGAACGGTAACCCATCCACGTCAAGCGTTAATTCACCTTCCTCAATCGAGCCGTTATTATTGTCATGCGCTCCAATCATTCATCACTATCGCTATCACTACATTTATTATAAAACTAAGCCTCAGCCGCGTCTGTCTGTCTGTTCGCGATAAACTCAAAAACTACTGCGACGATTTTCATGCTGTTTTCACCAATGAATAGAGTGGTTCTCGAGGAAGATTTTAGTATATAATTTGTCAAGCAGGCAAAGCCGCGAGCATCGGCTAGTTTTAAATAATAAACATGTTATAAAACAAAGTCCTTAGCCACGTCTGTCTGTCTGTTCGCGATAAACTCAAAAACTCCTGCACCAATTTTCATGTTGTTTTCACCAATGGATAGAGTGGTTTTCAAGGAAGGTTTTAGTATATAATTTGTCAAGCAGGTAAAGCCGCGGGCATCAGCTACTTCCAAATAAAAAAAAATCTTTTCAAATACACCCTGTTAATCCCTACATTAAAATACTTATACATATATACCGTTACATCAACACATAATACTTCTTTTTTTGCCCGCTTCCCCACTTACCCTCTTAAAGTACTTATTTATAGTAACAGCTCCCTTGGGCCAGTCGTTATTATACTAGGTTAACGCATTTTTCCATACGAGGTTACCCCAATTTTTCAACGCATAGATATTTTCCTTCAAAATGGGTTCTGGGTACCGTAAAAATATATTTATTATGAGTGTATGTGTGTTTTGTTTAATATGTTTGCTTTTGCTTTTTATGTGTATTTGTGTATTTTATGCTTTTGAGTCTTTTAGGGGTTGAAAAGAATATGGTTCGTATTGGTATTTTTTTTAGCGGAGCGGCTGTCTTTGATTTGTGGTAATTGCCGCTTAGATTGTTATCAATCAAATCCTAATATATATAAAAAAAATTCGTTAGTGAATTATTGAGTTACTGACAATTCCATCAAGGGCCGACACCTCCACCAGTTTTTTCCATCCGTTCGTGAGCGGCTGGAGAAGATATGGCTGGAGGTGGATCACTGTGTTGCCAAATTTCTCACAGGTCAGGGCAACTTTAAGAGTAAATTATTTTCCTTTAGGCTTGTGGGCCTCACCTTTATGTCAGTGTTCTACAGCTGACCTTGAATACGAACAATCCGCACATCACATCTTGTGGGAGTGTATTCTTTGGCAGACTGAACGTAACATTATGTTAGATAGCATTCAGGTTACATCTGGAGTAGTTTACTATACGGACCTTGTAGAAACCAAAACAAATTTCCGTGTGCGTTCAGGCGATTTTGCCATACCTATTACTGGAATCAAAAGTAGCTCACAATTTAGGACCCATTAGTTTCAGTGTTAGTATATGTATAATCCGTGGTGCTTGGCAACTGGGCCTAACCCAGTTGTATATGTCCCTTGGTGCCTATTGGCCTAGCTCTAATCTGTTTCCTGCTTGATATGGAGGGAAGTGGAAATTATATTAATTTTTTCCTACTCCTCCGCTGTACTATTCTGATTAATTTCGTTCCGGGATCTAAGACAGTTGAATCGTTTCTCCGGGACTCGCCGGGTTTCATTAGCTCGGCGTTTTTCTGGTGGTCGCCAGTGTTGATTCTGGCTTTCAGGAGTTGCAGTGGATGGGAATGTGTGGCGAGCTTGTACCAAAAAAAAAAATGAGTGACTAACAGACAACGTACAGCTGAATTTACTGGACGTAGAGAGCTGGAATTTGGCATGTATCGGGCTGATCCAAAAGTAATGATATTCGGTTTATATTTCCTATACTAATGTTACGCATCAGAATTAATGCCGGGTACACAACATACTATCGAGTAGCGGAACTAATTGGGTCATGATCTTTGTAGACTTTTCGATGCTAGAACATTCTCGATGTTTCGACATCTGGTCAGTCGGGACCGGTATGTACCCGAACTTTCTAGATGTTTCCATACTCGAAGGTCCTGGAAATAACTGTGGGTCTACATAAGGTGCGCATCGCTCGCGACTGAGTCAGTATTGAATTGGGGATACAAGCGAATCTTCGGAAGCGATCTTCAAAGTGTGAATTAAGTGAAGTGTTTAAATAGTGCGATCGTGTGTTATAATTACTGCGTTTGAAGTGATAATAAATTAGTGTTGATTATTAAAGTGTCATTTTTGGTTAATTAATCGGCTGTTTTTACTGTCACGAACCCCAAGCTCATAACACTAATAATAAAACTAAAGAGTTTTAGTTGTTTGTTTGAACGTGCTTATCTCTGAAACTACCAGTCAAATTTGAAAAAAATCATTAGCTCTAGTTAATATAAATTTTTCTAAAGCAATTAAATCAGACTGAACATCACTCAAAACTTTAAACACTTTTGGAATACGCAAATACTGCAATGCAAGCATAAATAGCCTTAGCATCAGCCACCAAAATCGACCATCAAAATACAGGACGCCGTAAAATTCTCTACAGTACAACAGAAACATAAACAAAATCACCGTCTTATCTCTCTTTATACCTTCTATAAAGCAAAACGGTAGAAATTCTTCATCGCTACAGAAACACACCATTACCAAAGGCATCCAGTTTTGTGGTTGATTGTTACAGACAGCAGTGGTGGATCCAGAATTGTCGTTGGAAGGGCTTAACCCCGCTTTCAGTTGTCAGGCTCTTACTGGCTAAAACCTATCCGAGTTCCTCCAAATGCGCTTTGAGGTTCAAGGCTGCGGTGACTCTTTCGAACAAATACCATGACCCGCTCAGGTACTGGCTCTAGCGGATCCAGTTTCGGCTTGACCCTGCTGAGGGAAGATTTTAAGAAAGTAAAAGCTAAAAACCACATGACATTTTATTTTGATTAACGCATAACAAGCCTCCTCGTTAATTTCTCAGTGACTTCGGTATGTTGTTGACTCCCAAAGAATAAGAGTAATACCAAAGTAGGTCTGTGCCTCAAAGCCCCCTCTACTTGGATCCGCCAGTGACAGAAAGACAAACTGAGCACCAGGAATGTTGATTGCGAGGGAACAATTATTTATTATTCGTTTACTTGTAAAAATAATGCGTTGTGGTTTCCGTGGAGAGGTTTGTGTTAAGACTTGGTTTTGTTGAGGCAAGGAAATGTGTTGTACGCTATGTGGTTCTGAAAGCCTTTTCGCAAATATCAGTAGCATTTTAATCTAAATATATGTCACCGAAAAATGGCAGACTCCGTAAGATTGTTATAATTACTCGATATATTATGAAAAAAACGTTTTGTATATAATAAACCCCATTCAAATTCAATAGTTTACAATACATCCGAGTCTTATTTAGAAAAAAAAGTTTACAATTTCACGCGATATTTTACAATCACACATTTTTGGTGAAATAATTATATAAAAATTAATCCCTATTTCCATCGGTCATCACGTCACGCGAGAACGGTTGGGCCAATTTCGCTTATTATTTTTTTGTTGTGTTTGTTACTGTCAGGAAAAGGTTCTCATGTAAGAAAAAAAATAAGAAAGTTGCAGTTGACGGGACCGAAGACGCGGGGGATAGTTAATCTATACTAATATAATATTATAAAGAGGTAAAATCTGTTTGTAAGTTTGTATGTAGGGGGTAATCTCAGGAACTACTGGTCCGATTTGAAAAATTCTGTTAGTATTAGATAGCCCATGTATCGAGGAAGGATATTATAGGCTACATATCATCACGCTAAGACTAAAAGGAGCCGAGCATTAATGGAATATGTGACGCAGACGAAGTTGCGTGGGTCAGCTAGTCTTAAATAAAGTCATATTGTTTACCATCAGGTGAGATAGTGGTCAAACGTATGCCTATAAGCAGTTAAAAAAACAATCCGTAACGACTGCCAAAGGTCTAAAAATGACATCCGGGACCAACGGCTTAACGTGCTTTTCGAGGCACGGAGTTAACTCGGTATGTTAAGATCCACAACCCATCCACAGACCAACCTCGGCAAGCGTTGCTTAACCTTCAAGATCGACCCGTGCGGCTGTTATTATTTAGCCACGAGCTCCTCCCTTTTTGTTTTTTTTTTCCTTTCCTGGGATAGCATTCCTGCAATAGGTACGAAAATCTAAATAAACTAAGCCAAAAAACTTAGCCTCCATCTCAGCTCGTGTACCCAACGTCCAGTCAATAATTCCGAGGCGTGTCGCCGGCCTAACGTTGACAAAGTTACCCAAACTTCGCCGATAAAAGCCTGACAAGTTCCTTTGTAATCACGAGTTAGGTAATTGCTTCCAGATCTAATAAATAATCATGCCCGGACTTAGGATAGGGTCTGTATTTGTAGAGATTAGTTGAATTACTAGGACTTAGGGACCTAGATACTTGGGGAAAGAAAAAGCTTTATTACAAAATAAAATATATAACCGATGGCCAAAGTCTAAAATAACCTTAATATCGGAAGTCGATGTTTTTGGTTTTGTATATTTGTTTTTTAACACCGAAATCCGAAATAAAGATTATTTTATACTTCGGTCGTCGGATATATTTTTATTTTTTTTTTAATTTAAATTTCTATTTTTCACTGTGTTGATACTTGGACGACGTCTCCGTCTACGCAAAAATTGAAATAAGCAAAAATGCTCGTAAAATAAAAAGTACAAAGCCAAACAGAATTAAATTTTATGTTTATTAATTATCACACAAATTGGATCAGAAACCTCGGAGTAATTGGTGTCACATACATAAAAAAAATACCCCCCGAGTTGAGAACCTCCTCCTTTTTTGGAAATCGGTTAAAAACTGCAAGGTAGTTTAAACGACATCTTTTTTTGTTCTTACTATAAAGAAGATCCTGCGGCGACTTTTTGCAGCGTTTCAGTTGCAATACAGCCTGTCTATTCTCACATCTCACCGTGTATATACTTGGTGGAGTGAGCTACAAGTGAGCAGTCATTTCATCTTTTTGTATGGTTTGACAGCTCACTTGTCGTTCACTTCACCTAAGTTTTCACTTCAACATGTTTACAGAATCGCATTGCTGTAGCTGAAGTTATAGCTTCACCCACGCCACGATACATATGCGATTTAGCATCGATACAATTTGCGATGCAGTATTCTGCCCATTTGTGCATTTTCCGGCGCCTAACCATTGGTAGCGATTTTGAAGAGATGCAAACTCAAGGCTATGCGATTGTATCGCTTCGCTATCGCGTTGCACGTGCGCCATAATTCAAATGCTCTCTCAAAAGGTCACGTGAACATTGTTTTATATTTTGGCATTTCGACAATCGCATTCGCTCTTTTTTTACATCTTCAGGTCAACCACCTCTCAACTGAGTTTGGTTTTGACTCTAGTCTGGGTCAGAGATGACAGAGTCAAAGTCTACGATGAAGCGAGCTTACCCAGAAGTAGCCTGTTCACTCTAACTTTGAAAATATTAGGGTTGTTTGCGTTCGGAAACACAGACGCAGGCAGAACGTTCCACTACTATGCTGTGCGCATTATGAAACACGCTTAGTGCGAATTGGTGGAATAGCAACAAGGTAAGCATGGAAACTTGCAATGCGTTTGCCAAATGTTGCCAAAAACGAGCTTGAAAAAAAAAAACACTACAAAGTAAAAAAAAAACTTTAATTGCGGATGTCGGTTTTTGTTAGTTTCTTCGTATTTTGACACCGACTTCCGAAATTAAAGTAATTTTTTCTTTGTGGTGTTTTTTTTTGTGAAAGTCGGTTGTATTTTTTTGTAAAACGTTTTTTCTATTTCACTTTTTAGTGGTACCCCACACCTAACAACACCACTGAAAAATCGCAGAAAAGCAAAATACGCAATTTCGATTACTTGGATGACATAAAAACCATCATCCAATTAGACGAATTCCAGCTATTTCGATTCAAAATCCAAAGTTCGTAACCGATTTTGATAAAATTTAAATGGAACTAATCTGTAAGTATATCCTTCCAAATAAAACAAGAATTTTTCAAATCGGTTCATAAATGTCGGAGTTATGAGGTAACAAACATGAAAAAAAAAAAACAATAATACAACCGAATTGAGAACCTACTCCTTTTTGGGAAGTCGGATAAAAAGTGAACGTATTCCTTAAAGAATCCGCCCAAAACCTTTAAACCCTGAGTTATCTGAAACCTTATCAATAAGACATATATAACCAGAGTCAAGTATTAAAGAACATGTATTATTTATCAGGCCTAGTAAATGATGGCCGGTCGACCTGTCTCCTCTAATACATTATTAAAATCCCTCTAAGTTATTACACTCCATTGTTACCTATTGAACTGATCCGTTATTGTTTCTGATGTGAGATGGATGATCATTGTCTTTATTGACTTAGTTCATAAGTTAGGGATTTACCAATGAATTAAATCTAAACTACTTAGAAGTAAAATTGTTAGTTTGTAAGGAGTTTTCTTTAGAAGTGTTGCGATTGTAAATATTCTTTTACAGCTAAAAAGTTATAACTTTAGGGGTACTTTTTAGAGTTCCAGACTCAATGTGTCCACGGAGTTTCTTGCACGTTTTTCTCCATAGGATCTACTCTTTGGAACGTGCAACTGCCGCGCTGGAGACAGGTTTGGTGAGTGTGTTTTGTTGCAGAACAACCTGCTGCTCTTGTCGCTAGCGCGGCAGAATTAGTTTCATCTATTTGACTGACAGACCTTGACTATTCAAAAGTGCTTTTAACTGGTCTATTTAAAATAAAGGATTTTGTATTTATAAACCAACGGAACCCTATTAATAAGCCTCAAATGTCCGTCTGCCCGTCCGTCGAGGCAAATGATGTTCGCATTCGCATCTCAGTTGCTGTCATTAAAAGCCTTAATTTCTATACATATTTCACAGATTGCGACTGCCATGCAAATACAAACGTTACTTGAAATAAGAAGAATTAGCACTTAGCTGTGTCATACAAAACACAATAAAAAAAAAAACAAAAGTCATTTATTCAAATTAGACTGAGAGCCAGCACTTTTTGAACATCAATTTCTACAAAAGACAGTCCCCCAAAACGCCCGCCCGTCACCACTTCCTAGTGTTTTAGCTGTGGAGAAGAAATGGCCAACAAACTCCTTAGATACACATCTGTCTTTTACGTTTTAGGAACTAGAATTTATACAATGAGTAGAATGAAAAGTAATTAATACATGACACAAAACAAACAAATAAAAGCAAGTGTTGACGAAAGATTGACCTACATAGTCAGATAAATAAATAAAAAAAGACAAAAAGAAATAAAAATTAAAAATAAATACAGTATTATATGAACACATATAACTTGTGATAAACTAACTACTTATAGAAAAAGAACATGATAATATGTCTTTCGTTCAACACAGCGACCAACTATTCTTATCATTTAAATAATCAAATCAATATTTAGGCAACGAAAAATAAGAAACGATATTTTATTCATATAAAATATCGTTTCTTATTATTATTTAATATAACATGTCATTTATTATTATATATAACCTATACATTTTTTTACTACAATTACTTACTTTATTATGGTTTAGTATATATTACTTCTATACTTATTATTCCTGCCATTTATGTTATCCCTGCCATAAATAGTTATGTACATACCACGATAGCTAATATAAAAGGAAACTTTAATGGATAGCTACCGACTTAATATTTTTTACCAAAACGTGCGTGGTTTGCGCACAAAATGCCTGGAGTTGTATAATAAAATTCTTTTACACGAATACGACATTATCTTAATTACCGAGTCTTGGCTGCAGAGTGATATATTGGATGGTGAGATCTGTGATGGTAGGTATGAAATATTTCGTTGCGACCGTAATCTCGATGTAACAGGTAAGCGAACGGGCGGCGGTGTGGTATGCTGTGTCCGCCGTGAGCTATGCGCTGTCTTGCTCAGCGACTGGCGGGGTAATTCACTTTATGAATGTATTTGTCTGAAAATTTCGGCACGGACTCATGGTACGTTAGCAGATTTAATTGTTGTTCTATCATACATGCCACCTGACACTTTTAATCTACCGACTAACCTAAATAATTACTTAATAAACTTTAACACTATTTTTGAAAAATACAAAGACATGAATTATTTTCTTGTAGGTGATTTTAATCTACCTTGTTTACGTTGGAATAGGGACGGTTGGTCGCTCACACATGTTGGTAGCAGCCTGGTACAAGATTCAGCTTGTGCATTTGTGGAAGATTTAAGTTTATTAGGGTTGAACCAATATAATAATACACTTAATTACTGTGACAACACTCTTTGTTTTTCAAATTTACCTTTATACGTTTCTACGCTACTGGCGGATTAACTAAAATTGATACATTTCACCCACCTCTTTCTATTGATATTGTAGACCTATACATTAATTCTTTTATCACGAAAAAAATATGTAGATTTAACTTTCGAAAATGCAATTATGAAGATGTCAACACATTTTTGAGTAATACTAATTGGGACCAGTTGTTGTCTAGCACTGATTGTGTTGACGAAGCAGTCGATTTATTTTATGAAAAAATAAGAGAATGTATCACTCTTTTTGTGCCTTTTCTCAGTCAAGAAAGTAATTCTTATCCCATATGGTATAGTCGTTCTTTAATAAAAATAATTCGAGAAAAAAATAAGTTACATAAAAAAATGGAAATTGTTTAAAAATCCTCGCGATTTTGATGAATTTAAGCTACTCAGGGATAGGCAACATCGAGTGCAGGGTCAGTGTTTTGAAAACTTCACGCGCAACGCTGAACAGAACATAAGGAAATCGCCTAAGTACTTTTGGAACTACATTAAATCAAAAAAAGCTGGTTCCGCTTATCCGCGTTATTTTACCTTGGAAAACACACAATATAATAATGGTCAGGAAATATGCACCGCTTTCAATAACTTTTTTTACAGCGTCTTTAACATAAATCAGTCCTCGTCTCATAATAATCCGCCCTGTGGTCTGCAAAATTACTACGGCTGTGATGCTATTTCTACCATTACTGTGTCGCAAGAGACGGTATTCAAACACCTCTCAAGTTTGGATAAAAATAAAGGTGCTGGTTGCGACGGAATTCCTGCTATATTTTGGTCGTCTTGCGCTAAGAGCTTATCGCACCCCATTGCCCTACTGTTTCAGCTTTCACTAAAGAATTGCGTGTTTCCCTCTCTGTGGAAAAAAGCGTACGTCATACCTATTCATAAAAAGGGTTCCAAATCTAAAATTGATAATTACCGCCCTGTTTCTATTTTAAACTGTATTGCCAAGGTTTTTGAACAAATTATCGTTACTAATATTTACCCAGTTGTTAGTCTCGGCATTCCTGAATCTCAGCACGGGTTCATGCCAAGACGTTCCACGGCTTCAAATTTGGCTTGTTTCACAGACTATGTGGTGAGTGAAATGGAAAATGGTGGTCAGGTTGACGTGGTGTCCACTGATTTCGAAAAAGCTTTCGACCGTGTGGATCACGTCATCCTGTTGCGTAAGCTGTACGCGTTGGGAATTCATGGAGACTTGCTCAGGTGGATTGAATTGTACCTAACTAATCGATCTCAAGCTGTTGTATTGGGCGGGTTTAAATCTGACTTCGTATCCATCCCTTCTGGTGTGCCCCAGGGATCGCACCTTGGCCCTCTCTTCTACAACGCCTACATCTTTGACATCACTCACCACATAAAGCACTCGCATCATATTCTCTACGCTGATGATAAAAAGATTTATATTTCCATTAACTCGTTATCGGACTGAGTCTTGCTTCAAGAAGATCTCAACTCTCTATTTAACTATTACAATAAAAACAATATCACGGTTAGCATAAGGAAATGTCAAAGTATATCCTTTACTCGTAAAAGAAATCCTATAACTTATCAATACAGTTTCAACGGCGTTGCAATCGAGAGGGTCAACTTGGTGCGGGACCTGGGTATACTATTGGATTCGGAGATGTCCATGCGTCAGCACATCGATGCGATGTGCAGCAGGTCTTTTCGCAATCTCGGTTTTGTTTTAAGATCTTGCCTACCTTTTAAAAGTTTGTTAAGCTATAAAGTAGTTTATTTTGCTTTCGTTCGAAGTTTACTAGAATACGGTTGTCAGATATGGTCTCCTTGTTACGCAATACATAAAAATAGAATTGAACGCATTCAGAAGAAGTTTATAGATTACCTTAATTTCAAATTTCATCACTGCTTACGTGATTACAAAGAGAACTGTCGGATATACAATCTTTTAACTCTGCAGGAAAGGCGTATTCTCATGGATATGGGATTACTATATGACATTTTACGGGGACGGACCGATTGCCCTATGCTTTTAAATAATATTAAGTTCAATGTTCCAAGGAAACGCACTAGACATACTACATTATTTTGCACTCCATTTCACTCCAGTAATTACGGTAAAAATAGTGTAATACCACGTTTACTCGACTCTTACAATAAACACTTTAACAGTGTGGACTTATTCATTGGTTCCAAGAATGATTTCAAAAAACGTGTTTTGCTAGTATTATTATCAGGGCCTGGATGACCGAGATTTGGTCGTTTATGGCCGAACTCCCGGACAAAACGATGTTTTCGAAAAAAAAAACTAGTTCGATTTATCGCCCCCGAAACTCCCTCCACATGAAAATCGCTGGTGCCGTTTCCGAGACTCAGATTATATTACACATACATAGGTATATGTATGAGAATTGCTTCAGGTATTAGTCTGATTGATAATAGGCTATTTTAAATAACTCATCAATATTACAGTAAATGGCTGGTTTTATAATTAATATATAGGTATATATTTTCATTTCTATAAATATACTTTATTTTTATTTTTATTCATATATAATTATATACATATTACATATTTGCATATGTTATTTGTAAGTATATTTATTTGTTATTTGATATATTTTATATACTGATCTCTTCATAGTTGCCCAATCATCTTTAATTTTAAGTCTGTAAATAGCATATTCATCCACCGTATGTATCTGCCGTGGATAACTATTATTGGCTACTCATGTAATATTAGATAAGTACTTAAATAAGAGTTGAAAGCTGTTGTTACCCCTAAAAATAAATAAATAAATAAAATAAATAAAAGTACGAAAGAGCAGATATTTTTTTCCAGCTAAAACTGGCGTCTGGGGAGGCTCAGAGGTATACAAATGACGTGGAAACTACAACAAGTCAAACGAATAACCCTATTATTTTTTTCCAAACTATCCTAGACACTATTACAAAACCACTTACAATCCAGACGACTTAAGACCTAGATCTACGCTCCCAAGATCCCTAGAACCTAAATAAAGTCTATCTAATGAAACTGGCTCCGAATTATGTGGTCTCTTAAGCTCTTTTATTTATTAGTTAAGTCTTACTTGTGGATTACTTCGGCTATGAGATAGGGCGTCAATTTTCTGCAAATAAATTTAGGTGAAAGGTCAAGGAAATTATTTTAAGTGAGCGGTTTTGGTTTGGGGTAAGGAGCTCGTGGCTAAATAATAACAGCCACACAGGTCGATCTTCAAGGTTAAGCAACGCTTGCCGAGGTTGGTTTGTGGATGGGTGACCATCTTAACATACCGAGTTTCCTCCGTGCCTCGGAAAACACGTTAAGCAGTTGGTCCCGGCTGTCATTTGGAGATCTTTGGCAGTCGTTACGGATAGTCTGAAGCCAGTAAATCTGACACCAGTCTTGCCAAGGAATACTGTCAGGTGTCTAAACAATGTCACTTTCGTCTCGTGCTTTTCCAGGCACGTGTTAAAATGATCACCTATCGATGAGCCGGGCTCAGCAAGCGTTGCTTAACGTTGTAGATCGACCTGTGTGACTGTTATAATTCAGTCACGAGCTCTTTCTATCTACTGCATTATGAACCTTATTGCAATCCATTGTAACCAAGGAAAGGCTGCAAGCTTACCCACACGCCATAAAGTAGCTTTCTCCTCAATTGAACTTTACTGCATGCACCAAAGATTAGGGGTCTAAGGACGAAAGGAGTTGTCACTAGGAAGGTAAGAACAGAAAGTACGTTCTTATCCACATACCGAAGATCAAATAGTATAAACCTGTAGACTCCGAAGATCTCTGCTATCTAATCTCTTCACTACCCTTTGTTGACTGGTAGAGAATGCTTAAGGCATTAAGTCCGCCTTTTTGTGCGAAAAGTTTAAATAAACAAATAAATAAATCCTACACTATTTTCTATTTCGATCCTTATTTGGTAATGTTGTTCACAATACAAAAAAAACTTTAAATGTTTTATGCACTCCAAATGATTTAGATGAAATATTTAGTTTTTTTTTTTTTAAATTTCGTGCAATACGAACGAATAAAAATCTGTCCAGCCTTTTTCCCGCTACGTAGGGGTCGGCCTCCAATCACTCAGTCAGTATTCTAGACGGAGCGACTCTCTATGACCTCCACACTTCAGTAAATGCGTGACATGACATTCCTGGCAAGACTGTTGTCAGATTTACTGCCTTCTGACAACCCTTAACGAGCTATTACGAATCGTAAATGCTCGTTTGCAATAGACGAAGTTACGTTGGTCTGCGTTGGGGGTACATCTACAGTCCGCGAAACAATTTTGATACTTACTAGTCTGAATAGGATTATAGTTTAGGTATTTGGGCGCTCGCGCGAGACTGAGGAGCGCGCGCGCTGAATTGACGCAGAATATATACCTAGTACTTTCATTTTATTTATTGTAATTTTGTTTTATTATATTGACAAACGAAAACTAATGAAACGTATTCATTGTAGATTGAAATTTAAATCATATTAATTTATTTGATAAAATTGTTTTTATTTGGAATATAATGGACGCTGAATGAAGACAATTCTGGCTTAAATTAGGCTTTCTTTACGTTTTTTTCCGTGAAAACTCAAGAACTTTAAAGAAATTCTAGAACTCCAATAAACAAGTAAAACATTCAACTTACATATTAGTAATTTCAGCTTTTAAAATAATTGATTGTAACAATGTGAAATAGACCGTCAAAGTTCCATCGCCGACATTTTTTCTTGCAAACTGAGATCGTAAAATATTTATAGTAAATTACACGAAAAGAAAAATGAAAATGTGTAACTCTAACTTACAAGAAAGAGACTGGCACTATCGTTATTCAGGATCAAATAGTTAAAATATCTTACTGCTGCTGAAAACTACAGCGTCAAAAATCATGAATTTCCGTAAAAAATGTAATAGGACTCTTAACGACTGTCAAAGATTTACAAATACCGAAAAGTAGTAGAACTATATTTTGGGTCAAGTAAGCCTTCTGTTCATTCCAGTTTTAGTGGTGTTAACCTCGTTTTTTTACTTTACTCCAAGATGAAAGTGACTTGATTATGGATGTAAAAACGTTACACCATTTTTTACAAGTTTTTTTTATTTTTTATGGAAACCATTTTTTGGTCGACATTTTATGTCAATATGTACTTTGCAATGGACGGCAAGAGATAGCGTTATTGTCTACGATTTTAAGTAGTTTCAATTTGAAAGTGAAGATGTTAAATTACTTCAAGGTTTTAAATAAGGTACTAAGTAATATTCCTAAAAGACCAGCGGCCTTCTGACAATACATAACTGTGAGAATTTGGGTGAAGTGCGCTTGAAGTGAACAGCAGTGTGATTCTGTAAACAAATCGAAGTGAAAACTTAGGCGAAGTGAACGAACAGTGAGTTGTCACCATACAAACAAGATGGGATGACAGCTCACCACCACACCTTCACTTAAGCGTCAGCGCACACTACGAGTAGAACAGAGCAGAGCTTTTTCTGATACTAACCAAAAAATTACCTTATGACAATTCCATATTATGCAACATTAAATACACGTCCGAACTTGATCGAGCTTGCCGCCGCGCACCGCCCGCGCTCAGCACACCTCAGTGAGATTAACTGCTGGACGTGTGTTTACTATCTACGTCTACAAACGTAGGATTTTGGCATCAAACTGGTCATGAATGCTTGGCAACCCAGAGCATTTTCGACGGAGCTTGCTGCCTGTAACTGCTGGAAATGTGTTTACTACCAACGTCTGCCAACGTCGGATCAAACTGGTCATGCACGCCACCTGGCCTGGCAAGCCAGAGCATTTTTAGCGGAGCTTGCTGCCTGCATGGCCGAGTAGTCAACATTTTGCTCAACCATACGCGAGCATTTTGCAGTTCGGTGTGCGCTGACCTTAAGTATGCCCGGTGAGATATCGAAAGAATAGACTGGTTGTTATTCCATCCTGACTGCATGAATATAAACCTCACTCACTTCACGATGAGATGTTCCGCGACCTCAGCAAGAGTTGCTTGACCCGTATGGTTGTTATAATTTAGGTACGAGCTCTTTAGCCCTATGGTTTACGGCCCAAAAATTAAAAATAAGACGATTTAATACACCAACAGAAAGCCATTAGCCGCCGTTTTCCTTACACGCTCCTAATTACACCCCACTTTCTTAATTCAATCAAAGTTTTTGCAAAAAAGAAAAAAAGCAACATAACTCATTTAGCCTGTACCTGAATTTCAGCAAAATGTAGAACACATTACTGGAATATTTTTTTAATGTTTTTTTTTTTGAAGCATAGGGTCACTGGCTTTAAAAGCAAAGTCTCGTTAAAGGGAGTTTAACGATCTTTTTGTCGCCAAAAAGAGGGTAGTCACACATGCTAGCCAGTTATTTATTAGGGGTTCAGGTTTCTTTTTCGCGTTTACGTTGTCTGGATGGTAAATAATTGTGTGAGTAAATTTTAAGCACCGTCTGTGTGTGTTTTGAGGGTAGAAGAATTTTTTTTTTTGTGGTTTTAAGTGGCCATTAAGTAACTGTACTTTCGTGAAGATTTTTTGTTGGTCTTTTTAAAGTAGAACTTTAACTTGATGTTATGAATAATTACCACAGTGAGAAGTATTTATATTAGAATAGTTAGTAACGGGATTGCTACCATGTATGTACCTTTTTATTTGCGAGTTTCAGTTACTCCGTGATCATGGCGCAACAGTGCCGAAATATCGGAAATCGCTAATAAAAAGGTACATGGTAGGAATCCGGTTGTTAACTATTCTTTAGTTAAGTGACCATGAAAGTTTAAAACAAGTATTTATATTCTCAAATCATGGCCACACATTGCTCATTACTTTCCTACAAGAGAAGAAGCGACATATTTACCTTCTTATCTAAACTAATATTATAAAGCAGAAGAGTTTGTTTGTTTGTTTGTTTGTTTGGTTGGTTGAACGCGCTAATCTCAGAAACTACTGGTTCGATTTGAAAAATTATTATTATCAATGGTAGATAGCCCATTTAACATGGAAGGCTTGAGGCTATATATCATCACGCTAAGACAAATAGGAGCTTAGCATTAATGGAAAATGTGACGCAAACGAAGTTGCGCGGCCATCATACCTGCCGAAAATCGTTTACTACTGGACCTATGTCTTTCCTAAATGACGCCACATCGATCGGTCCTGTGCGTCACGTGTCCAGCGGATTTCCACCGCCTTCATAAAGTTATGAAATCCACATTGTGGCACCATCGTTTACCTGATATACAAAATACACTGAAACCAGATTACAGTTAATTCATAGTGCGTACCTACAGCAAAGGAGTGGAATTCCCTGCCGGAGTCTGTAGTTCCTGATAGCTACAACCTGGGATTTTTTAAGTCAAGAGTGAACAGGTTACTTCTAGGCAAGCATGTTCCATCTTGGACCGCATCATCGCTTACCATCAGGTGAGTTACTGGTCAAACGCGTGCCTATCAAAAGTAAAAAAAAAAACGGATTTAGCTGTATTTTACGTGGAGGAACTGCCTTTCTGACTTTTACAACCCAGTAACTAGGCTGAGCATATCCATGCAAATACTCCTTGGCAAAACCAGAGTTAGATTTTTTTTCTTCTGCCAATTCGTAGCGACAGCCATATTTTTACAAAAGGAGCCAGAATCATCATTTAAGGCCGTACCCTGACCAAATAACCTTGAGCATTTTTTCCCTTATTAACAGCTCAAGAGATACAATAGCGAATACGCTCAGAATGTTGAATAAAGTCGTTATAAAATCTAATTTTGGTCGTATGAAAAAAAATATTTATACCAAAATGTTCATAATTGAATTGCTTAATATTCACTAATGTATGTACAAAATCAAAATAATCATTAGTTTTCGAGAAGATGCATGTTTTCAATAATTATTTCGTGTTTCTGTAGTTTCGTTGTGAGGAGATTACATAAACATTATACTTAGTTATAAAAATCTACCATTTTGAAGCCAAAATTATGTGGAAACTTAATGTATTTTCTATAAGTTGATTTAAATCTTTTGGATAACGAGTATATAGCTCCAAAAAACTGCACAAAAAACGGCTAGCACTGCGTTTTGCACGGGGACGCGCCTTAATTAAAAAAAAAGTTCAATTGACAATGACTAGCACCAGAAATCATTGTGTCTTCTATTCAAGCAACTTCATAACTTCTATTCTTTATAATTTTTAAGGACATTTTCCCATGGCAGCGTGGAAAGGGTTTAGTTGCTTGTTAACTGTGCAGCTGTCAATTAAAGAGAGTAATGTCTTTTAGCACTAACTGTGACGTCATGCCGCCGCCATTTTATACTTTTGCCGTTTTATTAAAACGGAAAGATTAATGAAAAGGTAAGTTGTAAGTAGTTTTTGCTTTTGCCTAGACGTGGTATGTAGTGTGACTTATGTTTGTCACCGAAAAATAGCAGGTACCGTCAGATTGTAAAATATCGCGTGAAATTGTAAACGGTTTTTTTCTTAATAAGCCACGGACATTTTGGAAACTATCAAGTGCGGTAACGCTAACGCTGGTTTTACCAACCGATTTAGGCTCGCCGAGTTGAAGCTAGCTTGTCGGTTTTCACCGGTTGCATTTTGGGGAATGTGTCAACCTGGTTTAAGCCTACAGTTTATGAATTATTTTTTAATTTTTTTTATCCTAATATTTCATTTTTACACACTTTACACACTTGCTTATCCAATCTACTTTAGACATTGGCAGGATAGTCGACATTGGCTTTGTTTGCCATATAAAAACATAGAATAGATAACCCTCAACTTCAAATTTCAAATTACGAAATCTGTGGAAAGATTGTAGAGTTGAAATTAAACACTGCTCTTTATATTTGCATTGAATCGAGCTACTTACCATTCGCGCTAATAAATTTTACTTAACTGAAAAAAGTTGACCTATTTTCTGAAACCACATGAAGTTTCACAATTTTAAACATATACACAAACCAAGGATGAGCATAACAAACCAAGCATGTCAAATGGAAAAATGAGAAATCCACACATTTTGAAGCCAAGGTCCCCGCGGTAAATATTTTATAACAGCTTCACTTTGGTTCAGCTCGGTTTAATGACATCATCGTTCGCTTTTAACGCTCAAGTGCGCTCGCTCGCTCGCGTAGATGGCACTGCTGGATGGTGGGATAAGTTTGATGACTTTTTTTAACCAACTTCTCAATTCGGTTGTATTTTTATTTTTTTTTGTTTATGTTTGTTACCTCATAACTCCGACAATTATGAACCGATTTGAAAAATTATTTTAGTTTTATCTCTTAGTATTTACTTGCAGATTGGTCCCATTTAAATACTATCAAAATTGGTAACGAACTTTGGATTTTAAATCGAAATAGCTGGAATTCGTCTACTTGGATGATGGTTTTATGTCATCCAAGTAATCGAAATTGCGTATTTTGCTTTTCTGCGATTTTGCAGTGGTGTTGTTAGGTGTGGGGTACCACTAAAAAGTGAAAAATAAAAAACTTTTTACAAAAAAATACAATCGACAAAATACGAAGAAACTGACAATAACACCGACTTCCGAAACTAAAGTTATTTTTTACTTTGTAGTGTTTTTTTTTTGGAAGTCGGTTATATTTTTTTTGTTGTGCTATCTGCTCGTGGAATATAGTTTAAATGTGCTTGACATATTTGTATAGGAGTTGCGGCATAGGGCGGATTGCATCAAGCATGCAATCTGGAACTGAACGCGATCAACGTATGAACATGTTTACAAGCTGTCAGTGTCATTACTTTCTATGGAATATTGACACTAACAACTCTTTTTTTTACTATTTATTGGCATACGTTTGACCGCTATCTCACCTGAAGTTAAGCGATGATGCTGTCTGAGATGGAGCACGCTTGCCTAGAAGTAACCTATTCACTCTTGACTTAAAGACTCCCAGGTTGTAGCTATCAGGAAACACAGACTCAGTCAGGGAATTCCATTCCTTAGCTGTACGCACAATGAATGTACTTATTCCCAAAACGTTTTGTGCGTATAGGTTGGATGTCCACCATGTACCGGTAGCACATCGCCGTACGTCTTGTGGTCCGATGGTGGAACGGGCTTAGCGGAATTAAATAATTCCGTCTCCCGATACCTCCCGTAGTACTCCCCAAAATGCAACCGATAGAAACTCTTGCGCGCAGCTTGATCGGTATCAGTTTCATTTTTAACCGACTTCCCAAAAAGGAGGAGGTTATCAATTCGGTTGAATGTTTTTTTTTATGTTTGTTACCTCATAACTCCGACAATTATGAACCGATTTGAATTTTTTTTGTTTTATCTGAAAGGATATACTTGCAGATTGGTCCCATTTAAATCATATCAAAAACGGGTACGAACTTTGGATTTTAAATCGAAATAGCTGGAATTTGACTATTTAGATGATTCTTTGATAATCGAAATTGCGTATTGTGCTTTTCTGCGATTTTGCAGTGATGTTTTTAGGTGTGGGGCACCACTAAAAAGTGAAAAATAAAAAACTTTTTACAAAAAATACAACCGACTTCCAAAAAAAAACACTACAAAGTAAAAAAATAACTTTAATTTCGGAAGTCGGTGTCAAAATACGAAGAAAGTAACAAAAACACCGACTTCCGAAATTAAAGTTATTTTTTACTTTGTAGTGTTTTTTTTTTTTGGAAGTCGGTTGTATTTTTTTCATCAATCTGAAACTGAACGCGATCAACATATGAAACACCTTTAAGAGCTGTCAGTGTCATTATTTTCTATGGAATGTTGACACTGACAACTCTAAAACGCAGCTTGATTGCGATCAATTTCATTGGTGAAATCCGCCCTTAGTCTTGTGATCGTTGACGAATATTGATAGGAATAGGGAATATAAAAAAAAATAAAAATAATAAAAACATTTATTTCAGAATCAAGTTCCATAATTTGTTAGTACCAGTATAAAATGCCTTATATCTAGTGTTAGTAAATAAAATAATCTAACGGGTAATTATATAAAATTTTAAGCAGCTAAGTACACCCGCTATAGACTTTCCCATCCTAATCTACTTCACTGCATGGAGTCGTATCCAGCGTCCTAGAATCGGAGAGTCCCAGCGGTCTGCCAACGTCCTCAGGATAGTGTTGGGGCTGGCGCGAAACCGATATAATAATGATGCACGCGATTTTTTTATTTATAAAATGAATTACTTATAAGCTCCAGTAAACACTGAAGAAAACATTTTTTAAATATCTTCATCAGAGATGAAGTTATAACGCTTCAAAGATTACTTTTAGAACGAGAAGTCCGACATGGAATCTGACGTCACAGTCCGTGACGTCTATACATCTGCAATAGAAAACAGCGTTTTCGCGAGAGGGACTTACATATTTGTTAAAAATAATTATATCTCGTTTGTTTTTCGAGCAATTTTGATTCTATTTCCACTGTTAGTAATGTATTTTTGTATATTTTTAGATAAACTGTCTAGATAATAAATATTTTTTTTATGCATATTCCCTATTTATTTAATTTACGTGTCCGGCTCCGGGCGGTAGTACGTAGCCAATTGATCCTAATTAATTTGCGCCCGGAGACTAACACGTTAAATATTGAGAACTGGCGAGAGCAGGAACCATCTTTGGACTTTTGAAATTCTTCATCTTCGTGTCGCTGGCACAACAGAATTTTAAATTTGGTGGCCCAAAACATTGCCACTACCACAGCATCGTTGGTGTCAGCACATAGATCATACAATTGAAATTGACTCTTCTATATATGTGTGTTGCCATAATTGGTTATAGCATTTATGGAAGGGTGAATGCTAGAGTCACATACAAAAAGGGGTTTTCACCTTCCTACAAACCTTTCCTTATTTTAGTTTTGAACGCTAAAAGAATTTAAACTCAGCAGAGATGCATCTGAAAAGACTTAAAATGGATGTTATTCGACTATCGTTTAATAGCGAATACTTTGCTGCATGTTATGTTATTATACAGAGTGTTTGTGTTTTTTTTTTTCAAAACCAACTGTCTGTTCTCGGGAAGGTACATTGATTTTTCAAAATTCCAATGATGTAGTTTTACTTTTCATCAAAACCTACTATGTAGGACCTTTCCTTACTATGTAGGATTCTGCTTCCAGTCTGATGGGATACGTCCCATCAGACTGGAACCACCAAATAATGTTGTCGTTTTATCCCTTCGATCAAAATGACTGTATTTATCCACCGGTAAAATAGCTTTAAAACAAGGGGGAATAAAGGAATCATACAGATGGGTACGTACTCACGTGGCCATGGAGTGCTGCATACTTATTCACTTCACACCCGATTTTATGGTTCTTCCGCAGTGCACTACGTTATTAAAGTCTGGGACGCTACGGACCAGTATTTTACGAGGAACGATTCCTTGTCTGATCTCCATAGCTCGGTAGCTGGGTAACGCGGACGTTACCACTTGGCAAGACAGGCGTCAGAATTTCTAACTTTTGAGTAAAGACTGCTAAAGATATACAAATGACAGCCGGGACTGCCAGCTTAACGTGAGATCCGAGACACGGAGAATGGATAGTTACCCTTCTATGAATTGGCCTCGGTAAGCGTGGCTTAACCTCGAATAACCCGTGTGGATGTTACTATTTACTCACGTGCTCCTTATAACTAACGGCGAAAGAAAAATTTACCCCACGTGTGCATATTTATTTAATTAAATTTCACCAACAGTTGTTACAGATACTATACACATAGGAACATATTAGTAATAGTGTCTTAAATCTAACTGCACAACCAATTACAGGCAAACACCACATGCAAAATGCTCTTTGTAATTATAATAATTTAAAAGACATAATACACTTAAATTCTATATGATATATAGAATTATTTTACCAGCTGACTCGATAAACGTTGCTTAACAGAAGGATTTATTTAAAGAACAAACTACTTCTACTTCACTTAAAATAGAAAAAAAAACTCCTAACTAAAATATGGCGTCAAAAAATTCGACTGGAAGTGAGCCCAAAAGACTGGTTGCATTGCCACGTTGTATGGCAATGCTTATCCTCTCTGCAAGGGAAAAGCCAGCTCTTGGGTCACGCGAAGCGTCAACTAAGCGTCTTGCTAGATCTTTAAGTAAGACGTGAGCACTCGGACCCCATGGTCCAAGAGTTTCAACCCCAAACGGCTCAAAAATGTAGTTGCCAATAAGGCTACTATATTTCCGCCGTTTGAGGTTTTCAGCAGACGAAGCCGCAGAACTAACAAAACTTAACTAAACAAAACGCAAAACAAAATAGCCCACGACCCATTCTCAGACAAAGGAGAATACACAAAAAAAAACATATAAATTGGTCAAGCCATTGCGAAGGAGTTCCACTCTCTATAGTGTTGTTGACCAATGCTCATTCCTTTTCAGAATGAAAGGCACTTCTTCCTCCACTTACACAATTATAGGCCAATATAATAACAAGTACTCTACAAAAGCTCCTATCATTCTATTGTCCCCAAATCATCCAGAAAATGATTATTTATTTTTCTATTTACTTACAACAAAAAGAAAAATATGAACAATACGACCCTTTGAGAATGTATGTCGACAGAAAGTTAATCCAGGGAGTGACACAAAAGTCTCCACTCATAACTTGCCCTGTACAGTGCTGGGACAATACGGGCGCGGACCGACCCCGGTGTAAGGTTATAAGCTTATAGAGGGACAATGCGAAAGAGTGAAAGATCAACATGTTAATTTGTTTCATAAGAGACCGCAGCATTAGGTAATGGGACTTCGGGAAATGCGAGCCGGCATCGATAAGATAAACACGGTTAGGGCGACGAAAGAAGATTTATACGATTTTTTCACGAACCTATGCGCTTTTATCGCGTACGAAGAATATTTATACGTATAGTACGAACACTATAGCGAAAAGTTTCAATGATATGGTTTGACGCATAGACCATACCCGATCTGATTTATACCCGGATTTTTTGTAAAGGTATACTATGCCAGATTTAATGACTCAGACATTGGGATATCAGTTGACTGATATACCAAGAGTGGTGAAGAGATACCATGGCATGTGTATTGTAAGTGAGTCACCATATCATAAACCAATTTAATATTGTGCCTAACAACCTTGAACATTTTACTCCCTAACCGCTACTACCTACATCTTGGGCCACAAAGTCTACGCCAGCGGAAGAAACTAATTCCTTAACATGACCAGAAGTTTATTCGTTAAAGTTCTCCCGAGCCGTCAGCGGCAGTGACGTCAGGGTATCTCGGCTATTCTGTTATCAAACTCATCGCGCTATGCTGAGCAGTGGACGGGCAGATAAGATACTTACAGATAAGTGGTGTGTGTGTGTATTTTGGCTGGTTTTAGGTTATTTTTTTGGGGCGATTGGCCCAGGGGTTGGTTGTTATGTTTGTCTCTAGTATGGGTGTTGTTGGACCTTTATTTAACATACCTACATGAAGTGAAGCCTTTTGCAGATTGATTGTGATTTGTAGATCTTTGTTAGTCGTTACAGAGAGGGCAAGAAAATTTGACACCAGTTTTGCTAAGTCTGGAGGTCTGGTAGGCAGCCGCTTCAAGTAAAATACTGGTTTTAAACTGAATTCAGATTGACTGGAAGCCTACTCCAATATAGTTGGGAAAAGGTTAAGCATGATGACATGAAGTGACGCCTTTTCCCATGGGGGTAAACTAGACAGAACTGCTTGTTTTTAGGGTTCAGGTGGGTTATTTAAGGGAAAAAAAATTACGAAGGCTGTATGGGGGCCCCCATACAACAAACTGTTTTTATAGATAATTCTACGGAACCTCTCGTGCGCGAGTCCGACTCGCGCTTAGCCGATTTTTCATTTATTGTTTTTCTATCTATAATATGTATGTATTTACAAAAAAAAATGTATATAAGTAGTTTATCAGCCATTTCGTTACCATAACACAAGCATTAAGTTGCTTAGCTTGGGGACTATATGGCGTTGTATGAAATGTCCAAGGATATTATTATTATTATTATTTTGTTTTCTTTCTCGGGTCTCTGGAGACCCGGTCCTTTGGTAGGCGTACGAGGGGCCGAAACCAACTCGCAGAGGCCCCGTTAGAAATTTCAAATGTAATGGGGCACCAACCGGCGATTATCCCTGTATGCACTGTGAAAGTATTCCCAAGGACAATCCCCGGTTGGAGCAAGAATATTGCAGAATATGGAAAAAAAAAAAGATGAAACGCTATGGGTTTGGGCGGTTTAGTGGACTGATAATCGTTTATTATAGAACTATTGGCCCCTGCCTGACCACTAACAATATACACGGCTTTTAAATGGCAGGGGGTGACTTGCACACTCAATGAATGGGCCCCCGAAAACGGTCGCTAGCACAAAGTGACGTAGCGCCAAGGAGGCAACATAGCCTGAGGTGCTAGAGGAGTGGAGAGGTATACCACGGCTATCAGGACAATCCCGGAAGTGCGGTCAAGATCCCTACCAGCATCTTACTGGATTATACATCCTTCTCCCGAGCACGTGTGCTCTAGCGAATCTCCACTCAGACCGGCCAATTAAGGCAAGAGAGAGGTGGGAGCTCTGTTCCTCGTCAGTATTCACTCTGGCCAGCCAATAAAGGCAAGCCGTAGATGAGGAACAAGACTTCTCCCGGGAGATAAGGTTCGTGGGGTCGCTACTGCCCAACAGTTCGCCACAAAACTGCCTTGCGGATTGTACCTATCTCTCTTTGTCTGGCCCCTCACCCTAGGTATGACCTAAGGTTCATCGGGACGCGCAAGCCCCACCACGACGTCAACGTAGAGATACTGCGGTAGGGTTATTATTATTATTATTATAAGCTATGATTTTATGCCTGTCTGTAACAATTCTAATTGTTAAGACTTTTATACAGCAAAGTACTAGTACTTAGGTACTATAGTCCTTTTGTGGGAAACTTATAACAAGATTATGACATTTTATTGAAATCTAAGTGTAGGTACCGCGCAATAGGCTTGTGTCCTGAAAAAATCTAATTAGTCCGTCAGTTAGATTATCAAAAAACTATTTGACCCGTGTTTTTTCTTTTGTTACCTACGGGAACCAAAATTGACGAAGTTACGACGCTTTTAAAATTCTCTATACGTCACACCTTCGCATAATTTTTAGTGAGTCGTGACGTCACGAGCCCCCACTCCCGAGTTTTGATGCGTTTTATCTTTGTCAACAATCATTGATTTACAAAACCAAAAAATACATGTCCATTATTTTTCAAACTCTAACTGACGGACTAAATAGTTTTGCAATTTGTGGATGATGGAATCTAGACTATTCCATCTGCGTCACATTTTTCATTAATGATCCGCTCCTATTGGTCGTAACGTTATGTAATTTAGCCTTCACTACATCACTACATACTTATTATAAAACAAAGTCTTCCGCCGCGTCTGTCTGTCTGTCTGACTGGCTGTTCGTAATAAACTTAAATACCGATATTCATGCTATTTTCATCATCAGATAGTGGTTCTCGAGGATGGTTTTAATATATTATTTGTCTAGCGAGCGCAGCCGCGGGAATCAGCTATTCCTCTATAAATCGCTATCCAACACTAAATTAATTTTCCCACCAGTAGTACCGGAGACTAGCGCGTTCAACCAAAGAAACTGTACATTTTTGAAATGTTAGTATAAATTACAAGAGACCATCTCAAATACGAGAGCCTGCGGAACATGCCAACAGAAACTTAAGAATCGGTTCATCTACATATATCTAGCTAAAAAAAAACAACTGTGCCATTATTAAATTTTAAGAAAATATTACAATATCTATTGTAATATTTTTTATTCCAATCCATTTTACATTTTTTTTTTATGAGCTATCTTACTCAGCATCCATGGAATCGAATGCCAGGTCAGGTGGAGTTATTTTGAGTTTCTTGGAATTTGTAAAAAGCAGCTCTAAGAAGGGATTCTTTGTTGGTGTCTGGTAATAAACTAGGAATAACATATTTTTGTTATATTACATAGGAATTACATTACGAGTATTTGATCATCAAATTAATCTACAAAATTGTTACGAGTATTCTATCTGTAGTTTTCTCAAAATTCAGTTTGTTTACACGGTGGTCATTAAACTAGCTAGAGCCTGTATATTGGGGACCTGTGAACAAGACTTAAGCTTTATGAACAATATACCCAGCGAATGATAGTGTATATTAGACATGTTTTATCTAGGAGGTATGGGAAGCGGTCACCTCCTTCTGCGAAGCAGTAATGCTAGCGTTGGAGGAGGCTGAACGCGTGAGAGAGAGGAAAACCTCACGCCTCAGCCGCCGCAACAGAAGAAGACGCCCCGGGCGTCAAGAGTTGCAGGGCGATTCTGACCAACGTAGGCGCGGGCCTGTGGACGGCGGGCGTTGGGTGGCTCACTGTCCGATCAGACCCAGGCCCGGGTCGACGGCGCTTTGTGTTCCACGTGCGCCTCAAAGAGATTTCAGTTTAGTAGATGGGGCCCGCTAGGACCAGTGTCTGCCAGGACTGCGGAATTTGTTCGAAAGAGTCACCGCAGCCCTGGAACGCAAAGGGCACTAGGTCCCTTCTGCTTCGCCAAAAGTGGGAAGAGTTATTTGATGATTTGCCATCCATAAAAAATACATGTTTTACCTTTTTCAGAACACAGGTGAGGCGTTATGTTATCATAAACTTTTCTAAAAGTAACTAAAAACTATTTATCAAAACAAACTCCCCTAAGATTTCCAACCTTAACCCACATAACTACAATTTTATTCGTTCAGAGAAAGGGGGAAAACCGAAGAGCGTTCATTCCCAAATATACCCCTAAAAAGGGACATTACTATTAAAATATTCACTTATACAGGAGCGTTTGTAGTGCTTAGGTTCGGTTATCGGGCCCCAGGGGGTCGTACTATCAGCCAACCCGCTCACCCATGATCTATCGCAGTTCCAACTGAATTTTTATATTTGGTTTGTGAATTATTTTTGTGAGGAATTTCTTGAGTTCAATTGGTAGGATGTTCTGGTTTTGTTTGAGCAATTGGTGGTTCGTTTGTAGGTCTTTGACAGTCTTTACGGATGATCCAAAGACTGATGCTTTGACAGCCAAGCATGAACTAGTTTTACCAAGAGGTATGAGCGTAGAGTTGGGACTCTATTATTCGCGCTTAAACCCCGCCCTCGCTCCGTTGTGCGTTTGAGAGTTCTGGCTAACATAGCCTACATAGCTTAACCCAGAAGGACAGAAGCTTCCAAAGTCTTCACAAGGTTCGAGGCGCGACCTCACTGTTCCGAGGATTTGTGCAAGTGGAAAAGTAACTTGGGTCTCGCTATCCAGGATGACGTAGACGGCTGATTCCTCGGTTTCAAAACAGCCTCTGTATAGTTACCAAGAAGTATCGTATAACAGTAAAGAGTATGAAATCTTCCTCAAACAGGACATGAAATACTTTTTATCTCGGGTATGTCTTCCCTTTCAATAATTTTTGGATATCCCGCGGGCGAAGCTGCTAGCAGAAAGAAGTAAATTCAAACACATCATCATCTGCCTAGCCTTTTCTCAAGTATTTTGGGGTCGGCTTCCAGTCAAACTGGATTCAGCTGAATACCAGTCTTTTACGTGGAGCGGCTGCCTACCAGACCTCAACAACCCATTAACTGGATAACAAGGAACTTCTTGGCAAGACTGGAGTCTGATTTACTGGCTTCTGACAATCCGTCACGATTGCCAAAGATCTACAAATGACAGCCGGGGTTTAGCGTGCTTTTCGAGGCACAGAGGAAAATCGGTATGTTAAGTTGGTCACCCATCCACAGACCAACCTTGGCAAGCATTGTTTAACCGTAAAGATCGGCGCGTGCGGCTGTTATTATTTAGCCACGAGCTCCTCAAGTTAGTTCAAACTAAACATGAAAAATTTGCCTCAACTCTTCTCTTCTCATATTTTATAGCCCTTAATATTTAAATAAAAGACAAAACTGTAGAGGAGAATAAGGCACATTGATCGTAATTGACTACCGTCGTATTTCAATAAACCCAGCCGAGGGTAATAAGTTAATTCTCGTCCCAGCCTCCCCTATTGACAATTCGAGCTCAACGAGCGGTAAATATGTTTTATTTACTGTTCGTTTCCAAGGCTTTATTATAATGCAAGGTCGTACTATCACGACTGGGTTATCGGAGAGGGTTAGCAGAATTGTTTTGGAGATGCCAGGGTTGTGGAATTTGTTCAAAAGAGTTACCTCGGACTTACTTGCGGGCGTTTTCTACTCCGTATCATTTAACCATTAAGAATGAATGTCAACGCGTTATGCCAGTTACTGTGAAATCGTGTTGTCATTCATTCTTAGTTAGAGCTGGTGACTAAATAATAACAGCCGCAAGTTGATCTTCAAGTTTAACCAACGCTTGCCGAGTTTGGTCTGTGGTTAGGAGACCATCTTAACATACTGAGTTTCCTCCGTGCCTCGGAAAGCACGTTAAGCTGTTGGTCTGGGCTGTCATTTGGAGATGTTTGCCAGTCGTTACGGATAGTCAGAAGCCAGAAAATCTGACACCAGTCTTGCCAAGGAGTATAGTGTTACCCAGTTAATGGGTTGTGGAGGTCTGGTAGGCAGCCGCTCCACAAATCCGGTTTCAAAATTCAAAAAAAATCAAAATTCAAGCATTTATTTCAATTAAACCATTTACAGGCACTTTTGAATTGTCAAGGTCGGTCGGTCCAAAAAGTTGAAGCTATTTGCACGTTCCAAAGCGTAGATCTCTATGGAGAAGAACGCGCAAGAAACTCCACGGACACTCTTTTAAAAATAATATTTTTTTACAAAGATTTATTTACATCGGGTTGAAATTATACATGCATGTGAGAACGATGTAAAAGACGAGCAGGATAAAAGCGTCCGGAATAAAAGAGGAACAATTCAAAGAAATAATTAAAATTAACCATGGCAGCTAAGAAATGACCAGTCCCGACTGACGGCGCCCGTTCACGAACATGACGCATGCGCCAGCACCATTCGGCTCAACCATTTTGAAGGGAGCCAAATGATCCAACGCATACTACCATCAGCTAGACTTTTGAGTGAGCATGACACTCCCAACCGCCAGGGTACATTCAAGTCAAAAACATACCTAAAACTGATAATTAAAGTTAAAGGTACACAGTACTCACACATGTGCTGTTAATGGCTGAAATTATACAATGCTAAGTAAGTTGATTCTAACAATGCAAATTTTTCTTACAATCTTCAGCCGGTCCAACAATGTTTCCGAACTATTTACAGATTAGTTTGGGCTCCCTAGTGGCTGTGGAGCAGGACCAGCATTCAGCCAAGCATTTTTATCTTCAATATAATCCCCCAACTTATAATATGCTTGCCTGCATAGTGTGCGTTTAATACAAGACTTGAATTTCGTCTCATTTAGTTCTAATATATGGGGAGGTATCTTATTATAACATTTTAAATGGAATGAATGTTTGAATGGAAGCCGACCCCAATATTGTTTGGTAAAGGCTAGGCAGATGATGATTCATTTTTAGTTGGAGTTCGGGACTAATCGATTACAGTTATACGGGATACGGGATAAAAAATGCCCGCAATTAAGCTCGAAACTACGGACTTCGGGCTTAGAGAGTAGCCCCCTTGGAACGCAAAGGGCATTTGCAGAAACACAGATAGGTTTTAGTCAATAAGTCTTTTTTTTTTTAGGGATGGGAAATCATCCAATGACTCCTCCCGCTCTGGGTGTAGCGGGAGGGAGTGTCAGACTTCTACTGACTAAAACCCATCCATGTGCCTTCATTGCCCTTTGTGTTCCGGAGCCACGGTGTCTATTGCGAATAAACCCGCGACTCCGGCAGGAGTCAGTAAGAGTCTGACACTCTTTTTGCTCCATCCGGAAGGAATAATTTGATGATTTCCCATCTAAAGAAAGGAGTAAGACACAGAGGTGTGTAATGCATGCTTTAGTTGGAAAATGAATCTGCTTAGCCTTTTCCCAAATATTTGCAGGTCAGTTTCCAGTCCAACAGGAAGACGCTAAGCATTAGCACTTTACACAGCACGACTGCCTATGACCTCCTTAACCCGGTAACTGGTGAAACGATGCACATTGGCAAATTTTCTGCCATATCGTAACGACTGTGATAGATCTAAGATTAATTTATTGGTGTGATCTTTTTAATCATTCGTTATTAACCATACGTTATTATTATAATACCGAATGGTCAACATGTTTAAATTAAATTATAACATTAAATACAACACAACTTAAGACATTTTTTTGTCTTAAGTTGTGTTGTATTTAATGTAAATACAAGCAAAACATTAATAATTAAGAATACATATAAATAATAATTAAGAGATGATTTATATTAGACCGGGGCGAGCCCAGGGCCCGGACGGGGCACGGATTTGAAACTTTAATACATTTTGTATGAAGCAGTTTTTATTACACCCAGTGGCGTAGCTAAGCTCAAAGGGGCCCAATATCAAGCATTTTTGGGGGCCCCGATATACAAGCTATATATCAAGCTTTGCGCACTTGGGGGCCCCTGTAATCTGGGGGCCCCGTATCTTTGATATGTCTGATACGGCAGTAGCTACGCCCCTGATTACACCGTGCATGATCCGTGTCCCGCCCCGTCCCCTTCATGTCCCGTCGTAATACGAATACTATTTACTTGAACTCGTAGGTTACGAACACTTTTCGTTTCACATAAATTTTTTACTTGATATGGGTTTGCTCTTGACTTCCGTCTAGGTCAGAGATGACAAAGACAAAGTCTACGATGGAGCGAGCTTACCCAGAAGTAGCCTGTTCACTCTAACTTTGAAAGATTAGGGTTGTAAGCATTGGGAAACACAGACGTAGGCAAAGAGTTCCACTCCTTTGTTGTGCGCATTATGAAAGTCGCTTGAAAAGTGCGAGTTGGTGGAATAGCAACGAGGTAGGGATGGTAAGTTGTAGTGCGTTTGGATGTCCGATGGTAGAAGGGGGCCGGAAGAATGAGGTCGTGGAGTTCTTGAGCACACTCTCCGAAGTAGTTCACTATTCTCTGTCGAAGACCGACAAGCAGGCAACCTTGCGGCGATGAGCCAAGCTGTGTAGCTTGGTATCCACCAGTTTTACGTCGCCAATGAGCCTCTTAGTTCTGCGTTCTCGTGTAACATTCGGTGTAATGTAAAGGTGTTGCACGCACGGGCTCCGCTCCTGCCCCGCTCCGGCCCGGACGCGTATTGCCAAACTGTATACTGACCCAGACCGGGGTTGCTCTGAGTTCGATCGCAGTTTGCGTTTGTAGTTGAAGAGCAAACTGTATACCTATTCAGAGAGTGTCTGAATCAATATACATTTTGCTGTAAAATACTAGAGCAAAATACGTACGAGTTGCTATTTGAGTTTTTGTTTTTGGCATTTAATGATCGTCAGGTTCAGATCCCCTCTATCCAGGTTGGTTAATCATGTGGGTTAGGTTAGGTTAGAACCATGACCATTAGCGTGCCGTGGCAGCGGCCGCCGAGCACCAGATCCCTTCTATTATTGGTGAATAATTTGGGTTAGATGAGGTTATAACAGTATGATGTTTTCTGATATTTACTTATTCACTACAGAATTTGGGCAGAAAATGAGTAAATATGAAAATTAGGTCAACTGAACGTTATATAAAAAGAGCAATATACTAATTGAAAATAAGGTAAATGAGATGAACGTTATACTTAATGTTATTACTTAGAGCAAAAGAAATTTAAATGAAATGTAATATTAGATCACATGAAATTAGGTTATTTGTTTTTATAGCATACTAGCTGACCCGTGCAACGTCGTCTGCTTAACATTTTTCATTACTGCTCCGCTCTTATTGGTCTTAGCGTGATGATATATAGCCTATAGCCTTCCTCGATAAATGAGCTATCTAGTACTGAAATAATTTGTCAAATAGGAACAGTAGTTCCTGAGATTAGCGCGTTCAACCAAACAAACAAACAAACAAACAAACTCTTCTGCTTTATAATATTAGTATAGATGAAAATTATATCATGTGAACGTTATTTCAAGTGATAATATATTATCTGTTATTATGGCATATATTACATACCCGTTTTAAAATTAGTTACAGATATTAGCGTGTCACAGTTTGCTTTACATACAAGCGAGCAAAATGCATACATTCTCAGATTGCTCTGAGCTCGTATGCACTTTGCTCCAATTTATTTGTGATTTTAATGAGCACGATGTATTTCAGTACAGACCACGGGTGTCTGGGTCAGTATACAGTTTGGCAATACGCGGCCCGGACACGGCCCGGTCTTATATAAATCATCCCTAACGAGCTTTCCGAGGTACTAACAGTACCAATATTGATATTTTTGTTAAAGTTTTGTAATATTTATCTTAGCTTCACGATATAACAAACCATCAGTTTGATCCAAAAACAACAGTATATCCCTCCTAAGTATCAACAAAAAATCCGTATACAAATAGAAAACAAAAACAAATGAAAATGTATGAATCATGAAAATTCGACAATTTCTTCGATCATTGCTTACTTAGTCGTAAAGAAATATACTTTAGTTTGTGGGAACTAAGGTGGAGAATCGATTGTGGATGTGTCAGTGGATCTTACGTTTGAAAAGTATACGGAAAGACAATACGCTTAAATTAATTAAAACTTGATGTAATTCTCTTATATACGAGCTACTGTTTGTAGCTGTTTGACTTGCTGGTGAGCGGTTTGGGCTACTGTTTTTAGTTAAGTAAAACTTTCAAAAAAGTTTCTTCGGTTTTCGAAAGTTTGATCGATGGGATCTAAAATCTAGTTTCATCAATTAGAACTCGCAAAAAAACTTTTTACCAAAAAATACGAAAAGACTAACGAAAACAGTGGCTTGCGAAAAGAAAGTTATTTTTTAATTTCTAGTTTTTTTTTTTTTTGGAAGTCGGTTGATTTTTTTTTGTAAAAATTTTAAATGGGACCAATCGACAAGTACAATCCTTTCAGATAAAACAAGAATTTTCAAATCGGTTCAGAAATGACGGAGTTATGAGGTAACAAAAATAAAAATAAAAACAAACGAATTGAGAACCTCCTCCTTTTTGGTTCAGTTAAAAAACCGAAAAAAAAGGCTTGACTGGGTTGTTATTTTTGTGGATTTTTTTTTTGTTCTGTTTGCCCATTTACTGGGATAAGGCACAAAAAAGTGTTAGGCATTACAATATCAAATCTATTTTAGGTAGTATCTTGATTACTAGGATTGACAGTTCAATTTGTGACTACTTCACCCAAGCCTCCACTTTGACATGTTATCGAGATCGCATTGTAGTTTACTCGTAGTATAGCATAATTTATTATTGGTGCTATTTAATTTAGTCAAGGGCAAACCCGTCTCAAAAAAAAAAGTAATACAGTGATAAAAGGTTTTCGACCAGTAATATAATTTTGAAAGTCGAATACCATTACGATGTCAATACGCGATGATTTAGGTACTTTTAAAAACAAATGAGTTCCCTTTCCCTTACAAGAGCTTTTCGAAATAGGTTGCAATAATGAATTTGTCCTCAATGTTTCCAAAAGACCTTGTATCAATTCAGTCGATAAGAAAAGTGGAACCCCAAGCTTCGTCCCAAATATCTTCATACCATATTCGTTCTCGTATCATCGCAGTATCGAGATAAACAAAATGAGTATGAAATATTTTATTTTTATGTATGGAAGGCAGCCAGCTAATACATCTGAGGGATATTCCTATGCTTATGTGCAAGATAAAATGGTTAACTGTCGAATTACTTTATGAGGAAAAGTATGTAACCTAAGTATAAAAGATGGAACCCAAAATATATGGAGATGAGAATATGCAATGACATTTTGTGGTTGCTATTAAAAATGAGCAATGTTTTCTCGAGCCTGACTTATTTTTAAGGTTCTGAATTTTCTTGGCAATATTTTTATATTGACCGACTTTTTGTAATTGTTCTCAAAAATGGGAATATGTGCCATTATAGACTCATCATCTGCCTAGCCTCCCCAGGGCCGCGGTGACTCTTTCGAACAAAATCCTCAACAGGAATCATCCCTATACCTATCAAATCTAACTGTTATATGTAAATGCGAAAGTTTGCATGTAAGCTACTTAAGCACACCACAAGGCCTGAACGGATCTGGATATTAGAACAAATAAAGACTATAGTCTAGAAAAGCATAAGCGAGTAGCTCGTGGCTAAATATTAACAGCCGTACAGGTCGATCTTCAAGGTTAAGCAACGCTTGCCGAGGTTGGTCTGTGGAGAGTTTCCTCCGTGCCTCGGAAAGCAAGTTAAGCCGTTGGCCCCCGCTGTCACTTGTAGATCTTTGGCAGTCGTTACGGATTGTCAGAAGCCAGTAAATCTGACTCCAGTCTTGCCAAGAAGTACCGTGTTACCCAGTTAATGGGTTGTGGAGGTTAGGCAGCCGCTCCACGTAAAACATTAGTATTCAGCTGAATCCGGTTTGATTGGAAGTTGACCCCAATTGGGAAAAAGGCTAGGCTATGGACCTCTAACGACCCAGCTACCATAACATCCGAATTTCTTTGAAAAAAAAAAGATTCATAGGAATCCTGCCTGGCTGACAGCCAAGGGACACAAATGCGGCCCACCTGCGCTACATTACAATTGAATCAGCTACATCTCAGCCTTTTACAATGCTTCGGCTGTCAGGTGTCGGTCTGAGTCTAAAAATGGTACTGAAATTGATTTGAAATATGTCTAGGTTTATGCTGGGTCGGATTTTGAGGAATATCGATATTAGATTAAAGGATAGATGGGTTAAAGATAGAATGGAATCAGCTGCTATTTTTGGTCTGTATTTCTTTTTATTAATATTTAGTCAGTTAAAATATTTTTCATAACTTGAACGTTTTTTTAGGGTGTCTTTTTAAATATTTTGCTGAAATTGTAAGACAGTCAATATATAGCCCAAAGGAGTAAAACGTTTTATTCGGGATTTTTTTAAAATACATTGTAAGCAATGTATTTAAAAAAAAATCCCGAATAAAACGTTTTAGTTATTCATATCATGAAACGGATGACCCAAGACAGAGTTGTTCCAATTAGGTTCGTGTTACATATGATATCTATGTCACTAGGCCAGGAGAAAATCCTACTGAAAACGTCAAAAAACACTGTGCTTGTCACTTCAAAGAATTTATTAAGAAACACTTTTAAGAACCTCTTAAAAAGTGTCACTTAAAAACTCGAAAACGGGTCAAATTTTCCTAAAAATAACACAAAAATATTTACAAAAAGCTGTCTTCTTAAAAAATGTTCTTCTAATCAACGTTCTGTAACAAAATTCGCTTCGGACGCTAGTAAACAGAATGTATCAGGGGCTCATCTTTTCACACAATTTGTTAAAGTCAGGGGTGCCACGTTAACGAATGGGAGGGTTCGGCACACAGAGCAGGGAAACACGTCTTGGCCACGGCTAGAGATGGTATTTTTTTTACTTTTGATAGGCACGCGTTTGACCACTATCTCACCTGATGGTAAGCGATGATGCGGTCTAAGATGGAGCACGCTTGCCTTGAAGTAACCTATTCACTCTTGACTTAAGACTCCCAGGTTGTAGCTATCAGACTCCGGCAGGGATTACTAAAATCCTTTATTTCAAATAGACCAGTTACAGCCACTTTTGAATAGTCAAGGTCTGTCAGTCCAATAGATGAAGCTAATTCTGCTGCGCTAGCACAGACCCTGTTTACACCGCGGCAGTTGCACATTCCAAAGAGTAGATCCTATGGAGAAGAACGTGCAAGAAACTCCAGGAAGTGGTGACGGGCGGGCTTTTAGGGGGCTGTCATGCATATGTTCGTAAAATGCTAATTTGCAGCCTAGTTTGATAATGATTGTTAAAATTTTCCAAACGTAAGTTTGTCAGTTAGTGTCACCATCCTGCCGGGGTTGCGGAATTTGTAAGAAAGAGTCACCGCGGCCCTGGAATGCAAAGGGCAATAAGAGGAACACGGAAGGGTTTTAGTCAGTAGGATTTTGACACTCCTAGACTTTACCCAGAGCGGGAGGAGTCACTTGAAGATTTCCCGTCCTTAGAAAAAAAGTGTCACAATTCTTCTCTCATAAAAATTGACGGAAATTGAAAATTCTGTCGATATTTGACCTCAGCAACAAAATAAAAATGAAATTGTTATTCCTATGCTTATCGCAAATTGTCGTTTGGACTGAATGGCGCAAAGTCATTAAGGCGTTGCTTGTGTGTGATGTCAGAAGTTTGTAGTGTTGTCTCCGTTTAACCTAAGACAAACGCATGCAACTTCGGTTTTTTGGACTTTTGAACAATTTTATACATACCCATATAAAACAGCATTTTTAGGTTTTTTTTTAAGAGATGTAATAAAGAAAACTTTATGGCCTTTTCTTCCTCAATACCCAATTTTGTCTATGGTAATGCGATACTTGTGCAATGTTTTACTTATATATTTTCTTCCAGCAGACCTGATACAGGGAGAAATGAGAAATAAATGTAAACAATAGTGTGTAAGAACAAGCGCAAAGGGGTATACAAAGCCTTAAAATTAAAGTTAAAAATAAATAAATACGAAAACATAAATCTATCTTGCAGCATGCGTGGCCAGTCTAGCCGCTCCTTGCTCTACGATTTAGTATAACATGCACCCGCCGATGTGTGTACGAACTTCGTGTTCGCTTCATTTAGTTTCAGGGTGCAATTTTTACGGTATTTCGTTGTTGAATGAGCAGGTTTTGGACTATAATGTTGAGTCTTTTAGTTGGGGAAGTCAAAATTAAGTTTTTTTATCTATTACTAGCTTCTGCCCGGAGGAGCTCGTGGCTAAATAACAACAGCCGCACGGGTCGATTTTTAAAGTTAAGCAATGCTTGACAAGGTTAGTCTGTGGATGGGTGACCATCTTAACATATCGAGTTTCCTCCGTGTCTTGGAAAGCTCGTTAAGCCGTTTGTCCCGGCTGTTATTTATACATCTTTGGCAGTCATTACGGATTGTTAGAAGCCAGTAAATTTGACTGCAGTCTTGCCAAGAAATACCGTGTTACCCAAATAATGGGTTGCGGAGGTCTGGTAGGCAGCCCCTCCACGTAAAATACTGGTATTCAGCTGAATCCAGTTTGACTGGATGAGGACCCCTATGTAGTTGGGAAAAGGCTAGGCAGATGATGACCAGCTTCTGGCAGCGGCTTCATCCTCGTGACCCCTGGGGATCATATTCCCCGGATGAAAAGTAGGTTTTTGCTGTTCCAGACTATAATTGCTTGCTAGCTTGATAAGGAGGGAAGTGGAAATTTTATTTATTTTTTCCTACTCCTCCGCTGTACTCTTCTGATTAATTTCGATGCGGGATCCAAGACAGTTGAATCGATTCTCCGGGACTTGTCGGGCTTCATTAGCTCGGCGTTTTTTTGGTGGTCGCCACTGTTGATTCTGGCTTTCAGGAGTTGCAGTGGTTGGGAATGTGCGGCGGGCTTGTCTCAAAAAAATAAACAGACTATAATCTATCTCTGTTTAAAATTTCATCAAGATTCGTTCAGCCATTCTGGCGTGATTGAGTAACAAAAATTCAAACTTTCGCATTTATAATTTTAGTTAGATTGAGAATCTCACTTGCTACGCGATCATGTGTTTTGCAATCGAGGATGCTTGCCTAGAAATAACCTTTTCACTCTTGACTTAAGGCGGGGTTGCAGTACTTTTTAAGATTTTTGAACGTCTGAAAATCTAATTAATTATGAGTTTTTTAATAAATAAAAATTATTACATAAAAATTTAACATACCCTCAAGTAAATCGTAAAGATAGAAACGCGATTTAGAATGATTTTCTCGATACTTTTTTTATCAAACATGACACTAAATTTTCAATTTTAAACGTGTACTGCTAAGAGATTTTATCACGAATATATATAAAAGTTATATCAATAGATAGAGCTTTTTATTTTGAAGTAAATGTTGAAACCATATTGTATTATTTCTTTATCAGTTTTCGCCAAGAAGAAAAAACAATCAAAATTTAGGCATTATTTCGCTCGCCGGACAGTCACTGTTGTTCGTCAAAACACACAGTACTGCAACCTCGCCTTAAAGACTCTCTGGTTGTATACATCAGGAAGCACAGACTGCTTGCAGGGAATTGCACTATTTAGCTATAGGTAAGCAAATTGTGAGTATTTCCAAAAGTTTTGTTACAATCATGTAATTTAGTAAAATAACTTGACAGTGTCAAGTTAGGCTGTGGACATTTCTAGCTTCGTATACGGATTGTTGTTATTATTTGCAAAAACAGTGTTCGGTTACCTAAATAAACTACTAAGTTAGTTAATAAAGAACTTTATTTAAATTCCCTTCTCCAAAAACAAACTAACCCCAATAACATTGTAGAAAACACGAAGCACAAAAGCTTTTCACGGACAAAAATCTATTAAAATCTCTCCAGTTCCCGAGATAAACATGCATAAACATACATACATACAGTACCAGTACCGTATCTCTAAATTAGCATAAACATCCTCCGCTCCTAAACCGAGCAAATTTTCCTCAAAAAAGTTTGTTATACGACAAATTGTATTGCGGATGAGAGAACCTTAATTCGCGTGATGATAAGGTTCAGTTTAGCTTATCTAAATGTTTGTTTTATGTTGGTCGTTCGTTTAGTGGTGGTTTTGAATTTTTTTGGAACAAGTCGTGTTGTTTTTTGCTGATATTTATTTAAATAGACTTTTATAAGCTTGTGGGATATCTTGTTGGACACATTTCAACGTTAATATTCTAGTTTATTGGGATTAAGCATCATCATATCAGCCGAAAGTCGTCTACTCCTGGACAAAGGCCTTTTCCACGTCTTGGTTGTTGGGATTAACCCAAAACTAGGTTTAATTGCTTAAAATTAGTGTATATAGTGGTCTCTAGCTATACTCCATTTGTCCAGGTAGTTAAAAAAAAAACACTACAAAGTAAAAATAACTTTAATTTCGGAAGTTGGTGTTTTTGTTAGTTTCTTCGTGTTTTGACACCGACTTCCGAAATTAAAGTTTATTTTTATTTTGTAGTGTTTTTGTTTTGGAATTCGGTTGTATTGTTTATTTTTCACTTTTTAGTGGAACCCCACACCTAACAACACTGCAAAATCGCAGAAAAGCAAAATACGCAATTTCGATTACTTATGGATGACATTATAAAACTATCATCCAAGTAGACGAATTCTAGCTATTTCGATTTAAAATCCAAAGTTTGTAACCGATTTTCATTAAATTTAAATGGGACCAATCTGCAAGTATATCCTTTCAGATAAAACAAGAATTTTTTAAATCGGTTCATAATTGACGGAGTTATGAGGTAACAAACAACTGAATTGATAACCTCCTCCTTTTTGGGAAGTCGGTTAAAAAAGGTAGGTAAACAATCTTGATGTACTTGACTATTTTTAATAAACTACAGGTTAAACTAACGGTTCAATTGATTTAGTAAATGTTATTGTTTTTTGGTTGATTGATATTGGTTTTTAATTGTATTTTATATTAAATTGAGTTTTTTTATATTTAAAAAACAACAAAAGTTGTTGGTTATGATGTTAATAACATAGTCTTGAGAGGTTGTCGGTGTTTTACAAATAGCTCTGTATAGTAAACTTAAGGTGAATATTGCTAGATCAGATAATTTGCGTCCATAAGATAATTTTAATAATAAGATAGTTTTTCGGGGGCCGAGTCACCTGCGTCCGTAGGAGAATACCCTACACGTGGTCCCCGGGTGGTGCTAAACAGGTGACACTAACCGCCTCCGTGGTCTAGTGGTTATACCACCTGATTCAGACCCAGAAGTCCCGAGTTCGATTCCCAGCGGGGGCAAATTTTTTGCTCGGTTTGGTTGGTGGTAGGACTTCTTCTAAGTCCGCCTGGCAAGCTACCACCATCATGTCTAAGTCTGTCGCCATAACAACAATGTTAACAGCATTGTTGTGTTCCGGCAGTTACTCAGTTCCTCTGTGTAAGAGGATTCCGGGTGAAACTCGCTTCCATCTTCGGCCTAATCATCACTTTCCATCAGGTGAGATTTGGGCCAAGAGTTTCCCCGTTTTGTATAAAAAAAAAGACTCATTTCTGACGCGTTCCCCGGTTAATTAGCTTTCAAGCTACCTGCCAATCTATACGTATCTATCCTAAAACATAATTACACCTGTCGCCCGCATGCAGCGATTGAGCTAATTAATAATTTTCTTATCAACAATTCAATCATCTATTGCATGACAAGACAATAATTGAATATTAAATGTAGATTGATAGTTCAATTCTGTAAGCTGTTGTGCCAGGGTTGCCGAATTTGTTTGAAAGAGTCACCGCGGCCCTGGTACGCAAAGGGCATTAAGAGGACACTGTCTTGTCCGTTCCGCCCAGAGCTGGAAGAGTTATTTGATGATTCTCCATCTTTAAAAACTAATAGACAGGTAGGCACAAACAAGAAAATAGTCCAGAAAAAAGTCTACCTGTGTGCTAAATCACTACATATTATAAAACAAAGTCCTCTGCCACGTCTGTCTGTCTGTTCGCGATAAACTCAAAAACCTCTGCACTGATTTTCATGCTGTTTTCACTTATGGATAGAGTGGTTCTCGAAGAAGGTTTTAGTATATAATTTGTCAAGCGACCGAAGCCGCGGGCATCAGCTAGTTAATTCATAATCTATTCAGCCGTTAATGTTCAACCAGGCTTACATGTTTGTTTATTTTCTAAACAAGAAATAAAGCTGACGTTGCTTTATAAAACAAGCCAGTCCACATCAAAAGAACGGATGTTTTATGAAAGTCTCACGGAATTCCGAATCTGAATTCCTAATCGGAAAACCTAATTTGGAAATAGTAGGTAGGTATACAACCGGCCTAAACAAAGTTTTTTTTTATGAATAAGCCAGAGAGTTTTACAATTCTTTGTTATACTATAGTTTACGCCAGATAAACGTGGAATAAAGTACATTGACCCACATACATTTATTGACTTTCTTAAGATCAAAATCAGAAATAATGACATAAAGCTGTCCTGGATCGACTTCTATCGTGATCCTTTACGTTCTCTAGTAATGAAAAACAGTTCTTAATTTATTATTCTAGTATCTACGAAGAGATATTAGGGAAAGGTCAATGTACTTTATTCCACGTTTATCTGGCATAAACCATAGTAGTCAGATTTTCGCGCTTCTAACTACGTAACGACTGTCAAACATGTACAAATGACAGCTGGTCCCAGCAGTTTTATATATTATGCATTTGGAAGCACGGGGGATTTTCGAAACGTAATGGATGGTCACCCATCCATAATCTGAAGTTATTAAGCGTTGCTTAAAAAAATGCAGATGACAGCCAACGACTTAATATTATTACTAAGCGTGTTGTTTTTGAGTTTTCGTATCCGAAGGAAACCTTACTAAGCCTCTGCTGTACGTCTGTCCGTTTGACCGTCTGTCCGTCAGTCCATCCGTCTATCAGCGGGCTGTATCTCAAGAACTGTAATACTCGTAGGTCGTTGTAGATAGTTGAAAGTCACAGAGTGTGTATTTCTATTGTCACTTTAGCAACAAATAATTACATTTAAAACTAGCTGACCCGCGCAACTTCGTCTGCCTCACATTTTCCATTACTGCTCCGCTCCTATTTGTCTTAGCGTGATGATATATAGCCTATAGCCTTCCTCGATAAAAGGGTTATCCAGCACTGAAAGAATTTTTCAAATCGGACCAGTAGTTCCTGAGATTAGCGCGTTCAACCAAACAAACAAACTCTTCTGCTTTATAATATTAGTATAGATAGGCTAGATTCCATCATCCACAAATTGCAAAACTAATTAGTCCGTCAGTTAGAGTATTGAAAAATGATGGACACGTATTTTTTGTTTTTGTAAATCAATAAATTGAAAAAGATAAAACGCATCAAAACTGGGGAGTGGGGGCTCGTGACGTCACGACTCACTAAAAATTATGCGAAGGTGTGACGTATTGAGAATTTTAAAAGCGTCGTAACTTCGTCAATTTTGGTTCCCGTAACAAAAGAAAAACACGGGTCAAATATTTTTTGATAATCTAACTGACGGACTAATTAGATTTTTTCAGGACACAAGCCTATTAAACAAAAAAACATATTTCTAGTAAGACAGCCCTCTCTTACGCTACGGCACACTTCGTCTGCAAGTCCGAATCGCACTTGACCGGTTTACATTTTTCCAGTCATCATACTTGAAGGCCTATTTTCAATGGATAAATCAAGTTAAAATATTCCCAACACGATTGAATCAAGTAACTTTAACAGACGAAAACACAACAATTAGAAATTGTTCTAAACAATTGAATGTAATTTGAGTCCGATGCAAATCAAGTTAATGAAGTTGGTAATCGCACTTCCATTGTTTCGAGTTATATTTGCCTCTGATTGATTTAACTGACTTGTCTTCAAGTATGCAAATGAGTTTATTTATAAACTAGCTTCTGCGAGATCCGTGGGGCAAATATTTCGGGGATTTAAAGTAGCCTATGTCGTTTTCAGGCTCTAAACTATCTCTGTGGCAAATTTCATCTTTTCAAAGTTAGAGTGAACAGGCTACTTCTGGGTAAGCTCGCTCCATCGTAGACTTTGTCTCTGTAATCTCTGACCAAGACTAGAGTCAATAGCAAACCGGTTTTTTTTACTTGATAGTAAGAAAGTAAAAAAAAAAAATCAGTTCTGTAGTTTAAACGTGATTGCGTAATACACAGACAGACAGAGTTTCTTTCGCATCAATAATATTATTAGCTTCTTCCAAAGACTTCGCCCGATTGACAAATAATATACTAGAACCTTCCTCAAGAACCACACTATCCTTTGGCGAAAACAGAATGAAAATTGGTGCACTTGTTTCTGAGTTTAACGCGAACAGACAGACATACACGGCGGAAGGCTTAGTTTTATAATATGTAGTGATAGTGACTAGCTTCTGCCAGCGGCTTCGCCTGCGTGATTCCTAGAGAACACAGTCCTGGGATAAAAATAAATCTATGTCTTATTCCAGACTATTATAATCTATACTAATATTATAAAGCAGAAGAGTTTGTTTGTTTGGTTGGTTGAACGCGCTAATCTCAGGAACTACTGGTCCGATTTGAAAAATTCTTTCAGTGTTAGATAGCCCATTTATCGAGGAAGACTATAGGCTATATATCATCACGCTAAGACGGAGGAGCGGAACAGTAATGGAAAATGTGACGCATACGAATTTGCACGGATCAGCTAGTATTCTATATGGTACCTCAGTACATCCATCCTCACAAACTTTTGCATTTATGACATTAGTGGGAAAAATGGATTGTTTTTTTGAGATTTAGTTTTTTACGATGCTTATAAATCGTGTTACAGAATAAGCATAATATATCTCAAGGGGACATGTACACATCCTGTGAATAACTTTTACTATGGCCCAACACGGAAATCGCAAAAAAAAAAGATTATTCCCCCATTAATTTAGATCGACACTGCAGCTACTTTTTATGAAGCGTTTCCAAGTGTTAGTGGGCAACATCCAATAGCAAAAAGTTCCATAATGTACACATACAGCTGATGGAAAAATGAATAAAAAGAAACAATTATGGACCCTGTCGGAGACCCTGTGGAGAATAAACGCAAAATTTACTATGAGACCAAAACCGAAATCGCGAAAAAACAAGAAATGTTTACATTTCCTGACTTGTTAGTCGTAAGTTGAAGAATGTTATCCAATGTTATCGTGTTGCATTCTTATGCTCCACAAAATGGAACTGCGGTGTGGATGCACCTTAACTCGCCTGATGGAAAGCGGATGAGGTATATAATGGAGCGAGCGTGCCCAGAAGATGCCTGTTGACTCAGACAGAGACGTTGGTAGAGAGTTCCACATTTCGGCTGTGCGCATGATAAATTAAGTATTTGATAAAGCAGTGTTATTAACTATATTTTTTTTTATTCATTTAACCTTCATGTATAAAGTAGGTACATAAGCGAAGGCGCAGATACCTCTCAGTAGCTGATTTTAAAACTAGAATCTCAAACTAAAATTCTACTCGAGATCATTAGGAAAAAAGATATTACATGAGACCGATTTTCATAATAATTTGAGCAAGATATGAACATTTTGAAGAAGTCTATTCAGTTTTGACTAACATACTCGCACTCTTTGCAGGTTGCAATTCTCATAGCAGTTGTATGATTATTCAAAATACGAGCATGAAAAATTACTTATTGGTATTCTTACGGCAAACTCATGAGAACATCATACTTTAATAACACAAATTGACTCAAGGCAAATATGCGTGTTAATATTGAGGTAAATACTCCGCCAAAAAAGTCCGGGGAAAAAGTCCCGCTTTTCGCATCCCTACCCGAACGTCCGCAGGTAAGGGACACAGGTGTGTGTAAAAGTTTATTAAATGAACGTTTTGTGCTCACACAATATTATGTATTCTGTTAAGTTCGTTGAAGAATGTTGAGTTCAGCTGCTCTACCGAGGATTTTTTGATAGCAGGTGAGAAGATGGGAGGTAGGAAAATGGATGTGAAGAAGAGTTTTGGGGGCTTGATTGTCATAGTTGAGTGCTTAGAATTGGTTCTGAATATGATGAAATTTTGTAATTATCTAGGCTGTTTATGTGTGGAGCATCATTTTAATCATTTCAGCTGGAAGGCGATGAAGACATGGACCTCTCCACTCCAGAACATTTCGTTGTTCTGTAAACAATGTCCACTGCTTCCTGCATCTTACCACTGCTACTTAGGCACACCAATTGTAGGATAAAACATGTAAATTAAATATTTTTAACTGAGAAATAAAATGGCGGCTTGACAGCTTTTGTCTAGACTCTTGAAAATAAAACAAACAGACAAATTTTATTCTACTGGTCAAAATTATGTGATTATGGAAAAATCAGCCCTAACTTTTGAATGATGAAATACAAAAATTAAAAGGTACATATTTTTTTAAATTGATAGGCACGCGTTTGACCACTATCTCACCTGATGGCAAGCGAAGATGCAGTCGAAGGCGGAGCACATTTGCTTAGAAGTAAGCTATTCACTCTTGACTTAAAGACTCCCAGGAAATATGAATCAGGTTCAGAGTTCCTTGGATAAGGAACCCAAGAACCTATTTTTTTTGTATTTGTTAAAGGTGTAACTCTAGTCTTGGTCAGAGATGACAGAGACGATTGAGCAAGTGTACCCAGAAGGAGCCTGTTAACTCTAACTTTGAAGAGATTGGGGTTGTGCGTTCGGAAACACAGACGCAGGCAAAGAGTTTGCTGTTCGCATTATAAAAGACGTTTGGAAACGCCTAGTGCGATTTGGTGGAATAGCAACAAGGTAGGAATGGTAAATTGCAGTGCGTCTAAATGCCCAATGGTAGAAGGGAGCTGGTGGGATGAGGTCGTGGAGTTCTTGGGCATACTCACCGAAGAAGACCGACAAGCAGGCAACCTTGCGGCTATGAGCCAAGCTGTGTAGCTAAGCATCTACCAAAAAAGTGCCATAATTCGACAGGTAAACGCAAAATTGGGCAGTAATACCCATCGTATATTACGTAAACCTACCTGTAAATGGCGGCTGTCTTTAAACGCCTCGCTCTGCCAACCGTACGTGATTCCCGCAGAATCTCATCAGGTACACGCGGATATAGCCCATCCTCTAATAGAGAACGACACCCCAACCGTCTACAAAATTACAAATTGAGGAAAAGACGTGTTATCGCAAAATTTCGAGAAAAACCCAGGATTATTGAAAGCCCCTGAATAATTCATGAATAAAATATCACTGATTTCAATTTGTAACAACTAAATTTGATTGTTTTTTCTTACGCCATTATCGATTTTTCTTATAAAATATTCAATGAGCGTGACCTGGACTAATTGAATGACATACTTTCTGTTAAAAATACTTGAGAAGCGAAAAAAATAGGAATGTTTCAGTGGGAATCTAGAATGAGTTTTGTAAGATTTGCTCTTTTATTTTTGGTTAAATTCAATCTGAATGGCAATGAAGACTTGAGTTTTTTTTCCTAATGACGCAATACATAAAAAAGCTAATTTGACAGTGCTTATTATTATTTATTACCTGTAGCAAAGGTATAGTTCACTTATTTCGAAAAAACCTTGGCAACTTCGCAAACTGTCGAAAAACCTCTAATTTCCTTAGACAAGTTTTTATAATTTTGGTTGTCGCTGTTATGACATTGCGACTTGAATAAGTATTTTTAATGTAATGTCAATGCGTTTCAAATAGAAATAGGAACGTCAATGACCTCTATCTGTCAAATTTCTCTATAAAAGTACGGTTTGCATAGAAAACTTGGTTGCATATCATTAGCGGTTTATTTTACTTTGTTTAAATAAGTCTTAAATCAAATTCAAATAAAACATTCAATAGTAATAAATTATGAAGTCATTAGTTGTTTAAAACCGTAACATAACACTTTTTCCACTCAAACTTGCTTATTGCACCCTGCCTAATTGGTTTCAATTGACAGCAACGCAGTAACGGGCGGGCGTTTAGGGGGACTGTCTTATTGTATGTTTTGACGTTCAAAAGTACTAGCACTCAGCCACAGTCAATAAAGAAAGCTGAGTACTGTATTGAGTGTTTTATTCTGCAATGATCCTGATACCACCGAACCCAAACGATGATGGCGCTATCGCTCAGCCGTCGCTGAAGCCTTCATATATATATATACTAATAAATATCAAGTTGTTATTGTTGAGTGCTTAATATTATGATTCTACTTGTGTCCTTTTTAGCTCCCCAGAGCTGCAATGTCCACCTGCATTGCTATCACACACAGCGATCAACCATCTGCCTGACCAGAGATTATGGCAATCTTCCAACATCTCAGAGCCATTTCTGGACGAAGATTTTCTTGGCAATATTATTGTCAGATGAATTTTAAAACTTAGTTGTGGCAAATTAAATTATTGGTCGGTTTCGGTGCCAAAAACATTACAAGTTGTGTTTTTTGTTGGAAGAATAATTCTTCCAGAGAAGGATAACTCTGTTGACCACAATAACTGTGGTCAACAGAGTTATCCGATATAGAAGAAGTATACTATACAGGGTGATAGACATTCGAGTGCTATATTGTTACGATTCAGACCCTGGTCACATGAGTGAGACATTTTTTTTTTGATTTTTGTTTGAGATGTGTTTGCTCTTGACTCTAGTCAAGGTCAAAGATGACAGAGACAAAGTCTACGATGGAGCGAGCTTACCCAGAAGTAGCCAGTTCACTCTAACTTTGACAAGATTAGGGTTATAAGCATTTGGGAAAATACGCAGGCAGCGATGAGTTGTTGTCGAGTAATTTCGGTTTCAGAAAAAAGAAAATATAGCTTGAACTGGACGACGACGCTTGAATTCCAAATTCAAGGTTATTTTTTTATAAATGTTTTTATTTTCTTTCTCGGGTCACTGGAGACTCGGTCCTTTGGTAGGCGTACGAGGGGCTGAAACTAACTCGTAGAGGCCCCGTTAGACATTTCAAATGTAATGGGGCACCAACCGGCGATTATCCCTGTATGTACTGTGAAAGTATTCCAAAGGACAATCCCGGTTGGAGCAGTACTATTGTAGAATATGGAAACAAAAGATGAAACGCTATGGGTTTGGGCGGTTTAGTGGACTGATAATCGTTTATAATAGAAGACCTATTGGCCCCTGCCTGACCACTAACAATATACACGGCTTTTCAATGGCAGGGGGTGACTTGCACACTCAATGAATGGGCCCCCGAAAACGGTCGCTAGCACAAAGTGACGTAGCGCCAAGGTGGTCACATAGCCTGAGGTGCTAGAGGAGTGGAGAGGTATACCACGGCTATCAGGACAATTCCGGAAGTGCGGTCAAGATCCCTACCAGCATCTTACTAGATTATACATCCTTCTCCCGAGCACGTTTGCTCTAACGAATCTCCACTCAGACCGGCCGATTAAGGCAAGAAAGAGGTTGGGAGCTCTGGAGAGATTTCTCATAATTAGCAAGTTTCTGTCTTAAGATCGAAAACTTCCAAAACTACTTTAAAATTCTATTACTCAAAAATAAAAACCCAATTCCACAAGAACTTTATACAATTTATCAGAAAGATAACGCAACATAAAAACATCACTCAAAACTCCAAAACAGATATAAACCTGAAATTAATTCCACACTTTCTCGGATCGCTTATCAAACTTTTGCGTTCAAGTGTAAATCGTCCCTAAGGTGTTATAAATACGTGTTTTATTCATGAGCCTATCTCAACAAAATTAATGCGTTCATCACTCACGTTAAAGTTGAATCACACTTTGTCGCATTTTACCGAATGACGCAACGTAGGTACGAAGGGATGTAGATGGGGACATTAAGCGGAGGCTGGGATGCCTCCATTGATGTGAGGGTTAACGGAGACGGAGGTTAAAACAACCGGCCGAGTGAAAGCCCAACGGCTCGCGTTGATAGGTTTCGAAACCTCATTTTTGTAAGATGTTACTGTAAAACTATAGACCTTTTTCGAGGTGTATTTTGCTAGTTTTCTTTGGGTGCGTCTGTTAGGTAACGGGTTTTCCTTTTTGAAAACATTCTAGATCTTGGGAAAACTATATTTCACAAAATTAGTATATATTCAATTCAATTAAATTATTTCAGATAAATCACAATCAAATTAAGCAATTACAACCAGGAACACACAACAATGGAAACATTGGATCAGGACCGCGCCACCCGTACATGTAGTTTTGTCCAACGAAGGAAGATTCCACATCCACATTCTCCCTGCAATGAGTTGCAGGAAGCCGTTGGAGCTGCCCTGGTGGCAGCAGTGATAGTGATAGTGGAGAAAATACTTCAACATCATTTTTTTTTTCTTTATTTGTTTAAGGGATTTTTGTACACTTATGTGACGATGTCAATCACATCGTACTGCTTCATAAAAACTACTTAATAAAAAATTACAAACTAGGCTTATCTCTTAACTATAAAGGAATACAACATTTTTGCTGCCTCACAAGTAGGTTTGGCTAGAATGCCATGGAATATTCCAACATCCATAACTGACAGTTTTGAAAATTCAGCAGGGCGATTCTTTTGTTGTTGTATCGGACTCATTCCACCAACACATGATGTACGTCCTCCTTTTTATTACAAACCTCACAGTTAGAGGACTTCAAAAATCATGCTAAGACTATTGATGTCCTCACTATAGGTGAATCAAAAAGTGTAATAATTATAAACCAAAAAGACAAAGTTTACTATGATACTATAAAAACTTTTTACAAAAAAAAATACAACCGACTTCCAAAAAAAAAAACAGTAGTGTTTTTTTTTTTGGAAGTCGGTTGTATTTTTTATTTTTTTGAATGTAAAAAATAACTTTAACTTCGGAACTCGGTGTTTTGGTTAGTTTGTTCGTTTTTTTTTGACACCGACTCCCGAAGTTGAAAGTTATTTTTTACTTTGTAGTGTTTTTTTTTTGGAAGTCGGTTGTATTTTTTTGTAAAAAGTTTTTTATTTTTCACTTTTTAGTGGTACCCCACACCTAACAAAACCACTGCAAAATCGATACCATACCATTTTCGAAAGTTCCCCTTGACTTCTCTGGGATGCCATCATCAGATCCTGGTTTCCTTATCATGGGACCATTTGGGAAGTATACCCTTTCCAACAAAAAAAAACATTTTTAAAATCGGTTGGCAAGCGACGGAGTTATGCCCGAACAAACATAAAAAAAAAACAAACATTCGAATTGAGAACCTCCTCCTTTTTGGGAAGTCGGTTAAAAACAAAATACACACACAATAGTATTGTGTGAGTATCATAGTAAGCTTTTATTTTTATTGTTTTGTGTGATGTATTAATTACTTTGCATTTTACTCATTGTATAAAAAATGTTAGTTCCTAAAACGTAACAGACAGATGTGTTACTGGGGAGTTTGTTGGCCACTTCTTCTCCACAGCTAAAACATTAGGAAGTGATGACGGGCGGGCGTTTTGGGGGACCGTCTTTTGTAGAACTTGACGTTCAAAAAGTGGTGGCCTAATTTGAATAAATACCTATTCAAATTAGGCTGAGTAGACTTTTGAATTTGGTTTTTATTTTTTTGAATAAGTTAATTCTCCGGTAAAAATTTCTGCAGGCGGATGCGGCTGCGGAAGAACGATTTAATGCGGAATCTCCGCACTCAGAAGAAAAGTTCTGTTACAACACTAGTACGCACGTATCGTACGTGTAATATAAATTGCCTTAATCGTGCCGTGAGCCGTGTTTTCGGAGGATAAAAATAGGTATATAGCTAGATGTATGGTTTCTGTAAATGTCGGCGTGCTATGTAAAGGATTAGGCAGTTGTATGTAAAGGGTAAATGTATTTATTGCTAAGTGTTTTTGGAAAAAAATCTAGATTGTCTGTACGAAATGAAATGTCTTGGTTTCTATTTTGGTAAGTGACCTTTTGAATCTATTTGAAAAACAAACAATTTGAAATGTTCTCTTTCTCTTTAAGAGTAATTCTACACTAAGTTATTAGAAAATTTGTATTAATTCACACGGTTTTTAGAAGAAAGAATGGTCTTACTTTTTAATTGGACTCTACCAAAAGTGGTGTGTTGAATTTTTTTGATAAGAGCACCTACCTACGAGTAGTATATTTAAACTAATATTATACCTAAAGGGGAAAGATTTGTTTGTTTGTTTGATTTTAATAGGCTCCGAAACTACTGGACCGATTTGGATGACATTTTGATCAAAGATAGTTTGAGACTCGAGGAAGGACATAGGATAGTTTTTTTCCCGGAAATCCCACGGGAACGGGAACTGTGCAGGTAAAACGGGAGCGAAGCCACGAATGATTTTTTCTTTGTTTCGAGCTTTTGCTAAGCGGCTGGATATATTTCAAGAAATGAGGTATCATTAGATTCGTCATAAGTGCCAAAGAGACATATTAAAAATTATGAATGAAAAAAGAAACAAAATGCGGGCTCCCATTAGGTAAGTGAAGTCGTATTTCGTGTCATATTAAATTTTCAGAATAAAAATTTGAGATGTTTCCATTTTGGTCTCTAAAATGTAGGATATTAAAAAAAACACTTGCACCAAAAAATCTTTGATTGAATTATAATAAATGCCACCAGCTGCATCAAAGCCCTTGGCAATCTTCGGCCTAATCATCACTTTCCATCAGGTGAGATTTGGGCCAAGAGTTTCCCCGTTTTGCATTAAAAAAAAACTTTTTAATTGTTTCTTGAGTGATTTCTGAGACAACTCAATTTTTAAATAGCTTATTTTTTTCACGCACATTTATTGGAAAAAGCCTTTGCCTTTCAATGAGACAGTTACAGGCTCGTATTAATTAAGTCCATTCACATTTCTAAAAATAAACCCCTATACACCAGTCAGTCCCTACTAAGCAGTATATTCCTATTCTAAGTAAAGCATCGCATCGCTGCCCGTCGCACGCTCGCTTAGCTTTCTGTGTCGCTCTGGCCTGGCTGGCAGACGGAGTGGAAATGTCATCGCTTTCAAATGAATGCTGTGAGGGTGGGTAGTGTTAGAGAAAGAGCGAGTTATAGGATGACATGATTTAATTATTAGAATTAGAATATGAGCCACATGTTAGAGTGCCCCAACTGCCCATACAACTGTACTTTACGGGATTTGATGAGACTACCGTAGTCGCGGGACTATTCGAAAGAAAGATATACCGTGGCTCTGGAACACAAAGGGCAATGAAGGAACATGGCTGGGTTTTAGTCAGTAGAAGTCTGACACTCCCTCTCGCTCCGCCCAGAGCGTGAGGAGTCATTGGATGATTTCCCATCCCTAAAAAAGGGAATTTGATGAATGCCACCGACGCTTGCAATTAAAGTAGCTACACTGGGCCCAAACGTTCTAGATCTATCGAAGAAGACGTAACGAAAAGTCAGTAGGTATTGCCAAAAAGGGGTGGGCAAAACCTATGAAAAAAACCCAATGGATATTTTGGCATAAAAATCTAATGACAGCCGCAAATGCGACCAGTAGAGTCATGAGATGGAGTAGGGTGAATTCCTAAATAGGACATTGTTATCCGGGGGTGAAAGTAACTGATTTGTTCCGAGAGGCGCCAATAGTTCGAGGGACTAAATGAGTCTTTCACCCGAGGTGAATACTGTGCTTTTCGTTACAAATACAAGGAAAGTAAAAATTAAAACAGGAATCTGAATCTGATGAACTCATCGTGTTAATACAAATCTCTGCTATACGAAAATCTTCATTTGATTTTTCGAGCTTTGTTATGAACAAAGCTCGAAAAATCAAATGAAGATCGGATTGCCGCTTTCCCGACTATTTTTTTTTTTCTGTGACCGGCCAGCTATTCAGCCAACATTTTCATCATTGTATGTTTTTCACAATGGTTTTTGTAAATTCGATTTTTTTTTGTTCCAATAAAGATAAAGATAAAGATTGTTTTCTTATGATTTGACGTCTGTTAGTTGGAAACGATACTCCCTAAGGCTGCAAAATAATACTTTCAACCCGCTCCTGAGGCAACTTCAGGCCTACTTTTCGAGTATGAGTAATGAAAAACATCTATTCAGTCAATCCAATTGTTTTAATCCAATGTTCAAACTAATTTACACCTCACAGTAAGCCAACAAAGTCAACTCCAGCAGCAAAACCTAATTAACTTGTAACTTATTAACGGTAATAATACTGCTATTCGGTTGAAAATCACAGTGCAATTATATCGTGCCATATGTTAGGGTAATTGACTAATATCAGCGATGTGTTGTGATTATGAATACCTAGGTACACGACTACGTAGTTAAACTAAAGATTATTTAGAAGTGTTAGAAAAGAAGCTACATCCACACTAGTAATGAATTTAGAATAGAATAACGATTATTGTCTCCAGTATTACAGCTAGTAGTATTACACATACACAAAACTATAATACCGGAAGCAAAAGGTTCAAGCGTCAGCATTATGCTTAGGTGCCCTATTGGGTTGCTAAGCGCTGGTTTTCAGCTTAAACCTTTGACTCCTGTTTACAAAAAAGAAAAAAGAAAAAGAAAACAGTACATTCTTCAAAAACGGTTAAAATGATAGTTGTTTTAATGATCATACATCAACACTATTACATTTGTTAAGGTTTTTAGTCTGTGGACACGAACTGGTCATTTAAAAGGAAAGAAAAAGATATAACCTGAAAGAAACTATAATGGGCATCTTTTATAAAAACTTAGTGCCATTTTTTTGACAACCGAATACGAATATTTTGCATTTATTCTTAAAATTGGTCGTGTTTTGAATCATTCGAAAGGGGGGTGGTAAATTGTTCCAGATCTTTGATGCTGCATTTTTAAAACTGGCCTTATACCCTTTTGTTTTGTGTCTCGGTATCATAAGCGTTTCATTTACTTTTGATCTGGTATATAAGCTGTGGGCATTCTTACACCAAGATAATTTATTGTACAGGTATGAGGGACTTTTACTTGCAATGATCCTGTGTATAAAACACAACAAATGTTGATTGCGTCGCGATTCCATGTTAAGTTGTGCCTTCTCAGTTATAATAGGGGAAATGTGACATCTTTTCAATTTGAATCTAACACACTCCCCCTCACACACACGGTGACGGGCGGGCGATTTGGGGGACTGTCTTTTGTAAAACTTGAAGTTCAAAAAGTGCTGGCTCTCAGCGTAGTTAGAATAAATGAATTTTGACACACTCATCATTTCTCCTTACACACCCAGGGAAAACATCACACTGCATTTTTCTTTTAATAAATATTGTTTAAAAACCTTGACCAAAGCTTAATGTAAACTTTGTTTCCATTTGTTGTGAGCTCCTCGCAGACTTCAAGGCTTGAGGTGCAGCTGCTGCTTGCTGAAACACAAGCCCCAAACCTTGTTCAGCAGCAAATGCGTTTGTAGCACACAATTGCAACATTAAAAGGAGGAGGTTCTAATTTCGGTTGTACTGTTCGTATTTTGCTTTCCTGCAGTGGTGTTGTTAGGTCTAAGGTACCACTAAAAACTTTTTACAAAAATATACATATATATACATATATATTTCATATGAAATAAGCAGTACCTTTGTGCTCTATTCTCTGTATACTTTTTCTTTTTTTTTAAGTTTCTTGTGTGTACATAAATAAATAAATACATCCGACTTCCAAATAAAAAAAAACACTACAAAGTAAAAATAACTTAAATTTCGGAAGTCGGTGTCAAAATACGAATAAACTAACAAAAACACCGACTTCCGAAATTAAAGTTATTTTTTACTTAGTAATCAATTTATTATTTATTGATTTATTTTATTTGCAAAAAGAAAATATTTGTATTTTTGTATGTTTGTTATGAACAGACTCTGAAAATACTGAACCAATTTGGAATTTTCTTTCACCAGTGGAAGCAAGAAGCTTTATTTCCTCTTAATAGATTATTTTTTTACGAACTGATCAACAAAATTACATGTTTAAAATTATAAAGGCACTTATGACAATTCTGTCCTCTACAAATGCTGTATTCAAGCACCCCACTCCTTTTTCCCCTCCCCAACTTAAACAAGCACAAATACAAACAAGACCAGAACTCAAATATTTAATTAAAATCCCAAAATTTATTAGACTACAACAATATTTATTTGTTCCAAACTTTGTCGCCAATTAAACTTGGTCGAAACTTGGCTAAGGGTCGCGGGCGAAAACATCACTATGGACATTTACAATATGTTGGCGTGCCAACTTGGCGGTGATTGCCAAGCTTGGCGGGACTTGGCAGAACTTGGCGCGCTTGGCGAACTATTTGGCGTTGATACGGTTCAGTTTGATTGATCGTTCTTTTATAGGTTATTTTATTAAAAGGGTGTGAATGTTTGGATGTGTGCGTTGATGTATCGGCGCCAAGTTTATCGTTTATAATATTTTTAGGGTTTTACTTAAGGGTTTCAGTGTTTTGTGAAGCTTGTTTCTTTGGAACGGGTTAAATTGCAGTTTTAAAAGTAATTATTCGATCCATTTTAATCATGACATTTATTCATAATATCTAAGCTGTAAGTCATAATATAATATCATAAGCTGTAAGTACGTTCATGAAAATGGAGGGAGCAAAATGTCATGATCTTAAAGTTATAAATAAGCTCTTTTATTAAGTTTGCCAAGTGTTATTTATTAATTCTCAGTATCTGATCCTTGTTATAGCTTATACAGGGTGTATTGGATTCCTGGAAAAAAATATTGATTATTCAAAAATCCAATGATGCTGTTTTAGTTTTTCTCAAAATCGGGCTCGAGACTCCTCTTAGAGTTTTTAGATATTCTTAATAGTTCTGGATTTCGCCATCTACGTTATCTTAAAAAAAAAACACCCTGTATATTTATTTAATTATTTTTATATTTTATTATGTAGACGTAGCAACTACAAATTGTGTACGAGTACCTAAATTAAAAAAGCAAATATGTCTTGATATTTTATAAATAAACGCCAATATTTAGAACATCACTTACGATTTCTGAAGAACTTTCTAGTGGAGCTTACCTGAAACAAAAATAAACAGATTATTGTTATATTATTTCTGAACAAATGGAATTTAATACGTAATTCAGTGTCTGGAACTGTGCTCTAAATTAACACAATTGGTCGAAATAATCTACCAGATAAATAAACCAGATTTTTTTGAATGAAATGCCATGATCATGTATTAATAGATAGGTATCTATACTTTTATTATAAAGCTGAAGAGTTGGTTAGTTTGGTTGAAGCGCTAATCTAAGGAACTTCTGGTTCGAATTGAAAAAATAAAACAACCATAAATTTTGATGTCGAAAACGAAGTCACCACACCAGAAACACTGACTTTGAACGTTTATTTTGTAAAAAAATTGTCAATATTTTTTTTGAAAAAAAAAAAAAATCTTGATCAGAAAAATATTTTATATGCTTTTCCATTCTCATAGCAGGCTGGTCAGATAAAAACCCCACAGTTCTGGTACTTTATACATTTCACGCGTTTGACCACTATCTCACCTGATGGTAAAGTGATGATGCGGTCTAAGACGGAGCGCGCTTGCCTAGAAGTAACCTATTCACTCTTGACATAAAGACTCCCAGGTTGTAGTTATCAGGAAACACAGACTCCGGCAGGGAATTCCACTCCTTTGCTGTACGCACTATGAATGTACGTCAAAAGAAACACTTTAAAAATCTTTCATCTCTTATTCCCATAGCAAATAAATCATCCACACCACACCACAATACCCCCATAACCTTCAGATCTGCAAACCTGTCCCCAAAAACAATACCGTGGTGTGAAGATCACGTCTACACGCTATATTTCCCAAACCCCTTGTCTCTGAGCAATTTATTGCCTATATTTATTGCGTCCCGGTACATCACTACAAACGTATGGGAGCCTGGTAGGCGGTGTGTGGTGTCGAGTGGAGTCAATTCGAAAATTGTAGGAATTCACTTGGCTATACATATTCCAAGTCCTCTAATGCCCGGTTTCTGAGGTACTTTATCGGTTGTATATCTGCCTGTTACAGATCAAATCTATTCTAATATTATAAAGCAGAAGTTTGTTTGCTTGTTTGTTTGGTTGAACGCGCTAATCTCAGGAACTACTGGCTCGAATTGAAAAATTATTTTTGCGTTGGATACCATCTGTCGAGGAAGGCTATAGGCTATATAACATCTCGCTATGACCAATAGGAGCGGAGCAGCAATAAGAAATGTTGCAAGCGGGAAAAAAGCTTCCGTTGCGTGCGCTGCATAAACTGTCTAAGTTACGCAAAAATAAAGTAGTACGAAATTATTCCTCTTTAAAAGTTCTAAAAAAAAGTCTTATCAATATATGTCTATCCCTTAAGGTTAACTCACTATAACCCTTTTTATGGAAATCAATTTTTTTCTCAAATGATGCATTATTTGCGAGGAAGTTTTTATTAACATGGTATTAATTCTTATCCAAATAAATACGTTAATCATCATAATATTTAATTTTGAACAAAATTGCCATTGACATTATTTAATTTCAATGAATATCTTGAGAAATATCATCGTTTTAAAATACTCAGTGCGCGGGCGGAGCGTGAGGCGGGGGGCGCCTGATACCCGCCGCCGATTCTTGTGTTTGTTATTATCAGGAGAAGGTTTTAATGTAAAAAAAAAGTTGCCAGTTGACGGAAGCGAAGCCGCGGGGGAGAGCTAGTACCGATATAAAACTCAAAAACCGGGCATACCTACACTACACCTTGAACGTCAATAACTGTTACTGTTACTTATAATTTATTGACATAAAACATGGGTCGAGTGGGAGTTCCTTACGTCATTTTGAAATCTGACCCTCTATGATCAAAGAAACGTATAAAAACCGGAAAGTGCGAGTCGAACTCGCGCACAGAGGGTTCCGTACAAAACTGTAGGTATAAATTATAAGCAAAAGTTGCTATTTACGATTTATGACGTATTAAAAAATACTACTTACTAGATCTCGTTCAAACCAATTTTTGCTGGTAGTTTACATACATACATAATATATATTTTTTTAGATTTATCATTCTCTTATTTTAGATGTTAAGAGGGGGGGCACAGTTTAAAAAAAAGACCTATCCATAGATACCCCATGATTGGGTTTGATGAAAAAAATTTTTTGAGTTTCAGTTCTAAGTATGGGGACCCCCAAAATATATTGTTTTTTTTTTCTATTTTTGTGTGAAAATCTTAATGCGGTTCACAGAATACACATACCAAGTTTCAACATAGTTCTCATTATTTCGGAGAAAAGTGGCTGTGACATACGCATGGACACTAATGGACAGACAGACAGACATGACGAATCTATAAGGGTTTCGTTTTTGCCATTTGGCTACGGAACCCTAAAAAGACAGTAAAATGTTCAGGGGGCCTAAAAAGGCCGCTTTAGCAGAATCAAAATATTAACCACACAACAATCAGCCATATTTTTCATTTTCATCTTTATCGCTAACGCATTAGGTTTACAGTTGATTGGGAAAATTTGACAGTGACGGGTAGCGTGATGTACTTTCTGATTCTGCTAAAGTGGCCTTTTTAGAACCCCTGTTATCATGTGTTCAAAAAGTTATAATAAAACAGTACAAAGTAAAAAATTACTTTAATTTCGGAAGTCGATGTTTTTGTTAGTTTCTTCGTAGTTTGATACCGACTTCCGATATTAAAGTTATTTTTTACTTTGTGGTGTTTTTATTTTTTTTGGAAGTCGGTTGCATTTTTTTGTAAAAAGTTTTTTTATTTTTCACTTTTTAGTGGTACCCCACACCTAATAACACCTTTGCAAAATCGCAGAAAAGCAAAATACGCAATGTCGATTACTTGGATGACAAAAAACTATTATCCAAATAAACGAATTCCAGCTATTTCGATTTAAAATCCATAATTTGTAACCGATTTTGATAAAATTTTAATGGGACCAATCAGCAAGTATATCCTTTCAGATAAAACGAGATCATTTTTCAAATCGGTTCTTAACTGTCGGAGTTTGAGAACCTTCTCCTTTTTGGGAAGTCGGTTAAAATAAAATATAAGTGCCTCGCAGCTGCGTCAAATAAACACAGCTCAGCATGCAAATCAACTAGTGTCTGACGAAACAAGATGATTTGAACAAACCACTTAAGAAGAAATACTACTATACCTAAAACTTTCCCCAGGATCCTATTAACCACAGTCTCTATCAAAAGCAAGCGAGAACTTGCCATCACTGATTCAATAGATATCCATTTCATCATCTGCCTAGCCTTTTCCCAACTATATTGGGGTCGGCTTCCAGTCAAACCGGATTTAGCTGAAAACCAGTATTTTACTTGGAGCGGCTGCCTGCCAGACTTCCACAACCCATTAACTGGGTAACACGGTTCTCCTTGGCAAGACTGGTGTCAGATTTTCTGGTTTCTAACTATCTGTAACGACTGACAAAGATCTCCTAATGACAGCCGTGACCAACAGCTTAACGTGCTTCCCGGGGCACGGAGGAAACTCGGTATGTTAAGCTGATGGTCACCCATCCACAGACTAACCTCGGCAAGCGTTGCTTAGCCTTGAAGATCGACCTGTGCGGCTGTTAATATTTCTAAACGAGCTCCTCAGTCTATCAATATATATCCATTTAAGCCTGAATTATTAATTGAAACATCTTTGCTTATACCTCTAGCGCCTAGCAGCTTAATGAATGCTTAAAAGGTCACTTGGCAATTTGAATTATTGTCATATTGAAGAAGATCGGCTCAAGGAGAAAAAGTTTATTCTTGTCGCATGGTGCTGGTTTATAATAACGTTCAAATTCAAGTTGCAAACTTCTATAAACATAATCTTAGTAGTAGTAATATTAAATACTTGTCAAAACGTTGGGAAATTAGAGTTTCCTTTAAGTACCCGACGCCGAGTTGCTAGCCTGTCGATTTTCTACCGGTTGCATTTTGGGGAATGTGCGACGGAATTGCATAATTTTATTCTGCCAAGCCCGTTTCATTATCGGAGCACAAGACGAACGGCGATGCTATACTTTAAGTTCTTGTAATAAGTTTTATTTTTATTTTGTATTGTCCTCATGAAGAAGCAAGTTCATGTAACTAAGATATTTGTAAATCAACACATGATTTAAAATAGTGTCCGTGGAGTTTCTTGCAAGTTCTTCTCCATAGAGATCTACGCTTTGGAACGTGCAAAAAGCCTCATGTTTTTGACTGACCGACTTTGATATTTCAAAAGTGCCTGTAAATGGTTTATTTGAAATAAATGCTTTGAATCTTGAATCTTGACAGTTCCTCATGAATCACCTAGCAAGACGATATAAACTCATACGTGTGCTCGACGCAAATATTTGCTCAATTAAAGTGCTCTGTATTGACTGATACTCTCTATTCCAATACTCGCTAAATGTTCAAGTGTAGCTAAATGTCTTTGGACTAGTATTGGTTTAGTCATTTAGTGATTCATGTTGTGTTTGGTTAATGGAGTGGGTAGAGTACAAGGCTCAAGTGTTAGACATAATAATTTTGTTTTTCTTAAAGGGTAAAAAGGAACTCTTGGGTATCTAATAACAGCCGTATGGGTCGATCTTCAAGGTTAAGCAACGCTTGTTGAGGTTGAGCCCTGGGTGGGTGATCATCTTAAGATATTCAGATTCCACCGTGCTTAAGAAAGCATGTTGAGCCCTTGGTCCCTACGGTTCCGTACCCAAAAGGCAAAACGGGACCCTATTACTAAGACTCCGCTGTCCGTCTGTCTGTCTGTATGTCTGTCTGTCTATCTATCACCAGGCTGTATCTCATGAACCGTGATAGTATACTTAAAATTTTCACAGACGATATATTTCTGTTGCCATTATCACAACAAATACCTATTAAAAAATAAATTAAATTGAAAATTAATGGAGACTCCAATACAAGAAACGTGTATTTCTGGTTGATGGTACGGAATTCTTCGTGCGAGAATCCAACTCGCACTTGGCCGGTTTTAGATCTTTGACAGCCGTTACGAGTAGCCAGGTACTTTGACACCGGTCTAAGCCAAGGAATAATCCAATGACTGGCTTGAGGGGTTGTGACAGGCAGTTACTATAGCAGTACTCAACTGCATCAGGTTCTCAGTAACTGGGTAATACGTTAACCTTTGGCAAGATTGGTCACATTTCTGGCTTCTGGCTATCCACTACGACTGTCAAAGATCTATATTTGAAGATCTCTCCTTGAAAACTCCTCTCTCTAAGCCTTTGAATGTTACAGATGGTCACCCATCCAAATACCGACCACAGCGAGCGTTGCTTAACCTGAAATATCGACCCGTGCGGCTGTTATAAGTTGGCTATGAGCTACGAGCGGCAGCCACATACAAAAACCAATTTTACGTGGTTATAGGTTTCATGTCCACCATTTCGGAACTATTTTTATATTCTCTGTCAATATTATATTCCTCGCAACGTTTATGTATGACAAAAGGCTAATCCCTCAGTATATTTCTCCCTTTTCCGACACGATAAAATAAATATAAGTACGAAGAAATCGAATCCGAACATAAAAACACATGAAATACTATATCCACACTACAAATGGATATAAACGGGGAAAAAATATAATAATATTATGTCCCCGGACCTTAGGGTGTAGGCACACGAGTCTACTACAAGCTGAATATTTTTCTGTCGTGTTGGTAAGAGACATATTTCATGCTGGAAAATATATTCAAATTAAGATTAGCTGTGGACAGCCCAGCATCTTACATCCGATTTCTGGAAAGAAATTAACTAATCTAAAATATAAAAATGAAACGCCGAAATGTATATACGCGCATAACTTCGTATTGACTGATCCAAACTTCATAATTATTTTATAGATGTGTTTGCAATGTCAGGGCGAGGTGTACATGAAAGAAAATTTTGAAGAAAAAAAAAAGATAGTTGGCTAAAGCTCAATTGAAAATGTTTCACATTCATTTTTGCTGTATACTCGTATCTCGTACCAAAAATGGGTCTGAGACTCGGCATTATTAAAAAACTCTGTCAACTGACGATTTTTAACAACTCGTAAGTTTGAAATCCCAAAGACATAACTTCAAGATTTCAACACTGGACTGAACAGGCTACATGTGGGTAAGTTCACTCCATCGTGGACTTTGTTTCTCTCATCTCTTACCTTGATTAGAGCCAAAAGCAAACCCATCTTAAATAAATAAAACAAAAATCTGCTTGTGTCCCTTTTCAACAACATCAACTACAAGATGTGTTTATCATTCTTTCAACAAAAAAAAAAAACAGTCAGTTTTGCTAGAATAATATTCTGCTAATCGATCAAAGAACAATCTAATAGAACCGTGAGCGAACACCTTAACACGCGTGTACAGGCTCATAAAATATAAAAATTATGCGGCAGCCATTGGGATACGAACTGCGGGTGTCAGAAGCCGGCTCGAGGAATTTATAGTGTTTATTTTACTAGCTGTATAGGTAAGGTGGGTCTTGCATATTATAGATTATGTCAGAGGGATTGGCAGTTAGTTTTGTGTGGTTATGTCATACAGGGAATACTATTTTTCATGTTTATGCCTTGTGAATTGTCGTTGTGTGTGGGTAGCCCGTTTGAGAACCAGTCTTGTTGTATTGCGTGACTTCTTTTTCTTGGCTTCTTCTTTATTATGGTTAGTAAGACTAGCGACCCCACACCCCAGTGTCAGAGTTTTTAAACCGCCTCAAGGGCCTCTGACATGGTTTATTTGACGACCGCCATTTGGCGGCCAGGACCACCGGCTTATACGTGCCTTCCGAAGCACGGAATCATCATTTTATCAGTTGATAGAATGCAAACATTGAAGCCTGATAGAATTACTGAATTATGGAGATGAGCAGTCTTTTCGTGTAAAATACTAGGTGCTCAGCTGTATCTTGTTTCTTTATTCTGGTTTCTAGTTTGGGAAAAGACTAGTCAGATGATGATGCAATTAAGAAAATTTCAACTGTACCAACAGACGTTTTGGCTTGATGGTCGGAGAAAAAGATGGCAACTCTTGAAAAATAGGCTGAAATCACGCTCGAACACAACTAGTTACCCCATTATGGGGTTGTGGAGATCACACAGGTAGTTGATCCATATAAAATGCTGGTACTCTTCTGCATCTATTTCGATTGGAAGTCAACCCCAACATAGTTAAGAAAAGGCAACGTAAATTGAATTGAAGATTTAGGACCCATTAGCTTAACCCAGTTGTATAGTTATGTTCAAAATACTTCCTATATGTTGTACTTTTTTGATTTATTTCGTTGTGAGATCCAAGACAGTTGAATCGTATCTCCGGGACTCGTCGGATTTCACTGACTGGCGTTTTACAGGGGGTTGCCACTGCTGATTCTGGATTTCAGGAGTTGCAGTGGTTGGGAATATGGCAGGCTTGTCCCAAAAAAAATGAATTGAGGAAACTCTTTACAATATCAAAATCACTACAACCCTATCAATTACGCCTCGCATAGAAACCTACTCAAATAATTAATTACATCATACTCTACAAATGCAAAAAACCCGAACCCGAGCGTTTATTACCGCCATTGAAAGGCAACCCATTGGTTCGAGTTTGATCACAATAAGTACATACCTCCCCATTGTTCCCCGATGCTACCCTCTTCAGAGGGGTTGAGACACGGAAGAGGAATCAATGGAGTGAGCTTCTCTTGTGAGATAGAGAGAGTATACTTCATTGTACACCAACACAACTCTTATAAAATAGGAATGTAATAATTTTACAAGAGTTATGCTACTTGGTTAAAAAAATAATATTTAGTCAGTCAGGTGAATTATAAAAAAAACTACATTTTCATCCGGCTCGAAGCACCAAATTGTTCGGCTTTCGTCAACTGCTTGAAGGAATTTGTTGTTCTAATATATATATATTGATTTAATTCTTATACCATGTTCGCGGAGAAACTTAACACTGATTTAGCGAGATACCTTTATGGTACGACATCTATCGTGCGTAGCAGGGAAGCTCGCAATTATACGCAACAGTATAACACTTATATTACGTTGACAACGACATCTAGCAGAAAATGTTTGGGTGGATTTTTAAAAACTTAAATAATAAGGAAGTAGTGTTACTCTGTAATACTAGTAATACATTCTAGTAATACACGTAAAATGTTTGGAGTAGTTCAAAATCATTGTTCATTATTTTGAAAGTTTATTGTTACTTCACTACAGTATTCTAGTTACCAATCCATGCCTGACTTCAAATAAGTCAAATATTAAGAAGACTTGAGGATGTAAGTTGATAATTCTATAAAATTCGACCCCATAAAACGCACATATTTTTTTTAACTGAAATTCAATGAGAAAAATAAATATATTTTCCTATTGTTTCACAATAATATGGCATCCACTCTACTTAAAATGTCAATCTGTATAAACAATTGCAGTCAACACTCCATTTATTTCATCGTCCATGTATCGAAAGGACCCCAAGCACCTACAAAGGCGTTTTGCATTCGAGAGAGGGTTAATGAAAATGCTAATCTTCATAATAGAAATCGTGGCCTATCGGCTTGTGTGTGGAAAAAACCGCGAAAATATTACGGTGGGGTTAAAATGTACTTCCTTTGTTTTTCTGTTGTACTTTTTTGTGTTAAAAATGCAAGGATTTTTACTTTGCTGTCGAATTTCGAAGAAAGGAAAATTGGGAGACTCTTAAACAGCGCATTTTGCAGTTTTGAGTTTTCTTATTTTTTTAGAATTTGTAAGACTGTTGAAAAGGTAGGTAATAAGTTAGTAGGGCTGGTTTGAGTGTTAGGTAAGTTTAATTGAGGTAGCTCCGTTGAGTTTTTAGAGAAAACACTGATAATAAGTATTGGTTACCAAAGTCTTAACATCGAATTATTGAAGAAGATATTTTCAAATCAACTTCACTACATATTATAAAACAAAGTCCTCCGTCTCATCTTAATAATAATAATAATAGTTTAATAATAATAGTTTATTGTCTCATATAAAATGTGTTGCAATAATTAGATGTGACACTGGATCCCGCACTAGGATACCCTGTGTCGCAGGATCCAGTCTCTTTCAACAATGATCCAAAAAAAACAAAAATACAAAGCAATGGTTGAACAAAATCCACCATTTCGAGGACTAAAAGGTAACCAAAAGTATGTATGCATGTGATGCGTAACTTGAAGAGTCTGTTTGTGTGAAAAGAGTGTGTAAGTGTGTATGTAAGTAAATATGAGTATTTTATCAGATGAAAGATATAAGGTTTTCCGTTTCTGTAACTTGAAGAGTCTGTTTGTGTGAAAAGAGTGTGTAAGTGTGTATGTAAGTAAATATGAGTATTTTATCAGATGAAAGATATAAGGTTTTCCGTTTCTGTATAGTTAATTCTGTCTGTCTGTTTGCGATAAACTCAAAAACTACTGCACCGATTTTCATGCTGTTTTCACCAATGAATAGAGTGGTTCTCGAGGAAGGGTTTATTTTATAATTTGTCAAGAGGGCGAAGCCGCGGGCACCACTTAATTTAAATCACCGGTACTGGGAACAGGTTCCAAGCTACCGGCCCTCCAGGTTCCAGAGAGAGGAAAGTCCTAACAATGTGAGCGAATGTGTCCAGAAGTACCGATTTGTAACTAATATCATGATTATTAATGTTCGACAATGAACAAACTTAAATGTAAACTCAAATTGTACATTATTAAAATAAAAAAATCTTTTTGAATTCCTTTAAAATGAAGATTGCTGATATTGTCATACTCCTACCTTCCTTTTAAAAACATTTCGCCTTTTCTCATTACATAAATACCTTGTTAGATGAGGCAGCTGATGTAATATTACAATACAGAAAAAAACCGGCCAAGTGCGAGTCGGACTCGCGTACCGAGGGTTCCGTACAAACCTGTAGGTATTATAAGCAAAAGTTGCGATTAACGATTTATATAAAAACTACTAACTAGATCTCGTTCAAACCAATTTACGCTGGTAGTTGACATGGTACATATACATCATCATCATACATCTTATATTTTTTTTTAGTTTTATCATTCTCTTATTTTAGAAGTTACAAGGGGGGTCCGATTTGAAAAAATCTTTCAGTGTTAGATAGCCCATTTATCGAGGAAGGCTATAGGCTATATATATCATCACGCTAAGACCAAAAGGAGCGGAGCAGAAAAATGTAACGCAGACGACGTTGCACGGGTCAGCTAGTATAAAAATAAATTGCTGTTCGTTAGTCTCGCTAAAACTCGAGAACGGCTGGGCCGAGTTGAATAATTCTTTTTCGTTTAGGTCGCCAGAATACAAGGAAGGTTTAAAAGCAAAAAAAATGGATAGGTAGGGTAACGAGTTGACGGGAGCGAAGACGCAGGGTACAGCTAGTTCAGGAATAAAAGTTTTCAAACTTCATAATTTTCTTTTTGTAATATTTATCGTATTTTGGGGGGGGGGGGGGGACACATTTTATCATTTTGGAAGTGTCTCTCGCGCAAACTATTCGGTTTAGAAAAAAATGATAGTAGAAACCTCGTATATCATTTTCAAAGACCTATCCATAGATACCCCACACGTATGGGTTTGATGAAAAAAAAATGTTTGAGGGTCAGTTCTAAGACTTAGAACTGACTTAGTATTTATTGCCCCAAAAATTTTTGTGTGAAAATCTTAATGCGATTTACATAATACATCTACTTACCGAGTTTCAACAGCATAGTCCTTATAGTTTCGGAGGAAAGTGGCTGTGACATACGGACGGACAGACAGACAAACAGACATGACGAATCTTTAAGGGTTCCGTTTTTGCCATTTGGCTACGGAACCCCTAAAACACTGAATTTAATTCGAAATGTGGAAGGAATAAAAAATCCATTCTTAGTATAATAAGTGCGTTATTTCAAATTTTCACCAAGCGTTTCCAAACGTCTTTTATAATGCGCGCAACAAAGGAGTGAAACTCTACGCACATTCAAGTTTCCGAATCCTTTCGAAAGTTAGAGTGAACAGGATTCTTCAGGGTATGCTCGCCCCAATGTCGATTTTGTCTGTGTCACCTGTTGTTTGATTGTTTGTTTGTTTGGTTGAACGCGCTAATCTCAGGAAGTACTGGTCCGATTTCAAAAATTCTTTCAGTGTTAGATAGCCCATTTATCGAGGAAGGCTATAGGCTATATATCATCACGCTAAGACCAATAAGAGCGGACCAGTAATGAAAAATGTTACGCAGACGACGTTGCACGGGTCAGCTAGTCATTTATAAAACCGAGAAAAAAATCATGTTTGTTGTATGGGAGCTCCCTTAAATATTTATTTTATTCTATTTTTAGCTTTATTTATTTGTTGTTACAGCGGCAACTGAAATACATCATATGTGAAAATTTCAACTGCCTAACTATCACGGTTCATGAGATACAGCCTGTTGACCAAGGAATAGGATGGGACGGACTTTGCTTACGGAACCCTAAAAAAACTACGGCTCCGGCTCTGTCTCCGGCTTTTCCTACAAACCAGGTACCTGGATACCTACCCCAAACATTTACAAATGAAAACCAGGAAGAACAGGTTACGTGCTTTCCGAGGCACGGAAGAAACTGGGTATGTACTTACCTAATAGATGGGCCCATCAACGGGCGGCCTTGGCAAGAGTTGCTTAACCCCGATGGCCGACCTGTGTGGCTTTTATCATTAGCCTCAAGCTATTTAGTAATCAGATAAATATTATAAATGTGACTTTATGAAATCGAATACAATCGTTCGGCATTATGAATGTCTTAGTAAAGTTTTCATTTCGACCCCGTTTTTCAAACTGTCACTATATTTTTGGGAGTCAAGTTTGGATAAGTTTGGGCATATTTTATTAAGTTACAGTTTAAGTGTTATACAAATTACTGCAGTAGCGATGCGGATGATGGGACTTGGAGAAGTTATGGTGGATTTATTTTAGTTTTAAACACAGCTGGATTTAGTTATGTTTACATAGATGACGATAATAAAACCCGATGGAGTGAATGTCTGTTTAATTGGTGTGGCTTTGCGAGAATTTTGGTGACTTTTTTATTCTAATAATTAGAAATACGAAAGTAAATTTGTTTTGGTTTTTGATAGTTAAATATTCACATCGAAGCAGATGGACCTATTTAAATTATAGTCTTAGAATCTGGAGCAGGATATAGGATTTTTTTTTGACATACCACTTAGGCAAAGCCGGGGGCATACGTTCTATACCCATCCCAAGAAGACGTTAAACTCGCGTCAGGACACGTGACCTGATCGAAAATAGGGAATATGCATAAAAAAAGTATTTATGATCTGAACAGTTTACCAGTAGTTTAACAGTATTTGAAAATATAATACTACCCGTGAAATTAGAATCTAAATTGCTCGAAAAACGAACGAGATACAATTATTTTAAACAAATATATCTGTCCCTCTAGCGAAAACGCTGTTTTCTATGGCAGCTGTATAGTCATCGTGTAATTTGACGTCACATTACGTATTGGACTTCTCTTTCTAACTGTAGTCTTTGAAACTTTATAACTTAATAAATGATGAAGGTATTTAAAAAATAATTTCATGATTGTTTAATAGAGCTAATAAGTATTTTATTTTGCAAATAAAAAAAATGCATGCTTATTCCCTATTGGTAAGACATATGATTAAAAAATGCACAACGTTAATGTTCAAGTTTTCACTTCTACGGGCACTCCCGGATTGCAACCCGTTGGTTTTTTTTCACATGCGGTTTGAGTTACGGTTCTGTATTGAAATTCTACCATTGTACGTGTAGACAGCCGCATTTAATAATATTCCTGGAGGCTTATTTAACTAGGCAACTTATTCATGCTTGAGTGTGAATTTTGTTTTAAAGTATCATAGTTCTAGGTAATAAGCGATATTTTTTTTTGTTTCATGTATTAATTATTTTGCATACTATTGTATAAATTCAAGTTGTCAAAACGTAACAGACAGAAGTGTTGCTGGGGAGTTTGTTTGGCCACTTCTTCTCCACAGCTAAAACACTCGGAAGTGGTGACGAGCGGGCGTTTAGGGGACTGTGTATTGTAAAAAAATACTGTTCAAAAAGTGCTGACTCTCAGGCTGATTTGAATAAATGACTTTTGAATTTTGTTTCTTTTTTAATTTAACCAATCCAGGCTCCAGACTGCTACCGAGAATGTCTGAAAAAAACGTGATAACTCTTTGCTCGACTCAAAGTTGAACATGCGACTTTATACTCAGCAGTGTATTTGGCACCACTTGACCAACAAAGCTGCCACAGCCTTAAAACATGGTAAACTTAATCCACACTTCTTCTCGCTTTTCCCAAAAACAATAAATAACTCTTCTTTCTCCCACACTTAATCACCAACAAAAATTCTTCCAACTCTATAAAAAAGAAGGAAAAGTATTTATGAAAAATTCCTTCATAACTTTTAACATCGACAGCGATGCGACGTCGCAAAGTAAGGGTTCGCCGGGACCCTTTACTTAATTTCGTCAAGAAAGGGTTAATGAAATGTCTTTCAGTGATTTTCGACGTGACAATGGAGCTGCGTTATTTTAGGGTTGAATTTGAAGGCGGTGTTTTGTTTTAAGCTGGAGGAGCATAGGGTTTTAGACGTGGTTCTGTATTTTTTTATTTAAGATAGGTTTGCTCTAGGCTTTTTTTTTCTAATATTATTAAATGAGAGTAAAATGGTCTCCTTTTTTCAACTTCAAACTAAGGTGAAGTTAGTGTTGCCAGGCGTCCGGATAAAGCCGGACACAGTCAGGCTTTTTAGTTGTTCACCCGGTTAAATCAGACAGTTTCAGGTTTGTCTGGTTTTTGTTAGGCTTTTTAAATTTGAGCATTTCTATTTTTTCATTTTGTAATTTTTTGAAAGCACGCTAAGCCGTTGGTCCCGGTTGTCATTGGTAGATCGTAGGCAGTCGTCACGGATTATCAGAAGCCAGTAAATCTGACTCCAGTCTTGCCAAGAAATACCGTGTTAGGTACCTAGTTAATGGGTTGTGGAGGTCTGGTAGGCAGCCGCTTCACGTAAAATACTGGTATTTAGCTGAATCCGGTTTGATTGAATGACCGACCCCAATGAAGTTGGGAAAAGGCTAGGCAGATGATGTCATCGTGTAACTCATTCAATTTTATTGCAGCTAAATTAGCCAGCCACTAACTAGCTGCTATCTTGTCTAGCTAGTCTGTCCAGTTTTTCGGTTTGAACACCAGTCTGACCACTGTGATCACTTAGGTGGAGTAAACGACAAGTGAACTGTCATGCTTTCTTGTTTGTGTGGTTTGACAGCTTACTTGTCGTTCACTTCACCTGAGTGTTCACTTCGACATGCTTACAGCCGGTTGATTCTGTCGACATCTCACCGTGATCACTTAGGTGGAGTAAACGACAAATGAACTGTCATGCTATCTTGTTTGTGTGGTTTGACAGCTCACTTGTCGTTCACTTCACCTGAGTGTTCACTTCGACATGTTTACAGCCGGACGATTCAGCCGGTCGATTCTTTAAATATGTCGAAGTGAAGGCTTGGGTGTAGTGATCACGAAGTCAGCTGTCATTCCATCTTTTTTGTATGAATTGGAAGTTCACTTAGTGATCACTTCACCCATACCTTCACTTCTACATGTCTACAGAATGGGCTCTGTAAACATGTCAAAGTGAAGGCTTAGGTGAAGTGATCACTTAGTGAGCTGTCATTCCATCTTGTTTGTATGATTTGACAGACCCAATCATCGTTCACTTCACCTACGTTTTCACTTCGACTTGTTCACAGAATCGCACTGCAGAATCACACTGCTGGCAACCCTGGGTGAAGTGAACACGAAGTGAGCTGTCAATTCATACAAACAAGCTGAAATGAGAGTTTACTTCAATCTCACTCGAGCTAAGTTTCCACAGTGAGGTTTTAACAGAATAGACAGGCTGTATCAAAGATGAAAATAAATTTAAACCATATTCATGCAATCATCAAACGAAATCAAATCAAAGAGACATAAATCGCCATTAACTTCGGGATTCACTTATACAAACGTGATGCCGTTGACATCATAAGCCCTCCATTCAATGGCTCCCATTCAATTCATTCAATAAGAAAAATATCAGCAAAATCTGAACATAATCTCAAAACGAACGAACGTTACACAAAAACGTGCCAATGGAAGGAAATTCTTTAATTTTTCCCTTTATTCTTTGATGCTTCAATAGAATTTTAGAAAATTCGTCGAGATTTGTCCGTAACAGCTTTTTTAAAGGGAAGTAAAATCAAAGTAGGCTATTTTGTTTTATTTAGATGTTTTGTATAGAACTAGGCTACGGGTATATTTGGCAGAGCAGTCGTTACCATTGCCATATTGGCCGACTTAAGAAACGTGTAAATCTGTACTTTAATATTATAAAGCTGAAGAGTTTGTTTGCTTGAACGCACTAATCTCAGGCTGGTCTGATTTGAAAAATTCTTTCAGTATTAGATAGCCCCTTTATCGAGGAAGGCTATAGGCTATATCATCATGCTCAAGACAAATAGGAGCGGAACATTCATGGAAAGTGTGACGCAGACGAAGTTGCGCGGGTCAGCTAGTGTCTACTTCATAGACTGCGTTTACACCAGATATGCGCAAGAATTCGTAACGATGGATGTGATGTTAAGAAACAAAAGAATTGCTTTTGCTGAGCGAGGCTGTGACTGAAACATCCTAGCACATATCTGATGGAAACGCAGCCTTATTCCTGCCTCATTAAAGTCTTATTTACGTCCGTGTAGATTGGCAGCATTTTATATCTATGGTTGTCAGACACACGACTGGCAAAAGAGCAGAGGGTATAAAAAGGCCACTTTAGCAGAATCAGAAAGCACTTCACGCTACCCGTAACTGTCAAATTTTCCCAATCAACATTGAACCTAATGCGTTAGCGATAAAGATGAAAATTAAATTTGACAGATTGTTGTGAGGATAATATTAAGGAGCTCGTGGCTAAATAATAACAGCCGCACAGGTCGATCTTCAAGGTTAAGGAACGCTTGCCGAGATTGGTCTGTGGATGGGTGACCATCTTAACATACCAAGTTTCCTCTGTGCCTCGGAAAGCACGTTAAGCTGTTGGTTCCGGCTGTCATATGGAGATCTTTGGCAGTCGTTACGGATAGTCAGAAGCCAGAAAATCTGACACCAGTCTTGCCAAGGAGTACCGTGTTACCCAGTTAAAGGGTTTTGGAGGTCTGGTAGGCAGCCGCCCACGTAAAATACTAGTATTTAGTTGAATCCGGTTGACTGGAAGCCGACCCCAATATTGTTGGGAAAAGGCTAGGCAGATGATGTTGTGAGGAAAATATTATAAAAATAAAAGCGGCCTTTTTAGACCTGCTGATGTCTTTTTACAGAGCTACAAACATACTCTGTCTTGAGGCAGCTGAAAGCGTCTGGGACGCTACTTATATGCCTAGTCTTTTCCCAGTTGTTCTGGTCTTGGTTTCCAGTTATTCTGGATTCAGCTAAATATTTTACGTAGAGCCTATGAGACCTCCAGAACTCTGTTTATGGGTAACACGGTACTTGTTGGCAAGATTGCTGTCAGTTTTTTGGCTTCTTCCGTAACTACTGTTAGAGATCTACAAATGATGGCCGGGACCAAAAGATTAACGTGCTTTCGTTTTTGTTTAGCCACGGTCGCTTCTTATCTACAGCTCGAAAACCATGGATAGAAGATGAAGAATAATGTCTTTGACATAGCTTCTGTTCTGCTCAGTAGGTTCACTGAACTCCATGTGTTGCGGGACTGATGAGCCTACTGTGCAGGTGTGTGACTAGTTTTCCTTTTTTCATTTTTTAATTACTGACATCTACATCTACACTAATATTATAAAGAGGAAAGTATTGTTTGTTTGAATTGAATAGGCTCCGAAACTACTGGACCGATTTAGAAAATTCTTTCAGTTTTAGATAGCCCATTTATCGAGGAAGGTTATAGGCTATATATCATCACGCTAAGACAAATAGGAGCGGAGCAATAATGGAAAATGTGACGCAGACGAAGTTGCGCGGGTCAGCTGGTTAGTTATAAGTAGAATTTTTGTTACTAACAACCTTGCCTTGTCTATGGACTTTTTGTCTGAAATATTATTTTATTTTTTATTAATAGCCCTCAGATAAAATAGAGTGACAATCATCATCATTTGCCTAGCCTTTTCCTATCTATACTGGGGTTGGCTTCCAGTCAAACTGGATTCAGCTGAATACCAGTACCTATTTTACGTGAGCGGTTGTCTACCAAATCTCCACAACCCATTAACATAGAGAGGCAATCAACTGGCCTTATTAACCTTAGTACCGATGACCGTTGAGGCAGACAAGCTCTTTAGTGGTGACCGCGATTGGGCAAACGAAGGGTGGCGCACCCTTTGGCTTAGTGAAGTGATGATCATTGTAGAGTGACTTGTAACAGCTGTTTGAGAGTAACAAAGGATCAATCAATTTACGTGTGATTGATGGACAGACATATGTATAATTATCTGTGTGTTCTTCGATGATACAAACTTAAAAATCTTACTCATCTTTCACTCTTTTAATTGCATAAGTTTGTACGACCAAATTTCTGTAACACAATCATGCCAGAAAGGCTGAACGGATCTATATGAAAAGAGGTGTTCCAAAATGGATGGAGCCCGGGCCAGGTACACTGTACTTAAAAATAGCGGAATGCATTTAAAACAGTTCTCAAATTATGTAAGATTGGAAGTATACTGACAATTGGCATCTTATACCGAAAAGTTTCGAGAGTCAATCGAAAGAAAGGTCAAACTGTCTTAAGCTATATAATTATATACCTAAATAGTCGAGAAGGCCTCTCTTCAAGTAGATTACGAGGTCTAAAAACCAAGGTCAGTGGTAAGAGAACAGAAAAAGTGAGATTAAATTTTTAATTTGTTAGTGGTCCAGTTGTAGTTACTACTACCCTAAATGAAAAATTATATTTATTTTGTAAGTAGGTTGTAAATAACACTTTTACACGTCAATCTTTTTTGATCATTTTAAACTAAATGAGGCCGGTGTTTCCTAGCTGACTGCTCTGAGAAGAAACACAGAAACAAACTCAGAGGTCTTCCAATTTGAGTGGACCTGTCCACACAGTGCAAGCATTGTGTAGCTCAAACTTAGAAGTTTAAGGAGCTCAACGACCTGACGAACGATACCAAGGACATTTGTGAAGGTCGAAGATGGAACACGCTTGCCTAGAAGTAGCCTATTCACTGTTTACTTAAAGACGCTCAGGTTGTAGCTATCTGGAAACACTCTCTGGCAGGGAGTTCCATTCCTTAGCTGTTCGCTTATTGAATGTGTACTTATTTGAGGTCAGAAGTGAGTTCAATATTATTCCTTCTCACAAGAAGTGGCTATCGCCCAGAGGGATTTCTTCAGAACGTTTGTGTTGTTTTTTTTTTTTTAAGTCGCATTTTTTGTTTTGATATATTTTTCTTAAGGTGTATCAGCTACTCAACATCACGCTTAACATATAAGCACGTACTTCTGGAACACCCTGTATAATGGATGGTCACCCATTCATTGATCAACCTCGAAGATAACTTTTTATTTTTTTTGTAATTGTGATGGGTTTGCTTTAAACTCTAGTCTTGGTCAGAGATCATGACAGAGACAAAGTCTACCATGGAGCGAGCTTACCCAGAAGGAACCTGCTCACTCTAACTTTGAACAACTCATGCGACTGTTATAATTAAGGTGAATGCTCTAACCAGTCATACCCTCCAAGTACATAAAGGCCTAGGAACAAAAAAAAAAGAGAAAATGTCATTCCTAGAGCTTTATGAACTTAGAACGTTGTATTGATGATTTTGATGATTATAATTCTGTAACTACAGATGTACCTACAACCTAGCACTGGAACCTGCAAATTGCAAAAAACGTAAGAAAATTTGAATTTCGCGGGCTGGTTGGAGCATTCACCTTAAGCCTCGAGATCCCCCAAGAGTAACAAAATGACCAACTGACATTAACACTTCGTTCACCACATAGGCAAAAAAGTAAATAAGTCCAAAAACTCATTCAGAATGTTTTTCAGTAAAAATGTCAGAAAAGAATTTAATAAAGTTCTGCTTAGGGTTTTAATACGTGTTGCCTATACCGTGCGGTATTAGGGACCCGTAGGTATTCGGAAAAACCTTTAGTTTGGTAATGTCGTGCGTAAAATACGTGTTAGGTATTCCGGGCGTTTTAGGTGGTATAAGCCGATGCATTAAAGAAAGGAATCTTCAATGGCGTCTTGTACTTGCGTTGACAGATAGTACAGTTGACAAATACATTTTTCAAGTCGAAGACATTTTTCAAATTAAATAATAAAAACATGACCGGGTCGTATTTATTTCAAGCTAGCTCCTGCTAGTGGCTTATCGCGCGTGTTAAAGTTGAAAAATCTAAAGGCACGTGGAGCAATCTATTATTATAAGATCGTTATTGTTGTTTTCATCGAAAACAGTAAGCAATTTATTCAGGATGAATTTTCCGTTTCTGAACACCTGACAACATATAAGAAAAGGAGGATCCTTAAAAAGATGTTGGTAAAAATTTATTGTACAAAAACAGCACCTAAATTTTAATAAAAGACTGATGATTTTTTTCTGCCTACGGTACGCGCGAGAGTATAGACGGCACTAGTGTGCAAGCGAGAAAACATGATAAGCACCGCCATTTAAGATTCCTTTCTTTAATGAACCGGGTTATAGTGATGGTAAATATAATATTGGGTTTGTTAAAATAAATGCGTCGAACAAAATTGTAGTTATTTTGATTTATTTTATTTTATGTGAAAAACGGTTTTGGTATTGTCAATGAATGATTACAATGCATGATAAATAATATTAATGAATTCTCTTTTTTTTTTGCTTTTAATTCTGACTATAAATAAATAAAAAGTTCTAAAAAAAAATCTTGCTCGATAGTTTTTATACGACTAAAGGCCGATTTTTCAATGGTCAGATAATATTTAACTGAAGAATAAATATGGCTGCTTGACATATTTTCTATGCAAAAGCTGTCAAACCATTTTTATTCCTCTGATAAAATTTATCTGACTATTGAAAAATCGGCTCTAAGTTATTAACATAAAAAACTGTCACTGTTAACTCAGCACTTGTTTGAGTACAGTAACTCACAGAAAAATTACTCCAAACCACTCTAAAGTTCCATAGCCCATCTACATAATTCCATACGCTGAACAAAATACAGACTTCTGGCCCAACTACGACCATTGTGTGAACCCAAAAATATTTCGCCCCATTTTCCTAATTCAACCTCCCAGCTAAGGTTGCCAGGTCTTCAAATCGCAAAACCGGACAGACTAGCCAGGAAATTTTGGGTAAAAAAGGCCGGATACCCTTAATTTTTAGGGTTCCGTACTCAAAGGGACGTTAACGAAACCCTATTAAGAAGCCTCCGCTGTTCGTTCGTCTGCCTGTCTGACAGCGGGCTGTATCTCAAAAACCTTTATAATAGACAGTTGAAATATTCACAGATTGTGTATTTCTATTACCGCTAACAACAAATAATAAAAAATATAGGTTTATGGTACGGAACTCTTCGCGTGAGAGTACAACTCACAGTTGGCCGGGTTTTAAGTGAGATTTTTTTAAGCAAAACAATTTTTTTTTTTTTACAAAACTTATTTTTCAATTTATGTTATGAAACAACAATCAAATTGAATCAATCAGTAGATTGAATCAATCCTATTCTTTATATTAATTTTTATAAACTGCAATTAAATAGACGTAGAAGGTACGTTGCTAGCGTACTAAAGCAAATAGTAATAATATATATATAAATCACTTGTCACGTTGTTTGTCCGCGATGGACTCCTAAACTACATAACCGATTTTAATCAAATTTACACACCGTGTGCAGTTTGATCCAACTTGAAAGATAGGGTAGCTTACATCTCAATTTATAGTCACAATATTATTTAGAAGCGATGTGACGCAGACGAAGTTGCGCGGGGCAGCTAGTATAATTATATAGCGGAGTGGAAATCAATAAAAGCCAAATGTAAAAAATGCCAACAAAAGTCGGACACACAAGCAAAAAGCCTGACTTTGTCCTGTGTTATCCGGACGCCTGGCAACGCGACTCCCAGTTATGACAGGCAGCCATTACAGTATTGTACTATTTCAGAATAGGAATATTAAATATGTAAATGTAAGGTCTAACTAGCTTACATTAGGATCTAGTATTTATATTTTATGCCTAGTCTGGCTGAGTTAGTCTTTAAAGTCTTTGTCTATATTTGAGTTGAAATTCAGCAGAGTATTTTTTTTTGGTATTGTTTAATGTTTGGTCTAGCAGTTTAAATAATGCGAGTAAGTGGATAAGAATTTTAATATTCTGTTGAATTTTCTTTAAAGTAAATTCGGTCATGTTAACAGTAAGGCGCGCGGTCTCACAGGACCAGACCGTCTACTTTTACATTCATGCGTTACAAAAATGATATTATCCCTACTTTATTATTATAAATACGAAAGTAACTCTCTGTCTGTCTTTTCTTCATGCCTAAACCACAAAATCAAATTGGATGAAATTTTGATCAAAGATAGTTTGAGACCCGAGAAAGGACATATGATAGTTTTATCCCTGAAATACTACGGGAACGAGAACTGTAAGGGTAAATAGGTTATATGTATTCCGGGTATATGACCACGCGGGCAAAGCAGCTGGAACACGCTAGTAATAAATACATAACGTTTTGGGCACAAAAAAGAACGTAAACTTGTACTAATATTGGATGGAGACAAAATTGAAATGGTCCTTCGAGCCGGATATGGAATAGGCTTCCAGCTCTATCAGTGAGTGTCGTAGCATGCAATGCAGTCAGAAAATTATTGAAAGGAAAAAACCGGCCAAGTGCGAGTCGGGCTTGCACACAGCCCGCTGGCAGGCAGACCGACAGACAGACAGACAGACGGACAGACGAACAGCAGAGACTTAGTAACCGAGTTTTGGTAGTTACACTTTGGATACGGTGGTTACAAATTCAAATACTTGATATTTTGCTTAAGGTGGAAGCGCCAGGGTAACCCGCGAAATTCAAATATTTTTATGTTTTTTGCAATTTGCCGGTCAGTGTGAAGCTGTATGTTAAATAAAATACGATTCGCGGCCGTAACGCATATTTATTTAAAGAATTATACCCATTTTAATTATCAATATAACCCTCTAAGTTCATACAACTCAATTGACAGCTTCACAAAAATGACCTGCAAATTGCAAAACACATAAAAATATTTGAATTTCGCGGGCTACCCTGGAGCATCCACCTTAATGTCAAAAAATGTTGCTGCGAATTAGCAAATCGTTAAAATATGTTGACATGGCTGATTTCTCAGGTTAATCCGTAAGATTAATGCCGACTAAGTTTTGGTGGAAAACCACCTTTGGACATTCCTCTTGAACAGTCTTTTTTGAGGTTGTGAAATCATCAAATAACTTCTTCCACTCTGTGTGCAGCAGAAGAGAGTGACTCACTCTTTCTGGCTAAAACTTATGCGTGTTTCTTCAAATGCCTTTTGCGTTCCAGGGCATACAGTGACTCTTTCGAGCATTTTCGCCAGCCTGGTTCAACAGTAGACACTGTAGTAGTATAGTGTAGTAAATATCTTCATTAGAAATTCCTAACAAATTACTTTTAAAACTTCGAGTAACCCAAGGGCTGGCTTTTACCTCGGACAGAGAATAAGCATTGCCATCCAACGTGGCTCATGAGCTCACTTCCAGTCGACAACGATGCGGTCGAAGTTTTCGACGACATATTTTAGTTAAGAGTTTTTATTTTAAGTGTATGTAGACTATAACATAAAAATAAATCGCTGAATGTGTTGCTAAGCACAAATATCGAGAACAGCTGAACCGACTTCGCCAATTCTTCTTTTGTTGTGTTTGTTAATATCAGGAGAAGGTTTTTATGTAAAAAAAAATAAGAAGGTTGCCAGTTGACGGGAGTGAAGCCGCGGGGGACAGCTAGTTTGTTATGAAAATGTGTAATTTCCTAAAAAAAAAGAAGGGAAAAATAGAAACGAGAGTTTATTATATCGTTTCTAACGGATTAAAACTCCTCTCTAAAGATTACTCCGTAGCCGTACGTATTTCCAAATTTCGTGAGCCGTATTCCCGGCAACATTAAACTAATTAATATGTACCATAAAGCCAGCACTCTGGATTTGAGTCTGAAGTTATTACCTACAATCACATGGGGAGTTGTTTGTTATACTCATATAAATTATTACATTGCGCCATTTCTTGTACAGCGCAATGTAGGGTTATTAAATTATAAATCCCATCTGGTATGAAAAGGTCTGCTTTGCAACATTGAAGGGTTAAATCTAAGTCTTTTTGTTCACTCTGGTTATGCATGGAAACATAGGTAATCAGATTTATTTTGAAATAGTTCTGATCATGGATGCAGTCACAACACAACAGCAAAAACACATTATGTAAAAAAAAAATAAGAAAAAAGTGAAACAAAAACATAAAATTATGACAGAATGGTATAATAAAATTGTGCTGAGCGTGCCCATGCCGAAAGATGGTAGCCACCATCTCAGCATATGCTGGACGTCAGACACCCAGCGCTGGTTTACAGTGGGCACCCTGCAGTGACACACGGACGAGGGTAAATAAGCCAACTGCGGACCCAAGTTGGTCGTTGTAAAAATAATTTGATTAGGCAATTCTTCACACCAGCACTGACTTGATATCCCAAACGCACGTAATGCCTTTGTGGAGCCCCTTCACAAGATATGTAGGTCACACATACCTACCTTAGATTCCCATCGCGCACAACCACCCGCAACTTTTAGGATTAAAGTCATACCTTGTATTAAACTTTCATGGTCACTAACATTAGAATAGTTCATATCGGGATTGCTACCCTTTTTATCCCACCCGCAAGATCTTTAGTTACTCCGTGATCATGGCGCTTGCAACAGTGCCAAAATATCGGAAGCTCGCAAATAAAAAGGTTCATGGTACCAATCCCGATATGAACTATTCAAAAATGATACCAAGGGTAACTAAAAACTAGTCGCACATTTTTTTAAGTCAATTTACCCGGTTACAAGAAGAAAAAGTCTTGGTATAAGTACTTTTTGTAATGTAGAACCATTACCGATATCAAAAGATAGCCTTAAAATAAACAAACAAACAGGTTGTATCAAACGGTTGGTTAACGTGACATACGTACGTCAAAAAGTAACAATTATGGAAGATCTTTAACGTTCCTTAAATAAGAAGCGTTGTTTCAAAACATTCTGGTATAAATTCCTGCTCATCCCAATAGCTAAATTATTCACACGGGTCCTACCTACATAGCTTTTTTTGCATTCCACCACTTATTTGTGTCATCAGAAGAACTGGTATTGAGGAATTCAAAAGAAATTTCACAGTATTGTTCTATTCGACGCAACTTAAGTAACGTTAACCAGTGCTCAGACCATCTGTTAACGTAAACGTTATATTTTACGTGCGTTAACGCTGACATTTTGTGAAACAACCCAATTTTTTGATTTAAGGATAACGTTACGCATGCGTTAAGTGAACGTGAAACAACCCGCGCGCCCTTAGTCACTAAAGAATCAGACAGTTTTAGTTATTTTTACCTTAGATACGTAGATTTTAAGCCTATCATTTTGAGTAAAAAGGTAATTACTTCACGGAATTCGAAAGTAAACGATAAAACTCTACAAGGTAAATCGTAAATTATGAAATTAATAAACTTCGCTATAAAACGAAGAATAAAGATGCCAGATTAAAAATTTTACTATCTCGAGTTCTGCTGCCACCGATTTCTTGAAAAAGCCTGCCTTTGTAAGAACTAAGAATCTTATCCGAGATTTATGAAAGCCTATTTGATATTTTGAATCGCAGTATGTTAAGAGCGTCACCCATCCACAGACCAACCTTGGTAAGTGTTGCTTACCTACCATTGAAGATCGACCATTGCCATCATTCAATTGTTTTCTCTTTATTCTTATTTGTACCTTAATCTCCAATATTAATGAGGGTTGGCCAAATTAGGTAAACTTCGAATATTTTACCTCGTCAGCAGTATTTGAGACTGCGGAAAATTCGGGAATATATTTTCCAGGTATTTTTTTTCTGTTTGCGAACAAAAGAAGAAATATGCATTTGAAATCAGAATTCTAAAAAAATATAAAATATTACAACATAATTTTAAATCAATGAATAGGTACTTACTGAATTTTTGCGTGAAAAGGAAGTATTACGAAAAACGTAAATATAAATCAATGAATACTGACTGAATTCTAGCGTGAAAAGGAAGTATCAGGAAAAACGTCTTGAGAATAATACTTTCAACTTTACTAAAAAAAATACCAAAAATGTCACGGAAATCGTAGAGGATATACAAAAACTTGAAGGCCTTATCGCACAGTTCTAAAAGATTGAAATCAGGCACGCAATAGCAACGAGGTGAGTTATAGATGATATTTTGTTTATGGGACATAACTTATGGTGTGGCAATCTTTTGAATCGACTGTACAAGAAGACGGAATAAAATTGTGTATACCTGGTGAATGAATTAAGGTTTGGTGTTGTATGGATTCTGATCAATTCGAGATATTTTGCTTCACTTATGGAAAGATGCAAATCAACCTAATAATATAAAATTATTCCGTTACTGAGAGACTGATAGACTAAACTACTGGTCGTATAAAGCTGAAATTTGGCATCTAGCTTCCTTACACTCCATAGGGGTGCTCTAAGAGAGGATTTCCTGAAATTCCTACGGGAAAAACGGTATATGCGCGTACTAAGTCGCAGGCAAAATCTAGTCTATATTTAAAAGGCAAACCTGACTCACTGACTTGTATGTATATCAACGCACAGCCGAAACTAGTGGTCGTAGAAAACTGAAATTTGGCATGCAGCTTCCTTATACTCCGTGATAGACATTAAGAGAGGATTTCCCGAAATTCCTACGGGAACGGGGTAGATCTCTATGGAGAAGAACGTGCATGAAACTTCACGGACAGTCTTTTAAATAATGTTGATTTTCAAAATTCTTGTTAACAGTAATTTTATCTTTGTTGCTTCTACATGTGAGAATTATGCAAAGAAAGATATACTGATAAAAAGAAGCCAGTAGCAGTTAAGAGATGACCAGTCTCAACTGACGGCGCCCGTTCACGAACATGAGGCGTGTGTGCACCATTCAGCTCAACCATTTTGAAGGGAACCGAATGATCCAAAAAATAAATATTTGTGTGAGCATGACATACTCTCAATCACCATGCTCGTGTATTTCCATCACTACATATAATAAAACATAGTCCTCCGCCGCATCTGTCTGTCTGTCTGTTCGCGATGAACTCAAAAACCACTGCACCGATTCTCATGCTATGTTCACCAATGGATAGAGTGGTTCTCGAGGAAGGTTTTAGTTTATAATTTCTAATGTCAAATAAGTGAAAGACAAAATGTATAAAATTACTAACTGTCGCCCGTGGGTCCGCCCGCGTAGGCAAGGAAAAAAAATATCATATGTGTCCATACTGTGATCTACCTCTATGCCAAATTTCATGAAGATCCTTTCAGGCGTTCTGACGTGAAAGAGTAACAAACATTCATATATCCATCCTAAAAAACTTTCGCTTTTTAAATATAATAAATAGTACTTAAGTAGTACGTAGGATAGAAAGTAAAATAAAAAAAAAATTGACACTTTAAATACATTTTACAAGCCAATCATAACATAGCATAGAAAGTAGGACTTCCTATAATTTTTTCAGTCATCTTAGCTTATTTCTTAGTAGACGCAGATAGTCGATTTCTCATACTCAACTTAACAGATATTACTATCAAGCTATCCGGCCCGAAGGACCAATTTTCACCATAATAATTCTATATACCATTCCCAGATTCCAGAGAGACTCCCTTTTACCATACTAACTGGGGCATTCGTGCTCCGAATATTAAGCATATATCAATTGATATGTAATATGTTTTATTTCTGCGAAACCGATAATTTAATATAGCTACGTGACCTTTTTATGCGTTGTTCGAGTATTCCACGGACTGATTTTTTTCGCAATTTGGTAGCTGATGCGAATTTCATTTGAAGTGTTTTCCGCCCAGCTCTGCGGCTGTTTTATTGATATTGATGTTAAATTGAGAGGGTATTGTTTACATGGTTACAAATAAGGTTTTACGGTTTGTTGTTTTTTCCTTGTGACTACGTTCCTATCTTTTTGGAGGCCCGTGTTGAAGAGAAATTTTTGTAGAAATAAATTTTGCAAGATTCCGAAGCAGCCTGGTTTTCTTTTGTCGTCTAAACTCTTCTAAAAGAAATGTCACCGGAAAATAGCAGACGCTGTAAGTTTGTAAAATATCGCGTAAAATTGTGAACTTTTTTTTCTTAAAAAGACACGGTTACATTGGAAACTATTGAATTTGGATAGGAATTGTTGTTTTTATATCGAGAAATTATTATCTAATTTAGATTTAGAACATTCTAATGGAGTTTAACATTTTTCATTATTAAAACCTTTTAATTTAAGACTTGATACTTTACTCACAACTAAGTAACCACATTGATAGGTATCCATCCATCTGAGGGTCACTTCTACTTATTTTTAAACAACTTTCGCATTCGCATGTCAATTGCATATTGCCAAAAATACCGGCCATGTGCGAGTCGGACTATGATTTATGACTTATTTTAGAAGTTAAGGGGGGGGGACAATTTACCACTTTGGAAGTGTCTCTCGCGCAAACTATTCAGTTTTGTAAAAAATGATATAAGAAACCTCAATATCATTTTTAAAGACCTATCTATAGATACCACACACCTATGGGTTCGATGAAAAAATATATTTTTTGAGTTTCAGTTCTAAGTATCCCCCCCATTCCCCCCCCCCATATAAATTTTTTTCGTGTGAAAATCTTTATGCGGTTCACAGAATACATCTACTTACCAAGTTTCAACAGCATAGTCCTTATAGTTTCGGAGAAAAGTGGCTGTGACATACGGACGGAAGGAAAGACAGACAGACGGAGAGACATGACGAATCTATAAGGGTTCCGTTTTTGCCATTTGGCTACGGAACCCTAAAAAGCCTAAATTTTTGACAGATTGCGATTGAGAAGCGGAAAATTAGTAGAATTGGCCCTGTGACCGAAAGTATTATTAATTTTTTATACAGTAATTCTACTGAAATTAATACTAAGGTATGTATTTCAAGCACTGTAACAAGTAAACTCGAAATAAAGTTGATTCTCACTCAACACCGACAAACACAACTCTCATATTTCCTCCGCGCAGTTGGTTAAACAAAAGACAACGTTGTTGCTCATATTTTTGTAAAAGTTTCGAAGTTCCACCGTCATCTGTTGCCTTGTTGAATTCTGATTGAATAACGAATAAACAAACAAATGTTGCTTACAGAATACTAATTAGGTTTATTTTACTTTTTGACGAAGATATTTCGTGTTGTCTCGAGCAATTTCTTTGAAAATTTTCCAGTTGGCTTGTTGAGTTAAGGGCGGATTTTGAGGAGTCAGAAGTGTTATCTTGTATTGGGATTAGAACGACGTATCGCTTGAATATCAAAATGTCAGAGAACATATTTGTGTAGTATGTAAATATATAGCACTCTTATTTTCAATGTAATGTAAGACGATGGAATAATGATAGGACAGAATATATAGAAGAAGAAAAGTGATATGCTCAAGTGACATGAGACAAGTCCGGTAAAAAACATAACCCTTCTTCTTTCGCAGTAGGGTAAAAAGATGATTAAGTTATTTTGGTTTTTGTGAATTGACTGAATTGTAATTGCTAACTTAATGTTCTTATTTAAAAAAAAAAACTATATTATTTTAGTTATATAGTCTGTATCTAATCACCTAAAAGTACACTCTAGCCCCGATCTAAAATGAAGGCTTAAAGAAGCTCACAACAAAAAACAAACGTATTTTTTAACCTCAAAAATATTACAATAATAAAATGACGAGCCATAAATTACAAAACTTTCCTTTCAGGTACATTTTTATATCTATAGACGATACATCAACTTGACAAGGGACCCTAGCTGTCACATTTTGATGTCAAAATGGCGGAGGCGGTGCAAAATGGCGGAACTGTCACTCAAATACTCACTCTTTTTTGTATTTTTTTGTCATTTTATATTATGATAATAATGTATCTTTATTTTCCGAATGGAAAATCAGACACCTGTAATATTTTTTTCACGTTTGGTACAAAATGAATTGTGAGGTAAATCTTGTTCTTTTTTTGTTGAGAATCATTAATTAATTATTTCGTATTTCTTCAAGTTTGAGGTTATTGAATGACGTTTTCCGATGAGTGGTCTTTTGTGCAAAGTAATTCAGATTTTATTTTTTTATTTAAGATGGGTTTGCTCTTGACTCTTAGTCTAGGTCAGAAGCAAGAGAGACAGAATTGACAATGGAGTGAGCTTACCTAGAAGAAGCCTATTCACCCTAACCTTGATCAGCCGGTCGATTCTGTTGACATCACGCCGTGATCATTGAACGAGTGAACGAGTGAAAGAGTGGACGAGTGAACGACAAGTGAGCTGTCATTCCATCTTGTTTGTATAGTTTGACAGCTCACTTGTTGTTCACTTCGACATGTTTACAAAATCGCACTGCAGAGTAGTGTTGAATGTTTTCGGTAACACAGACGCAGCTAGAGATTTACACTCCTTAGCTGTGCGTTGAAACGTTTCGTGTTTGTGCATAGTCAAAGGATATGATAATGCAGGGGTGTTTGTGCTATCTTCGACTTGGTTAGTGCGTGCTATGCAACTTAATAAGCATTTTGGATGTTCTAATTTGAACTTAGTTTCGTTGAGCAACGATTAGTTTTCAGAAATAAAAAAACCGGTCAAGTGCGAGTCGGACTTGCACACGAAGGGTTCAATTTTTAACCGACTTCCCAAAAAGGAGGAGGCTCTCAATTCGGTTGCATTTAAAAAAAAATGTTTTTTACTTCATAACTCCGGCAATATGAACCGATTTGAAAAATTCTTGTTTTATCTGAAAGAATGTACTTGCAGATTGGTCCCATTTAAATTTTATCAAAATCGGTTACCTACGAGCTGTGGATTTTAAATCGAAATAGCTGGAATTCGTCTACTTGGATAATGGTTTTATATCATCCAAATAATCGAATTTTGCTTTTCTGCGAGTTTGCAGTGGTGTTATGTGTAGGGTACCACTAAAAAGTGAAAAATAAAAAAACTTTACAAAAAAATACAACCGACTTCCAAAAAAAAAAACCACTACAAAGTAAAAAATAACTTTAATTTCGGAAGTCGGTGTTTTTGTTAGTTTCTTCGTATTTTGACACCGACTTCCGAAATTAAAGTTATTTTTTACTTTGTAGTGTTTTTTTTTTTTGGAAGTCGGTTGTATTTTTTTGTAAAAGTTTTTTATTTTTCACTTTTCAGAAAAGCTAAATAAGCAATTTCGCTTACTTGGATGACATAAAACTATCATCCAAGTAGACGAATTCCAGCTATTTCGATTAAAAATCCAAAGTTCGTAACCGATTTTTATAAAATTTAAATGGGACCAATCTGCAAGTATATCCTTTCAGATAAAACAAGAATTTTTCAAATCGGTACATAATTGTCGGAGTTATGAGGTAACAAACATAAAAAAACAACCGAATTGATATCCTCCTCCTTTTTGGGAAGTCGGTTAAAAATGTATCTGACAGACTTTTTTTTTGTAAAATACCCTATTCCTTTAAGATTGAATTATTAGTGATAGTCAGCCTCGTTATCCTGAAATGCCATTTTTTCCGAACCACACATCGTTACAATTCGGGAAATCTATTAATCTAGTAAAAACCTCCTACGGCCAAACAAAAGAACAATACTTTTTTGAGCAATAAATAACGAGCACAGAATGAACGAAAAATAATGAATGAACTAAAGCACAGTGACGTCACGAGTCCAGAACTGCTGACCATGCTAAGTGAATGAAATATACTTATAAAGAGAGCTAATGTCAGCATTTGGTATTTTGAACCAAGTTGCTTGCTTTCGCATTTCGTTTTCCGCATGAAATTGCTATTTTATCCTTATCGACGAGTATTTGGTGTAGAGTTACCTTGGAAAAATTAAACGATCAGAGAAGACTAGTTTAGTTATAGAAATTGTAGCATCATCATCATATTAGCTGAAAGTCCTCCCCCAAGTGTCACCACAACCATCGGTCCTATATATCTTGCATCCATGGCCATTCGCGGCCATTACCAGCTCTTTGGCATTCCAAGGCATCGTCTTCGCGGACGCCACTCCAGAACTTTTCGGCCTCATCGACCATCTGTTTTGAGAGCAATGTGCCCTGCCCACTGCCAATTTAGTTTGACGATCCATCGAGCTATTAGTAGTAATATTGGTTCTCTTGCAAATATCATTCCTGATAAAATCACGCAAGGAAACTCCGAGCATTGAATTTTTAGCAGATCTTATCAAAATCACACACTGTCAAAGTACCACAAAGTTTTAAAGGCTCTTCCGAATAATTACAACGTTCTATATTAAAACCTGACTTCGGTGTGACATGATACCAAGGTGCGTTTAAAACCGCCCTTAGATCCGCGGCGTCACGTCTCGGCAATTAAACAGCGCTGGATTCGCTTCTGAGTTATCTTACACGTATCTGTTCGGGATGCTGGTTTTAAGTCTGTTTAAAAATGGGGATATTTTACCGTTTTTACTATGCAGAATATTTTTTTTTTTTAATGTTTCAAGACTACACAGTAGGGCCCATGCTGACCTGTGGAATTTGTTCGAAGGAGTCATAACGACCCCGAAACGCATAGGGCGTTAGGAAGAACACGGATGAGTTTTAGTCAGTAAGAGTCTAACACTCCCTCCTGCTCCGCCCAGAGCGAGGAGGGTCATTTGATGATTTCTCATGCTTAACAAAAAAAGGCCTTATGCTGAGGGCCGCGGGAGTCCATTGTGTGCGAGAAGCATAAGACCGGTCAATGTCCCGAAGGCATTGTGCTATAGACAACGACTTTCGATTAAAATGTGAGCAACTAGTTACGGCAAATCCTCTTACGGTACTTTGTCAAATTACCTTTGTAAATTTGAACTACAAAGAAATGTAACACAAAAGCTACATCGCGTAATCGTGGTTCTCTGCATGACCATAGGCAAGTTCCCACCATCAATAAATTGCAAATCTAATTATTCCGTCAGTTAGAGTATTGAAAAATAATGGACAAGTATTTTTTTATTTTGTTTTTCAAAGGATAAAGATACGCTTTAAAACTCGGGAGAGGGAGTCGTGACGTCACAAAGCACTAAAAATTATACCAAAGCGTGACGTATTGAGAATTTTAAAAGCGTCATATCTTCATCAATTTTGGTTTACGTAACTATAGAAAAAATGGGTCAAATATTTTTTGATAATCTAACTGACGGACTAATTAGATTTTTTCAGTGGACAAGCCACAACAACGTTTTGGTCGAAGAATCCTTTTCAATAAAGGATGGAATTTTCAATAAAGAAAGAATACAATTCCTATACTTTCTGTATTAGGTACTAAGATATAGTGTTCAGCCTTTCTTTCATACTAGCTGACCCGCGCAACTTCTTCTGCGTCACATTTTCCATTATTGCTCCGCTCCTATTTGTCTAAGCGTGATGATATAAAGCCTATAACCTTCCTGAAAGAATTTTTCAAATCGGACCAAAAGTTCCTGAGATTAGCGCGTTCAACCAAACAAACAAACAAACAAACTCTTCTGCTTTATAATATTAGTATTGATTCACCAACCAGTAATTATTATTTCCTGTCATCTCTTGTCTTACACCTAACTCCTTCAAAAATTCTCTTTAAAACTTTTTCCCTTCACTGTAACACTCATCTAAGGTGAGATTAAAGCAGCCCCCGCTTCGCGCGAGTCACGTTCTAACAATTAAACATGGCAGAACATGGCGGCTTTCCCTGAGTTATCGCGACGTATCCTACTGGCAACAACCACGCTGAATAATTTCAACGAAGAGTTTCATGTTATTTTTCATATACGCATCTTGTAGGGTGGGGAGGTGTGGAGATATTTACGTAGGTGTAGCTCTTGTTTACTGAACATCAGTCAACTGTTTGATGTACTGACTTTACCCGCGAGTAATTAGTGCTTCCTCAACATTTTTAGGAATTGGAATGCTGTGTAGTTGTGCATTCGTGTAATCTATCTATATACTAATATTATTAAGCTGACAAGTTTGTTTGTTTGCTTGAACACGCTAATCTAAGGAACTACTGGTTTGGCTTGCTAAAATCTTTCAGTGTTAGATAGCCCATTTATCGAAGAAGGTTATGGGCTATTTGTAATCACGCTAAGATAAATAGGAGCGGAGCATTAATGGAAAATGTGACGCCGACGAAGTTGCGCGGGTTTTTGTAAGTTTCTTCGTATTTTGACAACGACTTCCGAAATTAAAGTTATTTTTTACTTTGTAGTTTTTTTTTTTTGGAAGTCGGTAGTATTTTTTTTGTAAAAAGTTTTTTTATTTTTCACTTTTTAGTGGTACCCCACACCTAACAACACCACTGCAAAATCGCAGAAAAGCAAAATACGCAATTTCGATTACTTGGATGACATAAAACTATCATCTAAGTAGACGAATTTCAGCTATTTCGATTTAAAATCCAAAGTTCTTAACCGATTTTCATAAAATTTAAATGGGACCAATCTGCAAGTATATCCTTTCAGATAAAATAAGAATTTTTCAAATCGGTTCATAATTGTCGGAGTTATGAGGTAACAAACATAAAAAAATAAAAAAAAAACATACAACCGAATTGATAACCTCCTCCTTTTTGGGAAGTCGGTTAAAAAACTTGAAAAACAAAAACCGTTTTAAATGAGAATTCCATTCACTCGTATTTATAATAATTTAGTCCATATCAGTGTGTATCCCAAATGTAACGTAACAATTAGTCCTCAACATATAATAGAGAACGCACGCGTAAATTAAAACTGTCAGCCTCCCGCAGAATACATACGTGCCATACGTATGTGAGAGACGATGTGGGGCTATGAAATCAGCGGTTTCTTAACTTATTGAAGTGAAAACTCTTTAGCGGCGTTGAGCACTTTTTTTGGGATGGTTATAGATTGTTAAACTCCCGTCAGGACACGTGAAATGATCGAAAATTCGTAAGACAGATGATTCAAAAATGCACAACGTTAATGTACAAGCTTTCACTTCTGCCGGCACTCCCGGAGTGCAACCCGTTGTCTTTTTAGTAAAATTATTATGCTATAGTAACAAATATAGTTTTATGTCGGAGTTTCTCGAGGTGTTAGAAAGATGTTTAATTTTATGCCTTTTTTACTAACGCTAGAATAAATCTAAATGAATGCTTTAATAAAAGTACACAATTTAATTTTCGATGCTTGGCTTAGTACAGATACTTGTTGATGTAATAATGTACATTTAAATGTTGAAAACGGAAATTAATTAACAGAAAGAAGGAGGAAATAAAGAAAGAAAGTATCTAAATGCTACAGCTCACGTGCAGCGGTACATATTATTACAAAACCTATTTACTTTTTACGAATTCTTATTTATTTATTTATAAAAAAGCCTGTACGCGTGCAATGTGATCCCAAAACAATTTTGTAGGTTAGCAAAAGTCAACATTTTTAAAAACATAGTTTTTAAAGTTCTGGCTGTTCTTCTTAGAGAGTTCTTGTTGGTAAATTGTCCGGAAGCGTAAAAAGCGACAAATTAAAAAATAACTTTGAATAAGTTTTACATTTTCTTTTTCGTTCATTTTTTGCCCTCGGAAGCGGAAAATGCGTTTCAATTTTATTATAATTTGTATGATGTGTACGCTCTTTGCTTTAATTAAAGCAGCGAGCATTTAAATTTCGTATACAAATTTATTTCCTTATCAATTTATTCAAAAATTTTCAAAGAACGTACCTAATATAAAACGCTAAAACAAACTTAAAAAAATGATGCTAACAAGATTTTGTGTAATATCAAATTAATGATGTCACAACCAACATTTTAGCGAGACAAATATTGTACAGTGAGAGGCTACGTACTTTATCATAAACTAGATTTTTCCTGCGACTTTGTACGCAGATATTCCATTTTTCCCGTGCCTATGAGAATTTTGGGACTAAGTATTCATATAAACCTTCCTCTTCATTTATTATTTTTATTTTGTCTAAAGATATTATTATTCTATCTATTGATGAAAACCGCATTATAATCCGTTGCGCAGTTTAAAAGATATTAGAATACTAATATTTAAAACTAATCTTTATACAGTCTAAAATAAAGATTAGTTTGCGAATTGAGTTTATAATTCCTAATTTTATCTTAAAAATGTCTCAATACATGTTCTTAATTTTTTGTAACTGATAGATAGAATTCATTTTGTAAGAAGGTTACAAATAACACTTTTGCGAGTCAATCTTTCTTATCATATTCCTATACGTCTAACCTGAAAAGAAACTATACAAATTGATTCGTATTGGTACAGAAAATCAAAGGTCAAAGTTTCTTTTAAAATCCAAGGAATCCATTAGTAATCATTCTAATCTCGCCAAGGGTTATTTATCGTGTTCGTAGTTACTGGATTGTAGCGTTAATTTGGTAGTCGATTCATACAAAACACGGGAACTCAGCTACATCCCGTTACACTGGAAGCTGACCCCAACATAATTGGGAAAAGCCTAGGCCGATTGTCAGGTGAGACACGTACCGTTATTTTGTTTAATTCTACCTTTTTTAAGTATGAGGAAACATTAAAATGTCTCACTCTAGGTGGAGCAGAAGGGAGTGTCAAACTCTTACTGACTAGGACCTTCTGCCTTTTGCCAGGGCCGCGGTGACTCTTTCGAACAAATTCCGCTAAGTGTGTACCTGGAATATCATCATTTAAATGTTTTTCATTTCTTTTTGGGAATAAATATAATGACCACCATAAAATGCTTTGATACCCTTAGTTTTGTAACCAAAAATATCTACATAACACCAGAAAAATAGTCACGACTCCACTTTAAATTGTATTCGACCACCAAATTTAGTAAATGATCACCAAATCTTAGCGAGCAAATTAATATTCAGTTAGTATAATATTCAAATTCTATAGTAACGTGTCTGCGTCAGATCCCCTCTATGGCTGGTGAAACATGTGGGTTAGGTTAGGTTAGAACCATGACCATTAGCGCGCGAAGGCGAGCGAGCGAAGCGAGCGTGCCGCGGTAGCGGCCGCCGATTGGTTTAATTTTGGTGATCATTTACTATTTTTGGGTTACTCATGATTTACTTGGAGTCATTTTACTTAAATAGAATAGCAAAGTGTTAAAACTTTGGTTATAATTTTACATTAAAATGCGAGTTTCATTTTGGTGATCATTTACTACTTTTGTCTGCTATTTGTTACTATATCTGGTGGTAAGTTAAACATTAGCCTTTCTTTTTTACATTTGATAGGCACGCACACGTTTGACCACAATCTCACCTGATGGTAAGCGATGATGCGGTCTAAGATGGAGCACGCTTGCCTAGAAGTAACATATTCAATCTTGACTTAAAGACTCCCAGGTTGTTGCTATCAGGAAACACTCCGGCAAGGAATTTCACTCCTTTGCTGACCGCTCTATGGATGTGTTCCCAAAACGTTTCGTTCGTGTGGGTGAGATGTCCACCATGTACCGGTGGCGCATCGCCGTTCATCTTGTGGTCCGATGATGGAACGGGCTTGGCGGAATTAAATTATTCAATTCCGTCCTACATCTTTTTTTAATATCTACTATCATTAACAACCTCGCCCGCTGCTCTCGTGGCCCCGCCTCCGCAGTGGGTCGGCGTTCGCGGAATGCAATAAGACCGCCGGGTTACGTCGACGTCGCCTGAAAAACTCGAGTCTGGCTCCTATACTATTGTAATGCCGTTTATATAAGCGCCTTGTTTTCGCTTTACATGAATTTACAGCTACAATACGTATTTCTATTTGGTTTGGACTGTTGGAAATGTGGTAGATTTTGTGTGATAGTTTGTTTGGGAAATACCAAGATATTCTAAAATTATGTTTTAATATAGTGACTGGAAGAGCTCGTGGCTGTGTGTGTACATAAATAAATGATGAGCAATAAGACAGAATGCACAAATAAAACGTGATGTACCGATCCCAATTGACATGGGATAAAGGTAGGAAGATAATGATTAGATCAAAATTAAAATAGTCAAGTGCGAGTTGTACTCTCGCACGAAGGGTTCCGATACCCAAAGGCTGAGTAAAAAACACGCTTTTTGTATGAGAACCCTCTTTAACTTTTAATTTCAATATTATTTTGTTTTTATAGCAATAAAAATACACAATCTTTAAACATTTCAACTGTCTACCTAAAACGGTTTTTGAGACACAGCCCTCTGACAGACAGACGGTTGGACTGTTACTACTTGAAAATTAAAAACTTTAAATTATCCTCCACTTAAATCATTTTCCACAACAACCCCTTACCAGACTAAACAAAATAAATTATTCGCAAACGAGGCATACATTCACCAAACAATAAATTTCACTAATGTGCTATGAAAAACAACAACATTTTCGATGTAATAAATAATTCCGCGTCCATCGCTGGCAATGTTAAATGATGCGCGAAGCTTTGTGCACTAACGCAGCAATGGATAATTGGCTGTGAAAACGGTTAATGTATAATGTGCCGAATATTTTGATGTTTATTTTTTGGTTGTAATTTCATTTTGCTACTGTTTATGTGTTTTAAATACGGCGAGAAATATAATGGTTGATTAAACGTTTTTGTTTGGAACAAATTGCAATTGCAACAAAAGATTGATTATTTTATCCTAACCCGTAAGAGAATTTGTTAGTTAGATAAGGTAAAATTCCGATCTTGGCAATCGCAACGCGCGACTGCGACCGGCGACACTGGCGTGCGACCGCGACCCACTGAAAACCCACTGGTCGCGGGTGAAAATCGCTCCGTGAGTTCTTACTCACGGAGCGATTTTCACCCGCGACCGCCGCGGTTGCGGGCCCGCAGCTTCTGTTAATCAATTACTGTAGAACACTTACGGGTGCAAGCGACCGACAAGACCCTTAAGTGTTTTGATTTGGATATTTGTCCAAAGTCCCAAAAATACCAGTCTGATGACTATAAAAAATTACATTCGATTAATTTAAAATGAAACCATTCCAAACCATTTCATATTCAAAACTCAATAACGTTATTCGAACTAAATCCGAAACAGCTTTTAAATTAAACCATTTCATATCATTTAACCTTAATATTTCTATTAGCTTCTCAAAGAATTTCTATCTTTGAAAGGACGGTAGTTTTGAATAATTTTAAACGATCCGGATTTTAGAGGATGGCTGTAAAAGTGGGTGGGGGTAGTTTTACCCCCTCTCCCAACACTTTTAGCGGGATCGATATTTTTTCAAATAGTTTTTACAGTAGTTAAGAATCGAATTACAGAAAGAAATTATAGTTCTAAGTGCTTAAATGGTTTATATTTAGTGTGAACTTACGTGAACGTGAAAATACTAATAAATTAATTTCAAGAAGAGTATATAAAGCGTACAAAAATGGTCATTTGAACATGATAACTCAATCTTTTGGGCAGCCATGACAGTTGTTTGAAATGAAGTTTGTCGATCTGACAGTTTTAACAAGTGACGTCTTTGAGTTTTTCTTTGTTTTGACTGTGAATTGGATGTGTTTTTAGTTATTGCAATGACAACCGCGACCAACGGTCTAACCTTCTTTCTTAGGCACGGAGGAGTCAGTGTAATATATGGTCATCCATCCACAGAACGACACAGCAAGGGTTGCTTACCTCGAAAATCGAAGCGTGCGGCTGTTTTTAATGTTAACATTCACATCATTGCTCCATATTTTCTAACTATCAATACTAAACAATCTGACTACAACAGAACATACCAACACAATTCTTTTATCCAACTGAAATCAGTCTCAAAAGAACCACCTCTCATTTGCTCCCAACGAATTAGAACGAGACAGAGCACTCGGTTAGCTCACCCTCCCATGGCATACCGCAAACCAGGTGTATAGGGTCAGAGCGACCGCAAACTTGGTACTCAGTGCATACAAATATACTTATGTGGGTACAGGTATACCTGTGTAGGTACAGCAGTGCAATTCTGTAAATTTCTCGCTGTGTGAGCTTAGGTGAAGTAAACTGAAATCAAGCTGTCAATCTATACAAACAAGATGGAATGACAATTTACTTCATGCTTAGTCTTTGTAAGTTTACACCTAATTTAAGTTCCACCTTCTTAGTTCATCGTGTTGTGCTGGCGCTGCGGATAACCTTAAGCGGCGTACATATACTAACTTTATTTTCGAGCCGTTTGGGGTTGAAATTTCGAAACGGCTGGTTGACACTTCCCGTGACCCAAGACCTGGCTTTTACTTTGGGCAGAGATTAAGCATTGCCATTCAACTTGGCAATGCCGCCAGTCTCTTGAGTACATTACCATCTGGTAGAGTTGACTTTAATTTTTTGTTAGTTTAGTATATTTGTTAATTTAAATTTAGTATGAGATATTGATAAAATAATCCGGCTGGTATATCTGTGTAAGTAAAGGAATGCGTATATATGATTGTAGTCTGCCAGGTTTGCGGAATTTGTTCGAACTTGCTTCGATGGAAATTATCGTAATTATGTGAAACGCAACGCTTCGTAGCCGACTTGTGAGTTGCTACTACTGCGTAGCAGTCGTAGCAGTACATTGCTACGCCGTAGCAAACTCATTGCTACGCCGCCGCCGTAGCAATTGTGTAGTCATGCTGAATACTACAAATGCCTCAATGCCAAATGCGAGTGGGATTCACAAGCAAATTGTTCCGTACGAGTAATAATTTCTTAATGTATTATTTTATATTTTAATTTTAGGACAGGTGGACCTAAAGGGGGTAAATTTGCATCTATTTTCTTGATGTTCATTACCCTATAAAACGTAATTCTATAATCATTTAATGTTTACAGCCTATCTAGAGTTTATTTGTACTCATCACAAAGTAACATTTGACCTCACGCTTAACCCCAACAATTGTCGAACAATAGTCGTACAATACTCAACACTTAATCCTCGAAGCAGTGTTAAATGCAACCCATATCCATTGCAAATCTAAACGTCTCCATACTATCGAATACTCAGCCTTGTTAGCACTTACCAAGACACTTACACACTGTATTCAAATCTGTGTCGTGATCTACCGGGATAAGGTGGAAATTTGATTGCGATTTGTCATGTGTCTAAGACGTTTACACGCTGCCAATTGAATTTCAACTCTAACCCGTATCTGTATGGTTGGTTATTCGGTTGTGGTGTGTCTTGAATAAACTGATTGAGTAATAGATGATGACTTACGGACAAACAGCTTGATTGTATATATAGACATGAATATATTAGCTTTGTTAGTTGGTTTGTCAGTGTGTTTACTATAGCATACTATGGGAAGGAGCTTCAGGCACATTAGAAACTTATAGTATACTAGCTGAGCCGCGCAACTTCGTCCGCGCCATATTTTCCATTAATGCTCCGCCCCTTTTAGTCGTAGCGTGATGATATAGCCTATAGCCTGCCTCGACAAATGGGCTAGCTAGCACTGAAATAATTTTTCAAATTGGTCCAGTAGTTTCGGAGCCTATTCATTTCAAACAAACAAATATTTCCTCTTTATAATATTAGTGTAAATACATAGAGGACCGTTTTTCTTTTTAAGGATGGAAATCAACAAATGTCTCTTCCCGCTTTGGACGGAGCAGAAGGGACCTCCGTGTTCCTCCTAATGCCTTTTGCATTCCAGCGCCGCGGTGACTCTTTCGAACAAATTCCGCAACGTATATAGAGGACCTGCCAGCAGCTTAATTGCGCAATACACAAGATCATGCGTTCGATAGCAGATGTTTTTAGTTTTGTAATTTCATTGCGTGTTTTACGTTGTCAAACAAAAAATTTTTTAACATGAAGCAATGGATTTGGAATTCCTTTAAACTGTAAAAAAACATGCCGTTTTATGAGTAACGCAATAATAATGCCGGTGACCTTCGTTCAACCTTCAACATAAATCTTTTTCTACCTCCTTACTTTTCTTTTTTAGGGTCTCGTACCTCAGTTGGGAAAAACTGAACCCTTACAGGATCACTTTTTTGTCCATGTGTCTGTCTGTTCATCTGTCAAAACCCTTTATCTCAGAACGCGTTGAGGAATCAAGCTGAAATGAATATTAATTACTCAGGCCTGCTACTTGTAAAGTAATCTCGAAAAAATTCAAGACTTGTTTGGAGTCTGTGTTTCCTGATAGCTACAACCTGGAAGTCTTTAAGTCGGGAGTGAATAGGTTACTTCTAGGCAAACGTGTTCCACCTTATACCGCATCATCGCTTAACATCAGTTGAGATAGCGGTCAATCGTATGCCTATCAATAGTTAAAAAAAAACCCTCAGTGCGTGAGCCTGACTCGCACTTGGCCGGTATTTTTACCTAAATTATTCCATTAAGCCGTACAAAATATTTAAATCGGTTGAGAAATTTTCGAGTTTTTGTGAGATTAACGCTCGGCGGCAAAGAGAGACGGAGCTACACTGAACGAATAGCACTATTTCTTTTTCACAAAGGAGTCATGATGACATTGACATGTGATGGTATAGCAGGTCAAAGAGTCTAAAAAGGCCAGTTTAGCAAAATCTATACTAAAGTATATCTATACTAATATTATAAAGAGGTAAAATTTGTTTGTAAGTTTGTATGTTTGTAAGTTTGTATGTAGGGAGTAATCTCAGGAACTACTGGTCCGATTTGAAAAATTATTTCAGTATTAGATAGCCCATTTATCGAGTAAGGCTATAGGCTATACATATCATCACGCTAAGACTAAAAGGAACCGAGCATTAATGGAAAATGAACGCAGACGATGTTGCGTGGGTCAGCTAGTCATATATAATATTATTTTATAATCGTTTATATCAGGCATTAGCACCCTTAACATTAAAATTAAAAACTTAAACTAAAAACCTTACTACTAAAACAAAACTTAAACTACCTACTTAATTAAGTCAAAATTAAAAAAAAAAATACAAAATTGCGAACAGAACTAAGGAAATAAATAAGATTAAACCATAGCAATTTAATATGTAAGTGTAAAGTATGTGCATAAGGTGGTTTACTGCTACATAATATGTAAAAGAGCGCCTCTCGCCATCAAACGTAAAAGTTTGATGTGTTTAGATTTAAGTAACCTCTGTAATACAATTTTTTTAAAAAAAACTTCATTAAATTTTGAAATAGAAAGAAAAAATAAAATATAGTTAAAACATGAAGCCAAAGCAAACAGCACTCACCCCGTAAAATTAGTGAGTACATTTACTTTGGCTCCCTCAGTAAATGCACCGTATGAAACACAGCTCTAACAATGGCAATCTTGCTTGACTCAACACGCGCAAGGAACGACGACGCCCTGAGCTTCCCTATATAAGAATATTAATATTATGCTACTCAACAATCTGTCAAATTTCATTTTCATCTTTATTGCTAACGCATAAGGTATATTTTTTCTTCTTCTATCTGCGGGGCGAAAAAGGCCACTTTAGTGGAATCACCAAAGTGAGACGATACTTCATTATCGCTTACTTTCAAGTGAGATAGTGGTAAAACGTAACCTATCAATAGTAAAAAAAAAACTTCTTACAATCATTATCCATTCCAGGTTGCCTGGAAGAGATCGCGAAATGCGATAAGGCCGCCAATTGTATGTTTTGTTAGTTTAAGGTTTCTTTTATGTATTTTTCATTTGGTGTACAATAATGTATTTATAAATAAATAATATTGTTCCGAGTCTGGGTGTTTTCTATCTATAATATGTATGTATTTACAAAAAAAAAAATGTTTATAAGTAGTTTATCAGCCATCTCGTTACCATAACACAAGCATTAAGTTGCTTAGCTTGGGACTATATGGCGTTGTGTGAAATGTCCAAGGATATTATTATTATTATTTAAAAAAAAAAAAAAAAAAAAAAAAAAAAAAAAAAAAAAAAATAATATTAACCACAAAAATCTTTCAATTTTCATTTTCATCTTTAGCAAATTAGATTGGGAAAATTTGGCAGTGACACGTAGCATGATGTGCTTTCTGATTCTTCTAAAGTAGCCTTTATAGTCCCCCAGATTTTTCAGTGATATATGATTCTAATTTATGATTTTCTTAAAGTCTTGTAGAAGATTTGTGTCTTACACACAAACTTTACTGTAACTTCACTTTTATAATACTAATACAGCTTTTGTCCCAATTCTTTTTTTTATTTTTTTTTTTATTTATGCGAAACGGGGAAACTCTTGGCCCAAATCTCACCTGATGGAAAGTGATAATTAGGCCGAAGATGGAAGCGAGTTTCACCCGGAATCCTCTTACACAGAGGAACTGGCTATCATACCTCTAACTGCCGGAACACAACAATGCTGTTAACATTGTTGTTATGGCGACAGACTTAAACATGATGGTGGTAGCTTGCCAGGCGGACTTAGAACAAGTCCTACCACCAACCAAACCGAGCAAAAAATTTGCCCCCGCTGGGAATCGAACCCGGGACCTCTTGGTCTGGATCAGGTGGTATAACCACTAGACCACGGAGGCGGTTAGTATCACCTGTTTAGCACCACCCGGGGACCACGTGTAGGGATTCGCTGAAGGGGACGCGGGTGACTCGGCCCCCAAAAACGGTCGGTAGGAATTTTGGGAAATCCTGTGACCCCTATAGTCCCCAAAGAACCTCATGCCAAATTTCAGCTTTCTAAGACCCGTGGTTTTATTTATTAGAATATAGTAAGAAGAGTAAGAATCAATGTTTAAATGTTAACATGCATTGTATTTCCTACATCCACGCTTATCTCAACTTAAAGTTTCCAACTTCAACTTACTTAAGTAAATTCCGTAGGTACCAGAAATTGATGTATTAAAATAGTTCAGTTATGAAGAATGACAAGTAGTCGATATTGTCTAAAGCTGAACTTAGGAACGCGAAGTATTCAGACATTTTCTATAATATGCTGGCTATTTCAATTTCCAAAGTATCCGAGTGCATGCTGCATAACGTTGACTGCAGTCTTAGTGGGGGATAAGTTAGGAGCTTAGAGAATTTATTGTACATTAAAAATACGTCCTCATCAGTGCCCAAAACACCGGTTGCCACATAAAATAGAATGTGCGATTTTGTAAACATATCGAAGTGAACAGCAATTGAAATTGTTAATGCAATTTTCTTTATTTTCTTTCAATTTGAATCACAAGTGGGCTGTCAAACCATACAACTAAGATTTTGGAAACAGAAATAGGTGTTTTATAACGCAAGCGAAGCAGCTGGCAAAAAATTTTTTTCTTTTCAAATCAAAATCTAAGACTTATAATCAAACTAGACGGAAAATCAGCACTTTTTGTACGTCAAAATTTACATGAAGAGTATCCTCCAAGTCGCCCAGCCCGTCACCACTTCCTAGTGTTTTAGCTGGAATAAAAATTTTAAGAACCCCCGACACAAAAAGTAAACTGTAAAAACCATCAAATAAGAATTTTATAATTAAACCCATTATAATTATTATCGTCACATATAATATGTAAGATCAAATATTTTTATTTTCCAAGTATCGTCGCGTCGGGGGACCGCTATGTGAGAAAAACAGGTGTAGTTGCAGATTGCAACAAAAGAATTTACTCCGAAAAATTCGCGAACTTTACATAATATATGTTTTTGATCTTACATAATATATGTGACGATAATAATTATAATAGGTTTAATTAAAAAAAAAAAAAACATTTGATTGTTTTACAGTTTATTTTTTGTGTCGGGGGGTTTCTAATATTTTAATTTTACTTTTATTTTGTCCTTTTTAATGTAGGTATAAATATTAGTAAGGTATTTATAGTGATTAGTTAGTAGGTAGCTAGTCAGATCCCCTCATCAACTATTAAAGATCTGATGATCTTCAAACGGCTGATCATTTTATGGTTACCATACCTTATACTTTCAAAACCATTGAAGTATCACGGTACCAAATTTCGAATCGATCGGACATAGTTCAGATCCTCTCATAAAGTATTAACGAGCTGATGGTCTTCAAACGGCTGGTCATGGTTGCCTTACCATATATTTTCAATATCATTGAAGTACCACGGTACCTAATTTCGAATCGATCGCACATAAAGAAGTTAGTCAGATCCCCTCATCAACTAGAAAAGAGCTGATAATCTTCAAACGGCTGAACCCATTTTCAGGAGAGATGGCTAAGAACACTCGGGATAAAATTATCTATGACACAAATAAAACTAAACGAAAATCGCTTCATCCGTTTGGGAGCTACGATACCACAGACAGATACATAGATACACAGACACACATATACACAGACAGACACGTTAAACTTATAACACCCCTCACTTTGTGTCGGGGGTTAAAAAAACTGGCGCAACAAACTCCCCAAAAAAGAGTTAACAATAAGTTCGAATTTCTATAACGATTAAAAATCTCAACTACTGAAAATGTTCGGGTTAGCTTCAAGAATAAATAAAACTTTTTACTAAGTAAAAAATAACTTTAATTTCGGAAGTCGGTGTTTTTGTTAGTTTCTTCGTATTTTGACACCGACTTCCGAAAGTAAAAAAAATAAAGTTATTTTTTACTTTGTAGTGTTTTTTTTTATTTGTAAGTCGGTTGTGTTGTATTTTTTTGTAATTTTTTTTTATTTTTCACTTTTTTGTGAGATATGGGGTATTACCTAACAACAATACTGCAAAATCGCAGAAAACCAAAATACGCAATTTCGATTACTATTGTATGACAGAAAACCATCATCCAAGTAAACGAATTGCAGCTATTTCGATTTAAAATCCAAACTTTGAAACCGATTTTGATAAAATTTAAATGGGACCAATCTGCAAGTATCCTTTCAGATAATACAAAAAAAAAAAAACGTTTCATAATTGACGGAGTTATGAGGTAACAAACACACTAACCAGCCTCTCCTCTAAAGCCACCCTAAATCTACCACCACGCCGCTCCTAACTTGAACCGCCTCTCAAGCAACACATATCTGGTATTTAAGCCGACACACTCAAGTATTTGTGTTCAGCTTAACTAGCGAACTGAATACTGTAGCTCGAGCGGCTTGCAGCTTGCAGCTACTCTCAAAGGATGGCTCATTTAGTCAAAGGAGATGTACAAAACACACTTATTGTACAGAATTGCGGATATTTTATGTTGGTGTAAGTATATGTGGAAGAGGGTCTGTTGTGTTGCTGTGGTTGGGTGCATACAATTTTGTTGCTGCACAATTTCTGTTTAAATTAAACTGTGTATCTTTCAGATTTATAATGACATATTGTAACTTACTCGAAAACTGGCTCCTACCGATGGAACGAAATGAAATGTATTTTATACTCGTGCCGACCGTTGAGAAGTTGGACTCACAAAAAAAATTCGCAGATCAATACTCCGGTATTTTTTTACAAAAGTTTATTATTTGTTCGAATCAATGTGTTGAAAAACGTCGTTTAATACACGTGAGCTTTTGTAATTGCAGTCTCACGGCTCTTGTCTATCTCGGGTGGAATGACAGTTTGTTAATTTACAACAATATTTTGTTCTGCTTTCCGGTGTTAATTTAGGTTCGAATTCTGCGCCTTGATTAAAATAAAGCCTCTAAAATCCTATGGGCTTAGCCACAGGTCCACTACAAGGTATTATTTTGGTAGATGAACACCAAAATTCATCAGTAAATACTGAAGACTGCCGCCTCTGCAGTCCGTGGGGAAATCAACTGAGCAAGGATTTGGGCAGAGCATTTAATCTAAATACCATTTCACGATGCTGTAGCTAACTTGAAAACTTCTTTTAAGGGGATTTGTAGTAAAAGTGATGTTAATATCCGCATAAGTAAGGCCAAGTGCTAGTCGGACTCACCTACAAAGGGTTCCAAAACTTATAGGTTTTTCTTTAACCTTTAGATATAGAGTTATTTATTACCTGCATTTTTTTTTTAATTTTAGGATCAGTAGTTTCGGAGTTAAGGGTAATGGTCATTTTTGGTCTTAATATTTGAATAACTTCAAAATTGTTTATTTTAAAATTATGTAAAACATATAATTAAAACCTTAACAGTAAGTTCTTTAAATTGATATGTCGCCTGGTACAGTTAGAAAAACTTTTTTTTTTATATTTCTACTTTGACCCCCAAAAGTGACCCACAATAAAATTAGCAAGGTTGCCTGCTTGTGGGTCTTCTACAGATTGTTCTTCAGTGCCCAAGAACTCCACGGCCCTAACCTCTTCAAAGTTAGAGTGAACAGGCTCCTTCTGGGTAAGCTCGCTCATCGTAGACTTGTTCTCTGTCTTCTCTGGCCAAGACTAGAGTCAAGAGCAAACCCATCACATACAAACATACAATTTCACATACACAAACAGCCAGACCCGGAACAACTATCAGTATGCCATACAAATATTTGTTCCGTGCGGGAATCGAACCCGCAACACGCAGCGCAGCAGTCAATCTCTCCACCACTGCGCCAACCGTGTCATCTATTTGCACCATCCCTGACGAATTGGTATAATTTTATTCGCTATAGTACACCCATCATTTTGACTCTCATCTAGTGTTATCTAGAACATAGAAAATATTTCTAAAATCATATTTCCAAAGTTAAGTCAGACATCAATATCAAGAATATTCTCGATAAACATTTCTGTAACAAGAGTTCACAATAAATTATTAATACTTTCGAAGTCCTTATCAACAGACGTCTTGAACTAATCTTTTAGTTATTTCGATCCCTTTAATGTGTTTTCATGAAGTTTGGACTTATTAAATAGCTCTGTTGACCTTGCGAGTATTCGCTTAATTTTGCTGAAGTCTTTTGAAGAAACGGCAGTTAGGGTGAAGTTTGTCGTGAAATGGGCCACGATTTTGTAGTAGTAGATTATCAAATTATCTGATAATCTCTATATTAAAATCGCGCTACTCCAATGACAGCTACTGCGTTTGAATTCGCCGCTGGAGGCCCTAGTGTAGCGTGAGTTCTCCGATATGTCAAATGTCACCGTTGGTTGGCTTTTGAAAAAAGTTTATGTAGGTACTTATTTGTTGTGTTTCTTTTGTGAACATTTTACTAAAACAGCCTGAATATGGTAGATTAAATTGCGGCTCTCCCGACCACTGTATTGAACTTTGCGACGGTCAAAGATCTTCGAATAAAGGCTCGAACCCACCGCAGTGCACGCCACGCGGCGCATTTAAGCTTCCAGCTTCCACTACAGTACACTCTACACGCCCACGATAATGTACAACTATAGCGTGGCTCAACGCAGCACAAGGAGACGCACGACTTTTTTTGCAAAATTCAGTGTATTGCGTGTATAGCGTACATGGCATGCATGGCGTGCATGGCGTTCATGGCGTGCATGGCGTTTAGTGTTGAGCTACGTGGGCACCATATTCGAGCGTGAGCCATTGATGCGTAGCGTATCCATGAGATGCAGTGGAAACAATCTCATACATTTTTATGCAAGACGAAGCTTCACATACGTGCGTAGCCTCTCCGTGCGTTGTGGTGGGTTTCCGCCTTAACAGACTGCACCACGTGCTTTCCGAGGGAAAGTGAACAATTTTTTTTTTTCAAAACTGTTAGCAGCCCAAAGTCTGGATATATACCCAGTCATAGCACTGCTTCTCGCGAATGCGGACCAAATGGATCCCCTATGCAAAGCAGTGCGGTCCAGCTGCGACTTTCGGCTGAAATTTTGATGATGGATTTATAGATACACCACTAAACCATAAACAATATGGACAAGCTGTATTTTTTTTTGGTTTACTTTTAAAAGGGAGTTGATCTTGGTGGGCAACGTCATCCTCAATGATTGATAGCGGACTTTTATTACTGTTTAAGCTTTCGGAGAATTTACTCTACTGCCTATTCTTTAAAGAAACCCAGGCGTGATGGCGTGTTATATAGCCTACAGGAAGCTGCCAATTTGATCAACATTAGCTCCACATCTGGCGAAGGGTTAGCCTATTTCCCGGCAAATTAAAAAAGAACAATACCGCTGGGTCAAAGGCTGAACATCTGGCTAGCATGTGGCATGTTAATAAATTTACCAGAAAGGGTCAATGTCACAGCTTTTGAGTTATGACTCTAGAGGGCGCTGGCGTTTGCGGCTGTTATTTATGTTAGGTAGGTACATTATGTTGTTACCTAAGCTGCTGGGTTAGGACTGAGTTAGATTTTATATTTTTGCGTTTTTCTGTTGACGGTAAGTTAAATAAACAAGAAAACTGCCAGCTTGACTACTTGATTTTCGAAGTCTATAACTTTTAATTATAGATACAGCTAATACTGAGTAACTGTTGAATCTTGTAGTTGAAGTAATATTTACATGCATATGTACGAGTACATATAATCGAGAAAAAATATAATTAAAGTAGAATAGGATAGCCTGTTTCTCGGCTATAATAATAATAAAAGCCTTTATTCGCTGACCAACATAAATTTCATTACAAAACTTAAGTAATTTTGTTAATTTTATGAAAATTAAAAACAATTTCTTGAGCAACCAGTTTTGACAGGTTGTGCTTCGACATAGGCTTCCTCTAGTTTCTCGGCTTTAGTGTCACTTTCAATTAATGAAACCCATGTTCTATCACGGACAAAAAAACGTACGGTGATGCGCCACCGGGACACGGTAGACCCACCCACACGCACAAAACGTTTTGGGAACACATTCATAGTGCGTACAGCAAAGGAGTGGAATTCCCTGCCGGAGTCTGTGTTTCCTGATACCTACAACCTGGGATTCATCAAGTCAAGAGTAAATAGGTTACTTCTAGGCAAGCGTGCTCCATCTTTGACCGCAACATCGCTTACCATAAGGTGAGATAGTGGTCAAACGCGTGCCTATCAAAGGTAAAAAGAAGTTAAATCATTTTCGGTTAATCGGATCAGAAATTTGAAATTAAACCTTCTACAATCGAAACCAATGAACAATTAAACATATTTTAAACATAATCGTTAAATTAAATTAAGTAAAAGTTACCAATAAATCAAGTGGTGCACCACTCAACCCAACATTACAGAAAGTCGTAATAAAACTAAGAAACCCACAGGAAATCAAAATTTTTACTCAGAACTTCAGCTAACCCAGAGGAAAATGAAATAAACTTGGATATAAAACTAAAATATATTCTGGATATTTCCTTTTTAAGTACAAATAAATAATTCTAGATTTTCTCCACTAAACTATACTGTTTGAGAACGGCAAGCGTTTCAGCGATGCAAGCGGACTCAACGCTGAGTATTTCTGCTTTAAGGTGGAAGCTCCAGGGTAGCCCGCGAAATTCAAATACTTTTATGTTTTTTTGCAATTTGCCGGTCAGTGTGAAGCTGTATTTTTTTTTATTTTTTTTTTTATTCAAAACGGGGAAACTCTTGACCCAAATCTCACCTGATGGAAAGTGATGATTAGGCCGAAGATGGAAGCGAGTTTCACCCGGAATCCTCTTACACAGAGGAACTGGCTATCATACCTCTCACTGCCGGAACACAACAATGCTGTTAACATTGTTGTTATGGCGACAGACTTAGACATGATGGTGGTAGCTTGCCAGGCGGACTTATAACAAGTCCTACCACCAACCAAACCGAACAAAAAATTTGCTCCCGCTGGGAATCGAACCCGGGACCTCTGGGTCTGAATCAGGTGGTATAACCACTAGACCACGGAGGCGGTTAGTGTCACCTGTTTAGCACCACCCGGGGACCACGTGTAGGGATTCGTTGAAGGGTATTCTCCTACGGACGCGGGTGACTCGGCCCCCAAATAATATGTTGAACAAAATACGGTTCGCGATCGTAAAAGTATTTATCTAAAAGATTATAACCATTTCAGTCATCAATATAACCCTCTAAGTTCATAGAATTCCATTGAATGTTATTTCGTGAAAAAGTCATTCAATCTAGTTGTATGAACTTAGATGGTTATATTGATAATTAAAATGGTTATAATCCTTTAGATAAATGCTCTTTACAATCGCGAACCGTATTCTGTTTAACATACAGCTTCACACTGACCGGCAAATTGCAAAAAAACATAAAAATATTTGAATTTCGCGGGCTACCCTGGAGCTTCCACCTTAAATCGAGTTTGAGGGTAAGTTTGATTAGCTCACGTGCTGTTGGACTTCTTTCGACTTCGACTTCGGTTCAACTGGGAATTAGGAGGAATCTTAGAAGTTTTATAGCTGGAGGGAAGATAATATAGTGGTGTATAATGTTCAAGTTACGTTTGCACAGTAAAGGTTAACGTTATGCAATACATAATGTGGTGACTTTTTGTAAGGATCTCATTTAATTTCGAAAAAACAATAATTATAGCTTATGTTACTTCTTTGCTTTAAAATTGGTCGAGTAGTTTTGGAGCCTATTCGGTACAAACAAAAAAAAAACAAAATTAATTTCTTCTTTATACAATTAATGGCAAGCCATTTATATATATAGACAGATAGAAGATAGGTTTATATTATAAATGCGAAAGTTTGGATGGATGGAGAGATGTTTGTTACTCAATCACATCAACGGCTGAATGGTTCTTCATGTATTTGACACAGACGTAGATTCATCAATAGCCTAGCTTTTTCCCAACTAAATTGTAGTCATCTTCCAGCCAAACCAGATTTAGCTAGTACCAGTATTTTGCAGTGAGCGGCTGCCTACCAGACCTCCACAGAGGTAGATTATAGTCTGGAATAAAAAATCCTATGTGTTAACGTAGGACTTTTTAAGAGTATGTTCCCTTGTGATCATTTTCGACTTATATGTGGGCAGAGCCGTGGTTGACAACTGGCGATTACATAACTCTTCATAAGCAATTCTTTTTTTTTTTAGGGATAGTATGTCATCAAATGACTTCTCCCGTTCTGGGCGGAGCGGGAGGGAGTGTCAGACTTTTACTGACTAAAACCCATCCATGTTCCTTCGTTGCCCTTTATGTTCCGGAGCCGCGGTATCTCTAACCATAAGCAATTCCATAAACAACTCATATACACTCTAGAGACACCAAAACAGCTTATAAAATTACTCAGAAAACGGTTAAAACGCAGTCTGCAAACTGTGTCGTCATTTCCCGTTCCTCTCAGACGGATTTAGTGGCATTTCTCAATGTTTTGTAATATAAAAGTTGTGTTATTGTTAGTTTAGTTTTACGCCTTTCCACGCCCGCCATGTTGCTGGGAAAATGGAAAATAAACTTGTAGCTGACACGAAATGAAAACTTTTATGTGTAACAGAAGTATTGTGCAGTTTTTGTTTGAAACTGCCTTCGAGTTTAAATGAGACAAGCTATGAAAGTTTCTGTGGTCTTGCTGTCGGATAAGTTTATTAAAAGTTTTAAAAATGATGCTGAGGTTATGCTACATAATATTTTTACGGAGATTTTAAAAGAATAATGAACCCTGAACTAAGAATATAGTAAAAACTGGTTGTCTTGAATATAGTAAAAAAAAGGAATTTACTTAAGTAAAAATCATGATTAAATTAACAATAACTTGTTCAATAAAGCAGTTATCGTTAATTTAATACCTCAGTCACAGTATCGTTATTTATATTTGACATAAATTTCTTAGTTGTTTTTTAGTTAACATTTATCACTACATAATAAAACAAAGTCCTACGTCGCGTCTGCTTTTTGTCGGTCTGTATGTTCGCTATAAACTCAAAAACTACCGCACTGATTTTCATGTTGCTTTCACCGATCGATAGAGTGGTTCTTGCGGAAGGTTTTAGTATATGATTTGTCAATCGGGCGAAGCCGTGGCCATCGACTTATATTATTATAAAGTGTATTAAATTGAAAGGATTGTATTAAAAAGTAGGCTTGGAATTAGAAAATGAAATATTAGATAATTTTCTTAAATTCTAAATTCAAAACAATACATGTGTGGCTGCTTTTATTAATTCATCAGGTATATCGTAATAACATCGAAGAAGGCATCAACTTTTTTTTTATTTGTAAGGGATTTGCTCTTGACTCTAGTCTCGGTCAGCGTAAAAAAAAGTCTAATCCAACAGTACCTATAGTTATCAGATTTTATGACAAAGGTGTAGCACCGTATATTTTAAAGAGAACCAAAATCAGTTTCACTCTACACCTGCAGCTTGTCTTATTCATACTCAGACGAATAAAAGCCTATAGTAGGTATTTGGGATGTGATCATTTTGATTTGTGCCGGTTAATATTCTCCCTTTCAGCAATCACACACGTGAGATCACGAGTGACAGTGACTTTTTATATCCGCGTATTCAGGCTTATTGCTTTATCAGGAGTCAGGAAAGTGAACTAGCCATTCCACGTAAGCAAAGTTCCTTATTTGCGAATTGTTTCCATTATGAACTTTTTTATGAGAAGCTCGAGGCTATATAATAAAAACCGCACGGGTCGATCTTCAAGATTAAGCAACGCTTGCCAAGGTTGGTCTGTGGTTGGGTGGCCATTTTTACATACTGAGTTTCCTCCGTGCCTCGGAAAGCACGTTAAGCCGTTGGTCCTGGCTGTCATTTGTAGATCTTTGGGAGTCGTTACGGATAGTCAGAACCCAGTTAATCTGACTCCAGTCTTTCCATGAAGTACCGTGTTTACCCAGTTAATGGGTTGTGGAGGTCTGGTAGGCAGCCGCTCTGCGTAAAATACTGGTACTCAGCTGAATCCGGTTTGACTGGAAGTGACTCCAATATAGTTGGGAAAAGGCTACGCAGATTATGAACTCTTTTATGAAATAAAGAAATCTCAAGAAAATCAACGAATCGGCATTGCTATTCAACGCGGCAATGCTGCCAGTGTTCTGGGCACCTTTGCCATTGACAGCGATGTGGATTATTTTTGACGCCCAATTATTATTTTTTTGTTATTAAACGAGGTTAAATAATAACAGCCGCACGGGTCGATCTTCAAGGTTAAGCAACGCTTGCCAAGGTTGGTCTGTGGATGGGTGACCATTTTTACATACTGAGTTTCTTCCGTGCCTCGGAAAGCACGTTAAGCCGTTGGTCCCAGCTGTCATTTGTAGATCTTTGGGAGTCGTTACAGATAGTCAGAAGCCAGTTAATCTGACTTTAGTCTTTCCATGAGCATGAAGTACCGTGTTTACCCAGTTAATGGGTTGTGGAGGTCTGGTAGGCAGCCGCTCTGCGTAAAATACTAGTACTCAGCTGAATCCGGTTTGACTGGAAGTGACTCCAATTTAGTTGGGAAGAGGCTAGGCAGATGATTACGAAACACGGTTGTAAATAATGCCGTGATTATTAATCTAGTTGTTTGTAAGGCTGTATGTATGTTAGAAAAGAATAGGTATAATTTAGAACAAGAGAATATTACAAAAAAATATTAAATAAGAGTGGCAAAGTGCGAGATGGATCCGCGCCTCGATCTCGCGCCCTAAGGGATCCGCGATTGCCTTTTTTTAAATAAAAATATTATTCTTCCATTGATTTCTCATAAACTTTGCTAATCTATACTTCGTATAGAAGTATTTTAAAACTACTCACAAAAAAACAGGACATGCATTTACGGAAATAGTAAACTGGGTGTGTGAGAATGTGAATGTGAGAATTTTACAACTGCATCATTGGATAATTGAAAAAAAAAAAAACAGTTATTCTCGCACTACACCGCCATGGTAATCCAAATATGCATCTAAATGCGTTATTATATTGCACACGTAAGGTTTCATTATCCGGCGGACGGTGAGCTATGGGAGCTCGCCGTCCGTCCGTCTTATGACGACAGGCCGTGTAGACGGCGCGTTCATGTTCCAAGCGCGCCTCAAAGAGAGTCAGCATTGAGAGGGGCCCGAAAGGGCCTACGCCTGCCGGAGTTGCAGGACTATTCCAAAGAGATACCGCGGCTCCGGAACACAAATGCCAATGAAGGAACATGGATGGGTTTTAGTCAGTAGAAGTCTGACACTCCCTCTCGCTCCACCCAGAGCTAGAGAAGTCATTGGATGATTTCCCATCCCTAAAAAAAGGTGTTATTATACGCGTTGTGTGTGCTTGTACCATCCATTGTAAAAATAAAACCCTAAAAACACACACATCCCCACCTCCTCCCAAATGTCTCACATACGTCACGATTAGCGAATGACGAGGGGGTTGCTAACCCTCACACAAACTTCGAAGCATACCAACAGAGCCTACCTACCTACTGTAGGTACCTATAGTACGTACCTACACAACGTTTGCTAAAAACTTCGCTCATTAACAAACGTCGCGGAGTATTCGTTACGCTTGGTTGATGCGCGATTTTAGGGCGGTGCAAGTTATGGGAGGTAGCGATTTTAGTTTATTATTTTTAGGGCTGATTTTTCAATCATCAGATAACGTTTATAGGAAGAATAAAAACGTCATAACGACATATTTTCTGTACAAAAGCTGTCCGACGGTCATTTTTATTTATCGGGTAAAAGTTATTGGACTATTGAAAAATCAGCCCTGAATTAATTTTTTGTTTGGTAGGTGAGAATAATTGATTTCCTGATTATTTACAGCGTCAAACCAATAAGTTGGCATACTATAAATAAATAAATTCATTCATTCAGGTAACTATAACTCAATTTACACAAAAATAGTAAAATCAATCAATTAAATAACAAATAGCTCTATTCAAATAACAAAACAGTAAATTGAATTTTACAAATTAAAATTAAAAGTAAATTGTCAAAAAATAATCAAATTGTAAAATATCAATTAAACAACAAGTACCATGATATCTTTTTTTTTTTTTTTTTTTTGTCGTCTTTCATCGTCAAATGTAAATAACGGCGAAGGAACGGAAATATTATGATTCCGAGGAGGACCTCGTATTCGTAGAAAAACAAGAAATAATACTACGAAGACATAGCATTTCAGCGATTTAGACGTGAAAGTTATACAATATACATAATTATACAACGTGTTACAGAATAAACACAATACCTCTTAAGGGGTAATTAAAAACAGTTTTTTCTATGGGACCAACCCCGAAAACGCGAATAGAAATGAGCTGTTTAGTACATTTTGTCGTCAAGCTATGCGTATAATGACTATGAAGAGGCGTTTATTCTTTTATACGTTGTATTAGTTACGATTACTTTACATCGCTTCAGCTTATCAGAAATCGCTACATCCTACGTCGTACTCCACACGCAAACTTAAAGGCTTATTGAAATTAACTTGAAAATAAACATACAAAATTACGAGTACGCTAATTGCATTCCGAAAGTATTATATTTAATATAAACTTTGTCTAAACATTCGACGTTTAGGGGCTCATTTGATTATTTGAGACCACTTCAGAGTTCAAGCGAAAATTAACATTTAATTTATAGATCAATATTGGAAATTCCGTATTTGTTTGCAGTTTGAGTTTGTATTGCATTTGGGTAAATGTTTGAAGGAGCATTTCTTGTTGTGGCAATGTTATTTTCGTGTGTAAGTTCAAGTAGTGTCTTGAAGATTTTTGATAAGTTAAAAAGTAGAGTACAGTAACTAGAAAGTAAAGATAGGAAAATCATAAAATTGATGGCTACAGATTGATGGAGCACGTGGCTAAATAGTAACAGCCGCACGGGTCGATCTACAAGGTTAAGCAACGCTTGCCATGGATATTCTGTGGATGGGTGACCATCTTAACATATCGAGTTTCCTCCGTGCCTCGGAAAGCACACTAAGCCGTTGGTCCCGGCTGTTATTTGTAGATCTTTAGCCGTCGTTACGGATTGTCAGAAGCCAGTAAATCTGACTCCAGTTTTGCCATGAAGTATCGTGTTACCCAGTTAATGGGTTGAGGAGGTCTAGTAGGCAGCCACTCCACGTGAAATACTGGTATTCAGCTAAATCCAGTTTAACTGGAAGCTGACCCCAATATAGCTGGGAAAAGGCTAGGCAGATGATAATGATGATGGCTACAGATTATTCGGTTTTCCATCTAGAATTTCTCTGAGGTAGCCGGATTTGCGTCCTGCCTATAGAAACACTCGTAGCATACACTAGATAGAAAGAATACACTTTTTTGTTACCTAAAGAAGATTGGCGACTTGGGTACCTCATTAAATCGAAACGTTACAAAATCTTCTTATATGCAAATTATAGGTCTTATATCCGTAGTTATTTTCCAAGCTAAAATGGTTAATTAGTTGTTGGTAGTAATTAAAAAAACATGATTTTAGTGTGCTACCCCGTTACGAAAACAAAACGCATTAATCCACAACAAAACGCATAAAATAGAGTCAAACTTATTTCGATTCAAATTGTTAATTAATATTTGGCAACCCAGCTGTCACTTTATGTCAAATACAAAAAATATGTAGGCAAAACGTCATATTTCTGTGTTGTATGTAGGTGTCCTATACATATAATTCGTCGTTTGGGATATTTGTAGTGTTCAAATGCGTCTATAAATGAAGTGTGAATCATGTGAATTTTCAGCCACCATGTTGCTATAACATTACAATTTGCGTTCAGTTGAGTACCTATACTTTTGTGCAGGACGGAACTGGTGATAGGACTCTTATTTAACATTGTTTGTACTTCAAATCTGTGAATGTCGATCCCGTTGTGTGCCCAGATAAAGAGAGATTTCAAAATCTTCAGACAAGAATATTCAATCGAGCGAATCCTCATCTTATGAAAGATTTAAAAACTGCTTGTGCTGTATTAAATGCATTTGGAACTCGATTTACTGACCCAGGAAATGCTCAAATAATGTAAAATGTAATAAATGAACGTTTATTTTTAGAGAACGAATTAGCGATTAAAGCCATGGAGTGCCTGAATTGTCGCAGTATTATGTTTCCGAATATAGATGCCTCAAATATATAATTCCCACGGCTCTCCTTGGAAGAATTGGTGTTGTTTGCGTGTGGCACATGCCAGATCCGTCAAGCTAGATCATACTTTGGAGAACATTTCCGCTTTCAAGGAATGTACATACTCGAAATAGATCGCGACCAGCTGGATTTGACCAGTTTAGGAGGAGAAAATCCATTTTTGTTAAGAGCAAAAATAAAATCCCGTCATGTGCGGCGGATCACATATTTTGTTTTCATAGCCGTTGAAAGGGAACAGCAAGGTCAGAGCTCCATCATCGGCGACTGTTGTAACTGTATAGTATTTCGCTTACGCTCGACACGAAGGAACAACCCCCCCCCTGCTGTATTTCTTGACAATGTATTGTTAACATTAGAATAAAAAGTTTTATGAATACTATGGTTGCATTTTTTACCTATTCTATTTAATTATTCATATGTTATTTTAATGGACTCTTAATATTATTAAAAACATGAATACAACTAAACCTAACTATATACAAATAAATATACAAAAACAAGATATGCTTAGGCGTCGAAGAATTCCTCCACATCGTCGTCATCCGGAAACGTGCCCAGAAGACTGGCAGCATTGCCACGTTGAATGGCAATGCTAATTCTTTGAGCAAAGAACGAGCCAGCCCTCTGGTCACGCAAAGTGTCGATTAGTCGACGAGATATTTCCTTAAAAAGGAGACGCGCACTCGGACCCCATGACCCAAGCGTTTCGACCCCAAACGGCTCAAAACTGTAATTACCGATAAGGTTACAGTATTTGCGCCGCTTGAGGGCCTCAGCAGCCGCAGCGGCAGCGCCGGCACAACCCACCGTACTTGGAACATGTGATGGCGCAAGGGTGTCGACACAATATGTTGCATCCCACACCAGAGGCCTACCCATCTTCCACGGCACCAACGTCATACCATCTGGTCTCTTCCCATCGTCACGTACCAAGCCACTAGGTTTTAATACTGCCGGTAAGCCGGCGGTGAATAATATCGTTGATGCTAGCATGTCGCGCTATGCGGCCTGCGCTCTTGCAGCAGGAAAGGCCATGGTGTCCGAGGCTGTCGACAGCAACTCCGCAATGACACCGATGCGGAGCAACACATGGTGCACCCAAGCGGAGACAGACCGCGATCCGAAACGATGCGTCATAGTACCTATGGTGGATGACGGGAGTGCTTGAAGCCCTAACCCGACTCCCACTCTCCCACAGCCAACAGACGCGCGATTATTCATTATCTTTTGTCCTGTTGACAACCATCTTGTGGGTGGGTCATGGACCATCTTGGATACAGATTCAAATCTCGCTAAAGGAACGTTATTACTATTAGAAGTGACGTCATAGCAACTGGATAGCCTAAAATCATTCAAAATCTTCTTAACTATATTTGCCGTTTCCTTATCTCAACTTAGAACACCTTGCTGTAACATCTACTAGTAACTCAAAAATCTTTCTATAATTATTAAAGTACAATCTATACACTTTATCTGATTGAAATGTATGACTTATAAGGGTTTTCCTTTATTTACAAAGTATGTAGGTATCTTTAAGAATTATTTTTGGTGTTCCATTTTGAGGTTATGTTTAAATCAATTAAATAAACCCAAGTCTAATGTATGGCTTACCATTACATATTCTGTTATACTCTATTGTAGCATTCAAATCCATATATTCATTCTATGAAACGCTAAGCCTTTATGTGGTACTGAAAATACATGAGTTTCTGCCAATCTCCTTTCCTCCTATTTTTTTTTAATTATAGTTAATACTTCTGATTATCCCTTCGAACATACACAAACAAACATACTCGTATTTGAGTCGTACGGAGTGATATTTTGCATGTTTTTAAACAAATAAACTTTTACCCACTAGTGATTCTACAACCATATGTGAGGTCTTCTAGGGTACTTAAGATATAATTTGGACTTTTTTTCTAACCAATTACAATTTTCTAACAACCCCTCCCAAAAACCCGTTACCCACGCCATTCAAATCTCCATGAACATCACATAAAATATAAATCTAACTACACACAGTTCCCGGGTGTAATTTGTCACCAAGTTTAGCAACACCTGCCATGTTATCTCAACTGAAGTCAAACACCCCCGAACACCCCCTTACACCCCCGACACCCCCGACACCCCCCAACACCCCTTCATAACGACGCGTCCTGGAGATATCCTTTTGTTATAATATGATTTATAATCTGTATTTCAGGTGTAATTGTTTGAAGAGATCAGTTTTGTAAGGTATGTTTTTGGTGTGTGGTGAAAAGCGGTAGTAGATAGAAAGGAATAAAATGGTATTTGCGTTTAATTTATTAGACCGCATCATCGCTTAACATCAGGTGAGATAGTGGTCAAACGTATGCCTATCAAAATAAAAAAAATAAAATATGATCTAAAATATAGCAAACTCATGTCACAGTGTTTGTTTTCGAACTCCTTCGCAACGGCTTGCCCGATTTTTAAGATATTTTTTTTTGTGTAAATTTAAGACTGCTTTGAATAGGTTGTAGGCAATTTTTTTTTTTTGTTTGCCAAAACAGCGTTTGCCGAGTCAGCTGGTAAATTTTAAATACTTACTACAATACAAAATTTTACAAATAATTTTGCAATGTGTATTCAGTGGAATATTCTGTACTTACAAAAAAATAGATGAAGAAAACATTATATAGGGTGAAATAATCGGCAGCTTTGTCGCTAAAGATTATATTTTATAGACAGTCTTTGGATAAATTTAAAAGAGACAAAATTTCAGGTATTTTGTATTAAGGCTACTGTTGACATAGACGATAAATACATAGACAAATTTATATCCCAACTAATATCTATACTATATAATATTATAAAGCAGAAGAGTTTGTTTGTTTGTTTGGTTGAACGCGCTAATCTTAGTAACTGCTGGTCCGATTTGAAAAATTCTTTCAGTGTTAGATAGCCCATTTATCGAGGAAGGCTAAGACAAATAGGAGCGGAGCAATAATGGAACATGTGACGCTGACGAAGTTGCGCGGGTCAGCTAGTCATAAATAAAGCTCAAAATAACATCGGTGATCATTATCGTCACGCCCACTGCTGGACATCAGCCTCACCCAAGCGTTGCCACAACATCCAGTCCTGTGCGTCTCACATCCATCGGCTAACCGAGACCCTTACCAGATCGCCGGTACACCTTGTAAGAGGCCTTCCAACGCTGCATCTACCACTACGCGGTCGCGACAATATCGGTGCGTTCATTTAATATGATCGCGTTCACACTTGCCCGGGACGTCAGACCGCGTTGTGGTGCACCACGGCCCAGACACGTCCCGGTCACGCCTTTATACAGGGTTATTTGTAAAACCTCTCAAGACTATGTTTCTAACGTCATAATCAACAACTTTTGTTCTATGACTATTAAAAATTCATCATATTTTAGTTCATCAGATTTTCATACATCATCTGCTTAGCCTTTTCCCAACTACATTAGGTTTGGCTTCCAGTCAAACCGGATTCAGCCGAATACCAGTATTTTACGTGGAGCGGCTGCCTACCAGACCTCCACAACCCATTAACTGGGTAACACGGTACTCCTTGGCAAGACTGGTGTTGGCAAGACAGATTTTCTGGCTTCTGACAATCCGTAACGACTGCCAAAGATCTCCGAATGACAGCCGGGACCAACAGCTTAACGTGCTTTCCGAGGCACGGAGGAAACTTTCATCAGGTTTTCATACAAAAACAAAAAATATTTAAATTAATCTAAAAAAAAAACATTTAGAGCGGCCAATTTAAATAACTGTTTTTTTTTTAAGTCGTAGAACAAAAGTTGTTGATTAACATAGTGCTGAGAGGTTGTTTGTGTTTTACAAATAACCCTGTATATTTTGTGAAACAACCTTTAATAGGTAGAGATCCATTACTAACAGCAACCGACAAGTTACTGAAATGAATGAAAGGTTTTGTCAAAAAAAAACAATTTTGAAAAATAACCTTGCAAAAACTGGTGAAATAACCAGTGTTTTGCGTGTGGTTATGTCACCTGAAAATTGCAAACGCTGCCGTAAGATTGTAAAATATCGCGCTATTGAATTTGGATGTGATTAATTGTTAACAAAACGGTGTTTTCATAATACATCGAGAAATAAGATAAATATTATATGTAGTTTACAATTCAACGCGATATTTTATAATCTTACGGAGTCTGCAATTTTTCAGTTTTACCATAAGTAATCTTTCACAGTTTCATTCAAAAACAGATTTTAGTTAAGAAAATATCCACATTCTTTCCCGTTTCGTACAGGTAGGTATGTGGTACCTAGTCCCAGAGGCTTGAGAGATAACAAACGCTCAAGTACCACTGGTACAGTCGGTGCTAGACTCCTAATGAGCCGACCACTTGGTTCTACACGACGTTGTAGGGTAGAGGGTAGGCAGAGTTCTAAGCTTGTTGGATAGGGTTGGATAAACGGTGAGAACATTTTCGCCATTTTGAATGCTTGTAAGTTCCCTATGTGATCAGAGGGTCAATTTTATGAATATTTAAACAACTTCCGCAACACTTATTTTCACATTTGCATCTCAAAATGTATGAAAATTAAGGCTTTTTAGGGTTCCGTAGACAAATGGCAAAAATGGAACCCTTATAGATTCGCCATGTCTGTCTGTCCTTCCGTATGGCACAGCCACTTTTCGCTGAAACTATAAGAGCTATGCTATTGAAACTTGGTAAGTAGATGACCGTATTCTGTAAACCGCATTAAGATTTTCACACAAAAATAGAAAAAAAAAACAATAAATTTTAGGGGTCCCCATACTTAGAACTGAAACTCAAAAATTATTTTAACATCAAACCCATACGTGTGGGGTATCTATGGATAGGCATTCGAAAATTATATTCAGGTTTCTAAAATATATTTTTTTCTAATCTGAACAGTTTGCGCGAGAGACACTTCCAAAGTGGTAAAATGAGTGTCCCCCCCTGTAACTTCTAAAATTAGAGAATGATAAAACTAAAAAATATATATGATGTATATTACCACGTAAACTACCAGCGAAAATTGGTTTGAACGAGATCTAGTTAGTAGTTTTTTTTAAGACGTCATAAATCGTAAATCGCAAGTTTCGCTTATAAAAAACCAACAGTTTTGTACAGAACCCTCGGTGCGCGAGTCCGACTCGCACTTGGCCGGTTTTTTATACAGTTTGCGATTAAGATGCGAATGGGACGCGAATGTGAAAATTGGTAGAATTGGCCCTCAGATCTATACTTATAATATTATAAAGCAGAAGAGTTTGTTTGTTTGTTTGGTTGAACGCGCTAATCTCAGGAACTACTGATCCGATTTAAAAAAATATTTCAGTGTTAGATAGCCCATTTATCGAGGAAGGTTATAGGCTAATATCATCACGCTAAGACAAATAGGAGCGGAGCAGTAATGGAAAATGAAACGCATACGAAGTTGCGCGGGTCAGCTAGTCTTTAATAAAAATATCTGCAGGAGAACTACTGCCAAAAGTTGGGTTTGTTTTATGGGTATAGTCGATATGTTCGAAATTTCTGGAGTGGTGACAGCGTAAAGGGAGTGGTGACAGCGTAAAGGAAGACGCAGCGTCGAATCGAAGACCAGCCGGTCGATTCTGTTGACATCTCACCGTGATCACTTAGGTGGAGTGAACGGCAAGTAAGCTTTCATGCCATCTTGTTTGTATGGTTTGACAGCTCACTTGTCGTTCACTTCGCCTAAGTGTTCACTTCGACATGTTTACAGAATCGCACTGCAGGAGACGTAAGACCTGATGAAGAGCCCGCCTGGTTCAGATGTCCGCTGGATACAAGACGCTCAGGATCTGAGGAAGTTGAGTGTTTTTGACGGCACGGTTGGCGCAGTGGTTGAGCGATCGGCTGCTGCGTCGCGTGTCGTGTGTTCGATTCCCACACGGAACAAATATTTGTATGACCTAGTAGTTGTTCCGGGTCTGGCTGTTTGTGTATGTGACTTTGTATGTTCGTAAATGCACCCAATTCCTTGTAAGGACGGGTGTCAGATTGAATGAAACATCACAAGATATGATACAAGACTGCCCTTTATTATGTGAATACACGGGTTATATACTTGGTTACACACATTTTAATAGTAGGTACATACATACTACATCACACCTCCCAAGGCAATTAAAAAAAAAATCCTTTCTATGGTTTTTTTTTTATCTACTATTTCTTATATAAAATATGTGGTTACATTTACTGAAAATTTTCACTACCTAATGATTATGCCTTTGATACTCGCGCACATGATTCAAACCCTGTTTAGTGGCAGGGTCGCCATGTAAGGACGGGTCTCAGATTGAATGAAACATCACAAGATATGATACAAGACTGCCCTTTATTATGTGAATATACGGGTTATATACTTGGTGACACACATTGTAATAGTAGTTACATACATACTACATCACATCCTAGTGTCGGGCAAAGTTTTAAATAAAAAGAAAAGGAAAGAAGTACTATTCAGCAGTTCTATTTGAGCACTACGTAATTAATATACTCAGGTAATTTATAGGAAACCAGTACAGTTTTCTGATACTATAATTTTCACATACTTACACGGATAACCAAAATTTTACCTAAAGCAAAGTTCGTCGGCTAAAGTTTCAAAATTAGTTAAACTAAATAATTTCTACCGAAATGCATGCACAAGCAACGGCAAGGTAACTTGTTGACACAATTATGCATGTGGCTACTGGCCCACGTACACACGCGTGTAAAGTTTACCATAGTTTGATGTTTGACTACGTTATTATTCATGGAAAGAACCCTACATCTCTGCTTGCTACTGTTTTAGCAATAGTTTATCATCGATGCCTAGCCGTTTCCCAACTATATTGGGGTCGGCTTCCAGTCAAACCGGATTTAGCTGAAAACCAGTATTTATGTGGAGTGGCTGTCTGCCAGACCTCCATTCCCCATTAAATGGGTAACACGGACTGGTGTCAGATTTTCTGACTATCCGTAACGACTGCCAAAGATCTCCAAAAGACAGCCGGGACCAACGGCTTAACGTGCTTTCCGAGGCACGGAGGAAACTCGGTATGCTAATATGGTCACCCATTCACAGAGCAACCTCTTCAAGCGTTGCTTAACCTTGAAGATCGACCTGTGCGGCTGTTATTATTTAGCCACGAGTTCCTCTATTACATAAGTTAGGCTATCTAACTCTTTAATTTAGAACTGGAGGCCGCCCGCGACTTCGTCCGCGTATAAATTCTTGTTATTCCCGTGAAAATCCCGACCCCTCGGTAACTCCGGGATAAAAAGCTTATGTGTTATTCTGGGTCTTCAGCTACCTACATACCAAATTTCATCATAATCGGTTCAGTAGTATTTGCGTGAAAGAGTAACAAACATTCATACATACTCACAAACTTTCGCATTTATTATATTAGTAGGATTATGGAATTTGAAAAGAAACAAGATCTCACAACAAAAGTAATCAAAGTAAAGCCAATTAGAAGTATTTTAACGTGCGTGGGTAGGAGCACATACAGCGGTCTAAATGCAAAAGACATTCTCTATCATGACCTTTGAGTTAAATAAACTATCCCTACACTTTATCTACCTACTTTGCGTCACTAAAAGTGAAAGATCGAACTCCACACTCAACAGTTGAGGCACTCATACATCAACCCTCATTCACCTGCAATTTAAACTTCTTCAAAAGTTGGTCTCCATTCATTAATATAAAGTTAACGTTTCTGCTTGCTCCCTGTGCTCGTACGAGTTTGATGATATTATAGCGTCCCTTGAGATCTGTTTTAACCTTTTGAGTTAGTGAAAGATGTTGCTAGAGATTTACAGGTTATGGGTTGAACCATTAAAAAATGTGTTTGGATTGTTATAATTTAGTTCTGTTTTTTTTTTTTGGAATGGCAACACACGTCTGTGATTTGAACTCAAAAACATTCTCAATTCTCTTTTTTTCTTATTACGGAAAATCTTAAATTCATTAACTTCATTAATGGCGGATACGACGGCTTTGGGCCTGACTGTATAAAAAAATAGCTTGATGAAGTTTTAAGTTTATTTATTCACTGACAGGCAAAAAATATCCCAAACTGATGGGTCTTCTCGAATAATTCGGTACCTACCAGAATGAATGAATAATAATAAATTTGAAACAGTGGTTAAAATATATCAGATGAAAGTTTGACTGTAAATTCGTAATTTTTGCTGATGGACACAATGATGTATAAAACTATAGATACGTTGTCCGCACTCTAAAATGATAACATGAAATGAAGCCAATTGGCCACATTGCGCTTAGTTACGCACCAACCTGTCGCGCGACACTACATTTGTTTTGATGTCAATTTGACTTTTACTTATCCTGTGACGTAACTGAAGATTTATATTTATCTCCCTCTAGCAACAGGCATCCCGCCGTACGGTGACATTTCTTTCTTTCCCTTTCTTCATGCGTATTAGTAGCTATCTAGCATTTTCGCCGTTTTTAAGCGCCGCGATGTTGGTGTATGACGTGTCTATATATAATACGTCAATGGATGGACAGTTCCATTCAGACACCATGTCTTGTGAAAATAATTCTAATACAGTGACTTTGCTTCTATAGTACGAGTACCTAACAAAGAAAAGCGAGTTTAAATTTTCTCTCAGGTATTGAATAAACCAGGTCTTCTAAAAGCTAATTCTGTTTCATTGTCTTTCAATAAAAGAGAAGGTTTTCCGACGAAACCTTTATAATTTACACCCGAGACACTGCCAACAAAGAGAATAAATCCTTCAAAAATAAAACCTTCGAAATTTAAACGTTCCAAAAGAAAGAAGAAGTAAAAATTAACAAGGAAGAAAAAAAAACTCTCACCTGCCAATATTCTTCGTAAAAAGTACAAATCAAAATCTATTCGGGGGTACGTTTACAAAAGGTTCCTTTGCCTAAAATATTCTTAAACGAAGATTAAAAAAAAAACTTTTTCGTCCACCGTTCGGTTTACATTGAAATTTACACTTCGGTATATTTCTGTGAATAAAGAATTGATAATTTTCGATTGGTAACATTGGAATCTTTCAAGATGGCATCTCTTGGGTTTGGATTATAAATATTAATGCTGTGTTTATTTTTTTCGTGTTATGGTTCGAATTTAATCTTGTAGCATTAGTATTTATATTGAAGATTGTTGGAAATTCGATTTCGATGTTTTTTATTTGTTAAAAACATCAATTATATTTTAGCATCGATTTTTTACAACTTACTAACAATGACACTGTTGTCCTAGTCTTTATCGTTTTGTTTTTTTTTAGGAGAGTTAAGAGCGAGACAAGTTTTCTTCGATTGTCGCTAGCGCTCCAAGACTAACCACGTAAAGTGAGAAGTACGTAGTGGAACTGCCACCTGGACGTGAACTACAGTGGTACGTGGTACTTTATAAAAGCACTCAATCGCGCACCCAGGTAAGTCACTGCAAATATTAAATACAACTTGGCAGACTGGAGTTTTACTGACCCGACTGATACCAAAACACCTCTATTCAAAACATGGCCGGTTCTAAAAAGCTCTTGAACACTGGACACAATGAGGGCTTCAAGTTGAGAATGAACTGCGGTACGAATCTGTAAACTTCTCACTCGTGGTAGACTTAGGTGAAGTGAAGATCAAGTAAGCTGTCAATCCATACAAACAAGATGGAATGACTGTTCATACTCGCCCCACCTAAGTTTACAAGCTCTATCATGTGGGCGGTAAGGTCTAACGACCCCACACACCCTCGTGTCAGAGTTTCTAAACCGCCTCAAGGGCCTCTGACACGGTTTATTTGAAGACCGCCATTTGGCGGCCGAGACCACCTGCTTATACGTGCCTTCCAAAGCACGGAATCATCTTATTATCAGACTAGCTGACCCGTGCAACTTCGTCTGCGTCACATTTTCCATTAATGCTTGGCTCCTTTTAGTCTTAGCTTGATTTGATGTAGCCTATAGCCTTCCTCGATAAATGGGCTATCAAATACTGAAATAATTTTTCAGATCGGACCAGTAGTTCCTGAGATTATCCCCTACATACAAACTTACAAACATACAAACTTACAAACAAATGTTACCTCTTTATAATATTAGTATAGATAACATTCTTCGATAAATGGGTTATCTAACACTGAAATAATTTTTCAAATCGGACCAGTAGTTCCTGAGATTACCCCCTACATACAAACTTACAAACAAATGATACCTCTTTATAATATTAGTATAGATTTTCAAATCGGACCAGTAGTTCCTGAGATTACCCCCTACATACAAACTTAAAAACAAATGTTACCTCTTTATAATATTAGTATAGATTTATAGATAATCTGGTGTTTCAAGCCTGCAATGTCCTAGCCAATCTGGAAACAACTTTACAAAGTATGCTTCCCATGGGCATCGAACCCACGCCCACCGGGACACAAGGCAAGTGCCTAAACCACTCGATCATGGAGGCAGTTAGCAGGCAGACAGACTGGCAGGGTACCTAGGTAAGCGTACTCCATCCTCGACCATCCTCGACCATTTCATCGCTTATCATCAGGTGAGATTGTGATCAATATAATGAATCATCATCTGCCTAGTCTTTTCCCAACTATATTGGGGTCGGCTTCCAGTCAAACCAGATTCAGCTGAATACCAGTATTTTACGTGGAGCGGCTGCATAACAGACCTGGGTAACATGGTATTTCTTGGCAAGACTGGAGTCAGATTTACTGGCTTCTGACGATCCGTAACGACTGCCAAAGATCTACAAATGACAGCCGGGACCAACGGCTTAACGTGCTTTCCAAGGCACGGAGGAAACTCGATATGTTAAGATGGTCACCCATCCACAGACCAACCTTGGCAAGCGTTGCTTAACCTTGAAGATCGACCCGTACGGCTGTTGGTATTTAGCCACGAGCTCCTCCACGATCAATATAATGAATAATAATTTAAAATGTAACGTTAGCATAACTTATTATTTTCCTTTTCCAGCTCAGTCCACTAATCATTCAAAAACACATCATCTTCATAAAAGTCTTGAAAACCTTAAATTATGGCCAGCGGAACCGCTTACGATTCAGGCGTTGAACACCGGAAGTGGCGTCAAAGGCGGCGCTCGGTAATGGCGGCCGGTGGTTTCTGTCACCAGCCGCATTTCCGGTTGTGGCGCTACTGTGACACTTGTGGCTCAGAATGGTACCTTTAAGTGCTATTTATTTTTAATGGTTTCGATTTAATTAAAACTGTTGAGGGTAAGTGGCTGTTGGAGGATTTAATTTGCGTTTTTAGGGCAATCTGAGACTGAATTTCTTTACGTTTATGGTGGTTTTTTAACCGACTTCCCAAAAAGGAGGAGGTTCTCAATTCGGTTGTATTTTTTTTTTATGTTTGTTACCTCATAACTCCGACAATTATGAACCGATTTGAAAAAATCTGTTCTGTTTTATATGAGAGGATATACTTGCAGATTGGTCCCATTTCAATTTTATTAAAATCGGTTCAAAACTTTGGATTTTAAATCGAAATAGCTGGAGTTCGTCTACTTGAATGATAGTTTTATGTCATCCAAGTAATCGAAATTGCGTATTTTGCGATTAAATTCTTTTCTGCGATTTTGCAGTGGTGTTGTTAGGTGTGGGGTATCACTAAAAAGAGAAAAATAAAAAACTTTTTACAAAAAAAAAACAACCGACTTCCATAAAACAAAACACTACAAAGTAAAAAATAACTTTAATTTCGGAAGTCGGTGTCAAAATACACAGAAACTAACAAAAACACCGACTTCCGAAATTAAAGTTATTTTTTACTTTGTAGTGTTTTGTTTTTTTGGAAGTCATTTGTATTTTTTTTCTGTCAAAAAATTTACTGAAATACGATGAAACTTAAACATAAACAAGCTTTACCCGCGACTATATCCCGTTTTTCCCGTATATCCCTATAACCTTCCTCATGAATGTGACTATCATGACGTAATTATGTAGATAAGATAAGATAAGATAAGATAAGATAAGATAAGATTTCTTTATTTGTTTAAACATTGTATACATACAAGAGCATGCAAGATATTACACAGTTTAAGTCCAGTCATGTTTAGCTGTAAGTATCAGCGTACAAATATTTCCATAGGATTTATGTAGGATTTTGAATAAAACGTATCGAGGTTTTAAGCGAATGATAGTTGTATGAACGCAGCGATGAGAGAATGAGAGAGTATGTGTGTGAAGGGGATGGGGAGAATATTAGATACGACGTAAAGAAATATTTTTTTTAAATTAAGAAGCGAAGTTTCAAGAATAAAACGAGGATTAGGTACCTACAAGAAGTCAAGCGCTTTTATTTGAGTCTATCAAATCTCCCTACAGCCCCTAAAATACTTTTCCAAATTCGACTGGTAGTTCCTGAGATTAGCGCGATCAACCAAATAAATAAACAAAATCTTCTGCTTTATAATATTAGTATAGATAAAGATATCTTTACTATATAAGTATAGATAGATGATTCCTTTGCCTAATATAAATTTTACACAAGGAACGAAATGGTCCTTTCATTGTTTTATAAATGACTCGCTGATGCACAGCGGCTGCGCCCGTTTGACAAATGATATACTTAAATCTTCCTCAAGAACCAGTCTATCCATCGATGAAAACAGCATGAAAATCGGTGCAGTAGTTTTTGAGTTTATCGCAAACAAACAGACAGATGCAGCGGAGGATTTTGTTTTATAATATGTAGTGATCATGATACAATAAATTCACGCGTGTTCACAAATAAAACATTAGCTTTTTCCTAAATATATTGGGGTCGGCTTCCAGTCAAACCGGCTTCAGCTGAATACCATCATTAATTTACGTGGATAAGCTGCCTATCAGACCTGCATAAACCATTAACTGGGTAACATGGCAGTATTTGGCAAGACTGAGTCAGATTTACTGGCTTCTGACAATCCGTAACGACTGTTAAAGGTCTCCAAATGACAGCCGGGACCAACGACTTGACGTGCTCTCAAAGGCGCGAAAGAAACTCGATACGTTAAGATGATCACCCATATAAAGAACAACCTTGGCAAGCGTTGCTTAACCTGCTGCTGCTACTGACGGCTGTTATTATTTAGCCATAAGTAACAGTATAAATATTAAACCATATATTGTCCTTAGAGTCCTCAGATTTGAGACACGAAAATATTGTTATAGAACAGCACTACAGAGGGCCTAGCACACAACACGACCACGCAAAAGAAATGTATCGATAACAAATACAACTCGAGCATTTCCCATCCCTTTCATTCGAATTAAATTTCGTTTTAAAGGCACTCGCTTCAAATAACCGTTTTTAATTCAGTTCCCGATCTCCGTTCATGAAATGCATTTAATATAATTTCATTACGATATTTAACTGCGGGCATTAATTTTAATTGAACTTTCGAGTTTTCAACTTTAGAGTCTCTTTTCATAATTATTATTTTAAGTGTTTTTGTAATAGCGGGTCGCGAGGAGTTATGCAAGGGTTGGTTCAAGGTTGGGATTTTACTTAGTATGCACAGTACCGAGTCATTAAGAGATGTTTTCAGAGCGAAGGGCTTCCTGACACTTACTGGAATCTATATACTGGAGCTATGTTTGTTTGTTAAGAATAATATGCAATATTTTAATTGAAAATCGATTTCAAAGAAGAACATTCGCAACCAATACAAATACGATATAGTTTTGCCTAGAGTTAAGAATATGATGTATTATAAAAGTACTTACATAACTGCAATTCGTGTAAATAATCATTTACCAACAGCTATAAAGCAATTAAATGGAAACATGTTTAAAACCAAATTGAAAAAAATGTTACTTCATAATGTTTATTATCATCTGCATGAGTTTTTAGGAAAAAAATGATGTAAGTAGGTAGGTATGCACCAATACTAATCAATATGCTTTTCTTTGTCAAGTATTGCATTTATCCGACTTGGGTAAACTGTTGATTCTAAAAATTTTATGTTATATATTATAAGATCTAATTGTACACAGTTACGCAATAAATAATTCTTATTCTTATTCTGAGGTGAGTATCTGATTTGTATTTATATAAGACTTTATAGTGTGTGTGATAAAGCTCACTCAGTGAGCACTCTCACTCAGGTGAAGCTCGATATCGATCTAGTTACTTACATTACCACATTAAGAGCGTGTACTCCGTCCACTAGCGCGAAAAAAGGATAACTTTAGGTAAGCGAAACTAATGAGTTTCGCTTACATAAAGTTATCCTTTTTTTCTTAGGGATGGGAAATCATCAAATGACTTCTCCCGCTCTGGGTGGAGCGGAAAGGAGTATCAGACTTTTACTGACTAAAACCCATCCATGTTCCTTAATTGCCCTTTGTTTTCCGGAGCCGCGGTATCTCTTTCGAATAGTCCCGCAGCTCCGGCAGGCGTCGGGCTTTTCGGGCCCCTCTGTGTGCTGGCCTGTCGTCATAAGACGGCCGGACGGCGAGCTAGCCCATAGCTAGCGGGGCACACCTCAACAGTGTGCTCCACCTTGTCCTCCGGTCGATCCTCGCCGTGGTAACACCCGGGCGTTTCCTCCCGCCCGATTCGTTGCAGGTACCTCCCGAAACATCCGTGTCCGGTGAGGACCTGCGTTAGGCGGAAGGTGAGGACGCCGTGGCGCCTCTCAAGCCACTCCTCAAAGAAGAGACTTATCGCCACTATCGTGGGGTGCCCTGCACGGGGTCGCGACAGTCGCTCTCTCCATGTCGCTATGAGATCGCGACATAAAGTTATCCTAAGGATAAATATAAAGACTTATGGCGGATTTCATCAATCAGAAACTGAACGCGATCAACATGATATTATGAACCAATGACGTATTAAATATAGACACGTCATAAACCAACATCGCGGCGCTTAAAAACGGCGAAAATACTAGATAGCTACTAAGACGCATGAAGAAAGGTAAAGAAAATATGTCACCGTACGGTGGGATGCCTGTTGCTAGAGGGAGATAAATATCCATCTTCTTACGTCACAGGATAAGTAATAGTCAAATTGAAATCAAAACAAACGTAGTGTCGCGAGACAGGTTGGTGCGTATACTAAGCGCGATGTGGCCAATTGGCTTCATTTCATGTTGTCATTTTAGAGTGCGGACAACGTATCTATAGTTTTATACCGCGTGTATCTGACATCGACGCACAAACGATTTCCATGGGTCCAGGGCATAATTCTGGACACCCCAGTGTTGGAATTTTTCGTCGGTTCTTTTCTCATTTTTTTCAAGAGTACCACAAAGTATCAGCTCAGTTGAGTTGATATCTATTGTGGTTTTATTCAGATTGCTCTTTTTAGTGAAATTAGTTAATTAATTATTTTTTAATAAAAAAACCCATTGGGTTAGGTCAGAATAACGATTATGAGCAGTATAAAGTAAAAAAACCCTTGAAAAAAATGAAAAAATGAGAAAAAAAGCCGACGAAAAATTCCAACACTGGGGCGTCCAGAATCATGTCCCGGACCCATGGAAATCGTTTGTGCGTCGATGTCAGATACACGCGGTATATCATTGTTATGAACCACGTTTAAGAGCTGTCAGTGTCATTATTTTCTATGGAATATTGACACTGACAACTCTTGAACGCAGTTTGATCGCGATCAGAGGGCTAAGTAACGTAATGTTATGACGCACCGATAAAGTTTTAGTGCAGTTGCAATTAAGTTTAAGTTCGAGTGATAAACGGTATTCTTGTAATCTTTGAACTGCGCGTAAACTGCACGTGAACTGCACGTCAACTGCACGACAGCCAAACTCTATCAAACTTACTGACGGTGAGAGAAAAAATTATATTCACTAAATAATCGAATAGAAACGAATAAATTTCAATGAATAAGACGTTATTATATTATTAAAAACTAGCTGACCCGCGCAACTTCATCTGCGTCACATTTTCCATTACTGCTCCGCTCCTATTTGTCTTAGCGTGATGATATATAGCCTATAACCTTCCTCGGTAAATGGGCTATCTAACACTGAAAGAATTTTTCAAATCCGACCAGGAGTTCCTGAGATTAGCGCGTTCAACCAAACAAACAAACAAACTCTTCTGCTTTATAATATTAGTATAGATTAAACAGCTTATAAGCTGTCATTTTGGGACGTCAAACATATAGTCGAATACCGATCATGTTGCGTTCCGAAGCACGCACCAAAGACGCGCAACAGTAGAATACCGTTATTGCGCTCGCGTGAAGCGATTTTGACGCGTGCGTGTCTGACAGCGGTAGAGAATACGAAAAGCGTTGTTTTGATCGAAACTTAACTTCAACAGCACTGCAACAGCACTTATTTAGTTACGTGAATTAGCCTACAATTTCATTGGTGAAATTCGCTCTTAGAGTTCATATAATCTTTACTGTTTAGTGACCATTAACCCTTTTATTCAATCGATTTACAATCATAAAAACTTCACAAAGGCTTGATAACCGCTTAAACATCAAATCGATAATCGCAAGATACGATTAAATCGATCATCGCCCGGGCCGTTAATTTGTTCGCCCATGGGCTTCATCCCCTGTTGACTGACAGGGGGAAATGAGCTGATCCGGCTACCCCCATCGTCTTGGGGGATAAGGTCATTAATCAATAGGTAAGTATGTAGGTGGGTACTTGTTATATTGGTTTGTGAGAGCTGATTTCACTGTAATACAGGATTTTTTATATTACACTATTTTATTTAGTGTTCTCTTTCTATCTAGACAACAATGTTCATACTTAAAAAATTTTAACCGACTTCCCAAAAAGGAGGAGGTTATCAATTCGGTTGTGTTTTTTTTTTATGTTTGTTACCTCATAACTCCGACAATTATGAACCGATTTGAAATTTTTTTGTTTTATCTGAAAGGATATACTTGCAGATTGGTCCCATTTAAATCATATCAAAATCGATTACGAACTTTGGATTTTAAATTGCTGGAATTTGACTATTTATATGATTCTTTGATAATCGAAATTGCGTATTTTGCTTTTCTGCGATTTTGTAGTGATGTTGTTAGGTGTGCGGCACCACTAAAAAGTGAAAAATAAAAAACTTTCTACAAAAAAATACAACCGACTTCCAAAAAAAACACTACAAAGTAAAAAAATAACTTTAATTTCGGAAGTCGGTGTTTTTGTTAGTTTCTTCGTATTTTGACACCGACTTTATGTTATTTTTTTACTTTGTAGTGTTTTTTTTGGGAGTCGGTTGTATTTTTTTGTAAAAAGTTTTTTATTTTTTCACTTTTTAGTGGTACCCCACACCTAACAACACCACTGAAAAATCGTAGAAAAGCAAAATACGCAATTTCGATTACTTGGATGACATAAATATCGCAGAAAAGCAAAATACGCAATTTCGATTACTTGGATGACATAAAAATATAATAATAATAATATAATATCCTTGGACATTTCACATAACGCCATATAGTCCCAAGCTAAGCAACCTAATGCTTGTGTTATGGTAACGAGATGTAAAACTATCATCTAAGTAGACAAAATCCAAAGTTCGTAACCGATTTTGATAAATTTAAATGGGACCAATCTGCAAGTATAACCTTTCAGATAAAACAAGAATTTTTCAAATCGGTTCATAATTGTCGGAGTTATGAGGTAACAAACATAAAAAAAAAATTGATAACCTCCTCCTTTTTGGGAAGTCGGTTAAAAATACAACCGACTTCTAAAAAAAAAAAACACTACAAAGTAAAAAATAACTTTAAATTCGGAAGTCGGTGTCAAAATACGAAGAAACTAACAAAAACACCGACTTCCGAATTTAAAGTTATTTTTACTTTGTAGTGTTTTTTTTTAGAAGTCGGTTGTATTTTTTTGTAAAAAGTTTTTGTGGTTAGAATGCAATTGACTTACTGTACGAACGGGCAGTATCACTAGAAATTAATTCTTAAGTTGAGTTACTTCCTTAGACGCTCTGATTTTATAGGGATTAATGAAAAACGTTATTGACAAATGAGGTTATGTAGCCGCTAATAAAATATATTTGCGTTGATACTTACACATTTATGATTTATAACGTCAAATGATAGATTTGATACTCGGACAAGGTAAGTTATGACAATTGTATTCTAGTTGGATCACACCTTCCCGAAGTGATCGAAAAAAAAATGCACAGCCCACCTCTCAACTGTACATCAACTTGCTGTAACTCAGGTCTAATTAACACGCACGACTGGGAACCACCCGCTTATAATAATGACTTATTTAGCATGACAATACGCCACTAACTACCTACTATTACTCTGTACTGTATAGGCTGTGGCATTTATTAAACAACAGATACAAAGCAAGTTTTAAACCTACTTTACAGTTGGCTCCAAACGCAGTAAAACATTAGCTATGCTAATATAGACAGACGCTAGTAAGAAAGCAGTTGGAGACAGTTCGTATTAAGCAGTCTACGCTACAGAAGGCCTAGTTAACACGCACGACTGGGAACCATCCACTTATTATAATGACTTACTTAGCATGACAATACGCCACTAACTACCTACAGTTACGCTATACAGAGTAGCCTGTGGCATTTGTTAAACAACAGATACAAAGCAGGTTTCAAACCTCCTTTACAGTTGGCTCAAAACGCAGTAAAACATTAGCTATATAGACAGACGCTAGTAAGAAAGCAGTTGGAGACAGTTCGTATTAAGCAGTCCACGCTACAGAAGGCCTAGTTAACACGCACGACTCGGAACCATCCACTTATTATAATGACTTATTTAGCATGACAATACGCCACTAACTACCTACAGTTACGCTATACAGAGTAGCCTGTGGCATTTGTTAAACAACAGATACAAAGCAAATTTCAAACCTACTTTACAGTTGGCTCAAAACGCAGTAAAATATTACCTATGCTATATAGACAGACTCTAGTAATAAAGCAGTAGGAGACAGTTCGTAATAACCAGTCCACGCTACAGAAGAGCTAGTTAACACGCACGACTCGGAACCACCCACTTATAATAATGACTTACTTAGCATGACAATACGCCACTAACTACCTACAGTTCCACTGTACAGAGTAGGCTGTGGCACTGAACCCAAGCCGTGAACTTTTATGACCATATCTTTTATGTTGGTTTCAGATTTCAATATTACCGGATACAGCTGAATACCAGTATTTTTAGAGAGAGACTTTTATATGACAGGTTCCAGATAGACCCAGTAACTGGTAACACGATACCACTTGGAAAGAATCTTGTTCCGTTTCTGGTTTCTAAATACCCGAAATGGCTGTCGAAAATCTATAAATTACTAGCTAGCCCGGGCAACTTTGTCTGCATCACATTTTCCATTATTGCTCCGCTCCCATTTGTCTTAGCGTGATGATATATAGTCTATAACCTTACTCGATAAATGGGCTATCTAACGCTGAAATAATTTTTCAAATCGGTCTAGTAGTTTCGGAGCCTATTCAATTCAAACATACAAACAAACAATTCTTACCTCTTTATAATATTACTAGCTGACCCGCGCAACTTCGTTTGCGTCACATTATCCATGAATGCTCCGCTCCTATTTGTCTTAGCGTGATGATATATAACCTATAACCTTCCTCGATAAATGGGCTATCTAACACTGAAAGAATTTTTCAAATCGAACCAGTAGTTCCTGAGATTACCCCCTACATACAAACTTACAAACAAATTTTACCTCTTTATAATATTAGTATAGAAGTATAGATTATTATATGGTGTAGACAACGAGGACCACGTGCGCTCCGAGGCATGGAAGAATCTCGGAGGGCGGGTGGACACTCATCTACGGAACGACCCATGTGGCTGTTAATTAGTTACAAAAACACTCTTTAGTCAATCAGCTATAACTAGTAGAATAGAATAACAAATTCACTTATTGAGAAAACACAAATAGGTTTATAATATCAATGTTATTTAAAATGTGTGAGTGAAATGTGTTATCTATACTAATATTATAAAGAGGTAAAATTTGTATTTAAGTTTGTAAGTTTGTATGTAGGGGGTAATCTCAGGAACTACTGATCCGATTTGAAAAAATCTTTCCGTATTAGATAGCCCATTTATCGAGAAAGGCTATAGGCTACATATCATCACGCTAAGACTAAAAGAAGCTGAGCATTAATGGAAAATGTGAAGCAGACGAAGTTGTGTCGGTCAGCTAGTCTGAATTCTGAAATGTTATTCGTACCGGAAGACAACGTTGGCTGTGCTATATACAGGGTTATTAGTAAAACACCGACTACCTATTTTTTTTTTTTTTTAAATATATTATAATATTTTATAATAATAATAATATCCTCTGACATTTCACACAACGCCATATCGTCCCAAGCTAAGCAACCTAATGCTAGTGTTATGGTAACGAGATGGCTGATAAACTACTTATATACATTTTTTTTTTTACCTCTAAGGACTATGTAACGAACATCATAGTCAACAACTTTTGTTCTATGACTCAATCATCATTTAATTCATCAGGTTTTCACACGATTGTTTAATGTTTTATAATTGAACGCTTTAAATGTTACGAAGTCTATGCGAAGCAAAAGAAAGCTCTTTCTTTTTCTTTTGCTTCGCATAGACTTCGTAACATTTAGAGCGTTCAATTTAAATATTTTTGTATTTAAACTTGATGAACTAAAATAATATAATGAATTTTTAAGAGTCATAGAACAAAAGTTGTGGATTATGATGTTAGAAACATTGTCCTGAGAGATTGTCGGTGTTTTACAAATAACCCTGTATGTATATTCGTTGATTCTCCTTTTGCTCCATCTCAAATATTCGTTTCATCTAAAAACAAATAGGTGAGTAAGATCGAAAGATTGACAATGAATATTATATTTAAATAATAATGTAACTCATCGAATATAATATACATTTTGATTCGGTGTCGCGGTGGCGAAAACAAGTAAAGGGATGGGACACGCAATATCGATAGTGTGTATTTTTTTTTACATAATTATATTAAGAGCGTGTATTCCGTCCACTAGCGCCGCCAATCGTTTTTTATTATTTGTGGTAAATTTAAGACACGTAGATAAAAAACCGCTCTGTAGTGCACTGAAGAAATGTATTTATTATGTTTTGAGAGTTATGTTTTGTACTTTAGAACATAAATAGTTGCCAAAGTCGATATTTTTGCTAAAAGTGGCCACTTTTAGCAATAATTGCCGTTTTGGCTATTTAGCCATGAGTTATGTATTAAAAATAGCTGTCAAAAATAATAGATACATTTCTTTAGTGCACTACAGAGCGGTTTTTTATCTACGTGTCTTAAATTTACCACAATTAATAAAAAACGATTGGCGGCGCTAGTGGACGGAATACATACTCTTAAATGAAGTTCTATGTTATATTAAAGCACAATAAACTTGTTTTTAGTAACAAATATAAGAAACTAGTTTCTGCCAGCGGCTTCGCCTACGTGATCCCTAGGGAACTTACTCCCGGGATAAAAAGTAGCTTATGTCCTTTCTCAGGCTTTAGACTATCTCTGTATCAAAATTTTATTTAAATTGGGTTAGTAGTTTAGGCGTGATTGTGCTACATACAGATATACTTACAGAGATATTTTCGCATTTATAATAGTAAACCGAATAGTAACCGAGTTACCCGCGTCCGTTTGAAAATACACTTCAGCGAATCCCTACACGTGGTCCCCGGGTGGTGCTAAACAGGTGACACTATCCGCCTCCGTGGTCTAGTGGTTATACCATCTGATTCAGACCCAGAGGTCCCGGGTTCGATTCCCAGCGGGGGCAAATTTTTTGCTCGGTTTTGTTGGTGGTAGGACTTGTTTTATGTCTGCCTGGCAGGCTACCACCATCTTGTCTAAGTCTGTCGCCATAACAACAATGTTAACGCATTCTTGTGTTCCGGCAGTTAGAGGTATGACAGCCAGTTCCTCTGTGTTAGAGGATTCCGGGTAAAGCTCGCTTCCATCTTCGGCCTAATCATCACATTCCATCAGGTGAGATTTGGGCCAAGAGTTTCCCCGTTTTGTATTAAAAAAACAAGGAGTCTACGTCATAATAAACACTATTTTTTACTAACTGCTTGATAAAATATTTATAAGATACCCACTTAATTTTGTCAGTTCTTAATGAACTTGTTATAAAATAACTTTTATTTAAGCAATTCTTCAATCAAAACTTACACTGTCTATTTTTCCTGCTACAATTCAGACAACACCGTATTTATAAATTATTCTATTATTAACTTAAAACAAATTGCGTAGATAACCAAAGGTACCTTCTATCTTATAAAGACGTTTTCCTCAATTTCATAAATAAACTCTTATAATAATAATTATACCTCCAGAACTCCAAAACTTTATCACAAAATAAAACAAAATCCAAACAACTGATAATGTAATTATTCCAAGTTCTAACCCAGAAAATGTGGGGAAAATCTTCGAAATTTTTGACAAAAGCTATTTCTCGGTGCCGTTCAAATACTTGAGTCAAAGTACCAAGTACCGAAGCAACTTGGAGTACTTTCTCAATTGTCATTTACCATACAAAAGCACTTTGAATTCTTGTGACGTCATTGAAACTCTGAAATTTGATTTCTGATATGAATCCCGAGTTTAGATAAATTTTAATTTGATATGCTTTTGGGAATTTTGTTCGGAAGATTAGGTAATGTTACGTCATGGGCGTTTGTTGCCTGATGATGATGATTAAACCTGGTCTTTTAGTTTAAGAAGTATGTACGTCAGAAATATGAGAACTATGTGTGCTTTGAAAGTTATAATTATATCAAGTGGATTTCTAATTAATTTTTTATAGTTGAGCATAGAGATATTAGTTATTTCATTTGAAGTTTATTTAGGTACCTAAACGTAGTAAGATGACTTGATAATGTTAAAACATTATCAGGAGACAGAACAGAGCTTCTGTCTCCTGCTTGATGAGGAGGGAAGTGGAACTTATATGTTTTTCCTACTTCTCCGCTGTACTTTTCTGATTAATTTAATCGCGGGATCCAAGACAGTTGAATCGTTTCTCGGGGACTCGTCGGGCTTCATTGGCTCGGCGTTTTTTTTTTGGTGGTTCTTTTGATTGTGGCTTTCATGAGTTGCAGTGCTTGAAAATATATGGCGGGCTTGTCCCAAAAAACATACCTAGATTGATTGATAGATTGGTAATATAGTGCCTATGTATCTACATAGCCTTTTATGTAAGGCTACATAGTCGTTGCGGAATTTGTTCGAAAGAGTCACTGCACCCTGGAACGCAAAGGGCACTAAGAGGAACATTGATGGGTTTTAGTCAGTAAGAGTCTGACACTCCCTTCTGCTCCGCGACACCCATAAAAAAGGGGTACATGGTCGGTAAGTGGCTATGCAGATAGATTGATGATTTCAAAAAGACTCAAAAGACTCAAAGACTCAAACATTTATTTCAATTAAACCATTTACAGGCACTTTTGAATTGTCAAGGTCGGTCGGTCCAAAAAAGATGAAGCTATTTGCATGTTCCAAAGCGTAGATCTCTATGGAGAAGAACGTGCAAGAAACTCCATGGACACTCTTTTAAAAATAATAAATTGTTACAAAGTTTTGTTGACATCGTGTTGAAATTATACATACATGTGAGAACGATGTGACGCGTATGACAAAAACGTCCGAACTAATAAAGGAACAATTTAAAGAAATAATTAGAATAAACCATGGCAGCTGAGAAGTGACCAGTCGCAACCGACGGCACCATGACATGCGCCAGCCCCATTCGTCTCAACCATTTTGAATGGAGCCAAATAATCCAACGCATACGCCACCATCAGCTAGGCTTTTGAGTGAGCATACACTCCCAACCGCCAGGGTACTTGAGTCTATACAATGCAGACACACACATATTTACAAATGTTGGTACTATTGATTTATCTTAAAACCAACAATATCGATATCAACAAAACAATTTCCCATCCCTATTTAATATAGTAAACCCTCTATCGCCACACTAAGTCGAGCCATGAATACAAAGTGACATAGAATGCATTTCACGGAGCTGCCAACATTATATTCCCGAACATAATTCTCTTATTATATAGAAGAATATATTTATATGCAGATTTCGAAGAGAGGTTCCGCAATACTTCTAGAGGTATTGCGGAACCGAGATTCTTTAAAGTGAAAAGAAAATTTTAAAAAAAATTCTAATGGCGAAATTAATTTTCTTTTGTGAAAGAGCGAGAAAAAGTAAAACAATTGAAATTGAGAAGTTGACTGTTTTTGTTGTATATTGAGACTAGCTTTTGCTCCCGACTTCGTTCGCGCATATCTCGTTTTTTTCCATTCCTGCAGTAGTTTTGGAAAATCCTCTCTTAGTGCTTCCCTTTTTTTTTCTTTAGGTATGGGAAATCATCAAATGACTCCTCCCGCTCTGGACGGAGCGGAAGGGAGTGTCAGACTTTTACTGACTAAAACCTATCCATGTTCCTTCATTGCCCTTTGTGTTCCGGAGCCGCGGTATCTCTTTCGAATAGCCCCGAAACTCCGGCAGGCGTCGGCCCCTCTGTGTGCTGACTCTCTTTGAGGCGCGCGTGGAACACGAACGCGCCGTCGATACGGCCTGTCGTCATAAGACGGACGGACGGCAAGCTACCCATAGCTCAACGCCCACAGGCCCGCGCCTACGGTGGCCTCCGGCCACTTCGACATGTTTACAGCAAAAATAAATTATAAAAGTCTTCAAATTAAAAAAAAAAGGGTACATGTGAAAAATTCTTGCACTGGCAATCCTGCGTTGGCAACAACGCGACGATAGTAAGTATCAATTTTTAAAACGTCAAGTCTATATTTTTGGCTGGAAAAACTAGCGCCGCACTTAGGTGGTAAGTGGTCTAAATGGTGACCTCTGCAAAAGAACGTTTGTCGCAACGCAAGATTAAACAACTAAAATGTTACTTCATCCAAAAATAAACATGTTGATAGTAATAATATTATGTATAAAATATTTAATAATAGGTACAAGGCTAGTCAGGAAATGATAAACATTTACTTTACAAGAAAAGTTATATAAAGCGCTCTTCCTCTCTCCTAATTATTTAAACTTTTACTGTGCCCGACAGGGTCCATAATTATTTATTTTTATTCATTTTACTATCTTCTGTATATTTTATTGCAATTGCAATAAACATTTTGAGATTTGAAATTTTAGATTTGCTCCTTGGATTTCAGTCTTTTGACCAAGATTTCAACTACATAAAACCACCCAACGTATCTCCTATCGCCCCAAAAATCGATAACCCCGACCCATCGACCGCCAATCGGTTAAATAAAGGCAATCGGCTTAAAGTTCAGGGTGACAGAACTAATAAACGAGCTTCTGTTTGTTTGTGCCGCGCTAATCTCCGCACCCTGATTGATTTTGCGAAACTGAATGACAATGGGGAAAGGGTTCGTTGATTTGGCGATGCTGGGATATTGTAGTTGACTTATCATCTGCCTAGCCTTTTCAAAATGCCGTAAATAACAATTTGTTTTTTTTTTTCACGGAAAAATTAAATTGTGGTTTTCTTCCGTTTTTTTCGCTTGCTACATGGAAAAATTAAGAGAAGGAATCCTTTGGAAAGAAACAGATTTTTTTCGAATGTTTCACTTGATGTTTTGAAAAGAAGAAAAAAACAATTTTTATGGAGTTTGAAAAATATTTTTTTATTTGTAATTTTATTCACCTAATTACAAATTTAAAAAAATAAAACATACCGGGAGGTGAATACAAAACATGAAAAGTTTCCCGTTTCTTTCATATTTATCGGTTTTTTGGTTTTATTGGAAAAAAAACATGAAATATATCCTAGCCTTCTATCCTAGATCTTCTTCAAACTTTCGAATGTAACATTGAAAAAAAAAAAACAACGGATTTGGAAAGAAACGGGACTTTTTCCTGCTTTTTTCAACGCTATTCAAAACTATATTGGCGGCTTCCAGTCAAACCGGATTTAGCTGAAAACCAGTATTTTACGTGGAGCGGCTGCCTACCAGACCTCCATGACCCAGTAACTGGGAAACACGGTTCGCCTTGGCAAGACTGTCCGTAACGACTGCCAAAGATCTCCAAATGATTATATTTATTTAAACCTTTGGGACTATTTTGACCACAAAAATGCCTGAGTCGTTCGTGGAATCAAATTTCTAGCCGTGGAATGAACAAGTGCTACTGCACTAATATTTTTTACTATACAATTTTTTTGAAATTAAAGTTTAGTGTTATCTTAATTCAACAGAAAATTAATTAATGTTAACTTGAAGAAAAAAACAGCTGTTATATTTTTGGTTGTATAATTCTATTGTCCATGTCATGTAGAGGACAGCAGATTAAGGATAAAATTGTGCCTGAAATTTCTTTTCAACTTCAAATAATTTCAAACTTGTGAAGTGAAATCAATATTAAATATTATATAGCTGAAGAGTTTGTTCGTTTGATTGAACGCGCTAATCACAGGAACTACTGCCGTGTCGATTCTGTCGACATCTCAAAGTGATCACTTAGGTGGAGTGAACGACAAGTGAGCTGTCATGCCATCTTGTTTGTATGGTTTGACAGTTTACTTGTCGTTCACTTCGCCTAAGTGTTCACTTCGACATGTGTACAGAATCGCGCTGCTGGTTCGAATTGAATTTTTTTTTAACACGCTACATCTGGGTAAGCTCGCTTCATCGTAGAATTTGTCTCTGTCATCTTTGACCTAGACTAGAGTCAAGAGCAAACTTCTCTTAGATAAAAAAAAATGCCTATTTATCAAGGAAGGCTATAAAATTACGCTACGAACAATAGGAGCGGAGCAGATGGAGACGAAGTTTCAATAAATCTTCAACATTTATTTCAACTTCTATCAGGAACGAAGGTCAAAGTCAAGTGAGAGTTTGAGTATCTTCCCAAATTAGCGAGTAACAGTCTAGAATTTCAATAAAAACCTAGCTCATTCACACACTGCGAGTTTTGGTGTACTCAAAACTCGCAGTTCATAACATCTGTGCTATACTATATATTTAGATGTAGTATTTGGCTACAGTGTCATTCATTGGGGCACTTCATTAATCTTGGTCGCGCTGGACGGTACATGCGGTATGTAGCCAGTGAGAATAAATTAGATTTATTTTGTTTCAAATTGTTTGAATGGATTTGTTTTATTACAAAATTAGGTCGAATACGGTAATAGAGATTATAATATAAATAGAGCACGCGTGGACTAGTTTTAAGCTAGTGCACTAAAAAATTTGTTTTCCTTGAGTTCTTTGTGTGACGGAGCACGCTTGCCTAGAAGTAACTTATTCACTCTTGACTTAAAGACTCGCAGGTTGTAGCTATCAGGAAACACAGACTCCGGCAGAGTATTCCACTCCTAAGCTGTACGCACTATGAATGTGTTCTCAAAACGTTCGGTGCGTGTGGATGGGATGTCCACCATGTCCGGTGGCGCATCGCCGTAAGTCTCGTGGTCTGATATCGGAAAGGGCTTGGCGGAATTAAATTATGCAAATTCGTCGTAGACTCCCCAAAATGCAACCGAAACCGACAGGTAGTCTTTTCGTGGAGCTATGACGACAGAGGATCGTTAAATTTTGCACCAATACGTAATCTATACTAATATTATAAAGCAGAAGAATTTGTTTGTTTGTTTGATTGTTTGATTGTTTGATTGTTTGATTGTTTGATTGTTTGATTATTTGATTGTTTGTTTGTTTGTTTGGTTGAACGCGTTAATCTCAGGAACTACTGGTACGATTTGAAAAAATTTTTCAGTATTAGATAGCCCATTTATCGAGGAAGGCTATATATCATCACGCTAAGACCAATAGGAGCGGAGCAGTAATGACAAATGTTACGCAAACGACGTTGCACGGGTCATCTAGTAATCTATATACATTTAAATAAATGAATCCCTATTTCCCTGGGTCATTGCATCACACGTGAACGTCAGGGCCGATTTCGCAAATTCTTTGTTTTGTGTTTGTTACTGTCAGGCGAAGGTACGTAGGTAAGGACTTATGAAAGAAAGAAAATTGCAGTTGACGGGAACGAAGCCGCGGGGGATAACTAGTAGTAATATTAATTCATGTATTTAGATAATTTTAACCCATTGCACAAAAACACAATTTGAAATTAGACAAAAGCCAGAGAAAAACGGAAATGCACTTATTAAATATGAAACAGCTGATTACCACCTCTATCTATATATTAAATAAATAAGAAGTTAAACTATACTGCATTAGATAATAATATTTTATTGTAAGCTAGACACCATATCCTACCTTGAATGCATAAAACGCCCGTGATATATTGAGAAGAAAATGCACGAGCATTTCTAATGAGCATGAAATGTATGAGCATTTTACTAAGTAGGTACGGTTTTAAATCCGCTAGAAGCTAACTTAGTTTTTATGCAAGTGTTCTTATTGCATTTTGCAATGAGTTCAAAAATTTTGTAAATGCTGTTTAAGTTCAAAATAAAAATGTAGTTAGCAGGGCATGAAAAGCTTCTGCTACCATATCATGCTGTATTCGTATGTGTGCAATAAAGAATCAGAATGGAGACTTCATCTAAACTATTAAATGTTTACGATATCTGTGTAAACTTATAATAAAGTTCAATTGTGACTAAATTTTTCTTAATTTATAACATTGATATTTTTTTGTTTTTTTTAAATTAATGTTTTTCGTGACTTAATTTTATAATCATATTATTTTGTAATTTTTCCCTTCGTTTTTAAAGTAAACTTGGAATATTAATTTTTATGTAGGTACTAAATTGTAACTTTTACAGAAGTCATTGGCTCCTGAAATACAAGTGCTTACTGTACCTACTTACCTACCTCAATTTTTTTTACAAAACAGTTAAACCCTGACTGGTTTAATTGTTGTGAATAAAGAATTATTTACTAAACATAATATTGGCAAAATATAGCTTTTTTGTAATCGGTAGTCGTATGAATAACAAGCCCAAACTTTTCAGAATTCGGTCATCATATTTTAAAACATAGCCGACGCTTCTTGATACCCCGTGGCACCAGCAACGCCTCCATCCACGAAACTTCAACAAACTTTATTACACTGCTCCAACACATTCGCTTAAGCAGTAAACCATTTTACCTTTTAGACAACTAACTCAACATACGCAACAATAATTCGACCCGCCTCATTCCACAGGTCATAACCGTAAGTTATAAGAGAAATATATTTTGTTATTTCTGACTACAACGCCGCCAAAATTAACATTTGCAATCCTACCGTAATTATGCAGAAGGAATAGAGAACATAATTTTATGTTATAACCACAGATATTTTAAATGGCGACGGTGTATAAATTAGAGAGCGAGGCCAAGGAGTATTCATAAGTCAAGGTATATGTAGAAACTGAACAGACGATTGAATGGCATGATTGAAGTTTCCGTTACAGACAGCTAGGACCTTGGTCTCGTCTAGTACAAATATAAAAAAAAGATTGATGTATAAAAGCGTGAGTTTGTGACTAAATTAAAAACAAAAATATAATAATTTATCATTTTAGGAGTGATAGTCTTTCAAATGGCCACTTTCTCACATTCTTAACGGCTGAACGTAGACATTTTGGGCAAGAGTTGACACATGGGTAGCCCTTAAATCCTGAAATAGGACGTAGAATAAATACATTTTATCCCGGAATTAATTCCCTTGAGATGTTTTAGGGACTTTTAGTTCATTAAATTGGTAAACAAGTAAAAACCTAAATCAAAATGATGTGAATATTCTGCAACCTGCCTCACACATACCTACATACACCTGCCAAAGCTGCGCTCTGTAGCTCAACATAATACTCTAAGCCACATAACATTGTATATTTATTGGGCGTCTGCCTCCCTCCGGTGTAGTGCCATCCTTCATGTGGCGACGTTAATATCAGGGATGAGCGGGGGCCCGTTTTTGCGTAGAGCCTCTACTAGGCTAATAGCGGTGCAAGGAGTGAGCGGATAGCGGATGACGGTTCATTAGAGTTCGTAGTTAATTAGGCTGTTTTTGATGTTTTCTTCTACCTTTTCTGTTACTTATATGAGGTTTATAAAAGAAAAATACTCGCACGAAGCGTTTCATGTTGTTTGTTTTTTTGTTTAATGCGCTCAGCAAAGGAGTGGAACTCTCTGCCTGCGTCTGTGTTTCCGAACGCTAGCAACCCTAATCTTTTCAAATTTGGAGTGAATAAGCTACTTCTGGGCAAGCTCGCTCCATCGTAGACTTTGCCTCTGTTATTTCTGACCAAGACTAAAGTCAAGAGCAAAAAAGCGGTAAGTATACTATGTTTTTCGTAGCATAGCATTGATAAGAAAAAAGTGATATAACATTGACAGAAAGGCAACTTAAACAGATTTCATAACTTTTTAAATTAAATATGTATTTAAACGGTGTACTTCCCCCTCATTTAGTCTAAAAAAATGTCTTTGGTTATGTTTTAATTACATACCAAATTATCTTGAATGCAACAGCTTAATTTATTAAACCCTCAAATCCGCTATTTTCTTTAAACTTGCACCCCACAAGAAGATACCGCTAAAATTAATTACATTTATGACGGCTAGGTAATTAGTGATTAAGTATTTGCGCTCAGACCTTAACACTAGATTGTACGCTTGCCTGCTGGCAGCGAGGCTTGCATATAAATGATATGCTCGCTGGTTTGAGGGGGTGAGCAGAGAGTGGAGGATGGCCTAGATATTTTGTAGCAGTAAAATTAATTCTTTCACTGTGGAAATAGTATTTAAGCAGACCGTCCAAAAACATGAAAAAGAATCAACGCATGACCTTTCCAACTGACTTACCATCAAACGCCATGAAAAGCGAAAACAATACAGAAAACACCGACTCACGCGTCACTCACAAAAAATAAACCCGTCCGTTTGTTCCTGACAAAAAAAAAAGCTTTCCAAATGCGAGTCCAGCCACGAACAATGAAGGGTTCCGTAGTATTCACAAAAAAAAAAAAAAATCTGCCCAGTGCAACCGTTTGGGCACGACAAACCGACCCACGAACAACATAGTGCTCAAACTCAAACTCAAACTCAAAGCATTTATTTCAATAAGACCATTTACAGGCATTTTTGAATTGTCCAGATTGGCCGGTCAAAGAGATGAAGCTATTAGAATAGTTCATATCGAGATTGCTACCATGTACCGTTTTATTTGCGAGTTTCCGATATTTCGGCACTGTTGCAAGCGCCATGATCACGGAGTAATATCGGAAACTCGCAAATAAAAAGGTACGTGGTAGCAATCCCGATATGAACTATTCTAATGTTAGTGACCATGAAAGTTTAAAAAGAGATGAAGCTATTTTCACGTTCCAAATCGTAAATCTCTATGGAGAAGAACGATCAAGACCCTCCACGCGGACACTTAGAAATAATAAATAGTAACAAGTTAAGGTTTCATTTCAAGTTGAAATTAATCTTCTTTATATATAAAAATGAATTGCTGTTCGTTAGTCTCGCTAAAACTCGAGAACGGCTGAGCCGATTTCGGTAATTCGTTTTTTGTTTAGTTCGCCATACAGGGAAGGTTTAAAAGCAAAAAAAAAATGGGTAGGTAGGGTTGCCAGTTGACGGGAGCGAAGCCGCGGAAGACAGCTAGTACATATATAAAATAACTAGCTGCCCGGGCTCACGTTGCTTTGCCAAAAAAAAAATAAGTACCCTACATCCAATGACATATTATATTTAGACACGTCATAAACCAACATCACGGCGCTTTAAAACGGCGAAAATACTAGATAGCTACTAATACGCATGAAGAAAGGGAAAGAAAATAATATGTCACCGTACGGCGGGATGCCTGTTGTTAGAGGGAGATAAATATACATCTTCAGTTACGTCACAGGATAAGTGATAGTGAAATTGACATCAAAACAATTAACGTAGTGTCGCGCGACAGGTTGGTGCGTAACTAAGCGCGATGTGGCCAATTGGCTTCATTTCGTGTTTTAATTTTAGAGTGCGGACAACGTATCTATAGTTTTATATATCATTGCCTACATCCCATTTTCACATCTACTAAGTCTACACAAAAATAAATTCATAAAAATTGGTCTAGCCGTTTTGGAGGAGTTCAATAACAAACGTGACACGGTGTTTTATATATATTAGAAGACTAGCTGATCGGCAAAAGTTATTTTGCCGATTAAAAAAAAATTAACCCACGACCTATGCTCAGTACCTATCAAACATACACAAAAAAAATAGTCAAGCCGTTTCGAACGAGTTCGATAAAAATCACCGTTACACGAGATTTTTATACATTAGATGATATAATATCCCATACGGAATCCGTTTTTCGATCGTCTTTTTGAGATACAGAACCCTTAAAAACAGAAACCCTTCTGAAAATAAACGCAACGAAACGGTTATCCATCACTAAAAGTCCCAAGTGCTTTCCTAAAACTAATTTACGGGAACAACATTATTGTGAGCCTGAAAAAAAATACTTTCGCGCTGAAAAAATTTAGCCTTCTTATATTGTGAAGTGAGAGGTTCTTGGTGAACGTTTCAGTTAGTTTTCAGGAGCTTGTTGATGGGTTAAGATGGTCGTTTGCAGTTATTGGGCTCGTCAAAAAAAATATACTTTCCGACCTACTTTGGTGTGAAAGTTTTTTTTAACCAGTCATGATTGTGTTTCGTGTATTTAAAATAATAGCTAAGTTACTTATCAAAACTTACTTATGCCAACAAAATAAGAACTTTTCAAAAAAATTCAGTGTGGCTTCATGACTGAAAAAAAGGTGGGTCTCGTCATTTAAAACTAAAAAATTAAATCGAAGATAATCATAAGAGTTTTAGTAATTTTAAGAGCTTAGCTTTTATTCTTCACAATAATAAATTACAATATCCATAGGTTAATAACAACAAAGGTCAATGTACTATCAGTACGTAATAATACATAACATGTGACGACACGGTTGGCGCAGTGGTTGAGCGATTGACTGCTACGCAGCATGTCGCGGGTTCGATTCCCGCACGGAACAAATATTTGTGCGGCCTACATGTATTTGTTCCGAGTCTGGGTGTTTTCTATCTATAATATGTATGTATTTACAAAAAAAAATGTATATAAGTAGTTTATCAGCCATCTCGTTACCATAACACAAGCATTAAGTTGCTTAGCTTGGGACTATATGGCGTTGTGTGAAATGTCCAAGGATATTATATTATTATTATTATGTGAAAACTTTGTCATTTCAGTACTAGTGTACTGTGAAATACGCTTAACTTCATTTCGTACCGAAAACTCTGATGGGAGCGTAATTTGTAAGCGTGTTCTAAAATCATTTAAGCTGTTTAGAAATACGCTTAACTTCATTTCGTACCGAAAACTCTGATGGGAGCGTAATTTGTAAGCGTGTTCTAAAATCATTTAAGCTGTTTAAAACCCATCAAGGATGCACTTAACAAATCCCAAAAAAAAAAAAAAAAAATATAATTCACCTAGAAAAAAAGTCCAGAGCGACATATCTAAGTCTCTGAGTTACCCAGTGTCCTTTTCCCGCTTAATCTATTTAGTCCTTAATCCAAATATGTGACTAAGTTTTACTATTTTGTATTGATATAATAATATACCTAAAATAATGTTGAATTTATAATTTTGGTTAAATTTCGTAAAGTTCGTAAATATTTTCTTGAAAGACAAAAAATATTTTAGTACAGGTACGTCTCAGATCATAAAAGCCAACTTCTAATTAGGTATAACAGAGTGCATACAGTATACAACATCAGTTTTAGAAAAAAAATCTGCATCAAGCATACTGACATAGTACAGAAACCACCAATACTCTCATTAAATAACTCTAATGAAAAGTCTTAGTATTTTTATTTTATATTTATTTTTCAGTAGATAGATAGATTTTATTTCTACCATTGTTGGTGTAGAAATATTATACCGCGTGTATCTGACATCGACGCACAAACGATTTCCATGGGTCCAGGGCATGATTCTGGTCACCCTAGACTTAGAATTTTTCGTCGGCTTTTTTCTCATTTTTTCATTTTTGTCAAGGTTTTTTTTTACTTTAGACTGCTCTTAATCGTTATTCTGACCGAACCCAATGAGATTTTTAATAAAAAAATAATTAATTAACTACTTTCTGGTAACTAATTATACCTATTTGTGGTACCTACTCTTGAAAAAAATGAGAAAAGAACCGACGAAAAATTCCAACACTGGGGTGTCCAGAATCATACCCTGGACCCATGGAAATCGTTTGTGCGTCGATGTCAGATACACGCGGTATTATAATCCTGTTTAAAAAATAATCCCTTTAAAAATATAATCCTATGTATTTTTCTCAGAGGATTATATTTTTCTGACTGCAAGAAAAATGTACATGGGAGTGACATCTATTACTCAGTTACCCCGGAGTGTCCCTTCCCTGCAAAGTGACATCCGCTAAATCTATTTGTGCAATACTCTGGCTGCAGATTGAATAACAGTAACAAACGGCTTCAAGTGGTCCCTTGCTGAGTTCGCTATTATACTCTATTAAGGCAAAAGGCTTTTAATGCTAGCTTGAAAGTAATGCTGTTTGTGTAAGTTTTATTTTATTTTAAATAGCTTGTGATAAAGAATAAGCATAATGTTGACTTGGTGTATTTATTAATATTAAATATTAGCGACCCGCCCCGGCTTCGCACGGGTGCAATGCTGATACTAAATACACTACAGAAAAACTGTGATGTTTTATACATATAAACCTTCCTCTTCAATCACTCTATCTATTAAAAAAAACTACATCAATCCGTTGCGCAGTTTTAAAGGTTTAAGCATACAAGCATACATACGGATATAGGGACAGAGAAAGCGACTTTTTTATACTAAAGCAAAAAAGAATTGTGGATGCTGGAGCAAGGGACGAATAAACATTTTGTAATATTGATAGTTGCCTCAAGTTTCGACGATTGCCTCCTTCACAAACTATTCCGTATTTCCGTTTGATTTTGCTGTATTGACAACTTGGCAGTTTTTCACACTAACTAATTAAATAATGATGTCAGAAGTGGAAAATAATCTTAAAATATGAAATTCTTCCGTTACTGAGTTACTGACAGACAACGCACAGCCGAAACTACTGGTTGCAGAAAGCTGAAAGGATCATGACCAACGATGTATGGAAATCCGTCTTAAGTTGAAACACAATAAATCTTTATTTATTATAGACTACGCTTTATATACTAATAAATAAAAGTGTTCATTTTCATACAAGTATCCGAGTTTTAAAGTAATTAAACAAATTCGGAGATAACCTAAAAATTGTGTCTAAACTACTCGCAACTTATAAAATGACCACAGATCAGTCATGTAGGTACAAACCACAAAGTTAGTTAAAAACAAAATAAGAGAACAGCTGCCAATTGAAAAAAAAACGTGAATAATCGTGCTTTTTATGGCCTCGCAGCGTTGATGTTACATTATCGAAATAAAACAACTTTTTTTCCAACCTACCGTGCTTTTTAGGATTCAGTACTTTGAGGGTAACCAACGGAGGCCGTGTCACCCGCGTCCGTAGGAGAATACCCTTCAGCGAATCCCTACACGTGGTCCCCGGGTGGTGCTAAACAGGTGACACTAACCGCCTCCGTGGTCTAGTGGTTATACCACTCGATTCAGACCCAGAGGTCCCGGGTTCAATTCCCAGTGGGGGCAAATTTTTTGCTCGGTTTGGTTGGTGGTAGGACTTCTAAGTCCGCCTGGCAAGCTACCACCATCATGTCTAAGTCTGTCGCCATAACAGCAATGTTAGCAGCATTGTTGTGTTCCGGCAATTAGAGATATGATAGCCAGTTCCTCTATGTTGGAGGATTCCGGGTGAAACTCGCTTCCATCTTCGGCCTAATCATCACTTTCCATCAGGTGAGATTTGGGCCAAGAGTTTCCCCGTTCCGCATAAAAAAAAAAAAAAAAAAAAACGAATTTATCTCTAGGAAATCGATCTATCAGAAGTCAATTTATTGCTGAATTCTTTCCTGCGATTTGGATAGATTTAAAAATCGATCTTGTTTAGGAATAATCGCCATCCCTACCGGTACGTCTGTCATCTGCCTTGACAGTTGCATTTGCGTGAGACGAAACACAAAAATAAATATTTTCACAACGGAACTATGGAATACATAATTATACAGTACCTACGTTATGATGATGATATTACTAATTATTTAGCTATTTATGAGTTTAATATCATTTTCGTGATGTTTTTATGTAAAGGCTCATACTTACGTGACTCGGACAAATGAAGAGAACGAAACGTCCATCATGACCATACGGAAATATACCTAGCAATCGTTAATTTACTGTTTATCTTAAAATCATAATTCCGGATACGAAAATGAAAATTCCTGAAGTGAAAAGCTTGTAAAAAATAAGCAAATAATTTGTATATTAATTTGGTTTTCATACGTGCAACTTTTCTAGACTGGTTTTGCTCATGATCCTTTAGCATTTAGGCTCTTTGAGGAGTGTAAGGACACTAAGAGAAGATTTCCCGAAATTCATACGGAGACGGGAAGAAACGTAATATGCGAGAACGAAGTCGCGAGCAACAGCTAGTACCTAATATATAATAACATCAGTCAGGCTTGCATTTCCGAAGAGTTAACTATAGGCGTGCTTGTACTACGCCCTCATTTCGCTAAGAAAGAAAGAAAATTAATTTACTCCGGCAGAAGCGACACACAAAAAAAACTTTTTACAAAAAAATACAACCGACTTCCAAAAAAAAAACTACAAAGTAAAAAATAACTTTAACTTCGGAACTCGGTGTTTTTGTTAGTTTGTTCGTATTTTGACACCGACTTCCGAAGTTAAAGTTATTTTTTACTTTGTAGTTTTTTTTTTGGAAGTCGGTTGTATTTTTTTGTAAAAAGTTTTTTATTTTTGACTTTTTAGTGGTACCCCACACCTAACAAAACCACTGCAAAATCGATACCATACGATTTTCAAAAGTTCCCCTCGACTTCTCTGGGATGACATCATCAGATCCTGGTTTCCTTATCATGGGACCATTTGGGAAGTATACCCTTTCCAACAAAAAAATCATTTTTAAAATCGGTTGGCAAGTGACGGAGTTATGCCCGAACAAACATAAAAAAAAAAAAAAAAAAAAATACAAACATCCGAATTGAGAACCTCCTCCTTTTTGGAAAGTCGGTTAAAAACAATATAAATTACCAAACTAAAAATACAGAATTAAAAGAAAACATCATCTAAAAACTAAACTAAACCAGAAACATTTATGTTGCCTATGTCAGGCCGGGCATCAACCTACCACGAATCTCTGGTCACACCAGAACACAGTTCAACAGTTGTCTATGGCGCGATCGTGACATCCGGCACTAACTGACATTGACAATTTGACAAGTTGACGCTAGTTGCATTTAATTTCCATTTTGTGGCGCTTAGCCAATAACTAGAAACTAGGCACAAATACAGACTCCAAGCTTCCACTGAAAGATTTGAAATGGAAAACTACAGTAAAAAAACGGGAAAAAACATAATTTTTGCTCAATACACTATTCAAATACCTATCAACAAACTAGCTGACCCGCGCAACTTCGTCTGCGTCACATTTTTCATTACTGTTCCGCTCCTATTGGTCTTAGCGTGATGATAGATAGCCTATAGCCTTCCTCAATAAATGGGCTATCTAACACTGAAAGATTTTTTTAAATCGGACCAGTAGTTCCTGAGATTAGTGCGTTCAACCAAACAAACAAATTCTTCTGCTTTAGTATATATAGTACTAGCTGACCCGTGCAACGTCGTCTGCGTAACATTTTACATTACTGCTCCGCTCCTATTGGTCTAAGCGTGATGATATAGACAGCATTCAGCATCTTAACATAATATTTTTTCCTCGAAACCCCAATACACCATGGAAATTGGGATGTCCTCTAGACAGTCTATAAATCTATCGACGATTTATTATACTGACATAAATATAATATTAACATTTGTATATTTATATCTGACTCTGCGTCTCTCTTATGCGGGATTGCTCTTGGTGACCTTGAGGTCAAACATTCAGTGTGTTACTTTAAACATCAGATAGTATAGGTAATCTCCAAATTTTCCGCTTTATCCATTACAATAATAAAAGACGCACAGTTAAAAACAACTGAATTATATCTGCATCCGGACCGTTCCAGTTCCATCCAGTTACAACCGGTTCAGTCATAACTCAAGGGTTAACAGTGTTGCATCGCGGACAAAAGATATTAAATATTTTACGACCCTTTTACAATGGTAGCCGTAAATCCATGGCGGTCGCTTCCATAGTCCGCCGAATATTGATTCTTAAGTATGGAAATTCTTTAGCAAAAGAGAGGGTAGATGGAAATAAGTGAGATAAGTGTTGTTATCTCTTTCGTTTTAGTAATAAAAAGGTTTTATTTAATGTTCGCGCCTTTATGAGGGTTCCCAGTGATTTGAATAGTGGCAATATGGAGTCGGTTCATACTGTATAAGCCACAGGGTGTTTTTAAAGGTTGACCTTATTTTAGATAGGTTTTTGTCATAAATTTCAGTTTAAGAAATTTTGGTCTGATGTCGTAGATTTTTGACAGTCAAAAGAAGTTATTTTTGCGGGTGTTTTTCTACATCTACTTATCGTAATATATATACGAATCTCTTGTCACGGTGATTGTTATTGAAATACTTTTCATAAAATTGTTTGTGTATATCTGAGAACAGGTTGTGGGCAATTTTTTTCATATGGCAAAACAACCTGTGCAAATGCCTCATTATCAAATACAAATGCCATCAGATAGCGTTTTGATTTTATCGTCACGCATATGACGGTTCTGCGAGTGGCATCGTCTGTTTGACGCGAGAGCGTTTTCGGGCTCTTCGCGTTGTCCGTCCAAATGTAACGATCAATCGTTATTGTTATACAATAAGACGTTTTGTCGAACAACGCGTGTCGCACTTTAGCGTGTTTCGCTACGGCGCGGCGTGTACGGGCGCACAAAAAAAAGACATCGTCATCGCATCACCACTTACCACCAGGTGAGATAGTGGTCAAACGCATGCCTATCATCAGTGAAGATAAATATATAGATATAACTAGATGACCGGCGCAACTTCGTCTGCGTCACATTTTCCGCTCCTAAATATATTGCAACAAAAAATTGAGATGTAAGCTACCCTATCTCTCAAGTTGGATCGAACTGCACATGGTGTGCGAATTTTATTATAATCGGTTAAGTGGTTTAGGAGTCCATTGAGGACAAACATTGTGACACGAGATTTATATATATTAAGATTATATGCATAATTTTCTAAATGAATGGACGGTTTTGTACATTATTGAAGGCATTCAATCTTTGTTTGAACTACACTAACTGCCGCCGAATGCATCAGAAATCTGCAAAAGTGATCCTATGTGGAACTTTAAATTCACATTTGTGATTCATACATACATCAATGATGTTCCAAATAAAGGAGTATTCATTGAATGAAAAAAAAAAAATAATAACTTGCTGTTAAAACAACACCCCATAACAATTGCTATGGAGGTACCTATAGAAAACAAGCTGAACAATTCAACTTCCTCTTCGTCACTTTTTTCATAAATGCTCCGCTCCTATTGGTCGTAGCGTGATGTTATATAGCCTATAGCTTTTCTCGTTAAATGGGCTATCCAACACTTAAGATTTTTTTCAATTCGAACCAGTAGTTCCTGATACAAGCACATTCAGCCTAACAAACTTTATAATATTAGTACCTATATATAAGTTGATTTCATATTTCAGTGTTTTACGAATTGAAGTTCAATATGGGCAAGAGATGCCATCATATCTTTAGTGTATTCTTTAGAAACCAATCAGTTTGTAGGTAAAAAACTTATTAGAATAGAAATGATTCTTTCAGAAAAAAAAAATAATTACTAGACGAGATCAAGCAAAAAATTCACTGAACTTCAGTTACCTTTTCTAATTAAAAACCATTTAAATGGCAGCTAGATTACTAGGCTTCATCTAGGAATAATTACACTGGATAATTAAAAGCAATGAAAAAAGATTGAGAAATTAATTGTAACACGAAATTCTAGTGAAACTTCCACACAAAAAAAAATTAAACTTTATCTCCAATAGGTTCCGTTACCGAAGGGCTACCAACGGAACCCTAATACTTGCCTACCCTAAGCCTCCGCCGTCCAACCATCCGTCAGTAGGCTGTATCTCAAGAACCATACAGGTAGACATTTGAAATTATCACAGTGTCTATTTCTATTACCGCTGTTACAACTTATTTTAAAATAAATTAAAAAATAAAGAGGGCTCCTAAATACAAGAAAAGTGTTTTTTTTTCGGTTTATAGTGCGGAAACTTTCGTGTGAGTGTCTGACTCGAACTTGGCCGGTTTTTTTTATTATATCTGCGATATTCACTAGATCCCTTTATAAGTTTTCATCAGCACAGATAACGGAATTCCAAGACCAGTGGGCCAATTCTACTTATTTTTAAACAACATTCACATTCGCATGTCAATCGCAAACTGCCAAAAAAGTCTTAATTTTCATACATTGTTGACAGATTGCGACTGAGATGCGAATGCGATGCGAATGTGAAAATTGGTAGAATTGAAAGAAAAGAAAGAAAAAGAATTTATTCCGCCAGAAGCGACACACAAAACTTAAAAATAATAGAAAAACAATTTATCAACTAAAAAAAAAATTAAAACTAAATAAGACCCTGATACATACTTATATTGTTGTCAATGTCAGGCAGGGCCGAACATCACAGTTCTACATTTGTCTATAGAGCGACCGTGACATCCGGCACCGACAGACTGACAGCGACAACTGACAAGTTGACACAAATAATATAAACACATAGAATTTCCATTGGCACTCTGAGCTGTACTCCATGCCAAAGTTTAATACTAAACCGATAATCCGTTTCTACATGAACGCCCATCAGACAAGCTGAACTTTGTTACTGTTATTAGTTTAATATTGTTTGTAAAACAAGTCAATTATAAACGAAGCTATATTGAATTTATATTTTGATGGATGGACGAGAATTAACTTGTTGAAGCCGTCATCATTATATTGGTCTTAGACTCGAAGCGAAGTTTTTTCTATCAGCGACAACGATTGTCAAAAATAAAAGCTCGTGGCTAAATAACACCACCACACACCACATGCCACATGCCACATGCCACATGGACGAATTCAATGTTAAGCAATGCATGCCGAGGTTGATCTGTGTATGTATCCATCTTAAAATATCGAGACTTCTCCGTGCTTCGGAAAGCACGTTAAGCCGTTGGTCCCGGCTGTCATTTGAAGATCTTTGCCAGTGTTTACGGATAGTCAGAAGCCAGAAAATCTGAATTCCGATACTGTGTTTCAGCATATTTTTATAGAATACAAGCTTGAAATAAGAATTGTGTAAAATAAGTAAATTGTAATGCCATGCCATGTCATTCAACCCACGCTATCTGACGACTATTTGGTGCCCAAGTTGTCAACCAAGCCAGCCAAACATGGAGAATAGAAATTATATTCCATGCAGCCAAGTCAGCCAAAGAGAAGTTGGTGACATGAGGTGCTTTTTCTCTGTGAAAACCCTTTCGAACGGTGAAAAATTATATTAATCTTGTATAAATAATTGTGATTATTCGTAAAGTGTTACCCGTTTCACAATTATTATAACTCTTTCTGATATTTAATCCGATATGTTAACTATTTAGATTTATGGACAACAATTAAAAAAAGTTAGATTCATAAATCCATCGGTCCAGCCAAGATTGTAGAGCTTTGATCGAATTATTATCCTTTGTTGTGTATCGGCGTGCTCTGTCCAGTTGATGATCAAAAGCATTTCATTTTATTTTATTTATTGCTCATATTTAAAACCAATATATCTTGCTTGTGTTATGCATTTTAATACGTTTTTATATCGAAAATAAAAGATCAAGAAAGTGTTTCTTTTAAACTAAATACATAGAATATAGGTTAATCTCAAATAATTAAGACTATAATTTAGTTAACTAATTGGACATGTTTAAAAATTGTTAACTAATACATTGTATAGGACATGCTATAAAATTGTTAACAAATTTATAAATTGTATACTTTTTGCTGTGCCCTGCAGGGTCCGTAATTGTTTCCTAGCTTGAAGCACATTATAAGATCTTCACACATTACATTAAGGAATGCAAATAAAGAATATGAATATCGTTCCAATATTCCCTGGAAGATAAAATAGATATAATATACCCATATTTTGACAGTTTTTTTAAGTTTTTTTTTGCTGGAAACATCCCTTTGCGTACTCTTCACTATTTTGTATTTAATTTTATTTATTTATTTATTTCATCTTACATTTACCATTACAGCCTAGACCAATGCGATAAATGCGCTTATCCTAACTTATTCTAACAAAATAGGTCCGTCTCACTAGCAATCAGGTTGAGCGTGCGGATTGCGCGCGTCAGCGGCGCCTCCCTTAGAAGGTTGGTCCGACTGCGTGGCTCCACCAGCAAGCGCGGTCGCCGTCGTCGCCACACGTACCTATCAGGGACACATAAGTTCACCTGCCCTAAGTTGCATTGTGCAAGTTTCCTCTCAAAATTTTGAAGATATGTGAGGTGAGTGCTAAATCCCTCCTAACCCTTAAGTCGTTGTATCCCACCATACCTAAAATAAATAAGGTGGGATACATAATCGGATAAAATGGATAGACACCATAATACCTTTTTTTTTTTTTTTAGGCATGGGAAATCATCCAATGACTCCTCCCGCTCTGGGTGTAGCGGGAGGGAGTGTCAGACTTCTACTGACTAAAACCCATCCATGTTCCTTCATTGCCCTTTGTGTTCCGGAGCCACGGTGGTTCTTGCGAATAATCCCGCGGCTCCGGCAGGCGTACGCCCTTTCGGGCCCCTCTATGTTGCTGACTCTCTTTGAGGCGCGCGTGGAACACTAACGCGCCGTCGACACGGCCTGTCGTTACTGGACGGACGGACGGCGAGCCACCCATAGCTCGCCGTCCACAGGCCCACGCCTACGGTGGCCGGAGGTCACGGCGGCGCGCCGCCCAAGCGGGGCACACCTGCACAGTGTGCTCCACCGTGTCCTCCGGTCGATCCTCGCAGTGGTGACACCCGGGCGTTTCCTCCCGCCCGATTCGGTGCAGGAACCTCCCGAAACATCCATGTCCGGTGAGGACCTGCGTCAGGCGGAAGGTGAGGACACCCTAGACTTAGAATTTTTCGTCGGCTTTTTTTTTCATTTTTTTATTTTTTCAAGGGTTTTTTACTTTAGACTGCTCATAATCGTTATTCTGACCTAGCCCAATGAGATTTTTAATAAAAAAAATAATTAATTAACTACTTTCACTAAAAAGAGCAATCTGAATAAAATCACAAATAGGTATCAGCTCAGCTGAGCTGATACCTATTTGTGGTACTCTTGAAAAAAATGAAAAAAGGAGAAAAGAACCGACGAAAAATTCCAACACTGGGGTGTTCAGAATCATGCCCTGGACCCATGGAAATCGTTTGTGCGTCGATGTCAGATACACGCGGTATGTTTGTTAAACACCTATCAGTGCAGGTAGAGAATGCCTTGTTGCGTTAAGTCCGACCATATACCACTATGATGCATAAAGTTTAAATAAAAACGAATCAAAAATCCAGGCTGAAATTTTAATGGAAACTGAAACCTGGAACCCTGAAACAACCTTAATACATTATTGTTCACCAAGAAAAATACCTAGATTTGGTTATTTGCTACGAAGCGTAGCATTATCTCCTACGCCGTAGCACTATCCTCTACGTCGTAGCACAATAATATCTCTACAAATAAACTTGCTTAATTAAGCACTTCATACACAAAAATAAACCGTCTTAAATAGTTCGAAAGAAAGAAAAATAAAAGAAAACTATGCGGAAAAGATAAAACAGCTTGATTGTCGTTAAACCCAGCCAATGGAAGGCGTATCGGCTTAAAACAAATCACACGGAAGCTGCTCTTCTAATCGTTTAGGGTAGGTAGCTGGGCTAACTATCGAGAATTATCAAGATTGGGAATTGGGTTTAATTGAATGTTCGGGTCCCAGGTTTTGGGTATGTAACTGGGAAAGTTAATTAATCTCTCTTAGAAAGAAAGAAAAAGAGTTTTTTTTTTTGCGCCAAACATGATGCATACCAAAAATCTATTTATGTAAAAGAAAGTCGTGTTAGTTTCACTATTTATAACTCAAGAACGGCTGAATCGATTTGCTGAAAATTGGTCGGGAGGTAGCTGAGAACCAGGAGACAGAATAGTTTTTATCCCGGAAATCCCACGGGTACGGGAAAATCCCACGGGAACAGAAATTGGTGGGGAGGTAACTTAGAACCAGGAGACTGACATATGATAGTTTTTATCCCGGAATTCGGGAACGGGAATATCCCACGATAACGGGAACTATGCGGGTTAAACGGGAGCCAAGCCGCAGGGGACAGCTAGTATATAAATAAACAAAATTACATTATTTTATAAGTTGGAAAGACATGCGTCACATTTTTTTTTTACTTGATACGGGATTGCTCTTGACTCTAGTCTTGGTCAGAGATGACAGAGACAAAGTCTACGATGGAGCGAGCTTACCCAGAAGTAGCCTGTTCACTCTAACTTTGAAAAGATTAGGGTTGTGAGCATTCGGAGAAACAGACACAGGTTAAGAATTCCACTCACGCAAAACGGCCATCGCTCAGCATAATGCCGGGACTCAAGTGCGAGAACAGAGCCACAGTGCTGGTTTTCAGCGACAGCTGGTGTTGACAATTGATGTCAACTGGAGCAGCTAAAAGTATGTCTCATAATATTATAGTGTGATAAAAAAAAAAAAAAAAAAAAAATCTATATGGATGAAATATTATAAATAAGAACGTTGATATGGCAACAGACTGCTGTGCAGATGGTGAAATATGGCAGACTAGTTCTTATTATTGCTTTCTTAAATAGTTTCGTGTCTGTGTGAATATTGACAAAGATAAAACGCATCAAAAACAGTCAGTTAATAACAGAATTTTATATATTAGGATTTTAACAGAAACATGCTCTCCCGATTTCCTCCATATCAATACCGAAGCCCGAGTAAAAATATAATTTTCAAAGGCTTTTAATTAATTAATTAACGTTTAATTCGACCAACAAAGGATCATAGTACACATTACACAATAAAATGAAAACAAATACAATGAAAATCATAAATATCAACTCAAATTCATAAATAAATAAAGAATAAATTAAAATTAAAATTCATAAATTTAAAATAAAAACAGAATGAAATAATAATATAATATAAATACAATAAACTAAAACCCAGACTTGACGTGTAACTGCACACAAATTTTAAATTTTCCAATACAAAAAATGTTTACGTCAAATCAATCAAAGACGGGCTTAGAACAAATGGCTCTGAAAACGTTTGAGGAGCGAACCGATTGAGATAATCATAAACAAATCACATCCAAGCTGCCTCCGCACTAATCCTTTGCCACTTAGGGGTGGCGCGACGCGGATCTTTGGGATCCATTTAACCAGTCGTATTTTTATTTGAAACTTGCTGACCTGGCAAACGTTGTTTTGCCATATAAATGAAAAATAGCTTACTAGCTATTCACAGATCTTCCCAAATTGTACTTAAAAATTCATAAAAATGGTCCAGCCGTTTTGGAGGAGTTCGATAACAAATACCACGACACGAGTTAGGATAGATTAGATTAGAAGATTGAATGAGAACATATTTTAACTTTTCCTGTGTTTTGTTATTACATTTCATTTACTTTTCTACTGGATAGATAAATTAAGCGATGTTGTTTTATTAAATTCGCCCATAAAAACACATTTACCTACAAAAAGTAAAAAAAAAATATAAACAGTGCATGGTGTGATGAAAAGACTGAACAATGTAAATACACCAACATTTACTACAGATCAAAAGCTACACCATCCTTGTTATTCAACACTGTACTGCTCATATAGACTAGAGATGAGGTATGGAATATTGAAAAACCCTGTAGCAGTAGTGTTTTCCAAACCATGCATTATTATTCGATAATACAAATAAAATATAAGCAACAAAACAAACACTGTGTCAACTGTTACGCACAACCCATGTCCCATACACATCACATCTAATATGCCTAACTTATCCGCGGATCCATCGCACAGATCCGCGCGACCTATCGGGTGGATCCGCGTGAGGCAACCCTGTGCAACATGTTTACATTCTGCGATCGTGATGGATCGCTTGCTTCCCACCCTACGGCCTACCGGAGTTACAGGGATGTAGAGAGAATGGTTGGATAGAGCGTAGTTTTGAGGGACGTTCGAGCGTGGTGGAATCATGTCAATCACCAATCACATGGACCAACTAAATTTTATCGGTGAACAGCGTTATCCACAACTTCTCTAAATGTTGCACACCAAATTTATTGTCCGTGTGTTTAAAATGACATTAACGTCATGTTATTTTTCGTTGAATTTCTTAAGGAATATGACCAATTTCATATTGTACCATGATTAACATTATTATATTGTCAGCCCTAGAATATTCAGGCAACATGTACGACAGAGCTCCGTGTTCTTGATTGAATTGATAAAATGGGCACTGCCATTCTGCATTCATGTTACTTGATAACGGTTGAGAATCAGTACAAAATTAAGAAACTGATACTTTGCTCAATTTTTTAAATCACAACGGTATAAAACCAATTAGATCAACTTTAACTGAAGAATTTTAAAAAATACAAAAATTAAAACTACTAAACATAAATTGTTTTAAACTTTCATGGCTTTTGTCTGCTAATAACATCCCACTCGATTTTCAGTTACTCTGTGATCATGGCGCTTGGAACAGTGCCGAAATATCGGAAACTCGAAAATAAAAAGGTACATGGTAGCAATCCTTTAATTATTCTAACACTAAACATAAAACAAAATAAAAGCAGGTTTTTAAAAGGTTTAACAACTCTTTCATGAATCCCTCTCAAAGTATGTACCCCCAAATCACTATATAGTATATAGTAAAACAAAGTCGCTTTCTCTGTCCCTATATCCCTATGTATGCTTAAATCTTTAAAACTACGCAACGGATTTTGATGCGGTTTTTTTCAATAGATAGAGTGATTGAAGAGGAAGGTCTAAATGTATAATAACATCACAGTTTTTCTGTAGTGTATTTAGTATCAGCATTGCACCCCTGCGAAGCCAGGGCGGGTCGCTAGTTCATGATAAAAGCAGTATTTCAAACACTCTGAATATTTTTTAATCCACTCAGCCACATCCAGTAACAATTAAGCTACATCGTGGTTTCCTCGTAGCCGTCAGTGTTCGCGCGAGCATTTGATAAATGCGTGCCTCACTTTTTGTAAAGCTTTATTTTTATCAAATTGGATTTATATTCGAGTCCAATCTTATGTGGCAGGCTGGGTCATTTGGGAGTTCGTTGCGTTAGTAATGGACTAGAGTTGTGGCAATTGTATGGATGATTGTGGACCATTTATGTGGGGACTCGTTACCAGCTAGTTCAAACGTTGTCCGTAACCATAGAAATATATTTATTAAATAAACCAGAGGCCGCCCGCGACTTCGTCCGCGTATAAATTCTCGTTATTCCCGTGTAAATCCCAATCCCTCGGGAATTCCTAATCACTCGTAAATATGTAGTACCTGTAATTAATTTAACTTAACCACACTACTTTTAATTTAGTCACTAATTAATTTAATGTGGTTTACTATACTTATATTGAATTTTTTTGGCTATCTATACACATCTTACATGCGTCAGCTAGTTTAAAAATAAAACTAATTGGTCACCATTATCTTTAATTCATTCCAATTCCCATCTAAGATCATAATTACACCTTTTGTAATTCAGAAAAGTTAATCACCTCAAGCCCTACTCCTAAGGCCCAAACCTAGACACGTAACTACGTTCCCTAGAGAGTGACTTTCCACTCACGATAGACACATTTGCCACCCTAAACTAACCTTAAATATACACAAAATAAGAGCTAGACATTAATCTAATAAACAGACGCATTCTATCTTAAGTTCAAAATGGAGTTCTTAGAGGGAAGAGACTGGCAATCGTTACAGATGTCGAGCTAAAAAGAAATTATGGAGCGAATCTACAGCGAATGAGGAAAAAGTGCGGCATGGTAGGTGCTTTTAGCTGAAGCTGGATAAAAATGGGTAGGACTATGGTTTTGGATGGAAATGGTGAAAAGTGATTGTGGAGTTTAGTGATGGTAGTTGATCGCTAAACGTGGGTTCTGAGTGTTTGAGGATTAAAGTGTTGTATTTTATTTGCACAGTGCAAGAACAAAATAATTTTAAAGACGTCTCAATTGGCGCAGCGGTTGAGCGATTGGCTGCTGAGCTACGTGTCGTGAGTTCGATTCCCGTACGGAACAAAAAATTGTATGGCCTACAGATCATTATTTTGAGTCTAGTATGTAGGCGTATAGTCAGGATCGGACATTTTAAAGTAAAAAAGTAGATAGTTCACTTATTCATCAATTTTATTCGATTATCAACCAACCAATCAATCAATCAATCAATCATTCAATTAAATAATTATAAATTAAAAAATAAATAGTAACTAAACTAACATAACACCACTTCTCCGTCTTCTCCATTCTTCTCTTCCTTTTCTTTTCTTAACTTTAATAATTATAACTGTAAACTTAATTAATTATAATAATTATTAACTAAGAGGGTTTTAACACGATATTATCAACTTTAGGCACAAGTCGAGTTGTGGGGGATGTCGACATCGCTTGATCGGTCTGGTGCACGTGCCGTTTATAATCGTTAATGACGGAGCGCCGTCATGTCATGTATGTTTATAAACACACCAAAGATACAGGAGAAATTCCTAGTGTAATAAATAAAGGTAAATAAAGATGCCCGCATCTTCACCCGCTTGACAAATTATATAGGTACTAAAACCTTCATCGAGAACCACTCTATCCTTTGGTGAAAACAGCATTAAAATCAGTGTACGTGTAGTTTTTGAGTTTATCGCAATCAGACAGACAGACCGACAAACAGACGCGGTGAAGGACTTTGTTTATAATAATATGTAGTGATTTGTCAAGCGGGCAAACCCCGCGAGCATCAGAATAGAATAGAATAGAATACTCTTTATTATGTACACCATATAAGTTACAGAAAAAATAGACGAAGAAAACATTACATAGGGTGACACAATGGGCGGCCTTATCGCACAGCAGCAGCTGCAGCAGCTAGTATGTTAAAGTTTGTGAGGTTGTAGGGGTAATCTCTGGATCTTCTGAACCGAATTTAAAAATGATTTTATCAATAGAAAGCCACGTTATACGTGAGTGTCATAGGCAAACGAAATGGGAACGGGTCAGCTACTACTTAATATATATATTTTTAAATTTGATATGGGTTTCCTCGACTCTAGTCTAGGTCAGAAATGACAGAGACAAAGTCTACGATGGAGCGAGCTTACCCAGAAGTAGCCTGTTCAGTCTCACTTTGAAAAGATTAGGATTGTAAGCGTTCGGAAACATAGACGCAGGCAGAGAGTTCCGCTCCTTTGCTGTGCGCATTATGAAAGACGCTTGGAAACGCTTAGTGCGAGTTGATGGAATGGCAACAAGGTTGGGATGGTAAGTAGCAGTCCGTCTGGATGTCTGATGGTCTGGGCTGGTGGGAAATAAGACAATGTCAACAAAACATCTTTTATAATGTTGCTGTTGTTCGAAGTGATGACAGTGTGACTATCCGTCACTCCTAGATAATTAAATACTTATTTAATTCGTTTCAAAACATTTCACATGTTGCCAGATACTTGAAGGGTCATAAATTGCTGGGCCAGCCGTCCACTTAATTTCGAGAATCACAAAATATGTTAAGTATCTGCTTTTGAAATATGTAGCATGGGATTTGGTACTCAGGAAATCAATCAATCTTTGTTTTAATGGGAAGCAAACGCGCCATTTGCCAGACGTTATTCGAATGCAATATTTTACGTTAGTGGAAATACGACCTTCTCCTCAATTCGTTAGAGTCGATATTCGTTAGCGGATAACATTATCGACTAAGGCGCTTGTACCTGAAACCACTTTAACCGGGGTAAAACCCACAGGCACTTTTGGGCTATTATTAAGAAATTGGACAAAAAGCCCAACAGGACGCCGGTCGGTGACGCTCGTGATTTTGGAAAAGCGCGGCACTCAGCGTTAGAGCTTGAAAGGATACGGAGCTAGAGAGCTGAGTTAGAATTGATTAGGACGAAGCGATGTCTCTGAAATCGCTAGACACTGTAGGCGATAGGCTAGTGCGCAGAATGATAGTCAATGCCATATGGCGAGATTGGGTAGAACCGTTGTATCGCGAGTGCAAGTAGTATTTATTAGATTAATATAAGTGGGAAAGAATTTAGTATTGAATATGTGTGTGTGTTTGTGCTGGTGTGAATGGGTGAGTCTTTTATTGTTCTAATTTACTCTGGGCTGATATTGTGTTTCATTATATACAGTGACACTAACGGAGCCGCAGGCAATCCTAGTTGTCTATAGGTTGTATAACAGAACAGACAGATACGTGTTGCTAGAGAGTTTGTTGTGCCATTTCTTCTCTCTAGCCCAAACACTAGGAAGTGGCAACGGGTGGGCGCTTTAGGGGCTGTCTATAGGCTTGAAGAGTTGAAGTTCTCAACTATATTTACTTCTTGAGTTTATAACTCTCGATTGTAGTAACTATTTGTATTTTTATTGATTCTGAAATTTATATTCTCTACCTGCGACCACTGATTCGGTCAGATACGAACACTGTGTCTTACAGATGTACTTGTTGTACAAAGAGTGCGCTTCCTGGGGTTGGGTTGACCATATCTATCTTACATTATACAGTCTAAGGACTTAGGGACCATGTCTCTATATTATGAGCATGATGTTTGACGTTCTGCCGCTGGAACTAGTCGCTCCGTTGCTAGACAAGGACGGTCGCACGGTTGGCGCAGGGAAAGCCGCCTCGTCTCGTTTACAGTTCGACCGAACTGCTAGGGACCGCGTTTCCTATAAACGTGTTGCCGACACTTTGTCGCTGAAAAGCCGCTGGTGTCACTTAAGGAAGTGTTGCTCTGAGTGCTATGGGTGCAGACGTGAGGTATCGGGCGAGTAACTATTGACCTTATACCATTTACGCTAGCGTAAAGGTTTCTCACACGATCTATTATTAATTAAAATAGAGTAATTGATTTTCCCTTTGTTATAAGGTGAGCTTCTGAAACCATTCCTATTTTATTTCATAACTATGAATTCCTAAGTCCTTCTATTATATATTTCAATCCAAACTTTGACCTATCAATGTGATAAGGCATTGGATTATTTCATACTTTTGGAATTCACTTCATAAAAGGCGGGAGGATGTCCAGTCTGGTCTGAGTCCTACGGGGACACGCGTTGGTTGGGGCGTGTTTCTCCCCCTTCGGGGGGACCGACCTTATCTATTAGGGTTATTTAGGAAAAACGAAAATTTTATCAGCCTAGGGTAACTTAGGAACAGTCACATTTGGTCCGCGTGACCAGGATTCTCGTCATTAAATGTACTGATTCACGTCAGTGCAACGAGAAAGAACATTTATGGGTTACTACAAAAACAACACAACGTAATTTGAGTAAGGGACAAAAATAGTTATTACGGCTAAGAAATGTGAGTTCATTAATTGTTTCGTAAATCGATACAGACGAAATAAGTTGCAGCGGCTACAATGCTCATTTACAACAAAAATAACACAACGTTATTTTAAGGTTCCATAATAATCGGTTAGGGATAAAAGAAGAGGCTATATAAAACATCTTACACAATGTTTTCATTTATGGCTTCTTCACCTCTCAAAGACATCTTAGGTTACAACAGTTACACCAAGTAGTGTTAAGTAGTTACTGGTTGATTATGTTAGTTGAGTTCAATGTCGACAAATAAATAGCGAGTTCAAATCGGCTGATAATGTTAGTTGAGTTCCATGTCGACGATTAAATAGCGAGTTCAAATCTCGTACGATTTATCTGTTTAAGTATGTTCTAGGATTATGTAGCATAAACATGGACACGCCAACTGTTTTTAGCGAGTTCAAAGTTTAAGTATGTGCTAGGACTAACAAGCAATTGGAGGACTGGGGAATCTTAACTCTTAAGATTCCTGTGTCAAAGCTTGTGGGTTAAATTCCCGCACATTGCATCATGTTATTAAGAAACACATTGCGTCTGGAGGCTTGGCAACCGGACACGTTACCGTAATTAACAACAAACATTCTTTTCATCTAAAATAGTAAAGTAATATTGAGCCCTTTTAAAATAACATGTGCCGGTTAAAATTAATATTGCACAAATAACAGTTAACTAAAAGGGTCCGGCTCAGCAACAAAAAAGCAGACCCTTAGAACAAAGAGAAAGCTTTAGACAATAGCGGCAAATAACTCCGGAAGGGCTACACGTGGCAATTTTTAGTGTATACGTAATAATAGTACAACTGATTTTATGCTTGAGTTACTGAACTGTTAAATAAGGGATTAATTTACTGAATCGATGTAGGTATTAGTTTCATTGATAGGCTAATGTGCTAATCTTGGGTTCGACTCCCAATAGTGTTTTGTGTGTCTGACAGTTTGAGACACTGGTTTAAGATTTGTATAGCTGTAGAAGTGAGCTAAGTACACATCCTAGTTATGGGTCAGACTGGTTGTGAAAATGAAACGTGGTTGCTTGGTTAAGATATGTATAACGGTGTGATAAGTGAAATGAACATAAGACTTACCCTTACTTATAGATGAGCGTTATATAATATACTACCTATTCATTACCTAAGGTCAGGAAAGGTGAAAACTACGAGTAGTTTCATAATGGCAATTTAATCACCGAGAAAGGGAAACTCGAAAATCATTGTAGGATAATCTCAATATCGATAACTTGGCAGGGTGTCATTACTACGATGTATTGGAAAAGATACTTGTGTGGTCTTATTTCAAATTCCAGGATATGCACATCATCACTAGGCTGCGACAACGGGATATCTAAACCTACGGTTCGTGTGTTGCACCTGGTCCATAGTTTCATCTTATTGGCTGAGACCGATTTCAGCAACTTCGAACGTAGCGTGGCTCCTTTTGCGAAGCTAAGTGTTTCTCTTATTAAACTCTGCAGTAATGTTACTGCGCAACATGACATTTGGCATGTCACTTAAATCAATGTTGACAAGCTATGGTGCTATGGTCTATGACAAGCTATGACTTCAAACTAATATACCAATGAACTATATTGTCACTGGTGTTACAGTCTGAGGGGGGCATTATTCTAATTGATTAAGCCCTTGTCGAGAAGGCTAACATGCTTAAGAAAATCTGTCTATAGATTTTTACATAATACTGCAAGTCTTAATGGATTGCAAACCTGCTCTGTTCTCATCGTATTGATCTAATATAACTCTGTAACTACTGTACTCTGTATTCTACTTCAGAACATCTCGAGACTATTTCATCTTATTGGAACAAATTATCATATGTTTATGTGCGAACTATTTCAGCTACACCTGGATACAACTACGGGCAGCTGTCTATGAAGCTGACTCAGCGCGGGGCGCTTCGGGAAAGGCCTCTGTCCAGAACGAAGGAGCACCGTAGGTAGTGTGACCTAGTAGCAGAAATACTCTTAAATGAGACTCTGGTATGTAAATTCACACTATAAGCATGCGCAGTCTTCTCTTATTGGAATATGAAGAGTACTTCAAAATATATGTGATCGAGGACAGCAATTATGAATCGATTGAACAAGAGATTATATGAGATTAATGTGTTACACTTAACTATAAACACAATTTTCCTGGATTTTGTTATCAGATGTAGGCATTATTCAAGAGAATAAGTTCTAATAGAGCAGTTGGGTATTAAGATAGACTTTGATGTGGCTAACTATTGGAGAGTATGAGGTGCAGTAGATGAAAAGCAAACGAGTAATGACACTTGGCTTTGGACCGGGGTAGAGGGCGGTCGACGTGTTGATAATAACGAAGGCTATGTTAGGCAAGGTTAGGGCTGATTAGGGCTAAAGCTGTGTTTCTAACATTACTAGGGCGAGAGTATTATGATTAAATAATGCGTTTAATACGATAGGAGTCATTCGAAACAAGGTTATGTGAGTTGAGAATTAATGTAAGGAGAGTGTAAGCAAGTGCGTGTTAGCGTGTGTGAATCTCAGTGATTGTGTTGGTGACCGAGTAGGGTGAGTGGAGTATGTATTATCCTTCCTAATCTCCTTCTATGACTTAAATGAGGTAATCAACACCTGTGTTTGGTTTTAGGGACTCGGAGAAAGCCTTTCTATAGGGTGTGCTTATGACCTAGCATCAGATTGCATGCAACAATGACTATTATCCTGACTATAACCTGACGCATGAGGAACCCTACCAAGTCACTGCTTAGGAAAGGCCGAACCGAATGATACTCGTAACCAGTTAGGGCACGTTTGAACAATAATGTTTACTTGCAAATGTGTAAGATTATGTCATATCAACCAAACATTAGTAGAGATTGCCTCTCCCTAGGACTGACTGAGTGCAGTATATACTTTGCACTGTTTCTGAAATATGCACACTTCCATTGGAGGGGGGTAGGCTTCACCAAGTACGGGTTGAACTGAATTGATAGTTGTCCTAATGGACGATAGGGACTGTACCGTATCTCGCTAAATCACAACCGGCCCCCGAGGCCTCTCACTGATATAAAAAAATAATATTTAGCGAAATACATATTTTGGAAGCCTAGATGGAACGCTCGCTGCCAGACGTGGCAACGGTTGCTGCAGTACTCTATGTGCTTCCCCGAAATGGGTTAGATTAAGGAAGTGCGAGGTGACGATTTTAAAACCACTTCGGCGTATAGCGAATCAGTGTAATGTATTCTGCAAACGACTGACGATGCGGTACGCTTGTGCTAAGTTAATAATTGTATTGTCTTTGGAACTGAGTTGATGGGCCTATTCAAGGGGCTAATTTACATAACGCGCGTCCAGTATTACTGGAAACTTGTCTCGCTTAATAGCAGAGATACTTCGCAGTCCTCGGCCTTAGGATTAAGTAAGACAAGCTTGAGTTTAGGGAACGTGTACTGTTGTGACCGCAGCAGGTCCTCTCTAGGCCTATGCGCAATAGGATCAACGGCACACGTACGACGTGTTTGCTGTTGTAAAATAGTCTCAAGTCACTGGGTTGGGACTTTTGACTAGTGTGAAGTAGTTTATTAACGTAATTCGAAATAATGATTAGCCAGGCAAGCGTTACGTATCATTCTCCTTTTTTGAAATCCTCTAGGATAAATGAGGCTCTGCTGTGTAAAGTGAAAACAAATCACACACAGATCATCAGAAAATTTGCAACGATAATATTAAGAGAGTGGATATTACGAAAGGAAATAAGTTGAAATACAACAGTTATGTGATGGTTCAAAATTAGATGAGATTCTGGTGTGTATACCTAAACGATAAGCAACTAGGTCTCTGGAATTTTATATTTAAAAAAAAATGCACCGAGAGAGTTTAGGGAGGAATGAGTTGACATAGGTTGAGTTTATTATGTATCAATTGAGGATGTGTTTGTGAAACATTAAGAAATTATAGCAGACATTGCAACTAATTGGATAAGGATCCCAACTATAAAAGTTAGTATATAAGACTCACTTCACATTTAAGATGAGTATTTATCTACATCGGTATAAGACCAATATTAGTAGAGGCAAGGTTTAAGCTATTGTGAAAGCTCATCCGCTGTACTGCGTCACGCGTCTGATTTTCAGAGGGGGGAATGTGACTATCCGTCACTCCTAGATAATTAAATACTTATTTAATTCGTTTCAAAACATTTCACATGTTGCCAGATACTTGAAGGGTCATAAATTGCTGGGCCAGCCGTCCACTTAATTTCGAGAATCACAAAATATGTTAAGTATCTGCTTTTGAAATATGTAGCATGGGATTTGGTACTCAGGAAATCAATCAATCTTTGTTTTAATGGGAAGCAAACGCGCCATTTGCCAGACGTTATTCGAATGCAATATTTTACGTTAGTGGAAATACGACCTTCTCCTCAATTCGTTAGAGTCGATATTCGTTAGCGGATAACATTATCGACTAAGGCGCTTGTACCTGAAACCACTTTAACCGGGGTAAAACCCACAGGCACTTTTGGGCTATTATTAAGAAATTGGACAAAAAGCCCAACAGGACGCCGGTCGGTGACGCTCGTGATTTTGGAAAAGCGCGGCACTCAGCGTTAGAGCTTGAAAGGATACGGAGCTAGAGAGCTGAGTTAGAATTGATTAGGACGAAGCGATGTCTCTGAAATCGCTAGACACTGTAGGCGATAGGCTAGTGCGCAGAATGATAGTCAATGCCATATGGCGAGATTGGGTAGAACCGTTGTATCGCGAGTGCAAGTAGTATTTATTAGATTAATATAAGTGGGAAAGAATTTAGTATTGAATATGTGTGTGTGTTTGTGCTGGTGTGAATGGGTGAGTCTTTTATTGTTCTAATTTACTCTGGGCTGATATTGTGTTTCATTATATACAGTGACACTAACGGAGCCGCAGGCAATCCTAGTTGTCTATAGGTTGTATAACAGAACAGACAGATACGTGTTGCTAGAGAGTTTGTTGTGCCATTTCTTCTCTCTAGCCCAAACACTAGGAAGTGGCAACGGGTGGGCGCTTTAGGGGCTGTCTATAGGCTTGAAGAGTTGAAGTTCTCAACTATATTTACTTCTTGAGTTTATAACTCTCGATTGTAGTAACTATTTGTATTTTTATTGATTCTGAAATTTATATTCTCTACCTGCGACCACTGATTCGGTCAGATACGAACACTGTGTCTTACAGATGTACTTGTTGTACAAAGAGTGCGCTTCCTGGGGTTGGGTTGACCATATCTATCTTACATTATACAGTCTAAGGACTTAGGGACCATGTCTCTATATTATGAGCATGATGTTTGACGTTCTGCCGCTGGAACTAGTCGCTCCGTTGCTAGACAAGGACGGTCGCACGGTTGGCGCAGGGAAAGCCGCCTCGTCTCGTTTACAGTTCGACCGAACTGCTAGGGACCGCGTTTCCTATAAACGTGTTGCCGACACTTTGTCGCTGAAAAGCCGCTGGTGTCACTTAAGGAAGTGTTGCTCTGAGTGCTATGGGTGCAGACGTGAGGTATCGGGCGAGTAACTATTGACCTTATACCATTTACGCTAGCGTAAAGGTTTCTCACACGATCTATTATTAATTAAAATAGAGTAATTGATTTTCCCTTTGTTATAAGGTGAGCTTCTGAAACCATTCCTATTTTATTTCATAACTATGAATTCCTAAGTCCTTCTATTATATATTTCAATCCAAACTTTGACCTATCAATGTGATAAGGCATTGGATTATTTCATACTTTTGGAATTCACTTCATAAAAGGCGGGAGGATGTCCAGTCTGGTCTGAGTCCTACGGCGACACGCGTTGGTTGGGGCGTGTTTCTCCCCCTTCGGGGGGACCGACCTTATCTATTAGGGTTATTTAGGAAAAACGAAAATTTTATCAGCCTAGGGTAACTTAGGAACAGTCACAACAGGAACAATGTATTTTGGTGTTATTTTTCCTACAAGCTCATCATCTTATCTGCCTAGCATTTTCCCAACTATATTGGGGTCAGCTTCCAGTCACACCGGATTCAGCTGTATTTTACGTGAAGCGGCTGCCTACCAGACCTCCACAACCCATTAACTGGGTAACACGGCACTATTTAGCAAGACTGGTGTCAGATTTTCTGGCTTCTGCCAAAGATCTCCCAATGACAGCCGGCACCAACAGTTTACCGTGCTTTCCGAGTCACGGAGGAAACTAAGCATGTTAAGATGGTCACCCATCCACAGACCAACCTCGGCAAGCGTTGCTTAACCTCGAAGATCGACCTGTGTGGCTGTTATAATTTTTCCTACAAGCTAAGTGATAATAATAAAGAGCACCCTAGGCAAGTTTGCAAAATAGGGAACCTAAAATTTTAATGATTCCCGTGTAGAAAAAATTAAGCCAAAATAAACTAGTTTTACGTTTATTCATATTAACATTTTTACTTATTAGTAGCTGATGCTTGTGGCTTCGCCTCGCTTGACAAATAATATTCTACAACCTTCCTCGAAAACCACTTTATGCATTGGTGAAAACAGTATGGTGAAATAGTTTTTGAGTTTATCGCGAACAGACAGACAGACGCAGCGCAGCACTTTGTTTTATAATATGTAGTGATGTTCACCTGTTACAACTATAAAATGCAACTGTTTATGTAAAAGTAAAAACAAAAAGCGTGCTATGTTTCTAACATAGTATACTTTTAAAACCCATTCTTACAGGACAAAGGAATCTCCTCAAGAAACAAACGGCTAGATCTCTTGGCGACAAAGTTAACTCAAACTTAATATATTAAACTGTTTCAGATTAATGGTAGAGCTTTTAAAGTAATTAAGTCACCGTGGCGCCATCTAGAAGTCGATTAGTCTTACTATTGTTTGTTTCGACTTTATTTGATTGTAAGTTTAATAGATAAGATAATTTAAAATTGATTGTCTTTAGAAAATGTTATTTTAATCAGAGGACCAATTCTACTAATTTTCACATTCGTATGGCATTTGCATCTCATTCGAAAACTGTCAAAAAGTTATGAAAATAAAGGCTTTTTGACAGTTTGCCATTGACATGTGAATGCGAAAGTTGTTTTGGAGATAGTAGAATTGGCCTTCTGATTTTTTTTTTTGTAGATCTTTGGAAGCAATCATTTCTGGCAACCACTTTTGCTAGAAAGGATATATACTGTCTGTGGAGGCCAGAAAATTGCAGCAATAATGCTGTAAAATACTGGTCAACCGCAATTGGTTCGATTGAAAGCTAAACCAGTACATTTGGAAATATATTTTTTAAGGATTTTTTAAGGCAAGGCATTAAAATGACTGCGAAATCACGAAGAGTCAGACTCTTGCTGACTTAAACCCATCCGAGTTCCTCCTAATGCTCTTTACGCTCCAGGACCGCGGTGACTATTTCAAATAAATTAAGATGTTGATATACAATTTGAAAAAGTAAAAAATAATATTTGTTCAAATATCTCTCGTGTTTTTAATACACACACACACACACACACACACACACACACACACACACTCATATACAAAATACGAAATTCTTTTTTTCCTTTCTTTCATGCAATTTTTTAAAATAAAAGCGAGATTTTTGCTGAAAAACTGAAACTGAAGCGCGTTGCTCGATTATCTTACAGAAACGAATTTATGATTTTTATAGGAAGGAGGATACTAGTACAAAGCATCAGATATATTCATGTTTTCAAAGTCATATTTAAATAATTTGTAGAAAAAAAAACATTGTTAGTCTGATTTGATGTTTTAATTTAGTATCGATAATCATTTTATAATTACCATAACTATGATGTCTTCGAACGATCCAGAAGCAGTAATAATTCGACTTACCTGAAACAAAAATTCAGAGTTAATAATTGATACATAATGAAATAATAATTATTAAATGTAATATAGTGCATAGGTTGTACATTTTTGTTAGTTAAGTGTTGGAGATTGTGCAACTCTAAATATTTAAGAACTGTGAAATTAGAGGGTTAATACGAGTATAATTTATTTGTTATTATTTATTTATTATTTTTAAAAAACCATTGCCCCACACCAGGAGTTTCTCCTGTATTTTGGGTGCTTTTACAAACACACAGTTTCAGATACATTAACAGCCAGACCCGAAACAACTATTAGTAGACCATACAAATATTTGTACCGTGCGGGAATCGAACCCGCGATACGCAGCGCAGCAGTCAATCGCTCGACCACTGCGCCAGCCGTGTCGCAATTTTAGGGGTTTTTTTATCCTACAGAAGACGGTCTTTTATATCGAGGTTACCTTCGATTAACCCAAAAAGTAGGTATATTTAGGTACAGACACTTTTCTTCACGTTTCGTTATTTCCTCATTTCTGTTCACTTCTTTCAAAAGTGTGCGTAAGTATATAAACATTTGAAGAAAAAAAAAACCAGTCAAGTGTGAGTCGGACTCTCAGACAAAGGGTTCCGTCCTATAAACTGAAAAAACATGTTTCTTGTATGGGCGATACACTTAAAAAAAAATTGTTTGTTGTTGTAGAAATACACACTCTGTGAAATTACAACTGTCTACCTACATATTACGGTTCCTGAAATATAGTCCGCTGATAGACAGACAGACGGACTCACGGGCGACAGCGGAGGCTTAGTAATAGGGTTCCGTACCAAAAGGGTAAATTAAGTAAGTAGGTAAATTTTTTTAAATAAACGTTGCCCCCCCACTAGGAATTTCTCCTGTATCGTGGGTGCGTTTACAAACATACAAAGTCACATACACAAACAGCCAGACTTGGAACAACTATCTGTAAGCTATACAATTATTTGTTCCGTGCGGGAATCGAACCCACGACACGCGACGCAGCAGCCGATCGCTCAACCACTGCGCCAACCATGCCGTCAAATTAAAATACTGCCGCTTTAAAAATAGCATAAACAAAATTACTCCATATTATTATGCAGCACATTCACAAAAAAATCCCAAAAATAACATAACACCACATCAAAACAAAACCAGGCACCGATAGTGAAGTGCCGCGTCATTGTACGATATCGATGTTATCAATCATTCGTATTCTCAAAGCGATTGTTTCGTATCGTTGCAAATCGATTCAGATGCGAGCACGTTCGGCCACAGAATACTGAGAAGAAAGATGCAGTAGGTCAACTCTATATATCAAGCATACACGTTTCAACTAAATTCTTGGGACAAGCCTGTCACACTAATCCTAACCGATGCAAGTCCTGAAAACCAGAGACTCCAGAAAAAGTGGCATTCTATCAGTTAAAGTCATGTTAATTGTCAAAATAGTATGGGATCCCACTGCTCGATTTTGCAGCTATCTGTTTTTTGATGAAATTAATTTTAAATGAAAGTTGAGGAAGTATTCAATGGATTAGCGATATGTAGCCTATAAAAAAATAGCCGCAATTACCTGTAATTAATTTTTTGCTTTACATTACTCTCCTTTGTTTACATTAAATGACAAGTTCTTACGTAAGTATAATAAATGAAATGTTATAGCAATTTGACCGTACTTATGTATGCTAGACGTCATTGGCAACAAAAACCAGTGTACATTGCATCTTAAAAACGCCAACTAAACAAGTTACCAGTAAACGTGTCATCGCTGATCCGCTCTGGGTGGAGCGGAAAGGAGAGTCAGACTCTAACTGACTAAAATCCATCCGTGTTCTTCCTATTCCCTTTGCGTTCCAGGGCCGCGGTGACTGTTCGAACAAACTCCGCAACCCTGGCATGCACTGACCCTAGCATATCTATGTATGCGAGTATTTTCGCTCAACATTCGGAGTTGTACTTCTGTAGTTATCTAAACTATGTAGTAACCGTCTGAATTATTCCGACATGCTATTAGATCGGGAATATTTGGCGCGTAGTCGATCGTATCGCTGACTTACAGTTTTTTGACGTGTCTGCGGCACAGGGTGTTTGATGTTTAGTGAGAGGATTTGTATGCCAGGTTCGGCTCTTTTTGAGGTTCGTTTTGATGGTGAACCTTATTTATGAATGGAGATTATGTTGTAGGTTTTTTTGGAAGGCTTTGGTATTGTCCTGCAGCTGTATGTGTGTATCATTGAGAGAAATTATACTCGTTAAAACATCATCTGCCTAGCCTTTTCCCAACTATACTGGGGTCAGCTTCCAGTCAAACCGGATTCAGCTGAATACCAGCGTTTTACCTGGAGTGGCTGCCTACGAGACCTCCATAACCCATTAACTGGGTAACACGGTACTTCTTGATAAGACTGGAGTCAGATTTACTCGCTTCTGACAATTTGTAACGACTGCCAAAGATCTCCAAATGACAGCCAGGACCAACGGCTTAACGTGCTTTCCGAGGCACGGAGGAAACTCGGATATTAAGGAGGTCACCCATCCACAGACCAAACTTGGCAAGCGTTGCTTAACCTGGAAGATCGACCCGTGCGGCTTGTATTATTTAGCCACGAGCTCTCTCGAGCTCCCTCATTAAAACAAAATATGAAAATGATAAAACTAGGTGTCGTAACAGGTTCACAGTTCGCACAGCAGACACAATAGTTAAACAATCAGCGAAGACCACATGTGCTTCATGGGAACTGGTTATGATTTTATATAAATAATAGAGTCTCTACTCTACTCTTTCTGTTGCAGGGGTCGACTTCTCTTCCGGTTGGTTTTCCCATAGCTAAACTTTATGTAGTTCTATCGCGTGTTTACAACCTTTGCAACTTTCTTTAATCTCTAGGGAAGCGTCATCATCAAAACGTTTTTTTTTTTACTTGATTTGGGTTTAGTCTTGACTCTAGTCTTGGTCAGAAATGACAGAAACAAAGTCTACGATGGAGTGAGCTTACCCAGAAGTAGCCTTTTTTTTTTTTTAGGGATGGGAAATCATCCAATGACTCCTCCCGCTCTGGGTGTAGCGGGAGGGAGTGTCAGACTTCTACTGACTAAAACCCATCCATGTTCCTTCATTGCCCTTTGTGTTCCGGAGCCACGGTGTCTCTTGCGAATAATCCCGCGACTCCGGCAGGCGTCGGCCCTTTCGGGCCCCTCTGTGTTGCTGACTCTCTTTGAGGCGCGCGTGGAACACTAACGCGCCGTCGACACGGCCTGTCGTCACTAGACGGACGGACGGCGAGCCACCCATAGCTCGCCGTCCACAGGCCCGCGCCTACGGTGGCCGGAGGTCACCAGGTGGCCCCCGACGCCCGCGGCGTCCACCACGGCGGCACCCAGAAGTAGCCTGTTCACTCTAACTTTGAAAAGATAAGGGTTGTAAGAATTCGGAAACACAGACGCAGGCAAAGAGTTCCACTGCTTTGCTGTGCGCATTATGAAAGACGCTTCGACGCTCTTAGTGCGAGTTGGTGGAACAACAAGGTAGGGATGGCAAGTTGCAGTGCGTCTGGATGTCCGATGGTAGAAATTGGCTGGTGGGATGAGATCGTGGAGTTTCTCATTACGAAAAATTACTAGGGCTGGTGAACAGAAGAGGTAAAACAGGCAGTGCCTTACATAACACTCTTCCAAGTTACTAATTCTAAGAGAAGTCAAGCAATGCTAGATATTGACTGTTCGTAAATATCTTGTCTTAGAGAACTTATTTAGCGACAACACTTTCCGACATACTCGCGAACGAAGTCGTGGGTAACAACTAGTTTTAAATATAATTGTTTAAAACTTTCATGGTCACTAACATTAGAATAGTTAATATCGGGATTGCTACCATGTACCTTTTTATTTGCGAGTTACAACAACAACAACAACAACAAGAGGAACAGTGCCGAAATATCGGAAACTCTCAAATAAAAAGGTACATACCTACATGGTAGCAATCCCGATATTAACTATTCTAGTTTTAAATAAACCTTGTGTTTTATGTTAAATCTATGGTATTTTGTTTTCTCTTTACTTTGGTTTTTCATGTGCTTAAATAAAAAACGTTAATCTTCCAAACAACGTTTGTCATTTTTTTTCAGAGATTTTAATGGATCATGTGTAGTCTCTAATAAAGATTTTTATTAGATTAAGACTCCAGCCGTACATAACATTGCTACACTTTATGTAATATCTATCTATATAGTCTATTTTGTCCTGTTTAACTTCATAACCAACCAAATTGCGGCCTCACAAACAAACACGTCTCGGTTATCATAACATCATGTATTCGCGTAATGTAATAGGTTTTCAGGAAGAAATTGTGTCGAGTAGCTAAAATGTTGCAACCCATTTCAAATTATTGCTGTGACAGGCGTATACCGTGCTACGTTTTAGCTGGGGGAGGGGGGGGGGGGTCTGGAATAAAAATTAGTGGCGTAGCATCTAGGGGTTCTCCTGTATAACTCAAGACGGAAGTTCTTTAGAGTTGAGATGGACGGACGGACGGACAACAAACCATAAGCTATCCGTCCGTCCGTCTCAACACTAAAGAACTCCATCCTATTTTTTATATTGTTATTTATTACAATCTTGTTTGATTTGATGCATGTTAATTTTAAGTATAAATGTTAGTTGACATAATTATGCATGACATGACAGTTCAAATTCAATTCATATTTTACTCAATTATCTAAATTTTATTATAAATCTTATTATATCGATATTATTATTGTATAGTGATATTTAAATATTATGTTGTGCTAACATTTCATTATTAGATGCATGCAATACTATTTAGTTTGTAAATGATATGTGCTGTGATTGTTTTTGTGTGTATTTAGTTTGTTTGCCTTAATAAAAAATAAATTAATCCCTCTGTCCGTCTGTCCGTCTCTCTGTCTGTCAGCGGGTTGTATCTCAAGAACCATAATTGGCAAACAGATGAAATTTTCATAGATCGTGTATTTCTGTTGCCGCTATAACAAGAAATAAAAATTTAAGTTTACAGTACTGAAACTTTCGTGTGAGTCCGACTCACACTTGGCCGTTTTTTTTCCTTTTTAACCGACTTTCCAAAAAGGAGGAGGTTCTCAATTCGGATGTTTGTATTTTTTTTTTTTTATGTTTGTTCGGGCATAACTCCGTCGCTTGCCAACCGATTTTAAAAATGATTTTTTTGTTGGAAAGGGAATACTTCCCAAATGGTCCCATGATAAGGAAACCAGGATCCGATTATGGCATCCCAGAGAAGTCAAGGGGAACTTTCGAAAATCGTATGGGCAACTAGTTCGTTTGTATTTTGCTTTTCTGCGATTTTGCAGTGGTGTTGTTAGGTTGGGGGTACCACTAGAAAGTAAAAAATAAAAAACTTTTTACAAAAAAATACAACCGACTTCCAAAAAAAACACTACAAAGTAAAAAATAACTTTAATTTCGGAAGTCGGTGTCAAAAAACGAACAAATTAACAAAAACACCGAGTTCCGAAATTAAAGTTATTTTTAACTTTGTAGTGTTTTTTTTAATGTACGGAATCCTAAAATTAAGCACCATTTTTGGGCATAGCTCTTTATCTAATCCCATCAAAATATATAAATATATCACTTCAACTGCAAAACACTCCATAAAAGTCAATAATAAATAAATACACCATTAAGAAGCAAGTTCCCCCTATTGACACATAAAGAGGCTTATTCATTCAGCCTATTTATGTAATAAGCCAAATATGATTGCGGCATTGTACAGTACCGCAAACGAACGTTGTACATATTTAATAAATACCGCTAATTTTGTGCTAGCGATGGAATTATCGAGCCGGAAATATTGACGTTATTCCGGTTTCATTTTAATGTTTGCAGGGAGAAATAGAAATTGTGGATTTAGGATTTTTTTCCTGTTAATTCTGTGTTCATTAAATAATTTTGATGACAGATCGAAAAATATTTTTTCGCCTGCATAGACACCCTTAAATAAAATTGAAATAAATATAATAAAAAAATGTATAAGACTTTTTTTGGTGATGGGTTTGCTCTTGACTCTAGTCTTGGGCAGCGATGACAGAGACAAAGTCTACGATGGAGCGAGCTTACCTAGAAGGAGCTTGTTTACTGTAACTTTGAAAAGATTCTGGTTGTAAGCGTTCGAAAACACAGACGCAGGCAGAGAGTTCCACTCGTTTGCTGTGCGTATTATAAAAGACGTGGAAACGCTTAGTGTGAATTGGTGCAATAACTCTAGCTTTTGCCCGTGTATTCACTCGTTGTTATAAAGAATATCCCATTAAAGTAGCCTACAGACGTCTGTAGGATCCCATACATCTCCGTACCAAAACTTATAAAAATCTGTTCAGATATGACAAGCGTAACAAACTTATATTCGCATTTCATAAACACTTCATTTTTTTCATTACCAGTATATTACACGTTCTTTTCTCAAACAATCCACAAACTAGAGTAGTACCTTGGATCCTAGCGTCTCTATAATCGGGTAAGCGAGTGTAATATGTCAGGGTCCACAAAAATGTGCTCGTTCGTATTCTGGTCGTGTCCGTAGAGTCAAGTGCTGCCCTCTAGGGAGACTGGACTGTACAAATGTGATGTCTGCCCCATCCAGATGAGAGGTTTGGCTAGAGAGTCTAGGAAAAGGCAGTCTGGAAGTTTTAAAAATACTATCTATTACCATAAGAATAAAAAACTGGTCAAGAGCGAGTCGGACTCGCGCACCAAGGGTTCCATCATATTATAAACGTGAAATGATCTTAAATTTTCTTTGGCGAGGCCTTTATTCGTCAAAGAATTTAAAAACTGCGGTGTTGATTGCAGTTTTAGATCAGCGCCATCTCTTGACCGATAGTAGAACTAAAGTAAGTTTTGTTGGTGAACGGTCAATTTTTTTTTAATTTTTTCGTTAAAAGTCGAAAACCTCTCTTTTATATGATACTCCACATGCTCTAATAACCCCACTTCGAATGTTTAAGATACCTTTTTAGACACTACTGCAAAACAAAAAATTTTTATTTATTTCTTATTTGCAAAATAATTGAGCAAATATCATCTAAAACCATTCCAAATTTCAAGATGATGACAACATTAGTAGTTTTAACTGTGACAGAGAGACAGATTTAGTCACACCGTAAGGGTTCCCTTTTACTACTTTTGTACGTAACCCTGAAAGGTAGGTACAATTCAATTTAGATTTGTGCCATTCAAAGTGGCAACGCTGCCAGTGTTCTGGGCACTTTTGCCATTGACAGCGATGTGGATTATTTTTTTGATGCCCAATGATTTATTTTGATTTGTTTTTTGTACATAATGTAAATACTGTAGATTTGTCTTTAGTTTATGTATATAAAATGTTAATTGATTTGTGCATATGTCTGTTTTTTTTTCTTTTAACCTAAAATTAATCCCTCGTAAGGATGTTTAGCTGACCGTCTGTCCATCTGTCACAGACCAATTGCTCCAAATCTACAGGACCGATTAAATTGAGGTAAACATATGAACATTAATAAAAAAATAAATAATAAAAATACCATATTATAATGTCTAACAATACCATGCTACTGTAAAACCATAGAATTCTATGATATAAAATGAGATAGCAAAACATTCGTCCAGAACTTTCCGCATGCGAGTCCAACTCGATCTTGGCTGGATTTTTTTTACGATTTCTTTTCACAAACTGCACTCGACTATAAAGTAAAAATAAACACAATTTCAAAACACTGCGAGAAGCCCTGAAGCTGAATCGTTTTGGTAACCATATTGAAAATATAAATATCCCAATAATCTAGCTATTGCGTGTACATTGTGCAGTCACCAGACGTGAGCGTTTTATTTTATAAGTGTATTGAATTTTCCTTCACGAACGTTTTCAAAAACAAGACCACACTTTTAAATGCTAGCGAAGTTGCATCGAAATATAATTTTTTCTTCACAAACTACTAGTAAATTGGTCTAGTCTTTTCCCAGCTATGGGAAATAACAGCTTTAAGGTGCCTGTCTATTTGCGTGGAATGAGACAGCGGAGTGGAGAAACGAAGAAATATGAATCAATCATGTTAGTCAACATGTCAGTGACTCACGTGGTTTTTATGCAATTTCATTGGTTAGAATTTCTTCGTTTCGTTCCGTTATAATGCCTGTACATATGCTCCCTAACTGGATGCAGTTGAGTACATTCACAAAAAGGGATTGTCTATCTGATCTCTAGAACCCACTATTAAGTTAAGGTAACACGGTACTTCTTACCAGACTAGTGTCAGATTTTCTGTATTCTGGCAATCCGTAACGACTGCCAAAGATCTACAAATGACAACCGGGACCAACGGCATAACGTGCTATCCGAGATGTGGAAGAGTCTCGGTATGTTAAAATGGTCACCCATTCACAGACCGACCTCGGCAAGCTTTGCTTAACCTTGAAGATCGACCCGTGTGGCTGCTATTATTTTGCCACGAGCTCCTTTATGGAATATCTCTAAAGCATAGGTACGGCGTATCACTATCACTACATATTATAAAACAAAGTCATGCTGTTTTCAAAAATGGATAGAGTGGTTCTCGAGGAAGGTTTAAGTATATACTTTGTCAAGTGGGCGAAGTCGCGGGCACAGCTGCGAACAAACCACTCACTGAACGTAAAAAAAACTTTTTACAAAAAAAAAAAAAACAATCGACTTACAAATAAGAAAAACACTGCAAAGTAAAATATCGGGTAGGTCTGAGAATCGGCCAACATCTGTTTTTTTTTTTTTAATCGCTGAACAACGTTTGCTGGGTCAGCTAGTAAGTTTATGATTATTAAAAAAAATATAGGTACTATGTGATGTAACTAAAAATTTAAGATTTTCGGAATTTTTCCTATATGTGTACTTTATAACGTTGCTTCATGCCAAATTTCAAGATTCCAGGTCGTCTGGAAGTATCCTTTAGGTTTTGATTCCCTTGCGAGTAGTTGCGAGTTTCAAAATATGCGGCTTTAATTGCTGTATCTTTTGATTGCGTTGACGTAGAAGTTTGATTTTGTTACAGCTTAAAGATATTATAGACTTGAGTATTTGTTAAGAATTTCAATATAATACCACTACGCGTTCATGAGTAAAGGGGTAATAAGTTTAAAATTATTAAAAATATTTTTATTATATGATGTAACTAAAAATTTATGCTTTTCGCAATTTTTCCTTTATCTGTGTTATAAGACGTTGCTTCGTACCAAATTTCAAGATTCTGAGTTCACGGGAAGTACCCTGTAGGTTTTGATTCCCTTGCGAGTGTCGAAAATTTGCGGCATAAACGGGAGTATCTTTTGATCGCGTTGACTTAGAAGTTTGATTTTTTCACAGCTCCAAGAGACCATAGACTTGAGTATTTGATATGAATTTCAGCTTGATACCTCCACGCGTTCCTGAGAAAAAAGGTCTTGACAGACAGACAGACAGACAGACGGACAACAAAGTGATCCTATAAGGGTTCCGTTTTTACCTTTTGAGGTACGGAACCCTAAAAATTACTTTAATTACGGTAGTCCGTGTTTTTGTTAGTTTCTTGGTATTTAACTAAACCTAACAACACCACGGCAAAATCGCAGGAAAGCAAAATACGCAATTTCGATTACTTGGATGACAATAACCATCATCCAAATAAACGAATTAAAGCTATTTCGATTTAAATCCAAACTTCCTAACCGATTTTGATAAAATTCAAATGGGACCAAGAATTTTTCAAATCGTTTCATAAATAACGGAGTTATGAGGTAACAAACAAAAAAAAATACAACCGAATTGAGAACCTCCTCCTTTTTGGGAAGTCGGTTAAAAAATTGTAGCCTGTAAGTACCATCAGATTGCTGCTTTCCGAGGTACGAAGGAACCTCTATACCACCCAGTAAAAATTAAAAAAAAAACCAAGTGCAAGTCGGACTCGCACACGAAGGGTTCCGTACCATGAACCTTTATTTTTATAGAAATACACAATCTGTGAAAATATCAGTTTTCTAGCTATCACGGTTTCTGAGATACAGCCTGATGACAGACAAACAGCGGAGGCTTAGTAATAGGGTCCCGTTTTTACCTTTTATATACGGAACCCTAAAAATCCAACCAAGTACTCCTCCCACTAATATCTACTTCTCATTTCTCCCACGATTCTACCACTACAGAAAATGATCTTCGACTCTTACAATAAAGCGCTTTAATCAGCTGTAATATGAAATGTTAAAGTTTTCATTAGTATTCTAGCAGCGTAGTAGAGTTTAGCCAAGTTTGCCCGTGCTAAGCTAATTTTGGGTACAATTAGTAGCAGAAGTCAGCCTAGTGGAATTACTTAGTTTAGTAACTGTTTTACATAAGCGATTGTGTGTCGAAATAAGTTAGGTAATTATGTTGTATTTATGTGAGGAATTAGTCTAGGTTTGAATCTATACAAACATTATTAAGCTGAAGAGTTTGTTTGTTTGGTTGAAGGTGGTGATCTCAGAAACTGCTCGTTCGAATTTAAAAATTATTTTAGTGTTGAAAAGCCCATTTATGGAGGAAGGCTTACAGCTATATAACATCACGCTACGACCAATAGGAGCGGAGCAGTAATGAAAAATGTGACGCAGACGGATCATGTAGCTGATGACTTTGTTTGTTTGCGCTGACGGATAAACGGACGGACGGACCGCAAAGACTTAGCAGTAGGGTTTCGTTGAGTTACCCTTTTGGGTAAAGGAACCTTAAAAAAAACGTCAAGTTCAGCAATATTGCTTAAAGCTGCTTTTAGACTACGCTATAATATATAGCTCAAAGCTCAACAATATGGACACGTTCACACTGTACTGTACTATATATTATTGACAACTAGCAGTCCCCCGTGGCTTCACTTCCGTCAACTGGCTACCCTACCTACCCATTTCTATTTTATTTTAAACCTTTCCTGTATTCAGGCAAACTAAACAAAAAAGAATTACCGAAATCGGCCCAGCCGTTCTTGAGTTATAATATTGATTTTATATAGGTGCGCAATATTGTTGTGCTATGAGCTATATACTCTATGCTATATATTATAGCAAAGTCTGAAAGCAGCTTAAGATTCCTGGACCCACGAAGCAATCTTGTAAGAAATTGAGTTCCTAAACTATTCAAAAAACACCCCTCTAAAAATAAATCTAAAGTAAACAAGAATGTGTCTCATTCAAATACCTTACCTTCTAAAACCTTATTTTCTCTAAAGAAACGTATTTCGAAGACTTTCCTTGGCTCGTGTATTTCACTTTTGTTAAGTCGAAGTGTCCAATTCGTCAAATTCTACAAATAATGATCGTATGTATTCTGGGTGCGCGTCGATCGCTCTGGACTCGACTTTACTTGAATTGTAAGTGATGCTGCGTTTAGTATGGCCTAGTGGGACAGTCGAGTAGGTTGGTTTTTAAAGAAGGAGGTTCTTAATTCGATGTATTTTTTTCTTTTTTTTTTAATTTTTGTTACCTCATAACTCCGTCAATTATGAACAGATTTGAAAAATTCATGTTTTATCTGAAAGGATATACTTGCAGATTGGTCCCATTTAAATTTTATCAAAATTGGTTGCGATGTTTTTATTTTTAATCGAAATAGCTGGAATTCGTTTACTTGGATGATGGTTTCTTGTCGTCCAAGTAATCGAAATTGCGTATTTTGATTTTCTGCGGTTTTGCAGTGGTGTTGTTAGTTGTGGGGTACCACTAAAAAGTGAAAAATAATATTTTTACAAAAAATATTACTACCTACTTCCAAATAATAAAAACACTACAAAGTATCAAAATAACTTAAAGTCAAAATACGAAGAAACTAACAAAAACACCGACTTCCGTAATTAAAGTTATTTTTTATTTTGTAGTTTTTCTTTTTGTAACTATAGTTTTATAAAAAGGTAATGTGATGTAGTTTGGGATTCATTATAACTCTCTACATTAGTCTCTTCTTTTCGAGTCGATGGTCAACTCCCTAGATCGTCTGAGCACGTAGGTCCTGTGGCTACGTTAGTCGCAGCATCGGTGGCATTCATTAAATTCCTCAAAGTACAGGTGTGTGGACACTTTGGGATGTTAAAATAATATTATGATTATGATAGAAAATTAATCATTAATATAAACGAACATTTTCACTCTAATCTGTCTTATATTTTCTTTCTTTCTTTTCTTTTCTTTTCTTATTATCTGTTATTTTTATAGGTGAATGCAACTTAACCGATTTAAAATCAGTCTGTTTTCTACATAAAAACGAATTTTGGTATTTTTGCCTAGCACTCTCCGAGAGTGCTTTAATCACAAATTAAGAACTTTATTTCCTCATAAGAATTAACAATAAATTAAGCCATATTAACCTAATTACCATATTTTCAAAGCAAAATCCACATTAAAAGCCAGTCCAAAAATATCAAATCCCACTCGAAAATGCGAGTAAATATCCCAAACATTAATTTGGCTAAGTAATCTCATATGCTATTAGTACAAGATTCGGCTAGCGAGCTCACTGGCAAACAAGTAATTGAGACAAGTAGCCAGTAAATGTAATTAGTATAATACTGTACTGCACGGAGCATTTTAGGTTGGACTGTTTTCGGTATGTGTTGGATTGTTTTTGCACAAACTTTTGATTGAATACTCTTTTACCACATACAATATAACCAACTGGGGTCTAAAAAGGCCACTTTAGACGAATCAGAAAGCACATCATGCTACCCGTCACTGTCAAATTTTCCCAATCAACCTTGAGCCTAATGCATTAGTGTTAAAGATGAAACTGAAATTGGCAGATTGTTGTGTGATCAATATTATGATTCTAATAAAATGATCTCATAGGGCGGGCTTAACAAGCGATCTTTTAAAAACAACCTTATATTTCACAATGAATAAATACTTATCTAAATATGCAATAATTATTATGAAACAAAAGCAGAGAACTTGAGCAAAGATTAAGGAGAGAGAAAATATATACAGGGTGTCTCATGGCAGAGTTAGGATTTGAAATTCGAATATTTAAAAAACTGTTGCAAGTAAGCGCGGGGGGAGGGGCGCAGTAGCTTCGTCGTTCGTGCGGATTTGTTAGTCACGATGTCGCAGTGGTCAGGTGAGCACCGTGCGTTCGCTATCGAAGCGTTTTTGAAAGGTGGAGAATCGTACGTTGTGGCTCGGAGACAGTTTTGTTCTCACTACAATATCAGACTTTTACGCGATGGACCAAGCGAAAATTTGATTCGTAAATGGATTATCAAGTTTCGAGCTACCGGTTCCGCTATAAATCAACCGCGTCCGGGCCCAAGCAGAACTTCAAGGACAGAAGAAACAATAAACGAAGTGGCAGCTAGCGTTCGTCGCAATCCACGCTTGTCAATACGCAAAAGAGCGACGGCTTTAAACGTCACCAAATCAACCGTAGAGCGGGTTTTAAAAGACGACCCACTGACCGAAATTCCATCCCTATAAAATACAGATAGTGCAGGAAATAAATGAAAATGACTATGATTTACGTAAAAGTTTTTGCCAGACAATCATTGAGAGATTTCGCACTTTGAATGCTGTGTTTTGGAGTGACGAAGCACATTTCCATTTAAACGGATATGTTAACAAACAAAATTGTCGCTTTTGGTCAGTTGTCAATCCCAGACAAAAACATCAAAGACCGCTGCATAGCCCAAAAGTGACTGTGTGGTGTGCTCTTTCGGTCAACGGGATAATCGGGCCGTATTTTTTTGAAAATGCGACAAGTGCTACGATAACTGTTTCTGGTGAGGTGTATCGGCAAATGATATCCAATATTTTATACCCCAACTTCAAGAGCATCCAGCCTACAGCTCAAGGACGTGGTTTCAGCAGGATGGAGCCACTTGCCATACTGCAAGAGCCACTATGGACCAACTTCGTGAATTGTTTCCTCAAAAATTGATATCCCGCTTTGGTGATATCGCGTGGCCTCCGCGATCACCAGATTTGACCCCCATGGACTTTTTCTTATGGGGGTACCTTAAGAGCAAAGTTTACGTCAATACTCCGAGGAATATCGCTGAGCTAAAAGAAAATATCCAACGAGAAATACGCGACATCGAGCCGGCTATGCTTAGGCGCGTTATGCAAAATGCGATGAATCGATTCCGTGAGTGCGTGCTGCGAAATGGAAGACATCTGGAAGATGTTATCTTTAAAAAATAAAATCCGCATTATAGTACAATAATTTTCAATAAAAATGTTTTCACAAAAATAAGCAAATTGACTTTTATTTCATTTCTAAATCCTAACTCTGCCGTGAGACACCCTGTATATATATTTTTTACTTGATATGGGTTTGCTCTTGGTCAGAGATGACAGAGACAAATTCTACGATGGAGCGAGCTTACCCAGAAGTAGCCTGTTCACTCTAACTTTGAAAAGATTAGGGTATATATGAAACGGAGATAAATGTTGACCAGCAGAATTAGTTCAGGTGTTAAATGTAACACAACACTGATTTAAAAGAGTATCCATGGAGTTTCTTACACGTTCTTCTCCGTAGAAACTTCTCTTTGGAACGTGCAACTGCCGCACTGGAGATAGGGTCGGTGAGTGTGTTTTGCGGCAGAACAACTTGCTGCTTTTATTGCTAGGGAGGCAGAATTGGCTTCATGTATTTGAGTGAAAGACCTTGACTATTCAAAAGTGGCTCCAACTGGTCTTTTTGAAATAAAGACATCGACGCCGAGTTGCTAGCCTGTCGGTATTCTATCGGTTACATTTTGGAGAGTGTGCGACGGAGTTGCATAATTTAATTCCGCCAAGCCCGTTCCACCATCGGACCACAAGACGTACGGCGATGCGCTACCGGTACATGGTGGGCATCCCACGCATACGCATAAAACGTTTTGGGAATACATTCATTGTGCGTACAGCTAAGGAGTGGAATTCCCTGCCTGAGTCTGTGTTTCCTAATAGCTACAACCTGGGAGTCTTTAAGTCAAGAGTGAATAGGTACTTCTAGGCAAGCGTGCTCTACCTTAGACCGCATCACCGCTTAACATCAGGTGAGATAGCGGTCAAACGTATGCCTATAAATATAAAAGAGGATTTTGTATTTTTGTGTACCCAATGAAATATTACCCTACATTACGGAAAACATACTGTTTAGAAAATTATGACTACGCTTGTCTATGATGCAGTAACTTTATTATGTCTTCAAATTGTGTGTTGTGTTTAAAAATATAGTAAAAAAAGGGTTTTATTTTTCTAACGTAGTTTGTACGTAATTTGACACTATACATACATTTTATGAGGAGTTCGCAGCTAAATAATAACAGCAGCACGTTTTGATTTTCAAAGTTAAGAAGCGTTGCTTAACTTTGAAGAGGTTGGTCTATGGATTGGTGTACCATCTTAACATATCGTGTTTCCTCCGTGCCTCGGAAAGCACGTTAAGCTGCCCCCCCCCCGGCTGCTGGTCCCGGCTGTCATTTGTAGATCTTAGGCAGTCGTTACGGATTGTCAGAAGCCAGTTAATCTGGCTTAAATCTTGCCAAGAATAACGGTGATACCCAGTTATAGGTTGTGAAGTTCTGGTAGGCAGCCGCTTCACTTAAAATACTGGTATTCAGGTGAACCCGGTTTGACTGGAAATCGGCCCCAATATAGTTGGGAAAAGGCTAGGCGTATGATGAGTACATATATTTTATGAAGCCATCTCTGTCAAGTATTTAAACGCTACTAAATTTGCATATAAGTACCAAAAATGCGTCTAATTTGTAATATTCTTGAGTACATTTTCGTATCATCTTTTTCCATTAAGTTTGCCCAAAATATCTTTTAATGTTTATTACTCTATGTAAATTAAAGTGAAAAAGGTTTTTAACGACCTCAATTTTGATGTTGTTAGTAATTAAAATATGTAGTTGTGTGTATTTTGTCTGTCTGTGTACTTAATGTCTTGCATGTAGTTTAGATGGGTTTATTAGATTATTGCATTAGAGCTCAAAATGGTTACACTTTTAGTTTAGTATAAGTTAGGTTTTAATCAAATGAATTCCGGGTTAGTTATAATGAAAAATTTTGTCGGTAATTGTTTTAAAACGTTATGTTGGAATTAAGTACTAAATCCAGGTTGTATCAATAGATTCATATAAATTCTTTATTGCAAATTAAGTGGAGGTACAGGAGACATGTTAACAGTATAGGTACATGAACATTAATATAAAAGTTATTTTTCCAAGAATACCTAGTAGTGTCAAAATTAGTTTCAGTTCTAAGTATGGACACCTAAATTTTTTTTTTTCTTAATTTTTTGTGTAAATATCTTAATGCGGTTCACAGACTTCTTCTACTTACCAAGTTTCAACAGCATAGTACTTATAGTTTCGGAAAAATAGTGGCTGTGACATACGGACGGACAGACAGACAGACATGACGAATCTATAAGGGTTCCGTTTTGTTCCATTTGGCTACGGAACCCTAAAAATTAATAACGTGTAACGGCTTAAAAATAAAGACATGATAGACTGACAGACGGGATCAAAGGCTTACGTAGTAATAAGATACATCATTTACAATGTTTGGTTTGGAGCCGTAAAATTACAGCAAAAAGGGTCATTTGCTATTTGCATTTTACTCTTAAATTTCAACTGTCACCCAAAAAGTAAGCTTCCTCCATCGTCGACTTTTTCTGTCAAACAAACTAAGACTAGAGTCAAGAGCAAACCTACATGAAACGAAAAAAAAATATCTTAAATTTTTATCTTTTCTTCTCGTTATATATTATCTAGATACTAATATTATAAAGCAGGAGAGTATTTTTTTTTTTTTTGGATGAACGCGCTAATCTCAGGAAATACTGGTCTGATTTGAAAAATGATGTCAATGTTAGATAGCCCATATATCGAGGAAGGCTATAGGCTATTATAATATATCATCACGCTAAGACGAAAAGGAGCGGAGCAATAATGGAAAATGTGACGCAGACAAAGTTGCGCGGGTCAGCTAGTTACTTATATTTTAATATTATTTAGTATTATGTTATTTATACAGGGAAATTGAAAAAATACCCGAAACCTCTTAGGCAGTGAAAGTACACATGATTATAAGCAACTTTTGTTTTGGTAAAACTCCGAAATCTCGAAAAAAATATCAGCTGTTTCATACATTTTCATTGGCTAAATACTGCATTTTGTATGAAACAGCTGATATTTATTTCGAGATTTCGGAGTTTTACCAAAACAAAAGTTGCTTATAATCATGTGTACTTTCACTGCCTAAGAGGTTTCGGGTATTTTTTCAATTTCCCTGTATAATGTAATAGACGTTATTATTAAAATTTACTGTTTTCATTTTAGCTATTTATAACTTTTACACACAATGTCTACATCTCTTGTACTCTACTCTCCTTTCGCAGGTATGCTGGAAGAGATTTCTATAAAAATAAGCATCATCTTTGTACCTATTTTTCGGTTTCCTATACTTCTTATTAAATGTGTGTACATAAATTGTTAAATAAATAATAAGCCAGTCCACATTCCAGCGACTGTCTCCACCAAACTCTCCAGTCTAAACGCTCAATGGTCAGGTACTCGATTTGTAAAGAGTACAGACGTGCTACCCATTCACGGGCCTCGCCTTACATGCTGCACACGCGATAATAGGCTTTGTATACCCATGTAGGTACCTCGTTACTTCGGACACTCTTATATAAAAGAGTCTCCGTTTTTTTGTGAAGCGAAAATCCACTTAGGTCCAGGTTCTAAAGGTGATATAAGGGCGTTTTATACGTGTAACTTGGCTCTAGGGATTTAGAGTTCTTTAGTTATGACAGTTCGATTCGGTGAGGATTTTTTGTAGGTGTCTGTCGATTGGGTGTCTTTGGGTGACCTAGAGGTTGTTGTGTGTTTATGTATGAAAGAAACCTAGCTATATATGGACTTCCTTTTACTTTCTAGGAAAAAGAAATAGCTAAATGTGCTACACCCCGGCAAAAGTGAAAATTTAATATTAAAAACTGTTAAGGCCGTACCCTGAGCAAATAACCTTGAGCATTTTTTCCCTCAATAACAGCGCAAGAGATAAAATAGCGAATATGCTCAAAATATTGAATAAAATCGTTATAAAATCGAATTTTGGTCGTTTGAAAAAAATACTTCTACCAAAATGTTCATAATTAAATTGCCTATCCATTAGTGCAAGTAAAAAATCAAAATAATCGTTAGTTTTCGAGAAGATGCATGTTTTCAGTATTTTTTTTTCATTTCTGTGGTTTCGTTGTGAGGAGATTACTTAAACGTTATACTTAGTATTAAAAAATTAACTCTACCATTTTGAAGCCAAGATTATGTAGAATTTTAATGTATTTTTTATTAGTTGATATTTCTTTTGGATAAAGAGTAGGTAGCTCCAAAAAACTGCACAAAAAACGGCTAGCGCTGCGTTTTGCTCGGGGACGCGCCTTACGAGAGCCAATTCAAAAATGTATCGGTATTAAGGCTTTTTGACAAATTGCAGTTGAGATGCGAATACGAATTTTATGGAGTGAATCATGGAGTGAACAGCGGGTCTAAAAAGCAGCATAGCAGAATCATATTTAGAATCATAAAATAAACCACACAACAATCTGTCAAATTGTATTTTCATCTTTATCGCTAATGCATTAGGTTCAATGTTGATTGGGAAAATTTGACATGTGCGGGTAGCGTGATGTGCTTTTTGATTCTGCTAAAGTGACCTTGCCTGATGATGATGTTGATGCCCGCGGCTTCACACGCTTGACAAATTGTATACTTAAACCTTCCTCGAAAACCACTCCTATCCATTGGCGAAAACAGCATGAAAATTGGTGCAGTAGGTTTTGTGTTTATCACGAACAGACAGACTCGGCGGAGAACTTTGTTATATAATATCTAGTGATCATAGTAGTTCATCCCAAAGGACCTTTTTTCTAACTGACCTATACTAGGCTACTACTAAATATACCAGCAACTTCTCTACCTACCCTCCAGGGAACAAAGTCGTGACCTGTATGGCGACACGTTTTCCCCCACCTTGTGTACATACTTTTGTAACTTAATAAACCACTGACACTTTCTATAATTCTTTCATTCCGTTTTCACTGAATTTCTTGTGTACACATGAGTCGCAATGTTAGTATAAACTAGGGTTAGGGTGTTTTCACACCGTTAATGAATCTAGCGAACATTCGGGAGCGAACGATCGTGTACACTTTTGTGGAATGAACGACAAGTGAGCTGTCATTCCATCTTGTTTGTATGGTTTGACAGTTCACTTGTCACTCACTTCGCTAAAGTTTTCACTTCGATATGTTTACAGCCGGTCGATTCTGTTGTGATCTCACGGTAATCACTTAGGTGGAGTGAACGACAAGTGAGCTGTCATTCCATCTTGTTTGTATGGTTTGACAGTTCACTTGTCACTCACTTCGCTAAAGTTTGCACTTCGATATTATGATTACAGCCGGTCGATTCTGTTGTGATCTCACCGTGATCACTTAGGTGGAGTGAACGACAAGTGAGCTGTCATTCCATCTTGTTTGTATGGTTTGACAGTTCACTTGTCACTCACTTCGTTAAAGTTTTCACTTCGATATGTTTACAGAATCGCGCGAGAAGGTATTCATGAGGATTGCCCTTATTATTTATACACTTTTTATTAAACATTTTACTTTTTAATTTTTGTAGTGCGTACAGCTAAGGAGTGGAATTCCCTGTCAGATTCTGTGTTTCCTGATAGCTACAACCTGGGAGTCTTTAAGTCAACAGTGAATAGGTTACTTCTGGGCAAGCGTGCTCCACCATAGACCACATCATCGCTTACCATCAGGTGAGATAGTGGTCAAACGCGTACCTATAAATAGTAAAAAAAATCTTGACGTCACAAGCCTTGAACATTGATGCGCTTTATCTTTATTTTTATAAGGTTTTCATCGATTTGAAATGGCAATAAATACGTGTCCATTTTTTTTATCAGACGAACAGGCTCAATAGAATTATTATTTTCAATGTGTTACTTGTGCACGTGTGGTCGTACCTTTAACAAACTGGCATACGTCCAGTATTGCTATTTCTCGCTTTTCCTCTATGTATTTGGTTTTCTTTTTTTATTTTGTTAGCAGTAAGTAGTGTTTACGGCCAGTAATGTATGTTAGTGGTGTATTTGCTAGTGGTGTTGCTTCAAGTGAATGAAATAAACAAATCTGTGGTGATAGTGCTTTCTTTGTATTTTTTTTTAATTGGTGCATTCTTTCATTGTATGTTTTCTATCGGTTGCATTCAGGGGAGTGTGCGACGGAATTGCGTAATTTGATTCCACCAAGCCGTTCCATCATCGGACCACGTTCCACCGATGCATGGTGGACATCCTATACGCTCAAAATGTTTTGGGAATACATTAATTGTGCGTACAGCTAAGGAGTGGGATTCCCTGCCTGATTCTGTGTTTCCTGATAGCTATAACCTGGGAGTCTTTAAGTCAAGAGTGAATAGGTTACTTTTAGGCAAGGGTGCTCCATCTTAGACCTCATCTTCGCTTAACATCAGGTGAGATAGTGGTCAAACACGAGTCTTCCAATTTTTTGTATGGTCCAAAGATGATTTCTGAAGACAAAAAAATAAGAATATCATAAGACCAACCTTATTTTTGGCATAAGAAGTCACCAAAATATATCAACAAGGCCTCATACCAGCTAACAGTTTTAAAATTATTTTTAATTCCGTGCTCATTCTGGCTAGAAGCTGGAACCTGTCCAAGATAGTATTTTAACTGGAATAGCTTTAGACTGGCCAGGTCTTAAAAAGAAAATTATTATTGTTGCCCAGGAGATATCGCTTAATCCCGGTCTAGTTGATTGTATTGAAGTAGATTAGTTGGTATAAACTAAATGGCTAGTGAATTTGGGTGAATAGTTTTTGTGGCTCTAGTCTTTTATTACTCAGGTATTTATTTAACACTTAACAGATGTTCAAAGGCGTTTTGTGTGGAGGAGCTCGTGGCTAAATAATAACAGCCGCACAGGTCGATCTTCAAGGATAAGCAACGCTTGCCGAGGTTGGTCTGTGGATGGGTGACCATCTTAACATACCGAGTTTCCTCGGTGCCTCGGAAAGCACGTTAAGCTGTTGGTCCTGGCTGTCATTTGGAGATCTTTGGCAGTCGTTACGGATAGACAGAAGCCAGAAAATCTGACACTAGTCTTGCCAAGGAGTACCGTTTCACCCAGTTAATGGGTTATGAAGGTCTGGTAGGCAGCCGCTCCTCGTAAAATACAGGTATTCAGCTAAATTCAGTTTGACTGGAAGCCGACCCCAATATAGTTGGAAAAAGGCTAGGCAGATGAGATGATGAGATGTACAAAGGCGGACTTAATGCCTTAGGCCAGCTATATAATAGTGAAAATTGTATTTATTTTTCCTACTCCTCCGCTGTACTCTTCTGATTAATTTCGTTGCGCAATCCAAGACAGTTGAAACGTTTCTTCGGCGTTCTTCTGGTGGTCGCCACTGCTGATTCTGGCTTTCAGGATTTGCAGTAGTTGTAAATGTGTGGCGGGCTTGTCCCAAATAAAAAAAAAATAACATGAGAAACAACTCATTGATAGATAGATGGACGGTAAGGGTTCCATACCCAAAGCAACGGAACCCTAGTATTAAGCGTACACTGTCCATCTATTTGCCTGTCTGTCAGCGAGCTGTATCTCAAATTTACGTGTATTTTAATTTATTTTTATTATTCACTCTTTAGAAAAGACTATACGTTGTAAAAAGCAAGGTAATTATTATGTATTAAATAATAATTAAAACCGAAAAATCATGATCTTCTTGCCCTGATCCCATGTTACTTGAGGTTGGCACAACACGTTTTTTTCTTCCACTCTGCCCTATCAGCCGTCAAACTATCACCAACTCCCTTTTCTTTGATATCGCTCCTCACACAATCCATACATATTTTATTTTGCTTTCCTCTCCCTCTCCATCCAGCCACATTTATGTTCATTACTCTTTTAGTTAAATGCGTTTCCTCCCTCTTCTTCACATGACTTTACCAAGACAAGCGATTATCCCTTTTAACTTTTTCGTCACTTTTATACGACATCTAATGTAGTCTTTTCTCACTTTATCCATTCTCGTTACTCCACACATCCATCTCAACATTCTCATCTCCGCTACATGCAATCTGTTTTCATCCGTATTTTTCACAGCCCAACAAAAAATATAAACTCTAAATAAACCTGAAAAAATTTGACTGTAAAACTAATAACACGTTAGATATCAACGTAAATATTCTCTTATTCCCTTTTCCACGGTTCAAAGATTACAATTTAACGACACTATTTTTGAGACCGACACCGGTCGCCATGACACTCCGCGCCATCTTGGAATCCGGCTAAATCTCTTATATCTAGCAATTTTGCCGAAGCACCTCTTAAAGCAAGGAGTTTAGTCGAGTTTCCCTGTTACAGGGAACACTGAATTTACACTTTTAACATAAATAATGATACTACAAAGATCATGTTCTGTCGTGGAGTGGAAAGGTTGAGCTGGTTTTGGGTTATTTTTCTCGGACTTTTTTTAGGGTACCATAATGATCTAATGAAAAACGTGATTCTTTTCAAGATGAAGAGTGCGTGTCTGTATATTGGTATGTCCATCTCATTTGCTACCAAAATCGCTTTGCTGCAGTTTTCATTTCATTTATTTTTTATTATGTTTTTTACTATTGATTGGCATACGTTTGACCGCTATCTCACCTGATGTTAAGCGGATTTATCAGCACTCCTCAATTCGTCATTGCACTGGGTACTTGTTTGTAACCAATGATATATAAAACTATAGATACGTTGTCCGCACTCTAAAATGACAACATGAAATGAAGCTAATTGGCCACATTGTTACGCTTAGTTACGCACCAACCTGTCGCGCTACACTACGTTTGTTTGGTTGTCAATTTGACTATTACTTATCCTGTGACGTAACTGAAGATGTATATTTATCTCGCTCTAGCAACAGGCATCCCGCAGTACGGTGACAATTTTCTTTCCCTTTCTTCATGCGTATTAGTAGCTATTTAATATTTTCGCCGTTTTTAAGCGCCGCGGTGTTGGTTTAAGACGTGTCTATATATAATACGTCATTGTTTGTAACCCTGTCACTACTCTTCTCGTCAGCGTGACTGGTAATTTGGGTGGACTGTGGTGGTGCCACAGTCTGCGACGGAGAAGCAATGACATGGTTACACATTACAGTTCGGAGGCGATCAAGCACACTATCATCCGCTTATTGATTTAGTTTGGTCAATAGCTTTTCTTAAGATGGGAACTCGTCAAATTACTCCCCGTTCTAAGCGGAGTGTCAGACTCTTACTGACAAAAAACCTACCCGTGTTCTCTCTTAGGCTAAGAACTCACGGACGCGACCGCCGTGGTTGCGGGCCCGCAGCTTCTGTAGAAAGCAGTTATGTATCTTAAAAATTAAAGCACAACTCACGACGCGATTTACGCCCGCGCCTCTACAGAAGCTGCGGGCCCGCAACCGCGGCGGTCGCGGGTGAAAATCGCTCCGTGAGTTCTTAGCCTTAATGCTCTTTGCGTTCCACGGCTGGCGACTGTTTCGAATAAATTCAGCAATTTTGTCAATAGCTCAACTTTAACCACATTATTTTGATATTGAATGTGATGATGTCATCTCTTTTGTTTTGTTTATGTTTCGACTTTGCGTCCATCTGTACCCCATAGAGTAAAATGGTCAATAAGTACCTTATACTTATCCACGAGACCACTGCCGATAAACTGTAGGTTACGCTAGCAGTTTGGCAGAAGGCATAATTATGTATTTTAGTATATATAGGTAACCATTCTTGAATAAAAAAAAAATATTAAAAATGTTACGTTCTACGAGTGCAATATCAAGAAATTTTAGAGATAAGGTATACTGACAATTTTATCTATATACTAGCTGTCCCCCGCGGCTTCGCTCTCGTCAACTGGCAACTTTTTTTTTACATAAAAACCTTCTCCTGATGATAACAAACACAACAAAAAAAGAATTGGCCAAATTGGTCCAGGCGTTGTTGAGTTATGCGCTTACCAACACATTTAGCGATTCATTTTTATATTATAGAAGATAGAATTAATCTCAGGAAGTACTGGTTCGATTTGAAAAATTCTTTCAGTGTTAGATAGCCTATTTATCGAGAAAGGTTATAAGCTATATATCATCACGCTAAGACAAAAAGGAGCGGAGCATTAAAGGAAAATGTGACGCAGACGAAGTTGCGCGGGTCCGCTAGTATTATTATAAAGTGCTGGGGGCTCTTGTTTAACTTGCCAATGCTATCATATTTCTGTTGTGAAAAGAAGATAGTGCTCACGTCTTGTATAACTCTGTCTCACTCCCACAACGGGATCGTAATGATTTTAAAACGTCATATTAGGGCCTTGTTTCTTTTTTGCAAAGAATCACAAGTTGATTTACTGAAGTTTAGCAAACTTAAATTTATAAATTCATAGAGGAGTTTTTTTTTTTACTTTTGATAGGCACGCGTTTGACCAACCACTATCACACCTGATGGTAAGCGATGATGCGGTCTAAGATGGAGTACACTTGTCTAGACGCGCTTGGCTTTATTACGGTTTAAGCGTAATAAAGCCAAGCCTAAATATTTGAACAAATTTTGATGAATTATGGTACAGAGATAGATGGAGATGGTTACTTTTTTGCAGCAATCCATATAAACTAGAGGAACGCTGTCTGCAAAAACTACATATTTTTCTATATTTCACACAGCTTCTAAGGACACGCAAAAATAAACTGCAGACAAGGAACACCCACGCTTCGAACACAAGTAATCACAATTACTCATTGCCCTTTAGCTATTAGACAAAAAACACGCGAACCTATAAACAAAAGTCTTACTACTCTGCTCACCTCATAAATCTCCCGCCGTTATGATAAAGCGTTATTTACCAAACTTTTTTTTCGTACCTCATGGCCCTTTTCCCCTTAAGGTCGTTAAGCAATTATATGCCTTAAGTTCTTAACGTAATGGTATAAAATGGCTTGAGTAATGAAGATTTAGTACTTTCGCCCCGGAATGGGTAGAGTTTCACAAAAATAGTCCACCTATGTGTTCGGAAATCTTTTGGGAGTTCTAAATGTTATGTAATTTGTTATGTATCAACATTATTTTGTCTTAGCTTTTTTTGAATAAGCTTGTTTGGGGAAATACTACCTTTCTATGTCGTGGTTAAAGATATCATTTAATAAATTGTTGCTGATTTGAGTATTGTAGTAGTGGGTACTGGTAAACGCCGTGACGTCAGTTGTCAGTTGTAATGGCGGTACGTGGACAGAGTCGTGTTGGAGAGTGGGGACTTTGCCGAGCGCACTTTGGCTCGAGACACCGACTAGAACACTCGTCCAGAACGACACTGTCTGTTTACCTATTTCAATTACATTTAACAGACTTCTTTAGTCATTTTATAAATGCGAGTTCTTCTAACTCAACAGACAGATGTGTTGCTGTGGAGTTTGTTGGCCACTTCTTCTCCACAGCTAAAACACTAGGAAGTGGTAACGGTGGCGGGCGTTTTGGGGGACTTTCTATATTTTGTTAGTTTGACGTTCAAAAGTACCGGCACTCAGCCACAGTTAATAAAGTAAGATTAGTACTGTATTGAGTGTTATATTCTACAATAATTCCAATACCACCGAACCCAAACGATGATGGCACTATCGCTCAGCCGTCGCTGACGCCTTCATATAAATACTAAACAACGCTACTATGTTCGGCAAAGATCACTAAAAAGTCAAGGAAATGACATTACAACTTGGGTTGTCTATGTCACCGAAAAGTGGCAAACACCGTCAGACTGTAAAATATCGCGTGAAATTGTGAACAAATTTTTCATAATAAGACACGGATGCATTGCAAACTATTGAATTTGGATGGAATTTATATAAATACAAAACGATTTTTTCATAATATATCGAGAAATTATAATCTAATCAAGATTTATTACAATCTTACGGAGTTTGCAATTTTCCGGTAACATAAACACAGCACCATTTTGGTTGTCTTGCAACGTAAGTTACATCTATCCAATGACTACTACGCATTCATCAAAACAAAAGTGATAGTTATGAATATTTTTATAATTTAAAAATAAATATATTATTCGTTTTCATGATGTGTGACGTAGTTTGAAACATTCAGGAGCAAACTCAGTCCGAGCCTTGTGTTTTAAGGACAGCAGAATGGAACAGTGACATTGTTTTGATGGGTAATCATTAGGGTTTTTCATAATAGGGTAGATGACTAAAAAAATCTAATTAGTCCGTCAGTTAGATCATCAAAAAATATTTGACCCGTTTTTTTTCTTTTGTTACGGAAATAAAAATTGACGAAGTTACAACGCTTTTAAAATTCCCAATACGTCACACGTTCGCATAATTTTTAGTGAGTCGTGACGTCACGAGCCCCCACTCCCGAGTTTTGATGCGTATCTTTGTCAATATTCATTGATTTACAAAAACAAAAACTACGTGTCCATTATTTTTCAATACTCTAACTGACGGACTAAATAGTTTTGCAATTTGTGGATGATAGAATCTAGCCTATTCTAATGCATTACTTATTTTTATTGTACCTCTTTTCATTATGTCATATTAAAAAAAAATCGCGCCCAGGGTAGTTTAAGTCGGGTACATTAAGTGGGCCGTGCATATAGGCTAGGCTAGAGTATTACTTTAATTTATATGCCACATATTTTATGAGAATAAAAGGTCTGGACAATCAGCTAGGGTCAATAACTCTCTGAAACTGTCCAGTTTCTATGTTCTACATTACAATCCTTTGCATGGTGCAAAGGATTTTAATATAGTTTACACAAATTTACCGATGAACGAGAACTACTATTAAAAATAACGGTAAACACGACAAAAAGGAAGGACAAACAGAGTTGTTTTGTGGGTAAAATTTCGACCCGTGCAAAACCGTGGCAAGTTGATTGTTCATGATAAGTATTTTTCTTACAATATGCCATAAACAACTAGTGTAAAAATATAAAAATCTACAAATAAATCTAACAATTTTGTAAGACTCCAATATGAATGTAAATAAATTTGTTATTGCAAAACATAATTTTATTATTTTAGAAAATAAGAATTCTCAATCCAAAAAAAAAACATGATTTGAGGTTTAATAAAATTTAAAACTAAAGCTGCCTATCCATTTGCGCGAATTGAGTCAATAAAGCCGAGAAACGGAGAAATATTAACCAAAAACATGATTAGTTAATATTTCTCCAATTCTTCGCTCCACTGCCTCGCTCCAAGAAAATGGACAGGCACCCTTATCTACAAAATAAAAAAATATCATCATGTCGCCTTTCTATAAAACCAAACATCCGGATCACCAAAACTTTCGATTTCCCCAAAAATAATCTTCCCATTTCATTCCTCAAAAACTTAAGTATTCTTCAGTTCAAATCTTAATCCTTATTCGTTAAGAGGTTACCGAGGTCTGACATGAATAAAAAGAGCACGTCCCTTCAATATTGGAGACGAAAGATTATTTTTTGGATGTCGAAGGATGAAATTGATAAGGTGGGCCGATGACGTGACGTGAAGGCAGAATGACAATGGAATATAGATCGTGGTCATATGCTCGAGGCTCCGAAAAGGGATGTAACACCTGGGCTTTTTTCCTTTATTAAGTTGGCACGTTGGGTTTGTGAGTTGAGATTTTTTATTCGAATTTTGAATTATTGGAGTTACATTTTTTTTTTACAAAGAATTATTGGTTTCTCGTTTTAAGAGCGTGTATTCCGTCCACTAGCGCCGCCAATCGTTTTTTATTATTTGTGGTAAATTTAAGACACGTAGATAAAAAACCGCTCTGTAGTGCACTGAAGAAATGTATTTATTATGTTTTGAGAGTTATGTTTTGTACTTTAGAACATAAATAGTTGCTAAAGTCGATATTTTTGCTAAAAGTGGCCACTTTTAGCAATAATTGCCGTTTTGGCTATTTAGCCACGAGTTATGTATTAAAAATAGCTGTCAAAAAATAATAGATACATTTCTTCAGTGCACTACAGAGCGGTTTTTTATCTACGTGTCTTAAATTTACCACAATTAATAAAAAACTATTGGCGGCGTTAGTGGACGGAATACACACTCTTAAAAATATAACTTTTTTATACAATACAATACAACATCCTTTATTTCAAATACCGCGTGTATCTGACATCGACGCACAAACGATTTCCATGGGTCCAGGGCATGATTCTGGACACCCTAGACTTAGAATTTTTCGTCGGCTTTTTTCTCATTTTTTCATGGGGTTTTTTTTAATTTAGACTGCTCATATTAGTTATTTTGACCTAACCCAATTAGATTTTTAATAAAAAAAAAAATTAATTAACTACTTTCACTAAAAAGAGCAATCTGAACAAACCCACAATTTGTGGTACTCTTGAAAAAAAAATAAAAAATGAGAAAAGAACCGACGAAAAATTCCAACACTGGCGAATCATGCCCTGGACCCATGGAAATCGTTTGTGCGTTGATGTCAGATACACGCGGTATACCAGTTACAGGTACTTTTGAATAGTCAAGGTCTATCAGTCAAATAGATGAAGCTAATTCTGCCGCGCTGGCGACAAGAGCAGCAGGTTGTTCTGCAACAAAACACACTCACTGACCCATCTCCAGCGCGGCAGTTGCACGTTCCAAAGAGTAGATCCCATGGAGTCTTCTCCATAGGATCTACTAAGGAGTTACTGAGAAGTCTCCATGGACAAACTTTTTTTTTAAACCTGACTTAAGGCGAGGTTGCAGTACTGTGTGTTTTGACGAACAACAGCGACTGTCCGGCGAGCGAAATAATGCCTAAATTTTGATTGTTTTTCCTTCTTGGCGAAAACTGATAAAGAAATTATACAATTTGGTTTCAACATTTACTTCAAAATAAAAAGTTCTATCTACTGATATAACTTTTATATATATTCGTGATGAAATTTCTTAGCAGTACACGTTTAAAATTGTAATTTAGTGTCATGTTTGATTAAAAAAAGTATCGAGCCAATCATTCTAAATCGCATTTCTATCTTTACGATTTACTTGAGGGTATGTTCAATTCCTATGTAATGATTTTTATTTATTAAAAAACTCATCATTAATCAGATTTTCAGACGATCAAAAATCTTAAAAAGTACTGCAACCCCGCCTTAATTACCGTGCTAAATTCTAATAATCCCATTATTTTATAATGGGATTATTAGAATTTAATACGGTATCTCCCTTCTAGAATCTACTCACTACTCTACTTCATAGAATTCGATTGAATATTATTTCGTGAAAAAGTCTTTCAATCGAATTGTATGAACTTAGTGGGTTATATTGATAATTAAAATGGGTATTATTCTTTAGATAAATGTTCTTTACAATCGCGAACCGTATTTTTTTCAACATACAGCTTCACACTGACCGGCAAATTGCAAATACATAAAAATATTTGAATTTCGCGGGCTACCCTGGCGCTTCCACCTTAACGAAATTCCGTCACAATCCACGCATAACTCATTTCTTCAACTCACAAAACTACCAATAGCCGTCGCTTTAACCCTAGTGTTGCCAACATCAATTCGATCATTACTACCAACATTAAGATCCTCATCTATGCAATTATATCCCAGTTTTACGACCCGAAGGCTTTTGTTCTATCTTATCTCGAAATGGAAGGGTTATATTTGTTTAAGTTCAAATTGGAACCGTTTGAAGTTCGTGAAGCTTATGTTTTTGGGTTATTATTGTACTTGAAGATGGGTTATTCGGCCATTCGGTTTGATGAGTATTTTGTTAATGTCCGCTGTCATGGTAACGGTTTTGTTTTATATTTTAGGCGTCTTGAATTAGGTTGTACGGCCGTCTAAGGTTTTAAGGAATTTGGCTACGTTTTTGGTGAAACTAGGTTTCTAAACGATGATACGACCCTTTTATGATTTAGCTTTCAGCATTCACAATCATTAAATTACATCTCAAAACGAATAGTTCTGGTTTTCTTGTGTTCGTTTAGGGAGAATGCCATGTTCTGACTTAACAAAAGCAATAGGTACTATCTCTATGGCATTCTGCTTACACGAAATATTCGTTTTGAAATGGAATCAGGAGATGGTGAACAGCTATGTTGATAAACCGTTAAAACGATGATCTAATCTAGTTGATCAGTGGTCGGAACCAGGGCTGTAGTAATAATATATTGGAGCGCAAGTTAAAAAAAAACCGATACTAATAATATTTCGGAGAACCAAATAAAGTACTTATTAAAACAACGATCGAGATTCTTGTTAAATGAAAAAAAAACTACTTACAGTCACAAAGATAAACTCATTATTCAGCAATTCCAAAAAAACTTCGTCTCCAATAGGAAAACCGCTAGCCAAATCGACACAAAAACATATTTAATTTAAACTCTATAATCCGGAATTCTAGTTAAAACCGACTCGATCAGCCCGAAAGCGGTTTTAAACCAGTTCGGAAGCAAAACGAATGAAACCCAGTCAAATATTTTACTACAGAGCGATTGTTGTAAAAACTCGCCAAGTTCCTCGCACGAAACTTTTTACAGATCGGAAAAATATCAGCTTTGGAACGTAGAAATGTGATTTTGTGATGAATTGGCTAAAACTAGGGTAGAAACTATTGAAGTAAAACTAAGTCGCGCTGTTTTATTTTTTGTTGAATCTTTCTTAACTTTTTCAGGAATTTGTGAGTCGATGATGAGCTGAAATATATATTTTTTTAATTTTCGGTATTGTTTTAAGGGTTTATCGGATTTCGGGTTGCAGTTTTGGTCATGTTTGAAGGGATTTTGATTCAGAGAGTGGCTTGTTGAGAACGGTGATTTGGCTTCTCCAGTTTAGTTGGATAGTGATTTTTCACAAAGCACTGTCAGGGATACAGTAGTTGGAAAATAGACAGATTTTCTGCTGGTACTATTTCGGCGAGTGCGCAATGGAACTGCACAATTCAATAGGCTTGTTTACTGAAAAAATCTAATAAGTCCGTAAGTTAGATTATCAAAAAATATTTGACCCGTATTTTTTCTTTTGTTACGGGAACCAAAATTGACGAAGTTACAACACTTTAAAAATTCTCAAAATATCACGCCGTGGCATAATTTTTAGCGGTTAGTGACGTCACGAGCCCCCACCCCGAGTTTTGATGCGTTTTATCTTTGTCAATATTCATTGATTTACAAAAACCAAAAATACGTGTCCATTATTTTTCAAAACTCTAACTGACGGACTAAATAGTTTTTCAATTTGTGGATGATGGAAACAAGCCTATTCTGCCTAGTCCATCTCATCATCGGTCTACAAGATGTACGGCGATTCGCTGTCGGTACATGGTGTACAACCTACCCATACTCACAAAACGTTATGGGAATACTTTCACTGAGTGTACAGCTATGGAAGGAATTCTCTTCTGGAGTCTGTTTCCTGATAGCTACAACCTGAGGGTCTTTAAGTTAAAGAGTGTATGAGTTTCTTCTAGGCGAGCGTGCTCCATTGTCGACCACTTCATTGCTTACCATGAGATGGGATTGCTATAAAAAACGAGATACAAAGATAAATGTAGAATTTTAACATAAAAAGACACAACTTCTTTCAATTTTAAAGCCACAAAGGCCACTGGTGACATTAATCTTCAAACACACATCCATTCTTGTACCAAAAATAAGGCTTAAGAATCATTCAAAAAATTAACACTCTGGCGGCGTAATGCGAAAGACTCAATTTCCTGGCAGGCTCGCTCACCGTTAATATTTGCATAACCAATATCCATAGGGTGGTAGCCACCCCTTTTGGAGTCCTACCAGAGTTCTGGGGGCTTGTTACGCCCTAATCCTAAGTGGCAAAGTATCATCACGGTTTCTGGTTGCTGGAATAATTAAATTTGTTTATCGATTCTGGTTTCTTTTTTGTTTCTTTGTAGGTAAATATGCTGAGGTACAAAATCAGGCTATGAGACCTTTATTTTTCAATGTATATGTCACCGGAACATGGCAGACTATATTACATTTTAATAAATGATGATTACATTATAATTTCTCGATATATTATGAAAATTTCGTTTTATATTTAATATACCCCATCCAAATTCAATAGTTTACAATACAACCGTGTATTATTTTCAAAAATTGAAATATTCTACTACTACTGGTCCGATTTGAAAAATTATTTCAATGTTAGATAGCCCATTTATCGAGGAAGGCTATAGGCTATATATCATCAGGCTAAGACAAATAGGAGCGGAGCAGTAATGGAAAATGTGACGCAGACGAAGTTGTGCGTCAGCTAGTAAATAAATAAATTGTGGTTCACTTCTGGTCGAAGAAATACAAAAAAAAAAAAATAATACAAGAAAACCTATAACAAGTCTATAGTGCTAAAATAAAATGGCGCAAAAATGAAATTCATTTGGAACCCTTTGCACGTAAGTCCGAATCGTACTTGGACGGTTTTAACCGACTTCGAAAAAAGGAGGAGGTTCTCAATTCGGTTGTATTTTTTTAAGTACGTTACCTCATAACTCTGTCATTCATGAACCGATTTGAAAAAATCTTATTTTATCTGGAAGGATATATTTCTCGATTGTGCCCATAGAATTTTACCAAATTCGCTGGATTTCGTTTACTTGGATGACAGTTTTTTGACATCCAAGGAAATTAAATTGTGAATTTTGCTTTCCTGCGATTTTGCGGTGTTCTTAGGTAATATTTTTTTTCACTAAAAAGTGAAAAATATTTTGTTTTTGGAAAGATACAACCGACTTCCAAATCCGGTGTTTTGATTTCCGAAATTAAAGTTATTTTTTACTTTGTATTGTTTTTTTTTATTTGGAAGTCGGTTGTATTTTTTGTAAAAGTTTTTATTTAATTAACCATCTTTACAATTTATTTTCCAAGTGGTTTTTATTCACACTTCTTATTTAATATCAACGTAGCTACATAATATTATAAATCTCACTTAATCCTTCCAAATGCCTTGTTCTAAGTTACAGGTACCTGTCTAATGGCAAAATAATTGACGAATGGCAAAACATACCCTTAACCTACATTTTCAATATTTTTCTTTGCTAGTCTGCGCTAAAACCTCATACATTAATGCTGGGCTGTCGAGCTCAGTTCGTCTTTTTTTGGTGTTAGCGTTTTCTCGATTTCGTTTTTTCCGTATGCTGCTGTGTTTAATTGAACCGGTCGTTCTCTCATTAATATATGTCGTTTCTTTATTACGAGAAAGCGTGTTTTGTGCTGGTTTTATTTAAACCACTGACAGTATTTTTTTTTTGTCAGAATGTAATATTGTTATGAGTAATCATGTGTTCGTGATCACAATGGGTCTAAAATTTAGCCAACGGGCAAGGCAATGCTCTGCAATTGTAAAACACTTTAAATGTAACACCAATGGAGGTAGTGTACATGGACCTGAGGGCCAATTCTACAAATTTTTATACAACTTTAGAATTTGCAGGTCAATCGCAATCTGTCAAAAAAAACCTAAGGAGGATGGCGAATTTGGACCCACATTATTTATTAATTAACTAAGTGTCATTCACTTGCAAGTTCATATTTACTATAATTAAGAATTTTTTAAAGGATTATATAAAAAATATTGAGTCACTGGGTGATGGTAATTAAAAGTTAGAAAAGATTTTCATTCACATAAAAATAAGTCATCATGCAGTTACTAAACGCACCGTGTTTCATATAACATTCCAACCCACTCTTTCATTACCTACATAATTTACGTTCTTACACTTGTTTAGGCTTGTCAATTATTTTTTTTAACAAATCTTGTAAAATATGAGAAAATCATAAAAGTTAATTAATATTAAAAATGCATTTACATTTTTTTATACAAAAATGTACAATATTATACTTATTACGATTATTTGTGATAACGTAGAGTGGAACGTTACGCTGTCAATTGGAGTTGGCTGTCAATGTCAAAACAATTACTGTTTGTTTTCAGCGGCTAACGTGGGATGTCTATTATTTTCTATGCGATTTTGTGATTCTTGACAACTTGGACTGACTATTCTACAAACCGACTAAGACAACAGCTTTTTCCTTTAGATTGCGATTTGCAAATGGTTTGGACTTAGTTACCCGTTAAAGTGCGTTGTGTGAATTGTCAATTGTACATTGCCCGATTACTAATTATGACATCTCCCAGCCTCTACGACTTACTGCCCATAACTAGTTATAAGTTTCCATGCTGTACGATACTCCTAACAGTGGGTCCCATTGTACATGCAACCTCGCCATCCTCCTTTCACACATTTTTGACAGTTTGCGATTAAGATGCGAAGCGAATGTGAAAATTTGTAGAATTGGCATTCTGGCCCATTTTGAAATATCTCTTTTTGCGTAATAGTACATAGATATAATACTCATTCGTGCCAACACTAAAGAAGACGGAGTACGGAAGACCTAGACATTGCTTATATGACACGATTCACTCATAAATAAGGTATTTAATGATGACAATAACAAATGAAGAACCTCAAAGGAAACCCCACATACATCAGAGCCTATTACAAAACCTCTCAAAACCCATTACAAATATATTTCCATACATAATTCCACTCAAACATAAACGGTTCTAATTCCGCCAAAGACAATGATGAATCGACTTCCAATACTAGCTGAAGGAATTCAAATGGGATATTATTTGGTCGAATCAGGGATGTTACTAAGGAGCTCTGTAACCGTAACAGAAACTTTCGGATATCCGAAATAAGAATCTAGCCGTAAGTGGAATCAAATCCAATATGCTTCAGATAAATTCGGTTGAGCGCTTAGTCAAAAAACTTTTTTACAAAAAAGTATACTTAATCGACTGTTAAAAAACGAAGATACAAAACCAAAAACACCGACTACCGAAATTAAGGTTAATTTATACTTTGTTGTGTTTTTTTGGAAGTCAGTTATTTTTTTTTTTAAAAAGGTTTTTATTTTTCAATTTTAAGTGGTTATACTTGGACTCGTCTACGCAAAAATTTAAATAAGCAAAGATGCTCATAAAATAAAAAATTCTGAGCCAAACTGTATAAATTTTTAACGGCATCAAATTATATGCGGCATACAGCATTATGGCGCATCGAACTAAAAATAATCACACAAATCGGATCAGAAACCTCGAAGTGATCGGTAGACGGTTAAAAAAATTACACGCCGTATTGAGAACCTCCTCCTTTTTTGGAATTCGGTTATTAAAACAGGTTTATTGGGAAGATCTGTGAAATCATCAAATTTCCTTATTTATTTATTTATTTAACACTTTACGCACACAAATTTACAGAGGCGTACTTAATGCCTTTATGCCTTCCTTGGGTGGAGTAGGAAGGAGTGTCATACTCTTACTGACTAAAACCCATCCGTGTTCCTCCTAATGCTCTTTAAGGTGGCTCTAGTCGATATTTTTTCCATAGAAACTTCGGGAGGGTATTACTCCGCTGTTTGACAGAGTACATCAAAAGTTAAACATAATATCGTTTTGTCATATTATTAGTTTTGTCTGTATGGAAACAGAATGGTAAAATAAACCGCCATTAAAAAGTTATGAGCCACCAAAGTTTCGTTTTTCTTGCCAATTTTAACGCATCTTTGGGCGTAAATAAGTAATAAACACAATGTAAAATCTTTAAAACCAAGTCGGTACCGACAAAGCTCAACTATCGAAGAATTCAATAACTTTTATTTTTAATCGATATATGCAGTAGTTTTTTCATAAAACTCGATTTACGAAAGGCCTTCTCATATTTTTTTACGCGCGCGTTTTACTATGAATTATCGTGCCTCTCACTGAATAACGTTCCCCCCGGTGCGGTGCGGGGGGACAACGCTCACGCACACGTGCGTATTCAAGTTACAACTGTGTCTGCTGCGGTGTGCTGTGGCCTGTGGCCTATGTCGTTCATACGTATACGTAGGTAGACTATACTTGCGCTCTAATTTATATTGACTCATTGGCTTGATTTTTGGATTTCAACATTATATTTTATATCTGTTTGACTTCGCACTGTAGTTTGGACTCCGTATTTGCGTTTGAAATTGTTATTGTTGCTTTGAGTGGACGCTGCATAAGTACGTGACATTGTTTTGAATCATTGAAAAAGTTTAAAAAACCACATATTATAAACAATGGGTAGAAAAGTCATAATTTGGCGTCGTGACCGGGTCTTCGACACCGCGTCGCTGCCCGCGCCCGCTGCAGTGTAAAATCATCGCGGCGGGATGCTATCGCGCAATGAATTTTCAACTCTCGATGTTGAAACCAATGATATAATTATAAGTTGAAACGGTGTCTTTTTTTGACGCGTTGGGATTAACTCTGCTGAGTGCTGGGTTCTCAACGCTCGGCTGAACGTAATATTTTTACGTCCGTGCGTACGGTGGCTAAGCGTTCTTACAATCGAGCGACATGACGCCGCCGTGCCACCGCCGCCGCACGCGTCTACGACAGGGACAACTGCACGCGTCGTTGGTGGTCGTTGAAGCGCCGTCGACAACCAACGACAAAGGTTGCCCTTGCCGGCCGCCAGCGGCAACGTGTCGCTCGTTTAGTTGAGTACCTAGGTAGTAGGTAGCGAAATCCAAAGTTCAAGCCAGGGTCAATGTAATGTTTGTTACTGGGTTCATTCTATTTGCTTTCAAAATAGTTTCTTGCAATTGACAAACCTAATTTTGTGTTCGTAGGTACTTTTGCGGCGGACAAGACTTTTTTATGGATGGGAAACCAAATAACTGCTCCCGCTTTGGGCGAAGCAGAAGGGAGTGTCAGACTCTTCTTGACTAAAACCCATCCGTGTTCCTCCTAATGCCCTCTGCGTACCGTACTTACCAGGGCCGCGGTAACTCTTTCGAACAAATTCTGCAACATCATAGTTTACATAGCTCTCTGCCTAATAGGTACCTACTGTTATATTAACGTAGGTAGGTACTTACCTACAAGCAAAGATGCCATAAAACAAACCGTTGGCGTTCGTAGACACTAAAATTTTAACGTTAGGTAGGTAGGTATGTAGGAGCTAAGTAAACAATCTTTATGTGTCACTTGTCAGTTTGTCACAATATACTGTGCACTTGTCTGATAATTTAAAGCAATATAATAATGAATGCAAATCTAAACACGTCTGTGTCAACCAATAGGGGTAACTAAAAATAGAAAACCGGCCAAGTGCGAGTCGGACTCACGCACCGAGGGTTCCGTACAAATATTATAATATAAGCAAAAGTTGTGGATTACGATTTATGACGTACCTATTAAAAAAACTCCTTAGGTACTAGATCTCGTTCGAACCAATTTTCGCTGGTAGTTTACATGGTAATGTACATCATATATGTTTTAGTGTTATCATTCTCTTATTTTAGAAGTTACACGACACACACACATTTTACCACTCTGGAAGTGTCTCTCGCACAAACTATTCAGTTTAGAAAAAAATGATATTAGAAACCTCGATATCATTTTAGAACCCCTATCCATACTATACCGGCCTACAGGTTTAGGTAGGTAGTAAGTTCACAGAATACGTCTACTTACCAAGTTTAGAGTTTTCGACAGCATAGTTCTTATAGTTTCGGAATAAAGTGGCTGTGACATACGGACGGACAGACAGACAGACAGACATGACGAATATATAAGGGTTCCGTTTTTTGCCATTTGGCTACGGAACCCTAAAAATTAAGAAGACAGGTAGGTAAGTAAGTAATTTTGATAACAATTTATAGGATGGTACAGAACTAATTTCATTATTAGGTACTAGCGACCCGCCCCGGCTTCGCACGGGTGCAATGCTGATACTAAATACACTACAGAAAAACCGTGAGAAAAACTGTTACCTACCTACCTCACGTCTGAGCCGCGCGGGTACCTTACATAGATCTAAACTCCCCTCCCGCACGCGCACCCCCGCCTTGGTGACGTTCACTTCGCAACGGGCCGTGCAGCAGAAATCGTAATATTTTAATTTCGCCATAACTTCAAAACCAAACGTCCGATTTTAATCATTCAAAGACCAAATATGATCTACATAAACTGTACTTAGTGATGAAATACTTTTTTTTGATAAGGATTAATAGCATGAGTAAAATAAACGTGTTTAAATGTAGTCCAAAAAAATATCTAGATTTTTAAATAAAAAAAATGGTTGTTGTGCCTCACTCGACATAGAAAGGTATAGTGTGTCGCGGACTTTTTTGTAGATATTTATAAGATCTACAATTAATTAGAACAATTTATGGTTGTATATTTTATAGTTTAGGCAGCGTACGCAAAATAAGTTACTTTTCTGGTTGATTTTTACACCTTGTGTCCGAAAAACCCAAATATCTTACGGAACCCTATTTTTTTGCAAAATAAAATATAGCCTATGTTACTCGTGGATAATGTAACTTTTGAATGGTGAAAGAATTTTTAAAATCGGTCAAGTAGTTTTTGAGCCTATTCATTACAATCAAACAAACAAACAAAGTTTTCCTCTTTATAATAATAGTGTAGATGTAGATGTATCTAGTACCTACGGACATAAACTGCGATGACTATTCAAGTAAGCATCAGATCTGTCGGTGGCGGCGTGGCGGCTGCATTACCACCAAGGAAAAACTAAACATAATAACAATAGAATAAGCAATCCATATTAGGTACCTATAGGGCCGTAGAGGTATAAAACGATAACACAGTGCCTACTATTTTTAGTAAGAGTTTTTAGGTAGGTAGTAGCTGATTTCTCGGCGAGCGTCGAGCGACTACGCGCAGCGGCGCGCGGTGGCGGTATGTGTGCATCGTGTAACTTCGATTTAGTTCGGAACGGTTCGGAACGATGTTTGTGTGCGTGCGAACTAAACGTGCATGAAGGCTAGCGTCTAACTGCTCATCACTGGTACAATCTCTGTCGGGCATGATGCGAGGTGAGACAGCGTGCTTTTTGGCCATGCCTACCACTGAGTTCGAGCCCGCGACTAGTTGGCCCTTAAGTTTACGAACCGCAGTGACTATTTCGAACAAATTCTGCAGCACTGGCAGAAAATGAAAAACATTATGACAGCGCTTTTCTGTTTTTCTGAGCCGACACACTAGCCGCACTTAAGGCGAGGTTGCAGTACTGTGTGTTTTGACGAACAACAGCGACTGTCCGGCGAGCGAAATAATGCCTAAATTTTGATTGTTTTTTCTTCTTGGCAAAAACTGATAAAGAAATAATACAATATGGTTTCAACATTTACTTCAAAATAAAAAGGTCTATCTATTGACATAACTTTTATTTATATTCGTGATAAAATCTCTTAGCAGTACACGTTTAAAATTGTATTTTAGTGTCATGTTTGATAAAAAAAAGTATCGAGCCAATCATTCTAAATTGCGTTTCTATCTTTACGATTTACTTGACGGTATGTTCAATTCCTATGTAATGATTTTAATTTATTAAAAAACTTATAATTAATTAGATTTTCAGACGTTCAAAAATCTTAAAAAGTACTGCAACCCCGCCTTAATTTATCAGTCTGTCAATATCTGCTTATCTTTAACATTAAAAATAAAATAAAAATTCAAAATCGAATATCTAAGTAATTCGAAACAAACGGATAATCTGAAATAATTTCGTATCCGAAACCGCTATAATATTACTTCTTTATCCGTATCCGTATTTGGATCCGAAATTTCATATCCATAACATCCCTGGTTAGAATTGTCGGATCGGCACTTGTAGCATTGTGTTCAAATTCTCACCTACTCGATTGAAATCTGAGAAACTGTGTGTATTGAATTACATTTGGGCGACGCTTTGAGCTTGTGTCACTGTGAGAGCGATTTTCGGAAATAGTGATATGGGATTGTTAGTTTCCCTTTGTTGGGTACAAGTGGTGTTGTGGTCACAGGAAACGGGCATTGGTCTTCACGCCTGGTAATGCGTGTAACAGCCACTATGACGTGCCAATGACTTCCGTTGTCAAATAGCAATAGTAGATACAAAGCGTCTTGTAAGTATAGCGCCGTCTCCCTGTCACACCAAAATGATATTAGTTTAAAGTAAGACGTCTTCAAAAAGGACCCCCTCTTTTTTTAAGACGCCTGTTTCATATTTTAGCTAAGCAACAGGAGTAATATAGGTTTTCGACAAGCCATTAGTCCTGCGTCTGATCTCGCCCAGGTCGTGTTTAATTATCGTCTCTTCGAACTGTGAGATTTATGGAACTTCATCATCACCATCGTAGACTCTGTCTCAAAAAGTCAAGAGCAAATAAAAAAAAAATAACAGCCGAAAGTCATCCACTGCCTGACAAAGGCCTCCCTGCGCGTGTCGCCATAACAACTGGACCTGGGCCCAGCTCAAAGTCGCCCAGTATCAAAACATTTTTGGGGACCCGTTTTAAGGGTATTTGTTTTTTTAAACATAGGTCTATCATAGAACTGTCTTGGCAGACCACGAAGGGGGCCCTTCTAGCCCGGGGCCCCGTATCTTTGATACGGCAGTAGCTACGCCTGTGCCCCTCGAATCTATCATCGCTAAAAAAATAAAATGCCTCCATTGTGATTGGCCTCCGTGTCAAAAATTCAATCAAAATGATTATTTTGGCCGAATAAAATATCGGATGTTTTAGAGACGTCTTAGATACAGGAGACTAACAATTTGAAAAATAAGGAATTCCGCCCCGCTTACAATGCTACCGGGTTACAAACGCGTGAGATCTCGCATATGGCATTTCCTATGGTTTTGTGGTATCCAAATCTGATTACGTCATGTTTTCCCGAAATGAAAACACATCAATGAATATTTTGTTCTCTTTTTTTTCTTTGCTATTTTTGTTTACGGACTTCGAAATTTCATATCTAGTCGAATATTTGAGCATAGACACTTTTTCCTGTTCAAAAATATTTTTATGTAAAAATTATTATAATTTTTTTTTCTTAGTACGAGCGCAACTCAGAAATTGCTACATCAATATATGTAACGTCTGTTATAATTTGCATATTTTGGTTTTATAAATCCATTTAAACTGTTTGGTTTAATAAACTTTTTAAGGACTAATAATAAAAACCTGGTAATAAAAACACGTATATTAAAAGCCACTTATCCAGCTTGTCCATTTGCGCGAAGCGAGGCAGCGCAGCAGAGAATTGGCAAAATATTAACCAATCATGTCAGTCAAAATGTTAGTGAATTGACTTGGTGAGGAGATTTTATGCGATTCAATTGGTTAAATTTTATCCGTTTCTCCGCTCCGCTGTAATGAACACGCACCCTTAATGTGAGGCCTAAATTTTGATCTATTACACAATAATAAATGCCATAAATATTTATACTTAAACGCACAAATCGTTTTGGGAACACATTCATAGTGCGTACAGCTAAGGAGTGGAATTCCCTGCCAGAGTCTGTGTTTCCTAATAACTATAACCTGGGAGTCTTTAAGTCAAGAGTGAATAGGTTACTTCTAGGCAAGCGTTCTCCATCTTAGACTGCATCATCGCTTACCATCAGGTGAGATAGTGGTCAAACGCGTGCCTATCTAGAGAAAAGAGAAAACTTGAATGTAAAAATTACATTTATGTTTTCATCTAGTGTTTGTGAAATCGGGAAAAAGTGTTCCTAGAATTGGAAATATACATTTAGAGGGAATAAAAGACCACATTTTGTGTTTTTTCTAAAGCTTTATTTCACTGTCGGTTCGTCCTTTGTCATGTTCTATTTGAAATACAGTATTTTATCGGTTTTTTAAATATTTAGTTGTCACCGGACAGAATTTGACCTAGCACTTCGCGCTAGCTCAAATTTCCGAACAACTAAATATTTGGCAGTTTTTCAACAGTGATCGACCCAGAATTTGAAGCTGTGTGTACTTTTATTTATTTTATGGTCGTCACTTAAATACTCGATCATTCTATTGTTAATTTTATGTGTCGTTTGTTCGTCATCAGTATTTTTTAAGACAAAAGACGGCCACTGCTGGTATTTTCCAAGCATTGCCACATGGACTAGTCCTGTGTTTTGTGTATTCAGTAAATTTCTTTGGCCCTCACCAGGTCACCAGTGATGGGTTCATCTTGTGAGGAGGCTTTGCAACGTTGAATCTCCCGACGTACGTTTGGTTCATTTAGACCGGTCCTCGGTACCCTCGGCCGTCGCCAGGTCAAAATTCAAAATTTTCAAAATTCAAGCATTTATTTCAATTAAACCATTTACAGGCACTTTTGAATTGTCAAGGTCGGTCGGTCCAAAAAGTTGAAGCTATTTGCACGTTCCAAAGCGTAGATCTCTATGGAGAAGAACGTGCAAGAAACTCCACGGACACTCTTTTAAAAATAATATTTTTTTACAAAGATTTATTTACATCGGGTTGAAATTATACATACATGTGAGAACGATGTAAAAGACGAGCAGGATAAAAGCAGATAAAAGGTCATCGGTCTATCTCGTCGAAGGCCTTCCAATGCTGCGTCTGATACGCAGTCTCTCTCCAGAACCTGACAGCCCCATCAAACATCTGCTATAGCAGGAATTGAATAGTAAAAATAGCCATTGTGACCCATTTTTTAGGGTTCCGTACTTGAAGGGGTAATTACCATCGGAACTCTATTACTGAGCTTCCGCTTTCCATCTGTCCATCCGTCTATATGTCTGTCAGCGGGCAGCCTCTCAAGAACCGTAATAAGTAGACGGTTGAATTATTTATTTGTTAACAAATAATATAAAAAAATATTTTATTAAAAACTAGCTGTCCCCCGCGGCTTTGCTCCCGTCAACTGGCAAATTTCTTTTTTTTTTTTACATGAATACTTTTCCTAATATTAACAAACACAACAAAAAGAGAATTAGCGAAATCGGTTCAGCTGTTCTTGAGATTTGCGCTTAGCAACACATTCAGCGATTCATTTTTATAATATAGATAAAGGGGCTACCCTACCATACATCAGACGTGGTTTTTTTTTCAGTTTCACATGCCCAGTTTTTTTCGGGTACGATACCCTTCGTATGAGAGTCCGACTCACACTTGGCCGGTTTTTTAATGATTAGTTTAGAAACGGTTTAGGATGCGGTTGTTTTCTTTTAGTTATACATTTATAATTTTTAATGATACGTTTAGAAACGGTTTAGGATGCGGTTGTATTCTTTTAGTTATACATTTATATTTTTTAACTAGCTGTTGCCCGCGACTTCGTTCGCGTCTATGTCGGAAAGTAAAATGTCGTTAGGTTAGATCTCTAAGATATACGAACAATCAATATCTTGTATTGCTTGACTCCTCTTAGAATTTGGAACTTGGAAGAGTGTTATGCAAGGCACTGGCTGTTTCACCTCTTCTGTTCCACCAGCCCTAAAAATTTTTCGTAATGAGAAACGTGTGTTGGGCATGGGAAGACACCAACCGGAACAGCAACCTACCCCTGCAACAGATACTACACCGACACTACTATACTACTATATAGATTCCGGTATCCGCACCATGTTAGACTCCTATTCTGTCCGTTGTGCGCAGGTGTCCTGGCTAAGTTAGCCAGCCTTTTTTTATGGACTGGAAATCATCAAATGACTTCTTCTGCTTTGGGCGAAGCATAACGGAGTGTCAGATTCTGACTGACTAAAAACCATCCGTGTTCCCCTTAGTGCCCTTTGCGTTCCAGGTCCGCGGTGACTATTTGAACAAATTCCGCAACCCTGGCAGGCACTGGCCCTAGTAGGCCCCGTCTACAATACTGGCATCTCTTAGTGTGCGCGTGGAACACAACGCGCCGTTGACCCGAGCCTGGTTTTGATCGGACAGCATGCCACCCAACTCTCGCCGTCCGCAGGACCGCGCCCTACGGTGGCAGGGAATCGCCCGGTTACTCCCTTCGCCCAGGTCTTCTTCTGTTGCGGCGGCTGGGGCGTGAGATTTCCCTCTCTCTCACGCTTTCGACCTCCTCCTTCACTAGCATTACTGCTTCGCAAAATGAGGTGACCGCTTCCCATGCATCCTCGCTCCGGACCATAGATTGAATCAGGGCCGGTCGCGAGAGGTCGCCGCCACCTATCGCCTCGATGCGGTGCTCCATCCATGAAGGGCAGACATCCACCTTATGTTCCACCGTGTCATCCAGGTGATCCTCAAAGTGTTGACACCCGGTCGTGTCCTCCCGCTTAAACCTGAAACAGTTATCTCCCAAAACAATCGTGACCGGTGGTTACCTGCGTTAGGCGGAAGGTGAGGACTCTGTGGCGCCGCTTTTGCCACTCGTCAAAAGGGGACTTACCGCCGCGATTGTGGCGTGCCCAAAGGTGGTAGAGCTGGACCTGTATTCTCAGTTTCGTACGTGAATTCGGCAATATATTGCAGGCAGTCTAAAATAGCTATGTCAAGCTGTGCGCTGTGTTCCACGCGTGCCTCAAGGAGTTTTCATCAAAACAGATGGGGCTAGCGGGCCCTATCTGCCGGGCCAGTGCCGGGGTTGCAGATTTGTTCGAAAGAGTCACCGCGACCCTGGAACGCAAAGGTCATTAGCGGGAACACGGATGGGTTTTAGTCAATAGGAGTCTGACACTTCCTCCTGTTTTACCCAGAGCGAGAGGAGTCATTTGACGATATACCATCTTTAAAAAAAAAGCTCCACCACCTCAAAACCTATCTTGGCGAGTTCGTCTGTGTCATCAATGGACGACACGATTGGCGCAGTGGTTGAGCGATTGGCTGCTGCGTCGCGTGTCATGGGTTCAATTCTAATAATAATATTTGTATGACCTACAGACAGTATTCTATTCTATTCTTTTCTACAGACAGTTGATCCTGGTCTGGCTGTTTGTTTGTGTATGTGACTTTGTATGTTTGTAAATGCACCCACGATACAGGAGAAATTCCTAGTGTGGGGCAACGTTTTTTAAAATGAAAAAAAAAAATGCCTAGAGATCTATTGTTCTCCTTGATCCACTGGAGAGTAACGCCCGCAATGGATAATTTCTGGCTCTGGGTTGGTCATGATGTTTTATAGGCTCATTGAGATTTGAACAGTTTTAAAACTAAACAATTTGTTGGATGTATGTGAATTGCAGCCAATTTTCAGCCAGTGTGCCTTTGCAAAGTTTTGAAATTTCTAAATAGCAATCATAAAACTGAATCTGAAAACATTTCTTATTATTCTGCGTATTGATTGCTGTTGCTTCCCCGTTCACAGAAGAAATGGATCCAAGCTGTGAAGCAACCGGTCAGCACATGCTATCATCTAAAATTACTTAACCATGCTCTTGAAACTCACACCAATCTTGATGAATCAAGTTGAGTTTTTTATTAATTTCGATCCAGGAACGCAAATCGAAATAATTTTATATTTTTAAAACCTAGAAACCCAATATTATATATACAGCGGAGCTAATGCAACTCTTTCGACTCCTCTACCATGGGACTTTGCCATCTAATCGTGGTTGTTATGACGTGACCCCTTTTATTAAAGGATGGGAAGTCATCAAATAACTCCTCCCGCTCTGGGCAATGCAGGAGGGTGTGTCAGACTCTTCATCCGTGTTCTTTCTAATGCCCTTTGTGTTCCAAGGCCGCGGTGACTCTTTCGAACAAATTCCACGATAGAAAAGTGAGATCAAATTAATGTATAACGTCATCTATGGAATATGATGATGGATCACTTTGTTGACCGTCCGTCCGTCTGTCTATCAAGACTCTTTATCTCGGGAACGGTAGGAGGTATTGAGTTGAAATAATATACTCAGAACTCAGTCCCTTGAAGCTGTGAATAAATCAAACTTCTAAGTCAACGTAAAATAGAAATACGGCCGTTTATGCTACATAAAATGTACATTTTGACACTCTCACGTTGACGTAGAACTTAAAAATCTGAAATCTACCCATTTAATGCAATTAAATAATTACTTTTAAAAAATAGCCTTTATTTCAAATAGTACCTTGTACCTACCTACAAATGTGTAGGGAACCCTCGGTGGGTGAGTCCGACTCGCACTTTTCCGGTTTTTTTACATTAAAATAGAAGTTCATTCTAAAGAAAATGATGGTGTTTTATTCCTTGGAAAGTACCACCACTTACTAAAAAAATATGTTTTGGTGTAATTTTCACCTTGTTGATAATAGGTACTAATTCTGTCAATAGATGGCATTACGGGTATCGGCGTTATGTAGGTAGGTAGTAGATATGATAAATCTTCTAAAACATTGCTTCAATTCCTATCAGGTTTATGTGTTAAAGTTATATTCATGCGATTTTGTACTTTTTTAACGTGATGTAAAAAGGAGTACCTACAGACAAACAGAAAATAGGTACTGTTAATTATACTTTAAAACGCTGGCGCTACTTTAAAATATAATTATGGCATACTAAACTATCCAAAATTAAACAATAACATGTTATAAATATTTGAAAATATTAATAAGAATGAGAAAAGTAAGGAAATGCAAAAGTTAAATAAAATCCAAAAGTAATATCGACTGATGAGATACGAACTCGCACCATGTTATTCGAAAGGCAGTCTTTCAACCCAACGGGCTACGACCGCTGTTGGGAAATTAGTTTAAAATAGTCTATTATATTTATGTCATGGTTTTTCACTGCTTACCTCCCCAAAGGTATAGCGTGATGATAATAATTTCTAAGATTAGATCTATTACTATGTGCAATTTCGTAACATACTGTAGCTTCTTATAACAACCCCTCGCTGAGCTGTTTGGGAAAATGACAAATTATAAGTAAAATTTTATTATTAGTACGCAAAAACCCGTTTTAAATATTATTTTGATAAAATAATGGTGTAAAAAACCATATCAAAAGATAAAATAAATACAAAAATAAAATCTGTTTGCGGGGTTCGAACCATATTGTGCACTTTCTCGTTCAAAACACACATTTTTGATTATTGCTCGTCCTCCATAGCATATAGCGTGATAATATATAGCCTATGTGTTGCCTATACCTATAAGGATCATTTGTGCAAAATTTGAACAAAATCTGTTCAGTAGTTTTCGCGCCAATCGTAATCACACATATCAAGATTTACTATTTTATTATATGTATAGATGATACGTTTAGAAACGGTTTAGGATGCGGTTGTATTCTTTTAGTTATACATTCATAATTTTTTACTATCTGACTGCCAAATCATCACATCGCATCGCATTCGCAATCTGTCAAAAATGTATGATGATTAGGGCTTTTTTGACAGTTTTTCAAGTCAATCGCGAAAGTTGTTTTAGGGCGGATTTCACCAATGAAACTGATCGCGATCAAGTTGCGTTCAATAGTTGTCAGTGTCAACATTCCATAGAAAATAATGACACTGGCAGCTTGTTTGTAAACTGGGTTCATAATATTATGTTGATCGCGTTCAGTTTCAGATTGATGAATTCCCCCCTTAAAATTAGTAGAATTGGCCCTCGAAATGTCAAATTTTTTAGTACTCCCTCAATCGATGACATAATGATGAATCACACACGTAAAAAATAAATTTAATTTCGGAAGTCGATATTTTTCTTCGTTTTTGACACCGACTTCCGAAAAAAGTTATTTTTTACTTTGTAGTGTTATTTTTTGGAAGTCGGTTGTATTTTTTTTTAGTAAAAAGTTTTTTATTTTTCACTTTTTAGTGGTACCCCACACCTAACAACACCACTGCAAAATCGCAGAAAAGCAAAATACGCAAATTCGATTACTTGGATGATATAAAACTATCATCTGAGTAGACGAATTCCAGCTATTTCGATTTAAAATCCAAAGTTCGTGACTGATTTTCATAAAATTTAAATGGGACCAATCTGCAAATATATCCTTTCAGATAAAACAAGAATTTTTCAAATCGGTTCATAATTGTCGGAGTTATGAGGTAACAAACATAAAAAAAAAACATACAACCGAATTGATAACCTCCTCCTTCTTGGGAAGTCGGAAAAAAAACCATCACATACGATAACTGCTCTGTTCACCCCAGAACCGTACAGTACGATCGCGAGCGCTATCTGTCTGTCTGTCTATCACCATTTAGACGATGCCACCCTCAGGAAATGTCTCCTCCTTGCAGGAAGCCCCGTCAGGTAATGTCGCTCAAATTGACACCAATAACGATAATAATACCTTTTTCAACATAGAGTGTGGCTTTTCCTCGACTTTTGTAGTTTTGATTTTGATACAGACAATTTTTGGAATTGTAATGTTAATCTTTAAAAACTGGCCAAGTGCGAGTTGGACTCTGACACGAAGGGTTCAGTTCCTACTATAAGTCAAAAATAGAGAAGTTTCTTGTATGGGACCTCCCTTTAATTTTTAATCTATACTTATATTATAAAGCAGAAGAGTATGTTTCTTTGTTTGAACGCGCTAATCTCAGGAACTGCTGGTCCGATTTGAAAAATTATTTCAATGATAAATAGCCCTTTTATCGAGGAAGACTATAAGCTATATCATCACACTAATACCAATAGGAGCGGAGCAGTAATGAAAAATGTCTCGCAGACGTCGTTGCACGGGTCAGCTAGTTATTTATTATTTTTTTGTTATAGCGGCAATAGAAATACACACTTTGTGAAATTTTCAACTGTCTATCTATAATGGTTCTTGAGATACAGCCTGCTGACAGACGGATGGTTAGACAGCGGAGGATTATTAACAGGGTTCCGTTGTTTCCTTCGGGTACGCAAACCTAAAAATTAATGACGTGTACGGTTTTAATAAAATCAATCATATATTTAACCAGCCTTAAATAAATAGGTTTTGTTTTAAAATGTATTAAATAAAGTATCTTTTTTTCTTTTGATTTTTATTTATATGGGCATGCTTTTGTCCACTATCTCACCTGGTAGTAAGCAAAGATGGATTGCTTAGAAGTAACCTGTTCACTCTTGAGGCTGCCACAGCAACGTGGGGATTGGACTCACCTCATCATTTAAAAATGTGCATGAAAATATTCAACCTTCAATAGGCTTGTGTCCTGAAAAAATCGAATTAGTCCGTCAGTTAGATTATCAAAAAATATTTGACCCGTGTTTTGCTTTTGTTACGGGAACCAAAATTGACGAAGTTACGACGCTTTTGAAATTCTCAATACTTCACACCTTCGCATAATTTTTAGTGGGTCGTGACGTCACGAGCCCCCAATCCCGAGTTTTGATGCGTTTTATCTTTGTCAATATTCATTGATTTACAAAAACAAAAAATAGGTGTCCATTATTTTTCAATACCCTATTTGACGGACTAAATAGTTTTTCAATTTTTGGATGATGGAATCTAGCCTCAAACACATTTCCTGACTATGTTTGTTAGTAGGTTCTCAGTTTTTAGGATTCCGTACCCAAGAGGTAGCTAACGGAACCCTGTTACTAAGCTTCCGCTGTCCGTCCGTCCGTCCGTTTGTCAGAGAGTGTATATAAATTGCAGCAATAATAAAAAAAATACATAATGAAAATGAAAGCGGGCTCCCATACAAGAAACGTAATTGTTTTTAGGTTTATGGTACGAAACCCTTCGTGTGAGCATCCGACTCGCACTTGGCTGCTTTATTTACAAACTCGTGAGTATTTTAAGTCCTCGACTTCGTCTCAGGCTTACATTCGTCTACTCGTTTGTAAAACCAACTTACCACACTAATATCATAAATAACTATATTTACCACATAATATATTCGTAATTCACTCATGACTAAATCCAAAACTGCCCACAATCATCAAGGAATCCTACATTAGATTTTCTCTTAGATACCAAAATTCTAACTCGAATTACCCAAAACTTAGTTTCAATTAGAAATAAATAAGTAAATAATTAATGTTGTATGTGTTTCACAATTCAAGGGAACTGACAAACGTAAGTTTGTGAGGCTGAGTCTCGGAGTAGCTGAAACCTAAATGTTTAAGACAATCGCAAGTAATTTGTGCTTCTAAGTTTCACTAACGTTATTTTCGTTTTGGGTACCAAGTTGTAAGAGTTAGCGTTTTCTGAACCTGAGTGCCAATTCCACTAATTTTCGCATGAGCATCGCATTCACATCTCAATGTCAATCTGTCAAAAATGTATGAAAATTAAGGCTTTTTTGACAGTTTGCGATTGACATGCGAATGCAAAAGTTGTTTAAAAATTCGTAGAATTGGCCCTCTGGTCAAAGATCTATACAGGCTTTCGCAATGACGTGAATTAATAACGTGGTTTTCTAGATTTTTTAGAACCACTATTCAAGAATATTATCGACAGACGCTGGCAGCATTTTACGTGGAATAAGAACCTAATGACTTTAATCTAACAAATGTTTGGTGACCAATGATTTAGTTTCATTTTCGTTTAATACGTGCTTCATGACATGCCTAGCTTTTTCACAACTGTATGTTTTGGGGTCGGCTTCCAGTCAAACCAGATTTTGCTGAATATACCAGTGGTTTACGTTTTATACGCGCTTGTTAATCATAAATTTCATCGTAAAGTTTAAAAGTAAGTTCTAACTTTAAAGGTAGGAAATGCTTTCTTTAGTTTAATAGCAGAGAAGTGTTAACGACTTACTTGGACGAGTTACTTTTGAAAACATAAATAAGCGAGTCGTTTTTTTGTGACTAGACTGATATAAAAAATACTAAAAAGTACCAATCCTCTTCAAATTAACCATCTTCAAAACCCGTTAGCTCTCCTAACTTATACCACCCAAACATCTCCGGGCAGCCCAAGGCGACAACACAGTGTCCTAAACACTAAAATGCACTTAGACCCGCATCCAGGGTACGCCTGTGTTATGTAGCAGTAATGAAGTAGCTAGCATATCTGGATCCAGGATTTGAGCTTAGTTTGAAATTAATATTGTAAATGCAATGCTGAATTTCGGGATGGTTGAAATATGTATCTCTGTTCGTCGGTTTTGAATAACGCACCTAAATAGAAACTAAAACGTTTTGGTCTTGTTGATACTGAGCTGATGTTACAGTATAAATGTCACCCAAAAGTGGCAGACACCGTAAGATTGTAATAAATCTTGATTAGATTATAATTTCTCGAATTTCGTTCGGAACCCTTTGCACGCGAGTCTGACTCCCGTTTGGCCAGTTTTTAAGGTTCAAGGGCCCAAAGAGTAAAACGAGACCCTATTACAAAGACTCCGTTGTCCGTCCATCTGTCTCCAGGCTGTATCTAATGAACCGTGATAGCAGTAGAACTTGCGCACGAATGGTTCCGTGCCATTATCTATAAAACGGCAAAAAACACGTTTGTTTTGGGAGCCCTTAAATATTTATTTTATTCTGTATTTTTTAGTACTTGTTGATATAGCCGCTACAGAAATACATAATCTGTAAACATTTCAAGTGTCTAACTACAACGGTTCATGAGTTAAAGCCTGGTGACAAACGGACAGGCGATAGACGGAAACTGGAGTCCCAAGGGTTCGGTTTTTCCCTTTGGGTACGGAACCCTAAAAATAATATTGAAGTGCAAGACGATAATGCTTTGAAATTAAATTCCGGGAATCTTAAACATGCTACCAAAAACACCGTTCTCGACTGAAACCCATAACCTCCCCCCCTCCCGCAGTCGGCCAAAAGGATCCCGAGCAAATAAAACAAGCAGGCCAAGTTAACGAGAAGTAAAAAGATTAACCGACATTAACCGAGCAAGTTAACTAAGTTACAAGTAATTACGAAAGTCCCCTTATTTTATTTTATTTATTTTTTGCGACTAACTTACTTTTAGGTCTTCTGCAAATGTTTGTTCGAGAAAGGTCAAAGGATCACGCTAATTAGACGTTCTTATATTGAAGTTCATCTTATTCTTTTTGGGTAATAAAAGGCTGATCTGCCTTGAGTTTTTGTGTCTGGCTACCTTGAATGAGGCGGGATTAACTTTTTGCAATTGAACTCTAGTCATAAGATTAAGTCTACGGGCTAACTCCACTAGTTTTTAAGTTGGCATCGCATCTCAATCACAATATTTCAAAACAAAATATGAAAATTGAGGCTTTTTTGAAAGTTTGCGATTGACATACGAATGCGAATGTTGTTTAAAATTTAGTGGAATTGGCCCTCTGATCTTGTCTTACTAAACTGAACTATAAAGATCTACACTTATTTCTTGTTCAAAATCGGCCAAGTGCGAGTCGAACTCTCACATAAAGGGTTCCGTTTTATAAAAAAAAAACAAAAAAAACTTGTATGGGAGCTCCCGTTTCAATTTTAATTTGATTTAATTTATTGCTCCATCTTCGATTAGATCATTTCTTGACATCAGGAGAGACAGTAGACGAACAGAACTGACAAATGCGCGCTAATCAATAGAAAAATCTGGCCAAGTGTGAGCCGGACTCGCAGACGAAGGGTTCCGTACCATTCATCTATAAAAACGGCAAAAATCAATCAAGTATGTTGTATGGAAGCCTCTTAAATATTTATTTTATTTTGTTTTTATTATTTGTTGGTATAGCGGCAACAGAAATACATAATTTGTGAAAATTGCACCTGTCTAGCTATCGCGGTCCTTGAGATACAGCCTGGTGATAGACAGACAGACAGCGAAGTCTTAGTAGTAGGGTCCCGTTTTTACCCTTTGCGTACGGAACCCTAAAAGACTTTTTAATGTTATGGAACCACCATCACAGTCTCACCATTAAAGAAAATACGGCACCTATTATATGTATATACCTAAGACAACTAAAAGACTAATTTTCACCAACACACGACGCCAATAAAAATAGTGTTAATCCAAAACCTCGCTTTAACGTCGAAGTTAACCGACTCAGTAAGTACTAACTGTGATTTTACGAGGGTAAACGGTCAGTGGTACATTTTATTACCCGTTTACTGCTGCGGCTAAATTACTGTACCTACTCTGTAAGTTAATTTCTAAAAGCAATTTGTTTTCTTTTAGGCAGGGAGCCAGATTTAGTAGAAACATTGCTAGAAACTTATTTATGTGTTTTTGGACAACTGGGAGATTGAGGAGCTCGTGGCTAAATAATAACAGCCGCACAGGTCGATCTCCAAGGTTAAGCAACGCTTGCCGAGTTTGGTCTGTGGATGGGTGACCATCTTAACATACCGAGTTTCCTCCGTGCCTCAGAAAGCACGTTAAGCCGTTGGTTCTGGCTGTCATTTGAAGATCTTTGGCAGTCGTTACGGATAGTCAGAAGCCAGAAAATCTGACACCAGTCTTGCCAAGGGGAACCATGTTACCCATTTAATGGGCTGTGGAGGTCTGGTAGGCAGCCGCTCCACGTAAAATACTGGTTTTCAGCTAAATCCGGCTTGACTGGAAGCCGACCCCAATTTAGTTGGGAAAAGGCTAGGCTGATGGGATGGGACAACTGGGAGATTAGAAAAACATAGGGTCAATTCTACTATTTTAAACAATTTTCGCATTCGCATGTCAATCGCAAACTGTCAAAAAAGCCTTAACTTTCATACCTTTTTGACAGATGGGGATTGAGTTGCGAATGTGAAAATTAATGGAATTGGCACTCTGACTAGGGCCGCGTTTCCTTCCACCTGCAAGCAACTTGTATGCAAGTTTAATTACATCGCCGTCTACCAAGGGATCATGTGATCAATCGCTCCATTGTATCCCGCAGTGTAATTAAAGATTGCATGAAAGTAGCTTGCAGGTGGAAACACGGCAAAAACGTCAAGGGGTTAGAAAAGGGGTAGTTATATTTCCCCCTTTGGTAAAGCATTTGATTGATTCATTTCAGCTCTTTTGTCAAACCATGCATGTTCTAGGCTTGCTCTATGGTCGACCTCATCATTGTCTACAGTTAGATGAGTTTTTGGTTTTCTGCCAAACTCCGATTTATAGTGGTCGTGTCAAAGATTTGGCTACTAAAAGGCTTAAAGAAAAAAAGAAAAGAAAATAAAACGGTTGATTCCTCTCAAACAGACTAACAAAAGTGAGAGATATTTTGTAAAGGCCTGTAATACTCTGAATACTTTATTTCCTTTATGCATTTTTCATTTGGTGTGCAATAGAGTATATATCTATACTAATATTATAAAGCAGAAGAGTTTGTTTGTTTGTTTGTTTGTTTGGTTGAACGCGCTAATCTCAGGAACTACTGGTCCGGTTTGTAAAATTATTTCATTGTTAGATAGCCCATTTATCGAGAAAGGCTATAGCTATATATCATAACGCTACGCGGACGAAGTCGCGGGCAGAAGCTAGTAACTAAATAAATACTAGTCAACAATTACATAGGCAAAATAAATTTAAATTAATATATAAAATTAATTAATATATATAAACATAATTAAATTAATTAAAATTAAAGCAACTTGCATGCAAGTTTAATTACATCGCAGTCTACCAAGGGATCATGACAATGTGATCAACCGCTCCATTGTACCCCGCAGTGTAATTAAATTTGCATGCAAGTAGCTTGCAGGTGGAAACGCGGCTAAAACGTCAAGGGGTACATAGGCAAAATAATTAACGTACATGTTTACAGCTTTTTCCAATATGACTAAGCAGATACTACAGAATGCCACCTAAGACGTTCCTGAATACATGCAAAATCCATGAAACACTTTTTTTTATATTGATAGGCATACGTTTGACCACTATCTCACCTGATGTTAAGCGATGATGCGGTCTAAGGTGGAGCACACTTGCCTAGAAATAACCTATTCACTCTTAACTTAAAAACTCCCAGGTTGTAGCTATCAGGAATCACAGACTCTTTACTTAGGTAAAAAAAAACAGTAGGAACAGACGTATCTGCTATTTTTAATAGTCAGAGATAAGGTCGCCATTGTATCCATAGCATAAGTTTTAGTAAAAAAATTGTGAACTATTTTGGTTTTCAATAACGTATATTGTATCTATCTAGGCCCGCCGCGCGTCAAACTATGATCGACATTGTCCTCAATAATATCTACACTAATGTTATAAAGAGGAAAGAATTGTTTGTTCGTTTGTTTGAATTGAATAGGCTCCGAAACAACTGGACCGATTTGAAAAATTATTTCAGTGTTAGATATCCCATTTATCGAGGAAGGTTATAGGCTGTATATCATCACGCTAAGACAGGTAGGAGCGGAGCAATAATGGAAAATGTGACGCAGACAAAGTTGCGCGGGTCAGCTAGTCTTAAATCAAAATTCATTTTTGAAGAGCATTGAAGCGACTACATGCGAAAGGAACGCGACTGCGCGAGCATGCGCGCTGCTCCGCGTACATACGCGCGCATTTTCTGGTATAAATTCGTACAATGTGTCACGCGTTTAGAAAACTTCCAGGACAAGTTCTACGTTGCTCTCCACCACATTATGCGTCGGCCCTTAGCTATAAATACGAGAACAAGCCATAAAACTTATCAATTTGTCTCCAGGTCAAATGCCCAGACAGGTTAAGCCCAAGCATGCGTAGAAGTTGCTAAAAAAACTATATTATCTTTCTTTTTCAGAACACATTTTCACACTACAATGGCTCCCATGATTACTCTCAAATCTTGTACAGGAGAGAAAAACCTCAATAAAGCTCTTCATAAGTATGTGTTGTACTCGAAAGTCGGGGATTCGGAATCTGTCAGCTGTAAAATAACACAATGGTTCTGTTGACAACATAGTGTTTATAATCTGTGGAGAAAATATTGTCTGTCTGTGTTCATAAAAATGTAATGAATTGGAAACACGGTAATTTACATTGCGCATAGAAATGCTGCTGAAGCTGAAGCTTCACAGCCTAGCTCATAGGCGCAGTGTTGCTTGCCTGTCAGTCTTCTACTGTTACAGATTGTACTTTGGTGGCTGTGTGCAGGAACTCCACGACTTGATACCACCATCGCCCTTTTACTACCGGAATACCAGACGTACTGAAGGGTACCCGTATGGGGCCCGCTAGGGCCAGTGCCTGCCGGGTTTGCGGAATCTGTTCGAAAAGAGTCACCGCGGCCCTAGAACGCAAAGGGCATTAGGAGGAACACGGATGGGTTTTAGTCAGTAGGAGTCTGACACTCCCTCCTGCTTTACCCAGAGCTGGAATCATTTGATGATTTCCCATCCTTAAAAAAAAAAGGGTAGGTACCACCCGTACTTGGTCGAAATCCCGACTAGTCGTACCCAGCGCTTCTCTTCCATATTTATTATGCGCACAGCTAAAGTGTGGAACTCTCTGCCAACGTCTGTGTTCCCGTCCACATATAACCCGTCTGCCATCAAAGCAAGAGTGAACAGGCATCTTCTGGGCACGCTCGCTCCATCATAAACCTCATCCATCGCTTTCCATCAGGCGTGATTGTGGCCAAGAGCAAGCCCATTCCTCAATAAAAATATAAGTTTCTGCCTCAGAGTAATGGGCCTAGGATTGACTTAACAAAATAAAACAAGAATTTCAAGCATTTTAGCGGGTCCAGTTACTTTTAATAAACTGCACTTGGCCTACCAAGTTGTATCTTGGTTCTGACAGTAATTGCTATTTAACAGTAAATAAAACTATCAACTGATGGATAGCAATGATGTGGCCGACGATTTAGCATGCTGCCTGGAACTAACCTATTCCCTAGGACCCCAGGTAGCTATTTGCAGAAACTGTTCGAAAAAGTCACCGCAGCACTGAAACCTGAAAAAAAAAAAAAATTGCCCTGAAACACAATAGAAGGAACATGGATGGGTTTGTGTGATTAAGAGTTTGACATTCTTTCCGCGATAATTTCTCATCCATAAAAGAAAGGTATAAAGGTAGGTGTAGCCATCGGAAAACAGACTCCGGTACGGAATTTCACTCCTCAGTTGTACGCACAATGTTTTCTTAAATATGGAACCCCTAATATTAAGCATCCTCAACTTTTTTTTTAACATTGGAAATCATCAAATCACCAGCTCACTCTGGGCGGAGCAGAAGGGAATGTCAGACTCTTACTGACTAAAACCAATTCGTGTTCCTCCTAATGCCTTTTGCGATCCAGGATTGCGGTGACTCCTTTGAATAAATTCCGCAACCCTGACACGCATCCTCATCTGCACAACAGATAATATAAATCAGCCGGTCGATTCTGTCGACATCTCACCGTGATCACTTAGGTGGAGTGAACGACAAGTGAGCTGTCATTCTTATCTTGTTTGTATGGTTTGACAGCTTAATTGTTCACTTCGACATGTTTACAGAATCGCACTACAGAATACACAAAGAGCATAAAGCGACATTTATTTCACAGTAACACAACAATATAATTATGTAACTTGTACCCTCGAATGCTATAAACATGATGTATGAATGCCTCTGCATCCATATGCAGAAGATATACAGTAATAACAGACTTTATCACCTACTTACTTGTTGCTTTGGACAACTTTCACTCGAAAGTTGAAATGAAAACTGCATTTCTTGGATCGGATTTTAAAAAGATAAAAAACTTTTTACAAAAAAAATACAAACGACTTCCAAAAAAAAAAAAGTTTAACTTTAATTTCGGAAGTCGGTGTTTTTGTTAATTTGTTCGTTTTTTGACACCGACTTCCGAAATTAAAGTTATTTTTTATTTTAAAGTGTTTTTTTTTTTTTTGGAAGTCGGTTGTATTTTTTTTTTGTAAAAAGTTTTTTATTTTTCACTTTTTAGTGGTACCCCCACACCTAACAAACGCACTAGTTGCCCATACGATTTTCGAAAGTTCCGCTCGACTTCTCTGGGATACCATCATCAGATCCTGGTTTCCTTATCATGGGACCATTTGGAAAGTATTCCCTTTCCAACAAAAAAATCATTTTTAAAATCGGTTGGCAAGCGACGGAGTTATGCCCGAACAAACATAAAAAAAAAATACAAACATCCGAATTGAGAACCTCCTCTTTTTTGGGAAGTCGGTTAATGATACACATTTTTCTGTTTTGAAGCTATTACTAACTTCTTCGTGATTGAGGTTTCTATAACAAGTAATGAAGAATAAAATAAATAACTTAGGAGGTGTTCCTAAATGTATCTGTCCGATTCTATAGGACTGATTCTTTTGAATAAACATTGCACTTACATGTATGCCACTTAAACACGTTATTTATACTTGGACTGGACGTAAAGCTAGGCAACGCCGCTCTCCCAGTCCACCCCCACTAAGACGCTGCGGGAATTTCAGTGCTGGGTTGTTTTAGTGGACTATACCGGGCTTGCCCGGGGAGTCCCACATACCCCTCCCACTCCCCCGAGTGAGAATACGTAACGCATTTTTTCCCAGTCGAAAAAAAAAAAAGGTTTATAAGTATAATTTATTTTAGGTTTTCCTGTAATCTGCAAAGAACTATTATCTACATTATTTTCAAAATGTTAGGCTCTGTAGTTTTGGAGATAATGAGGGTGGAGAATGGACACTTGCGGTCTGATTTCTTGAATTACATACTTCAAAACTATTTTTATTTTTTAATTATGAAAAAAATAAAATTAAAACTCTCGCAGTGAGCCCTATCATTTGAATCCCATCCTACTAATATTATAAATGCGAAAGTTTGTGAGTATATATGGATGTTTGTTACTCTTTCACGCAAATACTACTGAACCGATTACGATGAAATTTGGTATGTAGGTAGCTGAAGACTCAGAATAACACATAGGCTACTTTTTATCCCAGAGTACCCGAGGGATCGGGATTTACACGGGAATAACGAAATTCGGACGAAGTGGCGGGCGGCCTCTAGTTATCATAATACAGTTTGAAACATTTTTAATTTTCTAGTCTCATACTTAAAAAAAATATATTTTAGTAACGCGTCCGTATTTGGGTCAGTTGGAGTCAACATGTGTACCAAATTTCAACAGAATTGGTCTAGTAGAACCGGGGAAAACTGTCTGTGACCGATGGACAGACATACAACCGAGTGATCTTAAAAATTGATCTTAAAAGCGTAGTTTCGTTTGTTACGGATGTTCGGAACCATAAAAATATGTACCTAATAACTAGCTGACCCGCGCGAACTTCGTCTGCGTCTCATTTTCCATTATTGCTCCGCTCCTATTTGTCTTAGCGTAATGATATATAACCTTCCTCGATAAATGGGCTATCTAACGCTGAAAGAATTTTTCAAATCGGACCAGTAGTTCCTGAGATTAGCGTGTTCAAGCAAACAAACAAACAAACTCTTCAGCTTTATAATATTAATATATTATAGATTACGATAACATATGGTGACCAATTAAATGTGCTTCATATTAAGATTGTAAGAACAGATTTACCAACTAAAAATATTTTAAAAAACAAACAAGTCCTCAAACCAAAACAAGTAGCACATAAAATCCGGTTGTCCGTCTGTGTATCGTGGATAAATCAACAAACGCAATGACCCGGACTGGATTGTGCTCCAAATACGCGCCCTGATACATAACCATCCGCTATTTCGTGTTTTGTCAAGCAGACAACCCTTCGTATATGAATAGAATAACTAAGTTTTTTATCTGTTAGAGATTAAACAGGCTGTGAATTAAAAGGATAAACATGTTATTTTAACATACAGATGTGTTGCTGAGGAGTTTGTTGGCCCTTTCTTCTCCACAGCTAAAACACTAGGAAGTGGTGAAGGGCGGGCTTTTTGGGGAACTGTCTTTTGTAAAACTTGACTTTCAAGAAGTGCTGGCTCTCAGCCTTATTCGAATAAATGACTCTTGAATTTTGATAAAAATCTGTAGATAGTCTCATGCTTGATTTGTATCGCAGTTTTGCGCAAAAGTAAGAGCTCCTGGCTAAGAGCTTTTGCACACAGCCTTTTTTACGCGCCAACGACGCGTGGTAACGCGCTTTATACAAAATTCAGACACTGACAGATGGAGAGGAAGGCCAAAGAAAAGATGGATGAATTGTGTGAGGAGCGATATGAAAGAGAAGGGAGTTAGTGATAGTTTAACGGCTGATAGGGCAGAGTGGAAGAAAAATCGTGTTGCGCCGACCCCAAGTAACATGGGATAAGGGCAGGAAGATGATGATGAAACACAGACATGCTGTTTAGGGTTTCGTACAGAAAAGGTAAGGTTACCAACAGAACCCTATTACTAAGCCTTCGCTGTCCGTTCGTCTGTCTGTCAGAGGGCTGTATCTCAAGAAACGTAATAGGTAGACAGTTATCACTGTTTATGTCTGTTGCCTCGGAAAGCACGTTAAGCCGTTGGTCCCGACTGTCATTTGTAGATCTTTGGCAGTCGTTACGGATTATCAGAAGCCTGTAAATCTGACTCCAGTCTTACCAAGAAGTACCATGTTACCCAGTTAATGGGTTGTGGAGGTCTGGTAGACAGCCGCTCCACGTAAAACACTGGTATTCAGCTCAATCCGGTCTGACGGGAAGCCGACTCCAGTATAGTTGGGAAAAGGCTAGGCAGATGATGCTGTATTTCCGGTCTGACTGGAAGCCGACTCCAGTATAGTTGGGAAAAGGTTAGGCAGATGATGATTTATTTCCGGTCTGACTGGAAGCCGACTCCAGTATAGTTGGGAAAAGGCTAGGCAGATGATGATGTATTTCTATTGCTGCTATAACGACAAATAACACATATTAAGGTTTATGGTATACTTCGTGTGCAAGTCGGACTCACACTTGTCCTTTTTAGTCTTATCTGCAGCGTGGTGAGCGCATGTTTGTAAAAGTGCTTCGTCGCCATCGGTGCGTTAAAAAATACGCCGACTGCATAGGTTCTTAATAAGAACAGCCGCATGGGTCAAACTTCAAGATTTAGCAACGCTTGCTGAAGTCGATTCGAGGATGGGTGACCTTGCGTTGCATACCAACTTTCCTCTGTGGCTCGGGAATCACGCAAAGACGTTGGTTCAGGCTGTCTTTTGAACCTCTTTGACCAAATAAAAATTTATAGTGTCAGATTTTTTGGCTAGAGATTGAAGCTAAAAGGTTTGACTCAGGTCTTACCAAGGGGTTTCGTGATGCCTAAAGAGGTCAGATAGGCAGTGTTTAAATGTAAAATACTGGTATTTAGCTACCTTTAGTCAGAAAGGAAGCTGACCCCAATATAGTTCAGAAAAGCTTTGGCAGGTAGATCGGTAACTGCCAGATTTTACGAGTAATTCTCAAAGAATCGGGACTATTTTTATCCAGTTTAATTTACGATATACCCTAGATTATTTCAATAGTTTCATACCATAGTAGACCATCAAATTGAAAGGCTTTATATAGGTAATCACATAGTCGTTTAATTTTATGAAGAATAAACTGGTAATTCCTTAGAATAGGTAAAACTTATAAAGTGTTTGTTAGTAACATAGTGTTTAACGAGATACTCAAGTTTATTTATAACAAACATAGAATAGCGATATCCGATCGTTTTCAATCAAAATGTTTATGACAAATAGAAACTTCGTATTATAGTTTGTACTTACCTACTTACTAGATGGATGACTTATAATAATCTATCTGTACATCTATATATCATTAGATATACCTATAAGTCAACGGAAAGTGGCAGACTCCATAAGATTGTTATAATACTTGATAAGATCAAAAATTCTCGAAATATTATGAAAAAATATTTTCCTATATAATATATCCCATCCAAATTCCATTGTTTCCTTTACGTCCGTGTCTTATTTAGAAAAATGTTTAACAATTTCACGCGATATTTTACAATCTTACGAACGTTTTCCATTTTCCGGTGACATATTTATATTATTACTAGCTGTCCCCCGCGGCTTCGCTCCCGTCAATAGTTTTCATTGTTTTTAAGATGTATTCTGCTATTCGGTTCGGAGACAAATCCAACGAATCAATAACCATGAAAATTGGTTCAGCAGATCTCGAGTTATAAGTGTTATAACAAACCCGTCTTTGTTTTATATATATAGATAGATATAATCCCTACTAGCTTCTGCCAGCGGCTTCGCCCGCGTGATCCCTAGGGAACATGTTCCCGGGATTAAAAGTAGCTTATGTGCTATTCCAGACTATAATCTTTCTTTGTTCTAAATTTCATAAAGATCCGTTAAGCCGTTCTGGCGTGATTGAGTAACAAACAACCAAACTTTCACATTTTCATTTATTATTTTTTTCATTTTTTCTATTGATTGCAGCGTGATGAAAAGTATACTATAACCAGCTCAGGAGTATGAAAAATAATTATACCAAGTTTTGTTAAAATCCGTCGAGTAGTTTTTGTTTCTATAACGGTTATACAGACAGACAGACAGACAGACAGACAGACAGACAGACAGACAAAAATTGTACTGATTGCATTTTTGGCATCAGTATCGATCCCTAACCACCCCCTGATAGTTATTTGGAAATATATTTCATGTACAGAATTGACCTCTCTACAGATTTATTATAAGTATAGAAGATATAGATATAGATAGATAGATTTCTCTTGGTCATCACACCACGCGTGAAAGGCTAGGCCGATCTCGCTTATTCTTTTTTGTTGTGTTTGTTACTGCCACGAAAAGATTCCTAAGAAAGAAAAAAAATAAGAATTTTGCAGTAGACGGGGTGAAGCCGCGGGGGTCGCTAGCTGAATATAACCTATGTTACTCGGCAAAGATGTAGCTTTTAAATGGTGGAAGTATTTTTAAAATGGATGGAGTATCTTTAGAGTTACATCGTAAGAAACTAGCAAAAGCTCAAATGTGTCCTGTTTGTAATAGGTATTAGTTTAGATAAAGTAGGTAAATATAATTATATAATCACCTGTCTAGCCTTTTCCCAACTGTATTGAGGTCGGCTTCCAGTCAAAGCGAATTTAGCTGAATACCAGTGTTTTACGTGGAGCGGCTACCTACCAAACACAACCCATTAACTGGGTAACACGGCACGTCTTGGTAAGACTGGAGTCAGATTTACTGGCTTCTGACAATTCGTAACGACTGCCAAAGATCTACAAATGACAGCCGGAACCAACGGCTTAACGTGCTTTCCGAGGCACGAAGGAAACTCGGTATGTTAAGATGGTCACCCATCCACAGATCAACCTTGGCAAGCGTTGCTTAACCTGGAAGATCGACCGACCTGTGCGGCTGTTAATGTTTAGCCACGAGCTCCTCTTAGGTGGCTCTTATATGTATATATATCGGGTGTTTTTGACAGCCCTCCGCAAACTGATAGGGTGGCTTCAGTACATCATATTAAGATGACCGGTACATAAAATTCTTTCAGGAACATTAAGGGAATCCAAAAAACCAGATTGTTTTTATTACCTCACACGCAATGTATCGTTACCGTGGCAAAACGCACATAGACATCCATTGCTGTTTTTTTTAAATCAGCTGTTTTGTTAACATAAATGGAGTGTTGCATACAGAGAATGTAATTTTACATTGAAATAAAGGAATATCAGCAGAAAAAACGACAATTTTTTTTGTCGTTTTTTCTGCATATGTACCAATTTTCTCTATTAACACTGTGGTTACAAAATACACGCAGCGACATCCCCGCTACGATCACAACATTAGCACGTTACAAAATACCGCGTATTTAACAGCTAACCGTTAATTATGTGGAGCTAGTCATGTGCATCGGAACATGTGACTGCTACCTGCTCCAATGACGCGGAACCGCGGAACTGTGACGAGCGCTACTGATCTGTTTAGTTCAGCGGTTTTGTCAAACTATACGATTACAGCACGGTTTTCGGTTTTAGTCGGGTGTTACTGATATTCGTCCGTAATTTGTGTTTCGAATGCACAATAATAATATGCCTCTATTCCTATATTTTATGCAAAGGTGTAGTGTATCCTCGTTTTGTAAGTTATCATTAGTAAAATCATGGCACATAGGTATTCTGATCTTTGGAAAACATTCGATTACAAAAATATAAAAAAAAAACACTACAAAGTAAAAAATAACTTTAATTTGTTAGTTTTTTTTTTGGAGGTCGGTTGTATTATTTTGGAAAAAGTTTTTTTTATCACTTTTTAGTGGTACCCCACACCTAACAACACCACTACAAAATCGCTGGATAGCCAAATAAGCAATTTAGTTTACTTGGATGACAAAAAGCCAGTGTTGTAGTACTGTAAGTAGATGACAAAAAGTGTTACCCAGTTAATGGGTTGTGGAGGTCTGATAGTCAGCCACTCCACGTAAAACACTGGTATTCAGCTAAATCTGGTTTGACTGGAAGCCGACCCCAATACAGTTGGGAAAAGGTTAGGCAGATGATAATAAAATAAACATAACGACTAGAGAGGTACTTCAATTTAATTCAGTCATTATTATTTATAATATGTTCAGACCTTTTTCCATTAAATTAAAACTTAGCCTTCAAAAGATGTATCTACCGACACGGTCGCAATGCCATACGTATCACAAGAATTCCAAAGCAAACATCTACTTTAGTGAACAAAAACTCAATATAAATACAACAGACATGCCTATAATTGAGCGCCTGATGTATTTCCATATTGCGTGTGCAACAAAAAATATAAGCATTTCTCTGGAACAGCCATTTGTGCCACAGAAAAGGAATCACAGAAGGTCTATTCATTTTTTTGAAGTGAAAACTGCTTTAGTTGTTGTTGGACACTTTTTTTGGGATGGGTATTAAATGTTAACTCGCGTCAGGACACGTGACCTGATTAAAATTTTGTAACACGGATCATTAAAAAATGCACAACGTTAATGTTCAAATTTTCAGTTCTGCCGGCACTCCCGAAGTGCAACCCGTTGTTTCTTTTTTGTTGCTGACGATAAAAAATGTGAATGTAAAAAAAGTTGTGTTATACTAACGCATGTGTGTTAAGCTTCGCTTTACAAAAAAATGTATGTGTTTTTGTCTACTGCACCCACGGACACGTTGCGCATCAATTGACGTCATCGGTACTTGCGTGGTTTGTTCGAATATGGTGCTCACATAGCTCAACGCTGCCAATGCCATGCACGCCGTGCATGCAGTACACACTAAACACGAATATTAAGGCGCGTCCCCGAACAAAACGCAGCGCTAGCCGTTTTTTGTGCAGTTTTTTGGAGCTATCTACTCTTTATCCAAAAGAAATATCAACTAATAAAAAATACATTAAATTTCTACATAATCTTGGCTTCAAAATGGTAGATTTTATTTTTTATTACTGAGTATAATGTTTAAGTAATCTCTTCACAACGAAACCACAGAAATGAGAAAAAAGTACTGAAAACATGCATCTTCTCGAAAACTACCGATTATTTTGATTTTGTACTTACACTAATGGATAGGCAATCTAATTATGAACATTTTGGTAGAAGTATTTTTTTCAAACGACAAAAAATTAGATTTTATAACGATTAAATTCAACATTCTGAGCGTCTTCGCTATTATATCTCTTGCGCTGTTATTGAGGGAAAAAATGCTCAAGGTTATTTGCTCAGGGTACGGCCTTAACCCACGACTCTGTACAACAGTATCAGAGCACAGTTTTGAGATACGCCTTGTTGTACAAAGGATGAATCCACGCAGCTAAATTGCGCCGTGTGCCCTTGCACAGCATGCGCCGCGGTGGTTCTGCACCTTTACTGTTATGATTGGTAGGCTAGATATAATAATAAATTAAATGACCTGTCTCTGTCTTAAATTGCACCAGCTCCCATACTAGAAAATGTCTAAATCTATGTCCCATACCCATCAGACCGGATAACAGCGACTAGTTATTAGTGTTACCTGTAACAAATGAAAATAAGAGAGGTTAAAAACATAGCAGTATACAAATAATTAAACATAATCTTTAATGCGTTTCTAGGTCAATACTAAAACAGATTTCTTATGTAGTTTCGCCACCAGTTAGTTGTCTACTATAGTATTGGGAAGTGGAGAAGACTGGGCGTTTGTCAACTATCCCGTGTAATGTCTGTTTTTAGTAATTTATGCGCAATGTAACTTAAGCTAAGGAGTGGTATTCCCTGCTTCTTTTTCTTCAGGATTCCTTGGACGCCATTCAGACATCGTTTTTTTGGACCATAAAAATATTTTCATCATCTGCCTATCCCTTTCCCAACTACATTGAGGTCAGCTTCCAGTCAAACTGGATTCAGCTGAATACCAGTATTTTATGTAGAGTGGCTGCCTACCAGACCTGCACAACCACTGGGTAACACGATATTTCTTGGCAAGACTGGAGTCAATGAAAAGTTTCTGAAATTCATCAGTGTAATGTTGCAAGCCATGTCGTGTACGCCATTGGTACATGCTGGACATCCCTGACCTTATCCACCAATAACCTGACGGTCTTAAATTAAAAAGTGAGTAGGTTACTTCTAGGCAAACGTGTTAAATCGTTGGCCACATTGTCGCTTACTTTTTTTTAACGTAATATTAACTTTTTTAACTAACGTCTTATAAATCGATGAGCGTCGGCTGCACGCACGAAAAAACATGACTCATTGTCACGTTCCGCCTGAGCCGAGCGTGCAATACATAGTAAACTTCTACCGATATAATACCGGTAATAGTTTGAACGAGATCTAGTAAGTAGTTTTTTTTTAATACGTCAAAAATCGTAAATCGCAACTTTTGCTAATAATATATACCTACAGGTTTGTACGAAACCCTCGGTGCGCGAGTCTGACTCGCTCTTAGCCGGTTTTTTTTATGCTCAAACGTAAGCCTATCAATATAAAATTCTAGTTTGAAGAAATTGACCTTCTGAATCCACCTGCCTACTGCCCAACGTGATGAGTTCCGAACGAATTAAGAATGATGGATGGTGGTGCCTTTTAATGTACAAGAATATGTCTTTTGTCGTATTTACTTACTTTGGGCGCAAAGTGTGTTCCTAAGAGGTTGCTCTAATGAGTAATGTATAAGTTCCGTTGATCTTATCCGCGTTACGGTCGTTATGGCGGAAGGATCTGATGTCGGTTCCTGAGTGGGGTAAAATTGATGATGAATTTTGAAAAATCATAGAACAAAAGTTGTTGGTTATGATGTTGGTAACAAAGTCCTGAGAGGTTGTTGGTGTTTTACAAATCATCATCTGCCTAGCCTTTTCCTAATTTTATTGGGGTCTGCTTCAGTCAAACCGGTTTAACTGAGTACCAGTATTTTACGTAGAGCGGCTGCCTACCAGACCTCCACAACCCGTTAACTGGGTAACACGGTACTTCTTGGCAAGACTGGAGTCAGATTTAAAGACTATCCGTAACGACTGCCAAAGATCTACAAATGACAGCCGGGACCAACGGCTTAACGTGCTTTCCGAGGCACGGAGGAAACTCGGTATGTTAAGATGGTCACCCATCCACAGACCAACCTTGACAATCGTTTCTTAACCTGGAAGATCGACCTGTGCGGCTGTTAATATTTAGCCAAGAGCTCCTCCTGTTGGTGTTTTACAAATAACCCTGTATAAATATGCCGCTTGTGTTCAAGACTCAGGTACTATCACCAATTAGGACTTGTCACCACAACCCCCATGCTCTCTAACTCACAAGGTGAAGCCCTAATTCCTAACACCGGCACCATGAAGTTGTAAAGTCATACACGCCTAAGTTAGGATATAATTTAACCCATTAGTGACTAATCGAGCTACGATCCGTCCGTAATCGGTTTCCAATACGCCGATGCCATTAATTTGTTTCATTTCATCCTTGTATGTTATTAAAGCTACCGTTCATGTTCTTAGTTGATCGTTTTCGGTTTAATTTGCTGTAGAGTTTTTGTTGATGGTATTGTCGTCTGATGGATAGTTTGACATATCAAGCTATCAAATGACGTAGTCAAAAGAGTAGTTAATTATTTTTTATTAATTGTTTCCCCATTTTTTTTTACTGGACATGGGTTGCTCTTGGTTCTAGTCTAGGTCAGAGATGACTGAGACAAAGTCTACGATAGAGCGAACTTATCCAGAAGTAGCCTGTTCACTCTAACTTTGAAAAGATTAGGGTTGTAAGCATTCGGAAACACAGACGCAGGCAAAGGTCCGAAAGGACCGACGCCTGCCGGAGTCGCGGGACTATTCGAAAGAGATACCGCGGCTCCGGAACACAAAGGGCAATGAAGGATCATGGATGGGTTTTAGTCAGTAAAAGTCTGACACTCCCTTCCGCTCCGCCTAGAGCGGGAGAAGTCATTTGATGATTTCCCATCCCAAAAAAAAAGGCAAATAGTTCCACTCCTTTGCTGTGCGCATTATGAAAGACGCTTGGAAGCGCTTAGTGTGAGTTGGTGGAATAGCAACAAGGTAGGGATGTCAAGTTGCGTCTGGATGTCCGATGGTAGAAGGGGGCTGGTGGGATGAGGTCGTGGAGTTCTCAATCGAGCCCGCTAATCGTAAGTCAAGAAGCGAATGGCTAAGCTACTGCGCAACCCCTGTTCTTATGTAAGTTGTGTATAGCTGTGTAGTTGTATGTTGTAAACAAGCCTACCATTGATCGAAAATAAACACGGTTTTTGCATGGGAGCCCCAATCAAATTTTTTATTTTTATTATTTGTTATAGCGGCAATAAGAATGTACACTCAGTGAAATTTTAAATAATGAAAATCATAGATTTTAAGAACTTATGTCAGCTACCTACCTTCTTAATCTTGCAAATAAATGTATCATTCATTCATTCATTCAGTCATTCATTCATTCAGTCATTCATTCAAAATGTCTACCTATAACGGTTCTTGAGATATACCCCGCTGACAGGCAGACGGACGAATGGATGGATGGATGTACGGACGGACACCAGTGGCTTAGTAATAGGGTTCTGTTAGTTACATTTTAGGTACGGAACCCTAAAAAGCTGTACTTTTTGCGTCTGAATATCGTGCATCATCCACGCGTTGTTAGCATTTTAAAAAATGTCGTGTGTAAAGGCCCTTAGCCGAACTTTTGCGCAAAAATGCGATACAAATCAAGCATGAGACTATTTTCAGATTTTTATCAAAATTCAAAATTCGTAAGTCATTTATTTAGCCCGAGAGACAGCAATTTTTAAACGTCAAGTTTTACAAATGACAGTCCCCCAAAACGCCCGCCCGTCACCACTTCCTAGTGTTTTAGCTGTGGAGAAGAAGTGGCCAACAAACTCCCCAGCAACACATCTGTATGTTACGTTTTAGGAACTAGAATTTATACAATAAGTAGTATGCAAAGTAATTGAAAGATGACACAAAAAGAAACATTTAATATTATTTATCCTTTTAATTCGCAGCCTGTTTAATCTCTAACAGATTAAAAACTTAGTTATTCTATTCATATACGAAGGGTTGTCCGCTTGGCAAAACACGAAATAGTGGATAGTTATGTATCAGGGCGCGTATTTGGAGCACAATCCAGTCCGTGTCATTGCGTTTGTTGATTTATCCACGAAACACAGACGGACAACCGGATTTCCTTCATAAAAATCTACGATCGAACAGTTATTAAAGCTTATTAAAATAAAAATGAATAAATAAATCTTAATTTCAGGCAAAATACCCATTCATGTGTTTAATATTTTTTAATACAAAACGGGGAAACTCTTGGCCCAAATCTCACCTGATGGAAAGTGATGATTAGGCCGAAGATGGAAGCGAGTTTCACCCGGAATCCTCTTACACAGAGGAACTGGCTATCATACCTCTAACTGCCGGAACACAACAATGCTGTTAACATTGTTGTTATGGCGACAGACTTAGACATGATGGTTATTGACTTATAAACTATGTTAGTATATTAACAACTTAATTTACATTCAAAGTGCTTAACAAAAATCCTCTGGGCACATCTGACAGGCACAAGTGCCTCCCACACAACTGGACAACCAGGTGTCCCTGAGTTTTGCTGGCAACAACGCATAAGGGACTGTTACCGCTGCCACGATCACGAACAAAAAAATCAAACTTGATAAATCTGGTGTTGTAATACCAGATTAATCTTAAATCAAATAGAATACATGTTGTAAAACTTCCTTTAAACCTTTGAAAAATCCCATGTGGCAATACAATCATATCTTTCTGCCAATGTTATGGTATATCACACGAAATCCCTACCTAGACGCGAATTAAACTCACAGATTTTCCCCGAATTTTTCCCCTGTGCGACTAAATCATTATATCTATTACCCACATTACGAACCTGTAAAATCACGACTCTCTTCTGAAATAAAGGAGAATTAGTATTCTAAACGAGTATACGTTGTATTTTCGAGAAAATAAACATGAAAAACTCGCCAAGTGTGTGACAGAATGCTCAGAGACAAGGGCTCCGTAGTCTTACATATATTTTGTCCATAATCCAAGTCATATTAAAGGACTGCCATTGGATTCAGCCGCCACGATAACAAAAATCCCTTTATTACTAAAGTCAATCTATTTATTTACTAATATTAGTTTACTATTACCCCCGCATAAATAGCTGTAAGTGTAGTGACATAATAAAATAAAATCTTAATATATATAAATCACGTGTCACGTTGTTTGTCCGCGATGGACTCCTAAACTACTTAACCGATTTTAAATTAAATTTGCACACCGTGTGCAGTTATAGTGCCACCTGGTGGTCACTCGTAGAACCTAATTTCCCATACTAAATTCTAACGCGCTCGCAATCGAACGCGTTCGAACGTGAGTCGAAAAAACTCACACTAAGGCCTCTGGTCCGATTCTTTCAGTGTTAGATAGCTTATTTATCGAGGAAGGCTATAGGCTATATATCATCACGCTAAGACAAATAGGAGCGGAGCATTAATGGAAAATGTGACGCGGGTCAGCTAGTAAATAATAACAGCTGCCAATTTGACTCTTTTTGGTGGTTTCAAAAGGAGAAGCTTCTGTGTTCGGTTTTATTTTGTACGTTTTTTTTTTTTTAATTGTTTTGATATGATGCCAATAGTCTGTCACCAATATATCTTTCAACCATCCACGCAGACACTCAAGACCAATTGCAAGCGTACCGTTTTTTCCAAACGTCTACGGATCCCTAAAAATCTACATGCCCCCAGACGTCTGGGGTAGCGTAATTACATACTGCCTTACGTTAACTGTAGGCGTGTATCGTACTCCTGGGTGCTTACTTAAACACATTTCGACCGCCATCTTGAGACTCATAAATATAATTTTCTGGCTGTTGCGGGTACGCGTTTTTCTTTTGTTTTTCGATTGTTGCTGAATTTTTATCTGAGTGTTCCAGAAAAAAGTAATGCTTATGTTGATTTGTTAGGGTTCCGTACCTCTGCATGAAAAACGGAACAATATACCGTGGAAATTTAATAATTGTTTTCCCATTTAACTTACATAATAATAATATTTCTGTTTTCACGTGCTATAGAATAAAACTCATAAATTCGAAAGCGTGATAAACAATAGTAGCTCACTAGCAACGTAGGTAGGTGACTACTCAAAACTCACACGCTGCCGATAAGTGAATAGCGATTCATATCCCTTTAGAGCAAAATAAGCTCTCATGCGTAGGGATAGTAGCTCAGTGGAAACACTAAAATCGCAAAGCACGATTCTGCATTCTTGGATAATTATATTGTATAGATTAGTTAGAGTGATGAGAAACCAAATTTTCAATTTAAAAAAGCTTGTGCTAGCTGCGCAATACGTGATAAACTGCGAAATTTTTGGTAATTTTTCACTTTTTATTCTAAAAGTAAAAAAAAACAACGCAGTTTCGACAGATATAATTCAGTATTTTTAGAAAGACATACATTTTCAACAATTTAAGCCCAACTGCAGCTCTATGAACCTTATATGGAACAAAATGTGGCCCTACAAAAAGGTGATTTTTTCTCGAAAATTATCAATTTTAGGGTTTGCTCATTTCTCTGCGGGAACCATTAAAATTTCACGGTGTATAAATTGATGATTAATCGTAAACACGTGTAATGTAATATTTGCTTATTACAAACACGCGCCAAAAACAGAAAATAAAAATATGTAAGCCACATCTCCCACATGACCGGATTACCCGGTTAGACCCGGACAAACGTTTGTTTCTACGCTCATCCTGAAATTATAAATAAAATCGGTTTTAACCAACCTTGTGTTCCAGTGGTGAATATCAAAAGTTAAACATAATTATTATAAAGTGGTAGGTTTTTGGTTGTTTGTTGTGTAGTGTCAGAAATTAGAAAGTTATAATTTAAGACTTCTTATATTATATTTTTCATATTATATTTGATAAATTCGCAATAAACTCTGTCATTTGAAAGGTGTTAAGGCCGTACCCTGACCAAATAACCTTGAACATTTTTTCCCTCAATAACAGCGCAAGAGATACAATAGCGAATACGCTCAGAATGTTGAATAGAACCGTTATAAAATCTAATTTTAATCATTTGAAAAAATATTTCTACCAAAATGCTCATTAAATTGCGTATCCATGAGTGTAAGTATAAAATCAAAATAATCGTTAGTTTTCGAGAAGATGCATGTTTTCAGTATTTTTTTCTTATATCTGTAGTGTCGTTGTGAGGAGATTAATTAATCATTACACTTAGTAATAAAAAATAAAATTCTACTATTTTAAAGTCAAGATTATGTAGAAATTTAATGTGTTTTTTATAAGTTGATATTTCTTTTGGATAACGAGTATATAGCTCCAACAAACTGCACAAAAAATGGCTAGCGCTGCGTTTTGCACGGGGACGAGCCTTAAGGAGTGGAAATCCCTGCCAGTCTGTGTTTTTTGACAGCCACAACCTGGGAGTCTTTAAGTCAAGTGTTAATAGCTAGGTTACTTCTAGGCAAGCTTACTTCATCTTTGACCACATCATCGCTTACCAGCAGATGACATCGTGGTCAAACGCATGCCTATCATCATCTGCCGAGCCTTTTCCCAACTATATTGGGGTCGGCTTCCAGTCAAACCGGATTCAGCTGAATACCAGTGTTTAACGTGGAGCAGCTGCCTACCAGACCTCCACAACCCATTAACTGGGTAACACGGTACTCCTTGGCAAGACTGGTGTCAGAATCTCTGACTTCTGACAATCCGTAACGACTGCCAAAGATCTACAAATGACATCCGGTACCAACAGCTTAACGTGCTTTCCGAGGCACGGAGGAATCTCGGTATGTTAAGACGGTCACCCATCCACAGACCAACCTCGGCAAGCGTTGCTTAACTAACCTTGAAGATCGACCTGTGCGGCAGTCTGAAAAAAAAAATCTGATTTGTCAGTCCTACTAAGAATCTAATTTAACGTAACACGTCCGTGTACACCAAATTTCAAGTGAATCGGTCCTATGACAGACGAACAGACAGTCGCACGATTGATCCTATGAGGGTACATCGCGACAGTCGCACGATTGATCCTATCAGGAGAAATCAAAATATGAGGTAACAAACATAAAAAAACAACCGAATTGAGAACCTCCTCCTTTTTGGGAAGTCGGTTAAAAATTGCACTACAAAGTAAAAAATTACTTTAATTTCGGGAGTCAGTGTCAAAATACGAAGAAACCAACAAAAACACTATATGCAATCGGACATTCGAAAGCTAAAAACGCATACAAAAGCTAGAAAATAGATAATTAAACGGTCTATGCATTTAAATAGTACAGACGCCAGCACATCAAGGTACCCGAAACTGTCAAAAATTCCCAGTCAAAATTGAACTTAATTTCATCAGCAATAAAGTTGAAAATCTAATACAGAAATTTGACATACTGTCGTTGCATGATGTGCTGACTGTACATAATCTGGCAACCTATCAACGAAGCATTGTAAGTTCACAACTTCAAACACAACATTTGTGAATCTGCGGTCACAAACGAATGCATTTGGCAATAATTGCTGTTGGTTTTGGCAGCTTTCGAACCATCTGGCATCGGATGTTGACATGGAGTGTAAGTGTGAACAATGAACGGGAGAATGCATGTAGCTTTAGACCATATATCTTCATGCATGCCTAGTGATCGGGGTTTTGAAAAAAAAACCGACCAAGTGGGAGTCGGAAAACGGCAAAAAATTTTTTTTTTTTGTTGTATGGTTAAAAACATAATAAAATAAATATTTAGGGGAGCTCCCCTTAAATATTTATTTTATTATGTTTTTTTTTTAGTATTTGGTGTTATAGCGGCAACAAAAATACATCATATTTAAACATTTCAACTGTCTAGCTATCGTGGTTCTTGAGATACAGCCTGGTGACAGACAGACAGACAGCGAAGTCTTGGTAATAAAGTCCCGTTTTTACCCTTTGAGACCCTAAAAATGGCAAAAACAATTATTTTTTGTTGTATGGTAGCCCCCTAAAATTTTATTTTGTTTTTTAGGGTTTGTTGTTATAGCTGCAACAGAAATACATAATTTTTCAACATTTCAACTGTCTTACTATCACGGTTCATGAAATACAGCCTAGTCCCGTTTCAGCCTAAAGAGAAATGGAGAAAAAAAAAGCAATAGACAAATGTAAAGTTACGTGTACCAGTGTATGCTGAAATCACCGGGACTTATTACAAGCAGGCCCAGGGCTTAAAGGAATTATTCAAAACCTGTTTGTTGATATCCATGTAGCTGTTCTACAAGACTGACTTTTCTGATTACTAATAATCGATAAGGACATTTAGCTTCTGTTTAAAATAACTACTACCTACATTTTTGTTTTCAGTTGTAGCAATGAAATATATTTAAAAAGATTCTACTATTCCAACTGCAGTAAGTTAGAATAATATTTACCATTCCAAACCTTGTTTTAAATTGGTTAGTAAAAAAAAATGTTTTTACCATCAGTACCGGAAAAACACCCAAAAACATACCATATTTATTCAACCATAATAAAAAAATCCCCAAAACATTTTGAAATAGAGTCGTAAATAATGTTGTAGAGAATAAAACAGCCGGAATATGACCAGACACAGATGGCTGGTTTAATTAAAAAACGCGAAATCCATGCATCATAACGCTCGGTGACCTTGACCTTTGAGAGTGACCTTTGAGCTGTTTGTTCTGGATTTAGAGGTACTTATATTGGTAGATGAGAAGTAAACTCACTGGAGATATTTAATGCTGTCATTCGTTAGCCAACATCACAGATTTTTAATAGTCAGATAGATCTTAGGAATAGGGTTAAATTGTGACAATTGGTCATGTGAACACCTGAGACAAGAGGGCCAATTCTACTAATTTTTAAACAACTTCCGCATTCGCATGTCAATCGCAATACGTCAAAAAAGCCTTAATTTTCATACATTTTGCGAATGAGATGCGAATGCGAAGCGAATGTAAAAGTTACTAGAATAGGCTAGATTCCATCATCCACAAAAATTGCAAAACTATTTAGTCCGTCAGTTAGAGTATTGAAAAATAATGGACACGTATTTTTTGTTTTTGTAAATGAATATTGGCAAAGATAAAACGCAACAAAACTCGGGAGCGGGGGCTCGTGACGTCACAACCTGCTAAAAATTATGCCACGGCGTGACGTATTGAGAATTTTAAAAGCGTCGTTACTTCGTCAATTTTGGATCCCGTAACATAAGAAAAAATACGGGTCAAATATTTTTTGATAATCTTACTGACGGATAATTAGATTTTTTCAGGACACGAGCCTATTGGCACTACGGTCTCATAAGAACGGCCGTTAGTTTACCGGGGATCATCAACATCTAATTCGGACACAACAGCCACGTTTTTAGCAAAAAAACATATAGAAAAGGTTTTATTTGTCATTAACTGTTTTGTTCAGTTTTAATTGAAAATATTAGAATCTCACTTTTCTGTACAAAGTAAATAATAAAGAATATTCTACCGCGTGTATCTGACATCGACGCACAAACAATTTCCATGGAACCAGGGCATGATTCTGGACACCCTAGACTTAGAATTTTTCGTCGGCTTTTTTCTCATTTTTTAATTTTTTTAAGGGTTTTTTTACTTTAGACTGCTCATAATCGTTATTCTGACCTAACCCAATGAGATTTTTAATTAAAAAAATATTAATTAACTACTTTCTAAAACCACCCTCAGCTGATATCTATTTGTGGTACTCTTGAAAAAAAAAATCCGCCGCTTTTCCCTATATTTCTTCCAGTTTTTTGCCTCCTGAACAGATTTTTTTCATATTACGAAGTTTACTCCAAGATAATATCACACCCAATCTTGTACCAAATCAAGATCTTTCTTCAGAAAAAAAAAATCTAAAAGACAATCACAATGACAGACTACCTTTACTTTTGACCACACTCGAATAATTTTTAATATCTACGGAACTTAATTCGAGAGACTCCTTTCCGCGCCTTAATCAGAAGAGTAACAACGGAGCGATCTGCCAGTATTTTTGTGAGCGTTTGGGATGCGGTCAGATAGATAGCGGAGAGCGGAGAATGGAACAGGAGCGGGGTCGCCAATAATTCTGGAGACCCGAGTCTCGTCTGCCAGTCTCTATTTGAGGGTTTAAGATTTGGTCACAGAGATAGCGGAGAGCGAAGCCGGAGCGGAGTTACCAATAATCCGAGTGATTCCTTGCTTCATCTAAATTAGAAGAGTAACAACGGAGCGTTCTGCCAGTCTCTTTGTGAGGGTTTGGGATGTGGTCAGAGAAGTAGCGGTGAGTGGAGCTGGGAGCGCGGTTACCAATAATTCGGGAGACTCCTTTCCGCGTCTTAATAGGAACAAAGCGATCCGCCAAGTCTCATTATTAGGATTTGGGCTGCGGTCATAGAGGTAGCGCGAAGCAGAGCGAGAGCGGGCTTACCAATAATTCGAGAAATCCTTTCCGCGTCTTAATAAGGGAAGTGTTTTTGCGAGGGTTTACGATGCGGTCCTAGAGATAGCGGAGAGCAATATATGTGCCCAAGCAAATTTAACAAGAACCGATATCAGTGATTACGTTATTTTAATCTTATATTCAAGCAGAAGTGTACTTCATAGTGAGTACCTACAAAACGTATTTTTCCAGTTATGCTTGAGTCTGATGTACACGAGTAGGTCTGGGGAGTGTCTTGTTATACAAGAATTTAGACATACCGATTAGTTGAATTGATATGTTGAACAAACAGCGACAAAAATCAACATTATCACCTCCCTCCCCTTAACCTACGGTAATTGTGATCGGTGGGGTCCACCTAACCTGCGAAACTATCATGCTTTTATGCACACACTTTATTTCCATATCTCATACACTGCATTGCCTCTTATCCCCATATCCCTCTTCATCTTATCCTCAAACAGTGAAAATAAAATTATGAATTCTTTTTATGTCAAAATTATTAAAGTGCATTTAATTTTGTCACACATGATTCTGACAATCAGACCTCAATTAGACATAACTTAAACTTCAGCCTACCACTTTGCCAGTCCGCTTACTGTGCTACAAAATCCTTACCGTCAGCACAAATAAATTCTTCAGCAAGCAAAGCCGAGCGTTTGATGTATAGCTTCCTCATTTTTTAATTAAACCACATTTGTATGGGTTGGATTTCTGTTTTTAGAAAGGGTATTATTTTAATGAAATTATGGTTTTACGGATAATTTTAAGAGCACTTAAGGGACTTGAACGAAGTTTTCTGTCCGCCCACGCAAATGTACGAGTATCGATGATAGACACCGTAGTGATTCAGTTTTGATTTCAGTAATTAAAAGGGGATTATTGAGATTATTAATTAATTGGTGTTCTGTTTACAGGGGTCAATATAATATTATGAACCTTTTTGAAAATGTAGTCAAAAGTGAGTGTACTCTTTGATTCTCCAACACGAAATTATGCTAAAAAGTTTTTAAAAATTATGTCTTCTAATTTGTAAAAAAATCGTGTCACAGTGTTTGTTACCGAACTCCTCCAAAACGGCTCGACCGATATTATGTTTTTTTTTTGTGATTTGAATCTGAGAATAGGTCGAAGGCATTTTGTTTTTAATTTAAACTGCGTTCAAGAGCTGTCAGTGTCAATATTCTACAGAAAATAATGACACTGTTGTGCGTGTTACTGTTAAGGTTCGGAAAAAATGATATGCACTTGAATTTGTACTGAATAATTATTATTAAAGTTTATTTAAGGTTCACAATTACTTAGTTATATTAATACAGGCAAATGTGACGTAACTGGACGGAGGTATGTAAGCGATTGGCGAGCTCGGCTCTGACGTTCCTTTACCATATCAAAAATGCAACTCAGCAACTCGCCTCGCTAGGGTCGCTACAACACTGACAGCTCGTAAGCGTGGTTCGTATGTGGATCGCATTCAGTTTCATTAAAGAAATCCGCCCTAAGACTTTTTTGGCGGACTTCAAATGAGATGCGAACGCAGACGTTGCTTAAAAGTTAGTAAAATTAGCCTTGTGAGGGTCTAAAAAGTCCGCGGGCCTGTGGAAGGTAAGCTATGGGCAGCTCGCCGTCCGTCCGTCTTCTGACGACAGGCCGTGTCGACGGCGCGTTCGTGTTCCACGCGCGCCTCAAAGAGAGTCATCACACAGAGGGGCCCGAAAGGGCCTTCGCCTGCTGGAGTCACGGGAGTCGGGACTATTCGAAAAAGATACCGCGGCTCCGGAACACAAAGGGCACATGAAGGAACATGGATGGGTTTTAGTCAGTAGAAGTCTGACACTCCCTCCCGCTCCACCAAGAGCGGGGGAATCATACGATGATTTTCCATCCCTAAAAAAAAACAAAGGGTCTATAAAGACTACTTTAGCAGAATCATAATATTAACCACACAGCAATCTGTCAAATTTAGTTTTGTTCTTTATCGCTAACGCATTAGATTCAAGGTTGATTGGGAAAATTTTACAGTGACGTGTAGCGTGATGTGCTTTCTGATTCTGCTGAAGTGGCCTTTTTTCACCCCTTGGTCAATTTTTAACCGACTTCCCAAAAAGGAGGAGGTTATCAATTCGGTTGTATGTTTTTTTTTTTTTTTTATGTTTGTTACCTCATAACTCCGACAATTATGAACCGATTTGAAAAAGTTTTGTTTTATGTGAAAGGATATGCTTGCAGATTGGTCCCATCTAAATTATATCGACATCGGTTACGAACTTTGGATTTTAAATCGAAATAGCTGGAATTTGACTATTTAGATGATTCTTTGATAATCGAAATTGCGTATTTTGCTTTTCCACGATTTGGCAGTGGTGTTGTTAGGTGTGGGGCACCACTAAAAAGTGAAAAATAAAAAACTTTTTACAAAAAAAACAACCGACTTCCAAAAAAAAACACTACAAAGTAAAAAATAACTTTAATTTCGGAAGTCGGTGTCAAAATACGAAGAAAGTAACAAAAACACCGACTTCCGAAATTAAAGTTATTTTTTACTTTGTAGTGTTTTTTTTTGTAAAAAGTTTTTTTTGAAATCTAAAGCTCGATTCAAGTGACCAAAATCGTTATTTACTGAATTACAGTACACACACGTAAAATCTGTTTGGCTGATCTCGTAAAAAAATACTTAAAGTTTTAACAAAAGGTAAGATTTTTCGCAAAACGATCCGTCTTCGAAACGGTAACAATGTTTAAGGTCCTATTGTAGTTAAGTTAGGTGAAAATTATTCAATAATGCTTACATTAATGCACAATAACTTTAACAAAGTCAAATTCCTATACAATAAACAAAGTATTAGCATATTAATAGAAAACACAATAAAAATCTAACATGCTATAAATATTTCTTTCAACACCTATTTAAACGGTGAACAATACTGAACCGTGTTACAATACAATACAATGCAAATTCAATTGATTGACTTCGCTACAATGCTTCTTAAGGCGGAGGCGTATTATATAAACGATTATAATAATAGCTGAATTAATCTTCTTTCGTGTAATAAAAGGTGTGATTCTTTGTGAAATTTAACAATAAATTCGTGATTTATCGATGGATATTGTTAATGTATTGAATTTTTAAGGATAATATCTAAGGTGGTGTTATTGGGGTTTTTTCTATGGAAAATTTTAACTGCCTGTTAAGGGGGACGGGTGAACATGATTTTTCTTGTTAGTATCTAGAATAACCTTCATGATTTGGTAACGGCATTAAAAAAAACCGGCCAAGTGCGAGTCGGACTCACGCACCGAGGGTTCCGTACAAACTAGTAGGTATTATATTATAAGCAGAAGTTGCGATTTACGATTTATGACGTATTAAAAATAAAAATATTAGCTAGATCTCGTTCAAACCAATTTTCGCTGGTAGATTACATGGTAATGTACTTATATATATTTTTTTAGTTTTATCATTCTCTTATTTTAGAATTTAAGGGCGCGCAAACTATTTAGTTTAGAAAAAAAATGATTTTAGAAACCTTTATAGCATTTTTAAAGACTTATCCATATACAACACACGTATGGGTTCGATGAAAAAAAAAAAAAGAGTTTCAGTTGTAAGTATGAGGACCCCCAAAAGTTATTGTTTTTTTTCTATTTTTGTGTGAAAATCTTTATACGGTTCACGGAATACATCTACTTACCAAATTTCAACAGCATAGATGTAATAGTTTCGGAGAAAAGTGGCTGTGACATACGGACGGACAGACAGACAGACATGACGAATCTATAAGGGTTCCGTTTTTACCATTTGGCTACGGAACCCTAAAATCACGACCCTTTGAGAGAAAAGAACTGAAACCTACCAGAAAAATAGTAACTATTGATTAGTTAAATACTGAACCTTAAATCGAATTTGAGTTGCAGAAACCCAAACCAGACATTCTCTACCACACAATCATTGTACGGCGGTTTGACATACGCCAACTATCTTTTTTTTTTTAGGGATGGGAAATCATCCTATGACTCCTCCCGCTCTGGGTGTAGCGGGAGGGAGTGTCAGACTTCTACTGACTAAAACCCATCCATGTTCCTTCATTACCCTTTGTGTTCCGGAGCCACGGTGTCTTGTGAATAATCCCGCGACTCCAGCAGGCGTCGGCCCTTTCGGGCCCCTCTGTGTGCTGACTCTCTTTGAGAGAACAAAATGCTCACTCGTGTCAAACCCGCGCGACCCAAAATTCAGTAGTTTTTTGTACTATGACTTTAAACAAATAGCCGCATATCAAAATGAAGAAAAATTGTCTTTAAGATAGTGCAATTTTTGGTCCGATTGTCGTTTTTATGTCCGTCTTAGACATAACTTTACAAATGAATTACACTATGTTGAACAAATAAAACTCAAAATTTTGATAAGTGATATTATTAAGCCGGACGCCGCTTCGAGTAACAGCGCGTCTAAACCGGAAAGAGTGAATCGGGACACAATAGAATATTTAAAATATCCATTTACTGATCAATTTAAAATTCTACAATTTTTAAACAACTTTTGCATTCGCATGTCAATCGTAAACTGTCAAAAAAGTCTTAATTTTCACACATTGTGAAAATTAGTACAGTTGGCCCACTGAACATCGTATACTTAGTTAGCAATGATTAAGTGTGCATGCAACATTAACAGACACACAGCTTATCAGATGGTTTTTTTAAATAATTTCTGCCATCAAAATTATAAACCTCCTTCTGGGCAAACAGGTAAAAATAATTTCATCTACTCGTTTTATTACGGCACTCAAAAATTATAGGGAGTCGCATTATTTTTGTCTCTAAATACATAAATAAAATCATCGAAGCATTATTTATGCTTACTTAAATGGAATGAAAGAAAATTATACAAAAACAAAAAAATCCCCACGTCAATCACCAAATATTTTTATCAACTTTACACGCCTGAAAAAATAACCACAAAACTGAGGCATTGTTTACATAAATAATCTATTTACATTGAAATAAACGGCTCGTGTAAATAATATAATGACTGAATGGAACGAAAATACGTCAGAAAAACGTCTGGAGCAGGAAATGAGGGTGAAATTGAGACTCGGCCAGTTCAGAGGAACGGTTCCGTTGGAAGCGGATACCTATGTAGACAGATGCGACCTCAGTCTTTTTTGAATAGGCCAAGTTAATTCAAGCAATTCTCAAACTTACCACCTCGCCACTGAACTCAAAGTTGAATGGTAGCTTAGTAAAATATGAACGTAAAATCTTTTGGGATTCGGTGAATATTCCACCATAAAGTTCAGGCTTAAATATTTCTGAGATGTTCAAATGCGGCGATTTGTAACCCAGCATTTTGCTGGGATGAGTAGGTCTAGTTGCGTACACTATTTAAATCAGTTGCTGCCGAAATTGTCATGTAATTGTTATGTTCTGTGTTGTTTTAGGAGTTGATAAAGTCTAAGCTTATTTTGGTTACTTTAACAATTGCAACGTTCACTCTATATTATACTTACATGGTTCCATTTTCCACAGTTTAAGGGACCTTAAAAATTAAATACTAAAAAATCCAAACCGATTTTAGTTTTTCTAAGAAATGGCACTCAGTCACACTAGATTTTACTAGCGGGTTCACCCGTACTTATAGGATCTGAAGTATATTGTCTTTTTCTTGGAAATGGTCTACTCAAGTGTCAAGTTTCATCCCGACTGACGTGAATATGTTACAATCAGAAAATCAGACAATTTTTTTTTGCATTTTAAATAGTACGACCATGGATTGTGATTGATGATTTATTTTGTTTATCAAAGCAAATCAGGGCAACGCAACAACATGTTTAATACCCCGTCACCATCAAAATTAATACCATACAAGCTTATGTCCCAGAAAATTCGAAAACAAGCCAAATACATTTGTTTTTGAAGGGATTATTTCGGGTCCTAAGGGTTCACCGAAAAACGTTTCAGCCTTAATAGAATTATATGTAATCCCTTGTAATTCCACATTGTAATTCACGTTATTATTTAATCTTAATAAAGCCTACAAATATTGTGATTTATGCGGATGTTCTGGATCTGAATTTAAATTATGTTTGAGGGAAAATTTTATTATGTGTGATGAGCAGTGATCGGAGTAGGTAGATTGATTTTTGGTACTTGTATCATAAATGCACACAGAAAGAATAACATGGATAAGCCATTTTTCCGGATAATAAAGAATAACATTGCTCATTTTATTACAATTCCTACCTTTTTTTTGAGGATGGCAAATCATCAAATGACTCCTTCCACTCTGGCAGAATACAATTCCTACATAAGTTCCGGTTTTTTTTTTAATAATCCACCAATTACGGAGGAATGTCCATATTAATATATACGTTTCGGATCAATGACCCCAGTTCAATCTACCTACTCCGATCACTGGTAATGAGTGACAGCCTTCGGTTCTCACGACTTCAAAAAAAATACGGATTGGTTTGCTCTTAACTCTAGTCTAGTTCAGAGATGACAGAGACTAAGTCGACGCTCCTTCAGCTCCTTCAGCTTACCCAAAACCAGCCCGTTCACTCTAACTTTTACCTTAAGTTCGGAAACACAAACGCAGGCAGAGAGTTTCACTTATTTGCTGTATGCACGCAAGTCTTCACCGCCTGACGCAGGGCCTCACCGGACACGGATGTTTCGGGAGGTACCCGCACCGAATCGGGCGGGAGAAAACGCCCGGGTGTCACCACCGCGAGGATCGACCGGAGGACACGGTAAAACACACTGTTGAGGTGTGCGGACACTTGGGCGGAGCACCGCCGTGTCCTCGAAGCGGCGATCGGCAGCGACCTCTCGCTTTCGGCCCTGGTCCAACCCATGGTCCGGAGCGAGACGGAATGGGATACGCCGTCACCTCCTTCTGCAAAGCAGTCATGCTAGCGAAGGAGGTGGCGGAATGGGAGATGGAGAGAACCTCACATCCCGGCCGCCGCGGGAGACGTCCCGGGTGTCGGGGGCCACCGCAGGCGTGGGCTTGTGTACGGTGGGTTAATATGGGCTAGCTCGCCGTCCGTCCGTCTTATGACGACAGGCCGTGTGGACAGCGCGTTCGTGTTCCACGCGCGCCTCAAAAAGTGTCAGCATAAGGAGGGGCCCGAAAGGGCCAACGACTGCTGGAGTTGTGGGACTATTCAAAAGAGATACCGCGGCTCCAGAACACAAAGGGCAATGAAGGAACATGGATGGGTTTTAGTCAGTAAAAGTCGCATTCATTTGATGTTCGCAGTCATTTGATGATTTCCAATCCGAAAAAAAGGGGTAAGGTCGTGGAGTCCATGGGCACACTCACCGAAGTACAATCTGTAGACCAACAAACAGGCAACCGTGCGTCGATGAGTGACACTTAGGTGAGACTGTGCTTAAGCGCGAGCCTATCAATTATTTAAAAAATTGCACATGCATCTTGAGTTTATTATCCACTGCAGTATCCAAAACATATTCTGAGAACAAGAGTAAACCAAGAAAAAAACCATTAATGAAACTAACTTATTAACCCTCCAAAATCGTTGCGAACCTAACCCAATGTTACCATCCCGACCCAAAAACTTTTTGAGGTTAAAATATGTCGAAAAACAAGAAAAACCTGTTCAAAATATCGTTGAAAAGGTCCTTGAAAGGGCTTAGATTATTTAGCCCCGTTGCCAGGTCCGACCCACTTGTGAAGAAACCTAATTATGAATACAAATAGTACTTGAATCCATGGAATGCTAAGACCCTTTCTAGTATCGTCTGTATTTTGAATGTGTCGGGCGTTCGGGGCATCTTGTTTTGTTTAATGTCTCATAGGTTTAGGGTTAGGAGAGGGTTGAATTTCATATTCTTGCCTAATTTCTTGGAGAAAATCAATTGATCTTTTTTAAATAGTAACCGTAGAGTTTTTTGTTGGTTCTTGTTCTATATTTTCTATTCTATTCTGTTCTGCATGGACACGATAACTTTTAAATGTGAAAAACATCAGCTGTTTCATACATTTTCATCAGCGAATATTGCATTTTGTATGAAAGAGCTGATATTTTTTTTTGAGTTTTCAGGGCAGGTGTCAAAAAAATAGTTTTTATCATGATTATGAACAACAACATACTTTCATTCCCTATAAGGTTTTTAGTGTTTTAAAAATAACCTTGTATATTTCTACAACATATTTCTTGAACATTTTACCCATGATTTTCTTGCAAAAGCTCTTCTTTTAAAATGCGGTTCTGCAACAATATTTAAAAAATCTTCACTCAAAGTATATTGTTGGTGAAAGCATTTTATTTTATTAAACTCTTGAGCTACGCCTTTGCTGTGCCACGAGTGGTTCAACAAGGAATTGAACGATCTCTCGATCGCTCGAGTCGACCGCTTTAACCATTGTACTCTTGTCGCTTAAAACACGTTGTGTTCGAGTCTATAGGTGCATTTATGAATAACCCATATTATTCATAAATGCACGTGATAGAGAATTATTTCACAACGCCCACGTTGTGAAAGTTACATTTAATAAGTTTACTGGCTTTTTAGATTTAGAAAAAATCTATCTGGGTATTTAAATTCGTCAAAATCAGTCCCGCGATTTACGAGTGAAAGCGTTTCAAATAAATTATTTTTTTCATTTATAAAGTTTTGTTTAAGATAACAAATATAAGCAACTCACAGGTAAAATGACAGACCTAATACTTAAGGCATTCTTTACCATTCCACCCAAGGAGTTTTTTTTTTTATTTGATACTAGCTGACCCGCGCAACTTCGTCTGCGTCACATTTTCCATTACTGCTCCGCTCCCATTTGTCTTAGCGTGATGATATATAGCCTATAGCCTTCCTCGATAAATGGGCTATCTAACACTGAAAGAATTTTTCAAATCGGACCAGTAGTTCCTGAGATTAGCGCGTTCAACCAAACAAACAAACAAACAAACTCTTCTGCTTTATAATATTAGTATAGATGGGTTGCTCTTGACTCTAGTCTTGGTCAGAGATGACAGAGACAAAGTCTACGATGGAGCGAGCTTACCCAGAAGTAGCCTATTCACTGTAACTTTGAAAAGATAAGTGTTGTAAGCGTTCGGAAACACATACGCAGGCAGAGAGTTCCACTCCTATGCTGTGCGCATTATGAAAGACGCTTGGGAACGTTTATAAGACAGTGTCCAAACGCGAACCTGTTTGTGAAAACACAGGTTGATGTTGAAACAAATTTCCCCGCTGCAATTTTTTTCTATCCCTCTCTTATCTTACGACTGGGCAATACTTTCAGGGGGGCTACTCTCTAAGCCCGAAGTCCGTAGTTACGGGCGTATTATACTCCGTATCACCTAAACACTAAGAATTTATTACAACACGATTTGACAGTTACTATCAAATCGCATTGTCGTTCATTTTTAGTTCGGGTTTGAGACTAATCGTAAATTCGTAGGTAATATGGAGTAGAATACGCCCGCAACTAAGCCTGAAATAACGGACTTCGGACTTAAAGAGTAGCCCCCCGATTTGATCCTTCGTACGGCCAATCGTCTCACAAGCCCTGACACTTTTTACGAAAGTTTTGCGTCCTACATTCGTAGTTACGCAACACTGCCATAAATTCTGCCAACTACACTGGCAAGTTCAGGGCCATGCTTGGCGTATTGCCAGACGTTTGGCATTAAAGGTTGTTGTGATGTAACTGCTTGTGCGACTCTGATTGGGTTATTCACGCCTGGATAATGTAGGGTGCCAATTTCTAAGTGTTTTAGTTGTGTTAAGTGATTTTACAGGTTGTTTTATTGATAAGGAATTATGCAGTTCATTGTTTGATGACCAGCCAAACGTCACTAATAAATAATATATATAGCCGGGATATATATAGCCTATGTGTTCTTCCAGACTATAATCTACCCGTGCCAAATTTCATGAAGATCCTTTCAGGTCTTTTTACGTGAAAGAGTATAATAGGTACTTGACTTATCTCAGTTAAAATTGTTCATCGTGGCTGGAATTCGGTCGGGATTGTTATATATTTATTTTTCTTTTCATCATCAGCCTACAGCAGTCCACTTAGTTACACACAAAATTGAAATTATATCTTTGGATTGCACTGAGGTTTGCAGTTAGAGAATCCAATTCTGAATTAAGCTCGCCTTTATACATACGTTATCTTGTTGTTTAGTTTGGGTAAATAAGAAAATTCTTTGTTGACGTCAGATACCCGTGCAATAACGGATATTGACTCACATACATTTATTGTCTTGCTTAATATCACAAAACAGAAATAATGACAAAGCTGTCTTGAATCGACTTCAACCGTGATCCTTTACGTTCCCTATTAATGAAAAACGTTTCATAATTTATTATTCTGGTCTCTACGGGAGTATATAAGGGATATTAGGGAAAAGTCATTATACTTTAATGCAAGTTTATCTGTCACATACTATTACTATACTATAGTTGTTATTTTAATGAATCGCTAAAATTACGAAAAAGTATAATGATTTTTATGAAAAATAACCTGAATAATTCGTTCGTACATCGTTTCATCACTCGTCTTGAATTTCAATTTTGTGAACAATTAGTTACATACAAGCTACTCTGTGAAGATCGTCGCTCCACCTAGCCTGGGGATGTTCTAAGTAAGACCTTAAGTTTGCCTTGTAAAAAATAATAATGTTATTCATTATCATGACGCATGACATAGTTTGAAATACCCAGACGCGAGCGCAGTCCAAGCTTTGTATTTTAACGACGGCATGGAATGGAATTGTGACATTGTTTTGATACGCAAACATAGGGTGTTTCATAATTGGAATGTATTATTTTCTGTAGGTATTATATAGGTAGTTATTTTCTGTAGGCTTATCTTTACATTTTTTTTTAATTATCGCGCTAGGTTGTTTATGTCGGGTACATTAAAAGGGCTGCCTTTGTAAGACAACTAAAATTGTACACCGTGTATATTTGATAACTTTATTTCAGTACTTTTACAGTCATAAATTGAAATCGACAGACTTCAAGCGTACGTAAAAATGCAATCTAAATAATTTAAAACAAATTGAAAGGCAAAGTTTTTTAACGTTTTCAATTCGCAATGAAAGTTTAATAGTATTTCTCGTTAAATAGTGAATACTCGAGTTTACACAAACAGTCAGTTGGAGTGGTTTGCAACAGAAATGCGAAAGGAGAAAAAAACAAATCACTGTCTGGGGAGTACGGGTTCCGTATGTAAAGGTAAATTGGTGTAAAGTTGTAAGTTGTTGTGTTCCGGCAATTAGAGGTATGATAGCCAGTTCCTCTATGTTAGAGGATTCCGGGTGAAACTCGCTTCCATCTTCGGCCTAATCATCACTTTTCATCGGGTGAGATTTGGGCCAAGAGTTTCCCCGTTTTGAATAGAAAAAAAAGAAAAAAGTTTACTCTTGTATTTCTGCTGTATTATTTGTACCGAAGGACTAAGCCTTACAAGGTCTCCCACAAGGTGGACCGGTGGCCTAGTGAAAGCCACAGGAATTCGGTGGATGCGAGGCGCGCATGACAGGTCGATGTGGCGACTCTTGAAGGAGGCCTATGTCCAGCTGTGTGTGACTGTCAGTTGAAATAATGATGAATGATAAGGTTTTTAAATAGTGCCCCATTGCTGAGTAAAGGATCCCCCATATCTTTCCAGACACTCTTCTCCAGCTTTACTTGAAACTAGCCCTTGTAGTGCGCGTCCAGGTCATCCCACTGCCGTTTTCTGCCAGCCTCGGCGACGCCGTCTATGCCCTGACTGATGGGCAAAAATTTTGACATATAGGTATGTGGCTAATGTGACCCGCCCAATCTCATTTGAGCCTGACCACCTTTTGCTATCACCTATTATTCTGGTTTTGGATGGTGAAATATTTCAGAATATTTTTTGTGTTATAAAACATAGTTTCGAAAACGAGTAACTGAACTATTTTGTTTCAGTAACTTTTTAGGTTGCTAGAAACATTTAGACAATTCCCTGCCTGAGTCTGTGTTTCCTAATAGCTACAAACTGGGAGTATTTAAGTCAAGAGTGAATAGGTTACTTCTAGGCCAGCGTGTTCCATCTTGGACCGCTTCATCGCTTAACATCAGGTGATATTAGTGGTCAAACGTCTCAAAATAAATATTTATTCAGTCAGTGCGATTGTAACAGGATTATCTTATTAAGAATCAAACAAGAATCTAATTATCGTCATGATTATTACAGTCGAAAAACGTCCACTGTAGGACTTATACACGCAAGCATCGCAATGTTGATTGGTTCTATTAAATTAAACATAACGGTGACACCATTGCTTTAACCGATAGAATCGCTTCATTAACGAACGATCGCTTACAACCCTAATCTTTTCAAAGTTAGAGTGAACAGGCTACTTCTGGGTAAGCTCACTCCATTGTAGACTTTGTCTCTGTCATCTCTGACTTACACTAGAGTCAAGAACAAACCCATCTCAAATAAAAAAAGAAAGCTCGGCAAATGCTGCAATCCTATTGATTCTTATCCAACCGGAAAGACTGAAAAACAAACGTAGGAAGGACCTAGTCTTCGACCTGGAACCGTGTAATACAGACTTCTTCAGGAGACAACCATGCTACATGGGGCCATACCTTTATAACAAAATAAGTAAATGTATACAGTTACATAAATTACCAATAAAAAAACTAAAACTTACCATAGATAACTTCCTTCTCTCTCAAAATTATGAAAACACTGAAAATTTGCTAAAAAACATAATAAAATAAAGTCATTCAGACCCTATTCATACACGCAAACACACCATCACACCACACCACACGCCACACACCATTCACCACACACCGCACCTCACACGACACGCAACACACCACAATAACACAAGTCCATACATACTCACGCATGTTAGTAATTAACTAAATAAATAATAATTGATACTTATTTTGCACCACACCGCACTTGTAAAGGCAGCTCGACTATGATGGTGACGGAAGTGACTGGTACTTATAGCACAGGCATCCTCCTAGTTTAAGCCCAGTTGCACATGTTTTGTACCTTGCCATTAACTAAGTTCTAATTAAGGTACAAAAACTTACTGTAAATAGGTTTAAGTCTTAAACAAATAAATATTGATTGATTGATTGATTGATTAACCAACACATCCTTTACCACGCAACCTAGCACATATCTGGTGGAAATGCACCCAAAGAGCACATTTGCTTGGAAGAAACCTTTTCGATCTTTTAATTTTTGTTTACTTAACTCTTTGTTGTTTTTGTGTAACACATTCAGACAGAGTGTAAATTGTTATTAATTAAATGAAATGAATGAAATCATTTTCATTCTTACCCTTAATTCGCATCCAGCTGTACGGCATTACCTTATTCTAGTTCCAAATCCAATTATATCACTGAAATCTTACCATTTTCTTAATTAAACCTCTCCAATACCTCTACATCCTGTCTCATCAATACGCCGTGTACTCTTAGCAACAAGGGCTGGGACAACTTCTTTAATCACAGTGGACTCTGGCACAGTGCCAAGAAAAGCGCTAACATGAGGGCCTGATTCGAAGCTAGATGTTGAGTGCTTCTGTCGTACAATGTGATGGGTTTGCAAGGTCGTATGAGGTGTAAGGACTCGAGAGTAAAGTTCAAGATCAAAACTTTGGTGAGTTCGCTTAAACGCCATAAGATTGTAAAAAATCGCGTAAAATTGTAAACTTTTTTTCGAAATAAAACACGGGTAGATTGGAAACTATTGAATTTAGATGGGATCTATTATATACAAAACGATCTTTTCATATACATCGAGAAAATTTAATTTAATCAAAGTTTATTACAAAATCCGGTGACATGTGTAAAATATTGTGCTTTTCCTCACCGAAAACTTTTTAATTAAATCCTCATGCTACATCCCGTGTGTTGCATGGTGTACAAAGTTGATTGCAAACCCTATTTTAGGGGATTTTTAATTCAAATGTTTTCTCAAAAATAAACTCAAATTTATAACTATATCTCGACTTCCGTATTCAATTACTGACAACTAGTTTACTCAAAAATAAACTCAAATTTATAACTATATCTCGACTTCCGTATTCAATTACTGACAACTAATAATTAAGAGTTCCTATAGCCAAAAGTATAACTAACTGACATTATTACACGAACAAACTAAAACTAAAAATGAAAACTTGAACATTAACGTTGTGTTTTTGAATCATCCGTCTTACGAATTTTCGTTAAGGTCACGAGTCCTGACGCGAGTTTAACATTTTAAACCCATCCCAAGAAAAGTTCTCGACGCCGCTAAAAAAGTTTTCACTTCAATAAAAAAATTCCCTATCAGTAAATTTCCCTATTCCGAAGTCCACCACAATTCCACTCGAGCTTTTTCAATCACCCCACGGGCCCCTAACAAAGCGACCGACCGCTGGAGCATACGGTTTTCAATCAACAAAAACTTCATTACTACGACTCATGCAGGTCGACGACTTTTGTGAACTGTTCTGTGCATTTTTATTGTTGTGATGATGCATGGGAACAATGGGGGCAGTATTGGTGGTTTGTGGAGACGGATCAATTAATTAACGTTCCGTCACAATACTGTACATGGTGGATATCCCACCCATACGCATAAAACGATTTAGGGAATTCTTTCGTGGTACGAACAGCGAAGTATATGTGTTGTGATAGCTACAACGTTGGGGTTTTTTGAGACAAGAGTGAATAGGTTACTTCTAGGCAAACGTGCTTCATCATCGACCATATCATCACTTACCATCAGCTGAGATATTCGTTATACTCGAGCCTGTCAATAAATGTTACTGCGACTATTATTCTCTGTTTCTGTGTCGGCCTCATCCACTTGTGACCTGGATAACTGTATGCCACCTAACTTAAAACCTAATCAATCACTTAAAATTTTAAATCAAAATATTAGAAGCATTACAAAAAACATGGCAGGCTTACATACAATTATAGCTAGAACCAAGATTGAGTGGGACATAATAACGTTGACGGAATGCTGGCTTCCTACTGCCCACTACATCCCGGACCTCCAAGGTTACAATTCCTTCAAAACTCTCAATAATATGACACAAAATGAGGGTGTCGTTATTTACATAAACGAAAGCCTAAGAATCTCAGTAGAAGAACCTTCAATCGATGATGCAAACTGTCTTCTAGTTAAAATTGACTCGTCTACTATTCTAATAACAATTTATCGTCCTCCGGGTTATAGAGATTTAGATAAATTTCTTAATTCACTTAACGTTATTCTGACAAAATTAAAATACTATAAAAACATAATTATTTCCGGTGACTTAAACATTAACATTCACGATAGTTGTACCGACACATCCAAACATGGTTATCTAAATTTATTAGCCTCACATGGTCTACTGCCTGCTCATACCCTACCAACGCGCTTACTGGCCTGCCTTGACCACTTTATCTTAAAAACGAACCTACCTGCTTTTACATTTGTGGCCCATTCTGCACTAACTGACCATGATGCAGTTTTACTATTCCTGAACAAGAAGAAGACAAAACTAAATACAAAAAGAACAATTATCCGAATCAATTACGATCAACTAAACCAAGACCTTAAACAACTTAGTTTTGAACAAGTTTATCATTTGCAGGATCCTCATGCAGCAGCGGAGCAAATGACCAGCCTAATTAGAGGTGTAATTGAGTCAAATTCAAAAAAGGTTAAAATACCTAATAGAAAAAAGATTGTTAGGGCATGGCTCACTCCAGGCCTTCTTCGATGTATCCGGCACAGAGACAGTCTTCATAAAAAATTTAAAAAGTCACCTGAAAATGAAATTCTTAAAACCTCTTTCACACGATATAGGAATTATTGTAACAAATTATTAAGAAATACTAAGGCTATTTTTGAGAAAAAACAATTGAGTGACGCTGGTAATAATGCAAAACATCTCTGGTCAGCTATTAACACCATATCAAACAGAGTTAAAAATAAAGATAGTACACCACATTTATTTCAAATGGCAGCAACCCCGTTGCAATCAGTTAACTTAGCCAATAAATTCTTTGCTAACGTGGGCAAAAATCTAGCTGATAAAATTAATAATCGGTCAACCAACAGCGCAACCCACATTTTGATCAATGGAGCCACGCAGTCTATGACATTATTACCTACGGATGAAAAAGAAGTTGCAGACCTAATTATGTCATTACGTAACGACTGTGCTATGGGATGGGACGGAATCTCAAATGATCTTCTAAAAAAACACCTAGCCATATTCGTGCCGCCACTAACATATATTTGTAATCTTGCTCTCACAACCGGTCAATTTCCAAAAGTCTTTAAGAAATCGCTCATACATCCCATATTCAAGAGTGGAGACAGAAACCATGTCACCAACTACAGACCGATAGCTGTACTTCCTGCCCTATCCAAAATACTGGAGCGGATCATGAATAGTAGGCTCGTGGATTACCTTGAAAAGTTTAACTTGTTATCGCCTTCTCAATATGGTTTTCGTGCTGGTAAGTCCACGTCCGATGCTGTTCATGATCTCGTAGACTATGTGGTAACAAACATGGATGGGGGGAGTAAGGTCCTGGGTGTCTTTTTAGACCTCGCCAAAGCCTTTGACACGGTTTCTGTGCCCATTCTTATACAGAAGATGGAAAGAATGGGAATTAGAGGTATTCAACTCAGGCTCTTCGAAGACTATCTGAGTGATCGTACCCAGTGCGTAAAGATTGATGAAGCCATCAGCGAGGAGTGTGCTGTCACCTGCGGTCTTCCGCAAGGCAGCGTGCTTGGCCCCAGTCTCTTCCTCTTGTATATTAACGATCTGGGCACGCTCAATCTTCCTATGGGTAAAATTATTACCTTTGCAGACGATACGGCCCTTCTTTTTTCTGCTAAATCATGGCATGATGCGTATTCGTATGCACAGACAGGTTTCAACATTGTAACGGAGTGGCTTCATAATAATGTCCTCACATTAAATGCGGACAAAACCAAATACATAACATTTTCCTTAAAAAATATCACGCAGGCGGTTCCAATGGTATCATCGTCTTCCTTAGTAGCTCACTCCTGTCCAAACCCAAACAACAACACCTGCACTTGTTCACGTATTCAGAAAGTAGACAGTATAAAGTACTTAGGCGTTATACTAGATAAGACCTTAAGATTCCGGGAGCACATTAACCACCTTAGTAATCGTATGCGTAAATTAATATACGTATTTAAAACTCTAAGACATGTTGCAGACGAAAGACTGATAAAAACAGTATACTTTGCTCTCGCCCAATCTCTACTAACTTACTGCATAACATCATGGGGTGGTACCCCAAAACATACAATCTTGGAATTGGAAAGAGCGCAGAGAGCTATTTTGAAGGTGTCATCTTTCCTACCTTTTCGTTACCCTACTGAACTCCTATACAAAGAAGCTAAAGTTCTAACTGTGCGTCAGCTGTTTATTTTGCATACAATTCTGAAACAGCATGGACTTCTAACCTATAATCCTTTACAGCTACGTAGTGGAAGACGATTTGAACCCGTGAACCGCCGTCAAAATAGGCTCTCCACTATGTTCTCGAAGCGCTTCTTTTGCTATTTAGGTCGATATCTCTATAATAAAATCAATAGGACGCTTGATGTTTACAATCTTACCAAGACCAAATGCAAAATTAAAGTGATGGGTTGGCTCCAAGATATGAATTATGGTGATACAGAGAAACTGCTTGCTGCCCCGGTATAACTTATTTATAGATTAACTCTAGTTTAACATTTTCCCTGCTGCACTTGCGTCAGTGACTCTAGAAATTACCTACACACATTCATACAACACTCATTTACATACGCACACACACACACACACACACACACATACACACACGCACACACACACACACACACACACACACTAACAATACTAACACTACAAGACAAAAATTTGCAATTGAATGTGAATATTTTATAGAATACAATAATTTACAATGCAAACAATTAATGTTAAACTTACCATATTTCGTAAATTTTTAGAGCACTTTCAAAATTTCAAAATTATTTGAATGTTACCATTACCTAAGGGGCGGAGACCTGGTGTCCTGAAATACAGACCTTCCGTCTAGCTTAGGCACCAGTCTCCCACAATATACTATCACTATTCTAAATATTCATTGTCTAAACTATTATTAAAATGTGCTGTTATATTATGTATTGTGGTGAGAAAAAAAAAATAAATCTTAAATCTTATTATGCAGGTTGACGATTCTGGGCAAAAACGTGCAAATCAACCATGCAAACGTCCGTTAGGGAAAGGGATCGCCCAAGACTGAGAGGTTTGGAAGCAGAAAGAAGAGGCTTTTGCCCAGCAGTGGGATAGAATTATAGGCCAAAAATGAACATATAATTATGTAAGCATGAGTATAGCATGCTTACATAATTATATGTTCATAAACCCAAGGATTTTCATTTTTGGCCTATAATTTTATCCCACTGCTAGGCAAAAGCCTCTTCTTTCTGCATATATATTTCATACATTTCATGTAGTTTCACTAAATCCTCTGTCAGTAGCACTATCTGTGATAAGATCACTAAAATCTGCAGCTCATCAAAGTTGACAAGACCCGGCTTGTTAGTCAAAGGTCATGAACTCACTTTCAAACACTATTGTTGCAAATCCACAAAAGCTACTACCTACTATTCCATACGTTGTATGTATGTTTGTATAATGTAACGGGTAGCTATTAATAGGATCACTAGTAGATATGAAGAGCTTGTTGTATAATAATAACTGTCGTACGGTTCGATCTTCGAGGTAAAGCAACGCTTCCGTGGATGGATGACCATCTAATAAATACTGAAGCTCCTCCATGCCTTGGAAAGCATAAGAAACTATTGGTCCCGGCTGTCATATGTAGATCTTTGACAGTAGCTGTGGATGAGTTTCTGTAGCGACTGAAAGCCAGAAAATCTGACACCAGTCTTGCTGTAAAGTACCATGATACCCAGTTAATGAGTTGTGAAGGTCAAGTAGTACTGGGTCTAGTAGCTTGCCGCTCCACGTAAACTGGTATTCAGCTGAGTCCTGTGTTTAAAAAAACACTACAAAGTAAAAAATAACTTTAATTTCGGAAGTCGGTGTCAAAATACGAAGAAACTAACAAAAACACCGACTTCCGAAATTAAAGTAATTTTTTACTTTTTAGTGTTTTTTAATTTGGAAGTCGGTTGTAATTTTTTGTAAAAAGTTTTTTATTTTTTAGTGTTACCCCACATCTAACAACACCACTGCAAAATCGCAGAAAGCGAAATACGTAATTTCGATTACATAGATGACAAAAAACCATGCAAGTAAACGAATTCCAGCTATTTCGATTTAAAATCCAAACTTCGTAACCGATTTTGATGAAATTTAAGTGGGACCAATTTGCAAGTATATAATTATCCTTTCAGATAAAACATGAATTTTTCAAATCGGTTCATAATTGACGGAGTTATCAAATATAAGCAAAAAAAAAACATACAACCGAATTGAGGGCCTCCTCCTTTTTGGGAAGTCGGTTAAAAACGAAATAGTTGAGAATAGATTGGAAGATTGTAAGTACGTTATGGAAGTACCTAAAGTATTTTGTATCATATAATGTTAACATTGACTCAAACTCAAAACTTACGTATTTAAACTGTTCTCCTATTACTTAGTGTTATAACAACTTTTAACCCAGCCACCCGGGTAAGCAAACACTAAACATGCAAATTAAATCGCAAGGCAAACTTTTCCGCACTGTGCACTGCAACTAAAACATTCATTACTGCACACGTTTGAAAACTAGCTGAATTATGTAATCATAAATGTTTAGTGGTACTGTTAACGTTGAGTTTTATTTTGTGAGCAAACAAACGTATTCAATAAAAAGCTCGCCGATAAATTCTCAAAACAAGCTATTTCCGAAGGGTTTGAATTAATTATTTTACCTAACTTTTCAGAATTGCTTTCTAATTATATATCAACGTGTTTCAAATAATTTAAAGAATACTTTTGATGAAAGGTCTAAATCTAAAAGGGACCTGAAGAGGTTCGCATTGTATAATTTTGTACCATATACCGTACAAAATTATACAATGCGAACCTCTTCAGGTCCCTTGGATCATCAATGCTCACCTGAGCAGACATCAAATAGAGACCTCATGTCGATGGCGTTCCGGACACATTTCCAGGCTTTCTAACATGCGGACAGTCTTAGGGACTACTCACACTCATTCAGCTCCATTCGCGTTTCGCTGAACGATTTTGGTCACACTTATACAGTTCTGCTTCTATCAGCCGCGTACAGCGTCGTCGTAAGAATGAGAGGGTATCAGCGGCCGAACAACACTGAACTCTATCTATAGTACTTGCATGATAATAACACATTAGTCCTCATTTAATACTTGTTTGCCGTGAAAGCTGAATAGATGCGGAAAGCTAAACGGTAGCGTATGCGTCTCCATACAAAATCGTTGTTTTCTATGGGCATAAGCTTAATGGAGCTGAATAAGTGCGAGTAGTCCCTTATAGGACGAAATAATAACGTAACCGTTTTAGCCATTTGTCCTCGGATCCCTAAAAGTTAATGTTGATTCCAAGCCAATAGACAAACAATGTTTAATTTGGTAAAAATAAAGACAAAAGAGAAATTAAATAAATGTGCCCAAAACGTTGGGAAAATTCAGTTAATGGCTGAGAGATTTTTAATACCGTGTGATCTTCTATATGACTGGCAATAAATCCCTTTTATATCATTTGGATGGACGGAGGAATTCATATGTAAACTTAGGTATTTTTGTTTAATATTTTATTTCGAGTTCGTCTGAGTAACTCGTAAAAGTTAATGTAGAATTGGTTTCGTTAAATTAAGGATGGGACGTATCTTGTTAGAGTGAGCACAGTCACATAAGGTCTAGTTCTATGTATATTACAGTACCATGTACACGTACGAATGATTTAAAGTTATATGGTTTACGATACATATTCTATTTTTAACCGACTTCTTCAAAAAGGCGAGCGAATCACGTTTAATTTTTTTTTCTTCAATTGTACTAATAAGTTGGGTGTGTGGCGTGAGTATATGATAGCTAGGGTCATTCTTTATCCAGGAAAAAATAGATCAGCGCCGGAGATCTGCGGCCGCGCGAGTAATCATTCGGTAAAAAAAATGTTTTGTATGATTTTTTTGCCATTTTTAAATAAATTCAAAGTATATTTTTTATCTCATTTGGCTGTTTTAACCTTCTTTTTAGTTATCTTAATATATATAAATCTCGTGTCACAATGTTTGTCCTCAATGGACTCCTAAACCACTTAACCGATTATAATAAAATTCGCACACCATGTGCAGTTCGATCCAACTTGAGAGATAGGATAGTTTAAATCTCAATTTTTTGTTGCAATATTATTTAGGAGCGGATAATGTGACGCAGACGAAGTTGCGCGGGACAGCTAGTTTATATATATATTATATAGGTTTAATAGTGCATAGGTACTTATAACTATTAATTCTGGTAGAGATTTAGTTTTTGTTGCTATGTTATCGGTAGCACCTGCATTGTGCTTGATGACTCATTTGTTTGTGCGCTTGGCTAGGCGATATAACTAATGACGTAGGGCGTCATAATTTTACAAACATTCCTTTCTCTATGCTAACAATGGCATCCACAATGCTCTATTTTGTTCTCAAGCATCGCAAACGGTATCGAGCAGTGATTTACTCTTAGTTAAATCCACTTTTCTGCTTTGCCAAGAAAATATTGCAAAAATTTTATAAATAATAGACCAAAGAAGTGCACTGTCTATTATTTTTCTTAGAACATAAATCGTTTGGTAAGAAATTATTGCTCGACATGGAAAAAGATAAAATGAGGTATTATGGTTTTGACAGCTTATTTATGGTTTCCTGAGAATGCTGCGTTTCCTTTACCTGGTTTTAATTTAAAGTCTTCTGTTTTTCAAAAGAGATATTTCATAGTTAAAATGAATTGTTATTTTTGAGGGGTTTCATCAAGAGCATTGAATAAGGTAAAATCTTTGATCTATGAAGTGAAAAAGCTTGTCCATTCTCTTGACATAATCTTTTCGTCTTTTTCTTGTTTATTTTACGAGGTTTTTGTATGAAAAGGAGTAAAAAATCTCGGTAAAATACTTACGACAAGAAAGTTAAAAAACACGAGCGGCTTTTACAGCACATCGATAAATGCCAAGCATACCTAATAATTAATCAATCAATCCAGCCTTGAAATAAAACCTCGCCCACCGAAAGAAACTTGAACATCTATAGAATTAATAAAAATCACGGAATCATCAATATAAAATCGTAACGACCCATCCCAAAAGCAATCAGTTTTAGTGCACCTTACACCCTCAATTTCCACCGACAGTACATCCTTACGCCGACTTTCGCCGACGTTTCGCCGACGCTTGGCCGACATCTCATCACTCTTTATCACTACATTCATTTTCGTCGCAATAAAACCGAGAAACAAACGGCGGCGTGTCCAATCTCTGTTATCACTCATTAGATAAGACTGTGAAAGTCTAAAGCCGAAAATCACAATCTCACAATGTCGAAAAAAAGCACTTTTTCACAATCCCGACAACTTTTCATCTCGCAATGTGCTGTAAAAACGTAATTTGTTTCTAAAGGACCCTTTTACTTTTTGTGACAGTAAATTTAGAACCGTAACTTAAGCGTGTAAAGTAGAGTTTTGTTTGGATTGTGTAATGGTAGGGACCTTTTGAAAGTAAGGGAGTGAAAGTTAGTGAAACTATGTCGCTAACGTTGGCAAAACTATGGTAAATGGGAAAAGTTTGTGACGGTACATAATAATGTATGTGCTGCTACTAATTCATGGTTAAACGTTGATCCTGACACGAAAAAACTAGGCGGAAACTGTATTTCTAGCTGCTTTAGACGTAGGAGTTGGAAAGGGTAGTTTTTAAAGACGTCACAACGTTTTTTAAAGACGTTTTATTTTGTGATTGGTTTGCTCTTGGCTCTAGTCTTGATAGAGATGACAGATACAAAGTCTACGATGGAGCGCTTACCCAGAAGGAGCCTGTTCACTCTAACTTTGAAGAGATTAGGGTTGTAAGTGTTCAGAAATACAGACGCAGGCAGAGAGTTCCGCTCCTGTGCCGTGCGCATTATAAAAGACGCTTGGAAATGCTTAGTGCGAATTGGTGGAATAGCAACAAGGTAGGGATGGTAAGTTGCAGTGCGTCTGGATGTCCGATGGTAGAAGGGGCCGGTGGGATGAGGTCGAGGACTGAATTACTTTGCAAAATAAGACTTTTCGTCCTATGCTTGTATGGTAAAATTATTAAGAGGTAAACATCACAGACATCTAGAGACATACATGATGGCATAAGGTACTCGAAACCTCTTGGCACCATTCCAAATCATAGCCAAGGTCAAGACTTACGGACACATGGCAACGCCGGAAAGTGCTCAATATGGTGTCCGGTAACGTAGATAGGAACTGCCTGAGATTGATCTGACTGTGAGACCTTCAGGTAGCCTTGAAGAAGTTCATCACTAGATCAACACTACTATGCTGTTGACGTAGGTGCAGTTAGTTTGGAGTGAGCTGCCAATCTATACTTAGTTGCTGGTAGGAATAACTCGTTCACTTCATGTTCACTGCACTTAATTTTTAGGGTTTCAAATTAACAACGGAACCCTTTGTAGGATCACTCTCCAGTTTTCTCTCTATCTGATCTACTGGACCGATTCTATTGAAATTTGGTATACGTATACTTCTGTGACCCAAACACGGACGCATTACGTAAATAAATACATTTTAACTATGGGGATCACGTTTGAAATTGTATCGTGTGACATCAATTGATCAAGAAATTAGAGCAAAAATGACCATTTCCCGCCCCTGTTCCTTAATCTTCGAAAATACTGAGCCTAAACTTAAGAAATAAATGCTGATAATAGTTCTATACCTTAAGATTACAGAAAAACTATACGAAGTCTGTACTGTAACAATATCAGGTTAAAAAAAAGAATTGGTTCGGAACCCTTTGCAGGCAAGTCCGAGTCACACTTGGCCAGTTTTTTAACGGTGAGATGCTAAAAGGATAGATGCCCAAAATAGGCTTGTTTTGAACCCCACTTAAAGACTATATCTTTTAATTTGCGGGTACTTACGGGTTCAAGGTGTCGGAATTATAGGATTCGTATTCATACCTGGTATTGCTTCCGTACACTCAACATAAGGTCCACTTGAAAGGCAATAACAGGCCTTGTATACTAGTTGTCTGGAATTTTGCTGAACTGGATCTATTTGGTACAAGGATTTGTGTTCGAAAATAAGTTTCTATGCATATTGTCCTAAACTGTGTGTATTTGTTGGTATGTGCCAGATAAACATGTTTATTTCTTTCTTGTATTGTATCGGCGAAAACTACACCTTCTTTTATAGTGTAAAGTAAGGTAAGGTATAACGACCCACCACACACTCAAGTGTCAGAGTTTCTATACCGCCTCAAGGGCCTCTGACATGGTTTTATTAGCGACCGACATTTGGCGATCAGGACCACTGGCTTATACGTGCCATCCGAAGCACGGAATCATCTTTTTATCAGACAATTAGGTGATTCAAGCCTGCAATGTCCTATATAAATGATAATGCCAAACTGGAAACAACTTTACAAAGTATGCTTCCCGTGGGAATCGAACCCACGACCTCCTGGTCACAAGGCAAACGCCTAAATCACTCGACCATGGAGGCAGCTGAAAACTATATTTTGATATGCGTAGAGAACCACAGAGGGGCCCGAAAGGGCCGACGCCTGCCGGAGTCGCGGGATTATTCGCAAGAGACACCGTGGCTCCGGAACACAAAGGGCAATGAAGGAACATGGATGGGTTTTAGTCAGTAGAAGTCTGACACTCCCTCCCGCTACGCCCAGAGCGGGAGGAGTCATTGGATGATTTCCCATCCCTAAAAAAAAAAAAAACCTACATAAGCGAATTACTAAGTGTTAATTGCAGAAACAGTATGGCATTTTCGGGATATATTATGTGCATATGAAGGACAGAGGAGCTCGTGGCTACATAATAACAGCCGCACAGGTCGATTTTCAAGGTTCAGCAACGTTTGCCGAGGTTGGTCTGTGGATGGGTGACCATCTTAACATACCGAGTTTCCTCCGTGCCTCGGAAAGCACGTTAAGCTGTTGGTCCTGGCTGTCATTTGGAGATCTTTGACAGTCGATACGGATAGTCCGAAGCCAGAAAATCTGACACCAGTCCTTGCCAAGGAGCACCGTGTTACCCAGTTATGGAGCTCTGGTAGGCAGCCGCTACGCGTAAAGTACTTGTATTCAGCTGAATCCGGTTTGACTGGAGGCCGACCCCAATATTGGGATAAGTCTAGGCGGATTATGGTGAAGGATAGTTTATCCGTTAAAAGACAGCCTTAAACCGAGGTCATAGCATGACCTAGCCTATCAAAATAATATCACCCTAAAAATAAAATTATCTAGATAGGCTATCCATCAAGCGAACGCATCAGTCCCTTGCGGCTAAATAAATGACATTACCAATTAAATGGATGTAAACCCATTTATTTTGAACACTTTAAGGTCGTAACGAGGTTTGAGGTTTTTAGGGTTCCACGAGAATACAAGATAATCTTTAGTAAGTAAGTTATTAGAGTTTATTTGCTTTCTTTACTGAGCCAAGGATTGCAGTTCGAGTTCGGGTCGATCTCTGAGGTTAAGCAACGCTTTCCGAGGTAAATTTAAGGATTGGTGACCATACATTACATAGAGATACTCCTTCGTGCTTCAGAAAGCACATTAATTCATTAGCCCCGGTTAACGTCGTAACTACACTTCTGGACACATCTATTGACCCACCTTGTATTTTCAGTTTCGTTTGGTCCTAGCTAAAATTTTATATTAGGTCGAGCAAAAAGTTTTTATGCAGTTTTGAACCTGGCACATTCACAATTTCATTCAATAGTCTTTTTTTGAATTTCGAACACAGAATTTAAAGAAACAAAAGACAATTTGGAGCCTGTTTGTTGATATCAAACAATCGAATACTAAGAAAACTTGGCTTTATTGGTTTACTTGGATTTAATTCTTGAAAAAGTGATTGATATCTTTGGTTTTGCAACAAACATTACTTATTCTTAACATTAAGGTGAAGTTCTATCAATAATCTATGGATACTTTACCTGAAGTCGCCGCCCAAGCTGTGGCACTTATTCAGGCCGGACACAGCCAAAGAAACGTGAGTGCTCAACTTAATTTAAGTCGATCTGGCGGTCCGAAATGTTTATCGGAGGTACCTAGAGACTGGCGGCTTTGTTCGTCGCCAAGGAAGGCCACGATCTCGGGTCACAACTGAAAGGCAGGATCGATTCATCGTGACGACCAGCTTGAGAAATTGTCACCTTACCTCCATTGAGATACAAAATCAACTTCGCGACTTCCACGGAGTATCTGTGAGCGCTCGAACTGTTCGGAGAAGGTTAAAAAAACGCGATATGGTACCACACAAGCCAGCTAATGGGCCCAAACTAACGCGAGCCCACCGAACAGCGCGCCTTCATTTTGCACGCAGTCATTTAAATTGGACACAGCAAGATTGGAGCCGTTTACTCTTTTCTGATGAGTCTAAAATTGTGTTACATGGCAATGATGGAAGGAAGAAGGTCTACCGACGTAAGGGAGAGCGTTTCGCACAATGCTGCTTTGAAGAGAGGGTTGCTTATGGCGGTGGCTCATGGACTGTCGGGGGCGGTATATCCGCGAGCGGCAAAACACAACTTGAGGTTGTTACAGGACCACGGCTGCCAACATTAAATGCTGAAAGGTACATTCGTGAGTGCTTAGAACCTCACGTGATACCATACGCGGACTATGTGAGCACAAATTTCCTTTTTATGCATGATAATGCAAGAGCCCATGCGGCCGGCATCGTCTGGGAATATCTTCGGGATGTGAACATCACAGTTATGGACTGGCCAGCCAGAAGCCCAGACATGAACCCCATTGAGCACATGTGGGACGAGCTAAAAAGACGTGTTAGGGCTCGTCAGCCAGTTGTCCAGACGATGCAGGAGTTGAAAACTCTCCCCCAACGGGGGGGGGGGGCGTGAAGGGCCCGCTGTGAAGGCGGGCGGTCGTTGGAGGTGGACTGGACGTAAAGGCTACGCCGATCTCCCAGTCCACCCCCACTAAGACGCTGCGGGAATTTCAGTGCTGGGTTGTTTTAGTGGGTATACCGGGCTTGCCCGGGGAGTCCCACATACCCCTCCCACTCCCCCGAGTGAGAGGGTATGCGTAACGCATTTTTTCCCAGCCGAAAAAAAAAAAAAAGGAGTTGAAAACTGCCATAGAAGAGGAATGGGAGATGATCCCTCAAAATTTCATAGAGCTGTTGATAAACTCTATGCCTAATCGTATGAGAGCTGTGGTAGATGTCCATGGAGGCAACACGCGTTATTAAATTAAACCTTTATTTGATAAAACATGTTTTTTATTCAAAAATCAATTGCCTTTAACAAGGCGCATATCCGACTTGTTAGGCGTAGCTCCATGTCGTATGGTATTCTGAATTCAAATTTAAAACAATACGATCGAAAAAGATGGTAAAATGTATCAGGTTTAAAATTGCATCAACAGTTTTTGTTCAATTTAGCAATCATATTTCGGTAGGGGCCATCGAACCCTAAACTCTAAGGTCGGCCAATAGATGTGTCCAGAAGTGTATTTACTAATCTGTTTCCTGGTTGACGGTGTGTCTTTGGTAGCCGAAGATCTGACCCCAGTCTTGTCATAAGAATTCGTGGTACCCGGTTCTGGGTTATGAAGATCAGACAGCTGCATTCGGTTCAATTGAAGGCCAACCCCAACATTGTTGTGGGAAGAGACTAAGCATAAAGGTATGATTTAGTCAAAATAATTAATTTAGAATGATAAATCAACTCAGTATTATTATTTTTTAACCTAAACCAATGCCTTATCGAATAATTCCGATCTTGGCAACCGCGACGAGCGACCGCGACCGGCGAAACCACCACTAGTCGCCTAGCGTTTTAAGAGATTCCGTACACTGAATAGAATTAAACTTTTTTCTCGAATTAAGGTGTAATTCCGATCTTGGCGACCGCGACGAGAACCGCGACGAGCGACCGCGACCAGCAACCGCAACCCACTGCATTGTATGAATTACTATGGGTATACTCGACCTGCTTCAGCCGTACAAAAAAAAATGGTTTTCTTTTTTTGTAAGTGTTCTGTAATTCATACAAAGCAGTGAATCGCAGTCGCCAAGGTTGGAATTATACCTCAATTCGAGAAAAAAGTTTGATTCAATACTGAGTACAGAACCTCTAAAAACGGTAGGCAACTCATCGTATACTGTTTTTGTATACAGAGTTTGGGTCAAAACGTTAGGTTTTTACAAATTCATTATGTTAATGTAATGAAGCGCCTGATGGATGCGTTTAAAACCTTTTGAAGAGCTGTGTGAAATATTTGTTCAAAGTGATGCGGGCAATTTTCTTTTTCTTTTAATTTTTCTTATTTAGAAGACGGTGATAAGGTATTATAAAATGCGTCAGGTTATGCCAAAATATTTTGAAAATAAGATTTTCTTTGTTTATTTTTCTGTTAACCTTCGACTAAGGGCCCGCACACGGGCCACCGGTCACAACCACAAAACGCCGCCACCGGCATATTTCCTGTAGTTTTCATACATTTTATATGTAGCGTGTGGCGGCCAACGTCAACCGTGTGCGGCGAGTCCGGTGGCCCGTGTGCGGTGACACTAAGGTATATAGAAACCCTCCTACGCACTAGCGGCTGGCCGCGAGGGCGGCTAACCGCGCGGCTGGCCGCTTTTGCAGTTGAATATGCAACCACTAGTGATTGTACGCACTCAACATCCATTAATGGACAAGCGGTTGCATACTAAACTGAAGCCGCGCGGTTGCCCGCCCCGCGGCTGAACGCTAGCGCATACGTAGGCTTAGGTATTTGAGAGTAGCTGATATCAAAATGTGAGTATGATATTCTATGAAAATCTAGACTACACTGCAAAGTTATGAACTTTGTGGATCCTGTCACGGTAAAGTAGAAGGAACCCAGTGATAGAAATCTGCCATGACAGCTGGAAAATCTTTTTACCATGGTATGGTTAATTTGCATAATTTAGATCTAACGATATCAAACACACATGAAATCCACAAATCTGATCAGAAAACGTGAAGAATTGAAAAAAAAAAGTATAACTAGAGGCCGCCCACGACTTCGTCCGCGTATAAATTCTCGTACTTCCCGTGTAAATCCCGATCCCTCGAGAACTCCGGGATAAAAAGTAGCCTAAATATTCTGGGTCTTCAACTATTCACATACCAAATTTCATCGTAATCGTTTCAGTAGTATTTGCGTGAAAGAGTAACAAACATCCATACCTACTCACAAACTTTCGCATTTATAATATTAGTAGGATAATGTAATTTCTGTTTCGACCGCATCGGACGAAACTCAGCGGCCCAATCGCCTACTAAAACCTTAAAAGAAAGGCTTTCTCCGTCAAATTAGTCTCCACTGAACGAGGCGCTTTCACAAGAGTAACAGGTAGCTAATCAATTGGTTAAGGGTGCTACTGAAGCCCATTTCCTTCGATTTACAACTCGCGTGTGATAACAATCAGTTGAGATTTTTATAGCTGGAACATAATAAGTACTGCGTTTAAAAGTATATTGGTTTTTATGTTGTTTTTTGTTGTTATAGAGCTTATACACGATATGGATGATCCATTTTGTGATAGTGGTCTTAGTGCGAGCTATAACGAACTCAATCACGTTAGCACAAACGTCAGTTTTTACTATAGTTGAATAAGGTTGTGAGGTTGTAGGCGTAATCTCTAAATCTACTGAATATATGTAATAGAATATAATACTTTTAGTTATGTACAGCATTATAAGTAACAGATAAAATAAATTAATAAAACATTACATAGGGTGACACAATGAGCGGCCTTATCGCTAAGAGCGATCTTTAAAAGACAACCTTTAGAAGGAAAGAGAAGGAGGAAATACAGTACTTACTGTACTGTACTAATGAACGGATGTTAAAAATTATTTTACCAATATTAAGCCACGATAATTGAGTGTTATAAGCTATATAATAACTCGAAAAATACAAAACACGTGCCCAAAAAAATGGGCACGTGTCATCAGTAAGTGTTTTAATTAGTAAATAGCATACAAGAAGTTGACCTTTATGAAATACTTGGCTGAAAGCTGGGTTTTCTCATAACAAGTCTTGAGCATCGACGCCGACTTGCTAGCCTGTCGGTTTTCTACAGGTTGCATTTTGGGGAATGTGCGACGGAATTGCATAATTTAATTCCGCCGAGCCCGTTCCATTAACGGACCACAAGACGAACGGCGATGCGCCACCGGTATATGGTGGACATCCCACTCACACATACGAAACGTTTTGGGAACATATTCGTAGTGTGTACAGCAAAGGAGTGGAGTTCCCGGATGGAGTCTCTGTTTCCTGATAGCTACAACCTGGGAGTCTTTAAGTCAAGAGTGAATAGGTTAATTCTAGGCAAGCGTACTCCATCTTAGACCACATCATCAATTACCATCAGGTGAGATAGTGGTCAAACGGGTTGCTACCAAAAGTAAAAAAAAAAAACAAGGGTTTCAAGACCACAGGAATCGAAGGGTTGAGGGAAAGGCTAAGAGGTAAATCAACTGTACAAGTTGCATTACTACTGTAGAAAAAAAAAAAAACACACAAGAATCTGAAAAATTCGGACATCAAATATGTCACTGTGTGAAAAGGTTCATTGAATCACCATTTTTATAAAAATACATTACACCAAAAACAAAAGAAACAGTAGGTAATCCACATAAAAACCTGAATTCAGAATTCACTATCCATCGAAGCATCAATCCTTTGAAACAATATCTGCCGCTTAATGAAAACAGCAATGCACTTTATTTTACAACTGAATGCACTGGAAAATACCTTTGTTTAAGAATAAAAATTTATGGACCAAAACGCGATGCCCGGTAAAGACCGACTTTTTATTGGAACACAGTCGTTGAACGAATTAAAACAGGCATAGTTTTTTAAGGCTGTTTATTGCCAAGAGTCTGTATTTGTGGTATTATTCGCTGGAAAGCTATTTTGCAGGATTTTTGCAATATGTTGCTGGAGATATTAAAATTCTGCAGTCACAGATGAATTGGTATTGAATGAAAAAAATGAAATCTGCATAGGTTGAAAGAAAGAAAATAATATACTTCTAAACAATTCTTAGGACATAAACTTATGACTTATGACATATACTCGATTTAGTTTTCTTAACTGTTGGACGATGACAATTATTATAAAACAAAATTAAGGACTACTACTTTTAAACATTCAATTTGCTGTCATGAGTTCATCAACAACATTGACACAAAATGTTATTCTTCCAAACGCAAATCGAAATTTCAAGAGAAGCAAAGTTCAACCGATTAGAAATAATATAACATTCAAGTTCATAATACGGTACTTAAGGATCATTTTTGTACAATACTCCAATAATATGATTATGTTCTACCAAATCGTTTCATAACATTATCTAATATCTGATGAAAAAATGTATTCTCTGCTTATATTGAGAGCGCTGCGATTGAAATTGAAATACGCAAGGTTATTGTAACTGTAAGCGACAATTTTCGAAGCGAACGGGTCACAGATGTCGACGATATATAATAATACAATACTGTAGGGCGAGTAATAGACAGAAATCATTCTGTGGTGCAAACGTTAAGTGAAGCGGAGTGTTGTTTCAATTATAATGGAAATAATAGATTGAGTATTAGTTTCTTTGATGTTCATAAAGATACTTCGATTGCTTTATAAATTGTCGAGAAAGCTGTACAAAGGAAACTTTACAAGAAAAGCTAACTAGAGGGAATAATTATTACAAAACCTAATCAATGGTTTTCATCAAGTAAGAAAGTAAAACGTTAAGCTTCATCTGAAACTGATATTGAAAAGGTATCGCATCCATTTTTGTATCCAATCCCTTTGAGGATATTTTTAGGGTTCAACGTCTGGCAAAAATCAATATCTATATATAGATTTCGCTCATGGTTTACACCAGATACTGATCAAACCTTTTGAGGCGAAGGAGGTAGAAAACATTCGGAGGGACAGGTGAGATCAATTGTATTCTATTTCATTTGGTCTGCAGCAATGGTTTTGTGGAAACCGCACGACGGAACGTCTTCCAACAACTGTAAATTTCTGGGAATATAACCATGTTAATGTAGATGATCTTTTGTTAGCAGGTGACTTATATAGAAATTATTTGGGAATAACGTGCTATTCTTATAAGATCTGAATTCCTGCAAAGCTTTTGAATATATTTTCACACAAATAAGCAGGCAGGTATCTTTATTTTACAACAAAACAAATTGCAGTTAAAAATTTTAAAGCTAAAAAGTGTAAATAAGGGATTTTGTTTTTTACAAACAGCAGTTTTTGGAAGGAAACCTTTGGATGGATTTCTCAGAGAAGCGAATAAAATACGTGTAGTGAAATTATACGGACAGAAATCATTAGTACTGCTCTAATTTATAACGCAATACTCGTTGATGTATATCGTCACAGAATTATCAAAAAACATCCTTTTTTTAGAATAAGGTAAAAAATACTTTGAATCTTAGCCTGAAGCATTCAATGTTACTCGATACAAAAACCTCTTAAAGAAATTCTAAAGGGAAAAGGCAAACCTTTGATGATACAAGGATTCAAAGTGAACAAACCTCAAGACTGTGTTGTTCATACACTCAAATATATCAATCAATGGTTACACACGACTATCGACTATTCAGCCTCTAGATCTTTTCCATATTACAGAGGATATCTGACTGCAATTTCAGATTTTATGTTTTTTTTTTTTTATACAAGACGGGGAAACTCTTTGCCCAAATCTCACCTGATGGAAAGTGATGATTAGGCCGAAGATGGAAGCGAGTTTCACCCGGAATCCTCTTACACAGAGGAACTGGCTATCATACCTCTAACTGCCGGAACACAACAATGCTGTTAACATTGTTGTTATGGCGACAGACTTAGACATGATGGTGGTAGCTTGCCAGGCGGACTTAGAATAGGCAAAATCTAAAAAGATGCAATATCCTGGATACTTAAATTCAAATTATGTTACTTCGCAAGGACCGTAAAAAAACTGTTAGAAGCCAGTGCATATTTCCAATTTGATTCTGTGCACATGCTATCTTGGCTAGATAACAGAATGAATTTAAAGAGAAATACGTGCATCTATAGAATATAAAGTTTTAAATATATAGTCGGATATATCTTACAACCAAACAAAACGTCAGTTCCTCTTTTTTCGCTTTGAAAAACAAAACAAAAGATGCGTTTTCAACTCCAACGACTAAAAACACAATAGCTGGATTCATCGAAGTTTCAGACGGTATGAAAACTCCAATAACAATGCCAAACTTCAATACAGATGATTTATTATGTGAACCAATAAATAAAATAAGACCTCCTAAGCCATTTTATTTCAAATGAATAGCAGTAACTTAAATAATAAGTGACAATAAATATAGAGATATGAAATAAATAATGGAGAATATGTCTGTGGGTATCGTTGTATCTAAAGAAAAACAACTTTATTGTGGAAAGGCATTCAATGATATTATGACGAATAGCGTTATATTGGGAGCTTTTATGCTTATTTTTTTTTATCCAGACAACGTCGTCACTGCATATTATGAAACAAAGTCCACCGCCACGTTTGTCTGTCTGTCTGTTCGCGATAAACTCAGAAACTTCTGCACCGATTTTCATGCTGTTTTCAACAATGGATATAGTGGTTCTCGAAGATGGCTTTTGTCTTCTAATCTTTTTGTTTTATCAAATGAAATTAAACACTACTTAAATATCACAGGGGCTTGATTAATCTTCCTCTATTTGTGATGTATTGTTTCTTTTAAATATTTTCTGTTGTATGTTGTAGTGTGTGTATTTAATGGTTATTCTTAAGCCAGCAACAATATTGTTCAATACTTCAGACATATGTTTCTGACCATTGTACTAATTTTATGGACCATAAAAGAGACCTTTTAATTCGTTTTATTAATTTTTTTATAGTGTTCATTAAAACGGTTCAAGTCCAATTACATTAGTTAACATAGAATTAAAAGAAAAAAAAAAACATAAGATACAAAATGTGTGCGAAATTGTAATAAGAAATTAACATGAAAAACTCGCATACTGTCTTCCACAGAACACCAGAAAAGCTCGCATAATATTTCTCCATTCATTAGAAAACGCATCACATTCAGGAACTGTAGTCAGAAGAGCGTTGAGTATCCTTAGAGTACGACACACTGGAGATTCGGCTCTAGCGACAGTTCTAGACGGTGGTGCACGGTGCGAACAGGTTATGACGGTGGCTCTGAATGTGTCCTATGTATTTTTCGGGCACAAATGATATTTCTTTATAAGGTAGTCAGCTAGAAAACGCCAGCCTCTTCTAGTTAAATTTGACAAAAAAATACTGACTTATTATTTGCAACCTATTTGCAAAAATAAATTTCATATATCATCAGAAATTCTCCACGGACCTTCAAATAAAAGGCGTTTCATCAAAATCCTCCTTTTGAACACTTTTACCCAACGTTTCAACTTTCCTAGGCTTCTCTCCACTACAAAGTATTTAACTAGCAGAGTTAATAGCGGAACGGCACCCGATATTTATTGCATTAATTATTGAATCTGCTTAACAACCCTCCTCACACCCCCTGTGCCGCCGCCCTCTATTTCATCCCTTCTACATTTTTGCTGCGGAATTTCCGACGCTCTGGGTTCAAGTGCTCTTTGTTTTATCATTATTAAAGTGTCCATACTTTATCGGTGTTTAGTTTGGTGATTTAATTTTCTGGTTAGGTTTTTAGCGCGTGTCTTATGTATGTTTGTTTGCAAATTTATTACCTCATATCTTCCTAATGTTTGGATGAATTTCGGCCATTACCGTGTCGTTAGGTGTTATAAAAATCAATATGGCGGATTTTTGGCGCAAAATTATTGCAAGTCGTTATTTTTTTTTAACTGTTTTATCGAGTAGGGTATTCAAATTAAGGAAATTAAATGACGAACAAATATATGTACATATTTCCTTAATTTTCACCGGAAAGTGGCAAACGCCGTAAGGTTGTAAAATATCGCGTGAAATTGTAAACTTTTTTTTCTAAATAAGACACGGATAGTTTGGAAACTATTGAATTTGGATGGGATTTATAATATACAAAACGATTTTTTATAATACATATATCGAGAAAATGTTGTGTTTAAATTTTAATAAGTGTCCTGTTTTCGGACTTTTTAGTGCATTGCTTATAAGTTGTTTGCAACTTGTTTTCTTCTTTTTTTTAGATGTTTATGTAATAACTGTAGTGTTTCGGAAAAGCGTTCTGTTTTTAATGTTTGAATGTTTGCACATCGTCAATGATATATACTACTAGGTTTTAGCTATAATCGTTTCCAAGGTTCCATTTATCTCTGTATAAAATGGTATAATCTCTTCGCCCGCGACTTCATCCGCGCTCCAATTTTCTTAAGAATCCCTTATTTTTTCTATATTATTATATAATAATGATGTAGAATAGAAGATGATGTAACATTACAGGATTCTCCACAGGATCTACTCTTCTCCACAGGATCTACTCTTTGGAACGTGCAACTGCCGCGCTGGAGACGGGGTCGGTGGGTGTATTATATTGCAAAATAACCTGCTGCTCTTGTCGCTAGCGTGGCAGGATTAGCTTCATCTATTTAACTGATAAACATTGACAATTCAAAAGTACCTGTAACTGGTCTATTTGAAATAAAGGATTTTGTATTTGTATTATAATACGGCACAATAGACCGATGATGGATGCAGACTGCTCAGGACCAGGATGGTTGGCGCTCTTTGGTCCCGCTTAAGTTCAGCAGTGCAGATCTGATATGATTATGATGAATGGTGAAAGAATTTTTGAAATTGATATTTTGTGAATTATTACACATACAACAATACAATCTTTCCTCTTTATGTTGATAACCAAAATCGGTTTGGCTATTTAGGAGCCGTAGCGTCAAAAACTCAGTTTCGCATTTTTTTTTTTAAATTCGTTTTACCTTTTGAGTTATTACGGAAAGTAATATTTATAACCAATGAAGTTTTTTTAAATTAAAATTGATGTTGCCAATTTTAAACGAAGATTGCAAGACAAGGAAAATCTTCAAACATCCTCAAACGAGACAACAATAAGACTTTTTTGCTCCAAATACCCACAGCATTAACATTATCATACAAATCACTGACTACCCTCAAAACGAGCAAAAACTATTTACCCCAAAAAACTATTTCCCGCTCCTTAATTGTGCATTAATAGTTACTACAGGAAAAAAGAAGTCGTTGAACAATCCGTCCATTAATGATTTGCGGCGGGAACCGGAAGCCGCCATTATCGCGGACACGCAAGCTTCCTGTCGCCGCCGGAAACGGCCGCGGTAACAGTTTCCGCTTGCGTTTTTCACCGGAAATGATGTAAATAGTTCCGCGTGTTATAAGTGTTTCACGGTCTTTATTTGGCTTTTGGCTTATTAAAATCGGACCATTCTTGTGGTTAATGGCTTTTGGTACAATAGTTTGAAAGGGGAAAATATAATGGATCTGACCATTTATGAGTCGAATTGTAAAATTACTTTCAGAGAATGCTGTATGATTTACGGTACTAAGCAATATTGCCCGACGCCTACTTAAGGTGGATTTCATCAATCTGAAACTGAACGCATAATACCTTTTATTTGTTTTTTTTTTTTAATTTTCTCGTTCGCCCACAAAAAGTGACCCCCATACTCAAAATGTACCAATTTATTTACGTATAGTTCGTGTTTGGGTCACAGAACTCCAATAAATAAATAAAATACAGAATAAGTTCAGTTAATCCGGTGAAAACTGGCTATGGCAGACGGACAGACACAGAAAACTCTAAAAATACATACCAGTTTCCACCCAATGTTTTCTTTCTTTTTTTGGGCGTAGCATAGATTTTATTTTAAAATTTGTGTTTGGTTTACTCTTGACTCTAGTCTTGGTCAGAGATGACAGAGACAACGTCTACTATGGAGCGAGCTTAACTTAAAGTTGAAGAAAAAAAAGAACCTACGACTGCATCATCTTTCTTTATCACATCTTCAATATCAACAATAACTTTAAAAATAAAATGAAAAATCAACTCAAAATAAAAACGAATTAATTTTTACGACGAATTTTTTTTTTGACATGTTTATTTTGGACATAGCGATTTTTATAATTTTGATTTTAATTTTTATGATTGATTTAAATTGTTTCTTTTTGATTTTTAATATTGACTAATATAGTTTTTAAGACCTTTGTTACTAACAATTATGGACATTCTTAGTCTGAAATAAATAAATAATAATAATAAAATTTGAAAGAAACATCTTTTTGAATCCACCATATTGTTGAAATTGCACAATTTTATATATTATATTTCCAACATTTCCAACTTTGTCAGTCATTCTGCTGTTTTCGTACTGAAGTTAAAGCAAGTTAAATATCAAATAAAAGTTGGTGTTTATGTTTTGATGTCCGAGGTTTCATACAAAGGGGTTTGACCCCCAGGACAAGTTTGTATGACCTAAAGTTAGAGTGCATTTAAATAGCCATTGCATGTTAATATTTTGAATCATTACATAAACTGTTCTTGGCCAGAGACGGTCGATGGTCGACAATTTAAACCAGATGAACAATTCACCGGGTTCTTGTCTAACTCCTACGTTATTTCCACCATTAAACTACTCTGGAATATGCTACCCCATGACATCAAGAAGGCTGAGTCAAAATTTTCCTTTATGCGTAAACTCCGTAAACACTACTTAAAGGCCTGTCATTCGTAGTTTGGTCTCGTCATAATTATTGTGAGTTCTCTTAATCGGAAATTATTATAAATCATTATATTTATTGGTATATTATTTTAGCAAATATATATGTTTTTTTTATAGTATACATATATTATTTGTATACTGTGTTGTATCGATAGGACTCAATTTTATTTTATTTTTATTTGGTTGTTGTACACCTACCACAGTGTAGTCTTTTTAACCCAAAGGTTGACTGGTAGAGAATGCCTTGTTGCATTAAGTCCGCCCATGTACCACTATTGTGCATAAAGTCTAAATCTATACCGCGTGTATCTGACATCGACGCACAAACGATTTCCATGGGTCCGGGGCATGATTCTGGACACCCTAGACTTAGAATTTTTCGTCGGCTTTTTTCTAATTTTTTTATTTTTTTCAAGGGTTTTTTTTACTTTAGACTGCTCATAATCGTTATTCTGACCTAACCCAATGAGATTTTTAATAAAAAAATAATTAATTAACTACTGTCACTAAAAAGAGCAATCTGAATAAAGCCACAAAAAATATCAGCTCAGCTGAGCTGATACTTTGTAGTACTCTTGAAAAAAATGAGAAAAGAACCGACGAAAAATTCCAACACTGGGGTGTCCAGAATCATGCCCTGGACCCATGGAAATCGTTTGTGCGTCGATGTCAGATACACGCGGTATATATATAAAACAAAGACGGGTTTGTTACAACACTTATAACTCGAGATCTGCTGAACCAATTTTCATGATTATTGATTCGTTGGATTTGTCTCCGACCCGAATAGCAGAATACATCTTAAAAACAATGAAAACTCGATATGTGCAATGAATATGTCGGCGTCAGCGACAGCTGAGCGATAGCGCCATCATCGTTTGGGTTCGGTGGTATCAGGATCATTGTAGAATAAAACACTGAATGCAGTACTAAGCTCTCTTTATTAACTGTGGCTGAGTGCTAGTACTTTACAAATAGACAGTCCCCCAAAAACGCCCGCCCGTTACCACATCCTAGTGTTTTAGCTAGGGAGAAGACGTGGCCAACAAACTCCATAGCAACACATCTGTCTTTTGAGTTAGAAGAACTCGCATTTACAACATTATTAAAGAAGTCTGTTTAATTTAATTAAAATAGGTAAACCGACAGTTTCGTTTGGGACGAGTGTCCTAGTCGGTGTCTCGAGCAAAAGTGACCTCGCCAAAGTCCCCACTCTCCAATTTATACGTCTCTGTCCACGTGCCGCCATTACAACTGTCAACTGACGTCACGGCGTTTACCACTACCCACTACTACAATACTCAAATTAGCAACTAATTATTAAATGATTTCTTTATCCACGACACGGCCAGAACTGACAATCACACGTCCTCGTGTGGAGGTGATAATATGGTACCTGTAACCAACGAAAACACAACTTAATAGTTGACTGCTGGCTCGGCCTACCTGACCAAGATCAAGATCATAAAATCATCAATTAAGAATTATAACTATACTGGTCCGGTCAAACGACCCTTCAGTTTTAATCTTCTGGTCCGGTCTCACGACCCTTCAGAATTATAACTACTGGTCCGGTCAAACGACCCTTCAGTTTTAATCTTCTGGTCCGGTCTCACGACCCTTCAGAATTATAACTACTGGTCCGGTCCTACGACCCTTCAGAGTTATAACTACTGGTCCGGTCAAACGACCCTTCAGTTTTAATCTTCTGGTCCGGTCTCACGACCCTTCAGAATTATAACTACTGGTCTGGTCCTACGACCCTTCAGAGTTATAACTACTGGTCCGGTCAAACGACCCTTCAGTTTTAAACTTCTGGTCCGGTCTCACGACCCTTCAGAATTATAACTACTGGTCCGGTCCTACGACCCTTCAGAGTTATAATCTCCTGGTCCGGTTATAACTAACCCTTCAGGATTATTACTGCTTGGTCCGGTCAAACCCTTCAAGCTCTTTTAATTCTTTTTTTCTTTTGTTTTCCTCCTTTTTTTTCTCATCAGTATTAAAACTGGAGACGATTGTGCTAGACTGGAATATCCCTTTAGCCAGTGCTAGACCGGATATCGGTCCCTATAGCCAAACATGCTAGATTTTTTGTCCCACATTTTTTTGTCCTACATTTTTGTTATGTTACTTCTCTCATTTTTTTGTCCTACATTGTTTTTCACTTTTTTTTTCCTGTTTTTTTTTTTTATTCTTTTTAAACATTGCCCCAGCCCAGGAATCTATCCTGCATCGGGAGCGCGCTCACAAACACCCAAACTCACCCGCACTAACACTATCTATTTTGTTTTTTTTTTTTTTTTTTCTGTTCGGGTCAAGCCCAACTTTCTGCGCCAACCGTCTCGTGTCTTTCAACTTAAACTATTTCCGAATTTGCTAGTCTGGACTGAACTTGTCCCTGTAGCTTATAAAATCAATTGTTGGAGTTCATTTTTTTATTGTATCAAAGTACTTGTCACAGCGTTAATTGGTTTAGGATTTAAAACCCTTCCGATGATGTATTACATTTTCTACTCAGTTACGATTCAGTGCGGCCAAATAGCCATGATATGTTCTCTATTGATCAGTGGAGGTACTCTCCTAATCGTCTTCTACGTTAAACTTGTTAGAAACACTACTGAGAGGAATCTTTGGTATGTGATCGTGGGCATACTTGATACGTTATTTTACTATTTATGGATTTCAAAAGATAGCGACCGATATCAACTAATTCTAAAATTCTATCGACTCTCACTAACGGACTTTAGCATCCACATCGCTACACCAATAATAACGGTCTCGCAATTTTCCGAATTCTAAAAAGAAAAAAAATAATAATAATCGAAAAGCTCTACAAATAAGACCATTTTCTTTTTTAACGCACCGTGTTGCGAGCTCTACTCTACCGATTGCGTTTCGCGACGATTTGCCACCCTTAAACTCTACAGCAATTCTCTACTAACTCTTATTACGTGGAGCTATTCTTTATCTCCACTCTACTGACAAGTCAGTCATTCAGTCAGGCTTCTGACAGTTCTAAAGCGGCTGTAAACTCTAATTGAACTAAATGCCACGTACCACTCCATCGAACAAATAAAACAACAGGTCATCTTATTTCCAGTCGACAGCCATCTCATAGATCAGCAAAACAATTGATACACTCGCACTTCCTCATGGGAATGCCGAGTAAACACTCTTTATTACACTACCTAGAGCTACCGTAACGAAACCCTGATCTAGACTCTCCCGTCTATGCCATCCAGAGCCGCCGGATACCTTGGTACAGTCACCGACCCACAGAACTCAGAACCTGTCACACAAACTAAATTGTTGCCAACTCAACATCTACTTCATAACTTCACAACGTTAATGATACTTGGCATCGGGTATCTTCTCGACAAAGAGATTTTAAAATATACCGACCGGTAATCTATGCACATCGGTGCTTACGAAAACAAGGACAACTTGCCTGCTAATTTTTGCGTCCTACGTTCCTGTGAAGAAGCTACGTTCACGAATTACTCTTCGTTATTCTAAGAACATTGCGGTCACTGAATCAATCTTATTTTAATCTCACTAGGCTCGTTTTACCTTACATACCTAGTAGGCAACCCAGTAGTGGAAAATGAAAAGTCTATTTAGAAATTATGAAAGCGTTGAGTTATTATCTGTACCAGTCAATCAATGTCAATAAAATCAAGTTACTGTTCATAATCGCTTACTATTGAATTTTCTAACTGTTATTATGCAAGGAAAACTGTCGTTAACACGTTAACATAAACGCCTAGGTCTAATTTTTCACTAAAATTGAAAAAAATCTAAGTCGAAACAAAACATGACCTTGTGGCAATCTTGCCTTACGATATCGGATTCAGAATTTCGCACTGAATATCATTTTGAAACTATTACCACCAATGGGAAACTGTAATTGCTATAGCTTCGTACTGAGTATATCAAAATTACCTAGCAATATCAATCTAACCACTGAAATGATTCGAAGATCTTTAAAGCTTTGAAAATCACAATTAAAATTAAATGGCAGCGGCTCACCGGGCACTTCAGTCGGCCTTGAACGCTTCCAACTCCACAGATGTTGACATGATGTACAGCTACTGCAGCCTTCAAACTGCTTGCGGACCTTCGATCCGTCACACTTAGAACTGCTCTGAAGTTGTAATTTCTCAGCAGCAATAGCTGCATGCAAACTTCTAGCGCCATGTGCTGGCTTCATCCAAGGTGATAGGATATCTGAAAACTGAAAAACACCACGAGAGTACAAGTCCAATCCAAGCTTTGGCAGGAGTATAGGCTTCAGATAAGCGTAGCAGCCACACTATCCAAATTAATTAAAATCTGAAACTAATCAGAACACTGGCACTAGCAAGAAAGTTTATGTCCAATAGTGGACAACCGCCCCTAAGATGACCCACTGACCCAAAGTTGGGCTATACATGGTTGTGATGAATGAAAATATTGCATTTACAATCATCTTAATTTTTAAATTGAACTGTTAGGTTGGTACGGTCCTGTAACTGTATCGCTCTAACGTCCAACAATAGCTCTGAACTGGTACTGGACTACATTACACAACCAGCGATAGCAGAATAATATTACCGCTTCATCAGCGTTATTTAAAACGCCTTTCTACCGATTATTAACGCTTAACTAGCAACACTTACGCTATAGCGCCTGAACTATTACTTCACTAAATCGATAGCGAACGTGAAAATAATAGCCACACTTTAGTATAGAGAAACAAAGCGATGAATCAATTAGCTAAAATGGATTATGGCTAATCATGAGACCATAGCCCTTTGTAGTCTGTTTCCACAGCATAAAATGTTCCTAGTGAAAAATTTTTTTTTTTTTTTTTTTTAAACAATATAGAAAAATGTTAACGAACGAGCACATCAGTTTCACAGCAATAACAAAATGAAAATGACTCACCAGATTAACGTGAAGATCCTCACACACATTATCACACTTCCCCATGACCTGGCCAGCTGTTTTGAAGTTGCTTGCCTCCGTTCCGAACTAGTTTTTCATTGTTCAGGTTGATGAGGGTAGCCGCATAAAACCCGACGAGTAGGAATTTGACCTTGGAATGCATCTTTAATTGGCCACACGTTGAACTCTGATAGGTTATCTATCATAGGCATGTAGGCACGATGCTCTTCAGAGCCCGCACAACACTCGAGTCCTCGACGAAACATAGCACCGCGGTGACGCACAATGACCGCGCGTCGATGTTAGGTTTATTGGATCGATTTTCACGGCACACATCGAGTTTTAGGCGTCTGGATAATCACACGCGTTTCGAACACGAACCACAATTTTCACTATAACTGTCACTACGTATTTTGCATTTGAAAAGGAACCCGTCACGTAAGTATTTCACTAACATTGCCACGAATCTTCATGTGGGCCACTTGAGTTGCATCCCACTTCTGATGTCGGCGTCAGCGACAGCTGAGCGATAGCGCCATCATCGTTTGGGTTCGGTGGTATCAGGATCATTGTAGAATAAAACACTGAATGCAGTACTAAGCTCTCTTTATTAACTGTGGCTGAGTGCTAGTACTTTACAAATAGACAGTCCCCCAAAAACGCCCGCCCGTTACCACATCCTAGTGTTTTAGCTAGGGAGAAGACGTGGCCAACAAACTCCATAGCAACACATCTGTCTTTTGAGTTAGAAGAACTCGCATTTACAACATTATTAAAGAAGTCTGTTTAATTTAATTAAAATAGGTAAACCGACAGTTTCGTTTGGGACGAGTGTCCTAGTCGGTGTCTCGAGCAAAAGTGACCTCGCCAAAGTCCCCACTCTCCAATTTATACGTCTCTGTCCACGTGCCGCCATTACAACTGTCAACTGACGTCACGGCGTTTACCACTACCCACTACTACAATACTCAAATTAGCAACTAATTATTAAATGATTTCTTTATCCACGACAAATACTTAATTGACGGGAGTGAAGCCGCGGGGGACAGCTAGTAAATAAATAAATAAACAATTTTCAATTACCAAGCCATCATAAGCATGGTTTTTGAAATCGGCTAGCTATTGCCCGCGACTTTCTTTTGCCCCATTTTTTTTCGTTCCTGTAGGAATTTCGGAAAATTCTTTCTTACTGCTCTCCTACAGTCTCCAAGGTATCTACATGCCAAATTTCAGCGTCCCACGACCAGTAATTTCAGCTGTACGTATGTCAGTCACTCAGTAAAGGAAGTATTTTATAAATTAGGATTGTACGGGGTAGTATTACAATACACATTAATCACATCCCTTTTTAACTGACTTCCCAAAAAGGAGGAGGTTTTCAATTCAATTGAATTTTCTTTTATGTTTGTAACCTCTTATCTCCGTCAATTATAAACTGATTTGAAAAATTCTTGTTTTATCTGAAAGGATTTACTTCCAGATTGGACCCATTTAAGTTTTATCAAAATCGGTTACGAAGTTTGGATTTTAAATCGAATAGCTGGAATTCGTTTACTTGCAATGGATGATGTTTTTTTGTCATCCAAGTAATCGAAATTACGTATTTTGCTTTCCTGGGATTTTGTAGTGGTGTTGTTAGGTGTGGGGTACCACTAAAAAGTAAAAAAAAATATAATACAACCGACTTCCTAATGAAAAAAACACTACAAAGTAAAAAAATAACTTTAATTTCGGAAGTCGGTGTCAAAATACGAAGAAAATATCAAAAACACCGACTTCCGATATTAAAGTTATTTTTTATTTTGTTGTGTTTTTTTTTTCTTACAGCCAACAGCCATTCTTTAAAAACACGACCAAAACTCCTCCAGCAAAATCTTTTAAGATCAAAGGATCCAAAAATCTTAACTACAGTTTACGGATCAAAGGTATACTTTAAAGTCACAATGAGACACCGATTCCTTTGTCTTCGCGAAAAACGTCAGCAGCAGGGGTTAAACCATTGTTTTCGAGCTCTCGCTTACTGGGATACATTGGCTGTTAGAGTGCAGATTAACTTGGCTATTGTTAGTCTTGTAGTGTTATAGGACCTTTGGGAGATAGTTGCTGGTTTGAACTGTAGATACGAAGTGGAACAAGTCTAGTGGTATCAGTAATACTGTTATACAAGAGAATACAGATAGATAGAAATGTTTGCGATTTAAATCTTGTACGAATGTTGTTTTTTTTATGTTAACCGTAAGCTTCAATTTTGGGAGTCGCAGCTCGATTTCCGGGAACCGTAGGCGCGAGCCCGGGTCGACGGCGCGCTGTGTTCCACGCGCGACTCAAAGAGATGTCAGCATAGTAGATGGGCCAGTGCCTGCCAGGGTTCCGAAATTTGTTCGACAGAGTCACCGCGGCCTTGGAACGCAAAGGACATTAGGAGAAATACGGATGGGTTTTAGTCAGTAAGAGTCTGACACTCCCTTTTGCTCCGGCGGGAGGAGACATTTGATGATTCCCATCTTGTCGAGCAGCGGACTGTTTAAGACTAAAATTAAAAAGGTGAGCTGGTAGAAAGCGTCTTTATAGCTTATCCAAGCATCTTAGCTTCATGATCATGTCATTGTAGCCATAATGATTAATATATTTTGTTTGAAATTGCGTCGCCTTGTGTGGCGTAGTCATAAAACGTTGGTGAACGAGCGACAGAAAGGACATAAAATTAGACACGCGGATGTATGCATTAAAATCGGTATACTGAAGATGTCGCGCTCTGTGGTTGTTATGTTATACTGCGTGTATCTGACATCGACGCACAAACGATTTCCATGGGTCCAGGGCATGATTCTGGACACCCCAGTGTTGGAATTTTTTGTCGGTTCTTTTCTCATATTTTTTATTTTTTATTTATTCTGTTGTAATGACATATTACAACAGAATAAATTAAAAAATCTCCATTTATTCATGAACAAATTAAAGTACCTGTTAATAAGCAAATGTTGTTACAGTGTCAATGGTGTCAGTCAACGAATTTTTAAATAATAAAGCCTTGAAACTCCTATAAAATAAACAAAAATATTTCTAGATTAAGTTAGTAATTTTATTAGATAGATTTTTTTAGCTAACCCGTGTAACTTTGAATGCGTCACATTTCCCATTATTGCTCTGTTCCTATTTGTTTTAGCGTGAAGATATATAGCCTATAACCTTCCTCAATAAATGGGCTATCTAACACTGAAAAAAAAAATCAAATCAAATTGGTCCAGTAGTTTCGGAGCCTATTCAATTCAAACAAACAAATCTTTCCTCTTTATATTATTAGTGTAGACTTCAATATAAGTCCTCATCTCCGCGATTCTTTTCTTTGAAAAATGCTTGCCACCTAAGTCTACATTGTGGAATACAAAAAAGAATTCAGTACTGAGTAGGTATTGGATTCCCGTTGCCTTCACAAGGTCATCGACAGACCTTGTGGGCCTTCCTTACACACACTTACACAACAAAATTTCTGTAGTGTGCCCTGTCTATTTTCACTTAAATTTAGAGATTCCTCGGGCTTTTTCGATTCTTATCTCAATTCCTGTTTTGATCACGCAAGGAAACTCTGAGCAAAGCTCTCTCCATTGCCTTTTGGTTGACTTTCTATTGAAGTCTAATAAGCAGAAATGAACAACATACAAATACTCCCACTATTCAAGTTACCACTCCGGCAATAGCAAAACATTTCGTAAGAGGAACTAGTGACCTATTTGAAGAGACGACAAATACATAAAATACCACAAGTATTGGCCAAGATTGCATAACTCTGACTTTTGTTATGTACCGTGACATCCCGCTGGGACGACTGAGGAAGTTTGAATGTCGCTATGTGTGTTATGCTTGTTTTAATTGTGTCGATAGAGCGGTTGTTAGGTAAATTGTTCGTTTGTTTTTAGTTGTATCGTCATAAGCATAGCTGTCAACACTTTTTAAATATTTTTTGTTAGAACATAAATATTTTAAATGGCATCATCCACAGATATAGATAGACTTAGATAACGCAAGTATCACGATCTGTATGAAAACCAAGCGTGCTATTTTTTGGCTACCTACTACAAGACGTCCCAAGCACTATTTAGTGATGGGAAAGTCAAATCGATTCAAAGACGCCGCCCACCTCGCCCTAACCCCCGCCTTGCACCACGCTCACCCAGCCGACGTCCGACTAGCACTATACACGGATCCAGACTGAGCGCGAAAGTGGCCACTTACGATTTTTGTACGTAGCCTACGTACAAAAATCGTCACACGAAGTAGTTGCTCTTGCGTTATCTAGGTCTATATATATCTGTGGCATCATCATAATTATGGTAAAATTTCCTGCATTTGCTGAAATTCCAAAAGACTTGAACTCATAGGAGATATCAGATATCTCGTTTTTTCTAGTTCCCGTAAGAATTTTGGGAAATCCTCGTGGAATCGCAGTGTTGAGAAGCTACATGCATAATTTAAGTTTGCAACGATCAGTAGTTTTGGTTGTGCGTTGTCTGTCAGTCGCTCAACTACTCAGTCCACCAGTAACGAAATAATTACATAAATAAGGATAACTGACGGCACGGTTGGCGCAGTGGTTGAGCGATCGGCTATTGCGTCGCGTGTCGTGGGTTCGATTCCCGCACGGAACAAATATTTGTATGGCCTACAGATAGTTGTTCCGGGTCTGGCTGATGTGACTTTGTATGTGTGTAAACGCACCCACGATACCCCGCACTAGGAGAAATTCCTAGTGCGGGGCAACGTTTTGTAAAAAAATACTACTTTTATTAATTTCATTTATCAATTCGACCTAAAAACCTCAAGCAACAGAATAAAAACACTCTCTCATCCAAGCGACACAGCTTACTCGTGGCAGCTCAAAGGCAATAAACTAATCTACCGCCATCCTATTTAAAATTATCACTTGCCCCAAGCCCTCATCAACTCTAATGACAGTTCAGAATTGCATGCATAATTGAAAAACATTACTCCCGGGTTCGAACTAACGACCTGTGCGCAGCTATGTCCGCGAATAAAATGAAAGTAGATGAAGTACCAAAGGTTACCAATAATCTGCATTTTGGTAACAGACTCGTTTTGATGAAGTTTAAGTTTGTAAGATAAGATGGGAAGTATTATGGGAGAAGCTCGTGGCTAAATAAAAACAGACGCACAGGTCGATCTTCAAGGTTAAACAACGCTTGCCAAGGTTGGTCTGTGGATGGATGACCATCTTAACATACCGAGTTTCTTCCGTGCCTCAGAAAGCAAGTTAAGCCGTTGGTCCCGGCTGTCATTTGTAGATCTTTGGCAGTCGTTACGGATATTCAGAAGCCAGTAAAATCTGACTTCAGTCTTGAAAAGAAGTACGGGTTACCCAGTCAATGGGTTGTGGAGTTCTGGTAGGCAGCTGCTCCAAGTAAAATATTGGTATTCAGCTGAATCTGGTTTGACTGGAAGCTTCTTTTGACTTTCTCTATCTAATAAACATAACCTATCTAGCCACAACATTTAAAAATACACATTTCAAAATAATTAAATTTAATAAAAATCAAGCATGTTCAATTATTTAAAGGACAAACTAACACTTTAAAATAGAAAATAAAACTCCTAACTAAATATGGCGTCAAAAAATTCGTCCCCATCGCTATCGACTGGAAGTGAGCCCAAAAGACTGGCGGCATTGCCACGTTGTATTGCAATGCTTACCCTCTGTCCGAGTTAAAAGCCAGAAATTCAAAATTGTATTACAACTGTCGCATCTACTTCTCCCAATACTTAATCTATGCCTCAGTCTACCCATTTAGGGGTAAATATTGCAAATCGATAGCCCTTATCAGGGGTACTAGGGTAGGTTATTAAATTATCCGACCTGCCCAAATGGGGGTTCGGGTAGCTCGCTCTTTTCAACACGGTTTCCTTTCCGAGTTGTTTGCTTTTTATTATAAAGACCTGATTTGCGGTTTTTTTTTATCAATGTTGGTTTTTAGGGTTCCGTAGCCAAAAGGCAAAAACGGAACCCTTATAGATTCGTCATGTCTGTCTGTCTGTCCGTCCGTATGTCACAGCCACTTTTTTCGGAACTATAAAAACTATGCTGTTGAAACTTGGTGACTAGATGTATTCTGTCAACCGCATTAAGAGGGCTTTCACATTTTTTCTTGAATTTTAGCGTTTTATTCGAATTTTGATGTGTGATTTTGCTTTAGATATAGCCTTAAAAAAAAAACAACAAAAATATGCCTAAGATATTTTGATCATTTATCTTGGGAGTGTTCTAAATAAATATTTCAATTTGTTCACGTACATCAGTAAAATCCTTGACTCCGCAAAGGATGTTTCACAAAACGTTGCTTTAGGGTATCTTTTGATACCTTGGTACACCGAAGATATTATAATTTAATCCTTTATAAAAATGTCCACGGTACAACTGTATTTTCTACTTTGGAATGCTCAAATCAATTTATTACGATTCATACAGTAATACACCAAAAATAATTCTTTAAAACTGAGAGTTATTGTTAATTTTCCGTACGTAAAGGATCTATTCTTTATCTCTAAAATTAAACGAGGATTATAATGATATAAACGGATTTAATTCTGACAAGTGTTCAGTTCAACCGTCGTACAACGAATGAATCTATTTCACTATGCTTTTCAAACGTCAACTGTCATACCCAAGTGTTGTCATAGTAAATCTGATTCGATACAATTAAATAATCGATTCAAATGTTGAATCGATTAAAATATGACTTCGAATATTATTCTACTTATATACTAATAATCTATTATTGTAATATTTACTAAATTTAATACTACGTAGTTACTTAAAGTGAATTCATGGTTGCATACTATATAGGCTTTTTATAAAAATACCCACATCTTAGCTAATTAACCTTACAGCTCGACCATCCTGCGTAAGTGAGTCCTCTCACTTGAATAGCCAATTTGATAAAACATAGTAAAAAAAAAACATATATTATATATAGGTAATAACTTGAATATGTATACATGTTTCTACGACTAATTTCATTGTTCATTAATCATTATCACAATTTGAATTCATATTTACTTTATAGATCAATTATATAATCCCTGTTCTTTTCAGAATCTATGTCTGCCACAATCACAAATTCTCATCACAATCAAAATTATAAAGTGTCTTTATTTTCATGTTACTTCTAAGTAATCTCAATTTAGCATATCGTTTTTATCTAGGTCAAAAATCTTTTATCACAATTCAATTTCATGAAGCTGTTCCTGCATTCTCATTTTTTGTTTCTTGCACAATCTGTCACGATCTTTGGTCAACTGTGCGGCACCGTTATCTTGGTACCATTCATAATCTGCACTGACCTCTATGGCAAATTGTGCTCACATCGTATGATCTTACTAACTATCTTGCAATCATAAATGTGCGACATCGATTTCTCAATGCCATTCATTATCTGCACTGATTGCTCATGTGTAAATATCCTTAACAATGACACGCAATTTCTACTTGTTTTCATCAGGAAAGTTGATTAACCCATGTAAGTTAGCAATATTGCTATCGACAAAATTGAATAATAAATCACTCTCTCTCTACCTCTGTTTCTGTATTCTCACTCTGTTCACTGTCAGAGCTTTCACTAGTGTAGCCTTTAAAGTTCATCCAGGGATGGATTTTATCCTGCGCAACAACATTCTCGTATTTCTTATTACCCTTTCTTGTTAATGGCGTGTCTTCGACGAGAAATCGGTCATTAGGTAATATTTTGAGGATTCGGTAGGGACCTTGGAATTTGGGGACTAGTTTGTGTGATTTTCCTACATGATCTTTGTCTATTACTGTCCTTTCTATTCTGACTAAATCACCTACATTATATTTTGTCTGAACCTTCCTATGCTTATCAAACTGCTTTTTAGCGTAATCTTGTTGATTTTCTATTCTTTCCCTAGCATTTGACCTTAGTTTGAGTAACGCTTCACCATCGATTCGTTCAGTTGTTTCAGCAATTACGTCAGTCAGTGCGTTTTCTGATGCATTCGTCAATCTGCAACCGAATAACAGCTCAGAGGGACTCTTCCCTGTAGTTTTATTAATAGTGGTATTAATACCTAACTGGACTTCACCGATGTAATCGTCCCATAAGTTGTCTTTTCCGCCATGACATTTAGTACCCAGTGCATCAATTATGGTTCGGTTAAACCTTTCTACCTGTCCATTCGCTCTTGGAGTAGCTACTGCATTCAAAATGTGCTTTATTTTTAATTGCTCCATAAAATTCTTAAATTTTGCACTTGTAAAACAAGAGCCACGATCCGTTATAAGACGAGAAGGAACGCCGAAATAACTAAAATGTTCCTTAAATGCCTTGATTGCCGTATTCGTCTTAGTATCTTTTACAGCTCGTATATTAATAAATTTGGTAAAGGCATCTATAATAACAAGTAAATACATGTTGCCTCTCTTAGAGCGAATGAACGGGCCCAGATGATCGGCATGAAGGGTATGGAATGGTTTTTCCAACTTAGGTATGGGATGCAGCAGTCCTTCTTTGGGACCGCCAGGTGCCTTATGGTGCGCACATTCCAAACAAGCTAAGACATATTTCTTAGTGAACCTACGCATTTTTGGAAACCAAAATATGCTTCTAATACGACTCAAAGTTTTTTCGAAGCCAAAATGGCCTACCTCATCATGGTTCATGCGCAGCACTTGCCACCTACAACCCCTTGGAACTACCCAACGCAAACCTTGGTCTAAAATTTTATAAACATAACCTTTCAACTGAAAATTTTTACGCACGTCAGCTACAACTTCGTTGTGTCGTCTTCTAAGATGTCTCTTATACGTTTTACTTCGCTATCATTACCCTGTACAGTAGCGATCCAGTCACGAACGTCTACGTGTAAAACATCAAGAACATGCTCCGTATCCACGTCCGTTGGCTCACTGACAGGGGCACGACTGAGAGCATCGACGTGAGCCATACGCGAACCCGGTCTGTACTCAATCTCGCAGTCGTACTCCTGAAATTGGATCCACCAGCGAGAAATTCGTGGTACAAGATCCCTTTTAGTTAACGTGGTACGAAGTGCGTTACAATCGGTGACTATTTTAAATCTAAGCCCTAGTAAATAGACTCGGAAACGATTTAAGGATGCAACAACTGCTAAAGTTTCCAACTCAAAGGAATGAAATTTTTGCTCGTCTACCGTAGTTTTACGACTGTAATACGCCACTGGTCTAAGTAAGCCGTCTATACCTCGCTGTAGAAGAATCCCTGCAATACCTAGCTTCGAAGCGTCCGTGTGTATTTCTGTTTCTAAGTGAGGGTCGTATAAAGCTAATATAGGGCGATCAACTAATTTTGCCTTTAAAATTCTAAATGACTCCGCCTGGTCTGCCGTCCATTTCCATTCAAATTTAGATTTCAACAGATCTGTCAGGGGACGGGCAATAAGGGCAAAGTCCTTTACGAACCTCCGGAAAAAGCTTGTTAAGCCGATAAATCGTCTGACATCATGAACGTTTCGCGGAATTTGGAAGTTTTCTATAGCTAACGTTTTGCGTTTTCCTGGGCGTATCCCCTCACCACTCACATGAAATCCTAGGAACTCTAGCTCGGTACAGAAGAAACTACATTTTTTTATCTTAAGTGTAAGACCTGCGCCTTTCAAAAGTTGAAGTACCTCTTCTAGCCGTCTCATTCCTTCATCAAAAGATCGTGAGGGAATAAGTACATCATCCATAAAAACGATCGTATAACTGACTTTCGACAGTATTTTATTCATTGCTCGTTGAAAAATAGAAGGAGCGTTGGCTAAACCAAAAGGCATGCGTTTAAACTGATATTGTCCATCGGGAGTGACAAATGCAGTCTTATCTTGAGAGTTTGCCTCTACTGGAATCTGGTAGTAACCAGATGCAAGGTCTAAACTTACAAATAAAGAATTACCAGCGAGTCTGTCGAGTTGGTCATCGATCAAAGGTAGTGGATAATGTTCCTTTTTTGTTTTATTATTTAATGCACGATAATCGACACATAATCTGCTTTCGCCAGTCTTTTTCTTTACCAGTAAAACTGGGCTAGCGTAAGGTGAGTTTGACTCGCATACTATGCCTGCATCTATCATTTCCTTGACCATAGATTGAACCTGTCTACGCTCTGGAAAGGAGAGCCTATATGGGCGGTAAACTACTGGTTGCGAGTCACTTAATTCGATTTCCATTTGAACTATACTAGTCAAACCCAGGTCTTTTAGGTTATCCGAGAAACACGTTTCATACCTTTTTAGCAGCTCCTTTAATTTACTAACCTCATTTTCGCTAAGTTGTTTGCCATAATTGAAAGCTAAATTAGTCTCAGCATTTTCAAAATCTAATAAATTAACACTCAAGTAGTCTCTGGTACAAAGCACTCGTGTAATGAGCGTACCCTTATTTAAACAAATTGTATTGTCGCAAAAGTTTTGTACCAGTAACCTAACGTCTCCGTTTTCTATTTCATATTCACCCGGCATCAAATAATATTCGTTCTGTGACATTCCACGTAAGGAGCCACTGACGTGGACTACACCTGAATATTTGTTTGTAGAAATACACGGTAATGGATACATTTCCTTAGGGGGTATTACGACATCGGTTTTCAAACTTAATTGTAATTTAACTGAATGATCACGAGTAAATATTAATGAATGTGTAGTTTTCGTTATGACTATACCTGGTCTCTCAGTGAAACTATGTCCGATTAAAACCGAATATTTAATGACGCTATCATCAACGACGTACGCGTTGACCTCCTCCACAATACCTTGAATTTCAATTATAACGTTTGTTACGCCTAATGGTATTACTATACTCTCACCTATACTCCTCATAGTCGGTAAGTTCCTATTAGTCCACGTAATTCCCCTCCTAACAGCCTCACTGTGGCGAATCAGCGTACATTGGCTACCCAAATCCACGTACCCTTGAATAACTTCACCGTTAAGTTTCAAATACATTAAATATTTATTGTCATTAGAATTATTTGTTTCAATACGCATCACATCTTTTTCTTTAGGTTTATCAATTTTACTAGCCGAGTCAGAGGGTAATCTGGGACAGTTAATTGTCAAATGACCTAATTTGGCACAAACATTACACTTCAATATCTTTTTTGTGCATCTAGAACTGAAATGCCCGGGTTCATTGCAGTTAAAGCATACAATTGACGCATTATTTTGTGACTTCGAAGTCTTAATTTCGCTACTACTAGCCGTCTGCTTAGAAATATAATTGGATACTGAAGATGTAGTGTTGTTACGTTTATCACTGTCGTGTATCTTCCTATCAGGTACCCTCGACCTATCTGGTTCACGAAGATTTTGCTTTATTGATTGGAAATATGTGAGAACCTGCTCCGGTTCCTGACATTTAGCTGCTTTCGCGCCTAATCTCAATGACCGATCCTCAATACCATATAATAGGCAATCTACCGCACGTTTCCCATGTATTTCGCATCGATTGAGTAGATTATTTTTTTCATAATAGTAATGCTCTAACGAATCATTATATTTTACACGTTTTGACAGCATCTCGGTAAGTAATTCGGCATAGTCTTCACTACTCGGAAATGACTGCATTAGTTTTCCCTTCCACTCAGACCATGAATACGACATAGATGGAAGGGCCTGGTAGCACGATTTGGCAATGCCTGACAGTTTAGGCAGAGCGTAATGAATTATCTGATCGTCGCCCCAACCGTAGAGCCTCGCACATTCGTCAACTTTATTGATCCACACCACTATAGTCTGACTCTTAACCATAGGGTCAAAATCTGGAATCACATTGCCTAACATGGGAAATTTGTTACCCTGAGGTCGACTATTGCTTAAAGCTTCCACTAAGGAAGCAAAAAACGCTTGCGTGTCACTATTAAGAATATTGGGGGTACTCACGTGACCAGAAAGTGGAGGTGTGTGACGCTCCAAGCTGGATTCTGAGCGCCTGCTGCTGCCTCGCCTTTTGCGTCTCCCGTTCAAGCTCCGGCTGCGACGTCGTCGCTGACTCTGCTCGTGGCTGCTGCTCCGACTGCGATACCCGTCGCGGCTGCTACTCCGGCTTGGTCGGTGACGGCGTCTCGTAGGCTGCTCACGGGAACTGTGGTCCAACGAACCATCGCTATTGCGCGATCGCTGCCTCCGCTGCTTCGGTTTATGCGTAGTGCTCGTTCTTGCTTCTCTGCTCCGGTCACGACGACGTTTACGCTCATTTTTCTTGCGATTACCGCTAGTTTTATCCATTTCTCACTCAGATAATAACTAGTCACTTTCTTACACACAAAAAAATAAACACGTGGTATAATTTTTTTTTAAATATTTCTTAAAAATTGTAGGCGTAATTGACTAATCCCACTTCTGAGATAAAGGATCTATTCTTTATCTCTAAAATTAAACGAGGATTATAATGATATAAACGGATTTAATTCTGACAAGTGTTCAGTTCAACCGTCGTACAACGAATGAATCTATTTCACTATGCTTTTCAAACGTCAACTGTCATACCCAAGTGTTGTCATAGTAAATCTGATTCGATACAATTAAATAATCGATTCAAATGTTGAATCGATTAAAATATGACTTCGAATATTATTCTACTTATATACTAATAATCTATTATTGTAATATTTACTAAATTTAATACTACGTAGTTACTTAAAGTGAATTCATGGTTCCATACTATATAGGCTTTTTATAAAAATACCCACATCTTAGCTAATTAACCTTACATACGAAACTATAATTTTTATCTAAGAAATTATAATCAAAATTCAAATAAAAAATATTCAATAATTAAGGTGGCATTGCTATATTGCTTGAAAAAAAAAATGGTCTAATTAAAAGTAAAGTAAATATTTTTAAATAATTGTCGAAAATCAATATAATCTTGTGACGCGCGGTATTCAACTTTAGTCAACCTGAGCAATTCGATTTTGTAAGAGCGCTTTGACAAAACTGTATTAGGCATATTTTTATTTTTCTTAAGAGTCCTATTAAATTTTTTACGGAAATTCATGATTTTTGACGCTGTAATTTTCAGCAGCAGTAAGATATTTTAATTATTTGATCCTGAATAACGATAGTGCCAGTCTTTTTATTGTAAGTTGGAGTTACACATTTTCATTTTTCTTTTCGTGTAATTTACTATAAATATTTTACGAACTCAGTTTGCAAGAAAAAATGTCGGCGATGGAACTTTGACGGTCTTATTCACATTGTTACAATCAATTCTTTTAAAATCTGAAATTATTAAAAGGTAAGTTGAATGTTTTACTTGTTTATTGGAGTTCTAGAATTTCTTTAAATTCCTTGAGTTTTTACGAAAAAAAAACGTAAAGAAATCCTAATTTAAGCCAGAAATGTCTTGATTCAGCGTCCATTATATTCCAAATAAAACAATTTTATCAAATAAATTAATATGATATAAAATTTCAATCTACAATGAATCCGTTTCATAAGTTTACGTTTGTCAATATAATAAAACAAAATTACAATAAATACAATTATAGTACTATATATTCTGCGACAATTCAGCGCGCGCGCTCCTCAGTCTCGCGCGAGCGCCCAAATAAACTATAATCCTATTCAGACTAGTAAGTATCAAAATTGTTTCACGGACTAAAGATGTACTCCCAACGCAGACCAACGTAACTGCGTCTATTGCAAACGAGCATTTACGATTCGTAATAGGACTCTTAAGGCTATATCTATAGCAAAATCACACATCAAAATTCGAATAAAACGCTAAAATTCAAGAAAAAATTTGAAAGCGCTCTTAAGATTTTCACACAAAATTAGAAAAAAAAGAATAAATTTTGGAGGTCCCCATACTTAGAACTGAAACTCAAAAAAAAATTTTTCATCAAACCCGTGTGGAGTATCTGTGAATATGAATAGGTCTTAAAAAATGATATTGAGTTTTCTAATACATTTTTTCTCAAAACTGAATAGTTTGCGCGAGAGACACTTCCAAAGTGGTAAAATGTGTGTCCCCCCCCTGTAACTTCTAAAATAAGAGAATGATAAAACAAAAAAAAATATGTGATGTACATTTCCATGTAAACTTTCACCGAAAATTGGTTTGAACGAGATCTAGTAAGTAGTTTTTTTAATAAGTCATCAATCGTAAACCGTAACTTTTGCTTATAATATATACCTACAGGTTTGTACGGAACCCTCGGTGCGCGAGTCCGACTCGCACTTGGCCCGTTTTTCAATTTGTCGTAGTATGGGGTTTTAATTTGAAAACGTGACGATATCACTATCACAACATATTATAAAACAAAGTCCTCCGCTGCGTCTGTTTGTCTGTCTGTTCGCGATAAACTCAAAAACTACTGCAACGATTTTCGTGCTGTTTTCAAAGATGGATAGAGTTGTTCTCGGGAAAGGTTTTAATACATTATTTGTCAAGCGGGCGAAGCCGCGTGCATCAGCTAGTTAGACGTAACTGTTAAAATATTAATAACAAGGTTCTTAAAGCAGCTTCGCCTGCATCAAAGACTGAGCTGATCCAAAAGGATCTCACTTCCTAGATTAAAAATGTCCTATGTCCTCTTCCAGGACATAGTCAATTCAAAATTCACAAGTCATTTATTCAAATTAGGCTGAGAGCCAGCACTTTTTGAACGTCAAGTTCTACAAAAGACAGTCCCCCAAAACGCCCGCCCGTCACCACTTCCTAGTGTTTTAGCTGTGGAGAAGAAGTGGCCAACAAACTCCTCTGCCTTTAAGCCAAGTTTCATCAAAATCCATTGAACCAAGAAGAAGCGAAGAGTTAAAAAAAGACAGATTGACCTGCTAGACAGACAGAGTTTCTTAAGAGTGTGTATTCCGTCCACTAGCGCCGCCAATCGTTTTTTATTAATTGTGGTAAATTTAAGACACGTAGGTAAAAAACCGCTCTGTAGTGTACTGAAGAAATGTATCTATTATTTTTTGACAGCTTTTTTTAATACATTACTATAATAATAATAATAATAATAAATAATAATAAATCTTTATTTTTCCAAAAAAATATACACAAAAGTTACAGTTTTAGGATCATGGCTAAGTGGGCAATGGCAGAACAAAAAGACCCTGACTTCTAAACTAGGAAAAACCTGTTTCTTAGAAGTCAGTGCGCCTTCGAGGTTATGTGCGCAAAAGCCAGAACAATTTCAATGTTACCTGGATAGGACACAATGTTATCCAAAGAAATTAAAAGTAATAATTACAGAACATGTAAGCTAATCCAGGGCGAAAGATTATTGATTGCAAAACATAATAAAGAAAGAAAATAAGAAAAATAAGTATTTTTGTCTTTGGTGAGTGTAAGGGTATTTGTAAAGGTGTGTGTGATTGGTTGTAAGAGTGTGGGTTGAGTGGGGGTGTGTTTGTAAGAATTAGTGTGAGCGTAAAATTTATCTACGAATCATTAATTTTTACTTGTCGATAAATTATGGAACTCAATTATTTAAGTTGTAGTAACTTCCCATCAGGAGATTCTCCGTCTTGCGATAGTCGAGTTTTAATAGATGTTCTCGCAAGGTGGACTTGCACTGATATGTAGTTGAATGAAAAATTTTTAATACTTTGTTCAACTGGTTGTAAATTTTCGAACTGCTGATATAGTAGTGTCTTTTAGCGAAGGATGTTTTACAGGATTGCTGGGGAAAGACTGTGTATTTAACTCTGCCAGTTGGCTCTGATAGTGGACGCATGGAGTGCTTACGGAGCATGGTCTGGAGAACATACAACTGTCGCACTGTCAGAACTTTTGACTCTGCATATAATTGTGCTGTTGAATATCTCAGCGGTCGACAGAGAAGAACTTTCAGTACAGCTCTTTGCGCACGCTCCAGTCGTAAGAAGAAATTTTCAGTGGCTCCACCCCAGACCGGAATACAATACGCTAAAATCGATTGGCATAATGCAAAGTACACGACTTTTAATGTGTCCTTATCAGCAGAATTTCGTAATTTTTTAAAAACGTAAATCAGTTTGCGAGTTCTGCTTACAAGTGTGTCGAGGTGTTTTTGCCATTTCAGATGTTGGTCGATATGTACGCCTAGATATTTAACACTTGGTGACTTGGCGACAGTGGGGCAGTCACAAAAAGTCGAGGACGTACATGAGTGTACTTTCAGAGTATAGGATGCTGGTGGACAAAGATTTGATCTAATAGCGAACGGAATGTAAAACGTTTTACTTACGTTCACTGTTAGCAAATTATTACTTAGCCATTTCGTAATACGCGACAGCGCCATCTCTGCATTATGATAGCATTGGGCCCAGTCTTTTCCGTCAACTAAGAGTGAGGTGTCATCTGCGTATGAAATTATTTTACAGCTATGGATCGGTAACTGACATAGCTCGTTGATATATATCAGGAAAAGCGTGGGGCCCAAAATGCTACCTTGTGGTACACCGTACGTGATTGGGCGCTCATCACTATCATTCTGCCCAACTCTAATGATTTGGGTGCGACCCCTCAAGTAGTCACGAAACATTTGCAACACTACACCCCGGATTCCTATGTTCTCCATTTTTTTCAATAATTCCGGCGCGGAGACGGTGTCGAAGGCTTTAGATAAGTCAATGAAGATACCTAGACATTTATGTTTATTATCAAGGATCTTTACAGCGTGCTCTGTCAATGCTAGAACGGCATCTTCGGTTCTCATTCCTTTACGAAAACCAAATTGGTTTGGAGATAAAATATTATTAGCGTTGAGGAAAGAGAGAAGACTTTTGTTTAAGACGCGTTCGAGTATCTTTGACATGGCGGAAAGGACCGAGATAGGTCTGTAATTATTTACATCGTCTTTGCGTCCGGATTTATGAATAGGGTGAACCACTGCTCGTTTAAAGACTGCTGGGAATACACCTGATGAAATGGCCAGATTGCAAACATGCGTGATGATGGGAACCAGAACTGTTCTGGTGGTCCTAATTATATTTATAGGAATGCCATCCCAACCTGTAGCGGAATCGAGCTTGAGGGTCAGAATTATGGCTTCGACATCCATTTCTGTGGTTTCTAGGAGAACCATAGAACCACTTGATTTTGAAGATAAAACGATAGGTGTAGGGGATATAGGCTTTATTTTGGATGCAAGACTTTTACCGATACCAGCAAAGTAGTCATTAACTATGTTAAGTGAGAGGCGTGGAGATTCGGAAAGATGTAACAGTTCGACAGGAGGAGTAGTATTAGAACTAATATCAGCCACCTTTTTAATTACGTCCCAAGTTGCTTTTATATTATTTTTAGCTTTTGAGAATTCTTCTTTCTCGTACGCGCGTTTGAGCTTTCTTAATAATGTGTTGCAGTGATTTCGATAACGGTTATACGTGATTCGCAAAATGTCGTTATCACTACATTTTTTTAATTTGGCGTGCATGCGGTCACGGTTACGAATACACCTTAGTAAACCAGGTGTGATCCAGGGCTTAAGAATTCTTTGTTTTCTAGGTATTTTATATTCGTATGTATTGTCCTTAATTATGGTAGAGAGACTTCCTATTAATTCTCCCGCGGCACTGTCTGCATCTGTTATCTTTAGAATGGGGGACCAATCATTGCCGTTTATAGTTTCTATAACTGCATTAAGATTTAATTTGCACTTGATATGAGGTAGGCTACGATCCTTATTACCAGCTTGCAGAAATAGTAATAGGGGTTCATGGTCTGTGATGGACGATTCAATGACAATTGCTGTGGCGGATAAATTGGTTTTTAGAAGGATATGGTCAAGACAGTTAGAAACACGCGTAGGATACTGGTGTGCGGGAAGAAGGCCGTGTGCAGCGGCACAGGATAGGTACTCGTCTGAGTTGGTATCATTGTTGCCGTTCTTGATGTCGATATTCATATCGCCGATCAAGACAACAGATTGAGTGGGGAGCTTGAGGACTTTGTCCAAACTATCGATGAAGTTGGTTATGTTTCTATAAGATGGCGAACGATAAACAGCGATGATTGAGACGGACTCAATGGTACAGATAAGACAGTTTGCGTCGGCGAAATTGGGTTCTATTACATCATGTTTAATAGAAGATTTAATGTAGACTGCACATCCGTCATTTTGGTTAAAAGTATTTTTTGTATAGTAGGAGGCATAACCGTCTAAAGTAGGTAGGAGAGATATTTTGCTTAGCCAACACTCAGATAGGACAATAACATCACATTGTAAGCCCAGAAGTTTCATTAACGCTGGGATTTCATCAAAATTTTTTTGAATACTCCGAATATTTAGATGTAGTATCTTTAACCCTCTGTTTGGATAAGAGATATACCGCAAGCACATTTCAGGTGCACATTTATACGAATTGGCAACACTGAGTGAGTCCAATTCGTCGTCTAGGTTATTGGGGTTAGCCATTTGTTATAAATGTATAAAGAAACCAAAAAAGGAGGTAGGTATTTGCTATGAGAAAGAGATTGGTCAAGGAAGCACTGATAAAAAAAAAGATTTTAACTAAGTACATAGATATTACAAAACGCTCATATGTTGATGTTGAATAAAGAAAAAACTTACGTGTATTGTTGTGAGTGTAAAATGCTGAACTTATTCTAGAAAATAAATAAAAACTATAGTATAAACTTAATATTCTTAGGGCTATAAAGAGTCATTGATTCACTTCCATATCTCGCAGAGTCTGCTCCGATTTTATGAGAATCTGTTTATCGCCTTCAGCTTTTCGTAGAAAAACATTCTCGTTATTGGACCAGCAGAACTTGAAGTCTTTCAGCTTAGCGAATTGCCTCGCAGCAAAGAATAGCTTTCTGGTACTCGGAGGGAGATACTCGGCAACATATATTGGGCAACGGTCACCGGCGATACCGAGGGTATGGGTGCTAAGTCGTTCTTCTTTACTCAATTTCTTGTTGAAGTTTCGAACTGATGTGAGGAGTTCGAGTTTAGTCTGCACGTTGGTGAATTCAGTAACTATCGGCCTTGTAGATCCCGATTTTCCAGGGAGCCTGTATATGTCCCGAATGTGCATGGTATTAATGGGTACGCCTACCGCGGTTCCAATTTTGGCAACGATATTGGTCAATTCTGCCACAGTTTCTTTCTCTTTCGAGGGAGAAACATTGCGGATCTCAACAGTGGATGAACGCGAGGATAGCTGGAGATCTTGCATTTTAGCTTCCAACGATTGAATGCTATCTTTATAAGCAGTTTTTTCTTTTTGAAAATCTCCATTTGTTTCAATATGTCGTCGTATTGTTTACTGATAAAGCTGATAGTCTTCTCAATCTCCATGTTTGATTTCTGAATAGAAGTATTTTGTGATTTTAATTCAGCTATGTCGGAAGCTAGTTTCGTCATAGAAGAGGCCTGACCATCCAGTATTACATTAAAATAGGACTCCTGTTCACTTTTCCACTTCTTAAGCATTTGGAGAACCTCGTGTTTGAAGTCTTGCAGCTCATTGGAGGGCGATGACTCCACTTGAGGTGATGATGACTCCCCACGCGCCCGCTTGTGTCTTGAGGAGGTATTTACGCTTCCGCGTGGGCTACTGGATAATGACTGCGGTATGTCTGAATCCGAGGATACTTGCGCTAAGTTCTTGTTACCCGCGGGCGGAGTTCGCGGTAAGCGAGACATCATTTACGATGCGACGTCGTATGTAAGCGTTAGTGCACCTGTACTCGATAACAGGTTCGAATAATGTCTTAAGCGAGACGACACAAGGTCACGGTCGGTGCAATCGCAAATGGTCGAGCGGGACAGCAATTATGGTCACTGACTTTGTCTAGCACGGAGGAGTGGCCAGCCGGGCGAGCGCGGCGGTGTGGTAGTTATGATAAATGTTGATTATTTGTATTTATGGAAACTAAACTCAATAACTTTGCCCTAGCGGTTTATAGTCGCGTGTGCACTTAAAACTTTTTATTAAAATCGGTGACACGTCCACTCTCGGTAACGATCACGGGCGAAGAGGATTACTCATGGCTAAATGGCCAAAACGGCAATTATTGCTAAAAGTGGCCACTTTTGGCAAAAATATCGAGTTTGGCAACTATTTATGTTCTAAAGTACAAAACATAACTCTCAAAACATAATAAATACATTTCTTCAGTACACTACAGAGCGGTTTTTTATCTACGTGTCTTAAATTTACCACAAATAATAAAAAACGATTGGCGGCGCTAGTGGACGGAATACACGCTCTTAAGTATGGATTAAAAAACGAACAACTTCTCATTTTTCATCAGTCCTAAAACATGAAATTCCTCCGCTACTGAGTGAGCGACTGACAGACAGAGGTAATAGAGACAAAGTTGACGTTGGAGCGAGTTTACCCAGAAGAAGTCTAACTTTGACGAGTATTAATTGTGAAAAAAATGGAGAAAACAATTTTTTTTTTATTATATCGGCACTCATACTTTGTTCTTTATTTTCCACTAGCTGACCCACGCAACTTCGTTTGCTTCACATTTTTCATTAATGCTCCGCTCCTATTTGTCTTAGCGTGATGATATATAGCCTATAATCTTCCTCGGTAAATGGGCTATCTAACACTGAAAGAATTTTTCAAATCGGACCATTAGTTCCTGAGATTACCCCCTACATACAAACTTACAAACAATTTTACCTCTTTATAATATTATAGTATAGATAATCCATATAATCTATACTAATATTATAAAGCTTAAGAATTCACTTGTTTGTTTGTTTGCTTGAATGCGCTAATCTAAGGAACTACTGGTTCGATTTGAAATTTTTTTTTCAGCGTTAGATAGCACATTTATCGAGAAAGGCTACAGGCTATATATCATTACGCTATGACAAATAGGAGCGCAGCGTTAATGGAAAATGTGACGCAGACGAAGTTGCGCGGGTCAGCTAGTTGAAAATAATGAAGCTCGTCTATCTGAAACTGCTACAATCAAAGCAGAGTGTCAAAACATGATTAAACAATCTGAAATCCAATATTTTAATAGCTCTCTCACAAATGGACAATCGATATAGTTAGTATCGACATGAGCGATCAACACTATCCAGTAAATCGAGGCTAAATATCTTGTTATAGTATCCATATCGAATGTTCGAGAGCCAGTAATTATATTGTTTAAAGCTTGTATCATAAATTGCCCCTAACTGTTGGACATCGGAAACTCTTTAGTTTGTTCACAGCCTGTTTTAGTAGATTAGTTTTTTTTTTTATTCGTCATGGGTTTGTTTCCTGACTCTAATCTTGGTCAGAGATGACAGAAACAAAGTCTACGATGGAGCGAGCTTACCCAGAAGTAGCCAGTTCACTCTAACTTTGAAAAGATTAGGCGTTTGGAAACACAGACGTCGGCAGAGAGTTCCACTCCTTTTCTGTGCGCATTATAAAAGACGTTTGGAAACGCTTTGTGCGAATTTATTTGATTGGGCTCAGTCGGAATAAATAGAAAGAGTGGACTGTATTAAAATAGGTGTATTCAGAAAAGACAAGGAAATGCCCGTAGCGGAGCGCGTCTAGGAGCTGCAGCTGAGTGTGGTGGCGAGCGCGCCGCGGTCGCCGTGTCCCGGGTTCGGCACCCCGACCCCGCGCAGTCCCCGCGGTCGAACATGACGCGCATATGTGATGCGCGGACATATTGGTGGAATAGCAACAAGGTAGGGATGGTAAGTTGCAGTGCGTCTGGATGTCCGATGGTAGAAGTTGTGTGTTTCCATAGACTAATGGGAAAAGGTTACTTCTAGGCAAGCGTGCTCCATCATCGATCACATTTTTTTTAACCGCTGACCGGGCAAACACTGTTTTGCCAAATAAAAAAGAAAATACTTAGTACTACGAAATTTCGGGAGTCGGTGTTTTTGTTATTTTCTTCGTATTTTGACACCGACTTCCGAAATTAAAGTTATTTTTTACTTTGCAGTGTTTTGTTTTTTTGGAAGTCGGTTGTATTTTTTTGTAAAAAGTTTTTTATTTTTCACTTTTTAGTGGTACCCCACACCTAACAACACCACTGCATAATCGCAAAAAAGCAAAATATGTAATTTCGATTACTTGGATGACATAAAACTATCATCCAAGTAGACGAATTCCAGCTATTTCGATTTAAAATCCAAAGTTCGTAACTGATGTTCATAAAATTTTATTGGGACCAATCTGCAAGTATATCCTTTCAGATAAAACAAGAATTTTTCAAATCGGTTCATAAGTGTCGGAGTTATGAGGTAACAAACATAAAAAAAAACATCCAACCGAATTGATAACCTCCTCCTTTTTGGGAAGTCGGTTAAAAAAAAAATAGTCTCCTACGACCAAAAATTTAACAAAAACACAAAAACAGTCAAGCCGTTTCGGAGGAGTTCGATAGCAATTAAAGACCGTGACACCGGATTTCCATATTTTGATTATCTATACTAATATTTAATTAAACGTACTCCAGTTCCAAACAGCGCAATTCAGAGAAAAATGGCTCAATTTGGAGGAGGCCTTTACGTGCAGAAGGGTTCCTACAAAATAATTTCACAATAATAATTATTAACGTGTCTGAAATTATTAAATAAAACTGCAACTAGTAACATAAAAATAATAAACTACAAATATTTTTGATACTAACAAAAACTAATTATCTTTGCAAATTAGCATTTTCTTATTTTAAAACCGAAGAATATGTTTGTTTGGTTGATTGCGCCACTCTCAGGAACCACTGTTTCGAATTGAAAAATTATTTTAGTGTTGGATAGCACATTTACCGAGAAAGGCTATTATATAGGTTATATAAAATCACGCTTCAACAAAAATAGGAGCGAAGCATTAATGAAAAATGTGACGCAAAACATGTTGCACGGGTCATACAGTCATGAATAAAACAAACAGACACTAGAGTAATCTTATATGGGTTCTGTTTTTCTGGTTCAAAACCTTAGATATGTATCAAAAATGTATGCTTAGGATCTCTATAAGCACACATTTTTATACCGCAATAAGTAATATTCAAAGATCGTGTCAATTTATGTAATGCTTTGCACTTTCAGAAAATTAGCTGGCACCTTCAAATCCTGTATTTGAAGTTAAATTTCTCTCGAATAGGTGCTTGAATAATTACAAAGCTATTTCAAGTGAATAGTTAATTATGAACTAGATTGTTGAAACTCTGAATAGTTGCGAATTACTTGCCTAAACGGAAAGCAAAATATCGTTAAAAGAAGAAATTCTACCATTTTTACATGTAGATTGTTGAAATTCTGAATAGTTGCGATTTACTTGCCTAAACAGAAAGCAAAATATCGTATAAGAGAAGAAATTCTTCCATTTTTAAACAACGTTACCATTCGCATGTCAGTCGCAAACTATCAAAAATGCCTAATTTTCCCTACTAAGTATTTCTACAGATTGTGACTGAGATGTGAATTTGAACTTTGCTTAAAATTTAGAAGAATAGCTCTGTGATCACTTTTCTCTTCTGAATGTTATTAATCCTGATAATTTAACAGAATATTCACACATTCTCCTCCAAAAATACCATACATTAAAGACTCCGCTAAAATTTTCAATACATGAAAAAGCCATGACGTGAAAAATCGATCCTAAAATCACCCATTCTCTTCAACGGGGACAATTTAAAACTCGACAAGAGCATTGTGGCACATAAGTGTATCGGTAGAGGGAGACAGCAGTAGGTTAGAAAGAGCAAACGAATAATTTTTGTCACGTCATTTAATACCAACCGTTCGGCGCGAGCTTTCACGAAAATACATTAAAATGGGACGCTTGTCACACCGTAGTGCCACTGAGGGCGAGCTTTTTTAACGTAATATTAATTAAAATTAAAGTAGTCATTTTGTTATTTAATTTTTCTGCCCCCGAGTAACAAATGTTTGAACTTTAACCCAGTGCAATACTTGTATTTTGCTAATTGAATATTATCTTATCTTAACCAATGGTTAGAATTGTGATAAATTAAAAGATAAATTAGTTATTAACTAACAGTTTTCTAATTTTTCCATTTTTTTACAATTTCCAATGCTGATTGGTCGAAAAACGTACATTAACAAAATTTAGGTGCCCTTAACTACGGATCAAAAACTCGGCCTTAGCAGACTACACTCAGTAAAGCAACTGGCCTCCTTGGAGGTTTAAGAAGTTTATTCATTTATTTTTATGTACACACAAAACACTTAAGAGACAAAGAAAAGAGCACAGAAGTACTGCTTATTTCATTAAAAAATTCTTCCACCAGACCGGAGGAGGGGGAGTGCGACAGGATAGTGTGTAGAAACAAATAAGGAAACTCAAAATATACTGAAATTGACGGCTTATTAAAAATATATTCATTAACTAGTTTGTAAAAGAAAAAAGGCTGTAATTAAGTTTCACCGTACCGTACTGATTCAGGTAAGTGGATATCTTCTGTAGAATATGACGTTGAAGATGACCAAATTATAATAATCAAAAAAAAATGTACAGAATAGTTATAATAGCCCCAGTGGTCTCTGGTTAGTTGCAATTCAGTGTTCTCCTCCACAAAATACATTCCAAGTTTTATTTAAAAAAAAAACTCTCAGTATTCACCGAGCACCGCCATCGTTACAGAACGGTGTGACAGTTCCCTACATTAAAATGTAAAGTCTCGAGGAAACACCGAAGAGATTTAATTTCCTAAAGACCGATTCCATCGACTGGTACATATTGAGAACGGGTATATTGTTCGATTAGCGTGCCAAGAAGTGTTATTCCTGTATTCTCAAAGGATAAGTAGATTTGAAGGGAAAAACTTTAGCATTTTCCTAGTATGTTGAGGGGTCTATAAAGGTCACTTTAGCAGAATCATATTAGAATCAGAATATGAATCACACAACACTCGACCAAACTTCATTTTCATCCTTATCGCTAACGCATAAGGTTCAAGGTTAATTGGAAAAATTTGACAGTACGGGTAGCGTGATTTGCTTTCTGATTCTGCTACAGTGGCAGTTCAACTGTATGCAGCTGAATTTTTAAATCTATCTATACTAATATTATAATTATTATAGAGCAGAAGAGTTTGTTTGTTTCTTTGGTTGGTTAAACGCGCTAATCTCGGGAACTACTGTTCCGATTTGATAAATTCTTTCAGTGGGAGATAGCCCATTTAACGAGGAAGGCTTTAGGCTACGCTAAGACAAATAGGAGCTGAGCATTAATGGAAAATGTGACGCAGACGAAGTTGCGCGGGTAAGCTAATTCTATAATATAAAAATGAATAGCTGAATGTGTTGCTAAACGCAAATCTCGAGAACAGCTGAACCGATTTCGCTAATTATTTTTTTGTTGTGTTTGTTATTGTCAGGAGAAGGTTCTTATGAAAGAAGAAAATAAGAAAGTTGCAGGGTAGCCAGTTGACGAGAGCAAAGCCACGAGGGACAGCTAGTTTTTCATAAAACAACTGTCTGTCTAAACTCTACAAACTCACTGGCTTAACACAATACATATTTAACAGGACTGGGAAATATATTTTCAGAATTCGATCACCATATAGATTGCTAAACATCTCTCCAATGAAAGTCTTTCAATCGACGAATCATCGTCTTTGCGTACCATTTGAGGTACCATCGTCTCGGTATGTTACGATGGTCACTCATCTACAAATGACATGATAAATGATGAAACACAAGAGAGAATAGGTATTTGATTACCATAGAGCAGTCGTGCATCATAAATCTACACAAATATTATAAAGAGGAAATATTTGTCTGTTTGTTTGTTTCATAGTTTGAAATAAATAGGCTCCGAAACTACTGGACCAATTTGAAAAAATATTTCAGTGTTCGATAGCCCATTTGTCGAGAAAGGCTATAGGCTATACCGCGTGTATCTGACATCGACGCACAAATGATTTCCATGGGTCCAGGGCATGATTATGGACACTCTAGACTTAGAATTTTTCGTCGGCTTTTTCTCATTTTTTCATTTTTTTCAAGGGTTTTTTTACTTTAGACTGCTCATAATCGTTATTCTGACCTAACCCAATGAGATTATTAATAAAAAAATCATTAATTAACTACTTTCACTAAAAAGAGCAATCTGAATAAAACCACAAATAGATATCAGATCAGCTGAGCTGATACCTATTTGTAGTACTCTTGAAAATAATGAAAAAATGAGAAAAGAACCGACGAAAAATTCCAACACTGGGGTATCCAGAATCATGCCTTGGACCTATGGAAATCATTTGTGCGTCGATGTCAGATACACGCGGTATATCATCACGCTACGACTAAAAGGAGCGGAGCATTAATGGAAAATGTGGCGCAGACGAAGTTTCGCAAATCAGCTATGATAAATAAAATGCTATAGAGCCATTACACATTATAGTAATAAATTTAAATTAAATTGTAAGCTCAAAACCCAGAAATGCTTGCACAATTGCATCGCTAACTTTGAAATTGATCCAGCCTCAACCTCTATTACTACTCAATAATTGATAACAATTAAAAAAGCAATAACAAAACTTCCAAAAAAATCTTCACACAATAAATATACAGCCACAAAACACCTCATTAGTTGCTAGAACGTCTTCATTAAGCCTTACAGACTCAAAGGACCTGAAATAAATTGGTCCTTCTATACCAAGCCTACAGAACCCATTAGTGTACAACAATGTCACACTCGGCTCGTCTGCCTGACTCCGGTGATCACAAGCATATCGGCACACAGCTCGTGTGATACTCTATACGCTAAGGGTATCAGCGTTTCACTTCAATTTATTACTGATAGTGGGGTGGACACTAAATAGTGGATCTACAGAAGTTTATATGATTAGGATGTACCCTAGTAAATCTATTCACAATGATTCGATTGGATTCCAAAAGAAAAACTGACAGAAAATTATCAGTCATAGTTATGGCAGAAGTTTATATGGTGATATGTTTTTATGTATTTCTATGGTATTGTGTGATACTCTATACGCTAAGGGTATCAGCGTTTCGCTTTAATCTATTACTGATAGTGGAGTTGACACTAAATAGTAGAATTACAGAAGTTTATATTATCAGGCTCAGCGACGGGGGAATTTTTTTAAGTGTGGCCTCTCGCATGTTAACCTAAGGAGGTAATTGTCTGCTTAACCGGACTTACCTGTGCGGGCCTTAAGTGAATAAGGCCCCCAACCGAGGCTATTTTTACTTAAAACTAAAATTCCGCTCACTGAGGGCACCCCCGGGGTACGGACCTCTGATCAACAGCGTCGTTTGGGCAGTAAAGAACTGGCTGGGTCATGATATTTTCATTTTGGGAGTTTAAAGCTACTGGCTCAGCGACGCGGGCTGGCTCGTTAGGCAAAAGGAGGGGGAAAAATCACAGGGGCGTCACGATGGATCTCGACGGCGAGACCGGTAAACGGAACGCGGTCTGTTTTTGTGTTTTTAAGAGTGTTGGTTTCCCTACAGCTTTCATAAATGAGCGATCCTGATTCGAACGTATTGCCCGAGCTTATAAAGTATCCTTCGGTCGGCCCCCTCCTAAACACTCTGCTCACGTGACTCGTGTCACGGCGTAACTTCGTCCCCGTACAATTAAATCAATTGACTATTTTATTGTTGCTAAATTGTCGTACTACGCGCCGACAGATATAAAAGTCAAACCAAAAAAGAGTGACACCTATTTAGGATACGTTATAAATACGCTATGTATTGGTTGTAAATTTGTAGGAGCTTGTGGCTAAATAACAACAGCCACACAGGTCGATCATCAAGGTTAAGCAACGCTTGCCAAGGTTGGTCTGGGGATGGGTAACCATATTAACATATCGAGTTTCCTCGTCTCGACTGTCATTTGTAGATCATTGGCAGTCGTTACGGATTGTCAGAAGCCAGTAAATCTGACTCCAGTCTTGCCAAGAAATCCGTGTGGAGGTCTGGTAGGCAGCCGCTCCACGTAAAATACTGGTATTCAGCTGAATCCAGTTTGACTGGAAGCCACCCCTATGTAGTTGGGAAAAGGATAGGCAGATGATGGTTGTATTTCTGTTTCTTACCTGTATCGCGGCCACTTTCTAATACGACGAAAACAATAAAGCTTGCGTTAATTATATTTACTTTAGCCGTAGAGATGTGTATGTGTACGCGTGTCTGTCTTTTATCATTAATTATGAAGGGATAAGAAGCACTAATGATGGCTACAGTGAGGAAGAATGGTTCATTACGGAGTAATGAATAATACGCTTGTATGTAAACCTCAAAGCCAAAGGAATTGGGATGACGACGAGAATTTGTTCGGAGTAAATAAAATTATAACTCAAGTATTTTACTCGATTCTTATTTAACGAACAAATTAATTTAGTTTCTGTACTGTTTTATTTGAGATGGTTTCGGGTTGATTCTAGTCTGGGTCAGAGTTGACAGAGACAAAGTCTACGATGCTTCAGAAGTAGCCTGTTCACTCTAACTTTGAAATGATTAGGGTTGTAAGTGTTCGTAAACGAAACAAAACCCACAGAACCAATTGCATAACTGGTGAATGATAAGGCTGAAATGCAAAGTTTATTTTAACAAGATTAAGTCAAACTCACCCTTACACAAACACCCACTCACACACGCCCCCACACTCTACATCTAATATCCTTTTTATCACTTTTTATTATTTTATCTTTGTTTCCTTGTTTTGCTAAATGATTTATTTGTCTGTCCATCTACCTGCTGCAAAAATGAAATCAAGTTCTCGTAAATTAGACAAACTTTATTTACAAGGCACCCATGAAAGGGTTGGGCCTAGCACCTTTAATACAAGTTGTCTTGTCAACTTAGCAAGGGTGCTAGAGTCTCCAAACATTAGTTATAACGTCTCCATCTGTTTGTTTGTAACCTAATGTTGTTCAAATGTACACCTTTATAATGCAAATAAATTATTATTTATTTATTAAACTGAAGTCTTCACACATCAAAGTGGCCCATTTAGTAAAACGTACGGCGAACCGCCACCGGTACATGGTGGACATCCTACCTCAATCCACAAAACCTATCCTATACGCACAAAACGTTTTGGGAAAACATTCATTGTGCGTACAGCTAAGGAGTGGAATTTCCTGCCTGAGTCTGTGTTACCTAATAAGTAGCTACAACCTGGAAGTCTTTTAAGTCAAAAGTGAATAGGTTACTTCTAGGCAAGCGTGCTCCATCTTAGACCGCATCATCGCTTAACATCAGGTGAGATAGTGGTCAAACGTATACTTATCAATAGTAAAAAAGAAACGTAATTTTTTCTAGGCCATTTTTTCGTATCGTTTGAGTCCTACTCACAGCAAAATACCGAAAGCGCACACCCTTTCAAAATCATATTTTCTACTCTATGACTCACATACAACGCTCCACTGCGTATGCGAACCGGAAAATATCCTTTTCTACATAAAAACGTACTAGTATTTACTCTATGTAGTACAAAAAACACTTTTTCTGATCTCTACCGTTCGATTAACTGCTCTGCTTACCCGTTTCCTTTCGCGATCAATTTGGCCCGAGGCCTCTTTGAATAGGGGTTGGAGGCCTCCAAGTATGGGGTCGGGCCTCCAAATAAGGCAGAGTTGGAAAAATGTTACCTGAAATAAACATACCCTTATTAACTTGGAGGCAATTTATTCAATAAGTAGCTATTGTGTTTGTCTGCATTCGGTCTTTATTCGATTGGTTTCGTAGAGAATTGGAGAGATAATATTGTTTTCTTGATATATTGATCAATGCTCAATGCTTTTATTGCATTACATACTGAACTCAAATCAAAGTGGCATTGCAAAGAAGATACTAGTATGGTTGACCCCTGATAAATATGAAATAATGGTCATTGACCCCCATAAATTATTGACTTTCTTAGTATCAAAAACAGAAACAAATACATATAGCTGACCAGAATAGTGATCCTTTATGTTTTATAGTAATGAAAAACTGTTCGGTTTTAAATTGTTTGGGTATCTACAAAGAGATATTAGGGAATAGTTATTTATGATACGAGTACAAGAGCGGTAAGTTGGTCTTTACAAACGAGTAGACAAATGTAAGCCCGAGACGAAGTCGAGGGTTTACCATAGTCACGAGTTTGCAAAGACCAATATCCGCTCGTGTGTCATACAACGTTTTTCGACACATTTTATAAATAGATAATTAAACAAAGTTTTTCATTATCTATTAAAAATTATTGTTAATTATTAAAAAGCGTTCTCGTGATTTTGGTGGCAAGAGACCATTTTCTGCTTCAAGATATCAGGTGGAGTAGATTCCATATTTAAATTTGATTCCTCGCTTGAACACATAGTCTAATTATTATTAAAAGTCGCAACTATCTTTGACGTCTGTAATTGAAAATGGCGCGAATTTGCAAATGGGGAAACGTGTGCGTTTTTAAAATAAGAACGCGCTTTCTTTTGCGTATGCGTCTGCGTGAAACATTTTAGTAGAATTATATATATTGTAAATTGTATTATATATTGTACCAATCGGATTTTTTTGACAAAATCATTTATTTAATAAGTTACATTTTTAAATTGTCTCCTTGAACCCTTTATATTGATACCCCACTCGATAGGTTAAAAAAAGCTGAAGTCATTAAAATGGCATTGAAGCTCAGATATTTTAATTTTTATATACCTATCCAGTATCATTCTCACTATTTAGACGAATCTAACGACACCTTTCAAGCTAAAATCTATCAAGACACAGGGTTAGGCTACAGTATGTCAAAGAAATATGACATCAAATATACACTCGAAAAAAACATAAGTGTAACAGTCGGGTAATTAGAACTACATCTATTGTCTCATTATTTCTTCAATATTAAAGTGCGACAAACCTTCTGAGCAAAAAGTTCTTCGTAAAAAAAAACACGTGTGGAACGCTTCCGGAACGGACGCAGACGGAAGCATTTTTGGCTGACGGATTGAATTCTTATAATTATATTGTTTATGGAAATTTAAAAAAATACCGTAAAGAATACGCACGGCGCCATACATCGGAGCGTGCGGTAAAGTAGGTACTTAGGTGAGAGTACCTACTTTACCGCACGCTCCAATGTATGGTCCGTAATTATGAACTTTCGAACAATGTATACAGCCGTCGTAAGTGCATTTTATGAGCAAATGTGTCGAAAAGGTCAGTATTCTTTAATGCAATTTTATCTTGTGTCTACCATACAAGGCGGAAATCCGTGTGTGTCAACTAACGATGTTTGCTTGGTAATTTGGTCAATCGATCTCTACGGCTTACATAAATATTTTGACAGTAGATTTACTGACACTGATAGAGCTCCAGAACTGGGGTAAATGTCTATAGATCTGAGAGGCAATTCCACTGTTTTAAAGGACTGTTTGCGTTCAAATGGTGACAGTTTTATTGTTCTAAATCTGTCAAAAAAACCTCTTATAGAATAGTTGACTACTTACTATTTTGAAATAAAAACAACGTATTCAAAAGATATCGATATAAAATCTTAAAATTGTAGTATTTGCTTGTCTTGTAGGATTTTTTACCAAAACGTAGTTTGGATTGAATGTTCAATTTGTTCAATTCAATTTGTTTTATTGTGTTTATCAGGTAATATAATTAATTCAAAACAAAAATAAAAAACTCTATTGATTTAATAAACTAATTTGGATTCACGTGGCATTTAAATATGTAATAATAGCTTCTTGAGTAGCTTATTATTATATATTTTAATATCGAAAAGCTCGTAAATAAATGCCATTAAATAAATAATGTCGTAAGTATGAGTGGCGTTACACGATATAACATAGTGCCTCTGTTTATCATAGAGCTTAAAATGCTCACAGCTCTATCGTTTTAAGGGTTCCGTACCAAATTGGTTAAAAGGAACCCTTATAGTTTGAAAAGTCTGTCCGTCTGTCAGAGCTGGATATCTCAAGAACTACCAATGCTTGAACTGCAAAACTTGAAATTTGAATAGTTTTAGATTATAGAGATTTAGACCGTCTGCTCAACTATTTTGAGAATAAAGGGGTTTTTTAAATTTGATGTGGAGCTACTAGGGCATGTGGGATATCATACGCAAGAGCGCTATTTTTACATTCTTAAACATTACTTTTTTGGTTGGTGCATGGACGTTTGACAAAAAATGTAAAAATTTGACCCCTGATATTCCCCTCTCTGATCTCTAATGTTTGCAAAGGGAAAAATCTGAAATTATTCTGTGTGATAGAAGTTTAGGTTGATATTACAGGATAATGCGTCTGTATTTCCGAACGCTTACAACCCTAATCTCTTCAAAGTTAGATTAAACAGGCTCCGTCGTAGACTTTGGCTCTGTTTTCTCTGACCAAGACTAAAGTCAAGAGCATACTCATTAATAAAAATTAAAAAAAGATCATAATACAATATCTCTAAAAAGCACACTTGTTTAGAAATCATCAACTAAAATTACATTAGTTCCACAATCGGTCAAGTGACAGCGCTGATCTAAATCTGCAATATATACCGCAGTGTTAAAATTCTCTGACAATTATAGGCTTCGCCGATGCATCATGTTCGTGAATGGGCGCAGTCAGTTGAGGCTGGTGATTTCGCAGCTGTCATGGTTTATTTTAACTATTTCTTTGAATAGTTCCTTTCTTATTCCGGACGCTTTTATCCTGCTGATGATGATGTTAACAAAAGTTTGTAACAATTTATTATTTTTAAAAGAGTGTCCATAGAGTTACTTACACGTTCTTCTCCATTGAGATCTACGCTTTGGAACGTGCAAATAGCTAATTTTTTTTAGATCGACTGAATTTCTACTATGTGTTTAATTCAATTAGACCATTTACAGCCACAAAAGTGGCTGTAAATGGTTTAATTGAATTAAATGTTTTTAGTTAGAGTTTGAGAAAATTTCAAAACATCTCACGTTTTATATGGAGGTACTACGGTACGGAATCCTCGGTGCGCGAGTCCGACACGATTCTTACCGGTATTTTTTTTTAATTTTATTAACCTATTTTAACTGCGTCTTGTCAAAAGCATTTTCGAATACCTTAAATGTATTTTGAGTTTTTGACACTGATTTGTGGCGAAGCTCTGCGTGCTAATTCTACATTTTTTTATTAAACAACGTTTAAAACCTCAATTTATCTACATATTTGACAAATTGCAACTGAGATATGAATGGAACGTTGCTCAAAAATTAGAAGAATTTTCCCGGACATCGCTCTTTTTTTTAAACTATTTATAGGCATACGTATGACCGCTATCTCACCTGATGTTAAGCGATGATTTCTCTTCTACCAAAACTATTCGTGCTTGCCTATGCACTATTGATACTTGTGTAGGTATATGTTGTTATGCTTGTAATCTCTCCGTTAGTCTGTTTACAACACGAGCTACTGACGAGCATAATCCCCACGTCCGATATACATGCAATGTCAAAAAAGCCTCATATACTTGTATGTAGAGAACAGTGTTTCGATAAAAAATCGAGACTTTTGTATGCCCTTAGTAATTCAAGAAACAGCCTGACGAAAGTAATATACATATTCTTAAAATATACCAACTTCCCAACTAAATTGGGGATTCCAGTCGAACCGGATTCAGCGGAATACCAGTATCTTACGTAGAGTGGCTGCGTACCAAACCCATTAACTTTGTAACATGATACTTCTTGGCAAGACTGGGGTTAGATTTACTGGCTTCTGACAATCCGTAACTATTGCCAAAGATCTACAAATGACAGCCGGGACCAATGGCTTAACGTGCATTTCGAAGTAAGGAGGAAACTCAGTATAATAAAATATTAAATGAAAAAGAAAATGGCCAAAATACCTTTGTCCTAATCACAACTAATAAAACTTTGATTCCCTATTTATAGGTAACAAAAGTAGGGTAATTACCTCAGCACGGGGTAATTGTGTTACGACACCCGTTGAGAGATAAAGCTTTAATCAGTTTGTATTCTGGCCGTCTAATTTGGAATAAATTGTTCAATTGCTGATAAGGGGGTCTCCTCCCGAGCGAAATTGAGGGGTTAAAGGATTATTTTGTTTGTTTATCTATCTATTTGCGCGACACAAACTCATCATCTGCCTACCCTTTTCTGAAGTTTATTTGAGTTTCAAGTCTATTTGAATGCAGCAAAATATTTATTTGACACGGAGTAACTGCAGGATTTAAAGAACCTAACATGTATGGCATGATGGGAGCTAAGTTCGCTCGTTTTGCTCGCTCACTCAAGCCCCCGTCATACCATTCTAACCTAACCTATTTGTGTTTAGTTGTCCTACATAGGACACATAGAGCATAGGGCACAGGGTGCCCTATCTTCTGCTTCTCGGCTACGCAAGAAAATTTATGGAACTCCAAATAATGTAAAAAGAAATCGGGCCGAAAATAGTTATCCTTACCTTCGCATTACGCCAAAGTATTATTTACAATGCCCCAGTATTATTATGCTAATAAAAGTTAATCAAATACTATATGCCAAACACTATGATGTTTTTATATAATGCCCAATTTATATCATCATCATCTGCCAAGCCTTTCCCAACTATATTGGGGTAGGCTTCCAGTCAAACCGGATTCAGCTGAATAGCAGTATTTTACGTAGAACAGCTGCCTACCGCCTCCATAACCCGTTAACTGGGTAACATGGTATTTCTTGGCAAGACTGGAGTCATATTACCAACAGCTTAACGATAATTATCGCCGATTGATCTCATTAAAAAAGTTGATATAACTGTCAACGCCGGCTGTCACTGAAAACCAGTGCTGTGGCTCTGCCTCGCACACAAATCTCGGCATTATGCTGAGGGATGGCCGATTTGTGCGGATTTGACGCATATTTTCCCAATTTTTCATGTACATAATATTGTAATTTTGTGTATTTTTGGTATGCGTCATACTTGGCAAAAATAACACACACACACACACATATACACACACACACACTTACATACACACTTACTTACTTGGCATACTTGCTTATATTGTAAGCAACATTATTCAGTTTGATTAAAACAAAAACTTCACCATGACCATTCTTCCACTTCCTTGCCTATATATTTTTGAACTTTGTTTATTTGTGAAAAGATATCCGCACATGTTCCCATTGTATGAGCACATTTCTAAAAGAGTGGAAAGCAGAAGTCCAAATAAATTACTTGCACCCAGCCAAAGACTACATTTATATAGCAGAAATTCCAATTGCATGGCAGTCAAAATTTTTAATAAATTACCCCCACGCATCAGAGTGTTGCCCATTAATAAATTCAAGAAAACTCTATGTGCCGGGCTTTTAGACAGCTGTTTCTATTCGGTTAATGAATTTTTAAATTATAAATTTTGACAATACATTATATCAATACTTTGTGTGTATTTTTGTGTTTGTCTTATTGACTTGTATAGTATTGTATTTTAGTTTTTGACATTAATTTATTATTCAATTTTGACATTTCATTCGTAAATATAAATAATTGTGCTTATAAAATTTGAAATTGTATTAATAACTTTAGCAGGCATGTATCTTTTGCTTATTGTTTCGATGAAAAACCGTACTGTAAGTTGACTTCAACCTTTATTTTATATTTCTACACCGGCAACGGTAGTGTATGTGAGACTGTTTAATTTTAAGACCTTATATGTACCATATACTCAGAAATAAATGATCATTCATTCATTCATTCATTCATTCATTCATTCATTCATTCATTGTTCTATTTCTACACATTAACTCTTCATCTCAAGACATCCTATATTAAAAATATGACAGATGAATTCCGATGTGCCTCGCGCGGGAACTAAACTAGTAACGGGTGCAACAACCCATTTCACGTAGGAGGTACTGGCAGAATTAGAGGTCGATACTGGAACGTGAGGAACGCGAATTCTCTTTTATTTAAGATGGATGGGGTTGCAAGTTATGGGCGGTGAGCGGGTTTGAGTTTAATTATAGGGAACTAGTCGAGCCACACAACTTTTTCTGCGTCATGTTATCCATTAATGCTCCGCTCCTATTTGTCGTAGCGTGATGATAAATATAGCTTATAGCCTTCTAGATAAATGGGCTATCAAACACTGAAATAATTTTTCAAATCAGACTAGTACTTTCTGAGATTAGAGCGTTCAAGCAAACAAACAAACTTTAGCTTATAATATTAGTATCGATTGCTGAAAATATGAAGATGTTTTAGTGTAGTTGTTTTATGTAGTGTATTTGCTACGTTGCTATTATAGTTTTACTGTTAGAAAGCCAAGTATACATTTTTTAAATAAACTAAACTTAGGTATACTATTCTAAATGATGTACAAAGGCATTCAGTTAAATACCTATCTTTCCGAGTATCTTTCAGCAGGCAGTAGCTCATGAACCCCAATGGACATTTGATTTTTTACAGAGTATGTTGAGATATTTCTATAGCCGCTATTATATTGTCCCACTGTTGACCAAAAGTCTCCTTTATAGGCTTCCACTCTTCTCGGTGTGTGTCCTTCACTGGCTCCACCATGATATATAAGTCGTCACACCAGCAAATAAATTCAACAAAGTAACGTGACTTTTATGGTGTCCGGTATGGTGCCCTTCACCGCAGTAGTCGGTGTTATTGGTTTTGTATCTTTGTTTTTTAACACCGACTTCCGAAATTAAGGCTATTTTATACTTTAAAGTATTTTTTTTTGGAATTCGGTTATATTTTACTGTAAAAAAGTTATTTATTTTCCACTTTTAAATGGTGATACTTGGACGACGTCTTCTTTTATCCAGAAAACAGAAATAAGCAAAATCACTCTTGAAATAAAAACTACTTATTCAAACGAAATTACATTTTTAAGGGACCAAATGACAAGTATGGCGCATCGAACTAAAAAAAATCACACAAATCGGATGAGAATCCTCGGAGTAATTGGTGTACATACATAAAAAAACCCGCCGAATTGAGAACCTCCTCCTTTTTTGGAAGTCGGTTATAAAGTAGATAGCATATTTAATTAAACCAACATAAACATTTTAAAAAGTTCGCTAGCCGCTACATCTTATGCCTTACACAGAAGTGTAATAAAATGAGGCACGCGGACTATGCGGCATAGTCTCGACTCCTAAGTTCACGCCAACAAAGAATTAATTCTTATTTCTAATCTAAGTTAAGGCTAGCATTAACTTTGCCAACTTTAACTTTAATAGGCCTGTTTCTGGGCAAGATTAATTTTTTTCCCTTTTTTGGGGAAAGTTTAGTAGCTAAAAGGTCGTAATTTTTCGGGTTTAGGAGTCTATTGTTCAACTGTGGAAACGAGACCTGAGGCCATTCTACTATTTTTAGTAACGTTGGAATTTGCATAGCAGTTACAATTTGTCAATAACCTCCTTTTTTGAAGTCGGTAAATCAGTCTCAATTTTGATAGATTTCGACAGAGATGAGAATGCGAACGTTAGAATAATTCTTATCGGGATTGCTACCATGTACCTTTTTATTTGCGAGTTTCCGATATTTCGGCACTATTACCATGAAAGTTTAAAACAATATAATGCGAACGTTGGTGGAAAATCTATACTAATTTTATAAAGCAGAAGAGTTTGTTTGTTTGTTTGGTTGAACGCGCTAATCTCAGGAACTACTGGTCCAATTTGAAAAAATTCTTTCAGTATTAGATAGCCCATTTATTGAGAAAGGTTATAGGCTATATATCATCACGCTACGACAAATAGGAGCGGAGCATTAATGGATAACATGACGCAGACAAAGTTTCGCGGGTCAGCTAGTTATAAATAATATTTATATTTTTTTTAAAGAAGCAGTGTAGTGCTTTAACAGTTATAGTGCTAATGTCTCGACATACCTTACATACATACTTTTAATATGTTTAGTTACCTACGCTATAACTGGTCAACGCAACCTCCATTTTACTAAGTAGTCATATAATATGTGGAAGCTTGTAATTAGCAAATGACATTACCTAAGCATGTTATTTAAGTTTTTAATAAGTCTGTAAGCTTTCTTCAAAATAAACTGGATGAATAAATAAATAATAAAAAAGAAAATTCAAGATAAATGAATTTACAAGATAATAATTTGGTATGAATTCAACCTGAAAAAATTACCCGTTCATATTAAACTTTCATATTTTTTTTCTTCATGCTGGTTTTCTACAGACCCCAGTATTTCTATAACATAGAAGCGTTATCGATTCTATGATTTTTCAAGTTATTATTATGCGATCGGTTTCAAAGTATTTTTTTTTTTTTCATAATCATCATCTGCCTAGCCTCTTTCCAACTATATTGGGGTCCGCTTCCAGTCAAACCGGATTCAACTGAAAAACAGTGTTTAACGTGGAGCGGCTGCCTAACAGACCTCCACGACCCATTAACTGGGTAACACGGTACTCCTTGGCAGACTGGTGTCAGATTGTCTGGCCTCTGACTATCCGTAACGACTGCCAACGATCTCCAAATGACAGCCGGGACCAACAGCTTAACGTGCTTTCTGAGGCACGGAGGAAACTGGGTATGTTAAGATGGTCACCCATCCACAGACCAACCTCGGCAAGCGTTGCTTAACCTTGGAGATCGACCTGTGCGGCTGTTATTATATAGCCACGAGCTACTTATTTATTTTTCTTAATCGGTAAGAGTTATTTCTTTGAACAACTTCTAGTCACTCGATATTCAATATTTCATTTAATCGTCGATGGTTACTGGCCGAAAAAACATATGGTCATCTTTTGTTCAGAGAATTTAAAGTGAACAGTCATTTATTGCCAGCTTCTAGACTAACTGAATGCAGCTAAATATCTTTTTTTAGGATGGGAAATCATCAAATGATTCCTCCTGCTCTGGGCGGAACTGAAGGGGGTGCCAGACTCTTGACGACTAAAACCTAGACGTGTTCCTTCTAATGTCCTTGTCCGTGGTCTAGAGTCGTGGTGCCTCTTTCGAACAAATGCCGCAATCCTGGCAGAATTCCGCACCCCTGATAGATGCAGCTAAATATTTTATTTACTTGGAGCGTCTGTCTACCTAATCTCCACACAGTCATAAATGACACGATATCTATAGTAAGAATGGTTTGAGTTTTTATTGCTTCTGACTCGTAAAAGCATCAATGATCCACAATGGTCTCCCTCCTTGCGTTGTGTCCCTTAGTGCTGAGGGTCGTGACCTATCTGATCACTTTCACACGTATGCTGTTTCGCCACTAGTTTCTATCACTGTGTGGGAGGCGTTGTGAACGGTAGAGTCAAGGGCGGTGCGGATCTGGTCAGACCGACGTATTCGGCTGTCTTGACGAAGTCTTTCTAAATTCACTTTGCCGGTCCCTATGAGCTTCTCAAAGTTACCTTCGTTCTTTGCAATGTGACCGAAGTATTCTAGGACTCTGCGTAGACACTTGGATGACAGCCGTGAAGAGATCTCGAGTTCTTGTAATATGGATACGTTAGTCCGAAACGCTTCCTAAGGAATACAGAGCATCTTTCTCCAGCATCTCATGGCTAAATATTAACTGACGCACAGGTCGATCTTCAAGGTTAAGCAACGCTTGCCGAGATTGGTCTATGGATGGGTGACCATCTTAACTTACCGAGTTTCCTCCGTGCCTGAAAGCACGTTAAGCTGTTGGTCCTGGCTGTCATTTGGAGATATTTGGCAGTCATTACGGATAGTCAGAAACCAGAAAATCTGACACCAGTCTTGCCAAGGAGAACCGTGTTACCCAGTTAATGGGTTGTGGAGGTCTGGTAGGCAGCCGCTCCACGTAAAATACTGGTTTTTAGCTTAATCCAGTTTGACTGGAAGCAGACCCCAATATAGTTGGGAAAAGGCTAGGCAGATGATTTCTCCAGCATCTCATCTCGAAGGCGTCATCGATCTGCAGTTTTCAGTGACCAAGTCTCCACAAGACTACAAAAATGATATCCGGGATCAATAGCTATGTTTTAAATGCACAAAAAAGTAAAAAAATGAAAAGACTTACCATAATTCGAAAGTTTGTCATAATTTGCTTTTAAAATGGTTTACCAATGTAAGCTTCAAAAAAATCAATACTAATGACATAATATAACGTTGATAGAAAAAGTAATTTAAAATTCATTAGAAAAGTTTAATAATTAACGTTTAATAGCCCAGTGAGCGAAGACGTTATTATGGAGTTTGATCGATGTTCCCTTTTTTAATAAAAATAATATACACGTGGGTGAGTTGGCTCAAGTTTTTCCAATTATAGGGTGGGCAGAGCTACCTCCTGTTTATAGATTGGCTTTATTAATTTACCGAGGCAAAATTCTGTTTAGCCGAGAAATTGTCTCTTTAAGGTGCCCGTCCATTACAGTGGATCGAGGCAGCGGAGTGGAAAAGCTGAAAAATATTAACCAATCATGTCAGTGATTCACGTCAACTCACGTGGTACGGAGATTTTATGCAATACCATTGGTTAAAATTATTCCAGTTCTCAGCTCCGCAGCTTTGCTCCGCTGTTATGGACAGGCACCCTTACGGGGACTCTTCTTATAAGAAGTTGCAGGAGAATTCTCAGGCCATCAAGTCTGCTTTTGTGCATGAATAGCATAATACATAGTCATTTCTTTCTTTCCGTCCAAGCTCGAAGTCCGTAGTTTCGGCTTTAGTAACAGGCGTTTTCTATTCCGTTTTCTATTTCATCAATCTGAAACTGAACGCTGATATGAACCACGCTTGTGGGCTGTCAGTGTTGTTATTTTCTATAGAATATTGACACTGACAACTCGTGAACGTAGCTTGATCGCGATCATTGTTGAAATCCGCCTTAAAAATGAATGACAATACGATTATCGCAAAAAATGTCCCTCACTAAGGCTAAAACTACGATTTAGGCATGCAGGCATCGGACGACGCTACTAGAGTGGCCACTAACTCACGTGAAATAGTATAGTTCTTTATTTGTACTATTTGGACACAAAAAGAATCATTTGACTCAAAGTCAAACAAAACGGAGAAGAATTTTCATACCCCATTCTCTTGCCTTCCGTATGGATGGAGCTTAAAATTTCTATAATTCCACTTTTTTAACTTTAAGGGTTTTCTCTTGACTCTAGTCTTGATTGGAGATGACAGAGACAAAGTCTACGATGGAATGAGTTTACCCAGAAGTAGGTAGCCTGTTCACTCTAACTTTGAAAATATTAGGGTTGTAAGCGTTCGGAAACACAGACGCAGGCAGAGAGTTTCCACTCTTTTGCTGTGTGCATTGACAGAATCCAAGGGTTGGATATTTCAGTTCTCTATCCAGCTGTGGACTGCTATAGATCGATGATCTTTCAGACAAAACCATAGTATTTTCAACAACAGAAAAATCTGGAAGCTCGTCCCCTTTGAAAAGGTTTTTGCATAAGCCAAGAAAATTGTAAGCACCAAGAAATACGGCGCATATTTTAATAAGTACTCTCGAAGCTGCTTCATAACTTCCAAGATCCTCAGGTATAAGCTAGTTCTGTTATTCTTTCATTACAGAATCTACGGTGCCAGGTAGGATTCTTGAATACCTGCACAACCGGGTTTATTTAAAGTTTCGTGTTTAAGCTTACCGTTCGTGCTGTCTTTGAAGTTTGCAAGATGGCGTTATTGTTTTGTTTTTCAAGGCTTATGCAGGTGTTGGGAAAGTAAGCTGGGATTTGAATAGTATGGCTGTGAGTTACTGTCATCTTTCTTAAGTTTAGTGACGCAATTGCGGCTTTCTAACTAAATCAAAATGGAAATAATCTTATTAAGTTTAAGTGAGAGTAATAATAGGAGTTACTTTGTAGTGTTTTTTTTATTATTTGGAAGTCGGTTGTATTTTTTTGTAAAAAGTTTTATCTGAAATGTAAAAACCAACCTAGTCGATGGAATAGGTTCGAAAGATTTGGAGTGGCGACCGCGTACCAAAAGACGCCGCTCACAAGGTGGGCCGATGACCTAGAGCGGGTCGTGAGACGCTCAGGACCGGTTGTTGTGGACACTTGGGGAAACTTTTGTCGAGCAGTGTATACTTCGGCTGATATGACGACAATTCCAGGTTGCCTGGAAGAGATTGCGGAATGCAATAAGGCCGCCAATTGCATGTTTTTAGTTTATGATTTTCTAAACGTATTTTAAATTCGGTGTATAGTTAAGTATTATCATCGTCTGCCTAGCCTTTTCCCAACTATATTGTCGTCGGCTTCCAGTCAAACCGGATGCAGCTGAATACTAGTATTTTACGTGGAGCGGCTGCCTACCAAACCTCCTTAACCCATTAACTGGGTAACACGGCGCTTCTTGGCAAGACTGGTGTCAGATTTTCTGGCTTCTGACTATCCGTAACGACTGCCAAAGATCTCCAAATGACAGCCGGGACCAACAGCTTAACGTGCTTTCCGAGGCACGGAGGAAACTTGGTATGTTAAGATGGTCACCCATCCACAGACCAACCTCGGCAAGCGTTGCTTAACCTTGAAGATCGACCTGTGCGGCTGTTAATGTTTAGCCACGAGCTCCTTACAATAAATTATATTTAAATTAATAAATGAAATGATGACCTACTCTTGTCCCATATTTCCAACTTGAAGTTGGCGCAACACATTTTCTTCTCCTATTCTTCGCTTTCACCCATCACAATATCATTCATTCGAAATACTTCTACATCATTCACACAAAATCCATTCATAAACACTTACTTACCTATATTAATACACCAGCTCAACAATTACATTATAACGCCGACTAAAACGATGTTTTATTATATAAATTTATAGCCTAGCGAATTGAAATAATAATTCCAACGTGGAGAGTGGAAAATAGCCCATTTATAATAATTACGGTTTTCACCGATACGGCTAACGTTTAGGCTATGGGCTCACTGGAACGGCTAAATGAATTGGATTATAGCTAAAAGGGTCAGAGGTGTGTATCGCTTAGAACTGGTGGTTTATGAGGTGAGTTTTAAAATAACTATGTGGAAACAAGTTTTTGGCAATGGCTTTGTCCGCGTTCATTATCTGCCTAGCCTTTTCCCAGATACGTAGGGACGGCTTCTAGTCACACCGGATTGAGCTGAAAACCATTATTCTACGTGGAGCGGCTGCCTACATACCTCCACAACCCATTAAATGGGTAACACGGTTCTCCTTGGCAAGACTAATTATCAATACTTAGTATAAAACTCTTCCGTAATTATCTAGTAATACTTTAACTATCGAAATTCTGCATTATCGTAATTAATAATTTGTTATTGCATTGGAATCCTTAAAGCTTCCCGCGGGACAGGCCTAGCCTAGTGCAGGAAGTCTTTGAATTTTTTTTGCTAAATTTGTAAAGAAACCAAACATTCTTGTATAACACAACATTTTGTAACCATTGTTTTTTTTTTAATAATTTTAATAAATTTATTCTTATTTTAATTGACTCATTGTGTGACTGACCGACAACGCAGAGTCGAAACCACTGGTCGTGGAAAACTGAAATTTAGCGTGGCGGATCATTGGTGAGTGTTTTTGGGTGCAATAAGAGAAGATTTGTTTTTTTTTTTATTTGAAATGTGTTTGCTCTTGACTCTCTAGTCTTGGTCAGAGATGACAGAGACGAAGTCTACGATGGAGCGAGCTTACCCAGAAGGAGCCTGTTTACTGTAACTTTGAAGAGATTAGGATTGTAAGAGTTCCACTCCTTTGCTGTGCGCATTATAAAAGACGCTTGGAAACGCTTAGTGCGAATTGGTGGAATAGCAACAAGGTAGGTATGGTAAGTTGCAGTACGTCTGGATGTCCAATGGTAGAAGGGGGTTGGTGGATTTCTCGAAATCTCTACGGGAACGGCAAAATTCGGGATATTCCCGTATCTTATATTATCCCGTATCATATCGTATATTCCCGAATCGCGGGCAACAACTGGTAATTAATAACAGGAAATAAGACATAAGACAATAATATTAATACTTATGAGGTAATAATAGCTAAGTAACATTTGAGTAACCCATCCTTTTAGACCCACAATTAGTGGAACGTGTCTCACGGGCCACATAAGCCGGTTTAAACCGGATACAAACCCCATACGAACATACAAAGTTGCCATTAATATATTACTGCTTAAACCTTGTGTACATCTTAAACTCAGTCCTAATTTACTGCTTAAATTTTGTACCATATTTTGGCTATGGATTTTGCATACAATTCTCTGTGGAGCTTTTTAAATCTTGGACTTATATGGATTTTTATACTGTTTTTATACCAAACTAGATTTCGCCCGCAAATTTGGATGCGCATTTCCAGTTGTTTCTTGTTTCTGTAGGAATTTCGGAAAAATTTCTCTCAGTGCACCCCTACGGAGTGTAAAGAAGCTACGTCATGCCAAATGAATGATCTTAGCTGAATTTCAATTATGCGTCTAAAAGTGACTTTTTATACGAAAGCAGTTCTATTATTTTTCTACGTTTTTTCAAACTATCACATCAACTAGCTAAGGCCGGATAAAAAAGATATTTTAATTGAACGTAATTTGATTTTTTATTGACGTTTAGTGTTGCCATTTTATATTTATAAGGCCAAGTGACAGTAAGTACAGCAGTATTGTAATAAAATCAGTTTTAGTTTGTTATTTTAACTAAACGGAATAAATGAATTAACAATACTGTTGATTTCTAAGTGGAAATGTACCTTATAGGTAAGTAAAAATCCATCCCAACGTTGTCTGTAAGAGATTGCCCAGTGCGATAAGACCGCCCATTGTACACTAGTTTTGATAAAAGTTTTTTCTGTATTTGTTATGGGGTGTACCATAAGTATATAATAAATAATAAAAATATTTTGGTAAAATATATCAATAACTTTTAATTAATGACGGACAAAAATACTAGCATCCCAAATCTAAAAAAAATATATCTTGGTTTGACAAATGTTGATTCGTTAGCGATACACATGCCACAGACGACTACCACGCACACTACTGCTAGTTGTATAGTTGTGGGTATGTAGTGTGTGAGTACTGCAATGGAAACGTTGTAAAACAAATGAATCGACGAAGCTAAAATGCGCCGCGTGCCCGTTCACAGCATGCGCCGCGGTTGGTTTCGAATTGGAATTACCATAGATATAACCTACAAAAGTTCATGACTGAATTTCTGTTAATCTCGACTTTCTCGAACAAAAACTATTGCACAAACTAATTCAGTAGTTAACAACGAGTACAAGATATTTTTCATTAAAAAGAATTTAATGTCAGCTATTTTAATGTATGGGTGGCTGCCATTGTTCTTTCAGCTTTCTACAACAACTGGTCGATTCTGTTGACATCTCACCGTGTACACTTAGGTGGAGTGAACGACAAGTGAGCTGTCAATCCATCTTTTTTATGGTTTGACAGCTCACTTCGTGATGCCTATTGGCCTTGCTCTAATCTGTCTCTTATTTTATTTTATTTTATTTATTAGGGAAAACAAACAATTACACACTAAAAATGGTTAACAAATAATTAGTACGAGACTGCATCAGTGTGCAACTAACTACGTTATCCACATCTTATAATTAAAATTGGAAGATACATGCACGAGTACAATAATCCTTAGCTTTAGTACTAATTACACTATATAAATTAAAAGAGAGAAAAAGAAAAAACAATAAAATCTACAGATACAGAAATAATTTGGTTAGTCATCAAAGTCATTGATGGCTTTAAGGATATCACTTCGAAATCTATTAGCTGACATAGAAAACAAATCCAAATCCGAGAACAGGGTGTTATAATTTTTTGCTAAACGACGTAAAGGAGCGCGATTCACAGCAAACAGCGGGCGACCACGCGCCTCACGTCTTATGACAGTCCTAGGTACTATGTAATATAATCTGTTTGATAAATCTGAACAGTCGTATTTGTTATTATACAGGTCATAAAGAAACATGATTTCCAAAAAGTTGCGTCTAATATTCAGAGTAGTAAGTTTGTAGTGTTTCAATAAATTACGGTAAGAGGTAGTTTTACGGAAGCATCGGTAATGAGTGGCTTTAAGGAATTTATATTGTACGGTTTCAAGGTTTTCTTTGTATTTTTTATAGAAGGGATTCCAAATCATTGCAGCATATTCTAACTGTGATCTCACCAAAGATTTGTATAAATGAATATATGTATGGGTATGTTTAAAATCGGTCATGCATCTCATCACAAACCCATACATGCGAAAGGCATTACTAACAATCTTATCTATATGTTGATCAAGATGTAGTTTGTTATCCAGCAGCAGACCAAGGTCTCTAACTAAATTTGTTTTGTGCAATAAGGTGTTATTCAAGTTATATGTGTGAGTTATTACGTTTCTATTCTTGGTAAATGTTATAAATGAGCACTTTGCAATACTTAGATGGATTTTATTTTCTGTACAGTATGTCGAGAATCTGTCCAGATCCTCTTGAAATAAGAGACAATCATTTTTGTTTTTAATTTTTCTAAAAATTTTAAGGTCGTCGGCATATAGTAGAAATTTTGAATATCTGAAGCACTGATATATATCATTTATGAATAATATAAACAACAGAGGGCCCAAAATTGAGCCTTGGGGCACACCGGATGTAACAGGTATAGATGTAGATTCAAAACCTTTGATGACTACTTTTTGAGTTCTATTTGAGACATACGATGTAAACCAACGAAGTAAATCACCCCGAATACCGTTGAAAGCAATTTTTGTTAAAAGCAGTTCATGGTCCACCTTGTCAAAAGCTTTTCGAAAGTCCGTGTACACCGCATCTACCTGTACTTGTTGATCCATGTTATTAAACAAGAAATCAGTAAAAACCATTAAATTTGTGACTGTTGATCTTTTTTTAACAAATCCATGCTGTTGTTTTAATATAATGTTATGTAATATAGGATAAATCTCGTCATGGACAAGTCTTTCGAAAAGCTTCGACAAGGTAGACAAAATGGAGATGGGTCGGTAATTTTCAATATCTTGCTTGGATCCAGATTTATGTACGGGAGTCATATTAGCTCTTTTCCAAATCTCAGGAAACGAACCTTCTGAAATACATTTGTTGTATAAAATATATAAGGGTTTGCATATGATGTCTGCTGTTTTTTTAAGATAAAGTGCTGGTACACCATCTGGACCAGGACCTTTTGTAGTATCCAGTGATTTTAAAGCCTTTAAAATTTTATCAAAACTGAAATGGATACTGTTAATAATAACACAATTTTCGTCGTACAATTGCGGCGGTAACCAAGTACTTTTGTCAAACGTGGAATGTTCGTAAACTGAATGAAAGAATTTCGAGAACATATTGCAAATTTCAGTAGGATCACTCGAGTTATGGCCTTCATAGGAAACTGTGGAAGGTTTAGTTTTACGACTTGAAATGTAACTCCATAAGTATTTAACGTTTTTATTAATGTTTTCTTCAACTGAGTCAATATAGTCATTGTAACGTTTTTTACATTCAGCTTCAAATCTTTTTCTTAAGAAGGAAAATTGTTCGTAGTCTGATATGTTACCGTATACCTTCCATTTAATACAGGCTCTATTTTTGTTCTTAAAAATGCGTATTAATGACTTGGAGAACCAACAAGGGAATTTAGACGAGCGCAAGGAGGCTACAGGCGTATGATCTTTTATTGTTCGGAAAATAATTTCATAGAAAGCATTTACAGAATCTTCAGCTGTCATTCCGCTCAAAGCACTAAACCAATCTACTTTACACAAGTCTTGGTTAATTAGGTCGTAATTGGCTTTATAAAAGTTATATTTAGTTACTTTTGCTCGTGAAAACGTTAATTCAGATTTATAAGGAATGGTGGAACAAAAAGGGGGATGATAATTGTCCTTAGGTAATAATAGAGAAGATGGTGCGTAAACTCTACAGTTGTTATTACTAATAATTAGATCAAGAATACGCTCTTTATGATTTTTTAAGTGATTAAATTGGGAAGCATTAAGTACTGACATAAAATTATCCAAATGCTGACAAACAGACGAGCTACCATTACAATATAGTGCCCCAGAAATATCGTTGGCGAAAGCATGCCACTCCACGCCCGGTAAGTTATAGTCGCCAAATAAATAAACGTTACGTGAATTTAATCTATCCAATATACTTTGAAGGTTCTCAAAGTGAACACGATAGATCTCTTCAGAAGTTTTTGGTGGGATGTATGTTGCGCCAATGTGATATTTGTCACGATCGTAACCAGGAAGCTCGATAAGTACATGTTCTATATGTGGATTTGTAGCAAATTCAATAGGTACGGATACGGCATTAAGCTTTTTAAGGACAGCCACGAGTACTCCGCCCCCTTCTTTTTTATTTGTGGCGAGGCGATTACGGTCGCATCTAAACACCACATAACGCTCGTCAATATACTCATTGTCGAATATCTGTGGAGTGAGCCAGGTCTCAGTTAAAACTATTATATCATAACAGTTACTTAAAATATTCATATATAAAATATTGAGTTTGGTTCTCATGCCTCTGCAATTCTGATAATATGTTGTTAAGTTATCTAACATTAGGGAAATATATAATCAAAAAAGTGTACAACAAAAAAGTAATGAGTTGTGTTGCTTGTAAAACTGACAAGTTAATGACTTTTAGACCGTTCTTGAAATATGTAGATAAAAGGTCGTGTAATAACAAATACAACTGCACCCTTAAAGGACTGAAGGCCCAAAATATTATTCCATCGCTAAAAATATTAAACATTAGTTTATTTTTATTTGAAAAATACGTTACCTTACTAACAATTAATATGTAAATACAAACTAAAATAAAAGCTTTAGAAAACACATTGCAACTTTTAGTTCTGACCTTCAGACTGTTGATTACGCTGATCGACGGAGCCAGTGCCAGGCCTAATCCTTTTGATGTCTTGTGATGACCGTATTGCCAGAGCAGGAGCGGCATCAGCTTCACGAACAAGGATTGTAGCATGTTTAACCCATACGTACTTAAAGTCATGCCTTTTGGCTGTCTCTCGGCACTCTCGAAATAATTGCTTTCTTTTTAAAGTCAAGTGTTCATGCATATATATACGATGCGAGTTTCCAGAGAATCCCAGCTGATCAGAGCTGATACCCTTTGCTAATCGAAAGGCACTAAGCAAGTTATCTCTTAGTATGCGCGAACTTAACTTAACAATAATATTCTTCGGCTTATTATTTTCTTTATGCGCATGCGGGACACGATGTATGGCAATTATATCCTTCTGGGACAGAGAAAAGTTTATTTTTGAGCTGATACTATCCATAAGAGCAATCAAGTTCTCATTTCGTTTTTCTGGAACATTGCATAATTCCAGGTTACAATTTCTGGCTTGTTGCTCCAACGAATCGATCTTAGTATCGAGTCCCACTAGCGTATTTTTTATAATATCAGCGTGTATCACCTGTGTGTTCATAGAGTCAATTTGCTTCTTCAAGTGTTCCTGCTCCTCGTTAGCATACTGGATTGACACTTTTAGTTGCGATAAATCTTGACTTGCAGCTTTATGGAAGTGATCCAAAACAGATACTCGCTTTTCCAAGTTTGAATGGTCAGATCGAAGTGAATTGAGCTCGTTTTTTATATCTGATGTAACTTGAGTTACGGCAGCGAGATCAGATTTAATATTAGTTACATTATCCGATATTATTTTTAAGGCCCCATCCAGATCACTTCGCCACAGGTCAAGTTTGTTATTTATTTCCCTTGAAAGATTGTTGATAGCCTCAGTGATCTCAGATTCGGGTTGCTTCCGTTTTCGCTGAGTCACATTTTCTTTTATCTCCTGGGTGTTAGCAAGGTCAGAGTCCGAGTGGCATTTGGTAGGTGAGCGAAACATATTAGTTGTCATGTATTAATATCGCTTGTAAACAGTACTTTAGTAATTCAAGTCGGGCGGTCGGTAAATAAAAGTATTGTGCACGTTAATAAATCGCACACTAATAAAGGCCCTCAACGAGTTGCGATCGACGTGCGAGAAGAACGTATTAAGCGCCGTGGGATGCGCGTCACTTACGCGTTCCACTCAACAAGCCGGTTTCAAACACAATGTCGGTAATTTAAAATTACTTGCCAACTGTTTTTAGTCACTTAATTGTTGTTTATAGTACAAATCACACAATTTAATACTAATCCACTTATGTTAGCCGCAATGAATTGGGCTCTTGTCGAAATAAAGTTACTGCAATCACTTTTTGCAAGGAAAAACAATTTTTTAGACGGATCAACTAAACATAGGTACTACGCGCACTCGAGCAGATGATGATATAAAAGTCTCCTGCTTGATATGGAGGAAAGTGGAAATTATATTTATTTTTCCTACTCCTCCGCTGTACTCTTCTGATTAATTTCTTTGCGGGATCCAAGACATTTGAATAGTTTCTCCGGGACTCGTCGGGTTTCATTAACTCGGCGTGTTTCTGGTGGTCGCCACTGTTGATTCTGGCTTTCAGGAGTTGCAGTGGTTGGGAATGTGTGGCGGGCTTGTACAATAAAAAAAAAGCTCACTTCGTGATCACCCGAGCCTTCACTTCGACATGTTTACAGAAACGTACTGCTGTTGACATCTCACCGTGATCACTTAGGTGGAGTGAATGACAAGTGAGCTGTCATGCCATCTTGTTTGTATGCTTTGACAGCTCACTTGTCGTTCACTTCGCCTAAGTGTTCACTTCGATATGTTTACAGAATCGCACTGCTGTAGTTTCTGCTGTGCGTTGATCGATCAGTCAGTCAGTTTGTGCTTTTATACAATAATTATGTCACTGGAAAATGGTAAACTCCGTAAGATTGTAAAATATTGCGAGAAATTGTAAACTTTTTTTTTCTAAGTAATCACGGATATATTGGAAACTATTGGATTTGGATGGGATTTATTATATAACCAAAACGATTTTTTCCTAATTATATCGAGAAATTATAAACTTATTAAGATTGTAATCTTACTGTCTGCCATTTTCCGCTGACATTTATTATTTGGGATCACGAACTGCACTGATACATTTGGAAATCTCAGAAACAATGGTACGCCCAGGTTTGTCGCTGGCGCTGTGGAAACAATCTGGCCAAATGGACCATTGCAGACTCATTCCAAATACAGTGCCAGCGTGGAACCTAATTTTTAAGTTAAAGTCTATCTCAAATTTTATGTTTTTCTATTGTTTAAACACTTGAATGACTGCTAGGTGTTATATATTGTATGAACTAGTGTTCATATTTACTAACCTATAAAAAAGTCCACTATAAATGGTTAGCTTAGATTTAAATAGAGGTCGGTGGTCTTCGGTAGGACGTCGTATAACATCGTCGTGTTAAACGGGGGGTTGCAGTTTAACGGAGCTAACTAATAACAGCCACACAGGTTGATCTTCAAGGTTAAGCAACGCTTTCCGAGGTAGGTCTGTGGATGGGTGACCATCGGAACATACCGAGTTTTCTCCGTGCCTCGGAAAGCACGTTAATTAAGCTATTGGTCACGGCTGTCATTTGGAGAATTTGGCAGTCGTTACGGATAGTCAGAAGCCATAAAATCTGACACCAGCCTTGCCAAGGAGTACCGTGTTACTCAGTTAATGGGTTAAGGAAGTCTGGTAAGCAGTCGCTCCGCGTAAAATACTGGTATTCAGCTGAATGCGGTTTGATTGGAAGCCGAACCCAATATAGTTGGGTAAAAGGCTAGGCAGATGATGTTAAACGAAGGGTTGCCGGCGGAGGTAGCGTTTATAATTCCAACAGGTTCGAATAACTCAGCCTTAATACCTTCTACAATCAAGATTCCAAATAAAAAACGTTTACTCAAACCGTGGATTTCCGTTGGTATGCTCCGCTGTATGCGTAATAAAGATGCAATACATAAAAAACTCAAGCTATCTCCGAACAATGTTATATTAAGTATTACATATAAAAGATATAGGAACTACTGCATAAAAATCCTAAAAAAACTAAAAAGAGATTATGACAGGAGAGAATTGAGTGATGCTTCAAGAGACAATAAAAAGATTTGGAAGGTGATAAAGAGAGTAACAAATACAGACAAGCCAAACATGCCCAACACTGATCTATTGGCTTCTTCTACTTCATCTCAGCTCTCGGTTGACAAAGTAAACAAGTTTTTTGCGAACATCGGCAAAGAACTTGCTGATAACTTTTCCTGTCCACCTGATAGTCAAAAAATCCCACCAGACATTTCCTCCACACCCTCACCTTCACAATCATTTGTCTTGTTAGACACCGATGAAGCGGAGGTTGGGGAGGTACTAATGTCATTGAAATCAGATTCTGCTATAGGCTGGGACAATATATCAACACAGTTTTTGAAACCCTATTCATTGACACTGGTCCCAATACTCACACATATTTTTAATCTCTGCTTCCATACCGGCACTTTCCCTTTGTACTTCAAGAAGGCCATCATACACCCAATTCACAAAAATGGAAGCAAAAAGCTTCTAAATAATTATCGTCCTATTGCAGTTTTACCTTCCATTTCTAAAGTTCTAGAACGACTAATCAACAAAAGACTTGTGACTTATTTGGAAGATAAAAAGCTTTTTTCTCCCAACCAATTCGGCTTTAGACGCAACAAATCTACTAGCAGTGCGGTAATTGACCTAATTGACCATGTCACAAAAAATATTGACAAGAAAAAGAAAGTTTTGTCAATTTTTTTGGACCTAAAAAAGGCATTTGATACGGTTTCGATTTCTGACTTATTAATAAAGCTAGAGCAACTCGGGATTCGTGACCAAACACTTAATATCTTTAGGGACTATCTTAAAAACCGAACTCAGTGTGTAAAAATACAAAATTACCTCAGTAGAGAGGAACCAGTGACCTTCGGGGTTCCCCAAGGCAGTGTGCTTGGCCCAACCTTATTTCTGATTTACGTAGGTAAACCAACTATGTAATCTATGTTTGGAAAATGGAAGAATCGTGGCGTTCGCTGATGACACCGTCCTAACCTTCTCTGGCGTGACTTGGAATGACACCTTCGATTCTGCACAAAAAGGACTAAATAAAGTTCTACAGTGGCTCAAAAGACACATTCTCACAATAAATACCGATAAAACTAAAATTCTTACGTACAGCTTGCGACATGCCACTCAACCTCCAGATTCATACGCTTTGATAGCGCACTCATGTTTACTGTCTGGCTCTGCGATATGTACATGTCCAAAATTAGAACGTTGTGGAACCATAAAATATCTCGGTGTGACTCTTGATGATGGCCTGAGCTTTGCACCTCATATAGAGCTACTAACAAAAATAATCAGAAAGCTAATTTTTGCATTTAGTAGTCTTCGCCACATTGCAGAACCTCAAACTATCAGGTGTACGTACTTTGCTCTTTGTCAGTCTCTCTTAACGTACTGTATATGCGCATGGGGTGGTGCACCCAAGACGGTACTTTTGAAACTAGAACGAGCTCAGAGAGCCGTGCTAAAAATTAGTACCTTTCGGCCCATCCTTTTCCCAACTGAAGAACTATATAGGAACTGTAAAGTCCTTGCAGTCAGACAATTATTTGTATTGCACATACTACTATATCAGCATCAAAGAACCACAAGACGCAAAGACAAGATATGTCAACCCTTTCGCTGTAAATACTCTTTTACAAGAAGATTTCCCTGTTTCCAAGGTCCTCATCTCTACAATAGTCTTAACAAAATACTGAACTTTTACTCACTCCCTGTAATATCATTTAAAAAGAAACTAAATAATTGGCTACAAACCCTTAATTACAACAACACAGAAAGCTTATTATTGACTCAATACAGCTCCCGCTAAACCTCATTTGCTCGCTACCATTACCCACAAATATAGGAATAACAATTCACACACACACACCCTCACACACCCCTTCACACACTCTCACACCCTCACATACTCTTTCACACACCCTTACACACACTACTCTTTTTGTTTTATTTCCTTTCTTAAATAGTTTATTTGTTCGTTTACCTATGCCATAATGAAACAGTCGTATAATTACAAAATTGCATGTTTGTACCTAAATTAAGAACATCTAATAAAGGGTCGGGCCCAGCATCTTTAACACAAGTTGTCTTGGCAACTTAGCAAGGGTGCTGGTGTCGCCACACTATTGTATAATTTTACTTTAATTAATCTGTATGTACTACCATGATTTAATGTAAAATGTATAACTTGATGCAAATAAATTATTAAATTATTATTATAAATTATTAAGTTTTGCTTTTAGTGTTCCGTACGCTAAGGGTAAACAACGGAACCCTATAACTAAGCCTTCACTGTCTGTCCGTCCGTCTGTCTGTTAGCGAGCTGAATCTCAAGACCCGAAAATTTTAGTTGAACTCTGTGCCTGCGTCTGTGTTTGCGAACGCTTACAACCCTAATCACTTAAAAGTCAGAGTGAACAGGCTTCTTCTGGGTAAGCTCGATCTATCGTAGACTTTGTCTCTGTCATCTCTGACCAAGACTAGGGTCAAGAGAAAAACATAACAAGCAAAAAAAAAAAAAAAAAAAAATATTGAGGTCTGACGACCGATTGCAAATAGTGCTAATAGAAAAACTGGCCAAGTGCGAGTCGAACTCGTGCACGAAGGGTTCCGTACCATTATCAATAAAAACGGCAAAAAATACAAGTTTATTGTATGGGAGCCCCCTTATATATATTATTATATATATTATTATACAGGGAAATTGAAAAAATACCCGAAACCTCTTAGGCAGTGAAAGTACACATGATTATAAGCAACTTTTGTTTTGGTAAAACTCCGAAATCTCGAAAAAAATATCAGCTGTTTCATACATTTTCATTGGCTAAATACTGCATTTTGTATGAAACAGCTGATATTTTTTTCGAGATTTCGGAGTTTTACCAAAACAAAAGTTGCTTATAATCATGTGTACTTTCACTGCCTAAGAGGTTTCGGGTATTTTTTCAATTTCCCTGTATATATATTTAATATATATATTTATTTCACTGAATACGTCAGTGATTTATATAGATATCGCAGCATACGCTGAGACAGGGACCTTTTTGGCCTCGCACAGATTAATTAGTGTTAGCGTTTAGGATTTTTCTATCTGTCAACATATATATTTTTTTTATAGTTAGTTTTTGTACTTACTGTACTTTATGTGTATTGTGCGAATCCCAAATAAAAACATTTCTTTCTTTCTTTTTTTCTTTCTTTCTTTAAATATTTATTTCATTTTGTTTTTTAGATTTTGTTGTTATGACGGCAACAGAAATACATCATCTGTGAAAATTTCAACTGTCTATCTATCGCGGTTCTTGAGATATAGCCTGGTGACAGACAGATTGACAGCGAAGTATTAGTAAAAGGGTCCCGTTTTTACCCTTCGGGTAACGGAACGAACCCTAAAAAAGTCTCGTTATTTTTTTTCCTACATTATAATATTACCCATGTGTGCAAAAAAAATATGATTTCTTTCTTAAATTCTACGCCATGAAAATATAGCTAAAAAACTAGGCGTTAATTTGATCCTTGTTTAATTAAGGCCATTCATCTCGCGCGGGTCTGCACCCACCTTTACAGCGTCCAAATTACGTTAGATTCATTATAAGGCTTTGACAAGATAATTTTGTTGTTATTTTAACTGTTATTTATCTGTTAGTGAATGTAATTTGTTGCTACGGTTTGTGGTTAGATCAATAGATATTGTTTAGATGGTACTAAGGTTTGTATTGTAGTTTCGGTGTTATTTTAAAGAAATAGTAGCTGGGGTTGTAGTTGGGTTCTTCAATTTTCATAGTTCCGACGGTTGTAAATTGATAAAAAAATGATAAAATTTAAATGATAAAATTTATTTATTTTCTCACCACAATATTTAAAGTTTACATCGATATATTGTTTAGTAATTATATAAAATACACTACAATATTGTGAGAGACTGGTGCCTAAGCTAGGTTAATAACCTGTATTATAGGACACCAGGTCCCCACCCCGAGTAACAGTGTCAAGACGTACTAAATCAATACAATATTAGGGGCTTAAGTACAATGTTGTGGGAAGTAAGTAAAATGAGGGTGTGTTTGTGCAGTGTGTCTGTGTGTGAGTGATAGTGTATGTGTGTGTGTGTGTGTGGTGCTAGCTGAAATACTATTTAATTTATACTATTTTATCGGGAAAAGATTATAAAAGGTATACTACAACTCCAAGGATTATGAGTTAACCATTAAGACGAGTTCGGTGCTATCGTAAGACAACCCCTGCAGCCAATTATAATATTATTAAAATATTTATAAAAAAAAATTTTGTAATTTGGTTAAAAATAACATTTTCATTTTCACACGTCAAAACGAACTTTTCCTTCGACTCTCACATGAAGGGTTCGTACTAGAAACAAAAAAAACACGTTTTTTGTATGGGAGAGCCCTTTAATTTTTATTATTTGTTGTAGCGACAAAAGAAATACATATTCTAAGATAATTTTAACTGTCTACCTGTAACGGTTCTTGAGAATCAGCCTGCTGACAGCGGAGGGTAAGTAATATGGTTCCGTTGGTTACCCTTTGGCTACGGAACTCTAACAGAAGCAGTTGAAACAGAAATAAAATAATATACATCTAGGCTTTTTAAATATACTGATAGTACAACTTAAACACAGGAAGTTATGGTAACAAGTATATTTTTAGGACAAAAGTATTCATTGATACATTTATTTACTTGCGTTCTACAAGGCAAAAAAAATGTTAAAAAAATACCTTGAAGCTAAGAAACTGTTAGGGCAAAATGTATTGTTATATTATAACTAGGTAGGTACACATTACTATATTTAATTACTACAAAACAAAATTCGTAGAAACTAATATTTATTACATTAAGTACTGAAACAATTTGGTCATGCTCATAAAAATAATGTAATTAATACTATATTGGGTCAAGAGTTTTCTTAAAATTCGTACCCATTTACTAAAGTATGTATTATAAATAGTCTTATGAGATCACTTTAGAATACAAATTAATTACTATCAACGAGATCACTTTTCACGTATATTTATGCTTTTCCATATAGATGAAAATGTACCTTTCAAAGAAAGTTGTCTGAGTCGTCTGGCATCTGTTGGTAGGGTTGATTGTCAAATCAACCCTAGGAAGACCATGTTTAACTCTTACGTAAAGCACTTGTCTCACCGCCGGCGATTAGCGAGTAGCGAGTAAATCATGAAACTCAAAACGAGTTGGCGAGCAGCGAGTAGCGAGCAAAAAGTTTGGATTGTTTTGACGCTCGGCTTTAAGCGAGTGATTTTTCCGACGGGCGATTACTCTCGAAAATCGGCCCGCAGTATAGGCTAGAAATTACGGCTGGTTTGTGAGTTCTGACAAACAAGCGAGCATCGCCGAGCGAGTGTCGCTGAGCGACTACAATATTTGATAGCTCTTGTCGCTGGGATCAACTAGATCTAAGAGCCGCTCGCCAGCAGTATGAACAGCCAGCTACCGACTATGAATATATGTGTCTCTTTTACTCACACGCGTTCTATATTTTTGTCCCTTTCCTCAGCGACGAGCAAATAGTCGATACCTTTTTGCTTCCTCGCCGGTGGTAAGACAAGTCGTCTGTGTTTCCGAACGCATACAACCCTAATCTTTTAAAAGTTGGAGTGAACAGGCTACTTCTAGGTAAGCTCGCTCCATCGTAGACATTGTCTCTGTCATCTCTGACTTAAACTAGAGTCTAGAGCAAACCCATCCCAAATAAAAAAAAAACGTACCCAGAACCCACTGTTGCTTAAAACAAAAAAATATTTGCAGTAAACAATTATCCCTTCAACTTATGACCATCCTTCTTCCCCTGCGCAGCAGATTTACCACAACAATCCTAAAACTAGCATATTGCTCAGCGAACGCGGGCAATACATAAATTAGGCGGTCGTAGCCCAAATGATCCATTGCCCGGCCCTCTGTGATGTATTGCTCGTCTGGTATTGTTGCTAATGCTGACGTTAGGCGGTGTGCGCATGGGTTGTTTCAGAGGTTGGTTATTTAGGCTAGTTTACATCATCCACAAATTGCAAAACTATTTAGTCCGTCAGTTAGAGTATTGAAAAATATATTTGGACACGTATTTTTTGTTTTTGTAAATCAATGAATATTGACAAAGATAAAACGCATCAAAACTCGGGGTGGGGGCTCGTGACGTCACTAACCGCTAAAAATTATGCCTCGGCGTGACTTATTGAGAATTTTAAAAGTGTCGTAACTTCGTCAATTTTGGTTCCCGTAACAAAAGCAAAAATACGGGTCAAATATTTTTTGATAATCTAACCGACGGATTAATTAGATTTTTTCAGTAAACAAGCCTAGTTCTTGGAAAAGTGAGGGTAAGATGCGTGTCTCGCTGAAATTTCAGGAAATCCTCTCTCAAAGAAATCTATATGACAATTTCAGCTTTTCACAACTAGTAAAACTGAAACTCGCTTCCATCTTCGGCCTAATTATCACTTTCCATCAGGTGAGATTTGGGCCAAGAGTTTCCCCGTTTCGAATAAAAAAAAATAAAAAAAAATGTAGTTTTGGTTGTGCGTTTTCTGTCAGTCACTCAGTAACGGAAGAATTTTATAATATTAGTACTAGCTGACGCGCGCAACTTCGTCTGCGTCACATTATTCATTAACAATACTCTAGGGGATGATGGAAGAAGAGTAAAAATTTTAGGGTTGTATGTATTTCTTAATGCCACATTATAGTAAAATAAGAATAAAAATGTTTGTACAAAAATTAAAAAAATTAAAGTTAGGGGTGGACAACCCTTATCACTTACGGGTGTGAAAAATAGATAGTAGCCGATTCTTAAACCTACTGAAAATGCATTTAAAATTTGGTAAAAATCGGTAAAGCCGTTTCGGAGGAGTAAAGTAACTAACATTGTGACACGAGAATTATATATTTAAGAAGAAGATACCTAATCATCTTCCTAGCCCTTTCCCAATTATATTGGGGTCGGCTTCCAGTCAAACCAGATTCAGTCGAATACCAGTATTTTACGTGGAGTGGCTGCCTACCAGACCTCCACAACCCATTAATTGGATAACACGGTACTCCTTGGCAAGATTGGAGACAGATTTTCTGGCTTCTGACTATCCGTAACGACTGCCTCAGATCTCCGAATGACAGTCGGGACCAACCGCTTAACATGCTTTCCGAGGCACGGAGGAAACTCGGTATGTTAATATGGTCACCCATCCACAGACCAACCACGGCGACCGTTGCTCAACCTCGAAGATCGACCTGTGTGGCTGTTAATATTTAGCCACGAGCCCTTCATAAGAAGATGTCATCACATTACCATCACATTTTAGGATTGATACTAATTACAATAGTAGAGTAGTCTGAAATTGCAAACACGCAATGAATTATCCGAGTGATCAATGCTCCTCTTCTCTTAACCGTATTTACTACAGCCATCCGTCAAACTGATCTACTCGGGGTTGCGTTGAACACATTCGATTTAATTAAGAAAATGTAGGTGTTCTTCACACAATGGGCCCCAACAGTTTGTGACGAGTGATAAATGAATACTTCGTGAAATTGCGTTTTTATCAACGTTCCTCTTTATGTATTATGTACCCTTGTCTGTAAGCTTTTTCTTATGTGGGACCTGAAATATAGGAATGTTTAGAAAATGGCTTTCAAGTCTGGGTTTATTAATGATTTGCAAACAATAATTTATATTTCTGTTAGGAATTACGACAGGAAATTTGTGTTTTGAATCATATATTTAGTGACATACACCAGATAATGCTAATTGAAGTTCTACACCAAAATATTTTGGGTTCTGAACAATCGTAAAAAAACGGAACCATAATAGGATCACTTGGTTCGCACATCTGTCTGCTTCTCCGTCTGTCACAGAAATTTTTGGGGGACCCCCACAGATAAAAGCAACTACTTGGCGTGCCGATTTTTTTACGTAAGTTACGAACAAAAATCGTAAGTGGCCACTTTCGCGCTCAGTCTGCATCGGTGTATAGCGCTAGTCGGACGGCTGGGTGAGCGTGGTGCAAGGCGGGGGCGGTGGGACGAGGTGGGCTGCGTCTTTGAATCGGTTTGATTTTCCTATCACTAAATAGTGCTTGTGATAGGTAGCCAAAAAATGGCACGCTTGGTTTTGATAAGTATCACGATCTGCGCGTTATCTAGGGTACCCCACCCTCCGAATCTACTGAGCATATTACGATAAAAATGAGATTCGTTCGGAACCCTTCGCACTTTGACTGCTTTTTTAGGTACGCAAGTATTGAAGTTTTTGCTAGTTCTCTCAGGACATTATCGCTCATAGACTGTCACTTGGTCTGGGGCTCATTATTACCAACATTTTGGGACCACAATGTTGGTACGGTATAAAATTAACTAAGGGCTGATTTTTCAAAAGTCAGATAAATTTTGTCCGAGGAATAAAAATGGCCGATTTACAGCTTTTGTATGGACAATATGTCAAACAGACATATTTGCGCTTCAGAAAAAAAATATATCTGACGATTGAAAAATCAGCCCTAGAAATATTATTTGGCTGTACACAGCTGTGGAAGAAAAACAGCTTCTTGAAAGTTCTCTTTCCGATTTCTTTTTTATAGGTTATTATTGGTTTAATCAGCCACTAAACTACCTATTGTACCAAAAGTGCCAACAACAAAGCTACACCGCTTTTGTGAACTTTCAGAAGAACATACCCTACAGCAGTGGCTCCCGACCTTTATTTGACCCGGGACCACTTTGATTTCTCTGCGGTTAGCAGGGACCAGATATCAAATAGAAAATTACCTTAACTATGCAAATAAAATATATATTATACATTAAAAACTTGTATAATAACGGGAACGAGTCGCAAGCATACTCTCCGTTCGTTGGTCGGTTAGACGAAGACAGCTCTGACGTTTGACGTAGTTAGTTTGTCACACTATGCTCATCGGTTTTTGTTCGCCCACCGTACATTGGCGAGATCACCCCGCTGGTAAATCTGTGCTCACGACTCTTGCCGGCTACTGTAGCATAGCTAGTTTTTTAAGTCAAATGTAAATAGCTTTTATATAAAAAAAAAACAGCTAATTCAAGTTTCCAGCAAAATGTGCTCTCATTGAAATTAAAATCAGTTTGCATCAATAACATTTTTAGCTCTTGCGGACCACAGGTTGGGAACAATTGCCCTAAAGTAACAGACGATTTGTCCTTCACAACTTTCAACCAGTCTACACCCGCCCTAACAACCACTAATGTGTATAAAAATGTGCGCAACGAGCGACCCTGGCCACTTTAATGTTCCCAGTAGCTGCGAGTAGCTGTCTGCTTGAAAAATAACCTCCACAGCTAGTTTTGATGTATGTGTCGTAATATTTATGTGCCACTGTACGACTTTATGACTTAAAATGTTGAAGATTCGCGGAATTTTCTCTAACAGTTCAAGGTTTATCTTTATTTTTGCTAGTATAGCGTGTTTAGTAGACAGTTTTGTGGCACATCTACACTAATATTATAAATCAATCCGTATCGTGAGATATACCAAAATATTGAAGCGATCGATATTTTTTTAAAGGCACACAAGATACCACAATAAGCACACCACTTTTACTGCATTTAGTGAATGCAACAATATCACACTTACAAACAAAACAATAATGAATAACCTACCGAAAATCTACGAGTACATAGCCTATCCATTAACATGTATGTTACATTATTACAAAACTAAAACAATACGTCGCCACCCAAAAACATATTCCCATTTAAATTCTCACAGCTGTCTGTTCATTGAAACCTGAGGGCCAACGAGGAAGACCAAACTATTTTAATTAAACAAAATTTTCAATTAAGCACCCTAGGCAACTAGGATGCCACCACAAAAGTTGGAGGACCAAAAATCTCTGTACCATTGCGGTACCGTGGCGCTTAATAACAGCCAGGGATACCGCATGTGGTAAAAAGGTGTTATTCGACAAGTTTTTGGTCAAAGGAATAACGTACATGGGGAAATAAAGGATCTTTTTATTGTTTTGCATGGTTTTGCGTGTCAGTCCCTTCTAAACATACTGTTTATATCTGCCTAGCTGTTTGGGATTGTCTTCCATTGTAAAGGTGCAATTCCGATCTAGGCGACCGCAACGCTGCTGACCGACCGCAAACTTTTGGGGGCCGAGTCACCCGCGTCCGTAGGAGAATACCCTTCAGCGAATCCCTACACGTGGTCCCCGGGTGGTGCTAAACAGGTGACACTAACTGCCTCCGTGGTCTAGTGGTTATACCACCTGATTCAGACCCAGAGGTCCCGGGTTCGATTCCCACCGGGGGCAAATTTTTTGCTCGGTTTGGTTGGTGGTAGGACTTGTTCTAAGTCCGCCTGGCAAGCTACCACCATCATGTCTAAGTCTGTCGCCATAACAACAATGTTAACAGCATTGTTGTGTTCCGGCAGTTAGAGGTATGATAGCCAGTTCCTCTGTGTAAGAGGATTCCGGGTGAAACTCGCTTCCATCTTCTAGGTGAGATTTGGGCCAAGAGTTTCCCCGTTTAGTATAAAAAAAAAAAAAAAAAAACGCGCGTTTTCGACCGGCGACCATGACGTGCGACCGCGACCTGGGTGCGAGCGACCGAAAAGACCCGTAAGTGTTCTATAGTAATTCATACAAAGCAGTTGGTCGCGGTCGCACGTCATTGTCGCCGGTCGCGGTCGCTAAGATTGGAATGGTACTTTAAGAATGAAAAAGTCACATCTAGGAAAGCGAGCACAATAATGTTAACCACATCATCGCTTACCATCAGGTGAGATCACGGTCAACCCTGAGGCAATCCATCTATCTATACTTATAATAAATCTGTAGAGAGGTCAATTCTGTTCATGAAATATATTTCCAAAATAACTATCAGGGGGTGATTAGGGATCGATACTGATGCCAAAAATGCAACCAGTACAATTTTTGTCTGTCTGTCTGTCTGTATAACCGTTATGGAAACAAAAACTACTCGACGGATTTTAACGAAACTTGGTATAATTATTTTTAATACTCCTGAGCTGGTTATAGTATACTTTTCATTACGCTACAATCAATAGAAAAAAAAAAAAAATGAAAATGTGAAAGTTTGGTTGTTTGTTACTCAATCACGCCAGAACGGCCTAACGGATCTTAATGAAATTTAGAACAAAGATAGATTATAGTCTGGAATAGCACATAAGCTACTTTTAATCCCGGGAACATGTTCCCTAGGGATCACGCGGGCGACGCCGCTGGCAGAAGCTAGTTAAAAATAAAAAGGTGGATTTCAAATTCTTTTGGAAACATATCATACACGGAAGTCATGCAGCCATATCTTAGAATAACCCAGTAATACCTCAACTTTTACTTACCCCTTGCGCAAGGTAACATTACCTTAAAATGTACAAAATATATACGCGAAAAAAAATCCTTCTATACGAAGAACAAAGAAATGTTCCTTTCATGTATTTTCAGAAATTGATAAATAATGCTTTCTGACACAAATCGCCTTCATATCTTTAATTCAGAAGGAATATAAAGGGAATGTATCGGAATATTGGGCGAACAGATTTGTACCGTCAGCAATAGAATCACAATACCTATACTGTTTCTCAAAATTTGCCTCAAACGTCAAAATGTTCGCTTTAACACGACAATTTACTTACACCCAGAGAAGAAACGCCGAAACAATTTCAGAGGTCAAGATCTCTTTTTAAATCCAAAATTGGTTATTAATACTGGTCAAATTATTATGAGAAACATGTAGCTATATGTTAATGTCTGAAGTATTTTGTTTTTTTTTACTATTTAAGGGTAGCAAATTGACGTTCTACCCAGAGAAGAAAACACCGAAACAATTTCAACATAACTGGGCGCCAATACCGGGCGTACGACGATACGGTGTGTCTGAAAGCCTAATTTAATCGGAAAAAGGCTAGGCAGATTGATTGAGTATGTATATTTGTGATGACATCATCATCATCATACGAGCCGAAAGAGGACCACTGCTGGACACAGGCCTCTTCCAAGTGTTGCCACAAAAACCGGTCCTGAGGGCGAATTCTACTAATTTTTAAAAAACTTTCGCATTCGCATGTCAATCGCAAACTGTCAAAAAAACCTTAATTGACGGATTGCGATTGAGATGCGAATGTGAAAATTAGTAGAATTGGCACTCTGGTCATTTGTGTATTTGTGATTTAAAATTCCAAGAATTTATGTATTCAACTATTTACAGGACCTTTGAACTGTGAGGCTAAGAACTCACGGAGCGATTTTCACCCGCGACCGACGCGGTGGTGGAACTGCGGTTTTATTTCTAAACCCATGAGATCGGTTATTTGCGCGGTTACGCAGCCGTCGCGGTTGCGATCATCGCCCGCAGACGTGGCGGGCGATGACCGCAAGACTGGCGGTTGTAAGACGGGCAGTAAAACGATCAGTTGAGATCCAGACCGCCATGGACCAAAGTAATTAGTAGTTCGATTTTAATATCCATTTTTTATAATGTTTGTTTAATTTAATTTTAAACATGCACAAACATGTCATTATGCCACAAGTCACTGGTGCAAAATAGCATTGGATTTCTCATGATTTCTGTACCCATCGCCCCCCGCTGGCCACCGCGGTCGCCCGCCAACCGATCGCAGAGTGCGCGGGCACCACCCGCCTAGGCTGCGGGTAACCGCGGCCTGCGCGATTCTACTAGTTGCCCGCCGGTGCAGCGGGAACCGCAAACAACCGCGCACACCGCGGGCGTAAATCGCGTCGTGAGTTGTGCTATAATTTTTAACATTTATATGTGCTTTCTACAGAAGCTGCGGGCCCGCAACCGCGGCGGACGCGGGTGAAAATCGCTCCGTGAGTTCTTAGCCTAAAGGTCGGTCAGTCATAAAATATGGAGCTATTTACAAAGTAACCGTGACTTACGGTATTTTTCACACACTGATGCTGCTAACTGTACATTATTCTTTTGATTGATTTTATTCGGCGTACCTTTTAAAGGAGTAAGATTTGTTATGTTATGCGATCCTTGTATTATTTTATTAGGCCTAATGCATTGGGTTAAATTTCCGTCTGGGAAGCTTTTGTGCACTATTGTAGAACGCTCCTTGAAAACCTAATAGTGTTCCGGTAACATAAAGTATCTACAAAATACCAATGAAATCCGGTCAAATGCGAGTCGAACTTGCGCACGAAGGGTTCCGTACCATAATCTATAAACTGGCATAATAGTTATGTCTGTTGTATATTATGGGAGCCCACATAAATATTTATTTTATTGTTTTTTTTTATAGTGACAACAGAAATACATCATTTCAACTGTCAAACTATCTCGGTTCAAGAGATACAGCCTGGTGACAGACGGGCGGACAGCGGAGTCTTAGTAATAAGATCCCATTTTTTACCCTTTGGGTACGAATCCCTAAAAATATAGACTAATTAATTCGCCTAATTATGTACTAACAAGTATAAAAACAAAAGAACATGAATAGGTAAGTTAAATTATATTGTGTATACAGGGTGTCCCAGAAATCAACGTCAAGCCGAAATCGAGCATTAGGCCAAGTCGTAACAGTTATCAGAAAAATATGAAAAAAAATCTTGGTCATGTACTTTTCAAATTATATGTATTCAAAAATAAATCTTAAAAACTGACACCCTGTGATGATCTTTCAAGTCCTGTGACTGCAAATATTAACTTTTCGTCATTTTTTTTTCTACCGTATAACTATGAATAACCCTTCTGTCAAACACAGTTAAAAGTTAGAATATAACTGCCTCAGTTTCAAATAAAAAGTTAGATTTTTGCCCAACATTGAATGCAAAATAATTACATTACTCAACTTTAACCGACTGTACTGTAAAAAAAATGTACTACACTATTTTGGCAAGTAACATTAAAAGATGGCGCGTTTAGTCTGGATTCCAAAATAGTATGACACTTACTAATTGCTACTTCTTAATAAAAAAAAATAAAAAAACGGTATATCGAGATGGCATGATAATACACTACACAAACACGGGATCACGATTAAAACAATTCAGGAGTCGTAAGGAACCGAGCAGATAAAACCAAATCACAATGCTAATCAAGTCCAATAAACAAAGCCACAGTTGTAAGTACGAAGTCAAGGAACCGAGCAGATAAATCCAAATCACAATGCAAATCAAGTCCAATAAACAAAGCCACAGTTGTAAGTACGAAGTCAATACGAATACAGAAAGATGCGCAGTAAACGAAAGAGCGTAACGTACTGCAGTATTGCACAATGTGTCTACGCATCCCTGTTTTGCCAGATTAGCGTCTCTATCTGTTTCACTTACACATACGAAATAATGTATCAATACGTCTCGCTCTTAGATAGAAGTAGCGTCACCATCTGTCTCGCTCACACTAGTCAAAATAACGTCCCTCTTCTGGTCGCTAATCACGCTGCAATCTATCAACTCAACTGAGAGAGACAGTGCTCTAAAAAGAAACGGGATGGATAAATTCCTCTCTTTTCTTTGTAGAGCGGTGTCTCTCTCAGTTGAGTTGATAGATTGCGACGTCTGTAAGCAGCATTCATCTCGGTCGACATTGTATGAAATCCGACTTTATTCAAAAGTTTTTTTTTATTTTTTTTTATTAAGAAGTAGCAATTACTAAGTGTCATACCATTTTGGAATCCAGACTAAACGCGCCATCTTTTAATGTTACTTGCCAAAATAGTGTAGTACATTTTTTTTACAGTACAGTCGGTTAAAGTTGGGTGATGTAATTATTTTGAATTCAATGTTGGGTAAAAATCTAAGATTTTCTTTGAAACTGAGGCAGTCATGTTTTAACTTTTAACTGTAATTGATAGAAAGGTTATTCGTAGTTACATTACAGAAGAGAGAAGAAAAGTTAATATTCGCAGTCACAGGACTTGAAAGATCATCACATGGTGTCAGTTTTTAAGATTTATTTTTGAATCCTTATAATTTGAAAAGTACATGACCAAGATTTTTTTTCATATTTTTCTGATAACTGTTACGACTTGGCCTAATGCTCGATCACGGCTTGACGTTGATTTCTGGGACACCCTGTATATAGTTCTCCCATTTTTATTTAACTATTGATAGGCATACGTTTGACCACCATCTCACCTGATGGTACGCAATAATGTGGTAGAAGATGGAGCATGCTTGCCTTGAAGTAACCTATTCACTCTTGACTTAAAGAATCCATACACTATTTGTTGTTTGTTGTAAGATATCTTAATTGGTTTGTCTTTAAAGAGGATTACATGCATATCGTCTTGTTTCATGTTTTGTATGTAATGGTACTCAGTCAGGTTGACGAAAACTATAGCAAAATGAATGAGAAAAATTACCTAACTCGCTGCTGTGATTGGTTTACACAATTTCCAACAGTTAATTTTTGTTTTTTTTTTTTATACAAAACGGGGAAACTCTTGGCCTAAATCTCACCTGATGGAAAGTGATGATTAGGCCGAAGATGGAAGCGAGTTTCACCCGGAATCCTCTTACACAGAGGAACTGGCTATCATACCTCTAACTGCCGGAACACAACAATGCTGTTAACATTGTTGTTATGGCGACAGACTAAGACATGATGGTGGTAGCTTGCCAGGCGGACTTAGAACAAGTCCTACCATCAACCAAACCGAGCAAAAAATTTGCCCCCGCTGGGAATCGAACCCGGGACCTCTGGGTCTGAATCAGGTGGTATAACCACGAGACCACGGAGGCGGTTAGTGTCACCTGTTTAGCACCACCCAGGGACCACGTGTAGGGATTCGCTGAAGGGTATTCTCCTACGGACGCGGGTGACTCGGCCCCCACATTGATGCCACCTTAATTTAGTTCCAGATATCAGGGTTTATGATTTCTTCATGCTTAAGTAATTACTTTTAATACAAAACAGGAAGGATCGTCGATCGAAAAAGGTGGAGCAGAACAGATGTTCAACTGAAACGTTCTAGAGTGGTAACTGCGAACCGGAAGACGCAACGTTGTAAAGTCTCCCACAAGGTGGACTGATGACCTGGTCAGAGTCGCGGGTAGCTGATGGATGCGAGACGCACAAACAAAAAAAATACAACCGACTTCCAAATAAAAAAAACACTACACAGTAAAAAATAACTTTAATTTCGGAAGTCGGTGTCAAAATACGAAGAAACTAACAAAAACTTTTTACAAAAAAATACAACCGACTTCCAAAAAAACACTACAAAGTAAAAAATAACTTTAACTACGGAACTCGGTGTTTTTGTTAGTTTGTTCGTATTTTGACACCGACTTCCGAAGTTAAAGTTATTTTTTACTTTGTAGTGTTTTTTTGGAAGTCGGTTGTATTTTTTTGTAAAAAGTTTTTTATTTTTGACTTTTTAGTGGTACCCCACACCTAACAAAACCACTGCAAAATCGATACCATACGATTTTCGAAAGTTCCCCTCGACTTCTCTGGGATGCCATCATCAGATCCTGGTTTCCTTATCATGGGACCATTTGGGAAGTATACCCATTCCAACAAAAAAATCATTTTTAAAATCGGTTGGCAAGCAACGGAGTTATGCCCGAACAAACATAAAAAAAAAAAAAAAAAATACAAACATCCGAATTGAGAACCTCCTCCTTTTTGGAAAGTCGGTTAAAAATTAAATTTTATAGTACAAAACCGTCAAGACGCAGTACAATACGCCACGACCAAGAAATAGATATGGCTCAGGACCAATGGGTTTTCGTGCTTTTCCAGGCACAGGAGTGTCATACTAATCATCCCATATTGAAAATAAAAAAATTAAAATTAAGATAAAACGCATCAATCGCATTTCTTTACAAAAAAAAAATGTGTGCATTATTTTTCAATACTCTAACTAACGCACTAAATAGATTTGCAATTTATTGATTGTGGAAACTAGCCTATTCTCGGGTGACAATCGGTCACTACCTTATCATCACTCAGCTCGATTTTAGTTCAGCGATTAATTTTTCGATGTCGAAAACCGTCGAATATATTTTGATCTCGACGTTATAAACTCGATCTATATACATCTAGTATGCCAAGCATGGAACGATCTATGGCTCTCTACTTAAAATCATGCTACCAATTTCAAACCGTGTTACCGAGAAGTCCCTAATGAATAAAGCTTGCTACTTTTCACCCGACCTAGGAATCGAACTTAAGGCGGGGTTGCAGTACTTTTTAAGATTTTTGAACGTCTGAAAATCTTATTAATTATGAGTTTTTTAATAAATAAAAATCATTACATAAAAATTGAACATACCCTCAAGTAAATCGTGAAGATAGAAACGCGATTTAGAATTATTGTCTCGATACTTTTTTTAATCAAACATGACACTAAATTACAATTTTAAACGTGTACTGCTAAGAGATTTCATCACGAATATTTGTTAAAGTTCTATCAATAGATAGAGCTTTTTATTTTGAAGTAAATGTTGAAACCATATTGTATAATTTCTTTATCAGTTTTCGCCAAGAAGAAAAAACAATCAAAATTTAGGCATTATTTCGCTCGCCGGACAGTCGCTGTTGTTCGTCAAAACACATAGTACTGCAACCTCGCCTTAAGACCCCAAGCTTAGCAGTCGCGCTAGTGAGACCAAAGGAGTCGAGTATCGTCAATAGATTGAGGAACCTACTTAAATTTTGAGAATGAACTCAAAATCACTAACAAAATGCACGCTCCTACCACCAAAAGCCAGACCACAGCCCTTCACAGCTCTCTCAATCGTGGTCTTATCAATCCCCTTTACGGCCTTAACGATCCACAAAGGAAGATTAGTATTCTTTGCCGACCCTTCATAGATTAAATTAGGGCTGATAACAGAGCCTTGGTGCACGCCGAGACAAATATTTTGGCGCAGAATGGCCATTAAGGTTTTGTTTAGGACTCTCCTTGATCGGGAATTAATGGGAAGTGAAGTGGGTGAATTACTGTAGGTTAAAATAATATTTATATTCTGTACAAAAGTGTTTCTTTTTTTCTTTATATTGATAGGCGTACGTTTGACCGCTATCTCACCTGATGTTAAGCGATGATGCGGTCTAAGGTGGAGCACGCTTGCCTAGAAGTAACCTATTCACTCTTGACTTAAAGACTCCCAGGTTGTAGCTATCAGGAAACACAGACTCAGGCAGGGAATTCCACTCCTTAGCTGTACGCACAATGAATGCATTCCCAAAACGTTTTGTGCGTATAGGTTAGACGTCCACCATGTACCGGTGGCACATCGCCGTACGTCTTGTGGTCCGACGGCGACGGTGGAACGAGCTTGGCGGAATTAAGTTATGCGATTCCGTCGCACACTCCCCAAAATGTTACTAAATGTAATGTAAAATGTAAATGTAAATAGTAAAAGAAATTCTTAAAATAAGACATTGATCTGTGTTTAGACATCTTTTACTATCGAAACGAGGACCTTTCGTGTCCCCGAAAAAACAATGTGCTGAACTGTTTTTAATTCTTCCCAAATGTTTTTGCTCATACAACATAAAATAGAGGTGTGTATTTACTGAAAGAAATAATTAAAAATTATATATTTTGTTTGATGATGACTCATCAGGATCAAAAACTATTTTTTTTATGGGTTTGCTCTTGACTCTAGTCTAAGTCAGGGATGACAGAGACAAAGTCTACGATGGAGCGAGCTTACCCAGAAGAACACTCTAACCTTTGAAGAGAGATTAGGGTTGTAAGCGTTCGGAAACACAGACGCAGGCAGAGAGTTCCACTCCTTTGCTGTGCGCATTATAAAAGACGTGCTAGGATTGCCAAAAAGGTCCATTTGTGCCTTTGGCTTGATAAAATACTATAATAATCGATTTTAATGGCAAAAGGGTCGCCCATCGTTAAATATAACTTTTGGAATGTGGGTGTGTTGGACCTTTGCCGAAATCTTCTAGGTATAAAAGAGTGATTATACGCTAAATATCTTTTACTACATGACGAGAATGCTCTAGAACGAAAGAAAAATCTTTTTTTTTTAATTTTGCCGATTTAAAAGTGAAAATTAAAAATCTTTAAAGTGGTGATACTTGGACGATGTCTGCGTCTGCGCTGAAATTAAAATAAGCAAAAATGCTCATACAATAAAACCCACTGAGCCAAACTTTATAAAATTTTCACAGGACTTATTGGCAGGAAAATCGCATCAAACTACACAAAATCACACAAATCGGATCAGAAACCTCAGAGTCATTGGTGTACATAATATACATAAAAAATACCCGCTGAAATGAGAACCTCCTCCTTTTTCGGATGTCGGTTAAAAAATACTAAATGCGAAATAAATGACCAAGATATCACATTGGCAAACTATAAATTTACTAAAGGAATGGATTCCGTAATGTTAATAGCGAATGCTTCACTATCTATCAGCGAACACAATACACTAATGACAGGCTTCTTGGCCATTAGTCACGGAGAACATAAAAACATTAATAAACTCAATTCTTATTGATTCGGTGGGTCAATAAGGAAATAGTATATCTTTCAAAGCTTTTGCTGAATGGCATCATGAGTCAGGAGCCAGATAGAAAGAAAACTAATTTATTTGGCACACACGGATTTACACAATGTAGGACAATTAAAGAGATGAAACTTAGTTTTAAAAACAATAACATTGTGTGCCTCGTGGCTGCGCCAAATAGGTCCAGTTCAGCAAAATGCTACTAGACCTTGGTTTTCAACTGCATCTTACGTTGAAGTGTACGGAGGTCAAGCAGTTTTGTAGGGTATTAAATATCCAGGTAAATATATAATATGCTTATGTAATAAAGTTTCGTGTTCAGTGATAGACAATGTATAAAAAAAGACAAATGAACGAAAATAAATGAATCAACGTCAACAAAAACTTTCAGCAAATTAAACAAACGAAAGAAGGCAGGTGTCGCTTTTTAATATCAGAAGCTTAAGTTAACAGCCGCATGGGTAGATTTTCAAGGTTAAGCAACTCTTATGATGATGGCAAGTTGTAGTGCGTCTGGATGTCCGATGATTGGTGGGATGAGTTGGGTCGTGGAGTTCCTGGGCACACTCTCCGAAGTACAATCTGTAGAAGACCGACAAGCAGGCAACCTTGCGGCGATGAGCCAAGCTGTGTAGCTTGGCATCCACCAGTTTTACGTTGCTAATTAGCTTCTTAGCTCTGCGATGGTTAAAATTTCTCCGTTTATCGGTCAGCTGCCTCACTCCGCTGTAAGAGAAATTCACCCTTAACGTACCGAGATTCTTCCGTGCTTTTGAAAACACGCTAAGCCGTCGATCTCCGCTTTCAGTTGATGATTTTTGACAGTCGTTATGTAAAGACATAAGCCAGAAAATCTGACAATGGTCATGCCAAGATATATCAAGAGATATATACGGGGTTGTGGAGGATAAATGGGAAGTCACTTCATGCAAAATACTGGTACTTACCATCAAGCTCAATCTATACTAATATTATAAAGCAGAAAAGTTTGTTTGTTTGTATGTTTGTTTGTTTGGTTGAACGCGCTAATCTCAGGAACTACTGGTCCGATTTGAAAAATTATTTTAGTGTTAGATAGCCCATTTATCGAGGAAGGCTATAGGTTATATATCATCACGCTAAGACCAATAGGAGCGGAGCAGTAATGAAAAATGTAACGCAGACGACGTTGCACGGGTCAGCTAGTAATATGATAAAGCAGCAGAATTTGTTTGTTTGCTTCAGAAAGTACTGGTCCGATTTGAAAAATTATTTCAGTGTTAGATAGCTCATTTATTGAGGAAGGTTATAGGCTATATATCATCACGCTACGACAAATAGGAGCGGAGCAGTAATGGAAAATGTGATGCAGACGAAGTTGCGCGGGTTAGCTAGTCACTTATAGACGAAGAAGCAGAAAACCATCGAAGAAAATACAAACAGATTAACGTTCTAAAGGACTTCACAAAGGCTGAAAATTATTATTTTTTCAAGTCACGGTGGTCTACTTAATCATGAAAGTGAGAACAATAAAATTAAGCAGTAACTCAAAATTAATTATCTTGCAAACATCAATTATATGAACATAATATTTTTAGAAGCCGAGTCACGTCGGGACATTACTTTCTAAAGGTGTAATTAAAAGTCTGATAATAGAGAAGATTCTATGCCTCGAGATCTAGAGGCTGCAAAGCTAGCGGGCGAAATTTTATGCTGTATTGAAAAGTATGTAACTGTATTAAAATATATGAAACTAGCTGACCCACGCAACTTCGTCTGCGTCACATTTTCCATTACTGCTCCGCTTCTATTTGTCTAAGCGTGATGATATATAGCCTATAACCTTCCGCGATAAATGGGCTATAACACTGAAATAATTCTTCAACTCGGACCAGTAGTTTCTGAGATTAGGGCGTTCAACCAAACAAACAAATAAACTCTTCTGCTTTATAATATTATAGTATAGAAAGTATAGGTACTAGACAATTTCAATATAAAGGAGATGACCAGCATTGCGATTATGTAAAAATGCCGAAGTGAACGAAAAATTAGCTGTCAAACCATACAAAAACAAGATGGCATGATAACTGACTTGTCGTTCACTCCACCTCCAACGTGATCATTCCACTCACCAAGTGATCATGGTGAGATGTCGACGGAATCAACTGACAGTTTCTGCCTAGGTGAGTTCGGGATCGTGTGCAGGATTAAAGTTTTATATCAAGATTTAAACTGTCGTGATTATATTATCTTTCTATAAAGAGGTAACATTTGTTTGTATGTAGGGGGTATATATCATCACGCTAAGACAAATAGGAGCGGAGCAATAATGGAAAATGTGACGCAGACGAAGTTGCGCGGGTCAGCTAGTATACAATAATTAAAAAGCCTTATATGGAACGTAATTCTTTACAAAAAAAGAATTACGTCAATTCTTCATAGACCTCATCCATTGCATTCCATCAGGCGTGATTGTGGTCAAGTATTTTACTGCCAATCATCTAATTTACATTCGTATCTCAATCGCAATCTGTAAAAAAAGTATGAAAATTAAGGCTTTTTTGACAGTTCGCGATTTTCATGCGAAAGTTGTTTAAAAATGAGTAGAATTGGCCCTCAGATTGGCAGTAAAATACTTGTGTTGTGCTTCATATGTACAGATCGGAGGTCGACCCCAATATACATGTTTTGTTAAAGGCTAGGCCAATGATGATGTACCGTACCAAGCTAATGATGATCATGTAGCTGAGGCATAGAACGGATGCGACGACCAGTGGGGCTGCTATGATGAAATTGGCTTCCAGTCTAATCCAGATGCAGCAGACTATCCCGACTAGTCGTACCCAAAGCTTCGACTCCATATTTATTATGCACACAGCTAAAGCGTGAAACTCTCTGCCAACGTCCTCTCTGCCAACGTCTGTGTTCGTGTCCACATAACACCCGTCTACCTTCAAAGCAAGAGTGAACAGGCATCTTCTGGGCAAGCTCGCTCCATCATAGACCTCATCCATCGCTTTCCATCAGGCGTGATTGTGGTCAAGAGCAAGCCCATCTATACTAATCTATACTTATATTATAAAGAGGTAACATTTGTTTGTAAGTTTGTATGTAGGGGGTAATCTCAGGAACTACTGGTCCAATTTGAAAAATTCTTTCAGTATTAGATAGCCCATGTATCGAGAAAGGATATAGGCTACATATCATCAGGCTAAGACTAAAAGGAGCCGAGCATTAATGGAAAATGTGACGCAGACGAAGTTGCGTGGGTCAGCTAGTTACATAATAAAAAAGCCACCCATTCCCAATTTCCTGCCTTCAAGGCCCAACACTAGCGCAATCGACCTCTCCGAAATGCTATAAAAGTCGTTAATATTCACGTTTAGAATGATTTTACGATAAAAAAAGGTAGGAAAGCTATCGTAAAGAAATTCAAGTTGAAACTTAGATTACACGATCGAATATCGAGATCCTATTATACACGTAGGTAGGACTAGACCTGATTCTCGGTGGAAAAAACGGTAATATATTTTTTTCTTTCATGAAAAACTTAACGTTTATAACGCAAAATACGTTTTGTTTTTTATTTAATAAACCATGTTTCGTATTAATCAGGAGCTACTTCATTTATTTAATTAAAAGATATACCTAGTCTTTTCAGGAAAAAAATGAAGGCAACAATTTGCACTTTCTAATGGAAAGTGTTTTCTTTTACAGATTTAAAAATATTTATGAAATACTTTTAATACAGGCCCTATTCTGATCTGTAGTATATGACAGACAGACAGACAGACAGACGCGGCGGAGGACTTTGTTTTATAATATTATTTAGTGATAGTGATATTAAGTTAGATTAACTTCTGCCTGCGACATCTGCGTAAATGTAACATACCTATTCGTACATAACTATACGTTTGCACGTACACGTTAGCCGAGCACGCTCGCCAATCGCGCTCGATAGATTTTCGTGGTGCTGTTCACACGTTGGCGTGTTTCATTCTGCGTTGGTCGCTAGATGATGATGGAAGTTAAGGCGCGTCCCCGAGCAAAACGCAGCGCTAGCCGTTTTTTGTGCAGTTTTTGTAGCTATCTACTCTTTATCCAAAAGAAATACCAACTATTAAAAAATACATTAAATTTCTACATAATCTTGGCTTTAAAATGGTAGATTTTATTTTTTATAACTAAGTATAATGTTTAAGTAATCTCCTCACAACAAAACCCTAGAAATGAGAAAAAAATACTGAAAACATGCATCTTCTCGAAAACTAACGATTATTTTGATTTTGTACTTACACTAATGGATAGATAATTTAATTATGAACATTTTGGTAGAAGTATTTTTTTCAAACGACCAAAATTAGATTTTATAACGATTTTATTCAACATTCTGAGCGTATTCGCTATTGTATCTCTTGCGCTGTTATTGAGGGAAAAAATGCTCAAGGTTATTTGCTCAGGGTACGGCCTTCCGCCAAAATACAAAAATGAGAATAATGGCCAAGTTTCTCTCCCCGAAAATTATTTAATTACATTAAAAATAGGCCAAGCATTTCAGAACATCAGAATAGTCCATAAATCTAACATGTGTCTTTAGAGAATACCAGTGAACAGAGCTTGGATCTTTCATCATTTTTATATGGTCAGGAAAGATCCAAGCTCTCTTCAACTTTTCATCAGACCACCAGTTTTCTTCAACTGGGTTAGAGTAATAAATGGTCCACGTTTCATCAAGTTGCGATTATTACAAGCAAAGATAAATGGGGGATAAAAACTGCTCGAAATGTTTCGTGTATTTTTTTTTACAATAGATAGGCATACATTTGACCACTATCTCACCTGATGTTAAGCGATGATGCGGTCTAAGGTGGAGCATGCTTGCCTAGAAGTAACCTATACTCTTGTAAAAATAGACAGTGTTAGTTAGGCCGGAACTTGGCCTAACGCACTATCGTGCGCCTAGAACTGAAAACTCGACCAACGTGTATGTATATAGTATGTAGGTATATATTATAGTAAATATGTGTATTATAAGTTTATGACTTATATATGTACTGTGTACCCATTATATTTATCACTATGATATATTTTTATTGATTTTTATTTCACTGTTCCTCTCAAAGAGAGCACCTGCCATCTAATCTCTTCACCACCCTTGGTTGACTGGTAGCGAATGCCTAAGGCATTAAGTCCGCCTTTGAACCTCTTTGTGCGGAAAGTTTAAATAAATAAATAGACGTGTGATCGATCTATTTATTTAATTTACCCTCGTCCGTGTGTCACTGCAGGGCGCCAACTGAAAACCAGCGCTGGGTGTCTGACGCCCAGCATATGCTGAGATGGTAACCCTTTCGGCATGGGCAAGCTCAACACAACTTTTTTTTTGTACCTAATTGCTTTTTTATGTTTTTGCCACTCTTTTTTTATAATGTGTTTTTTTTTGCTGTAGTGTTGTGTCTGTGTCGAATAAATATTTTCTATTCTATTGTTGGTCGCTGTTTGCTGCGCAAACGCCAAATACACACAAATCGGCCCAGTACACATTGGTAGATCATCGCCGAGCGCGCTAGGACAACCTGTACTGGAGCCATAAGATAAAAAAGGACGTGTTCGTACAGTCGCCAACACATCATGGCAAGCTACCCGAAACTGTAAAATTTTCCCAATCAAACTTGAACCTAAAGCTTAAGCGATAAAGTTGAAAATCTATTGTAGAAATTTGACAGATTGTTGTAGCTTGATGTGCTGGCAGGCTTCTGTACACAAAAATTTGAAACACATTTAAGAAAAAGTCTCCCTTGCAGTCGTCTTTCATCGATAGGAATGGCAACCTACCACCACAAACGTCAGGACTCTTCTTCACCATACTACTATTCTAAAGCTTACCTTGCACTGCGGGAACTGCTCCGGTGGCCTGCTGACTCTCCAGCCCAACAGAGGCGGTATGCACACTAGTGCGGACATGAGCCATACGGCCGCTATCATGAGCGCCGCGCGCGCTGGTGTACGAGTTTTTAGGTAATCCACCGCCTGAAACAAAGAGAAAATTCTGTTAAATAGAGTTTTTTTTTAAGTATTAATTGTATAACAAACGTGTGCCAGTTTGGCTTCGGTCGCGTAGTCATACTCCCGGAATATATATTTTACTAGCTGTCCCGCGCAACTTCGTCTGCGTCACATTTTCCGCTCCTAAATAATATTGCAACAAAAAATTGAGATTTAAACTATCCTATCTCTCAAGTTGGATCGAACTGCACATGGTGTGCAAATTTTATGATAATCGGTTAAGTGGTTTAGGAGTCCATTGAGGTCAAACATTGTGACACGAGATTTATATATATTAAGAATAACCTACTAGCTGACCCGCGCAACTTCGTCTGCGTCACATTTTCCATAAATCCTCAGCTCCTATTTGTCTTAGCGTGATGATATATAGCCTAAAGTGAAATACAGTCAAAAAGGAACGTGCAAATAGCTTCATCTTTTGGACCAACCGACCTTGACAATTTTGTTCAAAAAGCCCGTAAATGGTTTGATTGAAATAAATTCTTGAGTTGAGTTACATATTTCACCCCTCCATGCCTCAAAAAGTACGGTAAACCGTTCCGGTTGTCAGTTGTATGAATCTTAGTTGCAGTAACCAGAAGCCAGAAAGTGTTATTCAATGGGTATTGCGATACCCAGGTTGTGTAGATCAGACTGGCAGGAAATTCGTATGTTGTGCTTCATATATTATGTATAGATCGGAGGTCGACCCCAATATACATGTTTTGTTTAAGGCTAGACCAATGATGATGTACCGTACCAAGCTAATGATGATCATGTAGCTGAGATACAGAACGGATGCAGTGACCAGTGGGGCTGCTATGATGAAATTCCAGTCAGATGCAGATGCAGCTAACTATCCCGACTAGTCGTACCCAGCGCTTCTACTTCATAATTATTATGCGCACAGCTAAAGCGTAACTCTCTGCCAACGTCTGTGTTCCCGTCCACATATCACCCGTCTGCTTTCAAAGCAAGAGTGAACAGGCATCTTCTAGGCAAACTCGCTCTATCATAGACCTCATCCATCGCTTTTCTACTGGCGTGATTGTTTATATTCTATTTTTGTGTGAAAACCTTAAGAGTGTGTATTCCGTCCCCTAGCGCCGCCAATCGTTTTTTTATTAATTGTGGTAAATTTAAGACACGTAGATAAAAAACCGCTCGTAGTGCACTGAAGAAATGTATCTATTATTTTTTGACAGCTATTTTTAATACATAACTCATGGCTAAATAGCCAAAACGGCAATTATTGCTAAAAGTGGCCACTTTTAGCAAAAATATCGACTTTGGCAACTATTTATGTTCTGAAGTACAAAACATAACTCTCAAAACATAATAAATACATTTCTTCAGTGCACTACAGAGCGGTTTTTTATATAAGTGTCTTAAATTTACCACAAATAATAAAAAACGATTGGCGGCGCTAGTGGACGGAATACACGCTCTTAATGCGGTTCACAGAATACATCTAATTACTAAGTTTCAACAGCTAGTTCTTATAGTTTCGGAAAAAAGTGGCTGTGACATATGGACGGACAGACAGACATGACGAATCTATAAGGGTTCCGTTTTTTGCCATTTGGCTACGGAACCCTAAAAAGTTGAAAGCCAGTATTTTTTATACACAGTACGATTTCCAACGCTAATCTAGGGGAGCAAAGACCAAAATCCAGGCTTTCTACGTCTTAAAAACCCTTTCGTTCCTTAACGCTAACGGAAATAAACAGCTAGCTCATTTAAAAAGCAATGTCCGTTCTTATTTAAAAAGCTACCTTTACTCGAAACGATTACTTTCCCCTCGGAAACTGCAAATATAACAGTTTTTAATTCTAAAACCGGCTTATGCTTACACAAAGACTGTTCCGAAATACATAATGAGAGCCTGCCCATCCATACAATTAACACGGCTTAATATTTACAAATCGGCAAAAGGAACAGTTTCTCATTTCCATTTTTCTAAATATTTGATATAAAAAGTCCGTAGCAATTTTTAAAAATTCCTTTCAAGAAGCCCCTTTTAAAAATGTTTGAGCAATTCTAGGATGATTCGGAAGAATTTTGCTGTGAGTAAAAGGTATTTTTAGACTGGGTTGTAGTTAATGTAATCTTTTTTTAGGAGTATAATGATGCATGGACGTCCAAAACTGGATAATAGATTTCTCTCAGATCTTCCCACTTCCTGAATTGAGTGGCCTAACCAAGTACCCTCAGTACAGGGTAATTGTACACTGCCTTTTGTACAAGACCACTTGAAAAGTGACCAGAGTGCGAATTCTACTAATTTTGCATTCGCATCTCAATCGTCGCTAAATAACAACAGCCACACAGGTCGATCTTCAAGGTAAAGCAACGTTTGCCGAGGTTGGTCTGTGGATGGGTGACCATCTTAACATACTGGGTTTCCTCCGCGCCTCGGAAAGCACGTTAAGCTGTTGGTCCCGGCTGTTATTTGAAGATCTTTGGCAGTTGTTACGGATAGTCAGAAGCCAGAAAATCTGACACCAGTCTTGCCAAGGAGTACCGTGTTACCAAGTTCTGGTAGGCAGCCGCTCTACGTAAAATACTGGTATTCAGCTGAATCCGGTTTGACTGGAAGCCGACCCCAATATAGTTGGGAAAAGGCTAGGCAGATGATGATCTCAAACGCAATCCGTCAAAAATGTATGAAAATTAAGTTTGCGACTGACATAATTATTATAATTATGCGAACGTTGTTTAAAAACTAGTAGAATAGGCACTCTGGATGAATTTTTTTCGTCGTTTAGCTTTTTTATCGTTTATACACAAGTTATTGTTTTGTGAAAACAATTCTCGAGTCATGTTTGGAAAAGGGGAATTTTTAATTGCACCTCTATTTAAAATTCAAGCTACCGCACCCACAATATGACAAAAATACTGATTTGCACACTAAATTACGAAGACACTAAATAATGACGGTCAACGTCAGGGGCACCCCAAGGTTCGGTTAGTTAGGTTCCTTTAAACCCTGCAGGCAGAGATAAGAGCGGCTCCGTCAACCTGCTGACGGAAACGCTAACCCTAGACGGTCGACGTCATGGGGAGTTAGATAATTTTTAGTTAACAGATAGTCATGCAGTAAAACAGTTTGACTTTATTGATCAAACAGTATAATAGATTTGATTTATTTGATGAGCTTTAGTGTGCAATACAGTATTTTTGGTGGTAACTTCGAATATTTGAATAGAAAAAATTGGATTTACAGTTGTAGGATTAAATACTACCCTTTGGAAAACAACACGCCGCTCTTCGGGATCTCAACCCTTTTTTTTACTTGAGATTGGTTTGCTCTTGACTCTAGTCTAGGTCAAAGATGGCAGAGACAAAGTCTACGATGGAGCGAGCCAAAAGTCCCAAAGTCCGGGAAATTACTATAGAGTTTTTTTTTTTTTTTAATACAAAACGGGGAAACTCTTGGCCTAAATCTCACCTGATGTAAAGTGATGATTAGGCCGACGATGGAAGCGAGTTTCACCCGGAATCCTCTTACACAGAGGAACTGGCTATCATACCTCTAACTGCCGGAACACAACAATGCTGTTAACATTGTTGTTATGGCGACAGACTTAGACATGATGGTGGTAGCTTGCCAGGCGGACTTAGAACAAGTCCTACCACCAACCAAACCGAGCAAAATATTTTCCCCCGCTGGGAATCGAACCCGGGACCTCTGGGTCTGAATCAGGTGGTATAACCACTAGATCACGGAGGCGGTTAGTGTCACCTGTTTAGCACCACCCGGGGACCACGTGTAGGGATTCGCTGAAGGGTATTCTCCTACGGACGCGGGTGACTCGGCCCCCAAGAGTCTTTTCATACATTTTGATTTGTGCAAAGTACTGCAGGTCTACAAGGGCCACTTCAGCAGAATCAAAAAGCAAATCACGCTACCCATAGCTGTCAAATTTTCCCAATCAACCTTGAACCTAATGCGTTAGCGGTAAAGATGAAAATTAAATTTGACAGATTGGTGTGTGGTTAATATTATGATTCTGCTAAAGTGGCCCTTTTTGCCAATGATATATAAAACTATAGATACGTTGTCCGCACTCTAAAATGACAACATGAAATGAAGCCAATTGGCCACATCGCGCTTAGTTACGCACCAACCTGTCGCGCGACACTACGTTTGTTTTCATGTCAATTTGACTATTACTTATCCTGTGACGTAACTGAAGATGTGTATTTATCTCCCTCTAGCAACAGGCATCCCGCCGTACGGTGACATATTTTATTTCTATTTCTTTATGCGTAGTAGTAGCTATCTAGTATTTTCGCCGTTTTTAAGCGCCGCGATGTTGGTTTATGACGTGTCTATACAATACGTCATTGCTTTTTGCCCAGTACGTGTTAGTCAAAGGTTTCTCTGCTATCGCCTACATGGTGCTTAAACATAACTGACGAATTTGTGAACCAATCAATGAATTAAGATATATACGTTTGCCTATACCTTCAGGAAAAAGGTACAGATAATACTACAGTCGGCCACAAAAGTGTTTCCTTTCTACACAGTAAAACATTTTCGTCATATCCTTACCAAAAAGCTCGCGAAACCGGGTTTAAAACTCGCAATGCAATCTATGCATCTGCACTTGAGATTCAATGCATAATACTTGTATCGCGGACTAAATATTTACGAGACGGCTATATTGAGCCGCGTCGTTTGCCAAGATATTTGATTATCATTGAAATCTCTAGATCTGAGTAAGATATCTTGTTATATAATTTTGACGCTGAGTTTTGTCGTTGGCTGTACGGTTTGTGTTGGAGAGAGGATCACAATTTTCTTTGATCCAATAAAAAGATTTGCCCTGTTTTGGTTAGAATGCTGTTTACGTCAAACTCAAACTCAAACTCAAACATTTATTTCAATTAAACCATTTACAGGCACTTTTGAATTGTCAAGGTCAGTCGGTCCAAAAAGATGAAGCTATTTTGCACGTTCCAAAGCGCCTTTCAGCTTTCAGCGTTGCAATGACAAGTTTTAATTTTTTGAAGCTCCATGCACTAAAATAAATAAAAAATCTCACTATCAGCCTTGTTTTCAAGTCCGATATACAGTCCAGTAAATATTTTAAAAGGAAATTCACATTTACAGCTCAGAATCAGAATTTATGATCTCACAACATACAACTAGGGTCTTTTGACCTGATATTTGACAAGCATGTATTATCAAGGTGGAATGGCTACTTGATGGTTTTTCGCATTCATTCGACAACATGTCAAAAGTAGAAAAAAATGATATTAACAAGCCTTGGCCATAACTAGGTTTTGATGGATTATGTTTGTGTGCCTCAACTAAGCCTCGGTCTCCTTTTCCACGTTAGTCCATCAATGCCTCTTTTGCTGGCCGCTGCAGTAAATTGTAGCTTTCGAAGGCATGTTTTCTATATTGATAGAAAATTTCTAGAGCTGTTTAAGGATATTAACATCATGACAGTACCTTGTCAATACATTTACGAAAACATTATGTATGTTTGGAAAAATCTTCATCTTTTTAACAAGATTAGTGACAGGCATAATTTTAATACGAGAAATAGGAACAAATTAGATCAACCCCGGTTCAGATTGGCTAAAGTACACACTTCTTTTATGGGGTACTGTGTTAAATTTTATAATAAAATACCAGTTGATATTCTCGAACTGAATGAGAGAAAATTTAAAGCATGCATAAAACGCACACTATGTAGTAAAGCATATTATAAACTGGAAGATTATATCCTCGATAAAAATGTTTGGCTAAATGCCGGTCCTGCTCCACAGTCACAGCCGCGGGGGTCCACTAGTTAGGTTTTAATGTCTGGAAGAGATGCTCACCCTCTTTTTTTGTTTTGTAGTTTATTTTATTTTTTGTTTTGTACTCATAATACAATAATTTAATTATTTTTTTTTTCTTTATAATAATGCTGTTTTATAGTAATTGAATTGTTTGTTATACATCTTTCATTACTTGGTCATTGACAACCATAGTTTAATGTAAAGTAGAAGCATTTTTTCAAATTTTGTAAATGTGAGTACCATGGGGCCATTTACATAATATTTATGTGATTAGTTTACTTGTTTGACATGAACGAGCATGGTGATCGAGAGCATGTCATGCTCACTCAAATGTTTTGCTGATGGCGGCGTGTGTGTTGGATCATTCGGTTCCCTTCAAAATGGTTGAGCTGAATGGTGCCGATACATACGTCAGGTTCGTGAACGGACGCCGTGAGTTGAGACTGGTCATCTCTTAACCACCACTGGCTTATTTTCATCTTTGTATTTAAGTTGTTGTTTTAAGTTTTTTTATTTTGCATTGTCCTCACATGAAGAAGCAAGTACATGTAACTAAGATTTTTGTAAAACATCACATGATTTAAAAGAGTGTCCATGGAGTTTCTTGCACGTTCTTCTCCATAGAGATCTACGCTTTGAAACGTGCAAATAGCCTCATGTTTTTGACTGACCAACCTTGACATTTCAAAAGTGCCTGTAAATGGTTTATTTGAAATAAATGCTTTGAATCTTTGAATCTTTGAATCTCATTGGTGTTGACTTCGTGATACCAGAATATTGCTATCCTTGTGACCTCGTAAATATTTAACTAGCTTCTTCCAGCAGCTTCGCCCTCGTGATCCTTAAGGAACATACTAGAACCACTCTATCCATTGGTGAGAACAGCATACGTTCGTTCCTGATAGCTACAATTCAGTCAGCCTGGGAGTCTTTAAGTCAAGAGTGAATAGGTTACTTCTAGGCAAGCATTCTCCATCTTAGATCGCTTCATCGCTTACCATCAGGTGAGATAGTGGTATAACGCGTGCCTATCAAAAGTAAAAAATAAGCATGAAAATCGGTGCTGTAGTTTTTGAGTTTATCGCGAACAGACAGACAGACGCGGCGGAGGTCTTTCTTTTATAACATGTAGTGATAGTGATATTAAGTTAGATTAACTTCTGCCTGCGACATCTGCGTGAACGTTACATACCTATTCGTACATAACTACATAAAAATACACTACCCATTTTTTAAATTATTTTTTTTAGAAATGAGGAATCATCAAATGACTTCTCCCGCTCTGGGCAGAGCGGAAGGGAGTGTCAGACTTTTACTGACTAAAACCCATCCATGATCCTTCATCGCCCTTTGTGTTCTGGAGCCGCGGTATCTCTTTCGAATAGTCCCGCAACTCCGGCAGGCGTCGGCCTTTTCGGGCCCCTCTGTGTGCTGACTCTCTTTGAGGCGCGCGTGGAACACGATCGAGCCGTCGACACGGCAAGTACCCATGCCCACCTCTTTGATCTAAAACCGTGTTACTACGCCAAAAATATCCTTATTCTGCCTACACACAGCAATTTAACTCTTTATAACGGTCACATATTAGACTAAATGCGACCTCGCTTGACTAAAGGGTACTCGCAAACTATTACTCGACTGCGCGAGTCGGGGGTGTAATGTGTTTGGCCCGGCCTACTGCGAGAATAAGTCAAGCGATGCTATGGTAAAATAGAAAATAATTTCGGACACGGATGTTTGAGCTTAGTTGGGTTTCACTGGAAGGGTTAAAAATTTTCCTTCGTTTTTTAATTTGAAGAAAAAAATCTCTTTGTTCTGACTTGTGTTTTTACCTTAAAACACAAGTCAAAATAAATCATTAATTTTCTCTGAAATATTTTTTCTGCTTCGATGTTTTTTTTTTTTTTCTTAAGAAATCGAATTCTTTTCAACGTTTCATGTTTTATAATTCTAGCTACATCTTACGGAATGGTGAAATTAAATGGTTTTTTGGATGATTTATTTCATTCTAAACAATTCGGAAGGGTAAAATTACGCAAAACAGATATGTTATGTATTACTTCAATATCTTTTCTGTGACTCTATTTTTTATCTTATTACATATTCGTTGTGTGGAAAAAAAGCTTTCAACCGTACTATGCCTGAAAATTCAGCTTTAATCAAGATTTATTTATTTATTTAATCATTAAATAATTATAACACCTTTACAGTTAAATCCAAGGCAGTGTTATAACTAATATATAAAATAAACTTACATTACATACATCAATTAAATTCAGCCACCATTATTTATATGAACTAGACCTTTTTCCATTAGGATTTGCGCTGCTCTGATAAATCTCGGCAGGTTTTGGCCAAATATATCTTCCGATATCGTAATACTATTAATCAAACGTATGGCTCGTGACAAAGGGGTAAACTTGAGCAAGTTTGTTCTAGCCAATGGTACATCTAACAGAGCGGGGCGGCGGCGCGCGCCCACGCACCCATCCTCATCAAAAGATGTTCTAAATAAACTACTTCCACCAATCTAAATCCTTACCAAACCAAACACAACTGCTCGTAACCACTCCGAACCAGTTCAAACCACTTTTAACCGCTCCCAACCGGTTCTAGTTGCTCCTAACTCCGTATGCCGCGTGTGTATGACAGCATACGGACTGGTACGCAACCACAATAAATCATATGAAACAATTCGACATTCCACGAATGAGGTCGGGGAGAACATATCGTGATATTAATAATATTACTTACTACTAACTGGGTAGGCACAGCTCTTTTGGGATACTAGAAATGTGGTTTATATCTCGGACTGTGTACTAAGGAAAATTTTGGATTTGAAGAGATATTTTTCAAAATAATGTTTTCTGGATGAGAGCTTTTCAAACGTCATGTTATATTGTTTTAAACTTTCATGGTCACTAACATTAGAATAGTTCATAAATCGAGATTGCAACCATGTAATGGAGATGGTCGTAATAATAGACTATGAAAGAGGGTAGACCGATAATATGTCTGCCAATAACATCCCACCCGCAAGATCTTCAGTTACTCCGTGATCATGGCGCTTGCAACAGTGCCGAAATATCGGAAATTCGCAAACAAAATGGTACATGGTAGCTATCCTGATATGAACTATTTTAATAACATGTTATTTCAATGTTAAACTAGTCTAAAACACTTTTAAAGATAGCTTTATATCACAAATTTTGGGTAAAAAGGTTTTTTTAAAATTAGATTTGGGTTTGGTCGTCGACGATGGAATGAGCTTACCTAAAAGAAGGCTATTCACTCTTACTTTTAAAAGTTTAGGGTTTGAAACACACGACGCAGGTTTGTAGTTCCACTCTTTTGCTGCGCGCATTATAAAAGTAGCTGTAGTAATTGTAGTTAGTTCAAAGTCTTGTCAATTAGACAACGGCCTGTGTCTTTATCTACATAGTTAACTTGTAACACAGTAATAAATACACGCAGAACTAAACATCAAAGAATGAGTTCTGAGATACTATCAGACCTTTTAGCATGCTTCCGTTACCTACTTTAACGTTTCAGTATAGAGTTTGAAAATCGTGACCAATTTCAATATTTACGCTACTTCCTAAGACATAACGCCTGTATTCTGCAGAGTTTAGCAGAAGTTTATCTAGAGCACAACTCATATTTTCTCAATTATATACAAGATTCATGAATATGATATTAAGGCATGCCTATTCAAATTCAAACTCTTTATTTCAGACAATTGTCCATAGTGTTAGTAACAACAAAATAACTTAATGACTAGGGTTAGTAATAAGGCAAAAGGAAAACGTTAGGTATATAAAAATCAGAAGGAATGGATCCTTACCCAATGACGCAGCAGAGGGGAGTCCCACCGATCTGAGAACACGCTCAGAAGACCGTTGGTGGTGGCGCGTAGCCGACCCAACATGGAGGCGGCCCTTTTTCTAATGATTGCGTAAAAATCATCTGTGCGCGCCTCCGCAAACATAGTGGACGCACTACAACGCCACGACAGCCCCAACAGTATCCTAAACGCGTTAATATATTGGACACGCAGGTCGCTGTATGTCCTCTGCGTAAAACTGGTCCAAAGGCTGCACGTGTAGAATGACTGGCAGAAAGCTTTGAAAAGAGTCACTTTTACTTGATTTGTACAACGTGCAAACCTTCGAACCAGCATGTTACATCGAACAGCCAACGACCTGCGCTCCCTCTCAATATCCATGTTGTCCCTTAGATCATCAGTGACCCAATGACCCAAGTACTTAAACTTAGTCACCCATGCTAAAGGAGTGCCACAGAGCGAGATACCCGGAACATCCGAGTAGTTTATGGCACGTGCTTTAAACATCATAAGTTCGCTCTTCTTACCATTGTACCTGAGCCCATGGGACACTGCATAGGATTCACAAATAGCCACCAGTTTCCTCAAAGCGCCAATGGATGGGCTCAGCAGCACCATGTCATCCGCATAACTAATATTATTTAAGCATACGCCAACATCATCAGCATTTAAGGCTGTTGGACATAGATCTCCCCCAAGTCTGCAGGTCCACTCCACAGCGACTAAAGTGCCCGAACTTTGATGAAGATGTGAAAACATTGTTAGATCTGCTGAAGATTGTAAGATTATTTTTGCATTGTGTAGACTCATTTTCTTTTGCATTGTATATTTTACTCATAAATTATTTCGTAACTTATGTTTAACTATGATTTTGTAAACACTCACAACAGGTTTTAAAAAAACAAGTATCCATGAAGTTTCTTGCACTTTCTTCTCCATAGGATATACTCTTTGGAACGTGCAACTACCGCGCTGGAAATGGGTCGGTGAGTGTTTTTTGTTGCAGATCAATTTGCTGCTCTTGTCGCTAGCGCGACAGTATTAGCTTCATCTATTTGACTGACAGACTTTGACTATTCAAAAGTACCTGTTACTGGCTTATTTGAATTAAAGGGATTTTTTAATTTGTATTTGTTTTAGTGCCCGAGGAGCTCGTGGCTAAAATAACAACAGCCGCACAGGTCGATCTTCAAGGTTAAGCAACGCTTGCCGAGGTTGGTCTGTGGATTGGTGACCATCTTAACATACCGAGTTTCCTCCGTGCCTCGGAAAGCACGTTAAGCTGTTGATCCCGGCTGTCATTTAGAGATCTTTGGCAGTCGTTACGGATAGTCAGAAGCCAGAAAATCTGACTCCAGTCTTGCCAAGGAGTACCGTGTTACCCAGTTAATGGGTTGTGGAGGTCTGGTAGGCAGCCGCTCCACGTAAAATACTGGTATTCAGCTAAATACGGTTTGACTGGAAGCCGACCCAAATGTAGTTGGAAAAAGGCTAGGCAGAGAGATTTGTTTTAGTGCCCCCACGACAACTGGGGCCTGAGTCTGCTATTACAATAGTGTCAGAATGGTCGATCACTGATTTTAACATTTTTGATCTTGACAAGTTTGGTAATCTACTAACATAATGGCGTCATAATGGCGTCATTATGACATTCCAATGATCAATCACTGACACGCCATTGAAAGAAAGCCATATGAATGGTAATCTCGTACATAATGACAGATTTAGTATTTACGAACTTCTCACTACTTCAGATTGCATTTAACACTAATAAATAATATGTAAAACTAAATATAAATAAAATCTGGCATGAATAAATGCTCAAATTTAGCTCGGTTTTATAATAATAGCTATACGGCATTCCTAACGCAATTCTATTACGAGACCATTGACGTTCCAGTGACCGGCCACTGACGTGCCAGTGACCGTGCGATTATAAATTTAGCAGATTACGAACTTTTAGCAAAATGACAATGGCATGACAATGGGATCGTGTCGGAATGACAAATATATAAAAATAGCAGACTCGGGCCCCTGGTCTTGTGCGTCTCGCATTCGTCGGATACTCGCGATCCTTAACAGGCCAACGGTTCACCTTGTGAGAGGCCTTCCAACGCTGTGTCTGCCGGTACGCGGACGCCACAGAAGCTGCAGAATTTTTTGGCACCATCAACTATATGTTTTGTGACTACTGCTGCTTAAGTTTGGCAATGCTCGGGCTATGTCGGTATCATTGGTTCTCCTATGTAACGAAGAACGACGTACTATTTTCAGTGCTGATTCATCATCATCTGCCTAGCCTTTTCCCAACTATATTGGGTCGTTTTCCAGTCGAACTGGATTCAGCTGAATGCCAGTATTTTACGTTGAGCGGTTGCCTACCACACCTGGGTAACACGTTACTACTTCGAAAGACTGTGTCAGATTTTCTGGCTTCTGACTGTCAGTAACGACTGCCAAATATCTCCAAATGGACGCACGGAGGGAACTCGATATGTTAACATGGTCACCCATCCAGAGACCAACCTTGGTAAGCGTTGCTTAACCTTAAAGACGACTCGTGCGGCTTTTATTATTTAGCCACGAGCTCCTCAGTTCATTTTCAGTTCTGATTCATTTACGCAAAAAACTCCGAGTAGATTCAATTTCAGAATCCAGTCTACTGCCAAGAGATTCTGGATGAATTCTAGATTCTTTTAGTTTCAAAGAAAATGTTCGGTCCAATTTGGTCAAATGAACCCCTTTATTCTTTCAACAAAAAGTACTTGCTGACCGAATCTACCAATACCTGGAAACGATAAATTTTGTAAAAATGCAGGTGTAGAGGATTTTGTAAGGTAAGCAAATACTATCGAACTTTCTGCAATCGAGGATACTTTTCTAAATTGAAAATTGGTTTTGAAAATATGATTTCTTACGTTTTCTTCTGAAACTATATAATAAATAGGCGACCAAGCAATCCTTGTTTTGCCATAAAAATAGCCTACGACCTCTTCTCAGACCTATCAAATATACACAAAAAAAAAACATAACAGTCGGTCAAGCCGTTTCGAAGGAGTTCGATAACAAACACAGTGACTCCACAAATTTATATATTAAAAAAAAATTGATAATATTGGATCTTCTACTTTAGTTTATTTTTTTATGAAAGTACGTTCTACAGCTCATTACTAGTTTTTCTAACAGTAACTATCAACGGTAATGAGTTTCAAAGCTGTAGTACTTTTGAAACTGGTAAAATTAAACAACGAAATCTGCCCAATTACTCTGGTTCCTACAAAGGTATGCAGAGACCACAAAATCAAATTATTACTTACTAGCTGACCCACGCAACTTCGTCTGCGTCACATTTTCCATTAAAACTCGGCTCCTTTTAGTCTTAGCGTGATGATATGTAGCCTATATCCTTCCTCGATACATGGGCTATCAAATACTGAAAGAATTTTTCAAATCGGACCAGTAGTTCCTGAGATTACCCCCTACATACAAACTTACAAACAAATGTTACCTCTTTAAAATATTATAGTATAGAAAAAGCGTTCAAATGTAAGTCGTAATTTGCGCTTGGAGCAGACCTATCAATTATTTATTGACTTACTTTACCTCGCAAGGAAAAACTGCTTACATGCTTTCACCAACAGAGAGTCAATCGAAAAAGACACGGAGGGAAAAAAATATAAAAAACAAAGTGCGAGTCGGACTTGCTTTCGGTTGTTTATCATTATCAATAAAAAGGGGAAAAAAAAGAGTTTGTTATATGGGAGCCCCCTCAAATTATCAATGAAAAGGGAAAAAAAAGAGTTTGTTACATGGGAGCCCCCTCATTTTTTTTTTTTTTTTTAGTAGTTATTGTTATGGCGGCAACAGAATTACATCATAGCTGTGAAAATTTCAATTGTCTAGCTATCGCGGTTCTTGAGATACAGCCTGGTAACACACAGATGGAAAGACAGACGGCGAAGTCTTAGTAATAGGGTCCCGCTTTTACCCTTTGGGAATAGAACCCTAAAAATTCCTTCATTGCCTTTTGTGTTCCGGAGTCACGGTATCTCTTTCGAATAGTCCCGCGACTCCGGCAGGCGTCGGCCCTTTCGGCCCCTCTGGGTGCTGACTCTCTTTGAGGCGTGCGTGGAACACTAACGCGCCGTCGACACGGCCTGTCGTCATGAGACGGACGGACGGACGGCGAGCCACCCATAGCTCGCCGTCCACAGGCCCGCGCCTACGGTGGCCGGAGGTCACCAGGTGGCCTCCGACGTCCGCGGCGTCTACCACTGCGGCCAGGACGAGAGGATCTCTCCCTCTCCCACTCCGCCACCTCTTTCGCTAGCATGACTGCTTCGCAGAAGGAGGTGGCGGCGTCCCATTCCGTCTTGCTCTGGATCATGGTTTGGACCAGGGCCAAACGCGAGAGGTCGCCGCCAATCGCCGCTTCGAGGACACGGCGGTGCTCCGCCCGCGCGGGGCACACCTGTACAGTGTGCTCCACCGTGTCCTCCGGTCGATCCTCGCAGTGGTGACACCCGGGCGTTTCCTCCCGCCCGATTCGGTGCAGGTACCTCCCGAAACATCCATGTCCGATGAGGACCTGCGTCAAGCGGAAGTTGAGGACGCCGTGGCGCCTCTCTAGCCACTCCTCAAAGAGTGGAAAGGCATCCTTACACTCTTTCTTGGTAAAGACGTAAACCTATTTGATGAAAACGAAGTCCGCTCCGCTTAGCCATTTCAAAAACTTGTCAAATGTAAAAAAATAGAATTTATTTTTACAGTTTGCAACTATCTTGCAAATGCAAACGCTCCCATAAAATACAAGAACCGCCTGGTCAAACAGGACTCAATCTTATTCCAAGGCAGGAAGGTCGTAAAATTTACCATTCGCGAATTCTCAGTGATGATCCGTCATGCGCCATCAAAGTTTTATAGCCCGTATGTTTGTATGTTAAGTTGTAAACTCAGAAACGTTTGCATGTTAATGTGAAAGATTGTGGTTAGTTACTTTGTTGCGTTTTACGTCAGTCAGTGTGTTTTGATTTGCGGTTGGAAGTGGAATTTGATTGTACTCGGTAGGACTAAAAGTATTGATCGTAAATCAGTTTGTAACGTTGTATTGGATACTCGTAAACTTCCAATAACAGATTGCTGACTTTACATTGAACTCTTGACCTCACACGTGTGAGTTACGCCAATATTAAAACCATGTCTAGCTTTTGCACGCGACTTCAATTAAGCGCAATTATGGTTTTTCCTGTTGCCGAAAGAATTTCTGTAAATCCTTGCCTACACTCCTTAGGAACCTAGATGACCGAATTTTAGCTTTCTAAGACCAGTAGTACCCTGTGAATCCAATACACTGTAACTACGAAACACAGGTTTTGAGAAAACGAGCAAATACCTTTTTTTTTGTTTTTAGAGGATTACCTTCATGTTTCCTTTGGAAAGTTTTAAGTGTTTGGTATCAATAAAAAGGTAATTTTATAAGGTATTCAGCCATATTAATTAAAAATATATTTTACCGCAAATACAATGATTTAAAATGGATAACTTGTATTGCCGCGATAGTCATCAAAAGCGAACGAAGAGTTTGTTAGGGTAATACACTGTATTTTAGAGTTACAGTGTATTGACCTGTTAAATCAGTGTTCTTTTTACTGGTTCAAACAGTGTTTCTCAGAAAGTTTAGTTTGTTTTGTATCGAAAGTTCAAGTAAAAATTATAATATACAAATTAAATTGACAGTTTAGTAATTTTATTTAAAAAAAAATGCAATAAAACAAACAAGTTTATTAATATCTATACTAGTCTATACTATATAAAATATATAATATACTAAATATTACAAAGAGGTAAAATTTGTTTGTAAGTTTGTATGTAGGGGGTAATCTCTGAAACTACTGGTCCGATTTGAAAAATTCTTTCAGTATTATTTAGCCCATGTATCGAGGAAGGGTATAAGCTACATGTCATCACCTTAACCCTAAAAGGAGCAGAGCATTAATGGTAAATGTGACGCAGACGAAGTTGCGTGGGTCAGATAGTCTATACTAATATTATAAAGAGGTAAAATTGTTTGTAAGTTTGTAAGTTTGTAAGTTTGTATGTAGGGGGTAATCTCAGGAACTACTGGTCCGATTTGAAAAATTCTTTCAGTGTTAGATAGCCCATTTATTGAGGAATGCTATAGGCTATATATTATAAAGATATCATGCATATTAGCCAAACTATCTCAATTTTTGTCTATCCAGGCGGAAAAAAATAGCTCTTACAACAGAGTTATTTGCGTGCGCTGCCTTAACAGTTGTATATAATTGATAACAATGTATGGCAACCTGGTCCGCTTTGAATAGTTCTACAAAAAAGTCCGCGGCACCATATTTCTATCTTTTATATTTTAGCAGATATAGTAGCTTTTATGTGTTAAAAAAAGTATTTTTCGATGTACTTATCTTTGAACGATTTTTTAAACAACAAAATATTAAACCTTATCGAAAACAATGTTATGATGATCATAAGAACATCATAGAGATACGATTTGCTCAAAACAGTATGTCAATTGGTTGAATAGTTTCGAAGATAATATAAAATTACTAAATCGCAAAACGCCGCCCGCGCCGTCCATTCACGAACCGCATTAGAACATGCTTTGTGCAATTACGTAATTTTTCTGAATCGTGGTGTTATGATTTTCCGCGGATTAATGACCCTCTCCAGTTATTATTTAACTTTTGTCGTTAGGTAGGTGAGTTGTACGTAGTTGGTTGAATGTTGTTGGTCTATTGTTTTGGTTGCTCGGTTTCTCAAAACACAATTACAATATTACTTCGTTCTCGTTCTTCGAGTTCGAAGCCTGCTGTGATATTTCTGTTTTTGGGATATCGGACAGTTTCAGCGATTGTTTATCATGCCTAAAAGGAAATCTCAACTTTTCCGTCAGACATCCCAGACATGAGACAAAAGCAGCTCGAGTACGCCGTACGGCAGAGTCTGCTCTTGATAATCATCTGCGCCTCTCGAGGAATAGAGAAAATATTTCGCAAGCACGCGCTGGGAAATCTAGCTCCGAGCGTTCATAGCGGCTTGCTAACCAAAGCTGGAGAACATCGCAGGTCCGTGCTCGGGAATCTAGCGCTGAACGTGCACAGCGTCTCAGTGATTTAAAGCAGCATGTCTCTTCAACAAGGGATAGGGAGTCTAGCGCTGAGCGCTCGCAGCGGCTCGCTAGCCTAGCTACATACATATGCAATAAAAACAAAACCCTCCTTTTGGCAGCCAGGAAATAAATCATAGCACTCAATACTAACCGAACCACACTCATCATTTCATCAGAAGTTAAAATGTTTACCGCCCAACGAAGTGGGCAGGGGTCAGCTAGTATTTAATAAACTTGTTTGTTTTATTCCAAGTTTAATAATTTCTGTCGGTGTCACTAGTTGCAAGCGGTTGGCTGGTATAGATAGTAGTAGGGACGACCATGTCCTTTTCTTGACGAAGACTAGGTTGTTGTTCTATAACAGCGTTTGTAGTTATTTGAACACAATCATGATTTACTTGCGATTCAATGTAGTTGAAGTTATTACGAACCGTTTCGGAGGTTGGTAAACATCTGAGTAATTGAAGACGTAATTACAGTTAATAATTCAGTATAGTCTCCTTTACCTATTTCTTCACAAAAGCTTGGGCACTCTGATTCACTTAATGGTATTAAAGTAGGGCTAATATCGCGAGAGTCTACATTTAAGTCCATGCAATCATTATAAGGTACACAGAGACTTGGAGGATCCGTGATAGAAGTATCATTTTCTTTTTGAAAATGTTTATTTAAATCAGACACCTTTGTAGCACTATTTGAGTTATTATAATGTTGCACATTGCTTTGTGATAACTTTATCAACAATTTATTACGATAACCACTCATTTTAACAACTTTTAATCGAATAAATTGATAAATTCACAAATTACTCCAGAAACCAACAAAATTATCTTATAAACAACAACTGACAGCCCCGCGCGTAAACAAACGTGGGTGCTTCAAACTGTGTACTTACTCCGTTAAATCGACCAATAACGATCGAGACTGTCGATAATCCGCGTTCTGATTGGCGCGCCTGCCATCGCACGACAGTTTTGACTAAACACTGTATCTTGGAACGAGCGAGGATTATTTTGGCATTCCACTGCATCTTCGATTACCGTGTTTTGCTATTTTAGGACTTCAGTTTTAGTTACATACAGTGTACTTTGGATTACGATATCTCAGTTTTTCATGCATAAGGACTAAAATATATGAATGCAGGACCATGTAAAAGGCAAAGAGAAATCGAATGGACGTTGTTAATTCGAAACACTGTAACTGCAGATACAGTGTATTGGATTCACAGGGTACAGTAGTCATGGGCTTGTGTCCTGAAAAAATCTAATTAGTCCGTCTGTTAGATTATCAAAAAATATTTGACCCGTGTTTTTTATTTTGTTACGGGAACCAAAATTGACGAAGTTACGACGCTTTTAAAATTCTCAAAACATCACACTTTCGCATAATTTTTAGAGAGTCGTGACGTCACGAGCCCCCACTCCCGAGTTTTGATGCGTTGTATCTTTGTCAATATTCATTGTTTTATAAAAACACGAACGTTCAAATACTCGCGCCACGAACGTTTGAATATTCGCGCCAACCGCGCGCTCTCGTGGTAATCCGCTGTGCTTCGTCCTCGGTCGGCCCCCGCCACGCCGCCCGCGTCCCGCGCACAAGGACAGTGGCATGTGGTCTCGCGCCGCCTACGGTTCGTTCGCGTAAAAACGGCAAAATCTAGGTAAAGTGAAACATGGAACTGAAGGATGAATACACGTTAAGACTATCTCTAAGATGCATATTTTCACTCCATTTAAACAAGAGTTTTTTTTTTTATACAAAACGGGGAAACTCTTGGCCTAAATCTCACCTGATGGAAAGTGATGATTAGGCCGAAGATGGAAGCGATTTTCACCCGGAATCCTCTTACACAGAGGAACTGGCTATCATACCTCTAACTGCCGGAACACAACAATACTGTTAACATTGTTGTTATGGCTACAGACTTAGACATGATGGTGGTAGCTTGCCAGGCGGACTTAGAACAAGTCCTACCACCAACCAAACCGAGCAAAAAATTTGCCCCCGCTGGGAATCGAACCCGGGACCTCTGGGTCTGAATCAGGTGGTATAACCACGAGACCACGGAGGCGGTTAGTGTCACCTGTTTAGCACCACCCAGGGACCACGTGTAGGGATTCGCTGAAGGGTATTCTCCTACGGACGCGGGTGACTCGGCCCCCAAGTTTACGATTTAGAGCCAATTAGTTTTAGTTTTCTGGATTGTCAGAAGCCAGAAAATCAGACTCCAGTCTGTCAAGGAGTACTGTGTAACCCATTATGGGTTGTGGAGGTCTGGTAGGCAGCCACTTCGCTAACCAGATTATGATTTAATATCGAGTTTCTTAATAAGGATATGAACCACTATAAAACAAGTTTACTCACTTACTTTACAGCCCGAACCCTACATTAAAATAGTTTTAATTGAAAAGGCAATTAATAGCAGTATTCATTGCAACAGTTAAACCAAAATTAAACACGACAAAAACAATATTTGTCCAACATTGTGGCTTAAATAGGTTTTGTGTTATCCAACATAACTGCTTCATACCGCTTCAAACTGGTTTTATCTAAATTAATTCGGTTTCAACTGGTATTATGCGGTTTTCGATACGTATTGTAATTTTGTAATCAATGCGTGAACTAATGGAGTCGGTGTAAAGCTATGGTTGGCGTGAATCTGGCTTTCATTGACGATTTGATTAAATTGTCAATAGGAACGTTTGAAGGATAGGTCCTTAGGGGTTTGTGTCTCATTTTAAGTAATCTGTCAGGCTAAGGATGCCTTTCCACCAGAGATGTGCTATGCAGCTATGATGCGAGAATGTGAAAGCTAAGCTACGAAACTGTGTGACCGTTTCCACTGATGCTAAGCTATGTAGCGGAGCGAGTAAGACGTGCTATAAAAAAGCGCCGCCGCAAGGTAGCTGTGCGAGGAAAATGCGCAGCTCGCCCATTGTAGAAACATGCATCATTCTATACAAAAAACGTACATAGCTTGGTTGAATTTGTTTCTACCAGTGCTATGCTATGTGGACCAATGAATATGATTCATGGATATCAAACGCATCCATAGCAGCTTTGCATAGTACATCTCTGGCGGAAAAATAGCCTGATGCATGGGTTCTTAGCAAAGTGTAATTCTCTTAATTCTAAATGTATCCCGGGATGGTGGGATTAACATAATCCATTCAGTCATTGTCGGCTGTCACTAAGGTATCGCATTGGTCCGATAGCTCTGATTTCCAAATGCTTTCTTTCTTAGAATAGTTATTAAGAAAGTTTAAAACAATAAATTGTTTTCTTTCTACTTTTCCCATTTCTGTAATTTATTTATTTTATTTCAATAACTCTCTGCACTCACAGTAAAAACCAACACGTACAGAGAGTCAAAAAAAGTCACTGAAATAATCAAAAACAATTATAAAAAATGGTAAAAATAATCAAAATAATTTATCGCCAATAGTTCTTCTATAATAAACGAGTCCACTAAACCACACAAACGCATTTCATATTTTATTTCCATATTCTGAAATAGTACTGCTCCAACCGGGGATTGTCCTTGGGAATACTTTCACAGTGCATACAGGGATAATCGCCGGTTGGTGCCCCATTACATTTGAAATGGCTAACGGGGCCTCTGCGAGTTGGTTTCGGCCCCTCATACGCCTACCAAAGTACCGGGTCTCCAGGGACCCGAGAAAGAAAACAAAAAGTCAAAATAATTAAAAATAATCAAAACACACATGTTCAAATCATTACATATAATATAACAAAGTCCTCCAAAAAAACTAGTTGTGACAGACGACAGACACCAGTGTGATCCCATAAGGGTTTAGTTTTTTGTTCAAACCCTAAAAAAACACAAACGAAAATTCAGTCTATAATTATTTAGACCATCCGTCGGTGTCATTATGTGCAAAAAAACATGTTTTCTCACTTGTTAATGGGTCACTTTTAGGCTATATTCTGTGGCTCAACCCGGGCGAAAAGTTTTGAATTCTCCTGAATAAAAAGTTCCGAAACGTACGGAGCTATGTTTGCTAGTTTTTATTTATTCCCTTGGTATATTTTGTAGTGTAGTTATATTTTAAAACTGACTTATGCCCGTGGCTTCGATCGCTCGACGAATTAAATCCTAAAAACATCGTCGAGAACCATACTTTATCCATTGGTGAAAACAGCAAGAAAATCGGTGCAGCAGTTGTAGAGTTTATCGCGAACAGACAGACATACGCGGTGGAGGACTTTGTTGTATAATACATGTCGGAGACGGATATTAGTACCGACCGATAACGAAACGAAGCACGAGTTCCGGTAGTTGGCAGCACCGTCGCCATCTGACAACTAACTTTGTGCTACAACAGAGCCTACCTAGTGGAGGGATGTCGGACCAAGACTCAATTTCCATTGGGTCATCTTCGAGACAAGTTCTCCACAAAGCTAGGAACTCTTCCTCACGTTTCGTTGTACGGTGCGATTTAATTTGTGATTTGTGTTCAGTATTAAATTGTGTTATGTAATTCGTTGTCTCATTGCTCGATTACCCATTTCATAAGCCCACTATATCGGATGATGATGCTAATAATGCGGCCTCTCCGTCATACATATGTAGTGATTACGTCGGCTAAACAGAAATATGAACCTCCACAACCATTAACTGGGTAACACGGTACTCCTTGGCAAGACTGGTGTCAGATTTTCTGGCTTCTGACTATCCGTAACGACTACTAAAGATCTACAAATGACAGCCAGGACCAACAGCTTAACGTGCTTTCCGAGGCACGGAGGAAACTCGGCATGTTAAGATGGTCACCCACAGACCAACCTCGGCAAGCGTTATTTAACCTTGAAGATCGACCTGTGCGGTTGTTATTATTTAGCCAAAAGCTCCTCTGGTCCGTCAAATTTAGTTAAATAGGGACGTTTAAAACTACTAAAATTAAATTTATACTCTAGAAAATGATGGCAAACGATCGTATATAATTAGAAATAGATTCAGCCACACATACCAACTATTACGAATATTATGATTCACGAACCTAATATCACTAAATTTATTCCCTCTCGATCTAGTCTAAAAGCACCGCATAGTTCTCGCGTTTCCCTCATAATATTAAATCAACATGTCCGAATTTACACCGTCGTATATTTAACTGTATCGTTTGGGTGTTATTGAAATTACGCTACGTTAGCATTATGCTGATCCCTCACGATCGATGAGTTGCTTTACGATATTGCGAAATACGCGTCGAATTTAGAATTTGGCGTGTTACGGTGAGGTGTGATTGAGGAAAGGTAGCGAGCGATTGGTATATATTTTTGTTATCGAATAATTAGTTTGAAGTGGTGTTTGTTATTAAATTAATTTGTTTGTGTTCTCGAAAAGGTTATTAAAAATTTTCAGGAATATAAAGTTGTATGAGTGATGGTAGGTTTTATTGGCCTTAACGTCTAAATATAAACTGTAAGTACCTAAATGTGAGTGCAAATGGGATTGTGTCCTGAAAAAATCTAATTAGTCCGTCAGTTAGATTATCAAAAAATATTTGACCCGTGTTTTTTCTTTTGTTACGGGAACCAAAATCGACGAAGTTACGACGCTTTTAAAATTCTCAATACGTCACACCTTCGCATAATTTTTACTGAGTCGTGACGTCACAGATAAAACGCATCAAAACACGCGAGGGGGGCCTCGCGTGTTTTGATGCGTTTTATCTGTGTCAATATTCATTGATTTACAAAAACAAAAAAATACGTGTCCATTATTTTTCAATACTCTCTGACGGACTAAATAGTTTTGCAATTTGTGGATGGTGGAATCTAGCCTATTCTACTAATTTTAATTAAAAACAACGTTCACATTCGCATGTCAGTCGCAAACCATCAAAGAAGCCTAATTTTTACATTTTGTCAGATTGCGATTGAGATGCGAATGAATATATTGTTTTAAAGTAGGTACCTAAGTAGTTTAAGCTAGTTTCCATCATCAATAAATTGCAAATCTATTTAGTCCGTCAGTTATAGTATTGAAAAAGAATGGACACGTATTTTTTGTTTTTGTAAATCAGTGAATACTAAAAATGATAAAATGCATCAAAACTCGGGAGTGGGGGCCCATGACGTCAGAATGCACTAAAAGTCTCACGTCATCACATAACCATCTTTGGCTGTTTGATTGAATGCCTAAGTCGTACTCGCACATTTTTCATCTCTACTACATATTATAAAACAAAGTCTTCCGCTGCGTCTGTCTGTCTGTCTGTTCGCTAAGAACTACTGCACCGATTTGCATGCTGTTTTCACAAATGGATAGAGTGGTTCTCAAGGAAGGTTTTCTATACTTATATTATAAAGAGGTAACATTTGTTTGTAAGTTTGTATGTAGGGGGTAATCTCAGGAACTACTGGTCCGATTTGAAAAATTCTTTCAGTATAAGATAGCCCATGTATCGAGGAAGGATATAGGCTACACATCATCACGCTAAGACTAAAAGGAGCCGAGCATTAATGGAATATGTGACGCAGACGCAGTTGCGTGGGTCAGCTAGTAGTAAATAACTTGTCAAGTGAGCGGAGCTGAAGCGAAGCAGCTAGTTTTAAATAAAAATAGTCATTTTTTTTGTTTCAATTAAGCCCTTAAAAGGCACTATTGAACGTCATCTTTAAATTTCAAATTACACAATATATAAAAGTGAATCTACTGCCCATTCGGAAAGGTAGATTCTGATGCAGAAGAATGGACAAAAAACCCTCTACTAAAAAAAAAAATCTCTGCAAATCTCTTTCCTCTTGTACCACACAGCCCACTAATAGTTTTGATCTGTTGATAGCGTTACGAGCTCACATCAGCCAGTTTTAAGTGTCGATAGGGATTCGATGCGTCCACCATCTGAACATCGTAGTTTATGATACCAGAGGTCACCGGTAGGGTTGTAACGGGTCTCTATTTATATATTTATTTTTTCAAATTCAAACTCAAGCATTTATTTCATTTATCAATTAACAGGCACTTTTGAGGGGGTCCCCTATGTTGTTTCGAACGCCGCTGTCACGACACACGCTGTTGCGAATTAGTTTTCTACTAATTAGTACCTACTCATAGAAAAAAATGTACAATTGAGGTACTAATATTTTGATTGTTACTTTCTTAATAATAATTTGAAATGATGATGTTGACACCGAATTTGTTGACTTTATTTAATTACTGCTTAAATATTTTTCTGTACACTTTATGACTAAACTAGCTGACCCGCGCAACTTCGTCTGCGTCACATTTTCCAATAATTCTGCGCTCCGTTTTGACTTAGCTTAATGATATAGCATATAGCCTTCCTCGATAAATGGGCTATCTAACACTGAAAGTTCCTGAGATTAGCGTGCTCAACCAAACAAAAAAAAACAAACTCTTCTGCTTTATAACATTATAACTCAGAGGTTCTCAGATTTTGTTGTGCAAGGCGTAGCGAAAGTTCGACACTCGACTCTCGTGCGCGTACCTGAGAGTTTCTCTGATTTTGTTCAGCAAGGCGTTGTGAACGTTTAGGTGAAGATTCTCCCATACGGCGTATTCTTGCTGCCCGTGCTTGAGAACTATGTTTAGTAAGTTGAGACCTGGCTCTCTTAGGCATTTTCAAATGTTTAAGAAAATGTTAATAGCGTGTAATATTCTAGCTCTGAAAAGAACTATTGTGTAGCCCTGAAAAGAACTGTTGGTTAGCCCTGAAAAGAACTGTTGGTTAGCCCTGGAAAGAACTGTTGGTTAGCCCTGAAAAGAACTGTTGTTTGGCTCTGAGAAGAACTGTTGTTTAGCTCTGAGAAGAACTTTTGCGTAGGTGTAGTTTTAAGAACGAAATCTAAAGAAAATCGCACGAAAATTATTAGACTTCGCGCGCGACCGCTGCGTAGGGAGCCGACCTGGCGGCTGTGCCGCGCGGGTACCTTACTCATAGATCTAAACTCCCCTCCCGCACGCGCACCCCGCCTCGGTGACGTCCACTTCGCAACGGGCCGTGAAGCAGAAATCGTAATATTTTAATTTCGCCATAACTTCAAAACAAAACGTTCGATTTTAATCATTCAAAGACCAAATATTATCTACATAAACTGTACTTAGTGATGAAATACTTTATTTTGATAAAGATTAATAGCATGAGTAAAATAAACGCGTTTAAATGTAGTCCAAAAAAAAACAAGATTTTTAAATTAAAAAAATGGTTGTTGTGCCTCACTCGACATAGATAGGTATAGTGTGTTGTGGACTTTTTTGTAGATATTTATAAGATCTACAATTAATTAGAACAATGTATGATTCTATCTTTTATAGTTTAGGCAGCGTACACAAAATAAGTAACTTTTCTGGTTGATTTTTACACCTTGTGTCCGAAAAACCCAAATATCTTACGGAACCCTATTTTTTTCCAAAATAAAATATAGCCTATGTTACTCGTGGATAAAGTAGCTTTCGAATGGTGAAAGAATTTTTAAAATCGGTCCAGTAGTTTTTGAGCCTATTCATTACAATCAAACAAACAAACAAACAAAGTTTTCCTCTTTATAATCGAAAAAAAAAAAAAAGAAAAAGAAAAAAATCACAAGCATTCGAGCGTATGAGGCAGTTAAAATGTTTATTTATTTATTTAACAATTTATGTACACACACGTAAATATAAAAAAAAGGAAACAGAAAAGTAGGTACAAAGGTGATGGTGAGGTGTTTTTCGAAACAGCGTCTTTCGCGACTACTTCATTCGAGCTCATGAGCTTTCGAACCTGTAAGGCAGTGGAAAAATATTTCGCAACAGCGTGTGTCGCAACAGCGGCGTTCGAAACAACATAGAGGACCCCAAAATATAATATATTTAAAATACATATCTATGGAGAAGAACGTGCAAGTGCATCCGCTACTGGATCCCTTTTTAAGGATGGGAAATCAACAAACGACTCTTCCCGCTCTGGGTGGAGCAGAAGGGAGTGTCAGACTCTTACTGAAACCCATCTGTGTTCCTCTTTTTGTCCTTTGCGTTCCAGGGCCGCGATGACTCCTTCGAACAATTCATGTCCTTTGCGTTCCAGGGTCGCGGTGACTCCTTCGAACAATTAATCCTTTGCGTTCCAGGGCCGCGGTGACTCCTTCGAACAATTAATGTTCTTTGCGTTCCAGGGCCGCGGTGACTCCTTCGAACAAATTCCGCAACCCTGAACCACTGGCACCCCTAGTTAGCAGTACTCTAGGTGCCGTCAATAAAATGTACCCCTTAATACTTGATAGTGGACTAAATAGTTATGGTTTGAGAACCCTTAGGTAGTGGGTAGTTTTATGACAGCTGTGTGGTAAGGTCGTTAAAGTTAAGTCTTGTGTACATGAAGAGTCAGTAGGTTTGTGGACAAAACTTTTAACTCGGTCATATTTTTTTGTGATTTACTTTTGTTATTTATTTGGATTACATAATATAAACAATTAAAAATGATAAAATTAGTCAGCTAGTGAAACAATAAAAATGTTTCTTTCTTTATATATATGATCCTTTGACGCCATCTTTTTAGCTTAGTTACAAGCTACAAGCTCAACTAATCTAAATTCTCTAATCTTTTTGTTGATGGGCATTTAATTCACCTATCTCAGTCGAAAAAAAATCCTTTGAAAGTTTAAAAAAAAAATATTATGAGATATTTTTCTAACAAACAAAAAAGTTACTTTCCCAGAAATCTAACAACAGCTTTTCCTCTATCGTTCATTATGTTAATGTAAAATAAAGGGCTTCACTCACTGCCGACGTGCCCCTTCACAAGAATGAAAATATCGAGCTCAAGCAAACACGAGTCTGGTTGAGTATCACTTGTAGTTACGGGTGGGATCTTATTTATTTGGGCAGAGCCTTTATTTGATTCGGGGCGTAAGTTGATTTACAAGTAGTTTCGGGATAGGAAATGGTGGTGATCGACAGATGGGCTGCTGGAATATTGGGTTGTAAAATGGCATGATATTTTTAATGCCTTTTTTTGTGATGTTTTTGGCAGTCAGTGGTAATTATACTTTCTATTAGTCATAGAATTTGTGTTATCGGATAAAAACTTCTGGAGATTACAGAGGAAACCAACAAAATTCGCTTTATTTTAACTAATTATAACCACCCCAGTGATCACCATCAAGGTAGGAACACTTTTCTCCGAGTGTCCGTGGAGTTTCTTAGACGTTATTCTCCATAGAGATCTACGCTTTGGTACGTGCAAAATAGCTTCATGATTTTGACTGCCCGACCACATTTCAAAAGTACCTCTAAATGGTTTATTTTAAAGATATGCTTTGAATCTTTGCTTTTTTAAAAACACAACGAAATCCTCTAGAAATTACCTTCTGCTTTACCTTTTCATCGTATTAACTTTAATCAGTAAGAGATGGCTGAAGGCTATAACCACTTCATATCATGTTATCATATGATGTTTTATTATTCAATGGGCTCTTGACTACAGTCACGCCTGATGGAAAGCGATGGATGAGATCCATGATGGAGCGAGCTTACCCAGAAGATGCCTGTTCACTCTTGCTTTGAAGGCACACGGGTCATATGTGGTTATTTTCATTTGTATACAACAAAAATAAAAAACTTTTTACAAAAAAATACAACCGACTTCCAAAAAAAAAACACTACAAAGTAAAAAATAACTTTAATTTCGGAAGTCGGTGTTTTTGTTAGTTTCTTCGTATTTTGACACCGACTTCCGAAATTACAGTTATTTTTTACTTTGTAGTGTTTTTTTTTTGGAAGTCGGTTGTATTTTTTTGTAAAAAGTTTTTTATTTTTCACTTTTTAGTGGTGCCCTACACCTAACAACACCACTCCAAAATCGCAGAAAAGCAAAATACGCAATTTCGATCATCAAAGAATCATCTAAATAGTCAAATTCCAGCTATTTCGATTTAAAATCCAAAGTTCGTAACCGATTTTGATATGATTTAAATGGGACCAATCTGCAAGTATATCCTTTCAGATAAAACAAAAATTTTTCAAATCGGTTCATAATTGTCGGAGATATGAGGTAACAAACATAAAAAAAAAAAAAAAAAAAAAACATACAACCGAATTGATAACCTCCTCCTTTTTGGGAAGTCGGTTAAAAAAGGCAAGTTCATTCTTCCTCAATAAAATAATTCACAGCCTGACTAGTTGGAGAATATTCCTATCTTTCCATATTCATCGCCCCAACTCAAGAGCTCATCCAAGTAACAAAGATCAATGCAAGAACTAAGAAGCCATTCCTAATCCGAAGATTATATCCACTTGAAGTGGTTTCATCTAAAACAGGCTCCATGAGCCTTCAGAAACCTGGATAAAACTGTTTTTGTATTGGCTTATCATCATAGTTTTATCTGGCAGCCATTTTGAATAAATTGCGCGAATTATTTTATAAGGGCGTCGGTAGGATCACTTGACCTAGGAAAAATATTTTGTATTTTACATTTTTGCTGCGGAGCGGTTATAACCTGGGAGTCTTTAAGTCAAGAGTGAATAGGTTACTTCTAGGCAAGCGTGCTCCATATTAGACCGCATCTTCGCTTACCACCAGGTAAGATAGTGTTCAAACGTATGCCTATAAAAAAAAAAACGTGGGACCTAATGATTGAATTATGTCGTTTTAACCTAAATTGAGTTTCCGTTTGGATTTCAAAATTGGAAGGCTAAAAATATCAACTGAAAAATCTACAGATTGGAAGAATCATAATTATGGCCAAATAGAATTTATGTACAAAAAAAATGGACATCAATATCCTGTTAACAAATATTTAATTCGACTGCCTATCTTTTTATGAGATCTTTTTTCAATTATTTCATGTAAACCTTTACTACTAGTTTTAATTAAACGCAGATTAAACCGAGTTTATAAAATAAGTAACTGTGATCTGTTTTTATTTTGATGATACCCCAGTCCCGTTCTTTTATGCCCCTGTTATTAGTATTAATAAAAACTTTAGGTATTTTAGAAACATGGCTGTTTGTAGAACATGAGCAAACCGCTTTCTTCTTTTTCTTTTCGAGTTGATGGTGAGTTGGTGACCCTTAAATAATTTGTGCCTAGTAGGTGGCTACGTTCACAGGCAGCGGCATCAGTGGCAAACCGCTTTAATTTCAAAAGATATTGAATTGTAAATGTGCCCATTTTTATAAAAAAAAAAAAAAAAAACAAAATATTAATTTCAACGTACTTCTAAAATGAAAAATAGCACAAATAAACTCTTTCCTTGAACCGTGACTAAATACGCTCGTTACATAACTCCAACAGAAACAAAATGCCAAAACGTGTCGCTTCCTCATCAAGTAAAATTAATTAAGAAAGGTTTGCAAAATCAAAACGCTGCGAAGTTATTTATTTAGAGAAAAAAAAATTGTTTACCATTGCTGTCTGTTTTTAAATGCTAACAAATTAAAAAGAAGGGATTACTTTGTTTGTTTTGGATTTCGGTGTCAGCTGTTTTGTTAGTACGGTGGTTAAATTGTTAGGTTAATGTTGTGTGTGTTTTTATGTTAGTTGAAATATTAAATCAAGGTACTTTTTCTTAAGACCCTAATATTGCTGTTATTGTACATACGGTATACCTGTAATAGGCTTACAAACTGGTACTGATATTTTAGTCTTATACATTTATAGCGTTGAGTGTATAGTTTTCGTGTTCCAATTAGTCAACAAAATACCTGTTAAAATGTGTCGCAACCTCATCAGTTAAATTACTTAATTAATACAGGTCGGCAAAATCAAAACACTACAAAGTTATAAATTTAACTGTGTTGTGGGGGCCGAGTCACCCGAGTCCGCAGGAGAATACTCTTCAGCGAATCCCTACACGTGGTCCCCGGGTGGTGCTAAACAGGTGACACTAACCGCCTCTGTGGTCTCGTGGTTATATCACCTGATTCAGACCCAGAGGTCCCGGGTTCGATTCCCAGCGGGGGCAAATTTTTTGCTCGGTTTGGTTGGTGGTAGGACTTGTTCTAAGTCCGCCTGGCAAGCTACCACCATCATATCTAAGTCTGTCGCCATAACAACAATGTTAACAGCATTGTTGTGTTCCGGCAGATAGAGGTATGATAGCCAGTCCCTCTGTGTAAGAGGATTCCGGGTGAAACTCGCTTCCATTTTCGGCCTAATCATCACTTTCCATCAGGTGAGATTTGGGCCAAGAGTTTCCCCGGAATGAATAATAAAAAAAAACTAACTAACTAAATTTAACCGCAGATATAAGAACTAAATCATTCAAATATTCAATTTAAATCAGTTAAAAATATTGCTTATTAATCTCTAAAAATGTCGATGTTATCAGCGTTTAAAATCAGTAAATATTATAAAACAAAGTCCTCCGCCGCGTCTGTCTGTCTGTTTGCGATAAACTCAAAAACTACTGCACCGATTTACTTGCTGTTTTCACCAATGGATAGAGTGGCTTCCGAGGAACGTTTTACTATATAATTTGTCGAGCGGGCGAAGCCACGGCATCAGCTAGTCTGTGATATACAGAGACAGCCCAATTGCGTGTGACGTCACTTTCAAGTCCAGCCATATTGAATTTAAGTCGTCCAGTACAAACGGCATTTTGTGTGACAAGGATAGAATAATAACTTCAAGAGCGTATAACTTCTCTATTTTTCTACCATTTTTATTTAGGTTTTCACCATTCGTTCATTCACTCTTTATAAGTTACAGAAAAAATAGATGAAGAAACATTACACTGGGTGGCACAATGGGCGGCCTTATCGCTAAGAACGATCTGTAAAAGACAAACTTTAGATGGATTTTAAAGAAAAAGGAAAAACAGTACTCTGGGTAGTGTTACGTGTATGATTTGTACCTGTAATAGTAAACATCAACTTTTCCGGCAGATAAGCCTGTTTTCCTGAGAACTTCTTCCCATTGCCAACCTTTGGGTAAGGCAGAATAAATACATAAAAGATAAAAAAATACAATTATTATTTTGAAAAAAAAGCATAGAACCCAAGCAAAAACGGTCAAAGAGTAAGGTAGTCGTCATGTATTTTTTTTTAGGGATGGGAAGTCATCCAATGACTCCTCCCACTCTGGATGTAGCGGGAGGGAGTGTCAGACTTCTACTGACTAAAACCCATCCATGTTCCTTCATTGCCCTTTGTATTCCGGAGCCACGGTGTCTCTTGCGAATAATCCCGCGACTCCGGCAGGCGTCGGCCCTTTCGGGCCCCTCTGTGTGCTGAATCTCTTTGAGGCGCGCGTGGAACACTAACGCGCCGTCGACACGGCCTGTCGTCACTAGACGGACGGACGGCGAGCCACCCATAGCTCGCCGTCCACAGGCCCGCGCCTACGGTGGCCGGAGGTCACCAGGTGGCCTCTGACGCCCGCGGCGTCCACCACGGCGGCTGGGACGGGAGGTTCTCCTCTCCCTCTCCGCCAGCTCCTTCGCTAGCATGACTGCTTCGCAGAAGGAGGCAACGGCGTCCCATTCCGTCTCGCTCTGGAGTCCGGACCATGGCTTGGACCAGGGCCGGACGTGAGAGGTCGCCGCCGATCGCCGCTTCGAGGACACGGCGGTGCCCCACCCAAGCGCGGCACACCTGCACAGTGTGCTCCACCGTGTCCTCCGGACGATCCCCGCAGTGGTGACACCCGGGCGTTTCCTCCCGCCCGATTCGGTGCAGGAACCTCTCGAAACATCCATGTCCGGTGAGGACCTGCGTCAGGCGGAAGGTGAGGACACCGTGGCGCCTCTCAAGCCAAGTCGTCATGTACCCTGTTCTTGGATTCTGCAATCTGTAGAGTGTGTATTTTGTTGAGTGTGTATTTTGTTTTATAGTATCATAGAAACATAGTGTTCTAGCTGTTATTTTTTATATTTTTTGTTTTGTGTCATGTATTAATTACTTTGCATTCTTCTCAGTGTATAAATTCTAGTTCCTAAAACGTAACAGACAGATGTGTTGCTGGGGAGTTTGTTGGCCACTTCTTCTCCACAGCTAAAACAGTGGGAAGTGGTGACGGGCGGGCGTTTTGGGGGACTGTCTTTTGTTGAACTTTTTCTTTGCGGCCGGTATATGACGATATAACGTAGTTCATCTTTAAAAGCCTAGGCAGGATTTGTGCAAGGTTGGTTCAAGATTGGATGGGAAAATTTAACAGTTTCGGGAAACTTGATGTTCTGGTGTACTTTACATGGGGTCTTAAGAATAACCGGGGAAATGTGGGTGTTGCAATAGCTAAAAATACCTAGAATTTCTATTTTGCAGATATATTTTGTCCTTTTGCCGAACTATCACTTTGCAAAATGTTTTCTCCGTAGTATGACCAATTCTTACAATGTGCACTCTGCAAAATGACCCTTTTTGCAAAATATGTTTCGCAAAAGGTTCACTTCGATAAATAGGAAGATATTTATTTACAGTCACATTTGTCATTCAATTTTTCATCCTACACCTTAGTTCATACATAGGCATCATTACAAGGCTCAAAAAATAACAGCTACTCGATCCGATCTTCGAAGTTAAGCAGCGTTTGCCGAGGCCGGTCCATAGATGGGTAACCCATCTTAACATATCGACTGTCCTACGTGTTTTGGAAAGCACGTAAAGCTGGTGGTCCCGGCTGTCATTTGTAGATATTTGACAGTCATCACAGATTAGTTGAAGCCGAGAAATCTCACAACAGTGTTGCCAGTGTGTAAGAATCTCCCAGATTTTTTTTTTAATTTTCTAACCATTAGGGTCACCGCACACGGGCCACCGGCCACAACCACAAAACGCCGCCACCGGCATATTTCCTGTAGTTTTCGTACATTTTATATGGACTCGCCGCACACGGTTGACGCTGGTGGCCGCCACACGCTACAATCCTAAATGTATGAAAACTACAGGAAATATGCCGGTGGCGGCGTTTTGTGGTTGTGGCCGGTGGCCCGTGTGCGGCGACACTTATTCGCCTTTATCACTTTAAATATAATGCTTATTTATATTCGGTTGATGACACAAACTCAAAAATTCTAAAGACGTCGTGACGCAGCGAATTCCCTTTCATCGCACCAACAGCTGTCAGTTTTCACGTTATACTGAAGGCCTGTACTCACTGACAGAAAAGTAAAGTAAAGACAACTTCAAAACCGACATATTTCTAGGTACGGTCAGGGACATTAATTGGTTATCATGTTGAGGCACTACTTAAATTAGTCGTGTTATAGATAGACATTTTAATCGACTCTGCCACTATTAAAGAACTAGCTGACCCGTGCAGCGTCGTCTGCGTAACATTTTTCATTACTGCTCCACTCCTATTGGTCTTAGCGTGATGATATATAGCCTATAGCCTTCCTCGATAAATGGGCTATCTAATACTGAAAGAATGTTTCAAATCGGACCAGTAGTTCCTGAGATTAGCGCGTTCAACCAAACAAACAATCAAACAAACAAACAAACAAACTCTTCTGTTTTATAATATTAGTATAGATAACAAGCTGCTTTAAGACTACGCTATAAAATATAGCATAGAGTCACATCACAACAATATCGTGCACCATACATTGTTATGGACACGTTCACACTATACTATACTATAAATTATTGACATAGTAGTAGCGTAGTCTTTTTTTTTAGGGATGGGAAATCATCCAATGACTCCTCCCGCTCTGGGCGGAGCGAGAGGGAGTGTCAGACTTTTACTGACTACAACCCATCCATGTTCCTTCATTGCTCTTTGTGTTCCGGAGCCGCGGTGTCTTCTTTCGAATAGTCCCGCAACTCAGGCAGGCGTCAGCCCTTTCGGGCCCCTCTGTGTGCTGTCTCTCTTTGAGGCGCGCGTAGAACACTAACGCGCCGTCGAGACGGCCTGTCGTCACTAGACGGACGGACGGCGAGCCACCAATAGCTCGCCGTCCACAGGCCCTAGTAGCGTAGTCTGAAAGCAGCTTTATGGTCTTTAGCCATATAGTAGACAAGCTTTTGCCCGCGACTTCGTACCCGCATATCCCGTCTTTTCCCGTTCCCGTAGGAATTTTGGGAAATTCTATCTTAGTGCACCCCTATGGAGTGTAAGGAAGCTACTTGCCAAATTTCAGCTTCTACGACGAATAGTTTCGGCTGTGCGTTGATATACAGGGTGCTAGGGAAACGCTTCCGAAAACGAAGACAGGTAATAGGGCTAGTGATTCTCGATACGATACCATCAAAAAATCGGAGAATTTTTTTTTTGCAATTTTACCTCTTATTTTAGCATTTTTCGTACACTATGCTGTAAGAACAGTTAAATGAAACCAGAATTGGTGATTAAACTCATCTTTTTTCATTACAACTCTAAAAAGCAATATATTCGTAAATAAATATCAGCTGACGCGCTCCAGGTCAACGTACGCGCGCGCTCGCCGACGGCCGGGCGGCCGACGACCCCAACTCCGCGCGATGACGTCAGTCGCGACGCGACGGCTGGCTGAGTCGTACATAGCCGTACGACTTGTAATTCTATCCTCCTAAACTTTACTCGATCGTTTGCCGCAAATGTTTTTTCAGTTCACTACTACCGTACCTACTAGTTCAGAGATAAGTACCTGCTTTCGGATTCCATTCATGCAAAGTTCATTGTGATTTCCCCTTAGTCAGGGTTACAATTTTGATCCCAATGTTCGCCAATTATGCTCACAAATCAGAAAAATCCATTTTATTTGGCTTAACCTTGATAGCCATATCGAAGAGAGATACTTAGGATACCTACCTACTATGATTAAGAAAGAAAGTACAATTTTGTTATTGTTCAAAGACTTGACTTAACAAGCAATCTTGTTAACTCGTTTATTAAAATTTTGCATAGCAACAAAATTGAAATATCTTACCTACCTACATCACGGTCACATTATTCCAACAAAACAATAATAATACAAAAATTACCAAAATAACGAAACATACCTACGCGTTTCGTTATTTATCAACGATGGAGCAACGAAGAGGCTCATCGTACTGCAGTGCGATTCTGTAAACATGTCGAAGTGAACACTTAGGCGAAGTGAACGACAAGTGAGCTGTCAAACCATACAAACATGATGGCATGACAGCTCACTTGTCGTTCACTCCACCTAAGTGATCACGGTGAGATGTCAAATGTCAACAGAATCGATCGGCTGTGGTAGGGTGGTACTGGTGGTAGGTAACCACGCGCGACGCGAGGCGCGCGATGCGAGGCGCGCGGCGCGCGGCTAACGTAGGCAGGTGTAGGGGCAAGCGATATGGGCATCGCATTCCAGCGAGGTACAGAGATAACAGTCACAGTCTGCACTCTGCACGACGTACTCTAAGAACTAATAACCTTCGGTCGAATTCTGATAATCAAGGTAATCACAAAACTCATTGGTATACCTAGGTCCAGTTTTGAACCCGGGTCACCTCACTTGAGAGAGAGAGAGAGAGAGATAGAAAGAGGCAGCCACGGCTATGCGCGGCGCGCGGCGGCGACCTTATTCATCCTTTTAAAAGTGCCGCCAAAATAAATACCTAAGTAGAAACATTACAGAAGCGTCAAAAGTCTTTTGTGTAGATACGTAGGAGATACTCCGGACATTTAGGGGACGTGTCGTGCATAACAGTTTTGTATGTTAATCGGTAATCGAAAGTGAATGAAAATAAAGTAAAAGATTACCGACTTTAGCTGTGATTGACCAAAAGAATATTATTATCATCGCGTCGTGTACAGTTTGAATCAATTGAATTTGAATTTTATCGATGCACCTAATTAGAGTCACACGACCCGCATTTGTTTATTGCAATAGCTGTATCCTTCATTTACTAAGTAAACAAAACCAATTTAAAGTAGATAATTTAATAATTGAATCTAAGAAACCCGTTAAACCTTATTTAAAACTTAGAAAATGAAAAAACAGTTTCTAATAAAGCAGTACAATTTCCTAATACTTAATTAAAATTAATTCGTTTCTGATTTAATCTTCTAACGTTTTCTCCTCTGTAATTTGTTGATCTTTGAACATCAAAAAGACACCGCGCCGCCGGGTCGGCGGCGTACGCGCGGCGGTATCGACTGGCGGCATCGTTTATGCCGATTCTCGCGACCGCGGCTTGTTTGATATTCTTAGTAAAGTTAGTAATCTAGTTAGTTCCTATCCGACTCTGTTCATGAGCGAACCTGCGTTACGTGTAATCGATCGATAGGCATTGAGCCGATTTAATACTGTTTTGTTAGTTTTTAGTTGTTATTGTTACGTTTTTAGTGATAAACTGTTATTACTACGTTTTAGTGTTTAGTTGTTATTGTTACGTTTATGTGCTGTTTTTAATTTTTGTTGTGTTGTGTTGTGTTGTTTTGTTGTCTTGTGTGCGAACAATGCCCGAGGCATACGTGTACAGTGCTCGTGAATACGGCAACATGTTGATGTGTTTAGGAGAAGCCCGTGGCAATGCTTCTCTTGCGTTGAGAATTTATCGAGAAAGATTTCCGAACGTCCGGCATCCGTCTGATTCTCGCATGATAACAGCAGCCTTTCAGCGAGTCTTAGAAAATCGTCCGATTGTTCCGACGGCGGCAGGTCGTGGACAGCAACTGAATGTTCAGACAGAGGAGCGTATTTTAAGTGTGATTCGCCAAAACCCTCGCCTGGGCACACGAAGTGCGGCGAAATTTTTGCGGCGCCGGGGCTTACCGACAGTTTCTCACTGGACAGTTCACAAAGTCTTGCGCCGGAACAGAATGCGGCCCTACAAAATACACAAAGTACATGCTTTGCTACCTAACGATCACGTTCGTCGTCGTGCGTACTGTAGTTGGCTGCTAGATCAACAACAAAGTGCGCCTGGCTTCATTGAGCACATTATCTGGACGGACGAGTCTACATTCACGAGAAACGGGATGTGGAACAGGAGGAATGCTCATTTATGGTCAGACGTGAACCCGTCCGCCACTCAAGAAACTGGCCATCAGATCCGATGGTCCGTCAATGTATGGGCTGGTATTTTTAATGGACGAATTTTAGGACCAGTGTTTCTACCTCAGCGCCTCAATGGATCAGCATATCTTAATTTTATAAATCAAGAATTAGGCGACATTCTAGATAATGTATCGCTGGCTGAATTACGTCGAGCATGGTTCCAGCACGATGGCGCTCCACCGCATACTACGCGCTCCGTCCGCGAGCGTCTCACTGAGCTGTTTGATGACCGCTGGATCGGAAGGCTGGGGCCGCACGCCTGGCCGGCTCGTTCACCCGACTTAACTCCTTTGGACTTCTTTTTATGGGGGTATGTGAAAGAAAGAGTGTTTGATCGGGAATGTGATAGTGCTGATGAAATGCGGGACAGAATAGTGAGCGTTTTTGATAGGCTACGTGCAGAATGTGTTGAGGATCCTACACTAATGCCTCGTGTTCACGGGTCGACACAGCGACGGGCCAGGCTTTGTATTGAAATGGATGGAGCGCAGTTCGAGCCAAATCTCATAAGGTCGCAAAGGATTTAGACAGGTATGTAAAATGCCTCTGACAGCTTTAATGTTCAACAGTGGGCTACGAATGCGTATGTATTTTGAAACTGGTGTATGCGAATTCCGTATACCTAATCCCGTGACTCGGCCGCACCGTACGAAGCGCGCGGTGTCGCGCGCGTGTCAGTGACCTCACGTTTTGTACGGTTTCCATTGCGTGTTTACGAATGATGAAATTTTGAAAATAACCAATTTAAAGCGAAAGGTTAGTGTTATTCGTTTGCATTTACGTTATATATAATCTACGTTCTGGCTTCGGAAGCGTTCCCCTAACACCCTGTATAAGTCAGGTTTGCCTTTTATATATTATACACCACAAATTTTTAATTAGTACAAATACTTAAAGGGCTTATTAGAAAAGGTCTTGTTATTATATATGTAAAGTCTCAATAAATAATATTCATAAACAGCAAAGTTATTAACGTTTGTTTAAGTCCCAAAATGTCACTCAATTTATGGTAAACGAAAAAATAAGCAATCCAAACTTTTCTTTCGCACTCTAATTGGGCTTAGGACCAACAAAATTATCAACTTTTTACAATTAAGTAATTTTTAAGAAATCATTTAAGATACTCAAGTAAAAATAAATCAAATTAAACAATTTTGGGATTTCGTTTTTTTTTTACTTTTCACTGCAAAATTATGATCAGTAATGGGTACGGGAATAGCCCCATTTTTTTTGTACTAATTAAAAAATAGTGTTGTGTAGTCAGATTGGTATTTAAATTGACTACCTTATTATCGCGGCTCCACTTCCCCTACTTATATAGTTATTAACACGGGGTATTATTTTCCGGGTTAAAATTAACTTTTGGCATTCGGCTATAGTTCTCCACAAGTGAATTAATTTTAGAACCAGAATAAACACGTACATAGATTACCTACCATTTACAAGCAAAAAACTTTACTTCTCGTTATTATAATAGATACTAGCTTTTTTCCGCGGGAACCCTCCATTTATCTCTTTACCAAAATTCACCAAATTCAGGAATTTACGCGTGGAACAACAAACGTACTCAGTTTCGCATATAAAAACCAGAAATCATAACTTAAAAGAAATCATTAAACGCCATAATTACGCCAGCACTAGAGCGGGGCGTGTTGAAAAGTCGTTGTCGATAAAACTTGGCGTTAATGTCGACTGTCGAGATAGAGATGCGTCAAATAAATTTAAATCGACAGAAATAAAAAGCATTGGAACGTGGCCTCGGCTGGAGACACAATGAGATGGGTTTTATATTAGTTTGTGGGTATTCTGGAGCTGTAATTAAATGTTCGAGAAAAAAATTGTGGGACTTTATTAATGTCAAGGTTTTTAAATAGGTACGATCCTTACCATTCAAATTGGGATTATTGTTAAAGTGCTGATTAGGTACTTCACAAAAGTAAGGCTAGGGCAAATACTATCAATCAATTTTAGTTCAGGTCGTCCACCCAGTCATTCCTGGGTGGAGGACCTGAACTACGGCGGGACGAAGTACGGCTCAGCGGCCACAGCGATGTTAATCAACCACTGCGCCATGCTCTGGACCAAAAGTTCCTTAGCGGCGCCGCAGTGGTTGATGTTCGCCTGGAGTTGGCGTTATCACGCCGTTATTGGAACTCCATTTCAGCCCCCACTTGAGCCCCTTGTGAAGCCTCCACCGCAGCAACCACAGTGGCAGCAATGGCGGCGGTAGCAGCGGTGGCGGCAACGGCGGCGATAGTGGTGGCTGCTGCAGCAGAGACGGCGGAGCCGAGATCCATAAGCCTAATCAGAGCATAATGTATCTACTGTTTGGAAACAGGTACTCTATCTGAAAAGGGTTCACCATTCGGGCGAAGCGAGTTGATGGACGTCAGTCAAAAGTCTCCGATTTTTTAGTTCTAGTACTCCTTACGATATTTTACTTCACAGTTTTGAGATCATTGGTTATGGAATAACCATGACAATGAAAATTACTTGCCTTGATTTGATATAACAACCTCTAAAATCTATGCAATTATTCTAAAAATTTGGAAGAAGAATAATGTCGTGGGCTAAACTACCACTACGTCTATTTCCGATATTTTGTATTTTTAAAGTTTAGTTTTTGGTACTGTGTTTTCTCGAGCAAAACAAACAATCAAATTTTATCTAACTACTTCTTCCATGTTTTTACTATTCAACATTAACCGAAATTTTCCGTAAGTAATAGAATTCCAACAAACTAACGCCACATTCCCCAGTTACACGCTAATTGTGAACTGAAAAAATAAAAACGCAGAATCCGTTGTGCTCTCCCAGTGTGTACAATTCGTTAGGTCCCTCTTAAACTATAAATAAAATAAAAAGGAAAGGGTTTAGACTGTGCTGGAGAAAAAAAAATTGTCTTTGTTTAAAGTTGAATGTGTATTGGATGTTTGAGGTACCTACAATTTTGTTTTTTTTTTAAGTTTCTTGTGTGTACATAAATAAATAAATATTTTTGTCTTTGATTTAAAGTGAATTTAGGAAGACTACAAAAACTATGGCGATTCTCTACCGGGACATGGTGGACATCCCATTCATACGCAGAAACGTTAAATATTTTGAGTATATTTTCAATGGGCGTCCAGCTACGGAGTGGATGTTCCTGCCGAGTTCTGTGTTTTCTGATAGATTCTACGTGGGTATGTTAGACGGGCAGGAACGGTTGTTAGAGCGACATCGGAGGAGACCTATGTCCAGCAGTTGAAGTCTTTTGGCTGATAATTATGACAACTTGGGCGTATTTAAGTCGAAAGTGAGTGAGGGAGTGTTATGTGATATGATGGTCAAACGTGAACCTATAAAAATAATACTAGGTTTGTTCTTACACAATGTGATCGCCATTTTTTTTTTCCAAAAAAACCATTGCCCCACACTAGGAATTTCTCCTGTATCGTGGGTGCAATTACAAACATACAAAGTCACATAGGTACACAAACAGCCAGACCCGGAACAACTATCTGTAGGCCATACAAATATTTGTTCCGTGCGGGAATCGAATCCACGACATGCGACGCAGCCGTCGATCGCTCAACCACTGCGCCGACCGTGTCGTCAATCTATGTATATCGTGCCGTATATCTATTGTCAACGAAAACAAATCTTAGTCATGTAATTTTTTGTTTTTTAATTACAGTAATGCCTTTTTTTTTTGAAAAATTAAAATAACTAAGAATTTAATACAACAAGCACTACTCAAGATTATAAAAAAAAAAACTAAAAAAAGTAAAGATTTGTAGCTAAAAGAGCTCAAAACCATCATCACAGGGTGTACATTTTTCGAAAAAAAAAAAAAGAAATTACCATAATTTAAAACTAACATGACTAAGATTTTTTAAATATTTTTCTGGTAACTATTATGATTGGTTCTATCACTCGATTCCGGCTTGACGTTGACTTCTGGGACACCCTGTATACAAATCTGTGTACATACAGAATATGAAAATGAATACATTCGGAAAACCGGACTTCGATTCTCGTTATGGGTGAGGAAATTAAGTCCCAATTTTTCATACAAGAGAGCCAGACTCGTACTGATCCGGTTATTACAGTAATTTTTTTGAACTTCATTAACTTTACAATCAAATGGTCCAGTGACTAAAGCACATACCTTTACATACAGATAATGATCTCGTAATTACTCGTTTAAATTCCGATCACACTTTTGATATTATTTCTTTTTATAAAAATCCAAATTTCCTTTATTTTGTAAATCAGTTTTGTTGGATCTTGGTCCCCGATTAATTATAGCGAACGTATTGACTGCGAAATTAATTTTTTTAAAGTACCCGTGTTGAGCACAATACATGGAATGATATCAGATGAAAAACACCATTATAAGGATTGTCAATATTCATGGCTTCATGATTGGTTAATATATATTCATGTTCTTTTATTGACGTTCAAAAATTGATGTTCAAGTTGAACGACGTCATTATTTTTTCATTATTTTATACTCTGAAAACATTCTGTTTTTCTGTGTAGCCTTTTCATAATTATGCTGGGGTCAACATCCAGTCTAAACGTAAAGATACAATTCCGATCTTGACGACCGCGACGCGCGACCGCGACTGGCGACAGTGACACGCGACAGTGACGTGCGACCGCGAGGTACTGCTTTTTATGAATTACTATAGAACACTTACGGATCATGTCGGTTGCGTGCACCCGTAATCGTAATATGTTTGGTATTGTACCTTTAGTAGCTGAGTACCAGTATTTTAACATTGAGCGACTGCCTCTGTAATTTCCACGACCTATATAGTAACTGGTAAATAAAGTACCCCTCGGAAACACTGGTGTTAGTTCTTCTGGCTTCTGACTGTCAAAGATCTATACAATGAAAACCGGAACCAGCGCCTTAATATTTACAAATAACAACCTACACCTACAAAAGTGTTTCTTTTGAAGTACTGAGGAGTCTCGGTATAACATGAACAGCAGTGCGATCCTGTAATCGTGTGTAAGTGAAGGCTTGGATGAAGTGATCACTAAGTGAGCTGCCAACCATACAATCAAGATGGCATGACAGCTCACTTGTCGTTCACTCCACCTAAGTAATCACGGTGAGATGTCGACAGAATCGACTGGGAGTAACCTATTCACTGATCGACTTCGGCAATCGTTGCTGAACCTAGAAGTTCAAACCACAATTTTTTTATTATTTACCAAGAGTTCTTAAACTCTAAAAGCAAATAAATGTTTCCTAGAAGAGGTTTTTTGTACGTAGCTTCACTGCCAAAAAATGTTTAAACAAAGACAATTTAAAGACACAAATAAAACATTACCAAGTACTAAGAGACCCTGTACATCGTATTTAAGTGTTTTAGTACAGTGTAAACAGTGTCTTAAGTTCGAGACGTGACGAGAAATAAGTTTCTGCGTAAAGTTCACGATTCTCTGTAAAATGGGGTGAGTAGGATTGGTAGGGTAGGAAAATTTTGTGGGTTATTTTATTACACGGTGCTATTAGATAATGATTTTTTTTACAAAAGATAGGCCTGTTAATAAATGATCGGCAATTAATGTACAACATATGCTTTAATTAACATATCAGAAAAAAAATATTCTTATTTGATATTTAAGGCATAACGTTAATAGTCGCAGGATTATTCGCAAGAGACACCGTGGCTCCGGAACACAAAGGGCAATGAAGGAACATGGATGGGTTTTAGTCAGTAGAAGTCTGACACTCCCTCCCGCTACACCCAGAGCGGGAGGAGTCATTGGATGATTTCCCATCCCTAAAAAAAAAAAAGGCATAACGTTAATACTGTGGTTCTGGAAGAATATATTTTATACTTCGAATTGAACATTTAACTAGCAACCAGCAAATTAAATTAACCAACACACAAAACTGCAAGGCCTTGTCATCGAAAACGATATGAAATAAATAAAAATCTGACATAATGTGAAATAATTGTCTGCGCTAAGCCGTAGCGGTGCTACGAGCTTCGCCGCTACGCAGCTACGAGGTAAACAGCTACGCAGCTACAGTGCTACGAGCTACTTCGCTACGCCACAGCGATGCTACCATAGAGTATCAAGACGCATATGCGGCCACTGCTGGATTCGGCATTGTCAAAACTTTCCATACAAACACGCTTGGTTTTTCAGTTAGTGTCACCGTTTACTTATAGAAATTGACTGGCCGTAACAGACAGAAGGAACTTGAGGCTAAGTTATAACAGCAGCGTTGGTGGTTACATACCGACAAGACTACTTTGTCTCAGTAAGCGTTAGTCTGGGATGTCATTTGTAGGTCTAAAATTTGACACCAGCTGTGCCAAGGGATAACTTGTTATCCATGTGACGCGTAAAAATACTGGTATTCCACTGCATCTGCATATTAGACAAGAAACGAACCCCAAAATAGTTGGGTAAAGGAAGCATCAAAAATTTGAGCTCAGCGCATATTACCTATTCATGTACGAATATCTTTAGTAATAGTGTTTCCAGTCGTCAGCTTGGTTTGATTATGAGTTCTGTGGGTGCTACGTCACAACGAAGGGCTCTAAAGGAGATGAGAGGCACAGAGTAAGTATATTTGCAGAAGGTTAATTAAAAAAAGTATATTTGTCTATGTAAAGTGGATGAGCTAATGTTGGTGTTAGCCGAGTTTATGTACAACAAAGTTAGAGCAAAGACAGTCTATGTGCGTTAGTAATAATATAAATTAGGAATGCCTCATTATTAAGGGGTGTTTAATAACTATATCATTTAATGTGGTTACCATGTAACAGCTTTTAGAGTTGTTTCACGGTTTTATAAGCTGAAATGCTTTTGCATTATAAATATTGATTTATGTTTAAATATACCTACACGTTTATCCTAAATCAATTTAAGCAAGTATCTAGATTTTATGAATTGACAAGATACAGTTTAACTGCAATTACCATTACAATTAACTATTACCATGTTTGTAACCGACTTCAAAAAAAGGAGGTTTTCAATTCGGTGTTTTTTTAACGTATTTACACCGATTACTCTGCGATTTCTGTGATTCTTATTTAGTTCGATGCAGCATACTTGCCGCTTGGTTCCGTAAAAAATTGATTCGCTTTGGCTCAGTAGTTTTAATTTTATGATCATTTTTGCTTATTTCAAATTCTGCGTAGACTAGGACATTGTCCAAGTTTCACACTTAAAAATTAAAATAAAAAAAATATATCAATTTCCGAACAAATCACTACAAAGTATAAAATAACTTTAATTTCGGGAGTCGGTGCTAAAAAAAAAAAAAAAACGATTTTTATACTTTGTAGTGTTTTATAAAATGTAAAACTTTATGCACAAATAAAATAACTGTATGAAGGCGGACTTAATGCCATAGGCATTTTCTATCAGTCGACCAGAAATCCTGAGAGAAGAAAAAATACAATCAACAAAAAAAAATAACAAAAACAAACAAAATTAACAACATTATTAAGAAAACACGAATCCAAAGAATTAGCGCTGTAGTGATTCTTCCAACTTCTTGCGAATATGCTCACGAGCCTTCACCTTAAAGGACAACCGACTTGTTGCCGTCCTGATCTTCAAAGGGAGCGCATTCCAAAGAAAGATCGCTGGATTGTTTTGTTTGAAAGTTGGTTATATATTTTTGTAAGAAAGTTAATAAAGAGAAAAAAAAAGTATTGTAATCGGGTATTGAGTGAAAGAGGCCGGTGATGATTGCAAATTATATATAGTTTAATATGAATAATGTTAGGAAGACAGAAAAAGATAGAAAACTAATGCATTTTGCAAGACGAAAATACTAATTCTTAAAGCTTAAAAAGCAGTTGTGCAAGTTGCGCCACTTCTACCTCCCAACTAAAATACTAGGAAGTGGTGACGGGTGCCCGGCGTTTTAGGCACTCAGCCTAGTTTACATAAACTACTTTTGATGACCTACTGCCAATACACCTATCTACCATCAATAGCTTTGCGAAGCACTTTCTATTATATTTACATGATATAATATACCCTTTAGCTAAATGTACCTACTGTTCGACATCGCTCCAATCGACAGCCTGAACTTAGGGCAACACTGCCAAGCGGGCAATATCGCCAGCCGGGCAATATTCACCGTGACCGCATTCTGGCAAGTTTCAGCGTATTATATTGTGTTGTATAAATTAAATTATGCGCATAGACTTAATAGACTATTGTTCGGATGTGACCCTATTTTGGGTACTGAAAGTTATCGATATTTGAAGTCTGCTTTAAATATAATAATAATTATACTAACCCCTGCAACTCCGTCTGTATCACAATTCTTAATTAATGCTCCGCTCCTTTCAGTTGTAGCGTGATGTTATATGGCCTAAAGCCTTTCTCGATAAATGGGTTATCCAACACAAATAATTTTTAAATTCAAACCAATATTCTGAGATTAGAGCGTTTAACCAAACAAAAAACAAACAAAGTCTTCATCTTATGTCAATATTTGTATAGATAGTATAGACATGGTAGCAGATAAATGCGAGACGCATAGGACCAGTTATGACCAGCAGTGGAAGACTTTCGGCTGATATGAAGCTGATGATAAGTTGTACACAATTTTATATTATTTTCTAAACTTAGTTCTTCCAGAGTTTGCGTCGTGGGAAGAAAACCTGTGCCCCAGTAGTGGAAACCCTGATTTTAAAGTAAAAACACATAGATCTTGGAAACTATAGTTCGTATGTTTTATTTTACAACATTTTATTATTACTGTTGTTACTAGCCCGTACTGTCCCACTGCTCCAAAGGCAACGGCCTCCCTCCATTCCTTCCAATTCTCTCGGTGTTGTGCCTTTTCCTTCCAATTCGTAAGGAAAGCATCCATGTCGTAGTCGCGGGACTATTCGAAAGAGATACCGTGGTTCCAGAACACAAAGAGCACGGGTTTTAGTCAGTAGAAGTCTGACACTCCCTCCCGCTCCGCCCAGAACGGGGGAAATCATTTGATGAATCCTAAAAAAAAAGGGCATCAAGGTCGTCCCACCATCTCTTTTGCGATCTGCCGCGACCTCGTCTCGCTGTTTCAGGGTCCTAATCCAGTATTTTACGTGCCAACAGTTTGTCCAACAACAAATTAATCTACAGCATTATAAGAAGTTAGTTACGTAGGTACATATTATATTAATGAAAAGATGAAAACATTATGTAAGGCGATGGGGTATAGTTTGCGTTTAAATATATTCAACTATCTTGAATATGCAAACTCTACTCGTCGTCTCTCTAGCTCGTCGAATCAAAGCTCCAAAGTGTTGAGCATCGACGTCAAGTTGCTGGCCTGTCGGTTTTCTATCGGTTACATTTTGGGGAGTGTGCGACGGAATCGCATAATTTAATTCCGCCAAGCCCGTTCCACCATCGGACCACAAGACGTACGGCGATGTGCCACCGGTACATCGTGGAGATCCCACCTATATGCACAAAACTTTTCGAGAATACATTCATTGTGCGTACAGCTAAGGCGTGGAATTCCCTGCCTGAGTCTGAGTTTCCTGATAGCTACAACCTGGTAGTCTTTAAGTCAAGAGTGAATAGGTTACTTCTAGGCAAGCGTGCTCCACCTTAGACCGCATCATCGCTTAACATCAGGTGGGATAGCGGTCAAACGTATGCCTATCAATAGTAAAAAAACAAAAAATATTTCCACAAATGTAAGCAACCAAAAACACGATTCCCAAAAGAGCCGATTAGAACTCAGATAAGAATGCAAAGGCTCCTGGAGCAATAAACTGCATGAGAAAGGACCTAACAAAATTAAAGGAAATGAACAAGAAACTTTAATTTCATTGAGAGACAATTTGTAGAGAAGGTACTGGCAACGCTACAATTTAGTTCAACGATCCTCCGAATGAAAAGGAGGTTTTATTCAACCTTTCAACAATTGAATAGAAACACGTTCATTACATTTAGAGAAGAGAACTGTAAAGTTAAACTACGCTTCCCTCTATATTTCGAAAAGCACTCTGTAGGCTGATTCATGTAACTAAATAAGTGCTGTTGCAGTGCAATTGAAGTTAAGTTTCGATCAAAACAACGCTTTTTGTATTCCTTACCGCTGTCAGACACGCTCGCGTCAAGTTCGCGTTACGCGAGCGCAATGACGGCATTCTACTGTTGCGCGTCTTTGGTGCGTGCTTCGGAACGCAACAAGATCTGTATTCTACTATTTGTTCGAGTCCACTGTCAGTATGTTTGGTCGAATTTGGTTGTCGTTCAGTTGACGTGCAGTTCACGCGCAGTTCACATATTACAAGAATACCGTTTATCACTCAAACTTAAACTTAACTGCAACTGCACTAAAACTTAATCGGCGCGTCATTAAATTATGAGAATTAGCCCTCTGGTCAGCAAACAACATCAAATTGGTTGTTACAACCGTTGGTCACGGCTCATCATCATCTTCCTGCCCTTATCCCATGTTACTTGGGGTCGGCGCAACACGTTTTTTTCTTCCACTCTGCCCTATCAGCCGTCAAACTTTCACTAACTCCCTTTTCTTTCATATCGCTTCTCACACAATCCTTCCATCTTTTCTTTGTCCTTCCTCTCCCTCTCCATCCATCCACATTTATGTTCATTACTCTTTTAGTTAAATGCGTTTCCTCTCTCCTCTTCACATGACCATACCAAGACAAGCGATACCCTTTTAACTTTTCAGTCACTGGCGCCACTTTTAAACTACCTCTAATGTAGTCATTTCTCACTTTATCCATTCTTGTTACTCCACACATCCATCTCAACATTCTCATCTCCGCCACATGCAATCTATTTTCATCCGTCTTTTTCACAGCCCAACATTCTGATCCATACATTACGACGGTATTGATGATCTGATCCATACATTACATTACAACCGTTGGTCACGGCTGTCATTTAAAATTTTTTGACATTCGTCACGGGTAGTCAAGAGCCAGGAAATCTGACACCAGTCTTGACAAGTATTGCTGGGTTACTATTTATTTAGTAATTTATTGTACACCAAATTAAACACAAAAGGAAACTTTAAACTAAATCACATACAATGAGCAGCCTTATCGCATTTCGCGATCTCTTCCAGGTGACCTGGTATGGACAGTATTTGACTGGGCATGAAATTGGGGCTGTTATAGATACATAAACACTAAATAAAAGTTAGTAAAAATAAATGACGTCCATCGACATAATCACAGCGACAGGTAATGTTTTTTCGCAAGTTTTTTAATAGCAGGTAACGACTGAGCGCATCTTACTGGAACTGGCAAAGCATTCTACAGACGGGCAGCCTGTACAGTAAAAGATTTATCCAAGAAACTTGTAGAATGCATTGGCATCCTCAGTCGTAAGTTATGATGGTAAGATAGGTCACTCCATGTAAAATATTGGTTTTGATGTTTGGTTGGTTTGTTGATTTAGCTGTATCTGATTAGATTAGGAGCCGACTTCAACATAGTTGATAACAGGCTAGGCAGATTGTATAATGAACTTTATTACAACTAAATTCCAAGAGCTTTTTGAACTTAGAGCGTTGCATTGATGATTTTGATAATTATAATTCTGTAACTACATTATGTCTTACAGCCGCGAATAATATTTTAATCAACATACAACCTAGCACTGGCCTGCAAATTGCAAAAAACGCAAGACATTTTGAATTTCGCGGATAATTTCTTTTTGCAATTTCAAATTCGTTCCTTACGTAGAAATAATTGGCACAAGGAAAAGCAAACTGGGGAAGGTAGATTAGTTTACATTTTTTTACTAGATATGGGTTCACTCTTGACTCTAGTCTTGCTCAGAGATGACAGAAAAAAAGTCGACGATGGATTGAGCTTACCCAGAAGTAGCTTGTTCACTCTAACTTTGAAATACGTTTCTAAATAAAACAGTTTTGACTTTTGGTCGAGCAGCAGCGGGGATCAATTGATAGGTAATCCGTTTATGATAAAAGCTATTTATTTTTGTATAACCTTTGCTATCTAGGAAGGAAAATCTACTACAAAAATACCTGCTTATTAGAGTACTATTATTAAGTTTTTTCACAAAGAATACTTTGGATGCGACTGGTGTTAGGAGCACAGACTGCCGAATCAAAATGTTTATATGAAAAAAAAATTAAGGAAAAGTCCACAAGAAAATCTATTAATATGTGTGGTGTGTGTCTGTGTGTGTGTGTCTGTGTGATATGTGAGTGTGTGTGTTATCTTTTCCTTTTTTTGCTACCGTAGATTTGTAGATAGATTTTGATTCGTGCATTACTACGAGTAGTTCTGCAAAGCTCAGAAGATGAATTAAACAATACTAAACACTTTGCACTAAGTTTTAAAGACCTACCCTTTACAGATTCCTTACAAAGGTTTCTCAAGCCTTTTTCCGTATCATTAGGTCAGCTTCAAGTCGGATGCTTTTGTGTTACCATTATATTCCAAACTAATCATCTGCTTAGCCTTTTCCCAAGTATATTGGGGTCGGCTTCCAGCCAAACCGGATTCAGCTGAATATCAGTGTTTTACATGGAGCGGCTAGCTGCCAGACCTCCACAACCCATTACCTGGATAACACAGTACTTCATGGCAAGACTGGAGTCAGACTAACTGGCTTCTGACAATCCGTAACGACTGCTAAAGATCTACAAATGACTGACGGGTCCAGCGGCTTAACTTGCTTTAGGAAACTCGGTATGTTAAGATGGTTACCCATCCACACACCAACCTTAGTAAGCATTGCTTAACCTTAAACATCGACCCGTGCAGCTGTTATTATTTAGCCACGAGCTCTTCGCGAAATATTCCAATGCTGACTTATGAATAAATATGTACCTATTATTTACTTCCTAAATAAACACAACAAACTCTCACATCTACGGTAAAAAGATCAATACGAAAGAGCGTACACTATCTAATAGTCACTAATGAACTGACAAAAGACAGTCGCTAATCGTTTACGTTGCGAATGGAAAGGGCGAGGAAATTTACGGAATAGTATAGGTATTATCACGCCTTATTGATGCGACGGCGTAAGCAGGAATGGTAGTTAGCGATGATTATTATTTGCCATGTAGGTATCGATTGCTTTTGAGGAGCTCGTGGCTAAATAATAACAGCCGCACAGGTCGATCTTTAAGGTTAAGCAACGCTTGCCGAGGTTGATCTGTGGATGGGTGACCATCTCAACATACCGAGTTTCCTCCGTGCCTCGGAAAGCACGTTAAGCTCAACAGCTTAACGTGCTTTCCGAGGCACGGAGGAAACTCCCAAACTGCCAAAGAGATCTTTGGCAGTCGTTACGGATAGTCAGAAGCCAGAAAATCTGACACCAGTCTTGCCAAGGAGTAACGTGTTACCCAGTTAATGGGTTGTGGAGGTCTGGTAGGCAGCCGCTCCAAGTAAAATACTGGTATTCGGCTGAAACCGGTTTGACTGGAAGCCGACCCCAACATAGTTGGGGAAAGGCTAGGCAGATGATGAGGTATCGATTGCTTTTACAGATTCTTAAGTAATAGAAATAGTAATTTTTATTCACATATGTTTTAAATTTTTGACGTCACAACTTCTAATAAATCGATGAACGCCGGCTGCACGCACGAAAAAGGATGACTCATTGTCCCGGTACACTCATTGATTAAATATTATTCATAAAAGTATGCAATCATTTCTTCAATGTTTTGTTATGATGTTGTCACGTTAAACTATCGTCCGTAAACCGACTTTACAGACAACCAAGTTTTTTTTTCAAGTAGAATGCTTAAGCTACAGTTAGTGTACACGACAGTAGTAGCATTTAGGACTAGCCCTTGAGTTACAAATAAGTTTTTAAGTTAGGTATTTTAATGATTCCATCTTTAAAATGTACGTGTCATAATAGAGAATAAAACTAAAAAAAATAGTAATCACAAACTGCAGTTTTCTTCTGTGCAGCGCTTTTACTAACGCTACTTACATGAAAAAACTGCGGGTCTATAAAGGCCACTTTAGCAGAATCTTATTAGAATCACAATATTAACCACATAACAATCTGTCGGAATTGATCGAAAGTTTAATCTAAACTTCTATACTAATATTATAAAGAGGTAAATTTGTCTGTAAGTTTGTATGTAGAAGGTAATCTCAGGAACTGGTCCGATTGAAAAATTCTTTCAGTTTTAAATAGCCCATGTATCGAGGAAAGCTATAGGCTACATATCATCACGCTAAGACTAAAAGGAGGCCAGCATTAACGGAAAATGTGACGCGGACGAAGTTTCGTGGGTCAGCTAGTTTATTAATAAAAAATAATTACAAAACATACAGAAAAAAAAAAGAGAAAAAGAGATAAATAGATACAAAGATGATGCTTAATTCTTTACAAATCTCCTTCAACGTGCTATAGTTCAAAATAAGAGTTTTTGTATTCGAGCGAAATGCGTTGCCGAGCAATTTCTTGACTAGTCCGTCTATCTTTGTAACGTGAACTTTGACCTTGAAGGACAACGGACTGTATTTATCTTTTTATGATGTGCCCCTTAAGAAAAAACTCTTCAAACCAATTTGGTACTTTTTTTGCTAAATTTTTTCAAAAAGGCAATTCAAACTCCAGTTAACATGACTCAAGAGATCCAAGGAACAAAAAACAATTCCCACTTTTTGACACTCCACACCGCAACTTCTAACTACCCACAAAATTGCCCAATTTTTGCTTCTTTTAACTCAAAAACTTGGGTGATATTGTCAAAAAGTTAACGTCAGCCAAAATTGATACAAAAGGCCTATTTTACGTTGTATTAAATGTTACAATTTCCAACAAGAGTGATAAATTTTATCCTCCGACCTACCCGGTGCTAATTCCGAGGATTTATTTGAAAAGTCGGATATCTTCAAGGTATTTTAATTGAGTGGGTCGGCAGTATTGATGGCGATTCACGATGTATTTTGTTTAGGAATATTTATGGATTTGAAACGATGTAGAACTGGGTTATTTATTTTAAAGGTTCCGAACATTCGTGAAAACGGAACCATTACATAGGATCACTCGGGTGTCTGTTTGTCGGTCCGTCTGCCTGTCCGTCTGTCCGTCTGTCACAGCCTGTTTTCTCCGGATCTACTGGACTGATTCTGTTAAAATTCGGTATACATTTGACCTTCTGTGAAGGTTTTAAGTATGTGTTTTCATAATTTTAAATTACAATTTGGAAGTTCTTCAAGAAATTAGATCAACAATTACTATTACCACAGAATCAGAATTATTCGTCTGATCAATGTTAGAAACTTATTTTCTTAGAAGATAAAAAATCTTCACTGCTATTTCCTAAACCTTTTCAATAGACTCAATATTTTAAATAATTAAGGGAAAGAGCGAAATAGCCCCAACACAAGTATTAATAATAACTTACTGGGGATGTCTCATTTATAAGCCATGTAACAGCTGCTTTCGGGACAAATAAACATTTTTTTTTTTTTATATTTAATTGCTTTGTGTTTAAGAATTAGATGTCTAACAGAAGTCTAACTTTTACAATACTCCATCACACACTTCCAATGAATTTATGGTAACTCTAACTAAGAGTAACATGAACTGACGATACTGCCGACACGAACTGCTAAGTTTACTGTAGTTCGCGACAAGAGCTCAATGTAACACTATCTTGTAGCGCTAGCAGATAAGTTAACCACTACGGTTGATTGTATTGAATACAATTTCGTTAACTTGGATGATAGAAAACTATCATCCTAGTAAATTAATTCCAGCTATTTTGATTTAAAAGTCAAACTTCCTAAATGGTACCAATCGACAAGTCTACCTTGCAGGGAAAACAATTTATAAAAAAAATCGGTTCACAAATGACGGAGTACGGAGGTAACAAACATAAAAAAATACAACTGAATTGAGAACCTCCTCTTTTTTGGAAAGTCGGTTAAAAAACTGTATTAGTGCATCATTTAATTCCATAAAAAATCCGTTGAATTGCAAATCAAAGGAAAGTGTCACATTCCTCAAAAGGCCATCGCAGAAAGTAACCTATATGGTTATTTATTTAACACTTTCAGCACAAAAAAGTACAGAGGCGGACTTAATGCCATTGGCATTCTCTACCAGTCAACCTTTGGGTGATGCAGAGAATTATGGTAGGTGTACGATTCGATCAGTATGGATTGCATGGACTTTAAAAGAGTTTTTAACCTCTGAGTTTGTTCTGATGTTTTTTTTCAGGGTAGTCAGCTAAGAAACACTGGCCTTAGTGGCAATTATACTATTTTTCACATTCGCATCGCTTTCACATCTCAATCACAAACTGTCAAAAAATGTATAAAAATTAAGGCTTTTTTGACAGTTTGCGATTGACATGCGAATACGAAAGTTGTTCAAAAATTTGTATAATTGGCACTCTTATCTAGTTTAAAATGCCAAGGAATTTTGCCGTGTGTTATGTTAAGCTTTTTACAAAATTAATATGATAAAATTTCTAAAAACATTTATACCGTTTAGAAACCGGTACCTATATGGCGACCATCCCACTCATGCGCACAAAACATTGTGAAAACAACAAAGGAGCAGAATTCTCTCACTTTTTCCAGCTAAAACTTAGAGGTCTTCAAGCAACTCTAAGCATTCAATGAAAAACCCACCACATGAACTGAAGCCAAGAGTTAATAGCTTATTAAATACGTAACAGATAGATGTATTGCTGGGGAGTTTGTTGGCCGTTACTTCTCCACAGCTTAAACAGTAAGTGGTGACCGGCGGGCGTTTCGGGGGATTGTCTTTTGTAAAAACCTGACCTTCAAAAAGTGCTGGCTCTCAGTCTAATTTGAATAAATGACTTTTGAATTTAGAATTTTGGTTTCTGTCGAGCTTGCTCCATCGTCGAATACGTCATCGAATTCCACCAAGTGAGTGGTGGTCAAGAGCGAGTCAATAATTTAAAAAAAATATAAACTTTTGCTTTCCCTTCTGCAAAATAAAGGTTTAATATTAGTTTGTGTTAGAAACCAGTAGATACATTAATTCTACAAAAACTAGAGCTAATAACAGACCCTACATTTATCTAATACTACCTGATGCCCGCGACTTCGTTCGCGGTTTATTTTTTTGCTCACCCTACCTAATTGGTTTGAATTGACAGTTAGTAATAAGTATTCTATGTTACTTCTAATATCTCCAAGAATATGTGAGCAAAGTTTCAGGATGATCGGTTTAGTAGATTTCGCGTGAAAGCGTAACAAACAAACTTACATTCACATTTATAATATTATTATATTATATAATTCATAGTAGGGATGTAATCAATTTTGCTGACGCTCCGCAAACAAGATCGAACGTATTTCAATGGTCTCTATCTAGAGCGCGTACAATTGAGCTCTACACTTACATCCTAAACTCTACCAACGATAGTCGTTTTGATACGACAGTTTACTCTAGTTACGGTCGCACTCAGAGACTGGAAACGTTAATAGATCATTAGCTATTGAAACAAAACACTATTGACACAAGTTTTAATAAATAATAAGAGAGAGAGGGAGAGAGAGAGAGAGAGAAAAGAAGACAAGAGAGAATATGAGAGAGAGACAAGAGTTTTTATTCTATTCTCTAATTAATTATTCGTAGTTATTTGTAAATATTTAGGTATACAATAGGTATACTTGTTAATTATTTATTTATTTATGTACACACAAGAAACTTAAAAAAAAGAAAATGTGTACAGAGAAAAGAGCACAAAGATACCGCTTATTTAATAAGAAATCTTTCCAGCAGACCTGCGACAGGAACCAGAAACCAATCACGAACAAATAATAAAACCCACTATGGTTTTATTATTTGTTCGTGATTGGTTTGCTCTTGACTCTAGCCTATGTCAGAGATGACAGAGACAAAGTCTACGATAGAGCGAGCTTACCCAGAAGTAGCCTGTTCACTCTAACTTTGAAAAGATTAGGGTTGTAAGCGTTCGGAAACACAGACGCAGGCAAAGACTTCCACTCTTTTGTTATGCGCATTATGAAAGAAGCTTGGTGCGTATTGTTCGGTGGTTTGGCTATCCTTCTGGCTATATTCATAACTTTGGTTCTCTTGTGGAGATCATTTATTTATTTATTTATTTATTTGGATCTCCAACAAAAGATACACACATCTAACATAAAACACAGTGATACAGTGGTTCACTCAAAATATGTGCTCCTTCAGTTATAGGAGACCACAACATGCGCATATAACTAGGTTTACATACCTACAAAATAAAAATAAGATATGCACAAAATTAAATTAAAATTAGAATTAGAAAAAAAAAATAGATTAAATTACATTCAATTAAATTAGATTAAGTTATTCCAATACATTAAAAATATTCAAGTATATTAAAGTAAATTAAATTGGTCCAATAAATAAAAAATAAAAAATTAAAATTTTGCTTTTTCATTAGATTACAAATTACAATTACACTGTTAAAATGTCAATTATAAAATACAAATACAGATTCAAACTGAGAAGGTTATTAAGTTACAAGCAAATTACAAGAATAATAAATAAAAAAACAAAAAAAGGTAAAAAGTACATTATTCATTATATTACAGCGGTTATATTACTCTTATACTTTGAAATTGAGAGGGTTATGTCCAAGTTTAGACGTTTGGACAGTTCGTTGTATTACCTACAGAGTCTGGGGAGAGTGGCGAAATGTCCTAGATTAGTTTTAGATCCTGGGACATAAAATAAATTGTAGTTGCTCTTCCGCGGCAGACGAGATGGCGCGTTTATGTTAAGTTTTTCTAGAAGCTCGCTGCAGTCTATGTCTCCACTGAAAATTTTATGGAGAAGTACCAGGTCTGCCGTTTTTCGTCTGTCAGCGAGAGGGACCATGTTGTAGTGTTTTAATCTATCCTTGTAGCTGGAAATTGTTTTAGCTAATCGATTCTTGTAACACAGATGGTATAGAAAACGCCTTTGAACACTTTCCAGGTGTTTGCTGTATATGTCGTAGTGAGGATTCCAAACTGGGCTGCTATATTCAAGTATCGGACGTACTAGTGAGTTAAACAATTTTATTCTTGTGGGGGCTTTTTTAAAATCCTTGCTGTTCCGTAGAATAAATCCAAGGATTCTAAAACCCTTCGATGACACTTGAAGGATGTGTTTGTCAAATTTTAATTGTTTGTCTAATATAACTCCTAGATCACGTATTTGGTCTACATGTTCCAATTTTTGCCGACCTAACGTGTAAAGGTTAGGTTTGATTATTTTGTTACGGCTAAATTGCATGGAGTAACACTTTGACACGTTAAGAAGCATATTATTATTTGTTCACCAGTCAGTCAGTCTATTTAGATCCTCCTGTAATAAGGCAGAGTCAAATTTAGTTTCTATTGGTTTCATTATTTTCACGTCATCAGCAAAAAGATAGAATTTTGAATGAATAAAGCAGTATATTATGTCATTAATAAATATATTAAAAAGAATTGGACCTAAGTGTGAACCTTGCGGAACACCGGATGAAGCTTTGAAAGGCTTGGAATTATGACCACCCATGACAACTTTTGAGGACCTGTCTCTAAGGTAAGACCGAAACCATTCAAGCATTGATCCTCCTATACCCACATGCTGAAGTTTGGTTATAAGAAGGGAATGATCCACTTTATCGAATGCTTTACTGAAGTCTGTATATATGGTGTCCACAGGAATACGTTTATCCACAGATTCTGATAGGGACGTCACATAGCACATGAGATTAGTGGTAGTAGACCTGGATTTAATAAAACCGTGTTGGTGGGCGGAAATCAATTGTTTGACGTGCGATGAGAGACGTTCAGTTATTAGCTTTTCAAATACTTTGCCAAAGATTACTAAGATAGAAATAGGTCTGTAGTTCGACACTAATTTTCTATCTCCAGCTTTGAAAATAGGCACCACTAGTGCCTTTTTCCATTGCTCTGGGAAGATACCATCTTTAAGGGACTTATTAAATATAATCCTGAGAGGCAAAACCAGCGCTTTTGCACATCTTTTTATAAACACGGGTGGTATACCGTCGTCTCCTACACTTTTGCGTTCATCTAATGATGTGAGGGCTCGGAATATTTCGCCAGCGTTTAATTCTAGCCTACAGAGAGTTGGCAAATTATTATTTATGTTAAGGTTTGATAGTTGCGGTGACGTTGTATTGTTATAGACATCTGCGAAGTTTTCAGCAAACAAGTTACATATGTCGTGGCCCGTTGACGCTGTTTTTTCTTTGTAAATCATAACTGCGGGGTAAGCATTGCTGGATTTCCTTTTATTTTTTATAAAAGACCAGAAATTTTTCGGATTTTCTAAAACCGCGGTTTCTAATCTTTCCATATATTTTCTGTAGCAACATATTCTCAGCTTACTACAGTTGGCACGCAGAGTTTCGAAATATACAACGTCAAGAGGGTTATTGTATTTTTTTACTTTAACGCGGAATTTGTTTTTTTCCTTAAAAAGTCTCTTAAGTGTGGGTGTGTACCATGCCGGGTAATCTTTCCCAGATATCGTTTTCAGTGGTACGTGTTTCTTGATAGTGTCGTGCAAAATTTCATATAACGTGTGTACCATCTCGTCAACTGAAGAACATCCACCCAACGAAGTGTCCCAGTCGATAGACATAAGGCAAGTTAGGATTTTAAAGTAGTCTGCTTTAAAAAAATTAGGTCTGGTGGTTGGTTTACTTTTTAGACACTTTGACTCGTCATTTATTGTTAAGGAAAACGCAAGTGGTGGGTGTAGTGGATCTTCCTGTATCAAGTGTATGCGGCAACCTGTCAGGTTTTGAATTGGGGTGTTACAAAGGACTAGGTCCAATGTTTTGGATTTATTGTTGGTAAGATAGTTATACTGGCCCAGGTTATTCATAGAAATATAGTCTAAAAAGAGGTTAGTAATGTCGTTGTTTTGGATGGTGCAAGGAGTAGTGTGACTCACCTGGCTTTCCTCACTAATTTTCCATTTTATACTACTAAGGTTGAAGTCACCAACAATGAGTGTGCGTTCGTCTTTGTCCAGGGCAATTTGAGCCGTTTCTAGGAAGGTTTGGGTAGTTTCAAATGTTATTGGGGGAGGTAGGTAGACGCCACAGATGTAGATCTTGTTTGTACCACACCCGAGGGAGTCAACTGAGATCCATAGATCCTCGTACTGACTTTCGAGGTGTGGCATTCGACACGAATTTATGTGCTTGGCGACAGCTATTAAAACGCCCCCTCCAGTTTTACGTGCACTGAATGAACTAGACTCGCGATCTCGCCTGTATATTACGTATCTGTCATCAAACAATTCCGAGTCATAGATGCCGCCGTTCAGCCAAGTCTCCGTAAGCACAACAATGTCATAGTCTTGAAGAGACATATTATGATAAAAAGTGTTTGTTTTAGTTCTTAAACCGCGTACATTTTGATAATATATCTGTCGTGGATAAAGAAATCATTTAATAATTAGTTGCTGATTTGAGTATTGTAGTAGTGGGTAGTGGTAAACGCCGTGACGTCAGTTGACAGTTGTAATGGCGGCACGTGGACAGAGACGTATAAATTGGAGAGTGGGGACTTTGGGGAGGTCACTTTTGCTCGAGACACCGACTAGGACACTCGTCCCGAACGAAACTGTCGGTTTACCTATTTTAATTAAATTAAACAGACTTCTTTAATAATGTTGTAAATGCGAGTTCTTCTTACTCAAAAGACAGATGTGTTGCTATGGAGTTTGTTGGCCACGTCTTCTCCCTAGCTAAAACACTAGGATGTGGTAACGGGCGGGCGTTTTTGGGGGACTGTCTATTTGTAAAGTACTAGCACTCAGCCACAGTTAATAAAGAGAGCTTAGTACTGTATTCAGTGTTTTATTCTACAATGATCCTGATACCACCGAACCCAAACGATGATGGCGCTATCGCTCAGCTGTCGCTGACGCCGACATCAGAAGTGGGATGCAACTCAAGTGGCCCACATGAAGATTCGTGGCAATGCTAGTGAAATACTTACGTGACGGGTTCCTTTTCAAATGCAAAATACGTAGTGACAGTTATAGTGAAAATTGTGGTTCGTGTTCGAAACTCGTGTGATTATCCAGACGCCTAAAACTCGATGTGTGCCGTGAAAATCGATCCAATAAACCTAAGATCGACGCGCGGTCATTGTGCGTCACCGCGGTGCTATGTTTCGTCGAGGACTCGAGTGTTGTGCGGGCTCTGAAGAGCATCGTGCCTACATGCCTATGATAGATAACCTATCAGAGTTCAACGTGTGGCCAATTATAGATGCATTCCAAGGTCAAATTCCTACTCGTCGGGTTTTATGCGGCTACCCTCATCAACCTGAACAATGAAAAACTAGTTCGGAACGGAGACAAGCAACTTCAAAACAGCTGGCCAGGTCATGGGGAAGTGTGATGATGTGTGTGAGGATCTTCACGTTAATCTGGTGAGTCATTTTCATTTTGTTATTGCTGTGAAACTGTTGTGCTCGTTCGTTAACATTTTTCTTTTTTGTTTAAAAAAAAAAAAAAAAAAAAAATTGTTCACTAGGAACATTTTATGCTGTGGAGACCGACTACAAAGGGCTATGGTCTCATGATTAGCCATAATCCATTTTAGCTAATTGATTCATCGCTTTGTTTCTCTATACTAAAGTGTGGCTATTATTTTCACGTTCGCTATCGATTTAGTGAAGTAATAGTTCAGGCGCTATAGCTTAACCGCTTGACTGGGTCAGCCGCGCCAAATATGAGTCACGTTATGACGTAGATTGCGCTAGGCTAGATAAAAAAACGCGCCAGCTGCACGCCAGATGTTTATGTTTACGTTAACCTTTTTTTAGTGGCCTCCTATTAGAGCTACCACTCAAGTGTATTGTTATTTGTATAGCTGAGAAACGGCTCCTTATAGTTACGTTAAGTGTATGATAACGGTTAGTTTCTATATTTTTTAACTAATTTGTAAACATTGAATATTGGTGAAAAAAACACATTACGTGAACTTTGAACAGGAATAATTTAAAAAGTAAATCGATAACATATATATTTTATGACTTGTATGGGTAGCTGGGTTATATCTAAAAACGATAAATAACAAACAACATACTCCACCGTACAAAAACATATATAAAAAAAAAAAAACTACCACCAAACATTAGCCATTTCCCGCCATTTTGCATTATTTACCTTCCGACCCACGGAACAAAAATTCTAATCATAACGTAAATTTCGTTTGTTTTGTTTATGTTTTGGCTGAAATCTATTGCCCAGTAAACATAAAATGCGATAATAATTACTTTTTAGTCAGAACAAGTAGCTAGACTTAATAATTAACAAATTACGAAAGCGTTCTGACAACATGGACGCCTTGTGTATCAAGGGTTATGAAAATGAATATAATACGTGTTAAAACTTACCCACATGTTGAAATCCTTTTGCACACACATTAATCACATCACAATGCACCAATAAAACATTATTTAACACTAATTCACTCACAAACAACATAATAAACAAGTTTATTCGACACTACGTCATTGCGCAACTCGCGTCATACCACAGACTGACTAAAACATTTAATTTCTTTCTAAAAATGGACTCGCCCGTTGCGTGATTCGTATTTTAAGCATGTAGAAATGTATAAAGATTCGAGTGGAAAAGAGCTAAATGATACAAAAATCGTGTGTTCGACAGAAAAAGACATATTGTGCTGTCAGATTGGCGTTTTTAAAATAGGGACTTTAGTTCCGATGACGCAACTCGAGCCAATAGTGATTTAGGGACTTTTGTCCCTAAGCGTTAGTAATCGGTAGAAAGGCGTTTTAAATAACTCTGATGAAGCGGTAATATTATTCTGCTATCGCTGGTTGTGTAATGTAGTCCAGTACCAGTTCAGAGCTATTGTTGGACGTTAGAGCGATACAGTTACAGGGCCGTACCAACCTAACAGTTCAATTTAAAAATTAAGATGATTGTAAATGCAATATTTTCATTCATCACAACCATGTATAGCCCAACTTTGGGTCAGTGGGTCATCTTAGGGGCGGTTGTCCACTATTGGACATAAACTTTCTTGCTAGTGCCAGTGTTCTGATTAGTTTCAGATTTTAATTAATTTGGATAGTGTGGCTGCTACGCTTATCTGAAGCCTATACTCCTGCCAAAGCTTGGATTGGACTTGTACTCTCGTGGTGTTTTTCAGTTTTCAGATATCCTATCGCCTTGGATGAAGCCAGCACATGGCGCTAGAAGTTTGCATGCAGCTATTGCTGCTGAGAAATTACAACTTCAGAGCAGTTCTAAGTGTGACGGATCGAAGGTCCGCAAGCAGTTTGAAGGCTGCAGTAGCTGTACATCATGTCAACATCTGTGGAGTTGGAAGCGTTCAAGGCCGACTGAAGTGCCCGGTGAGCCGCTGCCATTTAATTTTAATTGTGATTTTCAAAGCTTTAAAGATCTTCGAATCATTTCAGTGGTTAGATTGATATTGCTAGGTAATTTTGATATACTCAGTACGAAGCTATAGCAATTACAGTTTCCCATTGGTGGTAATAGTTTCAAAATGATATTCAGTGCGAAATTCTGAATCCGATATCGTAAGGCAAGATTGCCACAAGGTCATGTTTTGTTTCGACTTAGATTTTTTTCAATTTTAGTGAAAAATTAGACCTAGGCGTTTATGTTAACGTGTTAACGACAGTTTTCCTTGCATAATAACAGTTATTGACATTGATTGACTGGTACAGATAATAACTCAACGCTTTCATAATTTCTAAATAGACTTTTCATTTTCCACTACTGGGTTGCCTACTAGGTATGTAAGGTAAAACGAGCCTAGTGAGATTAAAATAAGATTGATTCAGTGACCGCAATGTTCTTAGAATAACGAAGAGTAATTCGTGAACGTAGCTTCTTCACAGGAACGTAGGACGCAAAAATTAGCAGGCAAGTTGTTCTTGTTTTCGTAAGCACCGATGTGCATAGATTACCGGTCGGCATATTTTAAAATCTCTTTGTCGAGAAGATACCCGATGCCAAGTATCATTAACGTTGTGAAGTTATGAAGTAGATGTTGAGTTGGCAACAATTTAGTTTGTGTGACAGGTTCTGAGTTCTGTGGGTCGGTGACTGTACCAAGCGATCGGCGGCTCTGGATGGCATAGACGGGAGAGTCTAGATCAGGGTTTCGTTACGGTAGCTCTAAGTAGTGTAATAAAGAGTGTTTACTCGGCATTCCCATGAGGAAGTGCGAGTGTATCAATTGTTTTGCTGATCTATGAGATGGCTGTCGACTGGAAATAAGATGACCTGTTGTTTTATTTGTTCGATGGAGTGGTACGTGGCATTTAGTTCAATTAGAGTTTACAGCCGCTTTAGAACTGTCAGAAGCCTGACTGAATGACTGACTTGTCAGTAGAGTGGAGATAAAGAATAGCTCCACGTAATAAGAGTTAGTAGAGAATTGCTGTAGAGTTTAAGGGTGGCAAATCGTCGCGAAACGCAATCGGTAGAGTAGAGCTCGCAACACGGTGCGTTAAAAAAGAAAATGGTCTTATTTGTAGAGCTTTTCGATTATTATTATTTTTTTCTTTTTAGAATTCGGAAAATTGCGAGACCGTTATTATTGGTGTAGCGATGTGGATGCTAAAGTCCGTTAGTGAGAGTCGATAGAATTTTAGAATTAGTTGATATCGGTCGCTATCTTTTGAAATCCATAAATAGTAAAATAACGTATAAGTATGCCCACGATCACATACCAAAGATTCCTCTCAGTAGTGTTTCTAACAAGTTTAACGTAGAAGACGATTAGGAGAGTACCTCCACTGATCAATAAAGAACATATCATGGCTATTTGGCTGCACTGAGTCGTAACTGAGTAGAAAATGTAATACATCATCGGAAGGGTTTTAAATCCTAAACCAATTAACGCTGTGACAAGTACTTTGATACATAGAATAAAAAAATGAGCTCCAACAATTGATTTTATAAGCTACAGGGACCAGTTCAGTCCAGACTAGCAAATTCGGAAATAGTTTAAATTGAAAGACACGGTTGGCGCAGAAAGTTGGGCTTGACCCGAACAAAAAAAAAAAAAAAAAACAAAATAGATAGTGTTAGTGCGGGTGAGTTTGGGTGTTTGTGAGCGCGCTCCCGATGCAGGATAGATTCCTGGGCTGAGGCAATGTTTAAAAAGAATAAAAAAAAAACAGGAAAAAAATGTAGGACAAAAAAATGAGAGAAGTAACATAACAAAAATGTAGGACAAAAAAATGTGGGACAAGAAATGAGAGAATTAACATAACAAAAAATGTAGGAAAGAGTCATTGAAGGGAAAATCCGGTCCAATAATATGACTCAGCTAAAGGGATTGCAATCCGGTCTAGCATGTTTGGCTATAGGGACCGATATCCGGTCTAGCACTGGCTAAAGGGATATTCCAGTCTAGCACAATCGTCTCCAGTTTTAATACTGATGAGAAAAAAAAGGAGGAAAACAAAAGAAAAAAAGAATTAAAAGAGCTTGAAGGGTTTGACCGGACCAAGCAGTAATAATCCTGAAGGGTTAGTTATAACCGGACCAGGAGATTATAACTCTGAAGGGTCGTAGGACCGGACCAGTAGTTATAATTCTGAAGGGTCGTGAGACCGGACCAGAAGATTAAAACTGAAGGGTCGTTTGACCGGACCAGTAGTTATAACTCTGAAGGGTCGTAGGACCGGACCAGTAGTTATAATTCTGAAGGGTCGTGAGACCGGACCAGAAGATTAAAACTGAAGGGTCGTTTGACCGGACCAGTAGTTATAATTCTGAAGGGTCGTGAGACCGGACCAGAAGATTAAAACTGAAGGGTCGTTTGACCGGACCAGTATAGTTATAATTCTTAATTGATGATTTTATGATCTTGATCTTGGTCAGGTAGGCCGAGCCAGCAGTCAACTATTAAGTTGTGTTTTCGTTGGTTACAGGTACCATATTATCACCTCCACACGAGGACGTGTGATTGTCAGTTCTGGCCGTGTCGTGGATAAAGAAATCATTTAATAATTAGTTGCTGATTTGAGTATTGTAGTAGTGGGTAGTGGTAAACGCCGTGACGTCAGTTGACAGTTGTAATGGCGGCACGTGGACAGAGACGTATAAATTGGAGAGTGGGGACTTTGGGGAGGTCACTTTTGCTCGAGACACCGACTAGGACACTCGTCCCGAACGAAACTGTCGGTTTACCTATTTTAATTAAATTAAACAGACTTCTTTAATAATGTTGTAAATGCGAGTTCTTCTTACTCAAAAGACAGATGTGTTGCTATGGAGTTTGTTGGCCACGTCTTCTCCCTAGCTAAAACACTAGGATGTGGTAACGGGCGGGCGTTTTTGGGGGACTGTCTATTTGTAAAGTACTAGCACTCAGCCACAGTTAATAAAGAGAGCTTAGTACTGTATTCAGTGTTTTATTCTACAATGATCCTGATACCACCGAACCCAAACGATGATGGCGCTATCGCTCAGCTGTCGCTGACGCCGACATATCCTTAGAGAACTATTACTTAGTGCGAACATAATAATGGCATACAAATAAACATGCAAAGTAACAATTATTTATCATTATTTCTATTACTATTCAACGGTGAAAACATAAACTTTTTTATTTGTTTTTGAGCCTACGCCTTAAAGCATTGTAGCAAAGCACACTTAATTTCATCTAGTTTCTGTGGTTAATTTGATTATCTCAATCACGCAATCGTTTGTTGAAAATTCAAAATATAACAATCCAATTTGTTACTTTTGTAATTAAGAAAATATGTCTTGTTCTTCCTGTTAACTGGTTTTAAAACTCAGTTCCAAAAATTACCCCTCATATTAACAATATATTTTTGAACGTCTGTGAATACGGCGGTAAGAACCACACGAGTTATTCAGCTGTGACGTGGAAGTTATGATAATAAACCTATCTGTATGTAGAGTCACTGACTTCTGAGTATCGGTAGAGTATTGCAAGTTCGTGTAGTTTCCAATTTTTCAGCTCTTGAAGTCTTGACTATACTTATCACTATTGAAGTTTGTAAATAAAACTGTATAATATAATTGGAATTACAGATAACTTACGACTACATTTTCAATAAACGCAGGCAAGTTTTTTTGGGCTTATCGCTGCTATATTCCTAACCACTGTAACTCCTGACAGCCAGAATCAAAAGGGGAACTGTGGGAGTTTTAGCATATATATTTATTTTATTAGTATATATACGATTATTATTTGTATATTGTACTATTTTGAAGAGATTCCATTCAAATGTATTATTTTTCGAGAGTATGTTTAAGTATGCATGTTTAATTGTTTGGCACGCTCTGCAGCCTGAATGGCTCGATGGATTTAAGCCTAAGAAAGGTCGTTAGATTCGTATTTCCTGTGAAAGGGACACTAGGTTTACTAAAATAATAAAAAAACAAAATGGCGGATTTTATTCGCCAAATTCAATTGTTTGGCACGCTCTGCGGCGTGAACGGCTCAATGGATTTTTGCTTCAAAAGTGTCGTTAGATTCGTATTAATTATCCAAATGCACCAGAATTTTCACTAAAATGTAGGAAATAACAAAATTTACTTTAAAAATACTAACTAATAGTGGCACATGGGCGGACCTTATGCAACAAGGCATTCTCTACCAGTCAACCTTTAGGTTAAAACAACAAACAAACAAATAAAAAAAAATGACTTTGTCAAAAACTCGACCGCTAAAACTTTTTTGTCGTTAGAATAGTTCATATCGGGATTGCTACCTTTTTATTTGCGAGTTTCCGATAATTTTTTTTAATTTTTTTTTTGTCGTTTTTAGCGCAATATGTGATTAATAAAGTAGCCTAATTAGCCTCCCAGATCGATTCACCATTTCTACTTCATCATCTGCTTAGCCTTTTCCCAACTATATTGGGGTCGGCTTCCAGTCAAACCGTATTCAGATGACTACCAATATTTTACGTGGAGCGGCTGCGTACCAGACCTCTACAACCCATTGACTGGGTAACACGATACTCCTTGGCAAGACTGGTGTCAGATTTTCTGGCGTCTGAGTCTGACTATCCGTAATGACTGCCAAAGATCTCAAAATGACAACCGGGACCAACATCTAAACGTGCTTTCCGAGGCACGGTGTTCAGATGGTCACCCATCCACAGACCATCCTCGGCAAGCGTAGCTTAACCTTGCAGATCGACCTGTGTGGCTGTTATTATTTAGCTACGAGCTCCTCTACCGTTTCTACTTATGTTATCTAAAAACCATCGTCTCCACATTTCTGGCTAAGCGTTCTCATCACCCAAACCACGTTAAAAGCCTCAAGAGAATCTCGCTAACAAACCATCCAAACTTGTCAAGCCCAGCCATTTATAATGAAAATCCATTACTAGGTACCTGTGTCCTGTAGTGGCATACTTCCGGTTGGAATGATGACGTATGTACAAATTCATTTGTACCCGTTCCGGTCCAAATGGATCGGATTTAGGTAGCACTGGATAAATCCGAATTTAATTTAAAATAACGTGAATTTATGAAATGCATTGTATAGCTGAGTTGGGAGTGTCTGTTGAAATTTCGATTGGGATTGAGTGTTTTTCATCTCGATTGTACGTTGTTGATTGGTTAGGAGGTAGGTGTGGTAGATTCTAGCACACATGGTGGACATCCCACCTATACGCACAAAACGTTTTGGGATCACTTCCGTAGTGCGTACAGCAAAGGAGTGAAATTCCCTGCTGAAGTTTGCGTTTCCTGATAGCTACAACCTGGGAGTCTTTAAGTCAAGAGTGAATAGGTAACTTCTAGGCAAGCATGCTCCATCTTAGACCGCATCATCGCTTACCAACAGATTAGATAGTGGTCAAACGCGTGCCTATCAAATGTAAAAAAAACAAACATGGTTAGATGTGAAAGCATTAGAATTAATTGACAAAAACAACAAAGTGATTACCACTAAATATATAGCTAGTCTACGCTAGCAACCACAATATCTTACATAAGGTTTTTAATAGTTATTTTGGACAAATTAATAATCATAAATATGTTACATACTTAAAGAAGAAGATCTTCTTTTTGCCTGTTAATAAAACATTTTGTGTTCCTTAATTTTAATTTTCATTGTAATCTTTTGTTTTTTTTTTTACTTTCTCGGCTCCCTTGAGACCGTATTTAAACAGAGCTAGTTTCTTCAACAAAGTAACTAAATTAGATAAAGAAAAACATGAACAAAAGGACAGTAAACAGAAGTACAGAATTTGCATATTTTGAACTCATCAGCTAACTTACACTCAATACTGTAATAAGAAATGACGCGGCCAAGTGCTAGTTTCAATTGGAAAGGTTCCGTGACTCAAATAACCAAGAAACGAAACTCAAACACTGACTTCAGAAATTAAAGTATTTTTTTAACCACGTAATGTGCAAGTAGTTTCCCTCAAAGGTTATAATGGAGAGGGCAATACTTGGAGCTTCCTTGCGTGATCAAATCAGAAATTATGATATCCGCAAGAGGACCAAGGTTACCGATATAGCCCACATCCTCCGGCCACCGTAGGCGCGGGCTTGTGGACGGTGAGCTATGGGTAGCTCGCCGTTCGTACGTCTTATGACGACAGGCCGTGCCACGTTAGTGTTCCACGCGCGCCTCAAAGAGAGTCAGCACACAGAGGGGCTCGAAAGGGCCGACGCCTGCCGGAGTTGCGGGACTATTCGAAAGAGATACCGCGGCTCCGGAACACAAAGGTTTTAGTCAGTAGAAGTCTGACACTCCCTCCCGCTACATCCAGAGCGGGAGGAGTCATTGGATGATTTCCAATCCCTAAAAAAAAAAAAAAAAGTGGTACAGCATATCCTCCGGCCACCGTAGGCGCGGGCTAGACGTCTTATGACGACAGGCCGTGCCGACGGCGCGTTCGTGTCCCACGCGCGCCTCAAAGAGAGTCAGCACACAGAGGGGCTCGAAAGGGCCGACGCCTGCCGGAGTTGCGGGACTATTCGAAAGAGATACCGCGGCTCCGGAACACAAAGGGCAATGAAGGAACATGGATGGGTTTTAGTCAGTTAAATTCAGACACAAGTCATTTGATAATTTCCAAACCCTAAAAAAAGGGGTTGTGCACATTGCTCGCAGAACAGGTGGAGCCGAAAAGTTCTGGATGGGACCGCATCCCGGAAGACGCAACGTTGGAAGGCCTCCCACAAGGTGGACCAATGAACTGGTGAAGGACGCGGGAAACCGATTGATGCGAGACGCACAGGACCGGTCGTGGTGGCAAAGCTTGAGGCCTACTTATGTCCAGAATTGGACGTCTTTTGGCTGACCTAAATGTGCGAGTATTACATCACAGTACTGTTGAAATATGCTCTTATCCGCAACATGATTGCGTGATTCATAAATTGAACTACATATCCATTACTTTTATATTAAAAAAAGTGTCAGAGCGACAACGTGAAACACGCAATGATCACGGTTTGAATGTAAAAATGCATGTGCTAATTAAGCAATTAGACAACTAATCAGGGGCTTCCCAATGTGTAAACTTTCAGCCAAATTCATTCAGCCATTCATCATCTGCCTAGCCTTTTTCAAAACTACATAGGGGTCGGCTTCTATTTAAACTGGATTCAGCTGAATACCAGTATTTTACGTGGAGCAGCTGCCTACCAGACCTCCACAACCCATAAACTGGGTAACTCGGTATTTCTTGGCAATACTGGAGTCAGATTTACTGACTTCTGGCAATCCGTAACGACTGCCAAAGATTACAAATGACAGCCGGGACCATCGGCTTTACGTGCTTTCCGAGTTACGGAGGAAACTTGATATAATATAAAGATGGTCACCCATCCACAGACCAACCTTGGCAAGCGATGCTTAACCTTGAAGATCGAACTGTGCGGCTGTTGTTATTTAGCCACGAGCTCCTCAAATTCATTCAGCCATTGAGGCATTTGAATAAACAGATGATTTTATTTGTAGAAAACTCAAAATACGCAAGCCAGGATACAACAAACACTTAGAGCTACTAAACAGCTAGCCTATCGATTGCACAAAGCAAATTAAATAAACCCAAAAGACGCTCCACTCCTCATTACAACTTACAGAACTCTAAAAACAAAAAAACAGCTCCAATTTCCTATCTCCAGCAACACAACTAGGGCCTCGGTACGTGAACAGATTGCACAAAGCATTTTAACTGAAGGGAAGACTATTCTGTGTTGCCAGACTTTAAGTTTTCTTATTTTTTAAATAACAAGCATCTAACGCGAGTCTCAAAAGAGGTTAGTTGGGAATGTTGCAAGTTTTTAACACTTCCCTTACTTTTAGTAAGTTTTGAGCTTCGGTAAGCAGGGAAGTTTTCTATAATATAATTATGGTTATTTTCTTCCACGCTGTTAGTCAGGAAAAAACAAAGGTTTGATCTAAAGTTTGTTATGTCTAGGATATTTTTCCACGTGGCTAGATTTTTGAGTATGCAAAAAATAAAAGAAAATGAAGAAAACATTTCTTTTTACATAAAGAAAATGCTTATTTTGCAAGAAATTTGAGTTAAATTTTGAAATAATCGCTGAAAAGTGGCGAACAAGCTCGTGAGGAGCTGCTTGTGGCTACATAGTAACATCGTGCTTGAAGGTTAAGAGTCCTATAACATTTTTTACGGAAATTCATGATTTTTGACGCTGTAGTTTTCAGCAGCAGTAAGATATTTTAATTATTTGATCCTGAATAACGATAGTGCCAGTCTCTTTCTTGTAAGTTAGAGTTACACATTTTCATTTTTCTTTTCTTGTAATTTACTATAAATATTTTACGAACTCAGTTTGCAAGAAAAAATGTCGGCGATGGAACTTTGACGGTCAAATTCACATTGTTACAATCAATTCTTTTATAAACTGAAATTACTAAAAGGTAAGTTGAATGTTTTACTTGTTTATTGGAGTTCTAGAATTTCTTTAAGTTCCTTGAGTTTTCACGGAAAAAACGTAAAGAAAGCCTAATTTAAGCCAGAAATGTCTTGATTCAGCGTCCATTGTATTCCAAATAAAAACAATTTTACCAAATAAATTAATATGATATAAAATTTCAATCTACAATGAATACGTTTAATTAGTTTTCGTTTGTCAATATAATAAAACAAAATTACAATAAATAAAATTAAAGTACTATATATTCTGCATCAATTCAGCGCGCGTCTCCTCAGTCTCGCTCGAGCGCCCAAATAAACTATAATCCTATTCAGACTAGTAAGTATCAAAATTGTTTCGCGGACTATAGATGTACTCCCAACACAGACCAACGTAACTTCGTCTATTGCAAACGAGCATTGACGATTCGTAATAGGACTCTTAAGTGCGAATGAGTGATCATCCGATACACACTCAACGACAATCAAGCTTTATTCAGACAAAAAAAATACAAAGGTCAAAAAATAACTTTAATTTCGGAAGTCGGTGTCAAAATACGAAGAAACTAACAAAAACACCAACTTCCGAAATTAAATTTATTGTTTACTTTGTAGTGTTTTTGTTTTTTTGGAAGTCCGTTGTATTTTTTTGTAAAAAGTTTTTTTTTTTTTTCTAACAAAACCACTGCAAAATCTCAGAAAAGCAAAATACGCAATTTCGATTACTTGGATGACATAAAACCATCATCCAAGTAGACGCAATTCCAGCTATTTCGATTTAAAATCCAAAGTTCGTAACCGATTTTGGTAAAATTTAAATGGGACCAATCTATAGGTACATAAAAAAAATCATCTGAAATGACGCTCGAAAACTCAAAATTAAAAGAAAATAAGTTACTAACCAAAAAATTAATTATAACTTGTTGCATTTATGTTGTTGCTGATATTGCTGTTAGTTGTTTGTTGTTGTTTTTGTATACAAGAAGATTTATGTAAAATACACTCCCAAAAAGGTAAGTCAGCTAGCTGTTCCTTAATTTAACAGTTATGCGAGCAAAGGTGCATACAGCATCCTAATAAAAATCCATGTAAAACAATGTAACATACTTCTCTCATCTACATACATGCAAAAGCGCGCACGTCCACGTACTTTTTGTTTTGATTTTACTGGAAATATATGGTCGTTACTGAAAAATAACCCTATATCATATACTCCTGTATATATACAAATATCTCCAACTCCATCCTGAAGAACATAGCGGGGAGGTACGACTCTCTTTTTTTTGGGGATGTTGTTCGGAGATGTGTCTCGAACAACATCCTTGTCTCTAATTTTAGGCGGACGAGTCACCCGTCACCCGCGTCCGTAGGAGAATACCCTTCAGCGAATCCCTACACGTGGTCCCCGGGTGGTGCTAAACAGGTGACACTAACCGCCTCCGGTCTAGTGGTTATACCACCTGATTCAGACCCAGAGGACCCGGGTTCGATTCCCAGTGGGGGCAAATTTTTTGCTCGGTTTAGTTGGTGGTAATACTAATTCTAAGTCCGCCTGGCAAGCTACCACCATCATGTCTAAGTCTGTCGCCATAGCAACAATGTTAACAGCATTGTTGTGTTCCGGCAGTTAGAGGTATGATAGCCAGTTCCTCTGTGTAAGAGGATTCCGAGTGAAACTCGCTTCCATCTTCGGCCTAATCATCACTTTCCATCAGGTGAGATTTGGGCCAAGAGTTTCCGCGTTCTGTATTAAAAAAAATACATACATTATAAGTTTTCTAACATAGAATAAGTTATCTTTTTGTTTACGAACCCATATGGATGTTGCTTATCTGAATTAACGGTTTTAAATTTTTATTCTATATACCTAGGTACCTACATAATTCACCGCTATGCAATCTTCTCGCTATTAGGTGGCTCTGTAGCCACAGCCTTATCCGCTATAATAATACTGCACTTAGTCGTGATGGCATGTTATCCTATTAGATTTCGTGTCCACGAGGAGACAGCCCAATTTCTTTGGAACACCCTAATAATACTTAGAGTGGGATGAAAGTATTGCAAAAGAAAGAGATGTCACATTGATGGTAGAGACCATAGATATAGGATTTTATATTTCTAAGGTGGAACTTTTCTGTGCTTGAAATTAGTTCCGAACCGTTGCTGCGGTACTAAAAACTTAGTAAAAGTCATTTTCCGTTTTTGATAATTGAAAATCTTGAAAAAAAAATCGTGTTACCTACTATTAAAAATACATTTACAAAATATAAAGGTACATAAATAAATTGCCTTAATTTAAAACCCTTACTTAAGTATATTAAGGTATCAACAAAATAATTGTATCTGTTTTACCGTCTCCTAATTAAAACGTCCTTCTAATGATTTCAACTTATTCTACTTTATTTAACTAACTAGTTACCTAGTTTTGTTTGAAAGATATACAGTAAAACAAGAAGTGATAAAGTATCTGCACTGTTTTAAAAACTGCCTAAAAGATGATACCTCAAAAAATTGTTTCTGCCTTATTCAATTCACAAATCGCTTTTATTAATTTTTCAAAGTGAACTTTTCCGACACCTTCCAGAGTTAAATTTCAAAACAAAATCTAAATGAAATTAAGCCACAAAGTTTTGTTACGAGTCGACAAATACTCGAAGTTGCGTCCCTGGTTAGTAATACATTAATTCCTTATAAACTTTTAATTATTCTTTTCAAGTTTTTTACTTGTAGTATTATAATTTCGTTACTTGAAATTACGGCGCGGTTCAGATGTTGCGACGTTTTGATTGGAGACAATGTGGTCCGATTGTTAAAAATGGGTTTAGAAAATACTTCAGAGTTTCAGTTTGCAACTGGATATTCGATACGAATTATTCCACGCTAATCTCACATTAAAATGTTTTAATCGCTTGAGATTTATGTATATCTATACTAATATTATAAAGCTGAAAATTTGGTTTGTTTGCTTGAACGTGCTAATCTTAGGAACTACTGGTCCGATTTGAAAAAAATATTTTAGTGTCAGATAGCCCATTTATCGAGAAAGACTATAGGCTTATATCATCACGCTAAGATAAATAGGAGCGGAGCATTAATGAAAAATGTTACGCAAACGAAATTGCGCGGGTCAGCTAGTTATTTTATAAAATTGTGAGAAATGCTTTACTTGCTGATTCCTAGAGTTCTAGAATTTTATTTTGTTATATTTTTTTTCTTAGCTTAAAGTACTTTGATGGTTCATTATTTACCTTATTTTTATGGTAAAACTATAATATGACCCACACTACTTCTTGTGCGTCAGATTGTTCATCAATTTTCCACACCTATTGATCGTAGAGTGATGTGTGATACAGCTTAAATCCTTCGGACCGGCAGTACTTCGGAGGACAGTAGTTCCTGAGATAACCGCGTTCGATCAACAAACAAACAAGCAAACTCTTCTACTTTTTTATAAGTATAGATATTTGAGAGAGTTGCAATGCTAAAATACTATTCTGTACTATCACTTTTTTTGTCTAAAGTCCGAGAAAGCTAAATATCACAGAGCTAAACTCGAACACAGCATAAAATAATGCTTCGCAAGTGTCACTTCTATCTTCTGTCCAATGGAACCTTTTGCTAAATAAAATTCTGGAATTCGCTTCCCGATCTCAAATAATTTAAATCTCAATCCATCTTTTGAACTAATTTTGACAGTTTTTGCAAAGTTAATTTTAATTGTGAGTGAAAAAATTGTTTTCAACTTTTCTTCGAAGAATGTTATCGTGGTTAATCAGTGTTGAAAAGTAATTAGGAAAATCTTTATAAGATTATAAAAGATTTGAAAAAGTTGAAAGGATTAAATATAAGTCATTAGTAAACTTTTTTGAATTAGTTATAACGTCAAGAACACGGAGAGGATATCTATTATTCGTCCATTTTGTAATTTTAAAGTGCATTAGAATAATCAGTGACTGCTACAACTCAAATACAGGGGAATATGTCGATGCCGTGTCGACGGCGCGTTAGTGTTCCAAGCGCGCCTCAAAGAGAGTCGGCACACAGAGCGGCCCGAAAGGGCCGACGCCTGCCGGAGTCGCGGGATTATTCGCAAGAGACACCGTGGCTCCGGAACACAAAGGGCAATGAAGGAACATGGATGGGTTTTAGTCAGTAGAAGTCTGACACTCCCTCCCGCTACACCCAGAGCGGGAGGAGTCATTGGATGATTTCCCATCCCTAAAAAAAAAAAAAAAAAAAAAGGGGAATATGTCGATGTCACCGGAAACTGATTGTAAACTTTCGATAAATTGTCAACTGACCATTTTAGATGATGTTTCACGTTTCAAAATTTGATAGTTTGAAATTTCTCGATTTAATTCCGAGAAATTGTGAACTGAAATCAAATGGCGACCAATCAGAGTGCAAGTCTACAAGAAATTAGGCTTTCAGTAGTTTGTATAGAGTTTGCATAGAGTTACGAATTAAATTCACCATTTAGTTTGATCATTCATCCTGTACCCTATGTCAGCACACATAAGGAGGTAGATTAAGGGCAGCCCCTTAATCTACCTCCTTTTTAACCGACTTTCCAAAAAGTAGGAGGTTCTCAATTCGGTTGTATTTTTTTCTTGTTTTTATATTTTTTACCTCATAATTCCGACAATTATAAACTGAATTGAAAAATTATTTGCAGGTTCTTTGCAGGCTTTGCAGATTGGTCCCATTTAAATTTTATCGAAATCGGTTACGAACTTTGGATTTTAAATCGAAATAGCTAGAATTCGTCTACTTGGATGATGGTTTTATGTTATACAAGTAATCGAAATTACGTATTTTGCTTTTCTGCGATTCGCAGCGGTGTTGTTAGGTGTGGGGTACCACTAAAAAGTGAAAAATGAAAACTTTTTACAAAAAAAATACAACCCACTTCCAAATAAAAAAAACACTACATAGTAAAAAATTACTTTAATTTCGGAAGTCGGTGTCAAAATACGACGAAACTAACAAAAACACCGACTTCCGAAAGTAAAGTTATTTTTTACTTTGTAGTGTTTTTTTTTTTGGAAGTCGGTTGTATTTTTTGTCTAGTCCATACATAAGTTGTCTGTCAGAAATTGGACATGTGTCTTAAGATTACCCACTGAGTATTTGGTGAACACTAATAACTGGTTTAAAAGAGTGTCTGTGGAGAGAGAGAGGTGTGAGATTCTTGGAAGTATTCCCGTTATAGCACCAAAATTAAGAGCACCAAAATTTAGAGCACCAAAACTATTCCCATGAGAGCACCAATCAATATTTTTGCTTGGTGCTATATCGGGAATACTTCTAAAAAATGTATTTTATTCCCATTAGAGCACCAGCGGTTCATTAGGTTCTAGTGATGGGGTTTATATAAAAATATAAGTCAAAACAAAAAACACAAAACAACAAAAAAAAATTTCCCGAACCCGGGACCTCTGGGTCTGAATCAGGTATAACCACTAGACCACGGAGGCGGTTAGTGTCACCTATTTAGCACCACCCGGGGACCACGTGTAGGGATTCGCTGAAGGGTATTCTCCTATGGACGCGGGTGACTCGGCCCCCAAAATAAATATATAAATATTATTTGTTAGTTTTTAGAGTTTATTTTTTGTGTAGGGGGTTTTTTTAATTTTCTTATTTTATAATAGATTTACTTAGTTACTGGAAATAAAATTCCATCTTGATTACAAGGACTGACAGCTCACTACGTAATCAGTTCACCCAAGACGACAAAGAAACTTAGATACCTATGTCTGATTTTTGTCTGAGTCAGTTAAATTTTGTAAGTGCCGTAGTTGAAAAAATATATTTTGAGTTGTGATTTATGGACCGGACACGGTACAGACTTTTATAAACTTCTTTACAATTTTTCTTCGCAACTTAGTCTGTGCAGACAATAGTCTGTTTCGTGTGAACCTTTTTGATGGTTAATCGATATGTTTTAAAATATATCTTAGTTTAGTGGTGTGGGCACACCACTGAAATGAACCGCTGGTGCTCTAATGGGAATAAAAAACGTTTTTTTATTGTATTCCCGATATAGCACCAAGCAAAAATATTGATTGGTGCTCTCATGGGAATAGTTTTGGTGCTCTAAACATTGATGCTCTTAAAATTGGTGCTCTAACGGGAATACTTCGATTCTTGCACGTTCTCTTTAGAACGTGCAACTGCCGCGCTGGAGATAGGGTCAGTGAGTGTGTTTTGCTGCAGAACAACTTACTGCTCTTGTTGCTAGTGCGGCAGAATTGGCTTCATCTATGTATTTGACTGACAGACCTTGACTATTCAAAAGTGCCTGAAAATGGTCTATTTGAAATAACTGGTGTATCTGGCTAGCCTATTCACAACCACACTGTGGTCAGCTTAAAGTCTAACCTAATAACTAAGTACCAGTACTTTCATGGTCTGACTGCATATCTGACCTCCAAAACCCAGTAACTGGGTTACACGGTGGCTCTTGGTCAGCCTTGTGTCAGATAATCTGGCTATGCGCAACGAGTGCCAATGACCAAAAAAATTACGTGTATTCCGAGGCACAGAGGCGTCTCAGTATTTTTTTTTGGGACAAGCCCGCCATACATTCCAAACCACTGCAAGTCCTCAAAGCTAGAATCAACAGTAGCGACCACCAGAAAACGCCGAGCTAATAAAGCCCGACGAGTCCCGGAGAAACGATTCAACTGTCTTGGATCCTGCACTGAAATTAATCAGAAAAGAACAACGGAGGAGTAGAAAAAAATAGTTAATATAATAAAAAAAAATTATATTATATTCTCGGTATGTTATATATGGTAACCCATCCACGAACCAAACATGGCCAGCGTTGCTTAACCTCGTAGATCGACCTTAAGCTAAGGTAAGTAACTTTATACTTCAGCCCCGAAAAAAATCAAGGTCAAACGAGTATTTTTAATGATCCATAACGAATGGTTACCAGTTATAACAGCCCAAGGCTCTGGGGCACACTGAAACTTCAGGAACAATCCCAACTTTATAATATAAGGTTAAGCATTTTGTTAGCAGCGGTTTGCGAGGGTACGCGTTCGAGTCCCGGCGGGCGCATTAAATTTGTTTAGTGCTGAAGCGAGGCAATTTGCGGGGAGCTGATCTATGTACGTAGTCTGTTGTATTGCTAATTCTTTTTTTAATCGACTTCCCAAAAAGGAGGAGGTTTTCAATTCGGTTGTAGTTTTTAATTTTATATGTTTGTTACCTCATAACTCCGACAATTATGAACCAATTTGAAAAATTCTTATTATCTGAAGGGATATTCTTGCAGATTGGTCCCATCTATATTTTATAAAAATCGGTTGCGACCTTTGGATTTTAAATCGAAATAGCTGTATTGTATTTATTTATTTGTTAACATAGGTAAAGAAAATATAGATCTTATTTCTTCTGTAATTCGTTTAATGTCATCCAAGTAATCGAAATTGCGTTTTTTGTTTTTCTGAAATTTTGCAGTGGTGTTGTTAGGTGTACAACTAAAAAGTAAGTAAAAAACTTTTTACAAAAAAATACAACCGACTTCCAAAAAAAAAAAAAACACTAGAAAGTAAAAAATAACTTTAAAATTTCGGAAGTCGGTGTCAAAATACGAAGAAACTAACAAAAACATCGACTTCCGAAATTAAAGTTATTTTTTACTTTCTAGTGTTTTTTTTTGGAAGTCGGTTGTATTTTTTTGGAAAAAGTTTTTATTGGAGATTTTTTGGATAAAAAGATGTAAGTGGTTTTTGGTTACACTTAAATGAGTACAATGCGGGCAACACAACATTGGAAGAGTTCCACAAGGTGGACCGATGACCTGGTGAAGGTCTCTGGTAGTCGATGGATGTGAGACGCACAGGACCGGTCGTTGTGGCGACGCTTGGGGCAGGCCTATGTCCAGCACTGGACGTTTAATATGGTGATGATGAATGCGGGCCATACAAGTTCAACTAATTTGATCAAACAGGCTGGTTCAAACATCATCGGTCGGCTTCCAGTCACACCGGATTTAGCTGAAAACCAGTATTCTACGTAGAGCGGCTGCCTACCATACCTCCACAACCCATTAAATGGGTAACACTTTTCTCCTTGGCGAGACTGGTGTCAGACTTTCTGGCTTCTGACTACCCGTAACGACTGCCAAAGATCTTTAAATGACAGCCGGGACCAACGGCTTAACGTGCTTTCCGAGGCACGGAGGAAACTCGGTATGTTAAGATGGTTACCCATCCACAGACCAACCTCGGCAAGCATTGCTTAACCTTGAAGATCGACCTGTGCGGCTGTTATTATTTAGCCACGAGCTCCTCTGCTTGGTTCAAACAGTTTTATCAAATTGGCATGAGCGTTTGTGGGAAAGTTTTGTCAAAAATGAGTCGTCAAATAACATGAAGAAATACGAAATTTTGTGTCTTCATTTGATCAAACAGTTTGAGCTAGCCTGTATCTATAGGTAGATACTAATATTATAAAGCTGAAGAGTTTGTTTGTTTGAACGCGCTAATCTCAGGAACTATATATAAAAAAAAATCATTTAGTGTTAGATAGCCCATTTATCAAGGAAGGTTATAGACTATATATCATCACGTTAAGATAAATAGGAGCAGAGCATTAGTGGCAAATGTGACGCAGACGAAGTTGCACTGGTCAGTTAGTGATTAAATAACTTGAATGTATAATGCCATACCTACACGAGTCGTCACTTTGTGTAATGTAAACCATATGCAATATTACTTTTATCTAATGAAGGACATAAACTAGTTATTTTGTTCTCTTTAGAGACCATATGGTCTAATATTACGTGGTAATTTGATTGCATTATAAAATACTAGCTGTCCCCAGCGGCTTCGCTCCCGTTTTAAGCACATACCTCCCGTTAACATGGGATTTCCGAGGTAAAAACTATCCTATGTCGTTTCTTGGGTCTCAAACTATCTTTGTACAAAATTTCATCCAAATCGGTTCAGTGGTTTAGGCATGAAAAGAGGCAGACAGACAGACAGAAATACTAACACATTTATAATATTATTAGTTGAGATGTACCTAATAGTCGCACACAGAAGTTGGTGTCACTTCTGTGTGCGCAGACTTCGCATTCAAAATTATCTAGAAGGAATACGCACGTTGAGGGATGTCTTAGTAGAGTATATAATATTATTTTATGTATTAGGTAGGCCGCCGGAATGAATAGGCAATGTTTCTTTCATTTTCACCCCCCCCCCCGCTCCTACCACATTGACCACAGGGACAGTTGTCACCAGTATCGGCACTTTTAATTTTGATTAAATCAACATTCTAGCATAGATGTCTTGTCTAATTTATTGTATAATCAATCATAAACATTTTCAACACACTTGCTCAAAAAAATGCATTTTCATTCCTCATACTCGGAAAGTAAGCCTGAAATAGTCTGAGGAGCGGGTTGAAAGTATTACTTTTCAGCCCTATGAAGAATCGTTTTCAACTGACAGCCGTCAAATCATAAAAAACTATGATAAAATGTTGAATGGCAGAATAACTGGCCGGTGACAAGAAAAAAAAACAAATTAGGGACGGAAAAGCGGCAATCTGATCTTCATTTGTTTTTTCGAGTCTTGTTCATACTTTCGTATAGCTAAGCGGCAAATGTGGCAAAAACCTCTGCCATTTACTCTTTAAATCTTTAACAAAGTAAGACAGTAAGCATTCTATGAAAAAAACAGCCAAGATTAAAGAGCATTTTACTCTACGTGAAGTAGAAAATTACTTGTTTATTCTTTCAAAGTGGTTAGAGAGATTTTCCTACTTTCTAACTTATTTTAAAACAGCTTATTCGTTCCTTCTTAAAATAAAAGTGTACTTCGCAGAGTATTCGCTGAGAATTCTGAGTCAGAATATTGTGATATTAAAATATTTGAAGTTCACTCTGTCCGCGAGTCGAAGTCTTGAAATCCGAGTTGGGATGTGGTAGAAATATTGAGATTTTTGTGTCTTTCGCCTAGCCTAGCCCCGAGCGTGCTTTCCAAGGTACAGAAGAAACTTGGTATGTTAAGATGGTCATCCATCCACAGACCATCCTTGGCAAGCGTTGCTTAACCTGAAAGATCGACCCGTGCGGGTTATTATTTAGCCACGAGCTCCCCTTTTGTATGAATGGGATATCATCAAATGACTCCACTCGTTTTGGGCGAAGCAGAAGGGAGTGTCAGACTCTCTCTACTGACTAAAACCCCACTGTGTTCCTCTTAATGCCTTTTGCGTTCCAGAGCCGCGGTGACTCTTTCGGAAAAATTCCACAACAGTAATTATAAACGCATGCCTACTATTTTTTTTCCATTGGCTAACAAAAATTCCCAGCAGCTATTATTATTTCTCATTACATCAATATTTACAGTAATAGAACAAACGACGCATTTGGTCGCTGTCATCAAAATGTCATTACCTAAGTACGATATTTTATTTACTTTGTATCGATCGGTTAGTGTCTGACTGTTCATGTTGTGTAGTTCTTTGACGATGAAAATTGGTTAAGTGCGAGTCGGACTCTGAACCAAAGGGTTCCGAATAATCTATATCATATAAAAATTAATTGCTGTTCGTTAGTCTCGCTAAGACTCGAGAACGGCTGGGCCGATTTCAGTAATCCTTTTTTTTGTTTAGTTCAACAGAAAACAGGGAAGGTTTAAAAGCAAAAAAAAATGCGTAGTTGACGAGAGCGAAGCCACGGGGGCAGCTAGTATTTTAATAAAAACCGTTGACTTTTTATAGATTTTTTGTAATCTCAAGTAAAAGACTTTTTTCTGTATTTAGTTTCGGATATAAGGGATGAGGGGTGTTGGGTCAATGTACTTCCTAACATAAAGTTAAGGGCCTCTTTCACCATCTCCAAGTAAAGCGTTGATTAGTTACTTCCCAATTAAAGTTAATCGGCAAGTAAAACTTACGAGTATCTTCTGTCAATTTCACAAGCGAAAATAAAGCTTCGAGTAACAACTTACCGGTTAAGTGAATGACTTAACAAATCATACGTTGCATTCGTTCAATATTACGTCAACGTTACTCGTCAAACGTCATTGGCAGGTTAGCTGTCATTTGTCATTTCATTTTTTGTATTGTTTGTTGTGTTTTTGGTTAGGAAATTATAGCGTGTGGATTTTTTTTTATTATAAATTATCATGGATAAAGTTATAAGAGATAGAAGTGCAAACTTTTCACTTGTACAGCAATACCAAACTGTGTTAGTGTCGGCGATAAGACCCCGTCCGCATCCAAAGGCGCAAGTAATGGTGGACCTTTGTGTGTTTTCTTTTTTCTTTATAATAATGCTGTTTTATAGTAATTGAATTGTTTGTTATACATCTTTCATTACTTGGTCATTGACAACCATAGTTTTATGTAAAGTAGAAGCATTTTTTCAAATTTTGTAAATGTGAGTACCATGGGGCCATTTACATAATATTTATGTGATTAGTTTACTTGTTTGACATGAACGAGCATGGTGATCGAGAGCATGTCATGCTCACTCAAATGTTTTGCTGATGGCGGCGTGTGTGTTGGATCATTCGGTTCCCTTCAAAATGGTTGAGCTGAATGGTGCCGATACATACGTCAGGTTCGTGAACGGACGCCGTCAGTTGAGACTGGTCATCTCTTAACCACCACTGGCTTATTTTCATCTTTATATTTAAGTTGTTGCTTTAAGTTTTTTTTATTTTGCATTGTCCTCACATGAAGAAGCAAGTACATGTAACTAAGATTTTTGTAAAACATCACATGATTTAAAAGAGTGTCCATGGAGTTTCTTGCACGTTCTTCTCCATAGAGATCTACGCTTTGGAACGTGCAAATAGCCTCATGTTTTTGACTGACCGACCTTGACATTTCAAAAGTGCCTGTAAATGGTTTATTTGAAATAAATGCTTTGAATTTGAATTTGGACGCGACCGTATCAAACAAGGAAATTGTAAGGAAAACTAATTAGAATTATAATTGAATCAGATTAGATTAGGTTTAGCATTCTCTAATTAGTGTTATAAGGATATTTTCGCATCATAGGTTAAGTTAGATTCTAGTTTAAATGCGAATTTAGATGTAAGGTTTTTGTATTGTGAATAATTACGTAGATTGAAAATGTGATTTTTGTTTTAAGTGATAGGGTTTTGAAATTAGTTTTAAAATAAAGGTCTTGACCCAAAACCACTTTTACAAAAAGAATTGAGTTAATAGGACTTATGGTTTTCGAGATATTTCCAAAAATGTATAGTGAAAATTTGTTAACCGTCAAGTAAACACTCTAATTGGCAGACGACGTGGCAAGTAAGTTACTGGTCAGTTTAATCATTGATTAGTGCTACTCGAACGTCGTGAAATTGAAACGTGCAGTTACGGGTGACTTTAACTGGCGATTAGTCTACTCGATACTTTACTCAAGGGTGGTGAAAGAGGCCCTAAAACTTACTATAATCTATACTCATATTATAAGGCTGAAGAATTTGTTTGTTTGCTTGAACACGTTAATCTCAGGAACTACTGGTCCGATTTGAAAAATTATTTCAGTGTTATATATCATCACGCTAAGACTAAGGGCCTCTTTCACCACCCTTGAGTAAAGTATCGAGTAGACTAATCGCCAGTTAAAGTCATACGTAACTGCACGTGTCAATTTCACGACGTTCGAGTAGCACTAATCAATGATTAAACTGACCAGTAACTTACTTTCCACATCGTCTGCCAATTAGCGTGTTTACTTGACGGTTAACAAATTTTCACTATACATTTTTGGAAATATCTCGAAAACCATAAGTCCTATCAACTCAATTCTTTTTGTAAAAGTGGTTTTGGGTCAAGACCTTTATTTTAAAACTAATTTCAAAACCCTATCACTTAAAACAAAAAATCACATTTTCAATCTACGTAATTATTCACAATACAAAAACCTTACATCTAAATTCGCATTTAAACTAGAATCTAACTAAACCTTTGATGCGAAAATATCCTTATAATACTAATTATAGAATGCTAAACCTAATCTAATCTGATTCAATTATAATTTTAATTAGTTTTCCTTACAATTTCCTTGTTTGATACGGTCGCGTCCACTATTACTTGCGCCTATGGACGCGGACGGGGTCTTATCGCCGACACTAACACAGTTTGGTATTTCTGTACAAGTGAAAAGTTTGCACTTCTATCTCTTTTAACTTTATCCATGATAATTTATAAAAAAAAAACCACACGCAATAATTTCCTAACCAAAAACACAACAAACAATACACAAAATGAAATGACAAATGACAGCTAACCTAACAATGACATTTGACGAGTAACGTTGACGTAATATTGAACGAATGCAACGTATGATTTGTTAAGTCATTCACTTAACCGGTAAGTTGTTACTCGAAGCTTTATTTTCGCTTGTGAAATTGACAGAAGATACTCGTAAGTTTTACTTGCCGATTCACTTTAATTGGGAAGTAACTAATCAACGCTTTACTTGGAGATGGTGAAAGAGGCCCTAATAGGAGCAGAGTACTAATAAAAAATGTGACGCAGACGACGTTGCACGGGTAAGCTAGTTTTTTTATTATTCATAAAAGTAGGCTTGAGACTCTCAAAGGAACCCATTTCAATAGATTGTCTCATGGTACAGTTTCAGAACTGTTCCTTTTTATTCATTTGGATCTACGTAACTCTAAAAACCTAATTCATTAAAAGATAGGCCTCAGGTTTAGTACTTGTTTATCGTTTAATAAATTAGTCATTCAATGTACTAAAATAATGACTTTTTAGGCTGCGGTTTGCAATTATTATATTTGAAAACAAAGTACTTTTTTAAAAAAATGATTATTTTATTAACAACTAGCTGACCCGCGCAATTTCGTCTGCGTCACATTTTCCATTAAGGCCGTACCCTGAGCAAATAACCTTGAGCATTTTTTCCCTCACTAACAGCGCAAGAGATACAATAGCGAATACGCTCAGAATGTTGAATAAAATCGCTATAAAATCTAATTTTGGTCGTTTGAAAAAAATACTTCTACCAAAATGTTCATAATTAAATTGCCTATCCATTAGTGTAAGTACAAAATCAAAATAATCGTTAGTTTTCGAGAAGATGCATGTTTTTAGCAATTTTAAGCAAATTTCTGTGGTTTCGTTGTGAGGAGATTACTTAAACATTATACTTATTAATAAAAAATAAAATCCACCATTTTGAAGCCAAGATTATGTAGAAATTTAATGTATTTTTTATTAGTTGATATTTCTTTTGGATAAAGAGTAGATAGCTCCAAAAAACTGCACAAAAAACGGCTGGTGCTGTTTTTGCTCGGGGACGCGCCTTAATGCTCCGCTCCTATTTGTAATAAGCCTTTAGCCTCCCTCAATAAATGCCGCGCGCGGGAGACTTTACACGCTTGTGCGCTGTTGCCGATCTTATGTAAACAAACACTCGGAGTCCGTTCTCTTAATTAAGGTAGTTTTTTTTTTTTTTGGGCATTTCACACAACGCCATATAGTCCCAAGCTAAGCAACCTAATGCTTGTATTATGGTAACGAGATGGCTGATAAACTACTTATATACATTTTTTTTTGTAAATACATACATATTATACATAGAAAAACACCCAGACTCGGAACAAATACATGTAGGTCGTACAAATATTTGTTCCGTGCGGGAATCGAACCCACGACATGCTGCGCAGCAATCAATCGCTCAACCACTGCGCCAATCGCAGTTTTTTCTTTTAATTATGGATTAAAATAGTTTTGTGCGACATTTGTGTTAAAATGGAACAATACAGTATGCCTTTTAATAAAATTTGTGAAAAGACTCTTGAAATGCGTCTCGAACTTAAAGCTAAAGGGCCGCCACGTCCTGAAGTTGCATTTACTCAAAAATGTGGTACGAAAACTAAATCTTTTACGCGTGTTTTTAAATCTGAACAATATTTCAAAACACCTTGGTTGTGCATGTGAAGAAAGCAAAAATTTATTTTCCGTGTCTGGTATTTGTTTTGTGGTGGTGAATCTGCAGGACGAAAACGGGTGTTGACGATTTAGCGCAAATTTCAAAAAAAGTGAAAGAACATTCACAATCTCGATTTCATAGGTTAAGTATGTGAAGTGCAATTGGCTCTATCGGCCGACAAGATATACGTAAATCGCTCGATTCTACGTATCAAAAATCAATTAGATAGTTTTCAATGAACCCGTTGATGAAAATCGATGTATTTTAGCAGTTTATTAGATCGTGTGGTATTTCGTGGTGCATTTCAATTTGCTTTACGGGGGCATGATGAATCTACGGAATCACTGATTCCCGGAATCTATAGAGGTTTGGTTGATTTCGTATCAGAGATTGATTTGTTTTTTTTTTTTTTTGTTGAACCCCCATAAATTAATGTTACGAGCCGCCTCTGCTAACAACACCACTGCAAAATCGCAGAAAAGCAAAATATGCAATTTCGATTATTTGGATGACATAAAACCATCATCCAAGTAGCGATTTAAAATCCAAAGGTCGTAACCGATTTTGATAAAATTTAAATGGATTCCTTTCAAATAAAACAAGAATTTTTCAAATCGGTTCATAATTGTCGGAGTTATGAGGTAACAAACATAAATAAAAACAACTGAATTGAGAACCTCCTCCTTTTTGGGAAGTCGGTTAAAATGAGGGAAACTATACCTAATTTTATCGATATAAAATGTAGGTAGGTATTAATTTTTTTAATTATAAAAGTTTATTCACAACTGTGACCCCATTGCAAACAATACTGTATATCTTTTCAACTAAATGAACTATCGCAATGAAACAAACTTCATAATGATCGAAAGTAATTAGCCATCCTTACAAAATGAAAAAAATGTTAATAGACCACCCTCAATTGAAAAACAAAAACATGTTTTTTAAGAATCTGTTTTCTTTTCATTGAAAACGACCTCTGATCCCCATTTCCTAGTGTGTTTTAGCGGGGAAAAAGTGGCGTATCAAACTCCTTAGCAACAAACCTTACATGATAAATCCCAACTATTTTGGACTTTTAACGATATCGTCGTTACAGAATAGGCTTGTGTCCTGAAAAAATCAAATTAATCCGTCAGTTAGATTATCAAAAATATTTGACCCGTTTTTTTTTTTCTTTTTTTAGGGGAACCAAAATTGACGAAGTTACGACGCTTTTAAAATTCTCAATACGTCACGCCGTGGCATAATTTTTAGCGGGTGTGACGTCACGAGCCCCCGATTTACGAAAACAAAAAATACGTGTCCATTATTTTTCAATACTCTAACTGACGGACTAAATAGTTTTGCAATTTGTGAATGATGAAACTTGAGGAGCTCGTGGCTAAAACTTAACAGCCGCATAGGTCGATCTTCCAGGTTAAGCAAAGCTTGTCATGGTTGGTCTGTGGAAGGGTGACCATCTTAACATACCGAGTTTCCTCCGTGCCTCGGAAAGCACGTTAAGCCGTTTGGTCCCGGCTGTCATTTGTAGATCTTTGGCAGTCGTTACGGATAGTCAGAAGCCTTTAAATCTGACTCCAGTCTTGCCAAGATGTACCGTGTTACCCAGTTAACGGGTTGTGGAGGTCTGGTAGGCAGCCGCTCTACGTAAAATACTGGTATTCAGCTAAATCCGGTTTGACTGGAAGCCGACCCCAATAAAGTTGGGAAAAGGCTAGGCATGCAATTTGTGGATGATGGAAACTAGCCTATTGTCACATCATCTCTAGTCTCTTATCAAACATTCATGCCAAATTCGAGTGCCAAAATCAGAGTTGTAACAAACAGAAGCTGAACTAGTAGTTATGTATAATATCCTATGCTAATACCCACTACACATATTCAGGAGAAGTTAGCGAATATCCGAGTAACTTTAATACGACGCCTGACATCGTGTGGAGTCAGCCTTGTATTATATGTAGTTGAGATCCAAAGATTGGGTCTTTGTTGAACTGGGTTTGTAGGGGAAATAATATGCTGTGCTGATTATAATTTGGTGAGGGGAGACAGAAAAACTTGAGATTAGTGAAGGAACACTACCTTGTCACTTTGATATTCTAATATTAGTATTTTCTCTTGCTTATATATTAAGGATGTATGTATCTGTGTATATATTTTTGTATACAGGGTGTAAGGGACAGCTCTCCGCAAATTAACAGGGTGCTATCAGCTCTATATTTTGAATCATATTCCAGTGGAAATTTTCTCAGGTTTTTTTTTTCGTTTTTTCAGTTTTTATTGCTTTATTTCAATGTAAAGTTACATTATCTGTATACAGAACTCCATTAATGTAAATAACACAGCTAAAATGAAAAAAAAAAATCTAATGAACGACGCATGAAATCAGCTGTTAAACACGTGGCGCGAGCGCGTCTGTCCTTTTGAAAGCTCGCTGCGCTGCCGTTCGCTGCGTGCGTTTTGCAGAGGTAGCGATACATTGCGAGTGAGGTAATTAAATATATAAATAAATAAAATAAAATAAAAAGCCTATATTCCATGCATTTACAAAAAATTACAATATTGAATTCTGAATTCTAATCACATGCTTGAATATAATTATTTTCTATTATGAATTATTTTTTTAATTAATATTATTTATTTAATTACAATTATTTATTTAATTATTATTATATATTTAATTACTATTATTTATTTTATTATTATTATTTATTTAATTATTATTAGCTTTTAATGCATGGACCCCTCTCAGGTGAAGGCCTCCTCCAAAGATTTCCATTTGTCTCTATCTCTGGCGACATAAATCCAGTGCGGTCCAGCGACTTTTCTAATGTCGTCCTCCCAGCGCGCGTACGGTCTACCGACGCGTCGCTTGCCCTGTGTGTGCCCATCCCATGTAGCCACTTTAGATGTCCATCTCTTATCTTTAAGTCGTGCTACGTGACCAGCCCACTTGAATTTCAATCTTTGAGCGTATTTGAGCGCATCTACTGAGGTAATTAAACAAATCAGTTTTATTGGATTCCCATAAAGTTCCTGAAATAATTTCATGTACCGGTCAACTTTGTACGATATACTGAAATCACCCTATCAGTTTGCGGAGGGCTGTCCCTTACACCCTGTATTGTATTATTTATGTTACGGCTAAAGGTGGGTGTGAACATAAACTGCCAACGCTGTTTTTTTATTTGAGGTGTGTTTGCTCTTGACTCTAGTGTAGGTCAGAGATGACAGAGACAAAGTCTACGATGGAGCGAGCTTAATAGTATATCTATTTTTTGTTTGTTCCAGTCCCATACTAACCCAGCAAGTATTCAACTGTACCAATCAATCGAAGAATCTAGTTTACACACTACACTTGCTTTTCCAATTTCCTTTGGACATTGGCAGAATAGTCAACATTTGCAATATAAAAATATATAGAATAGGATAGAATAATTAGTAGAATCGGCCCTCAGATATGTATTTCTACGAGTTGTAGGGAGCCGGAAGTGTGGTCAATTCCAACAATGCTGGATTGGCCACTCTTCCTCTTTGATAAAATATTGCATTCTGTCTTTCTGACCCTATCAGAGAGATAAAGTCCATCTCGTTATAGGGAATATACAAGCGATTTTTTTATTTTCAAAATAAAATACTTATTAGCTCTAGTAAACAATCATTAAATTATTTTTTGAATACCTTCATCAACGATGAAGTTATAAAGCTTCAATGTTTTCAATTAGAAAGAGAAGTTCAATATGGGCTTTGACTTCAAAGTTCATGATGCCCATACTGCTGCCATTTCGCGAGAGAAACAGATTTATTTGTAACAAATAATTCTGCCTCGTTTGTTTATCGACCAACTTTGATTCAGTTTTCACTGTTAGTGTTATACTTTTGTATAAACTGCATACATAATAAATATTTTTAATGCATCTTCTCTTTTCTTTCAGCTCATCCATCATGCACCAGTTCTCCTGCCACCCACAACAAACTAAACTACACTTAGTTCCGTTTAGTTTTAGTCCATATTCCAACTAACACCATTCTAAGTCATGATTAGGTTCCATTTGTCTGAATTCTAATGAGGGAAGTCTGTACCTAGTTATTTGACTTACTGTACTCTGCAGGTTCGTCCTTGAGCAAAGGTAGGTAAGTGAGTTAGTTTGACTGTCTGAGCGCTTGCTTAGGACTTTGGAGTGACATTAAATTAGTAGGTTAAGCGGCTGTTTCTGGAATATATGTGTTATAGGTCATGTTGCACTCTGATGTGCGTCAATTCTTAAAAATATGCAAGGATTGTTTTAGTAATTATGAATGTATTTATTTTAAATTTTTTGAGTATAAGGTATTGATGTTTTTATATATTTTTCATTTTTAATAATAATATTCTATTTTTTTTTTTTATATTTTAATTATTATTGTTGACTATTTGTACGTGTTGGTAATTACCCTAATAGATATACTACTAATAAGATCGCTCCATCGTAGACTTTGTCTCTGTCATATCAGACCAAGACTAGCGTCGAGAACAAACCCATAAAAAAAAAAAAAGACTACATCAAAAAGCACATTTAACAAGCATTTCTATTCTCAAACGCCTTGTAGCTGGCAACACACGACATTTTCATAAAACGTCGCTCACGAGTGCTGTCACATGACAGCAATGATATCTGTCTGCTTAATAAGATGAGAAGTCGATGGCATTACAAAATGGCTGAATATGTACGTGTTGGTACAAGTGATGTGCCCGGATTTTATTGGTGAAAACTCGTATGATTTTATGATAGAAGGGCTTAAGTATTTCGTTCACTATCTTGTTAATTTGGGTATTTATAATGAGTATATAATTAATTTCAATTGTATTTCAATAATTTTTAATCGTTTTTAAATCTCCATTTTGCACCTGCCTCTTTTCTCTGCATCACCCAAAAGTTGCCAGGTAGAGAATGCCTATGGCATTAAGTCCGCCTCTGTACTTTTTTATGTGCTGAAAGTGTTAAATAAATAAATAAATAAATATGTGTTAAATAAGGGTCGAGTGATCAAGGTTAAGCTACGCTTGCCACGGTTGGTCCGTTGATGGGTGAACATTAGCTTAATATAAAGTTCTTATTTTGGAACTGAATTTTAAAATGGTAACCAAACCATGAGATGTTTTCATGATCTATGGCTACACCATTATATTTTTTAAATTTTCACTAGCCTATGTTACTCGGAATAACGCTTCCGCTTCAGTCCGGGCGGGATACATGTATCCCGGCATTTAAGAATCGCAGTTGAGCCCCGCCGGGACACATGTGTCCCGGCACACCGCGACTGATTAAAACTTTTATTTCGTGAATAGGAAGCTTTAGAATCGTTTGTCTATGAATATTCTCTATGGTGTATAAAATTTGCCAACTCTAGAAAAAAAACATACTAAAATTATGACACCTGACATTTCAAAACTCTTGTCAAAAGTTTCTACGTCACGTGATTTCGCGCGCAAGTGGTGCAGTGATTTTAGTGATTTTCTGTGTTTTAATCGTGCAAAACATGGGTAACTGGATGAATATTCGTTTATTAGTTATTCCTACAACTATGTAGCTAGTTTTTTGCATGAAATAACATAACAAAACTTGTTTTGTTGAGCCAACAAAAGTTACGTAGTTCCGAGTGTTCGCCAAGGTCAACATTGTTATTGGTTTGGTTTTTGTCAATTTTTACAAATAAAGTAAGCATATATTAACGATTTATGGTTAACAATGCGTTGATGAATATATAGGCAGTAATCTACAAGCTTTTCCAATTGGAATCTGTTTGATATAACTCTGATAATCGTCATCAAAATAGCGCATTGAATTACGCAATAAAAAACAACAAATGGCGCCGCGCTTTATGAAGTTTGAGCTTGAATATTGCTATAATCGGCTATAGAACTCATATAAAAGATCATTGTCATTAGATTACTCTTCTTTTCATAAGCTAGATCCCAAAAATTGGTGTAAATTGATGCAATAGTTTTGTCAGAAATAACATAAACAGCAACATAACTACATTCAGCAAGTTCTCTCATTTCAATAGGATATATATATTTCTCGAGTACTAATAAGACTTTTGTTTGTGATTTATTTCATGACGACATAATTAACGAACTCGAAACCATTTCAAGTGTGAGGATACAAGCTTTAGAAACGCCGCGATAACGTTTTTTGTGGCTCAGGTCAGATTACAGTTGAATGAGCGCCCGCCCGCGGGGCGTCAAGGACTTGTGACGTAAGAAACGTTCCGTACATTTCTCGAGTACTAATAAGACTTTTGTTTGTGATTTATTTCATGACGACATAATTAACGAACTCGAAACCATTTCAAGTGTGAGGATACAAGCTTTAGAAACGCCGCGATAACGTTTTTTGTGGCTCGGGTCAGATTACTGTTGAATGAGCGCCCGCCCGCGGGGCGTCAAGGACTTGTGACGTAAGAAACGTTCCGTACGTGAGAGGTAACGATACTACAAACATTGAAATCAGTTAAGCCGTTTAAAAGTTATGGTGGCATAAAGAAACTCACAAACAAACAGACATACATATATACATGAACCCTGAAAACATAACACTCCTTTTTTTAGGCAGTCGTGTAAAAATAATAATAATTCCGTAGTCAAGATCATGATGATTTGGGATAATTAGATTATTTTAGTGCTGTGATAAAAAATAACAAAACAAAAGAGAAAAAGCACAAATCGAATTGGTTTTGACAGTCTGATCTGTTCGTGATTTCAATTTCCGAACGAAACAAATATTTACATGACATCTCTTATTTCTAGAGACGATTGTTTGGATTTTCTTCACGTGATATTTATTTATTAGATATGCTGAAATTTCAAGACGCGGTTGGCGCAGTGGTTGAGCGATCGGCTGCTGCGTCGCGTGTCGTGGGTTCGATTCCCGCACGGAACAAATATATGGCCTACAGATAGTTGTTCCGGGTCTGGCTGTTTGTGTATGTGACTTTGTATGTTTGTAAACGCACCCACGATACAGGAGAAATTCCTAGTGTGGGGCAACGTTTAAAAAAAAAAACTTAACGTGTTATGGGGGTCTTATCGCTGGCTTAAAGTTGTCTGTAAAGATATCGCTATATTTACAGAAATATTTAAGAAGGATTGGATGAACTTAAAAGAAGAAGCGACTTTTCGGCGTATGTTTTTAGTGTGTCCTACAAATCGATATCTTTTTAATATGCCTAGTTTTAAACGCAATTTCACCCAGTGAAAGTGTTTTAAACGCAATTTTAGACAGCCAAACTCTCAAAATTCAGTCCCCAATAGATTCGACAATTTCTTTCACTATCCATCCACGTTCGAATGGCCCAAAGAGGCGTAGCAAAGCGCCTTAATCGAATGTTACTCCAGTCCACGGCTCTATAAGCTTGGTACACTCGTACGACTTTTCTACGACATTGGAACCACAGAAAACTACAACAAAAGTCGTAAAATAGTGTCGAGTTTCCTAGGTTTCGGTGATATTTGCTCGCATTCACAATTCCATCATCTGCTGCAAAAGTTTGACTAATGACAGCTCAAATACAATAGAGAGAAAGAAAGAAAAGATGTTTATTTCGCTAAAAGTGACGCACAAACAAGCTCGCTCCATCATAGACTTTGTCTCTGTCATCTCTGACATAGACTAGAGTCAAGAGTGAACCTAGCCAAAAACATTTATATCTTTACCTTAAATAATTATGATTATGATAAATATCGTAGGTTTCTTGCATCCTGGTCGTTGGGAGTCGCAGGGTGATTCGCGACCGCCTTAGGCTCGCCACTCAATCAGAACTAGGCCCACGGCGCGTTGTGTTCCTCAAAATGATGTCGTCAGCATAGTAGACGGGACGGGATGCCTACTAGGATCAGTGCCTGCCAGGGTTACGGAATTTGTTCGAAAGAGTCACCGCCCTGGAACGCTAAGGGCACTAACGCGGTGTCCTGCGTGAGCGACGAACGCTACGCGACGCGACGCTGCGAACGCGACGAACGCGATCAACTCAACGGCATACCCTACATGCGGCCTATATGACAGTCTGCGGCGAGACGCGAAGTAACGCGGACTTGTTTTGAGGGCGACCAGATGTGACACCACGAACTACATAATGGTTGATTCAGAAGCGTTGATCGCCGCAGTGTGTGAGCAAAGATTGTTGTGGGACAAAAAACATATACATTATAGGAATCGTTTATTTTTAACTTTCATGCAAAATTGTACTGTACTTCTCCATGATTCGAGAAGTAATGACCAAAATTACGTAAGACATTTGTCGCGTATAGCATCGCGTCGCATTATGTCGCCTCGTGTTACGTCGCGTCGCATCGTATTCGTCGCTCACGCAGGCCACCGCATGAACATGGACGAGTTTTAGTCAGTAAGAGTCTGACACTCCCTTCTGCTCCCCCCAGAGCGGGAGGAGTCATTTGATGATTTTCTACCCTTAAAAAAAAGGTTTCTTGTATAAACGTATCAAGTTGGGATTGTGCAAGTGGGCCTCATAGTCGCGCGTGTGTGTCACCCCTAACCCGGGTCGTCGATCTAGCCACTTTGATAGGGTCGTGCTCCAGTCTAGAGTGAACCTCACCTTTGACGCGTGACCTTGGCGAAGTGGAAGTGATTAAGTTGGCTACTTTACTAGCTAACTTATAGCGTTTGATGCTAGCTTCCAGTTTGATGACTGATTTTGGTGTTCTAATTTTATAATGGGTATTGATTGATTACTCGGTAAGTTGAAAGCTTAACATCGTTAGGAATAATGTAACTCGTTTAAAAAAATATAGGATTATCTAATTAAATTGAATAAAAACAAAATTTACATCAAACTAAAATATAGGATCAAAAAATTGCCCTTATTAATTAGCTCTAGTATAATGACTTAACGGCTTCATGGGTGAAAATTTACACAAACTACCTTGTTTGTTGATGTTTGTTAGTCTTTGATGTCAGAATGCCACAGAGGAAGATTATAGTCTGGAATAACGCATTGGCTACTTTTTATCCCAGGAGTATGTTCCCTAGGGATCACGCGGGCAAAACCGCTGTCAGAAGCTAGTCCTGATATTTAAAGAATAGGAAAACAATAATTTTTTCACATTTCTATTTTGTTCCCATTGTAAGACTCATCCCATGCAAGCATGATAGACATCCCATCTATACGCACAAAACGTTTTGAGAATTAATTGGGGAATTAGAAATGGGGATAAATATAATGACCACCATAGAATGCTTTGATACCCTTAGTTTTGTTACCAAAAATATCTACTTAACACCAGAAAAATAGTCACGACTCCACTTTAAATTGTATTCGACCACCAAATTTAGTAAATGATCACCAAATCTTAGCGAGCAAATTAATATTCAGTTAGTATAATATTCAAATTCTATAGTAACGTGCCTGCGTCAGATCCCCTCTATGGCTGGTGAAACATGTGGGTTAGGTTAGGTTAGAACCATGACCATTAGCGCGCGAAGGCGAGCGAGCGAAGCGAGCGTGCCGCGGCAGCGGCCGCCGGGCGCCAGATTGGTTTAATTTTGGTGATCATTTACTATTTTTGGGTTACTCATGATTTACTTGGAGTCATTTTACTTAAATAGGATAGCAAAGTGTTAAAACTTTGGTTATAATTTTACATTAAAATGCGAGTTTCATTTTGATGATCATTTACTACTTTTGTCTGCTATTTGTTACTATATCTGGTGGTAAGTTAATCATAAGCCATTATAAATATTGCAAATTATTTAAAACATCAACAGTTAAACTACAGAAATATTAATCTAAGCAGCACCCAACTGTAGATCGAAGATTTCTCATAGGAAGGTGGCTATTACAGAGTAATTTTGTAAAATTATTCACTCAATTATTTAAATAAAGATCAAGGAAGAAGTAAACAAAAAGTCAGGTTTTACTACGGTACTTTAGTGATTATTAAAATTTAACTAACCATTGTGTCCAGCTAAGGAGTGGAATTCCCTAAGCTGCCTAAGTCTGTGTTTTCTGATAGCTACAACCTGGGAGTCTTTAGGTCAAGAGTGAATAGGTTACTTCTAGGCAAGCGTGTTCTGTCTTAGACCGCATCATCGCTTAACATCAGGTGAGATAGTAGTCAAACGTATGCCTATCAGTAGTAAAAAAAAAAAAAATAGCAATAGTTACCGCTTTTGCTGTTGTACCTTATCGTTATCCTGCAATGTTACTGTTTTTCAGTATAAAAACCTGCAACATCAATCCCGAATAGTCGTACCCAACGCTTCTCCTCCACATTTATTATACGCACAGCTAAAGTGTGGAACTCTCTGCCAACGTCTGTGTTCCCGTCCATACTAAACCGTCTGCCTTCAAAGCAAGAGTGAACAGGCATCTTCTGGGCACGCTCGCTCCATCATTGACCTCATTCATCGTTTTCCAACAGGCGTGATTGTGGACAAGATCAAACCCATAATCATCTGCCTAGCCTTTTCCCAACTATGTTGGAGTCGGCTTCCAGTCAAACCGGATTTAGCTGAATATTAACAGTATTTTACGTAGAGCGGCTGCCTACTAGATCTCCACAACCCATTAACTGGGTAACACGGTTCTCAGGCAAGACTGGTGTCAGATATTCGTGGCTTCTGACTATCCATAACGAGTGCCAAGCGTTGCTTAAACTTAAAAATCGACCTGCGCAGCTTTTATTATTTAGCCACGAGCTCCTGTAAAGTCAAGAGCAAGCCCATTACTTAATCTATACTAATATTATAAAGAGGTAAAATTTGTTTGTAAGTTTGTATGTTTGTAAGTTTGTATGTAGGGGGTAATCTCAGGAACTACTGGTCCGATTTGAAAAATTCTTTCAGTGTTAGATAGCCCATTTATCGAGGAAGGTTATAGGCTATATATCATCACGCTAAGACAAATAGGAGCGGAGCAGTAATGGAAACTGTGACGCAAACGAAGTTGCGTGGGTCAGCTAGTAAAAAATAAAAATAAATATTTTCAGAAATCAAAATATTAAGTTAACAGTAGCACCATACAATTGAACGGAGTATATAACCTAAATAAAGCCAGTTTCCTCCACATCACACTAAAGTCGCCTTCAGTTCAGTCACATTTGCACCGAAAATATCGCAGCTGCCATTTCAAGAAATGTCGAAACGGCGAAATTTCATATTTCAGCTTGAAGTCGCAGGGTTTCATTGTGCTTGATTTAGAGTGGTACTGGATGGGGTATGAGCGTAGTTGTCAGAGAATCTGAGCGTGCAGTCTATTATTTATGGAAGTGTGACGCCTAACCGCCGTTTTCTGGTTGAGAAGTTATTTGGGTTAAAATTTGCTAAGAAGCCTGCAATTGGAAATAGTATCCTAAACTTCAGTTATTGTACATTAAAGATAACTGAAGTGCTTCTGTAAATATTTCGCAAGTGCATATTTAAGTGATCGAATTATTATGGAACGATAAAAGTTTTCCCAACGGATGGACCTACGACCTAGGTCCTTCCTAGATCGTCTGACGTCTGTCAAAATGACGCTTTTTTCAGAGAATTATTTAATGATGTTTCAAGATTTAAAATATATTATCCTAAAGTTATATTAATTCACAATAAAAGGCTTAGAAAACGTTACACATGTAGCCAAAATCTCGTGGACGCAAACCACTTCTGTAAGTCTCTTCCAAAAACTTGTACATCGTTGTAACATGCAGCAATGACGTCACAGGTCACAGTCCACACGTAGACACAGTGTGGTGAACAAAACGCGCCATATTGTATTCTAACGTTTGCAACTTTCTTATTTTGTGTAGATTTACCTACTTTAATATCAAGAAGTGCAGGTACAATGTAGCTCATATGCTGGCTCTTATTGAGCTTCGGTGAGTCTGTGTTAGGAACTAGATCTATATGGGGCAGATACGTATGTCCTTTTTCAAATGACTTACGTATGTTTTATCCACTAAAAATGTTACCGAGTACAAAAAAAAACCGGTCAAGTGTTAGCCTAAGGCTAAGAACTCACGAAGCGATTTTCACCCGCGACCGCCACGGTTGCGAGCCCGCAGCTTCTGTAGAGGCGCGGGCGTAAATCGCGTCGTGAGTTGTGCTTTAATTTTTAACATACATAACTGCTTTCTACAGAAGCTGCGGGCCCGCAACCGCGGCGGTCGCGGGTGAAAATCGCTCCGTGAGTTCTTAGCTTAAGGCCGCACTACGGTTTTGTTCGAAGCATCGGAATCACTCGCGGGAATTAATCGAAAGTGAGACGAAAGTGATTAGTTTCCTTGACTCACAAAATTATACGATTTAAAACCGCAGCGGTTTAGTCGCAGTGCGGCCTAGCCCTAAATCGGACTCGCGCGTATAGTTCTCGAACGAATCATATTTTTTTTGCATAATGCAGCTGTGACACACGGAAAGATGGACACACTAGAATGACCTATAGGTACAGTTTGCATTATTTTATAGAATGTTTGAAACCCTAAAAAGAGTAGTAACATAAGCAACACACCACTTTATCAAACGATTGGTAACCCTATGGGACATGTTTACAAGCTTAAAAAGAAAAACATAAAAATAACTTCACTTAGGGCCAGTTTGTCCGGTTACGGATAGTGTCGGTTAGCCTATTAGGAACTTATCTGGCAGATGAACTAAAACTTTTTGTTTCACAGGTGTCGGATAGCGATATCTGGCAGATTTATTAAGTATTTGAGTATTATAAAGTATTATAAGTGTCGGTTAGTTATCCATCACATAAATAACCGACACTATATCCGTAACCGGTGAAACTGGCCCTTAATCTAAGTAATTTAAAAATTGCGTGCTAATGTCCCATAAAGGTGACAACATAAAACAAATTAATATAAAAAAAAAAAAAAATGTACAACTGTGATGTCAATTGAATAGTTGAAATTAATTGAAAATTGTTACTATAATTGATTAATTTAAATTAAATTGAAGCGGCGGGGCGCAGCCGTCTCTTGGGACTTGTACTGTGTATAGAGTATAATTATCAACATAAGCGCAATAGGAAGTTAAACTGTTCTACATAGATGTTGGTCAATCATGCCGCGTCTCCTCTGTGTACCTCAGAAAGCACGTTGGTCACAGCTGTCATTTGTAGATCTCTAGCAGTCGTTACGGATTGTCAGAAGACAGGAAACCTGACACCTTTTAATTTACTGGCTTCTGAAAATCCATAGTGACTTTGAGACAAGCCTGCCTTACATTCCCAGCCACTGCAACTCCTGGAAGCCAGAATCAACATTGACGACCACCAGAAAAACGAGCTAATGAAGCTGTCGAGTCCCGTAGAAACGATTCAACTGTCTTGGATCCCACAACGAAATTAATCAGAAGAGTACAGCGGAGGAGTAGGAAACAATAAATATAATTTCCTTATCAAGCAGGAGACAAAATATAGCTGGGCCAAGAGGCACCAAGGGACATAATACACAAATGGGTTAAGCCCAGTTGCCAAGCACTACGTGACTGCTAAAATCCATAGTGACTGCTAAAAATCTATAAAAGACAGGGACTATATAACATCTCAACGTGATTTCCGAGGCATTTTGGTATATTAGGATGATCACCCATCTACAGATCGACTTCGGCGACCTCAACCATGAACAATGAACCAATGGAGCTTTTATTATTTAGTCATATCATCATCTATCTAGCCTTTTACCAACTATATTGGGGTCGGCTTCCAGTCAAACCAGACTTAGACGAGTACCATAATTTTACGCGGCGCGGCCGCCTACCAGACCTCCACAACCTATTAACTGGGTAAACACGGTACTTCATGGCAAGACTGGAGTCAGATTAACTGGCTTCTGACCAGCCGTAACGACTGCCAAAGATCTACAAATGACAGCTGGGACCAACGGCTTAACGTGCTTTCCGAGGCACGGAGGAAATATGGTCACCCACAGACCAACCTTGGCAAGCGTTGCTTAACCTTGAAGATCGACTCGTGAAAGCTTTTATTATTTAACCGCAATATTCTCAACAAAAAAAAAATCCTCTTCTCTATACCTACCATTTATTTCGATAAATTTTCACATAAAAAATCCACCTATAATTTTTCCATCTTCGCACATACACATCGGAACATCAGAACTTGTACATCCCGACACTTGTAGGCTCAACTAGGATAATCCCTGCTTTCTGCACTATCCCCTGGATCAGTCAGATGTCATATACTGTCAACGAGTCTTATATTTTATTTATTTCGCATTCGTTTCGAGTGTTTTGCGAGTGTATCGTTTTTTGAGTGAGGTATTTGTGCGATTTAATGGTGAACTACTATAGGGAAGTACAGTTTTATTGTTAAGAGATGCTCGTAGTTACGAGATAATAGACAAGGATCTACATTGTGTGAATCCGTGTAAATTAGTTTTCTTTCTTTCTTTCTTTTTCTGTCTTTCAAGGATCGATATTCACGATGCTAAGTTCTGCTAACTAGAGGTACCTACAGTCCTAGTAGCCAATCATATTTACTATTTAGGACTGTTGGAATTTGTTCGAAAGAGTCACCGCGGACCTGGAACGCAAAGGGCATTAGGAGGAACATGGATGGGTTTTAGTCAGTAAGAGTCTGACACTCCCTTCTGCTCCGCCCAGAGCGGGAGGAGTTATTTGATGATTTCCCATCCTTAAAAAAAAGATAACAATCAGTGTATAAGTACTAACATAATTATTTTTGTAACTAACATCTTTGTAAGTAATTGGTTTTTCGTGGTGTGTGTGTCTATTTTGGACTGTAATTATCTGTATAAATAAATAATAATAGTAATTAAAAATCCATTTGGGCAATTTAGGATAAAAATCAGCAGTGCAGTTCTGTAAACATGTCGCAGTGAACACTTGGGCGAGGTGAACCACAAATGAGCTGACAAACCATACAAACAAGATGGCATGACAGGTCACTTATCGTTCACTCCACCTAAGTGATAACGGTGAGAATCGACTGGCAGCACTTTTCGACCGTCAAAAGTTTATATTAAGCAGCCACCATCCGTCTACGAGCTACCGCAGACAGACACACTGACACACACGACTTACTTTAAAACTCCTCATTTTATTTTGGTAAATGGATAAAATGATAAGACAATAATTTATTTTCAAAATACAAAATCCTTTATTTCAAACAGACCAGTTACAGGCACTTTTGAATAGTCAAGGTCTGTCAGTCAAATAAATGAAGCTAATCCTGCCATGCTAGCGACAAGAGCAGCAGGTTGTTCTGCAAAATAACACACCCACCGACCCCGTCTCCAGCGCGGCAGTTGCACGTTCCAAAGAGTAGGTCCTGTGGAGAAGAACGAGCAAGAAACTCCATGGATACTTTTTTAAACCAGTTGTCATTGTTTAAAAAATCATGGTTACATTTCTTGTAAATATCTTTATTTTCTGTCTACTTTAATGAACAAATCTTGTTAGTAATTAAATTAGAAATTCTCATTCTGAAAACACTCGTTTTAAAAACAGAAAACACTCGTAAAGCAAGCACAACAGAAAATCATAAATTTGCAACAAAAATATTGAATGAACAGTGCAGCTAAATTGCAGAGCAATAGAAATAAAAGCTTGTAAACAAAAAGAGCAATGTAGAGTCGAATGCGTTACGAAGTTACAGCACAGAGCCATACAGGCTGTGTTCCACAGACAACGAAGTTAGCTTCACGTAGCTTGATTGCTATGTGGAGCAGTGACTTAACACTCGGCTATGTTTTATTTAGGTGTTGGAGTCAAAAATTATATGAAACCGGCCAAATGTGAGACGGACTTGCACGGGTTCAATTCCATTCAATTCAATCCAATTCAATTATTTATTTCAGAATATAAAAACATCCATATGATGTTAGTAGATTTATGACTTATTCTTATGTTAGTAATAAAATATAATTAATAACATTTAAAGGCACCCGTCCAAATAAACCGGTGCACCATTGAACGAAAGGTGCAATGGTACACCAGTTCATCTGGACAAGTGTGTCTCTCAAGTGTTCGGGGACTCTTATCCATACCTATCTGAAAACACATTTAAAATGCCATTAGGGCTGGAGCGCAAGCGCACCATCATAGAAGCGCATCGCTTCCGCATGATCGCGGCGAACCCGTCAACGCACGCCTCCGCGAACATCTCTGACGCGCTACATCGCCACGGGAACCCCAAAAGCACCCTGAATGCGTTATTGTACTGAGAAATCAATGCCAATATGAAACCGACCACATATGAGACGGAATTGCACACGAAGGGTTCAATGTCATTAACCGAAAAATCTTGTTTCTTGTATCCTACAACCCTAATCTCTTCAAAGTTAGTAAACAGGCTCCTACTGGGTAAGCTCTCTCCATCGTAGACTTTGTCTCTGTCATCTCTGACCAAGACGAAAGTCAAGAGCAATCCCATCTCTTATAAAAAAAATAAAATATCCTTTATTTTAATTTGTTACATAAGTACTCTGTGAAAATTACAACTTCTTTCCTATTGCGGTTTATAAGATACAGCCCACTGAAAGATAGATGGACGGACTGACGAGGTTTAGTAATCGGGTTCTTATTTTATAACCAATAATTTATTGAAATACTAGCTGACCCACGCAACTTCGTCTGCGTCACATTTTCCATTAATGCTCGGCTCCTTTTAGTCTTAGCGTGATGATAATAGCTTATGTCCTTCCTAAAAATGTTCCTTCCGATAAATGGGCTACCTAACACTGAAAGAATTTTTCAAATCGGACCCGTTGTTCATGAGATAACCCCCTACATACAAACTTACAAACATACAAACAAATTTTACCTCTTTATAATATATATATATATATTATATTATTAGTATAGAAGTATAGATAAAACAGATATTTTGCTGATACACTCAAAAACATAAAAAAAAACTATTCGTTTCATAACGTAATGTAATAAATTCGAAAGACTCAAGGAAAGTGAATGTATTGATAAGAGTTCCGTAATCTTTTTTTATTTTTATAAACATTTTTGTCACCCCCTTATCGCGGCGCAATTTTAAAACTTAACTAAACAAACCGTTGTGTTTAATTAGCCATTAATATTTATTTTCAGATTAAAATAACAGTTATCTGCTAACGGTAGCAGCTAACTGAGCAAATGCAGGCTTATCTCCAACAGGTGTCGATATGATATTCAATAGAGCTAGATTTAGTTTTCAGATTTACACAACGATTTTCTGTATCGAAGAAATTTCCTTTCACCCAGTTTCCGAATAATGAATTTTTAGTTGCGAACTTGTCAAGTAATACGATGGAATCGAAAAACACAATTTCAAATTCTCAGTTTTGTGGTTTGGTTCTTGGCGGCCACATACGTAGCGGTATACTTGAACGGTATACCGTAACTGAAGGCTTGTGCAAGTATACCGGAGCGTGTGTGTGACAAAACTTGCACAAGTTTCCTGACTTGCACAAGTCTGGTAGGCAGATCAAAACTACGATCTGTAGACCTGCGCAAACTAGTTTGTGCAAGTATGCATGAGCGTGTGTGTCGGAACGCTTCAGTCGCACGCGCGCCAGTCCTTCGGAGCGAATTTCAATTCATTTAAAAGGTTGTTGTGGGAATACTTATTTCTTTTCAGTAACCTTACACCATACAGAACGTTTCTTCTTACACTTCTCCTTTTTGTTAATAGCTAGCACCAAACCAACAATAGCCAAAACGTCATCATTTGTGGGTGCCGGTGGCATATTTCACAAAATACTTATTGCACAACACGACTTCTTCGGTTTGTCACAGGCGCAGAACTGAGTGGTCACTATGGACGTTAGGTATACTTGCACAAGCCTTCAGTTCCGGTATACCGTTCAGGTATACCGCTACGTATGTGGTCGCCATAGTTTACTATTATTTTCTAAGTTCCATGGTTTCACTATAAAACTAAATAAAATGTAAAAGGAATATAAAAAATCTCATAAAAGAAAAACCAAAGCTTTCTGCCGGAATCAAAAGCTTATTCAGAAAAGCAGTAGAGCACAAGTGCCCCTAAATAAAGCTTAAATAACCCTACATATTACTTATCTAAATAATCACAACTTAGAGTAAAAACCTCCACATACCTATTACAACAACAAAATATCCACATAACATAATAATTTTCATAAAACAAAATACATAATGCGAACATTGAAACTTTCGTTCAGCGGTGTACATACGAAGTTCTAAGTGCTAAGTAGGTACACTGTTTACAGACAGATGCGAAAATATGTTAGCACTTTGTGAAACTCTAGAGGCCTTGATTAAAATTATGAGGTGGTATAATATATTCTTTGGAGAAATACTTTTCTAAATATAATTGCATTATTTTTTTTATTTGAGATGAGTTTGCTCTAGTCTAGATCAAAGATGACAAAGACAAATATTTTCTAAAAATATTCACATTTAAATGATTTAAAACCGACATTCTACAACAAACTCACTTTTACAAGCATTTAGTCCAAATGTACTATTTAGAAGAACTATTACGGTAGTTTAGTAAAATGAATGAACAAAATATTAGCAAAAAATAATTGAAAACAAACACCACTCGACATCTACCACCACCACTAAAAAGAGTTCCAAAGAGTTAGCACGGCCCTGTATCGCAAAGGGCATTTGAAAAATACTGGTGGGTTTTTGGCAGTAAAAGTCTGACACTCCCTACTGCTCCGCTCAGACAGAAGTCATCTGACGAATACCCATTAAAAAAAAAATACGTCACGAGACGCCCAGGAGATGTGAACGTCAACAGTTGCGCTCTGACAGTTCGACGGCCGCGGGGTGAGGAGCGCTCAGCCAATAAGATTTGCCGTGCCTAACAGCCGGCACCGCGGGGGCATCACGACATGACGACATGTCGATTCCGTCACGGCGAGATACGTACGTAGAGTACGAGTTGATTTTACCGCCAAGGCACGCAAACAGATGTTTCACATCAAAAAGTGCTGGAGACCGCTGCTTTACACCAGTTTTCCACTAAATGTATGTTATGTAAATTTTTTACACTAAGTTCACACACATTTTTGCCCCCGACTATACACTTGTATAATCTACCTAATAGGTTTCGGTTTAACTCGTTCATTGGTATCGCGTTTGTTTAATGGAATATCCCGGTTTTAAGTTAACATTAAAATGTATGTACAAAAACAGTGTTTTTGGAAATGAAAAGTTTTGAATACTGATGGATAGTAGTGATTGGGATTAATAACTTTTGTTTTTGGCTTTTGTAGCTGAAGTTGTAATATTGATTATTTTGTTAAAAGGTTTGACTAACCGCGTGTCGAAAAATGGTGGCTGCCGAAAAAAGAGTCACCGTGGCCCTGGAATGCAAAAGGCATTTGGGGGAACACGGATGGTTTTAGTCAGTAAGAGTCTGACCGTCGTTTCTGCTTCACCCAGAGCGGGAGGAGTCATTTTATGATTTTTCAACCAGTATAGTAAGGTCCAAAAAAATATTTACTTACATTTTATTTAAGCTTCTATTAAAATTTTAATTATTTGGATTATTTAAATTTTAAAATTTTAATTATTTTAATTAGTGGGCAAACGCTGTATTTCTATTCTAAATATGTCAAAGTTTGATTCTATTCTACTTGGCAACACAAAATCCCACGTATACATTCAACGTCAGTTTCACAAACAATTTTGGAAGATAAAACCGTATAAAATAACTTTATAAAACTGGAACAAAACTTTGTTCCCCATGGAGTTGCGTTAAGATATTTTAATACGACTGGGCTACTTGCACTTAACTTGCAAGAACTTGCATAGCTACATAGTTTGAGAACTTAAAACTTTCAACAAAATGTGGAACGTTCACGCTGGTCAAAGTTCAAACTGGCCAGCTTCTGAGTTTTTAATTAGCGTTTGAGTCGGATCTTGTAGTTTGTAATATTTTGCGTTTTTTGCTGTAAATATAGTCCGGTTTTTAGAGTTCCGTAGCCAAATGGCAAAAACGGAACCCTTATAGATTCGTCATGCCTGTCCGTCTGTCTGTCTGTATGTCTGTCTGTCTGTTTGTCTGTCCGTCCGTATGTTACAGCCATTTTTCTCCGAAACTATAAGAACTATGCCGTTGAAATTTGTAAAGTAGATGTATTCCGTGAAACGCATAAAGATTTTCACACAAAAATAGAAAAAAAAAAACAAAAAATTTTGGGGGTCCCCATACTTACAACTGAAACTCAATTTTTTTATTTTCATCGAAGCCATTCGTTTGGGGTTTCTATGAATAAGTCTTCAAAAATGATATTGAGGTTTCTAAAATATTTTTTTTCTAAACTGAATAGTTTGCGCGAGAGACACTTTCAAAGTGGTAAAATGTGTCCCCCCCCTTAACTTCTAAAATAAGAGAATGATACCACCACCACGTAAAATACTGGTATTCAGCTAAATCCGGTTTGACTGAAAGCCGACCCCAGTATAGTTGGGAAAAGGCTAGGCAGATGATGACCTGTAGTTCCTGAGATTAGCACGTTCAAGTAAACAAACAAACTCTTTGATATTTGTGGGTAAATAAGTGACCTATTACGTAATTTTAGTAGGTTGTGTAAATATCTAACAATAATTTTACTTATTTCTCTCTTTTGTTATTTAACTTTAATTTTCAGCACTGCTGCATGAATTATCCTAAATCCAAACCAACGTGCCTGTCCGCGCATCACATATGCGCGTCATGGACGACCGCGGGGACTGCGCGGGGTCGGGGTGGGTACCATATCCTGGAATCCTTTTAACTAACTCTAACATACTATGGTAGGTACTTACTTTAACAGCTGCAAAGCGTTTCTCACATCTCTATAACACACCTGTAGGTGTCACATTTTCATCACTTTTCCAAGCTCAAAAATGCTAACAAAATACACCAAACAAAGCCTTTCCTAAAACATCAAGTCTCAAAAGCTCACTAGCACCGTGTAAACTAGAACTCGTATTATTATAGATGATGATAAACCCAGTCTACACTAATGAGCTTGCAATTTGAAGAAAACCCGGTTAACAATAGCCAGAGGAAAGAATGGAGGAGGGAGGGGGGAAGAAAATGTGTGAATGGTAGCTTCCATTTTTGCACGATAAGCAAAATTATTATGCACTTTGAAAACGCGTACACGGGTGACTGGCTCGGCGTTTAGTTTGTAAGGAAAACGTTGAACAAGTGCTGGGATTTTTTAGCTTGGAGTTTTATATAAAAGATTTATTACGTATTCGTTTACGTATTGTATAATTATATCTAGCTTAGAAGACCACAAAGGACTCGTAGAGCAGAATAAGTGTTTATAAAGGAAACTTTGAAAGTAATTTTAGGGAACTATTTCACATTCGCCAATTCTACTACTTCGCATACATTGTTATGGACACGTTCACACTGTACTGTACTATACATTATTGACAATGTACGGTACGCGCTATTGCTGTGTTATGAGCTGTTTATACTCTATGCTATATATTGTAGCGTAGTCTGAAAGCAGCTTTATGCTGCACTGGCAGGCATAAATCAGTCATGGGGCAGGTAGCTTTTGAGTATGATGTAGCGAATTTGTTTTGATTTTAATTATAATTTAATTTATTATGTTTTTTGACATTTTCTTTTAATTTATTGACATTTTTAATTTTATTCCATACCATTTTAATATATTGTGACTTTAATTAATTAATAATTTCATTTTATTTATTGTCGATTATAACTAAGTTTTATCCAATATCCAGTTTTAAACTATCATCATAAGGGGCCGTATCATGTCGTATATATAAAATTATAATAACTAACATTGTTTCAAGTGTTACTAACTCCTATTGTGGACCAAAAGTTGTCTTAAATGAATGACTTAATAAATAATTGCTATACCTAAAAATTACAACCGATTTAAAAAAAAACTAACTACAAAGTAAAAAATTGCCTAAATTCTTCGTATTTTGACCCCGACTTCCGAAATTAAAGTTATTTTTTACTTTGTACCTAGTGTTTTTTTTTTTTTGGAAGTCGGTTGTATTTTTTTGTAAAAAGTTTTTTATTTTTCACCTTTTAAGTGGTACCACACCTAACAAAACCACTGCAAAATACGCAATTTCGATTACTTGGATGACATAAAACCATCATCCAAGTAGACGAATTCCAGCATTTTGATTTAAAATCAAAATTCGTAACCGATTGTGATAAAATTTAAATGGGACCAATCTGCAAGTATATCCTTTCAGGTAAAATAAGATTTTTTCAAATCGGTTCATTATTGTCGGAGTTCTGAGGTAACAAACATAAAACAAAATACAACCGAATTGAGAACCTCCTCCTTTTCGGGAAGTCGGTTAAAAATGGAGGGAATGTCTTTCTGTCCTCTTCATTCCCGTTCTCCCTATCATACCTAATCCGTAATTGTCAGACTCTCACGTTCTAACCAACTCACATTAAAATATTAAATGTTAAAATATGAGTGTGAGTTTATTATAAGCCGCACCGCCAGGCGCGGTTTGTACGTAATAGTATGTTAATTATTCAGTAATTATTATTTGCACTTTCCTACAATACTATTTATATTTTGATTCGGAATTAAAATATATTTGTGATGTAATCATAGAATCACAACAATTTATTTTAATGTAATTTTACAACTATTATAAAAGCGATAGTTTGTAGTTCAATCACGCTGGATGTAAGAATTGACACAAAGATAGTCTAGAATAGCACATAGGCTAGTTTTATTCTGGAAAAAAGTGTTTTAAAATTTGAGTTTAAGGTTTTTTTTAATTTGAAACCTTAAAATGTATGATTAACGGTTATTCAGTAAAAGAAAAGTAATTTTAAGCATAATTTTGTTAAGGAAGATGCGTTATTAAATAACGTTTTAATTTTATTCGATTTTTCTGTGGATACCTAAAGTCTGCCAATAAGTAATAAATTTAAGTTCCAAAATTGGAACTTTACGATATCAGAGTACATAAAACTTATAAATTATATTTATTTTATTATTAAAAGTTAAACACTTTAACATCAAGATATTTCAATCAAGATGATGTCAGTTATTTAATGCCATTTTAGTTTGTTGTAAGTTAAGTATATTCGTTTAACTTTTATAATTTCCTCCCAAGATGAAGCCTATTTTGTTAAACTTTAGGTTTGTGATGAACAGCAGAACTCTAAAGAAAAATTAAATCGATTCCTTTATCCAGAATTCATACGAGATTCTGTCAAACAAGCTCAAAGTGCAGTATTGCAGTAAACTAGTTGGACAGTGTGAATAGATCTTCTGAAGCTAAAGTGCAATAAATCGAGCAACTCGATTTGGTAATTCAATCATTTTGTGTCTACACATCGAATGGCTGTGCGTCACACCGTTTTATTGCGTCACAATGTTTTGAAATTGATGCAGTGTTGTCTAATAGTAGATTATGAAACGAGGGCATAAAGCAGTGTCTTATGACACGGGCGTCAAATTGAATCCCGAACACGATGAAGGATTCGAGAGTTAACACCCGAGCGTAGCGAGTGAGTTAATTAATACAACATTCCTGAATGCAGTGAAAGAGCCTTAGTCAAGTCAGAGACTTGAAAGCCTTTATTTCTGAGGAACATACTCTACTTTTCACACCTACTGCAAGAAAATTAATTGAGCCAGAAAAACTGGTAGCGTGCGACGGCAAGCGCCAAAGGAGCAATCACGCGTCCGAAGCTCCAGCCCGCCAGCCGGTAATAATATTGTACTGAATTTCATTATAACTCATTGAATGATGATTTTTTTAATTCCTCTAAAAAAAAAACAAAACAAGTCTTTTCTTTTCGTATAAAGCAGACAACCATTTAAAAAATACTAAGTAAGTGCTCTGATTAAGGGCCAGTTTCACCGGTTACGTATAAAGTGTCGGTTAGCCTATTAGGAACTTATCTGGCAGATGAACTAAAACTTTGGGTTTCACAGGTGTCGGATAGCGATATCTGGCAGATTAATTAAGTATTTGAGTATTATAGTATTATAAGTGTCGGTTAGTTATCTGATGGATAACTAACCGACACTTTATCCGTAACCGGTGAAACTGGCCCTAAATGTTGCCTAGATTGTTTAAAAATTAACATTTTCTTCTCAAATAACAAAACTGTGTCACATATTTCCACACAACAAAATAAATCCCAACATAACAAAAACTCAAACGGTGTGACAGTCACCCTTATCCACACACAGGACCACACCCCTCCACTCGGATTAACACCTTCTGCGACACAACACAGCGTCCATTTTCGCTCAATAGGACACAACCTCAATTTACCCGATATCGTAGATTAGAAATGTCATTCAGGGTTCGATATTGATGCTTTAGAAGATTTGACACGTTATATACCGCTGCTTCGCTCACTCGTATTAGCATCAGATTAGATTCGAGTAGGTCTTGTAATGGAAAAATGGAGATTGAAACATTGTGTTCGGTAAATAGGAAAGAGAGAAAAGTAACGGCGCGGCGGTCGTCGCTGAAAACCAGCGCTGGGGCTCTGTTTCGCACACGAGTCCCAGCATAATGCTGAGCGATGACCGTTTTACGTAAAGGTGACGCATATTGTCCCAGTTTTTTTGTTATTTTTAGTGTACTAAGTGTTGGATTCCTATGCGTAATGCTTGGCGTAAATAAACTATTTTTCTTTCTTTCTAATCGGCCTAGCCTTTCCCAATGGGTTCGGCTTCGTAGCGCAGCAGTCGATCGCTCAACCACTGCGCCAACCATGTCATCTAAGTTGATCCTCTAGTATATTGGAGGTGCTGCAGAAACACTTTAGTGTATATCTTGTGAAAGCTCATTTGATTCGGACAAAAAGTTTATTTCAACGCAAGCAACTCATAACTCTATTCGGCTTGATGCGTTTTTGAGTTCTTAAAACCGACCAGTGTCTAGGCAGTCGGTATTAAACATACCTCTCCACGCTTTCACAAACATTTAAGCTGAAAAAGTTGTTCTGAACCAAACCGTTGTTAGTAATGCGTTTGTAGAAAACGGTACAGTTTAGCTTAGCACAAACTGTTTACCAGATTCTCAAGTGAAGTCAAAGTTATATGACTTCACTTGAGAATCTGGCAATGATAATCGCCAATTGTTCAGGTACTATTACTGGTCAGTCCTCTGTAGCGACATCAATAATTTAAAAGACTGTCCGTGGAGTTTCTTGCACATTCTTCTCCATAGAGATCTACGCTTTGGAACGTGCAAATAGCTTCATTTTTTTTTGGGCCGAACGACCTTACAATTTAAAAGTAACTGTATGTGGTCTAATTGAAATAAATGCATGTGAGTTTGAGTATGAATGCCGCTACAAGAAAAAGTAACGAAGCGAAATTTTTCCGGCAACAAAATGAACTGTAGCAGCAAACTACTAACGAAATCCTACATAGCAGTATCAGAGATTTCCATCCGATTCAAACATAAATACAACAGTCCGAATATCGAATATCGAATAGTTGCCCACCAGATACAACAACCGGTCGGAGGATCCTCCCTATTCAATGGAGGTTTGCGGGACTTTACTCTCTGTTCAGCGTACCTGAGAATCTGGCAACGACAATCGCCAATAGGCTAGTTTCCATCATACACAAATTGCAAAACTATTCAGTCCGTCAGTTAGAGTATTGAAAAATAATAGACACGTATTTTTTGTTTTTGTAAATCAATGAATATTGACAAAGATAAAACGCATCAAAACTTGGGAGTGAGGGCTCGTGACGTCACAACCCGACGACTAAAAATTATGGCATGGCGTGACGTATTGAGAATTTTAAAAGCGACGTAACTTCGTCAATTTTGGTTCACGTATCAAAAGAAAAAATACTTTTGATGGGTCAAATATTTTTGATAATCTAACTGACGGACTAAATAGTTTTGCAATTTGTGTATGATGGAAACTAGCCTATTGGCGATTGTAATTAGTTATCTTTAGGACACAAGCCTATTGTTGAGGTACAAGGTACAATTGGTACTGTATTGTCTGTTATCTTCGGAACACCCACGCATTGCTACTCTGTTCCAGTTCCTAGGATAGCAGAGGGCCCTGGTAAATATAACTGACAATGCGATATTTTATCACAAACTGACATTATTGTCCCAATGTTGTGACAGGTGCTGTTTACCATTCAGTTTGACAACCGTGTTTTTGTAATACACATGAGACGTTTCAGAATTAAAAATCTTATTTTTTTTTAATCCCTACCTTGATGCTATTCCATCATCGCTTAACATCAGGTGAGAAAGTGGTCAAACGTATGCCTATCAATAGTAAAAAAAAAAAACCACCAATATTCGCACTAAGCGTTTCCAAACGTCTAATGCGCACAGCAAAGCAGAAACCCTCAACCTGTGTCTATGTTTTTGCACGCATACAACCCTAATCTCTTCAAAGTTAAGAGTGAACAGGCTCCTTCTGGGTAAGCTCGCTCCATCGTTGACTTTGTCTCTGTCATCTCATTATGTCATGGTCATGTCACGTCAACAAAAAAAAAATGTATCTTTCTGTTGCATAAAGATCCTACCATATCCTCACTGATGCTGCTTTCTTGGCATATCCAAAAATCAATGCCACATGCATTCGTTATATTAACAGAACCAAACCCCACGATCCATCTCCCACAATACCATAATTCATCTCAACCCCAAAGATCGCCAAAGAACATACACAAGCTCACATTATCATACAACATACAAGTAGTCATATAATATACGACGAACATTTGCAGACAATCAATCATGGTCGCGGACATATGTTGGGCTGTGCTATCTCGTTTCAAATCACAGAATTTGCCCATTCGAGGATTTTTCCCTTGTCAAAGATTTTATATAGCAATGTTGGAAGCAGATAAATGATTTGTTATGTTCGGATGTGTGTTATTTTTGGATGTTGTAATGGATTTTTTCTTTAGTTGTGAAGCAAACGATATTTTGAGTGAAAATTGTATTTGTGAGCATTACATGTCCTAGGGGGTACTGTGGACTGATGATCTTTAAAAGGTAAATAGGACTAGACTAGACTAGGTTCACAAATTCTTTGTCTTTCTATATTCATTTTTAACTCCCAGATTACCTTCAAAGTTAAAGTTTTGGTGAAAAGTACGCCGATCCACGTGATGGAATGCGAATTAATGTTACCCCCCCTTTTTATTCGCCGCCGATACTTAGCTGGTAAATTCTATTTAAAATCGAAATGCTTTAATTTTCCTGTAATAGACATACTAGATAAGCTACATCGTCTCTGCCAAAGTAATGCTTTTTGGAGAAAAAAGAAAAAACCTCTTTTAGTTTGGTCTCACGATGTTCTTAAGCAAGAACATATGTATTGCAGCAATAAAATGGGCACGTTCTCCATGACTACTTGGGCCAGCAACATAGACTTATCAACTATTGTAAAACCTAATTTAGATTCAGTAGATAAGCCCAAACACCGTTATAATGTACGTAATTTACAATCAATATGTTGTGAGTCTCTAAATTTACTTTATTCTGGTTTTTACTGTGTGTATACGGACGGCTCTAAAGGGAAGAATTCTTGTGGCTCAGCCTTTTATGACTCACAAATAGGTGCTTTTTTAAATTTAAAATATTAACAAAAGTCTCAATAATGCACTTGGAGCTTGTCGCTATTGCTGAAGCTTTGGCCTATATCGAGTCATTGGACGGGGATCGGTTTGTCATTTTCACTGACTCGAAAAGTGCTCTTCTCCATCTGATAAGATGCACAAGTTCTCCATTAGTTAGAGGGCTTCCACTAGCTTACTCTATTTTAAAAGCCATTACTGAATGTGTTGCCAAACGAAAAAAAATTGTATTGCAATGGATCCCTTCCCACGTTGGATTGGAGGGTAATGAAGTGGTTGATCGTTTAGCAAACGAAGCCGGGTCAGATGGAGAAACTTACTCATGTCCTCCTTGGCATACCGAGCTCTTACCCCTAGTTAAAGACAGATGTAATCAATCTTGGTCTGAATATTTTGATAAGAGGTCGTTAACAAAAGGTATTTGGTACCGGACAATTCAACCATCTCTTCCACGGACCCTTTGGTTCAGCGAGGGAGGGATGACTAGACAGGAAGTGGTGACGGCTTTGAGGCTCCGATCCGGCCACATACCGCTTAACAGTTTCGCATTCATGATGCGCAAAGTGGATTCTCCCAATTGCGTTGTCTGTGGAGTAATAGAAGACGTGCATCATATCATGTCGGAGTGTGTTCGTGTTGGAGTCCAGAGACGTCAAGCTTTTGTCAATAGTTTTAATGTAGGTTTCAATAATAGCGTTCTAGCCGCACCGTTGTCGGATGAGGCTAGAACACTTTATCATATTATTATTTTGGGTATAAGGTTGCGGGTAGATTAGGTTATTCTTAGACATAGGATAATAATTTGTAATCAATCATCGGGGTGACATATTCTTAATAGAAAAAACCCTGTAAATAAATAAAGATAAAAAAAAAAAGTTTTGGTGTCCAACCTATTTATATCTTATTCTTGACATTCGTTTTCGTCTGAATATTTTATAAGAAGACGATATTTTTGACAATAAAGGTCAGATCAAGGTCACAAGCTGTCGGTCTGTAGAGTGGTCTGGCCAAGTTTTTATTTTTAGTCTATAGTTATGTTAGATATTAGTCGTTTTACCAACCTCTAAAAACGATGTAACTTGTTATCATGAATACATGAGCCAGTAGATATGTATATATGTTGGGATTTATTAAATACTAGCTGACCCACGCAACTTCGTTTGCGTCACATTTTCCATTAATGCTCGGCTCCTTTTAGTCTTAGCGTGATGATATGTAGCCTATATCCTTCGTCAATACATGAGCTATCGCTATTCGCTAATACTGAAAGAATTTTCCCCTACATACAAACTTACAACCTTACAAACAAATGTTACCTCTGTATAATATTATAGTATAGAAGTATATATAGTATAGACTAGCTGCTGCCCGCGGCCGGTTCAAGTATAAGCATTGAATCTATACTCTATACTAATATTATAAAGCAGAAGAGTTTGTTTGTTTGTTTGGTTGAACGCGCTAATCGCAGGAACTACTGGTCCGATTTGATAAATTCTTTCAGTGTTAGATAGCCCATTTATCGAGGAAGGTTATAGGCTATATCATCACGCTTAGACAAATAGGAGCGGAGTAGTAATGGAAAATGTGACGCAGACGAAGTTGCGCGGGTCAGCTAGTCACTACATATTATACAAAAGGTCCTCCGCCGCGTCTGTCTGTTTGTTTATGAGAAACTCAAAAACTGCTGCACCAATTTTCATACTGTTTTCTCCAATGGGCAGAGTGGTTCCCTAGGAAGGTTTTATTATATACTGTTAAGCAGCTTTAAAGTCGTATTGTATTGAATAAAGAAGAATAGAGTTTATCAATCATAACTAAACGGCTGACCCGATTAATATGAAGCTACTCACAATTTATTGTAGGCCATGACTTCTAATATAAAATACTTCCTACTAATAATAGGTATTATAAATGCGAAAGATTCTGAGGATGGATACTTGTTACTATTTCACGTCGGAACGACTGAAAGGATCTTTATGAAATTTGGCAAAGAGTTAGATTATAGTCTGGAATAACAGATACTTTTTATCCCGTGAATATGTTCCCTAGGGATCACGCGGGTGAAGCCACTGGCAGATACTAGTAATATATATTATTTGCCGTAATCGTATCTTTTACTAAGCTTAAGCAGACAAATTCGCAAACAAAAGCTAGTATAAAAATACATTGTACATTCCTTGAAAAACGATCTTCTTAAAGGAGATTCCTGCTACAGTTTAGAAATGCAATCTAAAACTTTAAAATTCTCAGCATAAAGCTAAACCAATACGGTTTTAGTATCGTTTTACTTCGACTTGCTATTACGAGACCAATTGGATATTTTACTGGAAAAATGTACTTAAGTCGTCAAATAAGAGTTCCAAGACATTATTTATCTCTTTTTTTTTGGGGCTTTTGCCTATATATATATGCCAACCCCATAGTACCCTTTAACAAAGTCAAAGTCAAACATTTATTTCAATTAAACTATTTACAGGCACTTTTGAATTGTCAAGGTCGGTCGGTCCAAAAAGATGAAGCTATTTGCAAGTTCCAAAGCGTAGATCTCTATGGAGAAGAACGTGCAAGAAACTCCACGGACACTCTTTTAAAAATAATAAATTGTTACAGAGTTTTGTTGACATCGTGTTCAAATTATACAAACATGTGAGAATTATGTGACGAGCATGATAAAAACGTCCGGAATAAGAAAGCAACAATTCAAAGGAATAATTAATTAACTATTGTCAAACAATATTTTGTACTTAAAACAAACACTGTGATAGCCAATGATATATAAAACTATAGATACGTTGTCCGCACTCTAAAATGACAACATGAATTGAAGCCAATTGGCCACATCGCGCTTAGTTACGCACCAACCTGTCACGCGACACTACGTTTGTTTTGATGTCAATTTGACTATTACTTATGCTGTGACGTAACTGAAGATGTATATTTATCTCCCTCTAGCAACAGGCATCCCGCCGTACGGTGACATATTTTCTTTCCCTTTCTTCATGCGTATTAGTAGCTATCTAGTATTTTCGCCGTTTTTAAGCGCCGCGATGTTGGTTTATGACGTGTCTTTATATAATACGTCATTGGTGATAGCGATGGAAGTCACTGATGAAGGACTGTTATTAATCGACACATCTTTTTGGCACCTTCTGAAGTTGGTTGAGATAGATTTGACTATAATAATCCAACGTTAAGTTTATTTAATTCTAATTCCCTCAAGAGTGACTCCCTATCACGCTTGTTCCGGACACAATCCATCATCAAATGTTGCAGATCCTCAACCTAACCACACTCACTGCAATTCGGCGAATCTGCTAGTCTATTCTGTAAATAACCACTTCGATATCGACTTCACCTGAGTGACTTAGCTTACAAAGTGAACTTTATTTCACACATCATAAGGTCTTATATTTGTACGAATTTGAAACTCACCTCGGATTCCGCTGTCGAGACACGAAAATGTTGTTACAGAATAGCACTGCAGCTTTTGAAGTGACAACTTCTTTAGCGGCGTTGAACACTTTTCTTGGGATGGGTTTAAATGTTAAACTCGCGTCAGGACACGTGACCTGATTGAAAATTCGTAAGACGGATGATTCAAAAATGCAAAACGTTAATGTTAAAGTTTTCACTTCTGCCGACTCGTGGAGTGCAACCCGTTGTTTATTTTTTTAATAAGGAATGCAAACTGTTGATGGATAGTGTCCAGAGCGAAGATTTAAAATTAACTTAACATAACTTTAACTGACTTGGTCAACATCAAACCAAGGCACTCGAAGTGGCTCGGCTGTATGGTCCTATACCAAATACTTTTTTGTTGACTAATATTAATAGTGTTGTTTCCAGGAGTTATGACATTTAACATTGAAGGACATTGCTACGCGTCCATACATCGTTCGCCTCAGAACCAACAGAGACGTGAGAGACGTGAGAAACTAAATTAAAATCACAGACACAACAGAATTGTAAAATATCCAAAATGATTTCGGATTTTGAGGTTATAATTTATAATATTTGGTATGTTTAATTGTTGCCAATAGAAACATACTAAATGGACTAAGATTCCAGAACTGCCAGACCTCTCTTATTATCTCACCAAAAATATGGAGTTAGATATGAAAATATTTAGAGTAGTGTTAGTATGTTCTTCTAACATAAGCATACATTAAAATCACAGTTCTTCTATATTTTATCTGCAAATTGGCAAAGTTTCAACTGTCATCGACTGTCAGTGTCAATTTTGTTCGTGTCATACAGCGCTTTAATCGCTTTATTCTTTTTGTAGGTAACTAAAAATCTTACAGCGCTACGAGTGCTTTGTTTCAATTTAAAAAATGGCGCCGGGGAATAAAACCCAGGTGAGTTACTTTTTAAAATGGTTTCGTAATTAAAAAGTGTCCGTTTTATTCTAATCATGAAAATTTATTTAAAAAAAAACTAGGAATAAAGATAAAGGTTTCGCATGTGTTGGTAAGTAGTCAATTGTTGTAACTTTGGACGCATATTTTTCTTCTATCACGGAATTAAAAACCGGCCAAGTGCGAGCCGGTCTCTCGTAAAAGAGTTTCGTACTAAAAACCGATTAAAAAGGTTTCTGTATGGCTGCCCCTTTAGTTTTTAATCTTATTTTATAATGTGTTGTTTTACTAACAGGCAAAAGAAATAAAACACTAGGAAATGTTTTGCAATCGGGCGTTTTAGAGGACTGTATTTTGTAAAACTTGACGTTCAATTACAAAAAAAATACAACCGATTTCCAAAAAAAAAACACTACAAAGTAAAAAATAACTTTAATTTCGGAAGTCGGTGTTTTTGTTAGTTTCTTCGTATTTTGACACCGACTTCCTTCCGTAAAAAGTTTTTCATTTTTCACTTTTTAGTGGTAGGTACTACACCCCTGCAAAATCGCAGAAAAGCAAAATACGCAATTTCGATTACTTGGATGACATAAGACTATCATCTAAGTAGGTAAACGAATTTCAGCTATATCTATTTAAAATCCAAAGTTCTTAACCGATTTTCATACAATTTAAATGGGACCAATCTGCAAGTATATCCTTTCAGATAAAACAAGATTTTTTCAAATCGGTTCATAATTGTCGGAGTTATGAGGTAATAAACATAAAAAAAAACATACAACCGAAATGATAACCTCCTCCTTTTTGGGAAGTCGGTTAAAAAGTGCTGGCTCTAGTCTAATTTGAATAAATGACTTTTGAATTTTGACTCTAGTCTAGGTCAGAGGTGAAAGGGACAAACTCGTCAATGGAGTGAGATTACGGAGAAGAAGCCTGCCTTTGAAGATATTAGGGTTCAATGCGTTCGGAAACATAGACGTGGCTATAGAGATCCACTCCTTAACTGTTCATTCGGCAAAATACCCAAACCGACACCTTTACCTTAGAAAACAACAAACAAATAAAACATTCCCCCATTTCTATGAATATTAAAATAAGAAATACACTGTTTTACATTTGTATTGCAACCCTGCACTTTCTCTACTCATTGAAACCTTGAAATGGAGGGTAGATAATATTTCTATAAATATCCTTCGTTCACCCAACTTCATAATAATGTTATGTAAATATGATTGTAAGCTATTTCAGAAATGAACATTTATAATGTAAATTATGATTAGCTCATGGCTTAATAACAGCCACACAGGTCGATCGATCTTCAAGGTTAAGCAATGCTTGCCGAGGTTGATCTGTGGATGGGTGACCATCTTAACATACCGGGTTTCCTCCATGCCTCGGAAAGCACGTTGAGCGTTTGGTCCCGGCTGTTATTTGAAGATCTTTAGCAGTCGTTACGGATAGTCAGAAGCCAGAAAATCTGACACCAGACTTGCCAAGTTAATGAGTTGTGGAGGTCTGGTAGGCAGCCGCTCCATGTAAAATACTGGTATTCAGCTGAATCTGGTTTGACTGGAAGCCGACCCCAATATAGCTGAGAAAAGGCTAGACAGATGATGATGATTAGCATTCGAATCATTTGTATTTCTTATAGACTAGCTGACCCGCACAACTTCGTCTGCGTTTTTAGGGTTCCAAACATCCGTAAAAAACGGAACCCTTAAGGGATCACTCGGGTGTCTGTCAGTCTGTCCATCAATCATTACCAGTTTTCTTCGGATCTACTGGACCGATTCTGTTGAAATTTCATACAAACACGGACAGAAATAAATTTACTTTTGGGAGCCAAGCTAGACATTTTTATTTAAAACTAGCTGACCCGGCGAACTTCGTTTCGCCTAACAGTCGATTCTTTAAGTTTTTAGTTTTTTTTAAACGTAGCCTAAGTTACTCCTTATCAGCTACCTGCCAATAAAAGTCCCGTCAAAATCGGTCCAGCCATTTCAGAGATTAGCCGAAACAGACAGACAGACAGACAAAAATTATGAAAAATGTTATTATAATAGTTCGTAACCGACAGATAACAGAAAAACCTATGAGAAGTCCTAGTGTTAAAATAAAATGAATGAAAAAAGTGAAAAACAAAAAACAATTATTTTTGAAGAAGTTGGTGTTTTTTGCTAGATTCTCCGTGTTTTGACACCGACTTCCGAAATTAAAATCATTTTTAACGTTGTCCTTTTTTTTAATTTGGAAGTCGGTTGTATTTTTTTGTAAAAAGTATTTTTCGGAGTTTAATTCGAAGCTCCGTAACATCCCTAGTAACTGACTCTAATTTTACTCCCTGAACAAGAACTTGACCGTTTTTTTCGCAGTTTCGAGCCGGTTTATTTAAAACCAAACAACCTTGTAGGGTCGCTAGAATAGCTGAAATAGATCGAGTTTTATGAGTGATTTCATTGTTATTGTTATCATCCATTTGCTTATAAAACTCTTTTATTAATGAGTGAACGTTTTAAAAGAATTACTGTGGTTTTTTTGTAGACTCTGGTGGAAAAAAAGTTGTTTCAAGTTTTTGTTGACTGACTCTCTGTAGCATCAAAGACAGACATGTCTATGATGTTTTAAGTCATCAACAGATTTGGCGATTCCTAATAAGATGTGCGTTGTCTAGCGGTCACTCACTGAACACTCAGATACGTAAAGTAACCTTGTTGATCTCTAGTCAAACTCACTCAATCTCAAAGTCAAACATTTATTACAACTAAACCATTTACAGGCACTTTTGAATCGTCTAGGTCGGTCGGTCCAAAAAGATTAAGCTATTTGCTCGTTCCAAAGCGTAGATCTCTATGGAGAAGAACGTGCAAGAAACTCCACGGACACTCTTTTAAAAATAATAAATTGTTACAAAGTTTTGTTGACATCGTGTTGAAATTATAAATACGTGAGAGAACGATGTAACGAGCATGATAAAAACGTCCGGAATAAAAAAGGAACAATTCAAAGAAATAATTAAAATAAACCATGGCAGCTGAGAAGTGACCAGACCCAACCGACGGTGACATGACATGCGCCAGCCCCATTCGTCTCAACCATTTTGAATGGACCAAATAATCCAACGCATACGCCACCATCACCATCACCATCAGCTAGGCTTTTGAGTGAGCATGACACTCTCAACCGCTAGGGTACTTGAGTCTATACAATGCAGACACACACATATTTACAAATGTTGGTACTATTGATTTATCTAGTGACATAAGACAAGAACAAAAATATATTACAAGTTAGTTTTCTTTCTTTTTTATATTTCAAAGTTTCTAACTGTTATCTTGTAGGGTTGTAGAGTCTCAAGCATAAAAGTTACATTCGGTGTTGCGCTGTTGAAGTACCGACAACGCAGCAGCTACTGGATTAACTATTCATAAACTGAGAAGTGTTAGTGAGACAAAGGTTTCCTTACTCGAGTGTCTATTTATAACAACAAAGGAAACATGTTGTTAGGGTTCCGTATGTCCGCCTGCCGGAGTTACGGGAATATTCGAAAGAGATACCGCGGCTCCGGAACACAAAAGGCAACGAAAGAACATGGATGGGGTTTAGTCAGTGAAAGTCTGACACTCCCTCCCTCTCCGCCCAAAGCGGGAGAAGTCATTTGAAGATTTCCTGAGAGGGTTTCCGTCAGTCAGAATTTTCACTTGTTTTACAGGTTCTGTACCCAAAAGGTAACGCACGGAACCCTAATACTAAGCTTCCGTTATACATCCATCCGTCCGGCCGTAAGTCTATCTGACAGCGAACTGTATATCAAGACCCGTATTGAGTAGACAGTCGACATTTTTCTCAGCGTATATATTTCTATTGCCGCTATAACCACAAATACAAATTGAAAACCAAACAGAGAGCCGCTTTTAATTTTTTAAATGTGTAAAATTACAGGGGCCCGAGTCTGCTATTTTTATAAATTTGTCATTCCGACACGATCCCATTGTCATTTTACTAAAAGTTCGTAATCTGCTAAATTCATAATGGCAGTGCGGTCACTGGCACGTCAATGGTCTCGTAACAGAATTGCGGTAGGAATGCCGTTTTAACATTATTATAAAAACGAGCTAAATTTGAGCATTTTATTCATGCCAAATTTTATTTATATTTAGTTTTACATATTATTTATTAGTGTTATAAGCAATCTGAAGTAGTGAGAAGTTCGTAAATACTAAATCTGTCATTATGTACGAGATTAACATTCATATGGCTTTCTTTCAATGGCATGTCAGTGGTTGATCATTGGAATGTCATAATGACGCCATTATGATGCCATTATGTTTGTAGATTACCAAATTTGTCAAAATCAACCATTTTGAAATCAGTGATCGACCATTCTGGCACTATTGTAATAGCAGACTCGGGCCCCAGGAAACGTGTTTCTTTCGGTTTTTAGTACAGAACCCTTCGTTTGAGAGTCCGACTCGCACTTGGCTGGTTTTGTTCTTAGGCCACACCAAAATGACACAGTTCTAAATAAATTCTATCACAGAAACATACTGAAGTTTATTTACCAGCACAGATTGATAAGTTTTCGTTACATTGACTGATAGTTGAGAGACAACTGTTTATTTTCCTTAGCGAACAAACAATGTAGCTAAAACAGAATGGTTTGGACGGAAAATGACTTGTGTATATATCTATCATAATATATCAGAATGAATCACAATACAGGCAGATTTATAGTGTATTTTGAGTAGTGGAAGTTATTCCAACTGTTTCTTGGAATTTGATTTACTTTGTGGATCAAAGAAAAATAAATCCAAACTAAAATTATGAAGACGTGAAAATGTTTCAATGTAGGATTGTGTTATCAATTTTTGCACTTTGAATTTCCAAAGTCATGTCGCAACGTCATCTCAGTGACAAGACATGTCAAAAAAAAAAAACAACCGACTTCCAAACAAAACACCACAAAGTATAAAATATCATTAACTTATTTTCGGAAGTTTTGTTCCTTTGTTTTTTAACACCGACTTACGAAATTAAAGGTATTTTATACTTTTGTTTGGAAGTCGGCAATACTTTTTTGTAAAAAAAAAAACACTTTTATGTGGTGAAACTTGGACAGCGTCATTGTCTACGCAGAAATTGAAATTATCAAAAACGTACATAAAATACAAATACAACATATCTACTGAGCACAAATCAAATTTTTTGGAGGCCAAACGGAAAGTATGTTGTATCGAACTAAAAAAAAATCACAGAAATCGGATCAATAACCTCGAAGTTATCGGTGTACATACATAAAAATACCCAAAAGAATTGAGAACCTCCTCCTGTTTTGGCAGTCGGTTATAAAGTTATCAAAAACTAGCTGACCCACGCAACTTCGTCTGCGTCACATTTTCCATTAATGCTCGGCTCCTTTTAGTCTTGGCGAGATGATATGTAGCCTATAGCCTTCCTCGATACATGGGCTATCTAATACTGAAAAAATTTTTCAAATCGGACCGTTACTTCCTGAGATTACCCCCTACATAAAAACTTTCAAACAAATCTTACCTCTTTATAATAATAGATATACTCCTAGATAGAGATTACACATATTACTGCGGTATTCCCTCTATCTGGCAGAATCTTGATATACTGAAATTTATTTGCCGTAACACACTTGGCATAAACATCTTTAAACGAATTCTGGGCCAATTTAATTTTTGCCATCAACACGCTAACAAGAGAATTTCATACCACGGAGCCATATTCAAAACATACACCTACATCAAATCCATATCCAAATACCGAATCAGCAGACACATCTTCCCATCTCCTCGAAGTAGCTTCTATCTCCTTTGTAATACCAAATGCACTGAGCTTCAAGTCATCCGAACCGGGATTGCATCTAAATCTGTGTTCCACAGGTTGGGCTCCATACATCTACGCTACGAAGATTAAGTCCAAATGCATTATGTATTGTCCTACCGAGACATACGGCCTTGTAAGATCGCCAACTGATTTGATTTATAATCCCCTGTCTTGTTAGGGGTGTTTTATGGTGGTGCGGCGGTAGATATACATTTATGTAGTTTGTTGTGCCTTTGTTCTGTATAGTTTACACAGTATATTTTACAGGATTTTGAAATGAGGTAAGGGTGAAATTCAAACTGAATTTAGGCTGGTTAAAGAAGAAGTGAGGTCAATTTTGGAAACAAATAAAACGAGGTTTTTATAACCTACCTTACCTTCCCCATTTTAGGGTTCCGTACCCATAGGGTAAAACCGGGACCCTATTACTAAGACTTCGCTGTCTGTCTGTCTGTAACCAGGCTGTATCTCAAGAACCGCGACAGCTAGACAGCTCAAATTTTCACAGATGATGTATTTCTGTTGTCGCTATTACAACAAATACTAAAAAATAGAATAAAACAAATATTAAAGGGGGCTCCCACACCCTGCCGGAGTCGCGGGACTATTCGAAAGAGATACCTTGGCTCCGGAACACAAAGGGCACTGAAGGAACATGGATGGGTTTTAGTCAGTAGAAGTCTGACACTCCCTCCCGCTCCGCCCAGAGCGGGGGAAGTCATTTGATGATTTCCCATCCCTAAAAAAAAGGGGGGCTCCTATACAACAAACTCGATTTTTTTGCCGTTTTTTGTAGATAATGGTACGGAATCCGTCGTGCGCGAGTCCGACTCGCACTTGGCCGCTGGTTTTGGATGGGAAATCATCCACTGACTTCTCCCGCTCTATGTGGTGCGGGACAAACTGTCAGGTTCTCATTGACTAAAACACGCTCGTGTTTCGCCAAATACCTGTTTTAGGCTGCGTTTCCACCAGAGATGTGCGAGGATGCGTTGCGAGGGATGTGTTTGTTAAGAACGAATAGAATCGCTTGTGCTGAGCGAGGCTAGGTAAATTAAGCGATTCTATTGGTTCTTAACCGACACATCCGTCGCTACGCATCCTTGCACATCTCTGGTGGAAACGCAGCCTTATCGAACGCCCGCGATTTCGTACACCGCATATCCCGCTTTTTTCCCGTTCCCGAAGCTACATTGAATCACGATTTATTATAATCTTACGGAGTCTGCTATTTTCCGCTGACAAATATAAATTATAGATTGCGCTACAACCATATCAAATTGAGCATAATTGAAAGAAGGAAATTTAATGATGCTCCTGCACCTTGCACCACCACCAATATTAAGAGCCGATACGATCCAAATCAATTCAATTCAAACATTTATTTCAAGTTTTAACAATCCATGTAATGTTCGTAGAAGTACGACTTAGTCTAATGTTAGTAATAAAATAAAATTAATGATAATAAACATACCCGTCCAAATAAACCGGTGCATCCATTGAACGAAAGGTGTTCACCAAGACGAGTGTCTGAACTCTTGTCAAAAATCACTCTAGATCAGTGGGAGTCTCCCCTTCGCGAAAGAGAAGAATCCCACCGTTCTGAAAATACGTTCACAATGTCACTAAGAGTGGAGTGCAAGTGCGCCATCTTGGAAGCGCATCGCTTCCACATGATCGTGGCGAACCCGTCAACGCACACCTCCGCGAACATTTCAGACAGACTACATCGCCACGGCAACCCTTAAACTACCCTGAGTGTGCGATGCGCTACCGGTACATGGTGGACATCCCATCCACACGCACAAAATTTTTTGGGAACACATTCATAGTGCGTACAGCAATAGAAGTGAAATTCCTTGCCGGAGTCTGTGTTTCCTGATAGCTACAACCAGGGAGTATTTAAGGCAAGAGTGAATAGGTTACTTCTAGGTAAGCGTGTTCCATCTTAGACCGCATCATCACTTACCATTAGGTGAGATAGTGGTCAAACGCGTGCCTATCAATAGTAAAAAAAAAAACTTCTTATTGTAGTGATGTCACCATGATTTACTTAACATTCTCCCAACCCGTGTGCACGCGGAGCCGCGCGTCGACAGCCGTCAGACTTATTGGTGTGCATTATGTGCGCCGGCGAGCGACTGTTTGACCCCATTCGTGCAAACTTATAATACCTTGTTTCGGTGTGTTTTTAGATGTTTGTTGTTTCTGTTCGTGTTTGGAGAGGATTATAAATAAATAATAAAGTCATGAATAATCTGCGAATGTTTAAATTTCACTAGTTAGGGTTCCGTAGCCAAATGGCAAAAACGGAACCTTTATAGATTCGTCATGTCTGTCTGTCTATCCGTGCGTATGTCACAGCCACTTTTCTCCGAAACTATAAGAACTATGCTATTGAAACTTGGTAAGTAGATGTATTCTGTCAACAGCAGAAAAACAATTAATTTTTGGGGGTCCCGTACTTAGAACTGAAACTCAAAAAAATATTTTTTCTTTAAACCCATACGTGTGAGGTATCTATGGATAGGTCTTTGAAAATGATATTGAGTTCCTATCATTATTTTTTAACTGAATAGTTTAAGAGAGAGGCATTTCCAAAGTGGTAAAATGTGTCCCGTCCCGTCCCTACTTCTAAAATAAGAGAACGATAAAACTAAAAAAAAATATATGATGTATATTACCATGTAAGCTACCAGCGAAAATTGGTTTGAACGAGATCTAGTAAGTAGTTTTTTTTATTACGTCATAAATCGTAAATCGCAACTTTTGCTTATAATATAATACCTACAGGTTTGTACGGAACCCTCAGTGCGCGAGTCCGACTCGCACTTGGCCGGCTTTTTTTCAAGTGTCTTTACTCGTTCCTTGTTGCACAGTAACAACATTATTCGAGGTAAAATGAGCACTTAGTGGGAAGAGTACATTCGCCAGTACATCAGGCCATCCGAAACTGTCTAATTTTCCCAATCAAATTTGAACCCAAACTCTTTAGCAGTTAAGTTGAAAATCTAACGAAGAAATTTGACAGATTGTTGTACCTTGATGTGCTGGCTTCTGTACAAATAGTACGAACCAGCGCTGTGGATCTATTTCGCACACGAGTCCCAGCATTATGCTGAGAGATGGCCGTTTTGCGCAGATTTAACGCATATCTTCCCAATGTTTCATGTACATAATTGTAATTTTATGTATTTTTGATATAAGTTACATTTTCATGTAATTCGAATAAAAAACGATTATTGTCACCCAAAGGGGTGGTTATTCGTTTTAATACAAATTGACGTTTACGGTAAGTAGAGTTCGTTAAAAAATCACACTAACGCCATTACTAACGGGTACGTTTTAGTACACAATTTGAAACTCTTATCATGTCTAGGGACCAAAGAATTGAGCCCTGCTTACTTTAGCAAAAGACCTGCGTTTAATACAGCACATGAGACAAACATAACTCTATCGTATCGTAAATGGAGAGAAAAGCCGGCCAAGTGCGAGTCACACTAACACACGAAGGGTTCCGTAAACCTTAAAAAAACGGCCAAGTGCGAGTCGGACTCGCGTACCGAGGGTTCCGAAGAAACCTGTAGGTATATATTTTAAGCAAATAACAATTGCGGTTTACGATTTATGACGTATTTAAAAAAAAAACCTACTTACTAGATCTCGTTCAAACCAATTTTCAGTGGAAGTTTACATGGTACACCTATTTTTTTTTAGTTTTACCATTCTCTTATTTTAGAAGTTACAGGGGGACACACACTTTACCACGCTGGAAGTGTCTTAACGCAAACTATTCAGTTTAGATAAAAGTGATATAAAAAACATCAATATCATTTTTGAAGACCATCCATAGATACCCCACACGTATGGGTTTGATGAACAAAATTTTTTTTAGATTAAGTTCTAAGTTTGGGGACCCCTAAAACTTATTGTTTTTTTTTTTCTATTTTTGTGTGAAAATCTTAATGAGGTTCAACAGAATACATCTACTTACCAAGTTTCAACAGCATAGTTCTTATAGTTTCGGAAAAAAGTGGCTGTGACATACGGACGGACAGACAGACATGACGAATCTATAAGACAGACATGACGAATCTATAAGACTTCCGTTTTTTAGCATTTGGCTACGGAACCCTAAAAAAAAGTTTCTTGTATTAAATGGACTTCAGTTAAAAATTAAAGGGGTCCCTTTAATTAGTAAGTGTTTAGTGTTTACCTTTAAAAAGTATATTTCTATTATTTGTGTACCGACAGTAGAAGTACACAATTTTTGAAAATTTCCACCGTCTACCTACCTATTACGGTTTTAGAGATACATCCCACTGACAGACGGACGCACATTGGACTCTTAGTAAAAGGGTGCCGTTGGTTATTCTTCGGGTACGGAACCCTAAAAACTGGTCAATTCTACCTAAAATCCATCAACGAAAAATCTTAAACTATTCAGACAATGCGCTCATGATAAATCTCAGAAAAAGGGATAGTGTTATGCGTCTTGCAAAACTCTGTCTCCCTCCCATAGTTTATACATGATTATTTTAAGACGTCATAGTAAGCCAGCTGCTTTCTTTTGTCGCGTTACATTTCGAATGTCTACCAAATAAACAAAGAGAAACACATGACGTAGATCTCACAAACCATCTCGGTGAGACAATAAAAATTGATCAATTTTGTTACGGCGCTGCCAACATTGCGAAATAAAGCTGTTGAATTTTCTATGTATTCTAGCAAACACACCTCGCTGCAGAGAGGTTGGCAACCCTGTTACTTTTGCATGCAATCGCGACCGTGCTTCGGAACAAGCATTTTGCATCTGTTATTACATAAATACCTGGAAATGTGTGCGTGAAATGCATAGACCACGTAAGACATTGCACTTTTAATAACTTTACTTACCTTTTGACGTCATGGACCGCTTATTTATCGGTGACGTATCGTGACGGGTATGTTTATGATCATGTTTAAAAAAAAAACCGTTTTCGAATAGAAAAATGTTACTACTCTGTTGCTGAATTTTTATCAACTAGAAGTTTTTAAGTGTTCATGTCCACTTGACGATAATTTATCGTTTTTGTATGTCTTGTGTCGGTCATGCATGGCCAATGTAATATTAATAATAGAAGTTATATTTATGACCAACTGAATTTATTTCAAATAATTATAATTCTATAATAAATCATAGTTTTAATTTATAATTTATATGCCTAAGTGGCTGATCATGGAATGAACAGTATTAACTATAAAATTATGTGACGAACATCTGTATGTACCTAACCCATGTATCACAAATAATTGAATTGATGATTGATTGATTGATCCTTTTTCTTCCAGTTTTCCGTCTAACGTAAAGAGTCGGTACATATCTGACGGAAAATGCGTCGCGTATCGGTCACGTAACGCTAGAACAGACAATTATTTCGTTACTGAGTGACTGGCAGACAACGGACAGCCGAAACTACTGGTCGTAGCATTTTGACGACACGGTTGGCGTAGTGGTTGAGCGATTGACTGCTGCGCACCATGTCGCGGGTTCGATTCCCGCACGGAACAAATATTTGTACGACCTACGTGTATTTGTTCCGAGTCTGGGTGTTTTTCTATCTATAATATGTATGTATTTACAAAAAAAAATGTATATAAGTAGTTTATCAGCCATCTCGTTACCATAACACAAGCATTAGGTTGCTTAGCTTGGGACTATATGGCGTTGTGTGAAATGTCCAGGGATATTATTATTATTTATTATAGAAAGCTGAAATTTGGCTTGTAGGTTCTTTGGGGAGTGTAATGGGCACTAAGAGATGGTTTCCCGAAATTCTTACAGAAACGAGAAAAACGGGAAACGCGCGTATGAAGTCGCGGGAAAATCTAGTTTTATACAATAAAACCTTTCAACCGATGATACGCTCGACGCATTTTCCGTCAGATATGTACGGAACCATAGTTATTATTACCGTCGCCAACTCATAGAATTTAGTCATTTAATGAAACGGCTGGCCACTTCCTGAAATGGCCGTCTCGAACCTAACCTTGAGAACAGAAACCCTCTGCGTGGGGCTTCTATTTCTGACTACATGGTTAAGATGCTAAAATGAATGGGATGACGGGGGCAATTACCTTTATACTAAAACTGGGATATGTAAGGGTTTCTCTCAAAAATTATTTTTCAAGTTGGGGTTAACTACTTACAGTATTACCGTTATAGACGCAAATTAACGTATTCCAAAGGTTTATCAATCCAGTCCTCAAAAAACATTTCTCTTCTTTAAAATGCCTGTCCATTACAGCGAAGCGAGGCAGTGTAGCGGAGAAACGTAGAAACTTTAACCAAGCATATCAGTCAAAATGTCAGTGACTCACGTGAAGCGGAGATTTTATGCAATTCTATTTGCTAAAATTTCTCCATTTCTCCGCCGCGTTGCTTCGCTCCGCTATAATTGACAGGCGCCCTTATACAGGTAAGACTGCACCCCTCCAATAATATATGCGGCTGTCAAAAACAAACAATTTCACTATTTCCTCCCTTTGACTGTTACAAATGTATTTCAAATGACGCTAACGTACAGTTGCCAGCACTTCAGTCTATCCGAAACAGTCAAATTTTCCAAATCAAATTTGAACCCAAAGTCTTTAGCAATAAAGTTGAAAATCTCATAAAGAAATTTGACAGATTGCTGTCGCTTGATGTGCTGGCGTCTGTACAAGACTAGGGCTTTATTTGAATCGTAAAGAGGAAATTATTTTAGGTTTGTCTTTGGAATAACAATGTTTTACGATGCATTCAGTAATGCACTCAGTACCAATTGTAAATGTCCAAATGCATCGACGCTCTTTTGAAGTCGGTGTCTAAAACGAAAAACAACCGACTTCCGAAATTTTAGGTTTGTCTTTGGAATAACAATGTTTTACGATGCATTCAGTAATGCACTCAGTACCAATTGTAAATGTCCAAATGCATCGACGCTCTTTTGAAGTCGGTGTCTAAAACGAAAAACAACCGACTTCCGAAATTTTAGGTTTGTCTTTGGAATAACAATGTTTTACGATGCATTCAGTAATGCACTCAGTACCAATTGTAAATGTCCAAATGCATCGACGCTCTTTTGAAGTCGGTGTCTAAAACGAAAAACAACCGACTTCCGAAATTAAAGTTATTTTATACTTTTATAAGTGGTTTTATTTGGAAGTATGGTGTATTTTTTGTTAAAGTTTTTTTTATGATTTCGACGATGAAGTGACATGAACTCTTAACTGACATTTTGGCAATTTTAGTTTCTTACTTAAATATCCTACTAATATTATAAATGCGAAAGTTTGTGAGTATGTATGGATGTTTGTTACTCTTTCACGTAAATACTACTAAACCGATTACGATGAAATTTGGTATGTAGGTAGCTGAAGACCCAGATTAACACATAGGCTACTTTTTATCCCGGAGTTCCCGAGGGATCGGGATTTACACGGGAGTAAAAAAATTGATATACAGTTATCTATTTTGCCGTTATTTATTAAATCGCCAAAATGTCGGTCAGGAGTTCATGTCACTTCATCGTCGATTTACCATCATTTTTTCCCATCTTTAAAAATGCACTGTTGCCTCCACTTACGACTTAAAGTACACCAGCAGTAAAAATCACTGTTGGCAGAAATATACGAACTGTACCACCAGCTTAATAACGGCTGGCAACTAAGATTTCTAACCAAGATACTACCACCTTTATCCTGATATTGAGTAGCATACCTCCATAATACTACTCAGGACTAACACCCGGTAACTCATCGTCACGTATAACTTATGAGCGGTAGTAGCTCAGAGCTAGGAATGTCAGTAGCAACTAGAAATGTCATTACTAACATTATTTATGAAAACGGCATGAAGGCCAACGTTTTTGTGATCACCAGTTGGTGCTACTGGCAAGTAAGATCCGTAAATATTTTTTAATATTTTTTTACTATTGATAGGCATACTTTTGACTGTTATCTCACCTGATGTTAAGCGATGATGCGGTCTAAGGTGGAGCACGCTTGCCTAGAAGTAACCTATTCACTCTTGATTTAAAGACTCCCAGGTTGTAGCTATCAGGAAACACAGACTAAGGCAGAGAATTTCTCTCACCACAAATATACCTGTTAAAAGTACGCACGGAACCAAATTTTAAATTAAAAATAATTTGCGGTGCCGTAAGATATAGCTAAAATTAAGACAAGTATGAGCGTCGCGCAACCCCGTTTTGTTCTAGAATAAAAAAAATAACAATAATTTTTCGAACGGCTGGTTCTTAAATTGCCATAATCTATTCGTTATTTCAAAATATTCACAACAGTCATAAAAAAACTTCATAAATGCGCTTTTAAAGATATAAACAGAGTGCATTGACATTTCGAAGACTTCACATCGTTCTAGTGACAAAATCAAACGCGTCAACGCCCAATTTTCAGCTGTCATTGCCATTGTCAGATTTGTATAGGGCTGTCAATTTTTATGAGTAAGAGGTGACTCTCACAGACACGCTGTGTTTTGAAACTGACGTCTCTAGCCGACCATCAAGGAGTTTCCAAGCTCTGTGGTATCTAGCGTGAATGGAAAGCGATGCAGTGCTCGCGATAAATCGTCTTACATCTGATTAGGGTTGATTTAAAGCGATTTAGCGCTGCAGCGGTATACAAATTGGTTTTATGACAGGTTTATTTATTAATGCACATACTAAGTGCTCGGTTATGGTGGTGCGATTTCAATCTTTGTACGAGAAATGGGAATTGATAAAATTCTGAAATGGGAATTGATAAAAATCAATTAAATCCACGTACACTTAAACAAATCGTCACGGTTTTTAATAAGAACTGAAAAGTCCTTATTCTTGGAAATGAGTTAATGATAAATTATATAAATTTTATAAGTGTGTTGGTTGAACATTACACTTTCAGAGGTCTATATTTTTTGGTCATGTTAAGCTAGATGAGGCCGATGTTTCCTAGCTGATGATCCTAGTGACTAGATAGTGAATCGATTTGAACGAAACTTGACTAAATCTAGTCTAAAAAGTTAATGTAGAACATATTAGAAAAAGAGTTAGAGAGAGAGAGAGACAAAGAGATTTTAATTTACTATAGAAAACTTAAAATTGTTCGCTCTCTATCTATATATGAAATCTTTTCAACACAACAGATTTTTTTTCCTCCATACTATTATGTGGATTTGATTTTGCTACTGATGCCCGCGACTTTGCCCGCTTGACAAATAATATAATTAAACCTTCCTCGAGAACCACTCTATCCATCGGTGAAAACAGCATGAAAAGTCGGTGCAGTAGTTTTTGAGTTTATCGCGAACAGACACACAGACAGACGCGGCTCAGGACTTAGGACTTTGTTTTATAATATGTAGAGATAGTTTTTTCTTTATTTATTTATTTATTTATTAGACATACACACTATCCTAACAAGATAACCGCAATACAACAGTGGTTTTCAAACACACACTCAATAAATTTAAGAATCATCTTACAGCTAATCCCTAAAAATCTATACTTAAAAATAAAAAAAAAAAACAACACTAAACTCTTCCAAAATCATACTACACTGCTGACTCGGCAAACGTTTTGCCAATAAAATAAAAAGTACCTACCCTACGACCTATTCTCAGACCAACCAAACTATACACAAAAAAAAAACATAAAATACGGTCAAGCCGTTTCGGAGGTATTCGATTACAAACATTGTGACACTAGATCATCACTTCACTACATATTATAAAACAAAGTCCCCCGCGTCTGTGTGTCCGTCTGTCTGTTCGCGATAAGCTCAAAAACTGCTGCACCGATTTTCAGGATGTTTTCATCAATGGATAGAGTGGTTCTCGAGGAAGGTTTTAGTATTCAATTTGTCAAACGGGGGAAGCCGCGGGCTTCAGTTAGTTTATATAAATCAGAAGATTATGGCAAAATTTACTTCTCGTTCTGTTCACCGCAGATTTGAGATGTATTCATCACATTCACAGTGAGAGGCAATCAGAGGCGTATCTAAAGTTAAGGCTTTGAGGCGTGAGTTTAGGTGTGCAGTTCTAAAACTTAACCCCTTAGAGAGGGAAGTGCGATAACGAGCTCCGAATATAGTGGAACAAAATTATCAAAGCACAAGTATGCATAGAGTTTTGATCACCACGTTATCTTACCATCATATAGGTACTGATAACGAATCGCACTGCAGCAGAGCGATTCTGTTAATATGTCGAAGTGAACACTTTTGGCGAAGTGAACGACAATTGAGCTGTCAAACCATACAAACAAGAATGATAGCACACTTGTCGTTCACTCCACCTAAGTGTAAACGGTTAGATGTTGACAGAATAGACCGGCTGTGCGATTTTGTTATCAGTCGAAGTGAATGCTAGGGTGAAGTGATCACGAATTGCGCTATCAATCCAAGTTATCAAGATTAAATGACAGCTCAATTCGTGATAACTTTACCAAAGCCTTCACTTCGACTGTTTAAAGAATCACCCGGCAGCTGGACTAGTCTTTCAACATATCCCACGTAAACTAAGGTGAAGTGAATGACAAGTGAGCGTTTTTTGTGTGAGCGCAATTTATTCTATCTTGTTTGTATGACTCAACATCTCAGTTGTCTTCGCCCAAGTTTTCACTTCGACATGTTTACAGCTGTGCGATTCAGCCGGTCGATTCTGTCGACATCTCACCGTGATCACTTAGGTGGAGTGAACGAAAAGTGAGCTGTCATGCCATCTTGTTTGTATAGTTTGACAGCTCACTTGTCGTTCACTTTGCTTCAGTGTTCACTTCGATATGTTTACAGAATCGCACTGCTGTTAACATGTCGAAGTGAAAGAAATTGCTAGGGTAAAATGATCTGTCAATCGAAGTGATCAAGATAGAATGACAGCTCACTTTGTGATCACTTCACTGTAGCCTTCACTTCGACAGATTCACAGAATCGACAGGCTATTCTGTAATAGTATAGACTAGCATTATCTTCATCCGCCTATTTTGCCTTGCCATCAACAATGTTGGGCTAGCGTCCCAACTAACCTGATGCAGTTTTATACCAGTATTTTATATAGAGCAACTGCCTATTTATCCTGTAACTGGTTTATTTTGTAAACATCTCACCGTTAAAACTCACTTGTTTGGATTACTCGACGACTCTATAAATGACTGCCGGGGACTAAATGTTTATCCCAATCTCCGAAGCACTGAACATCAACATCTGCCTAGCCTTTTCCAACTATATTGGGGTCGGCTTCCAGTCAAACCGGATTCAGATGAATACCAGTATTTTACGTGGAGCGGCTGCCTACCAGACCTCCACAACCCATTAACTGGGTATCACGGTACTCCTTGGCAAGAATGTACATCAGAACGTTCGGCCAGTCGAGATAGGAAGCTGGCTGCTACTCCAGTTTTTAGTGACGATTATGTGACGCATAAAGATGCCAGCCAAAGAATTTGTGACAGAACGGATCGAAAGTTAGAAGCATTTATTTATGGCCGAACGAACTGATATCAGGACGTTCGGCCAACCTGAATCTCCATAATTGAGGACCTCAGAGAAACTGTTGCTGAATAAAGATTTAGTGACGATTTGGTGACAAACAACCAATGCTTTAGTTTTACTCGTAATGCCACCGGATAAAAATAAAATGAATTTTGTTTCCTGGAACATCAGGACGTTCGGCCAACGTAATCTCCATAACTGAGGACCTGAGAGAAACCGTTACTGAATAAAGATTTAGTGACGAGGCTGAAACTAATTATTATTGCTTTATTTTTTTTTGTGACGGCTCCTATAAATAGTAAAATGAGAATTTAACATATAACCTCAAAACATTGGGATTATCGATTCCACCACAAGGAAGAAGCCTAGAGAAACCGATAATGAATAAAGATTTAGTGACGAGACTGAAACTAATTATTATTGCTTTATTTTTTTTGTGACGGCTCCTTTAAATAGTAAAATGAAAATTTAACATATAACCTCAAAACATTGGGATTATCGATTCCTCCACAAGGAAGAAGCCTAGAGAAACCAATAATGAATAAAGATTTAGTGACGAGACTGAAACTAATTATTATTGCTTTATTTTTTTTTGTGACGGCTCCTTTAAATAGTAAAATGTAAAAACATATAACCTCAAAACATTGGGATTATCGATTCCTCCACAAGGAAGAAAGCTAGAGAGACCGTTAATCAATAAAGATTTAGTGACGACACTAAAACGAACTTTTATTGTTTTATTTTTTTTTGTGACGGCCCCTTTAAATAGTAAATTGAATATTTAACATTCTAACCTCAAAACATTGGGATTATCGATTACTCCCCAACGAAGAAGCCTAGACGACTCGTAAAACCCCTGATGTGTTATAGAATTTCAGTTTCAGTGCAATGGTGTCAGTATTTTTGTTGATTCAAGATTAATCTATAAAAATGCACTATGGCGGATGGCGACTGAAATAGGGTGACCATGTATTCCAACGAAACAAGTATTTATCGAGTAGGTACTTTTTTATCTACTGAATGAAGCATATCACGTCGAAATAGTTATAAGGTGACGATGTAGGTATTGCAACAAAATAAATAGATACGTGGACGGAGGAATATGAGGAGTGCAGATAGGTAACTAAAATTGCATTAGAAATAAAAAAAATATAAAAAAACATTACACACACACCATGCGTTATGATGTGGCCTCTTTGCTTCTACTTTTTATTATTGTTCTGTGTCTGTCACTGTTTGAAATCAAGCCTCTAGTATTAAATAAAATCGCAGCGCCCACGTTGCGTGTGTTCGGCCGTTTTCGCACTCGGTCAGCTACGCAAGCGAGATATCACTACGTGCGCGAGCGGGACCTTAGCGGCCGCGGGTCGCGGTGCGCGAATATAGTGGATGGTAGAAACCCGTCAGTGAATGTGCGCGCTTTTGAGGTTATGTTTTTTTCTGGAGACATTGCGCAGGCACACGGGATTTAAAATACGAACACGGTTTTGCCTCGTATCGGGCTGTGCTATACGGAGCACCGAGGCCTTGTGTTTTGTACTATTTACTGGACTAGACAGTGTTAAGTTAAACGAGAATTGGTGTGAACAAGGCGTTGGTGGACGGCGAGCTGTCGGAGGCAAGTCAGGACCCTGCTGCAGTCCATCGCAAGGTTCACAAACATACACATTACACATAAACACTAACTCAAACTTGCGAGTGGTCGACGAGCGATACCGACTTGAAGTGACGGTTAGTATTTAAGTTAAGTTAGGTATAGGAATTAGCTGGCGCGTATCGCGTCCATTGTGCTCTGGTCAGGATGAATCGTTTGTTGGCTGCTCATCCATGGGCCCGTGAGATACCCGATCGGTCCTGGCGAGAACAGTCACTATCACATGAATAAAAAAAATGAAACTATCGATCGAATTTCGACCAATAGGACACCACTAGTTTTCTTATCAATTTCTGCTATAGTACCTACCAAGGGATCTCTGCACCCGCGTGGAATGCGTTCCTTCCCCCGCAACTTTCCGGCGCCTTACTGTCTCTCGCTTGCCAAGTCGCCAGTCATGTCACTAGTGTGATGTCATCGAGGTCAGGTGCAGAGATCCTTTGGTACTATAATAGAACCACACAGGACTATCGAAAATGGGTAGCTTAAGTTCTGGCTGACCTTACCGGAAAGAAAGCCGTGATGTTGTCGACTAGTATTTTTAAGAGTTCATTTGGTGTAGTTATTGTATTATCTTACTGTGGTTCATTTATAGAAATGTTATTTCATTTTAAAAATGTGTAATCTAGTTTATCAAACTAGTAATAATATTGTCGGGCCACCACCGAAAGAAATCCGATTTGACAAGTTTCAAGTCAGTCACCGAGCAATAAACACAAGAAGCTGTCAAATCGATCTATCTTCTCTCGTGGTGAACCAATTTAACGTGCCAGCCGTATTAGAACCCATTGGCCTGGCACGCGACGATGGCAAAAGACCGGACGGTATGTCTTTATTTCTATGGAAGATGGGTAGGCCTTTAGTGTGGGACGCTACTTGTGTCGATACTCTTGCGCCATCCCATCTTCCTAGCTCGTCGTGCTGTGCTGGTTCTGCGGCTTCGGCTGCTGAAAACCTCAAACGGCAGAAATATAGTGGCCTTATGGCAACTACATTTTTGAGCCGTTTGGGGTTGAAACTCTTGGACCGTGGGGTCCGAGGGCTCACGTCCTATTTAAAGATCTAGCAAAACGCTTAGTTGACGCTTCGAATGACCCAAGAGCTGGCTTTTACCTTGGACAGACGATAAGCATTGCCATAGAACGTGGCAATACAGCCAGTCTTTTGGGCTCACTTCCAGTTGATAGCGATGGGGTGGGGACGAATTCTTTGACGCCATATTTTAGTTAGGAGTTTTTTTTTCTATTGTAAGTGTATACATATAGTTTGTTCTTTAAATAAATAGTTATTATTTAACTGTAATTCTAAAAAGTACAATTTATTATGTACTTACCTAACTACCTACCGCTTTTTTTTGGATGATTATAAATAAAGCATTTTTTTATTTGTGTGCTATTTTTAACTTATTTAAGTTTTTTTTTTAATGCGAAACTGGGGAAACTCTTGGCCCAAATCTCACCTGATGGAAAGTGATGAAGTATTCTTGTACTTCTTAATTTTTCCAATCTCCAATGTCAGTCACCTTTCCACTTTTGTTTGCTTTTAGCCAAAATAGACACGACAAATATAACAAAAACTTCATAAGTGGACACTGGTATGCAGGCATCAGCTCAACGTTGCTTGTACCTGTATAATTTTTAATATTATGACGTGTTTTGCTTCATTCAGGTAAAAAGGTACCTACTTGATAAATACTTGTTTCGATGGAATACATGGTCACCCTATTTCAGTCGCCATCCACCATAGTGCATTTTTATGGATTAATTTTGAATCAACAAAAATACTGACACCATTGCACTGAAAACCTGTAACACATCAGGGGTCTTACGCGTCATCTAGGCTTCTTCCTTGTGGTGGAATCGATAATCCCAATGTTTTGAGGTTATATGTTAAATTTACATTTTACTATTTAAAGGAGCCGTCACAAAAAAAATAAAGCAATAATAATTAGTTTCAGTCTCGTCACTAAATCTTTATTCATTATCGGTTTCTCTAGGCTTCTTCCTTGTGGTGGAATCGATAATCCCAATGTTTTGAGGTTATATGTTAAATTCTCATTTTACTATTTATAGGAGCCGTCACAAAAAAAATAAAGCAATAATAATAAGTTTCAGCCTCGTCACTAAATCTTTATTCAGTAACGGTTTCTCTCAGGTCCTCAGTTATGGAGATTACGTTGGCCGAACGTCCTGATGTTCCAGGAAACAAAATTCATTTTATTTTTATCCGGTGGCATTACGAGTAAAACTAAAGCATTGGTTGTTTGTCACCAAATCGTCACTAAATCTTTATTTAGTAACAGTTTCTCTGAGGTCCTCAGTTATGGAGATTCAGGTTGGCCGAACGTCCTGATATCAGTTCGTTCGACCATAAATAAATGCTTCTAACTTTCGATCCGTTCTGTCACAAATTCTTTGGCTGGCATCTTTATGCGTCACATAATCGTCACTAAAAACTGGAGTAGCAGCCAGCTCCCTATTTCGACTGGCCGAACGTTCTGATGTACATTGGCAAGACTGGTGTCAGATTTTCTGGCTTCTGACTTTCCGTAACGACTGCCAAAGATCTACTTACAAATGACAGCCGGGACCAACAGCTTAATGTGCTTTCCGAGGCACGGAGGAAACTCGGTATGTTAAAATGGTCACACATCCACATACCTACCTTGGCAAGCGTTGCTTAACCTTAAAAATCGACCTATGCGGCTGTTATTATTAAGCCACGAGCTCCTCCGAAGCACTGAACAGTCAATTCAAAAAATCATGCATATCAGCAACGAATTCAAGAATATATTCCTCAGAAACTAACAAAAAAATAAATCAATGCTCATACTTCCAGCTTGAGGATAAATCTCAGCGTAGCAAAAAGTGGCTCCGAGAATTGTCAGCAAAGCAGCGCTTTCAATAAATCGCCTTATACCTGATTAGACTTTGATTTAAAGCGACTCAGCGCTGCATTGGGTTGAAATTGCTTGAGTAGCTATTTGCTGGATACTTGGAATTCCTTTGCTGATTTGCGAAGGAAAAATTACTAGTTTAAATCTGAAAGAAATCTTTAAGAATAAAAAAAGAAAGGGAGTTTGTGAAGAGAGAAACGGTTTTAGTTTGTCACTTTTATTGAGCAGAAGAAAAGTTGTTCAGGCAGTTAGCAACTAAGTTCCTCGTAAAGGATGCTAGATAAATTATTTAATAACTTGATAATACAAAAAGATTTGATGAAATTATTTGAACTCGTATTGAATGAAACCACGTATTTACCACTTAACCACGATGTTAAGCGCTGTGACACTCAAAGAAAAAAAACAAGAAAAAGAGTGTATTTGCGCCAAGCATGACGCATACCCAAATAAAAGAAAAAAAAAAGAAAATTACGATTTTATAAGGAAAATATGCGTCATATTCGCGCGAAACGGCCATCTCTCAGCATAATGCTGGGCCACAGCTCTGGAATTCAGTGACAGCCGGCGTTGATAACAGCACTGTAGGTAATATTATGGCATAAGTCCACGTTAACGAAGTTTTAAAAAACGTTTTCTTCGCCTATTTCAGTTTTCGTGGGGGTTGACAATGCGACCAGAGGTCAACCCGACACACAACCTCATATTATTATAAAGACGATTAATTGAATAGTGGGGGCTGACAATCGCACTTTCCGCACTAGTGCGAAATACACTTCTTTGCGTGCATAGAAGAAATGGGTTAGTAGTCAGTTTTCGCGTAAGTGTGTTTAATGATTTGACATTATTTTTATTTAAGACTAGTTGTGCCCGTGACTTCGTCCGCGCAGAGTAATATTTTTTATATAGGTATCAATAAAAATAAATACAATTTCTTAAATAAAAGTAGCCTAAGTTACTCCTTATTACATCAGCCTGCCAATAAAAGCCCCGTCAAAATCGGTCCAGCCATTTCAGAGAATAGCCGGAAGAAACAGACAGACAGACAGAAAGACAGACAAAAATTTAAAAAAAATATATTTTGGTGTACCTACCTATGTACCGTATATATATACATACGCATGTAGTAAAAAGCGGTTATTTCAATATTACAAACGGACAATCCAATTTTATTTATATGTATCGATGTATAGATGGGTTTGCCTTTGACTCTTATCTAGGTCAGAGGCCCAATCATCAAAAATGGCCATCATTTTACGAGTATTTAAATAAATATTACAGTGCAATGAACTACAACTGCTATGTAATTAGAAGATCAGCGTAATGCTTTTACTAATCACTTATTAATCTTAAAATCCATCAAAATAATTATCTGATGCAACAATATGATTATATCTAATGGATGGGGAGGTTAGACTGTATTAATTATTCAACCATTTTGCTAATTTGAATACCAATGTGCTGCAATGTAGTGTTAGATTCTAACAGTACCCAATCCTGTCCATTAGTGCATCATATTATGATATTGCTTTTATCAAGTTATCTGCATTAGAATCTCAATCATTGGAAATTGTGATGTGTTATGCTGGTGATAGTTTGATCATGTAGTTGGAGTGCTTAGTTTAACTCGTCTTTATAACCTACTTCCCAAAAAGAAGGAGTTTCTCAATTTTTCTTATGTTTGTTACCTCATAACTCCGTCAATTAGGAATCGATTTGAAAAATTCTTATTTCATATGATAGGATATACTTGCAGATTGGTCTCTTTTAAATTTTATCAGAATCGGTTACGAAGTTTAGATTTTAAATCGAAATAGCTGGAATTCGTTTACTTGGATGATGGTTTTTTGTCAACCAAGTAATCGAAATTGCGTATTTTGCTTTTCTGGGATTTGCAGTGGTGTTGTTAGGTGTGGGGTACCACGAAAAAATGAAAAATAAAAAACTTTATTTGGATGTCGGTTGTATTTTTTTTTGTAAAAAGTTTGTTTTCGTAAACGAATTTTTTAAAAAAAAACAGGCCGAACGCTGTTTTTGGGTAGAATTACAAAAACGCATACAAACGTAATCTCTTCAAACTTAGAGTGAACAGGCTCCTTCTGCGTAAGTTCGCTCCATTGTATCTCTGACCAAGACTTCAAGAGCAAACCCATTACAAATAGCACAAGCAGTAGTTGAAGTACAGGACATAATTATGTCACCCATAAAGAAAAGAAGGAGATCCACCAACAAAAAATAAATGAGATCCCAACAAAAATATTAAATCTATAAAAAATGCCAAGGTCTCTCTATGCAATATTTCTTTTCCTTTCCATTATCCTTTCTTTTCCGTGAAAAGTTTTGAGATCTCATAGAAGCCAAATCCTGTTCAACTAATTTTTGGGGGCCGAGTCACCCGCGTCCGTAGGAGAATACCCTTCAGCGAATCCCTACACGTGGTCCCCGGGTGGTGCTAAACAGGTGATACTAACCGCCTCCGTGGTCTAGTGGGTATACCACCTGATTCAGACCCAGAGGTCTCGGATTCGATTCCCATCGGGGGCAAATTTTTTGCTCGGTTTGGTTGGTGGTAGGACTTGTTCTAAGTCCGCCTGGCAAGCTACCACCATCATGTCTAAGTCTGTCGCCATAACAACAATGTTAACAGCATTGTTGTGTTATGAGGTATGATAGCCAGTTCCTCTGTGTAAGAGGATTCCGGGTGAAACTAGGTTCCATCTTCGGCCTAATCATCACTTTCCATCAGGTGGGATTTGGGCCAAGAGTTCCCCGTTTTGCATAAAAAAAATGTAGTTAAAATCAACATTTAGTGACTGTTTCAATAGATTTTTATTTATTGTACAATTATAGTGATTTGGCAATCTATATTTCACAATAAAATACAAAATATCTATAATATTCCCTATCCAACTACATACATAGCTATAGAACAGAATTGATCATTCAGAGCTACCCGCCTCAGTTGGCAGAGTCGGACTCTACAATAACATGGCATCCAACCGACTCTACCAAGTAAAATAATATAGCCAACATACTTGCTCTAGTCTAGGCTAAAAATAGACTCCTAGATTTCTGGCTATTCATTATTAGACCAAAGTAAGTCTATATTTAAACGATTCTAAATCCGAAATGATCACTGAATTTGGAAAGCCAAATACGAGTAAATAGTAGAAGGTAGTAGTGCGATTCGATAGACCAGTAAGCTTATCCTTCATTAAAATCTGGCTATTTCTAGTTATAACTGAAAAGTTTTTATATTTGCCATCATCATTGAAGCCAAAATATGTCCAGTGCTAGACATAGGCTTTCCCCTGCTGCTGGAAACGCTTACATATAGGATTGTCGCTTCGTACAGAGGGCCAATTCTACTAATTTTCAAACAACCTTCGCATTCGCATGTCAATCTCAAACTGTCAAAAAAGCCTTAATTTTCATACGTTTATGACACTTTGCGATTGAGATGCGAATGCGATGCGAATGTGAAAATTAGTAGAATTGGCACACTGACTAAAACCCATCGGTGTTCCTCCTATTGCCCTTTGTGTTCCAGGGCCGCGGTGACTCTTTCGAAAAAATTCCGCAACTCTGGCAGAAAAGCTGGTACCAATTTTATTTTTTTTATGGATGGGAAATCATCAAATGACATCTTTTTGCTTTGGGCGAAGCAGAAGGGAGTGACAGACTCGTAATGACTAAAACCCATCCGTGTTCTTCCTAATGCCATTTGCGTTACAGGGCCGCGGTGACTCTTTCGAACAAATTCCGCAGTCCCAGCAGAGGATTGTAGCCGCTGGCCATGATTAAGAGTAAATCAATTACCGAGCTATCTGCAGCTAAACTATCATCATCATCATCTCAGACAAAATACTTTAACTGTTGAGCATAGGCCTCCTCCAAGTGTGTCCTCATGTGGGCAGTAAGGTCTAAGGAACCCACACACCCTAGTGTCAGAGTTTCTAAGCCGCCTCAAGAGCCTCTGACATGGTTTTTTTGACGACCGCCTTTTGGCGGCCAGGACGTCCGGAGCACGGGATCATATTTTTTATGAGACAATCAGGTGATTCAAGCCTGCAATGTCCTATCCATTTTTTTTTTCACGAAAAACGGGGAAACTCTTGGCCAAATCCCACCTGATGGAAAGTGGTGATTAGGCCGAAGATGGAAGCGAGTTTCACCCGGAATCCTCTTACACAGAGGAACTGGCTATCATACCTCTAAATGCCGGAACACAACAATGCTGTTGACATTGTTGTTATGGCGACAGACTTAGACATGATGGTGGTAGCTTGCCAGGCGGACTTAGAACAAGTCCTACCACCAACCAAACCGAGCAAAAAATTTGCCCCCACTGGGATTCGAACCCGGGACCTCTGGGTCTGAATCAGGTGGTTTAACCACTAGACCACGGATGCGGTTAGTGTCACCTGTTAAGCACCACCCGGGGACCACGTGTAGGGATTCGCTGAAGGGTATTCTCCTACGGACGCGGGTGACTCGGCCCCCAAAAGCATGCTGTCCCGTGGGAATCGTCAACTACCCCAAGTGTCACAAAACAAACAGTCCTGTACGTCCAACGGCTACCCATGAACCTCACCAGGTCATTATTTCACCTTGTGGGAGGCCTTCCAACGTCGCGTCTTTTGCTACGCGGTCGCCACTCCACTTTCACTCCGCGTTTCGGCCCCATCGACCATCTGCGACCAATGTGCTGCCCTAAAGTTTCGCGTTTCTTGGGGCTATGTCAGAAACCTTGGTTCTCATACGGATATCAGCATTCTTGATTCGATTATGCAAGGAAACTCTTCAAGCAGTTTTACAAACCAGTTAAATATTTATTGGTACCTTTTTATCCACTCAAATCTGTGTGGTACTTTCCTCAAAATACCACTTCCGACATTAACCTACATGGTTCTCATATGATTTGACCAGTACGATTGTATGGACTTTAAAAGAGACTTTGACCTCTGAGTTTGTTTCGGTGTTTCTTCTCAGAGCAGTCAGCTAGGAAACGCCGGCCTCATCTAGTTTAAAATTACCAAAAATATTGACGTGTAAAAGTGTTATTTACAACCTACTTACAAAATAAATATCATTTATCATTAAGGAAATAATCTCCAGTACTATTAATTCAACACAATAATAATTAATAATCTACTTAGATGATCACTCGATGCTATTTTTTTTTTACTTGAAATGGGTTTGCTCTTGACTATAGTCTAGTTCAAGGATGGCATATACAAAGTCTACTATAGAGCGAGCTTACCCAGAAGTAGCCTGTTCACTCTAACTTTGAAAAGATTAGGGTTGTAAGCTATGACTCATCAAGGTAGATAGATTTTAATTGGTCCGCATGAGGATCTATTTCCACCTGCAAACGCATTAGCTGTTTTGAGAGAGGCCTCGAGATAGAGACGTGATAGCTGTTTGTGGTACAAGGCAAAACTTATAACGATTTGAACAAAACCAAAGTTTCTTAAGTCAAAATTACTTTAGGAATGACAATATTTTTTTAATATAATTAAAATCGTCCGGAAATGGCACGGTTATTGCTTACGGTGGTAACTGTGGGATTTAAATCTTTCGCAATCAGAGTGCCTATTCTACTAATTTTGTTCACATCGCAGTCGCATCTCAATCACAATCTGTCAAAAATATATGAAAATTAAGGCTTTTTGACAGTTTGCGACTGACATGCAAATGCAAAAATTGTTTAAAAAATTAGTAGTATTGGCCCCCTGAAATATTAATGACCTAGTCAGTATTTAGTTAATTTGTTAGATGGCAGACCAACGACCCTCCTAAGCTTACTGTAATCACCATTTGCAGTGTCAAATAAGGCACAGATGTGTTAGGTTAAGCAGAAAAAAAAGTTGTCTTGAGAGTTTTTCCGTTGGACTATAATTTAAAAAATGTAAAATGATTACGTTATATTGTCATTGAATACCAAATAATATTTTCGATGGATCCCAAGTGCTTTAAAAATTCAGAATACGGGTACTTTCAGCTGCAAAATTGTTTACAACAAGATAGGGGTTGCACGCGTAACATGATAATCCGATTGCCCTATACATTAAAAAATGGATGAGCTTAAAAATTACATAATTGAGTTTAGGCTACAAAATGAATCATTAAGAAGATGTAACATAACGTCAGAGGTTGGAATAATCCAGTCAAAAACTAAAGTATCAATTCAATCATGTTTTTTTTTGTCTTCCATTCATTCGAAAAGTCTCAATAGTGTGCCAACACATCAATTTCTGATTCTATTCAATTTTTTTATTTAACAAAATTGTAATACAGAGATTACTTAAATCTAAACTCGCCAAACATGTACGTTTGATGGCGAGTCAATCATCATCACATTTACCCCATCATTTTATCTACCTCCCCGCTACCTCTCCTACCAGTACCACGTCCTAAAGGCACCGATTCCGACTAAGGCGGTTTCGATTCAAAGAGAATGTTGTATTAAGAGCCTGAACACCAGCAGCTCTTATTGAGACCCCTCTTATTGGCCCCGGCATTACCAAGTTGGAGCTGCAAATCGTTTTAGGTGTTTGTAAGCTTAGGAATATTGGGATAGGCTACTCTTTTTCGTTATTATGCATGTTTCCTATCCTACCCTGTACTAATTTTATACCCTACGAGAGTCTGTATGTTTGGCTATTGTAGTTGAGTAAGAAAAATTTTAGACAAATTGATCGCTTTTTTAACCGACTTCCCAAAAAGGAGGAGGTTATCAATTCGGTTGTATGTTTTTTTTTAATGTTTGTTACCTCATAACTCCGACCATTATGAAACGATTTGAAAAATTCTTGTTTTATCTGAAAGGATCTCGCAGATTGGTCCCATTTAAATTTCATGAAAATCGGTTACGAACTTTGGATTTTAAATCGAAATAGCTGGAATCTAACTACTTGGATGATGGTTTTGTGTCATCCAAGTAATCGAAATTGCGTATTTTGCTTTTCTACGATTTTGCAGTGGTGTTGTTAGGTGTGGGGTACCACTAAAAAGTGAAAAATAAAAACTTAAAAAAAAAATACAACCAACTTCCTCGGTGTTTTTGTTAGTTTCTTCGTATTTTGACACTGACTTCCGAAATTAAAGCTATTTTTTACTTTGTAGTGTTTTTTTTTTGGAGGTTTTTTTTTTTGTAAAAAGTTTTTTTTGGCACTTCTTCACTAACGAAGTAAACTTAACTACTATCCACTACTTATTGAAATCTATAAAAAAATAAAACCTGAAAAGGAAGAAAAAAAGTCGGGTGCCAAGTTCACACTGGTGCAAAACCTAGTCTTATACAACAGAGAGAAAAACAGAATTCACGCAACAGATTCCATAAGTTCCATTTTACAGTAGAAGGAAGGGACACTAAAAATAGCAATTTTTGACCCAAATGTCCGATATCTCCGGCCAAGAGTGCCCAATAAGAGGACTTGAGGACCTTTGATAGAAAAAGGCAAAAAAGGACTGAAATAAAATATCTTTAGTTCTATGGCACTTCATGGTACTTAGGTACGATGGGGCGAGCGCTATCGGTTAAACGATGTTGAGGTTAAAGACCTTTTTAGGACCAAACGTGATCTTGAGGGAGCTGTAAAGGTGGTTATCAGGGTTCAGGGCCGCTGTATAAACGATCTGGCCAATAGATAGGTTACTAAAAAATCTAATTAGTCCATCAGATAAATTTCCAACTAATATTGACACGCATTTGTTGCTTTACAATTAATTAAAACAGTGAAATTTAATTTTAATTTAACGCATCTTTAAAAATTAGCATTATTATTATAAGAGAAATCAAAATGGTCATTAATTTTAATCTATTAGCTAATAATTTCTTTATTATTTTCATGATTGTGACTAGTATTATACAAGACCAAAAAAAATTATCAACGAATATTTAATGCATGAAATAAAAGGCTTTTTACAATTTTATTTCATTTATTTTATTATTTACTGCTTTATCAAATCACTAGCTGACCCGCGCGTCTACGTCTGCGTAATTTTTTTCATTTCATTTCAAATCGGACCAGTAGTACCTGAGATTAGCGCGTTCAACCAAACAAACGAACTCTTCTTCTTTATAATATTAGTATAGACTAGCTGACCCGCGCAACTTCGTCTGCGTCACATTTTCCATTACTGCTCCGCTCCTATTTGTCTCAGCGTGATTATATATATATATATATATATATACGCCTATAACCTTCCTCAATAAATGGGCTATCTAACACTGAAAGATTTTTTCAAATCGGACCAGTAGTTCCCGAGATTAACGCGTTCAACCAAACAAACAAACTCTTCTGCTTTATAATATTAGTATAGATTGCATAATATACAAAATCTACGTTCAGTTACGTATCCTGATCTCTCTCTCGAATCCTACTAATATTATAAATGTGAAAGTTTGTATGTTTGTATGTTTGTATGTTTGTTCGTCAATCACGCAAAAATGGCTGATGGGATTTGAATGAAATTTGGCACACATATAGTTGACATCCTGGAATAACACATAGGCTACTTTTTATCCCGATAAAAGGCATAGCTTAATGGCGGCGGAGGAGGAAGTGGAAATCAGACGTTTCTGCTGCCTTAGTACTTCAGATTCACAAGTACCAGGAGAGCATAAACCTGTCGAAATATTTTCGGGTCTAAATTTGTGAGCGCCAAAGATTCTCGAGTACCAGGAGAGCAGACATATGTCAAAGTATTTTTGGTCAGTTTTTTTTTTTGCTGGAAAATAGATTGCCTTTCGTTGCAAGCGTTCATGTTTGTATGTTTGGATGTTTGTCCGTCAATCACGCAAGAACGGCTGAAGGGATTTAGATGAAATTTGGCACATATGTAGGTCACATCCTGAAATAACGCATAGGCTACTTTTTATCCCGGTAACATACACGACTTAATGGAGACAGAGGAAGAAGTGGAAGTACAAAGTTTCTGCTACCTTAGTACCTCAGATTATAAAGTACCAGGAGAACAGAAACATGTCGAATTTTTTTACCGGGCTAGAATTTTATTACGAGTGCTAAAAGATTCACAAGTACAAGGAGACCAGGAACATGTCAAATTATTTTTGGGCAAGATTTTTTTTATAAGCTGAGCAGAAACTTTTCGAAGTATTTTCAGGCCTGGTTTTTTTTTTGCTATTGTTAGGTAAACGTTTGGCCGCTATCTTACCTGATGTTAAGCGATGATGCGGTCTAAGGTGGAGCACACTTGCCTAGAATTCTGAGCGCTACAGATTCACAAATACAAGGAGAGCAGAAACATACCGAGGTATTCCGGGGCCGGAATTACGAGCGCTACAGATTCACAATTACCAGGAGAGCAGAAACATCTTGGAAGTTTTTATGGCGCTTGAATTATGAGCGCTTTAGATTCACAAGTACCAGGAGATCAGAAATACATCGAAGGCTACTTTTTATCTCGGTAACATACATGACTTAATGCAGACAGAGGAAAAAGTGGAAGTACAAAGTTTCTGCTACCTTAGTACTTCAGATTCAAAAGTACCAGGAGAACAGAAACATGTCGAAATTGTTTACCGGGCTAGAATTGTATTACGAGTGCTAAAAGATTCACAAGTACCAGGAGACCAGCAACATGTCAAATTATTTTTGGGCAAGTTTTTTTTTTATTAGCAGAGCAGAAACTTTTCGAAGTATTTTCGAGACTGGAATTCCGAGCGCTACAGATTCACCTGGAGAGCAGAAACATATCGAGGTATTCCGGTGCCGGAATTACGAGCGCTACAGATTCACAAGTACCAGGAGAGCAGTAACATTTCGGAAGTTTTTTTGGGGCTTGATATGAGCGCTTTAGTTTCACAAGTACCAGGAGATCAGAAATATGTCGAAGCAACGCTATACATTCACAAGTACCAGGAGAGCAGAAACATGTCGAGGTATTTCTCCAGAAAATTACGAACGCTACAGATAGATTAAAATACCAGGACAGAAATATCTGAAAGTTTTCAAGTTGCTGGTGAGTGGTTAGGATGCAGAAGTACCAAGAGAACAGAAACATGTCGAAGTTTATTCCGGGCAGGAGTAATTATGAGCGCTGAAGATTCACAAGAACCAGGAGACCAGAAATATGCCGAAGTATTTCCGGGGCTGGAATTGTGAGCATGTAGGATTTAAAAATACCAGGAAATCAGAAACATGTCGAAGAATTTTCGGGGCTGGAATTACCAGCACACCAGAAACATATCGACAAAGTACTTCCGAAGCTATTATTGCAAGCGGTTAGGATTCAAGAGTACTAGGAGAGCAGAAATATATCGAAGTTTTTTCGGGGCTGGAATTGTGAGCCCTAAAAATTCACAAGTACCAGGAGATCAGAAACTTATCGACAAAGTACTTCCAAAGCTTTAATTGCACAAAAGTACCAGGGGACCAGAAACATGTCGAAGTATTCCCGGCACTGGAATTGAGCGGTTATAATAACGAGCGCTACAGATTCACAAATACCAGGATAGCGGGAACATGTCCAAGTTCTTTGGGGCTGGAATTATGAGCGCTATTGATTCACAAGTACCTACCAGGAGACCAGGAAAATGTCGAAGCATTCCGGGGCCGGAATAACGAGCGTTACAGATTCAGAAGTGCCAGGAGAGCAAAAACATGTCGAGGTATTCCGTGGCTATAATTACGAGCGCTACAGATTCACAAATACCAGCAGAGCAGGAACATGTCGAAGTTCTGTGGTGTTGGAATTATGAGCGCTATTAATTTACAAGCACCAGGAGGCCAGGAACATGCCAAAGTTTTTCAGGGCTGGAAATTGAGAACGCTATAGATTCACAAGTACCAGGGGAGCAGAAACATGTTGAGGCATTCCGGGGCCGGAATAACGATCGTTACAGATACAGAAGTACCAGGAGAGCAGAAAAATGTCGAGGTATTCCGTTGCCATAATTTATTATGAGCGCTATTGATTCACAAGTACCAGGAGACCAGGAACAAATTTTTCAGGGCTGGAAATTGAGAACGCTATAGATTTACAAGTACCAAGAGAGCAGAAACATGTCCAGGTTTTCCGGGGCCGGAATTACGAGCGCTATAGATTCACAAGTACCAGGAGACCAGAAACATGCCGAAGTTTTTTCAGGGCTGGAAACTTCACAAGTATCCGGAGAGCAGAAACATGTCGAGGTATTTTCGGGGCCGGAATTATGAGCGCTAAAGAATCAAAATAACTAGGAGATCAGAAACATGTCATGTTCATGTTTTTTTGGGGCTTTAATTCGACCAAAAACATGTCGTCGTTTTTCCATGCAGGAGTTATGAGTGGCTTGGATCAATAGTCCAGGAGAAAAAACAAGTCGAAGTACTTTCGAGGCTGGAAATATGAGCGCTAAAAATTCACAAGTACCAGGAGAGCAGAAACATGTCGAAGTATTTTCGGGGCTGAATTTGTGAGTGCCATAGATTCTCGAGTAAGCCAGGGAACAGAAACATGTCAAAATATTTAAGGTAGGTTTTTTTACTGGAAAGAAGATGCTTTCATTGCAAGCGATTCAAAAGTACCAGGGGACCAAAAACATGTAGTTTTTTCCGTGCAGGAATTATGAGTGGTTATTGATCCATGGATCAATAATACCAGGAGAACAAAAACATGTCGGAGTATTTTCGAGGCTGCAAATATGAGCGCTTAAGATTCACAAGGGTCTACCAGGAGATCACAAACATGTCGAAGTAATTTCAGGGCTGAAATCTTACTTTCAGCGGCACCGCAAAGACTCACAATGTCTGGATACCTGAATCATGAAGATGCAATTCCAAGGATGAGACAATGAGGCAAAAAGTTGCACGGCAGTTCTAAAGTCTACGCAGACGAAGTCGCGGGAGGAAGCTAGTTAAGAATATAATTATGAAGAGGGTACCTAATGCAGGGCACTGTATCATCTCTATCGGTTGAAATGCCGACCAGCCCAGGTACCTAATCTCCTGGTACAAACTAATCTTGAATCAAAATCAACAAAACCAACTATCGAACGAATGGTGCTGAATCAAGTGGATTCTTAATTTCGTCCAGAACAGTCCAAAAAGAAACACATTTTCTCCGATTTTTACTGACAATATTGCTGATCGTAGACCACTGATAAATATAGTTTGTTTTAAGATTTTATAATATCAAAAAAGTTTTACTGGGTTCATAGAATCGATTTATTATAGAGGAGCTCGTGGCTAAAGCCGCACGGGCCGATCTTCAAGGCTAAACTATAACAGACGAACGCATCGATCTTCAAGGTTAAGCAACGCTTGCGAAGGTTGGTATGTGGGTGGGTGACCATCTTGACATACCGAGTTTCCTTCGTGCCTCAGAAAGCACGTTAAGCCTTTGGTCCCGGCTGTCATTTGTAGATCTTTGGCAGTCGTTACGGATAGTCAAAAGCCAGTAAAATCTGACTGAAATCTTGCATTGAATGAGTTGTGGAGGTCTGGTAGGCAGCCGCGCCACGTAAAATACCGGTATTCAGCTGAATCCGTTTGTCTGGAAGCCGAGCCAATATAGTAAGGAAAAGGCTAGGTTGTTATAATGGTCACCCATTCACAGACCGACCTCGGCAAGCGTTGCTTAACCTTGAAGATCGACGTGTTCGGCTGATATAGTTTAGCCACATTGAAACATAATACCAAATATTCATCTCTTCTGTTAGTAAAACAGTTTACTTATGGATACAGGTAACTCCGGACTCCGGAGGAGACTCTCCTCTCCTCCCAGTAAATCGAAAAACAATCTAGTAATTCAATCAAATCCATGCTTCCATAGCTAACAATTTCAACATTATACGTCTTTAAGTTTAACAACGTAAAACATGGGGCTGACCTTATGCTACTTAATCTTAACACCGCGATTCAGAAAAACGCGTCATAAGTACAACGCCATCTATCGATCTACAACGTAACTGAACTGTCTTTGTGCTCATAACTACTCATAAGTTCAAACTTAGAAGCTTACACGTTACGATAAATAATGATAATATAATAACATATAATTATAAACATTATGTGTTGAATTAAAAAATAACTCAAAAATACATTGTTTCGGGGTCTTTTCACACATTTCTTATTAAAAAATTTCTCAATAGATGGCATTGCAAGTATCTGAAGTCTCAATGAAAACAACCTATTTTAGCGCTCGATGAAGTTTCTTCGTAAACTTTAAAATTCGATATCTTTTGATTTTGTGGGTCGATTTTGATGAAATAAACTTTAAATGTTGCTCCGATTATCACTTAATATTTCGAAGTACCTAAATTTTGAATCCAATCAGTGGTTTATGCGTGATGCTCCTCCAAACGCACAGACATACAGACGCACAGACATACAGACGCACAGACAAACAGACAAACAGAAAAGAATTTCAAAAACTGCTTTTTTGGGTTCTATGTCATTTTTCTGACATTTCTATGTATTTTTTATGCGAAAATATTCAATGTACAGACACGGCAACTCTACGATTTTATTATATGTATAGATAGGTCATGATAATTCGAAAAAAAAATAGTAAAAGTTGACGTCACACAAGTATATAAGCACAGTATCGTCTTAATAGAAAGCTCTTTCTTTTTCTTTTGCTTCGCATAGACTTCGTAACATTTAGAGCGTTCAAATTAAATATTTTTTATTTTTGTATGAAAACTTTTTAAAAGTCGTAGAACAAAAGATGTTGATTAAGATGTTAGTAATACCGCCTGTATCTGACATCGACGCACAAACGATTTCCATGGATCCAGGGCATAATTCTGGACACCCTAGACTTAGAATTTTTCGTCGGCTTTTTTCTCATTTTTTTTCAAGGGTTTTTTTACTTTAGTCTGCTCATAATCGTTATTCTGACCTAACCCAATGAGATTTTTTATAAAAAAAATAATTAATTAACTACTTTCACTAAAAAGAGCAATCTGAATAAAACCACAAATAGATATCAGCTGAGCTGATACCTATTTGTGGTACTCTAGAAAAAAATGAAAAAATGAGAAATGGACCCATGGAAATCGTTTGTGCGTCGATGTCAGATACACCCGGTATAGTCCTGAGTGGTTGTTGGTGTTTGAAAAAAAAACCCTGTAGAGTTCCATTGCTGGAAGACGACAAGGTGAACCGATGACCTGGAGAAGGGCGCGGGAATCCATATTTTAAATATATTTTTTTGCCCCATACTAGGAAGTTTTTATTTTAAGAGCATTTTTGCTCATTTCAATTTCTGTGTAGGTGTAGACTTTGTTCTAGTATCACTTTGTTCTAGTATCAGTTTGTATTCCGTCCACTAGCGCCGCCAATCGTTTTTTATTAATTGTGGTAAATTTAAGACACGTAGATAAAAAACCGCTCTGTAGTGTACTGAAAAAATGTATCCATTATTTTTTGACAGCTATTTTTAATACATAACTTATGGTTAAATAGCCAAAACGGCAATTATTGCTAAAAGTGGCCACTTTTAGCAAAAATATCGACTTATTTATGTTGTAAAGTACAAAACATAACTCTCCAAAAATAATAAATACATTTCTTCAGAACACTACAGAGCGGTTTTTTATCTACGTGTCTTCTAATTTACCACAATTAATAAAAAACGATTGGCGGTGCTAGTGGACGGAATACGCCCTCTTAAAAGTGAAAAATTAAAATCATTTTTTTTTTCAATAAAAAATATAACCGACTTCCAAACAAAACACTACAAAGTATAAAATAACCTTAATTTCGGAAGTCGGAAACTTTGTAGTGTTTTGTAAAAAAGATTTTCTCTTTCTTTTCTGCTACGATATGAAGGTGCTGTTGATGTCGAAATGTTACATAAGATATGGTTGTCCTATAAAATACCTACTGCAAATGAAATGAGAGGAAATAAATTACAAAATGGCCTGACGCTTAAATTATAAAATCTAAAATTACGTGACCCACTATCAGTTGTGCCAAATAGTAATCTAGTTTAACGTGTGCCAAACAGGTGCGAGCGATTTTTTGTGCAGGTCTATACCTAACACAGAAATGCAGTTTCGTGAACAATTGTAACATTTACCGTAACGTTAGACTCGAGGTTGAAAGCGCCGCGGTATTGGGTTCGATTTCCAGTTAAGGTAAAAAGTACATTGTTATCCAGGGGTGAAAGTAACTGATTTCATTCCGAGACGACGTTTGTTACCATTAATTCAAGGGACTTAATAAGTATTTAGCCTGAGATGAACACTGCGCTTTTCATTACAAATACAAGGAAAATAAAAATAAAAACATGAATCTGACATCGTGTTAATACAAATCTCTGCAATACGAAATTATAGCAGAGCTTGAAAGATTGGATGAAGATTGGATTGCCGCTTTCCCGACTATTTTGTTTTTTTCTTCTGTGATCGGCTAGCTATTCAGCCATAACATTTTCATCATTGTTCTTTTTATGATTTGACAGCTATCAATTAAAAATGATTCTCCGGGCTGCAAATTAATACTTTCAACCCGCTCCTCAGGCAACTTTTAGCCTACTTTCCAAGTATGAATAACGAAAAAGTGCTTTCCATTGGTTTCTTAGTAGCAGCCTGGAGCTTTATTCTACCCTGGTGACTCGGAAAGCACGTAAAGCCGTTGTTCTTGCCATTGATAATAGAAATAATTAGTCCCTCTAAAATTTCAACTATCTGCCCTTTACCTTTTTGAGAGAGAGCCAGCTGACAGACACACGGACGGACACCGGAAGCTTCGTGACAGGGTTCCTCACTTTAAATAACCCTTCGAGTACAGAACGCCAAAAACGGTTTGTATAACCAATAAAACTGGAGACTGAACTTCTATCAAATTAATGTAATCTATTATCATCGTAATGACAGGAAATGATCTGAGAATAATAATAAATTTGATGAAGATTCAAATCAAATTGAGGTGAAAGAATGAAGATTAGCTGTAAACAAAGTAATGGCTCGAACTATATATCAATAAATATTGTTCCATTCGTCTGAGCGTTTCCGTCCCAATAACTCCTTTCAAACTAAGCTTGGGCCTGGGACAAGGCATGAGCGACAAGAGACAATTTTAATGACAACTCGCTTGACTTATCAAATATTAATGAATGATTTTTTTATGGATGAAAAATGTAGAAAGAACTTTAAAATCTTAAAGTATGAGGTTTCTGTTGGGCGTCAGGATTCAGTTTAGATTTTTTTTCTTATTTTTCGGCTAAAGCGCGCTGCATAAACTCAGATTGCCGAATCTGAGTTTAGCAGTTTTATTTAAATTAATTAACCGACTTCCCAAAAAGGAGGAGTTCTCATTTCGGCGAGTATTTTTTTTGTTTGTTTATGTGTGTACACCGAATACTCCGATGTTTCTGATCCGATTTGTGTGATTCTTTTTAGTTCGATGCGACAGACTTGCTATTTCGTCCCAGAAAAATTCAATTCAATTTGGCTTAGTGGTTTTTATTTTATGTGCATTTTTGCCTATTTTAATTTTTGCGTAGATGAAGACCTTCAAGTGTCACCACTTAATGTTGAAAAATAAAAAAAAAACTTTTAACAAAAAAATATAACCGACTTACAAAACCAAAAACATCGACTTCCGAAATTAAGGTTATTTCATACTTTGTAGTGTTTTTTTGGAAGTCGGTTATATTTTTTTATAAAAAGTTTGTTTTTCATTCCACAATCTTCACTTGTTTTCGACCTTGAAATATGGTATTAAAAAAACTCCCCGTATCGATGTCGACTGTAAGTCAGCCTTAAAGGCTGGTGGGATTGTTATGTAGTTAAGATTTTTTTATTTTAAGTGTAACCTTTTTATAAGAAAAAGTTATTAGTTTTTTCATCATACAAAAAAAAACAAGTTAACACCAAATCGCTACCCACTCCGCTCAACCACCCACTACCTCCCATCACTCACATCACAACCTAAATCCAGGTTGAACAAGTTCTCCTATTGAGAAACGTTCGGGCGTCCGTAGCTGCCATTTGTCTAAGATTATTATTTTCATTATTACGCCTTGACAGATGGGTCGAACGGGCTCCCGGGAGCTTTCGATAAAACTTCCAAGTAATTCAAGTGAAGAAAAACATTATATTTAATGTTATAGATGTCGTGTATTGGTAGAATGGGATAAGCGATTACAGGAGGTATGAAATCTTTAATGTACGTTTCAGAATGAAGAACATAAATATATACGTATGCGATATGGTGTGCTAAAGCATCACTTTAACAAGTGCCGAAGCAATCACCTTCCTATTGGTAGGATCATATCATCAGAATATCTTTTTATTATTTGACTAGCTGACCCGCGCAACTTCGTCTGCGTCACATTTTCCATTATTGCTCCGCTCCTATTTGTCTTAGCATGATGATATATAGCCTATAACCTTTCTCGATAAATGGCCTATCTAACACTGAACGAATTTTTCAAATCGGACTAGTAGTTCCTGAGATTAGCGCGTTCAACCAAACAAACAAACTCGTTTGCTTTTTATTATTATAGTATAGATTTGGGTTTGCTCTTACCTCTAGAAAAGACAGAGACAAATTCTACAATGAAGCGAGCTTACCCAGAAGTAGCCTGTTCACTCTAACTCTATCAACAATATGAATGTGTCCTCATTAAAAATTATACCACGAGCATCTACGAACTTGACAGAGAAAACTTCTAACTTAGTTTTCCCAAAACCGAAACAGCAGTGTTTGTCCAAACTCAACAAAGGTGCGCAAGTAGTGGGTATACTACCTCGGCGAACATCGAAACTACCCACTGGCATCCAAACTAACTTCTGTGAAAATTATGCATACCAAAACAGAGAGCATCTCATGTATTCCAAGTTTTGAGTTCAGAAGCCACAGCATGGCGGTCCAGTCTGAACCTGGATTCTATCTTAAGTTTTAAACTTAAACGGTTAAGTTCTTGTTTTGAAGTCGGTCAGGTGGCGAACTAATCTTCAACGCAGTTGTTTTTATTTAAAACTGCGTAACTGTAATATTATCACGACTGTATCACTTAAAGAGACAAACAAATAATTTGTAGTGTAACCACATTTAGAAATACTTCCTAATCATGTTGGTTACTTTAGTAAAGTAAATAGTTGCTAATAACATTTTAAAACATTATATATAGTTCGATTTTAATCCAATGGATTACTCGCAATTTGGCATTTAAAGTGATTGTTCTTTTTTTTTTTCAAGTTGGAGTTCGGCATTTGTACCTATCAAATTAGTCTCTGGGATTAAACTCAATTAATTTCCTTATATTTGCTCCTGCTTTGTGTTTGTCTGGTCCTTATTGTTTTTTAAACTGTTTTTTTATTTCTTTTTATTATTTATTTATCTGGCTAAGTAGGTCAATATTTTTATACTTATTTAATCTACATACGTCAACACTTGCTTAAGTGTGTATTTTGTTTTAGTGTCATAGTGTTCTAGCTGACAAGTGATAAATAATTTGTATTTTTTTTTTGTGTCAGTTATTTACTTTGCATACTAATGATTGTAAAATTCTAGTTCCTAAAACGTAATAGACAGATGTGTTGCTGGGGAGTTTGTTGGCCACTTCTTCTCCACAGCTAAAACTGGCTGTGCTTAGCTGTGGAGAAGAAAACGCCCCCAAACGTTCGACCGTTCGTTCGTCCGTACGTTCGTGGGCATTTTGAGGGATGTCTTTTGTAAAACTTGACCTTCAAAAAGTGCTGGCTCTCCGTCTAATTTGAATAAATTACTTTTGAATTTTGAATTTTTGAATTTTGTAGTTTAAGTGCGATTTAATAGAGCCAGCCTTCTGCCAATCGCCGATCAGAAAAGGGTAACAAAGTCTATTAAAACAATTTTATAGTGAAACACAATAAAATATTTTTACATAAGAAAACTAAACTCGGCAAACGTTTTTTCACCAAAAAAATAACTACCCACCGACCTATACTCAGACCTACGGAATGTGAACAAAAATTTCATAAAAATCGATCAAGCCGTTTCGGAGGAGTTCAATAACAAACACCGTGACACGAGAATTTTATATATTAGAGACTAACTGATGCCCGCGGCTTTGCTGGCTTGACAAACTATTTACTAAAACCTTTCTCGAGAGCCACTCTCTAGCCATTAGTGAAAACAGCGTGAAAATCGGTGCAGTAGTTTTTGAGTTTATCGCGGACAGACAGACAGACGTGGTGGAGGACTTTGCTTTATCATATTTAGTAATAGTGATGTCGACCCAAAAAATACTAAAATATTTATGCATAAAATATTTCAATGGTAACCAAAAAAAAAAATACGCGGAAAAGGCTAATGCTAAGTAACAAGAAATAATGAGAAAAAAATTTACTCCTCACGGCAATTTCAAAAAAACTTGCAAGTCAAGTAAGCAACTAAATTTTCTCTTTTGAAAAGGAGTTTGGAGAAATTTTAAGTTTTCTAATTAAATTGAAAAATGACTCTCACTTGCTCTCATTTTTTTAAAAATCATTAGAATAAGTTCATTCATATCAAAGAGAAAACGCTCTTAACACGAAACTTAAAAGAAAGAATAATATATATATATATTTTTTTTTGTTTCTATATTCCTCATCAATATGAAAAACTTGTAAAATCAAAATAACTACGTATTCCAATCATTTTCTAGTATTAACTTTACCGTAAACAAGACAAAACAATAAGTTTATTTATTTATTTATTATTAAGGCACACCAACGACATATTTACAATTATGGCAATAACAAGAAATCTTAAGTCTACAATTCTGTGTAAATACATCACTTATAGGTGTGCACAACATTATCATTTAAAGATAACAATTTAGAAAGAAAAAAAATAAAATAAATTACCATACCTTATTACATTTGATTGATTATTATTACTTTGATAAAATAAGTTTGTAGCACACTGAACGCATTAATTATAATTTATGTGTTTTCTCATTTGCCCTAATTAGGTGTTATAATTTATTTAAAAAGTTAAATATTCTTTTTGTTGTTTCTGGTACTTAGTTTATTTATAGGTGTTTTGTTATTTCCTCCTATCTCGAAAGTATTTGACGATAAGAAAGGAAAGAAATTTTCACCAACTCGAGTATCGTCTTTAACGTATCTACTATTAGTAACGTCTTTAACGTATAAAATATAGTTTTTCTCCAATGTTTTACTCAATTCAATATTTATACTCTATAATATAACTTACTTGAATTAGTAGATAATGCTGCAATATAAATGTGTTACCTGTAACAAATAAAATATGATTAAATAACAATTTAAAATGTATACTTGTGGGAAAACGATAAGAAAGGAGGATGGCGAGGTTGCATGTACAATTGGACCCACTGTTAGGAGTATCGTACAGTATGGAAACTTATAACTAGTTGCAGAACTATATAAAACTAGCAAAAAAGCAAATGGGCAGTAAGTCGTAGAGGTTGGGAGATGTAATAATTAGTAATCGGGCAATGTACAATTGACAATTCACACAACGCATTTTAACGGGTAACTAAGTCCAAACCACTTGCAAATCGCAATCCAAAGGTAAAAGCTGTTGTCTTAGTCGGTATGTAGAAAAGTCAGTCCAAAGGTAAAGCTAAGTTGTCAAGAATCACAAAATCGCATAGAAAATAATAGATATCCCACGTTAGCCGCTGAAAACAAACACTGACAGCCAACTCCAATTGATAGCTTAACGTTCCATTCTACGTTATCACAAATAATCGTAATAATTATAATATTGTAGATTTTTGTATAAAAAATGTAAATGCATTTTTATTATTAACTTATGTATGATTTTCTCATATTTTTACAAGTTTTGTTTAAAAAAAATAATTGACAAGCATAAACAAGTCTAAGAACGTAAATCATGTAGGTAATGAAAGAGTAGGTTGGAATGTTGTATGAAACACGGAGCGTTTAGTAACTGCATGATGACTTATTTTTATGTAAATAAAAATCTTTTCTAACTTTTAGTTCCCATCACCCAGTGACTCAATATTTTTTATATAATCCTTTAACAAACTCTTAATTATAGTAAATATGAACTTGCAAGTGAATGACACTTAGTTAATTTATAAATAATGTGGGTCCAAATTCGCCATCCTCCTTTTGAAAAATTGGTATAAATGGAGAACTTCTATAGGTATTTTATTTTTTGGTGTAATTCCTCATTCCTTCTCTGTTTTACTTGCTACTTTCTGCAACACACAGTCAATACTCTAAATCTATACTTAACATTATAAAGCAGAAGGGTTTGTTTGTTTGTTTGTTTGGTTGAACGCGCTAATCTCAGGAACTACTGGTCCGATTTGAAAAACTCTTTCAGTGTTAGACAGCCCATTTATCGAGGAAGGTTATAGGTTATTTATCATCACGCTAAGACAAATAGGAGCGGAGCAGTCATGAAAAATGTTACGCAGACGACGTTGCACGGGTCAGCTAGTTGTCTATACCGTCACAAAAAGTCATAACCTATACATCGTGTAACAAAATAAACTGAATACCTCTAAAAGGGTCATTGTACTCATCTTTTTGAATAACTTTTACTACGGAACCAAATATGACAAACGCAAAAAAAAAAATCGACTGCGTCAGGATCCAACTCCCCTATCCCCAGAATGTGCAGGCTTATTAATTGCGATGAATCAATAGAAATTCTGGCCACAACGACGCTTCAAAAATTCAAGCGCCAGATCCATCAATAGTGATCCACCATAATGTGAGTTTTTTGTATCTACTTTTTAAAACAAGCCACTAGTTGTTTAAGCGTTATTTCTGTGTAACCTATGGATGTTATAATTTTGTTTTTGCATGCTGTATCTATAGCATCATATTGAATACTATGCTTGAATCATATTGCTTGTATTATTAGGATAAAAAGTGTAACAATATTGAAGATAGGCCATAAATATATATACCTAAATGCGAGTCATGTGCACACAAAATGTACTAAACAGCAGATTTTTCTTCGCGATTTCGGGTTTGGCCTCACAGTCATCACCTGCCTAGCCTTTTCCCTACTATATTGGGGTCGGCTTCCAGTCAAACCGGATTCAGCTGAATACTAGTATTTTACGTGGAGCGGCTGCCTACTAGACCTCCACAACCCATTAACTGGGTAACACGGTACTCCTTGGCAAGACTGGTGTCAGATTTTCTGGCTTCTGACTATCCGTAACGACTGCCAAAGATCTCCAATTGACAGCCGGGACTAACAGCTTAACGTCCTTTCCGAGGCACGGAGGAAACTCGGTATGTTAAGATGGTCACCCATCTACAGAACAACCTCGGCAAGCGTTTTTTAACCTTGAAGATTGACCTGTGCGGCTGTTCTAATTTAGCCACAAGCTCTTTGGGTTAGGTTGGTTAGTGTTTGGCGGCGCGTGGTGTTCCCGTGCGCCCCTCTCTGACGTCGCGGGGGGAGTCAAACACCTCACTCTCCCCGCTGACCCGAGGTGGCCCGCAGAAGCGGGCTGGCACCAGCCGGGGATTACGGAAGTCTAATCAGTTCCCGCGATCCCCGGCGCAGGTGAAAGATGGAACACCGGGGTGGTTTTAGTCAGTAAGAGTCTGACAGACCCCTCCGCCCGCCCCAGGGTGGAGGACATCCATGAGGATTTCCCCCCGTAAAAAAAAAAAAAAAAAAGGTTGGTTAGTGTTTGGCCTCACAGTTGACTGTTAATAATGACAAGTACTGAAGTGGACTGTATTTGTTGGGGTTTCTTGATTATGAAGAAAACACTTCTTGATTGGGTTTCTTCCTGTTTATTCTTGTTGACTCCTGGAGAGCTAGTGGTCGAATGTTGAGTGCAGAATGTAGAATGCCGACTGTTGGATGTTGAAAGAGGACCCAGCTATAGAGGAATTCGCGGCGTCCCCGCAAGGGGGCGCGGCGGGCGGGCGTAGGCTAGGCCTTTTATCCCGCGGGATCGGGTGTTCGTGCCCGCAAAAATACGGGCACGGCGTTGGATAGCCGATGTAGGCGCGGCTGGTTTGGCTGCGCGACGGTAGGCGTCGCTGCAGCCATGGAGTGTAGTTGTCAATAGTGTCGGCAGAGGGCGCCACGGTACTGTCTCACAGTACCGTATCTTCACGACCCTACGGCGGTCTGTCCCCGCCAGGTGAGACCTCCGGTTGCCCGGAGGAGGCCCGGCGAGAGACGACCAGCGACGTAGGGCCGACTTTAGGGCGCTCCCTGCCGAGGATGCTGGTCCCCCGCCTGTCACGCTTCCAGAGCGAGCCGGTCACGCTCCAGGCTAAGGGACCGTCGTGTGGTGTGTATGAGCGGCATTGTATTGTGAGACGCCGTCTCATGTAGCGAATGAAACGTGCGTCCGCGCCGCACGTTCATCGCGTTATGTGTATGCGCATGGGGAGTCGTGCTTGTGTGGGGTTCGGCGCGCAACTATGCCTATATTAACTTAGAACATAGCGCGCGCCGATTGCGAGTAGTGAGTGTGGAGTCTTTTTGTGGGAGAGAGTCGCGTGTCGGTGTCTGCGACTCACTCGGCGTCAAGTCCGGTGGGTTAGGAGGGGTCGCCAGTGTCCCGCACGAGGTCGCGCGGCAGGCGTCTCGCGTCAGGTGGCCGCGCGTGCCAGGGCGCTATCTGCTGGATGTGAGGCCAGGCAGAAGCGTCGGCGCGCGCGAACATAGCGGACGCGAGGCGGGCGCAGAAGTCATCCAGGCTCTCTATACTGAGGTCCCGCATGATGACGCTGTTCCCCACGAGGCGAGGGGCGGCAACAATTTTCCGCAGCGCGAGATTTTGCTGCGCGCGGAGAGTCTTCTTTTTGGACTCGCTCGTGAGGGCGAGCCAAGCTGGGGCGGCATAGGTGAGCAGCGGGCGGATGTACGTTTTATACACGCCCAACTTGACTCGCAGCGGGAGGCGGGACGAGAGCACTGGGTGAAGCAGAGCGCGGGCCGCTCTACCCTTCGCGACGACCTGGCGGACATGGCTACCCATGGTGAGCCGACGATCGATGGTAACCCCCAAGTACTTGACCTGGGGCGACCACGCGATGTCGACTCCTTGCAGTCGGAGAGGTGGTGGGAGGCGGGCGCCCCCGACGAGCAGCGCCTGAGTCTTACCCACGTTCACCGACATACGCCACTTCGACAGTCATTCGGGAAGCGTGTCTAGCGCGAGGTAGAGACGTACGCGGCGTCGTCAGCGTACAGCGCGAGCGTGCATTCCTGCGTGGAAGGGATGTCGTCGGTGTAACATGAGTAGCAGAGCGGCGAGACGCAGCTGCCCTGCGGGACTCCGGCTGCTATGGGTCGGGGGCGTGACACGGCGCCTTCGACCACCACCTTGAATGTCCTGTCCGTGAGGAAGGAGGAGACCACCTTGATGACGCGACGGGGCGCGTCGGAGAGCGACATCTTGAAGATCAGACCGGCGTGCCAGACCCGATCAAAAGCCTTTTCCATGTCGAGGAGTACTGCAACTGCGTACTCCTTCTTGTTTAGGGCCGCTGTGAGCAGGTGCAGTACTCTCGACAGCTGGAGCGTCGTGGAGTGTTCCGAGCGGAACCCAAACTGTTCCGGGCGGGGCGTCAGGTGCGGGGTGAGGTGTCGCAGCAGGAGTTGCTCAAACACCTTGGAGATGGTGGGTAGGAGAGTGATGGGCCGATAGCTCTCCGGCTTCAGCACGTTCTTGTTCGCCTTGGGCAGCATAATGACGCGCCCTTCCTTCCAACACCTTGGGAAGGCCCCCGTGCGCAGTATCCCCGTGAACAGGCGCGCCAAGGCCGCTACCATGCGGAATGGCAGGTGGCGCAGCACTGTGTTAGTGATACCGTCCGCCCCAGGGGCCTTTTTAGGCTTGGTCCTCAGGATGGCGCGTCTCACTGCGCCAGGCGAAAAGAAAATCGGTGCCTTCGGGAGCTATCGGCGACGAGAAGTACTCCTCAAGGTGCCTCTCGACTGCTGCGACATGATCGTGGTCGTCGGTTGGGTTCGGCTGGAATTGACGCTCCAGGTGCTCGGCGAAGATCTCCGCGCGGTCTGATGCGGCGTATCTAGGCGCCCCGTCGCTGTGTAGGAGCGGGCGCACCGGAGCTGGGGTCGTCGTGACTTGCCGGCACAGTCGGTGTATCGCTGGCCAGTCACCGTCGGTCGACTCGATGTAGGACTCCCAGCTCTCTGCGTTGTGCTCCTGGAGCTTGGCCCTCGTCTTTTCCGCAAGACGGTTTAATTCGCTCTTCATGGTCGGGCATTTTGTGATCAGCCACTGTTTGCGTAGGCGCCTAGTCTTGGCGACCATTTCGCGTAGGTGGCGCGGCAGGGGCCTGCGTAGCAAGCCCTGCGAGTGCGATAAGGTGGTAGTCGCCTCTTCGTAGTGTTACGTTGTTTTTCTTGAACCTAACATTTACCTTAGGTTTCCAAGTAAAATGATCATTGTAGTTTGTGCAACTGACTTTGACTTGCGATTTATGAAAGGAGTTATTTGCTTCATTTTTACGGCGTCACTAGACCCTAATGATAACACTTTCTGTCGATAAATCACTTTTCTAAACCCTAAATAAACAGATTTTCACAATAATATAAATACGTCATATCATAATGTTGTGACAGTCGACATTGCAAATGTCATTCTGTTGAAACGTCAGTCTCTGTCAGTTGGAGGCGACCTCTAGCGGTTGCCGATTCAAAGTTGTAGTTTAATCGATATTATTAGTTGATTTTGTCAGATTGCTTGGAAACTAATACTAATATCGTATAGAACAATCCTTAATAGTTTTCGGCTTTTGGTGAAAAGACACTGGTCTTTTAACCATAGACGGAAATGTAATTATTTTTTCATTATAGACATTGTTCTAGAAATTTCGAAAACCACATTGTCTATGGTTTGTCACTGGTTTGGTGTGGCCAGGTTGTACATTCTCGATTAGCCGATTTTATCAAAGAATTACCCCACTCAAGACAAACGATAGTGTTGGAAGTGGGAAATGATGAGTTTGTTAGCTTGGATCCTGATTATTATTATTGTTCCAGGGTGTAAACGTCAAGTTAGACGGTTGTTAGGGATTTTTCCAGGAATTTAATATCTTGTTGTAGTGATTCAGTCACCCGAGTTCCCACATGTTTTACCTAGAAAAAGAGGAGTTTTTCTAAGTGGGCTGTCTTGTTCTGGTTGAAATGCTTGACAGGACAAACAATCGATCATTTTTCCATCTACCACGCTGGACACACACAGCGTTCTTGCCCTCGTGTCTTAAAGGTAGGAATTTTGTTGAAAGAGTGTTTGAAAGTGATCTTCGAGACCTTCCAAGGTCGTTTAAAAGGATATTGTTGTGATCCCTGGATATTTATTACAGGACTCCATGTTTTGAAAGGATTCGCTAAGGAAATTAGGCGGACCCGTCTCCCAGCCGGTCGAAGCTTGCAGCCAAGTGTCTTCAGCCCTAATCAACCGTAAGTTTTGCACCCCCGTGGGTTTCTTATTGTCCAACCATGCAAGGTTAGCGTTGAAAGTCGTAGCTAATTGTGTTGTGTTTGCAATAGGCCACGTGGTCCGGCTATTGTTTTATCCTTTAGATTTCCTAGCTCGGACCCCTTTATTCCTTCTCAGGGAAAGTACCGTAGCTTCCCCATATATAATAGGCTCCCCGTGTTGTCAATTCCAGGTGAGGCAACTCGAGAGATTCGTCTCGCCGCCAGGATCTAGAGGCGCCTCTGGAGCCTGGACGTGAGACCCGTTCCTCGAGTCCACACAACGCCTCCAGTGGAGACGACCGTGCAGTGGCAGAGTCCGCCTAGCGATTTAGCGCAGGCGGGACGGTTTTTTTTTATATTTAACTTTTACCCTCAATTTTCAACCGGTTCATTCTAGAACCAGTTTACTACCTACCCGGTTTTCAAAATTAGAAGCCGGTCTTTATCTACCTTCAATTAATGGACCCCGGGTTCGACACCTACGCTTAACTGGAAGGATATTGAACATCTTAGTCGGCTCAGGGATCCGGGACTCTTCAAGTCCCTGGCGCCCATTTAGTTTAATTAATTTAAGATTATAATTCTCATTCACTAAACTGGAAGGTTGTCCTTGAAATTTATTAAGAACAATTAATAGTTAATTTAAATTTAAATAATAGGTACAGTACTGGGTTATCTTCAACCCCCCACTACCCAAGTTCCACCGACTGAACTTTATGCTGGCTGGCATTACCCTAACCTCTACCTAAGCCTAACCATTTTTATATTTTTAGTGGGTAGTTGCCTGCAAATAAAATTATATTGTTTAAGACAATTCGTTGTTTCTTTGCATTACAACCTCAACCCACCTTGCATCTGGGCTTTTGTTCCTACCCACTGGAGGGACAAAATCTACTATGTAACAGTAGGCGCGTTGGATGCAAACAGTGACCTCACTGGCCATCGCGTCCGCGTCTGCGGAGGTGGCTATGGGCCAAGTCGGTGTGGTGGTCTTCAGCGCTTCCTTGAAGGAGCTCCAGTCAGTAGAGGACCCAGCTCTCCCAGCGGGCTCTTTTAAACCCGTCCTAACGGTCGCTCCCCGCTCTGTTTCTGGCGGGGTGCGCGTACGACTGCTGATTGGCCGACCAATCACGGCCGCTCATGACATCCAATGGGAGCGCGTAATTTTCCCGCTAATTTGTTGGCCAATCACAGTCGTTTATTCACCGACCAATCACATACTTACATCTAAGCTGAATTTATACAATTAATATTATATTTTCTTAACCTAAATGCCTAATCTACCTAAGAAAGATATACAAAGTACACAATTCAACCTAGACTAATCTATCATGCCTGATCCTTATACTACGAGGTTACTTGCATTAGTCTGTTTATATCATTATTTAACATGTCTTAATCAGGTTTTATCCTGGTCCGACTTTAGAATAAAACACTGAAACTTACTTATAAACAAACTAAGAAACCTACGTCTAACGTACTTAGATCATAAGTGCCTACTTACTAGTACTTACTATTAACTTTGCTTTACATAAATGGATATGGTTTATTTTGGATTATATTCCTATCCTGTTTCGAATTATAATACAAAATCTTAATTCTATCCTACTTAAAATAAGCAAAGTTCCTACTTTAACAAAAATACCACGCAACAACTTACTTAAAATACCATGCGCTCTATTACCATCTGGCGACCATCTGTATCTTTCCTTTGTCCTAGATTCTTTATGTGCGACAGTTGATTCCTTCCTTAGTCCTACTCGAAAAATACCACGTGAAAGCTGGTATGTTGCATCATTTTATCCTACTTATATCTTACTCTATTTACCTAATTTAGTCCTATTCTATGATGTGCTCGGCGTCCGTTACAAGTACGATGACACCTCAAGAGTTACTGCGTTTATTCTGTTGTACATTTTGATATTTGAAGAAACCTGGTAGCCCATGATCAAGATTGTGTTGATGTATCATCGTGCTAGCTCGGTCCTGTGAGATAATTTTCAACTTACCTCGCGGATGAAAATGCTGCTATTAGCTAGTGATCGATAAAAACACAATTTGTGTGCGTTACTAAGATTACGTTGCCTCACCTATCTTTGAGCTCGCTCTAAATTTTTAATAAAATTCAAACCAAAATATAAGAAAACCCGGTCAACTTTTCGTGTCTAATCGCAGTCATCTTTCCTATAAAAATTACTTTTTAAAATGAGATTCATTTCAAATTTATAGTGGCAACATTATTTTAAAGTAAAACTTAATTTTTTAAATGATAAAAATAATCCTGCGCTTGAGAATTTAAGTAAACAAAGTAGCTAATTGCAGTTTAGCAAAAGATACATAAGTGATAATTTAAGTATGATTATTTATTATTAAACAACTCGCTGTCCCCCGCGACTTCGCTCACAATTTTTTTTTACATAAGAACCTTCTCCTGATAATAACAAACACAACATAAAAGAATAAGCAATATCGGGATTTGCGCTTAGCAACACATTCAGCGATTCATTTTTTATATAAAAGATATATATTATGAATATGAAAATAATGTTTCTAAGTAATGGCAAACAGAATAAGAGTACAGACAATGTAATTTTATAAAAAAAACTTGTAAAGCTGAACATATTGTTTCCCGAAACTATTTCTTCTGTTTATAAATGTACTATTGTATGTCTGGGTGCTCGAAACCTTACATTGATAATATTGTATGTTAAAATTTTACTTTAAAATATTTTATCAAACAATGTGGCCGGAACTTCAAAGTGATCAAATATTTACCGTGTAAAAATCACGTTTTGCGGTTTACCGGAAATTTCACAATGTCCCGCTGAAAAATGTACGTACCCGTAGATGAATGAACAAACTATGTTTGTTTAACTACGGAAACAAGCAGGTTTGAGAAGAATAATATTTTTCATAAAATGCGTTAGGCAGTTCTGAAGATAGAGAAGTGGGAGGAAATTAGATCTTTGAAAAGGACATCGGTGGAGGAAAAGATGCTTAAAAAGAAATAAATGTAATAGGAGGAGATTTTTATACAGCAATACTGTCAAGGAGAGGAGATTTTTATTCAGCAGTGGGATAATAATTATAGGAGTATTATCCCACTGCTGAATAAAAATCTCCTCTCCTTGACAGTAACTTAGCAGTGACTGAAATATTTTTGCATACTTCTTTAAAATCCTTAACGAACAATGCAATTTGCATGAATCAATCCAAATGTATGAAATAGGGGAATATGCATGAAAAATATTTATAATATTTACAGTTTACAAAAATATTAGTCTTGCAGTGAAAATAGAATAAAATTTACGCTAAAAATACATGAGATATACTTGTTATTAACAAATATGTCTGTCCCTCTCGCAAAAACGCTGTTTTCTTAGGCAGGTGTATAGGCGTGATGGACTTTGAAGTCAAAGACTATATCGGACTTCTCTTTCTAATTGTAATCTTTCATCGCTGATAAAGAAATAAAAAAAAATCATGATTTCGCAAATAAAAAACGCATGCATATTCCTTATTCTGCCGTTATCAGTGACTGACTGACTGACAAAAAACGCTCCGCTGAAACTACTGGTCATAGAAAGCTGAATTTTGGCATGTAAATTCCTTTAGGAGTGTGGGGTGCACTAAAAGAGGATTTCCCTAAATTCTTACGGGTACGTATACATCGGGAAATGCGCGTAAAAAATCGCGGGCAAAATCTTGTCAGAATATTAAAATTCAATTCTCCTCCCGTAATCTCTCCCATACGTTACTTGATTTTTTTTCTCCTGGCAACATTCAGTAGGCCAAGTTTGTGCCAAACGAAACAAGGCCCCGTTACGAATATTAAATAGCATTGTATCTTACACTTTGTTCTGATTGGTGGATAAATAATTGTGCTACGGTAGCGCAGTTAGTGGGGGGTGTACCCGGGTAGAATTGTTAATGAGCCAGTTGTCATTTTTACCAGACAAGGGCAGGACGTGTGTTTTGGTTTCGTGATTTATGAGGTTTATCTTTTGGTGTCAGTTCGGGTACTATCTTGTTACGTGTTTTTTGAGATATTTCTGGTCTAATTTGAAATTTTTGTTGCCTTTATAATGATTTGGGTGTACTTAGAGTGCTGGGTTTATTTTAGAATTTTCAATAGTTTTCCTAGTGAGAGTATGGCGAAACTTCTGTGCTGCTCGCGCCATTTTCAATAACAAAATAATAATGTAGCCATGGCGTGCCACCACAAACTAGGACTTAGTGGTTGCAGAACATCCGTGCCTGAATTCTATCTCCTGATCTCTAAGCATTATTGGGTCATTCCAAAATACGTTTTGAGTAACTAGCGGAATCGGATGTGTAGCCTTGACGTCAAGAGGCTCGCCTTGTAGGTGTACTTTACAGCTCTGTTCATTTCTTCGAAAAAAACGTACAAGATTAGAGCCACTATAAAGATTAGCATAGCTTCAGTGATTACAAATTTTAAATCATTTATTTTATTGATTTAAACTTTATGCACAATAGTGTTACAATCACGCAAAAACGGCTGAAGGGATTTAGATGAAATTTGGCACATATGTAGGTCACATCCGGAAATAACACATAGGCTACTTTTTATTCCGGTAACATACATGACTTAATGGAGACAGAGGAAGAATTGGAAGTACAAAGTTTCTGCTACCTTAGTACTTCAGATTCAAAAGTACCAGGAGAACAGAAACATGTCGAAATTGTTTACCGGGCTAGAATTGTATTACGAGTGCTAAAAGATTCACAAGTACCAGGAGACAACATGTCAAATTATATTTGGGCAAGCTTTTTTTTATTAGCAGAGCAGAAATTTTTCGAAGTATTTTCGGGACTGGAATTTCGAGCGCTACAGATTCACCTGGAGAGCAGAAACATATCGAGGTATTCCGGGGCCGGAATTACGAGCGCTACAGATTCACAAGTACCAGGAGAGCAGTAACATTTCGGAAGTTTTTTTGGGGCTTGATATGAGCGCTTTAGATTCACAAGTACCAGGAGATCAGAAATATGTCGAAGCAACGCTATACATTCACAAGTACCAGGAGAGCAGAAACATGTCGAGGTATTTCGCCAGAAAATTACGAGCGCTACAGATAGATTAAAATACCAGGAGAGAAATATCTGAAAGTTTTCAAGTTGCTGGTGAGTGGTTAGGATGCAGAAGTACCAAGAGAACATAAACATGTCGAAGTTTATTCCGGGCAGGAGTAATTATGAGCGCTGAAGATTCACAAGAACCAGGAGACCAGAAATATGCCGCCGACGTATTTCCGGGGCTGGAATTGTGAGCGTTTAGGATTCAAAAATACCAGGAAATCAGAAACATGACGAAGAATTTTCGGGGCTCGAATTACCAGCACACCAGAAACATATGGACAAAGTACTTCCGAAGCTATTATTGCAAGCGGTTAGTATTCAAGAGTACTAGGAGAGCAGAAATATATCGAAGTTTTTTCGGGGCTGGAATTGTGAGCCCTAAAAATTCACAAGTACCAGGAGATCAGAAACATGTCAAAGCATTTTCCAGGCTGTAATTGTGATCGCTAAAGTTGTACAAGTACCAGGACATCAGAAACTTATCGACAAAGTACTTCCAAAGCTTTAATTGCAAGCGGTTAGGATTCAAAAGTACCAGGGGACCAGAAACATGTCGAAGTATTCCCGGCACTGGAATTGAGCGGTCATAATTACGAGCGCTACAGATTCGGATAGCAGGAACATGTCCAAGTTCTTTGGGGGTGGAATTATGAGCGCTATTGATTCACAAGTACCAGGAGACCAGGAACAAATTTTTCAGGGCTGGAAATTGAGAACGCTATAGATTTACAAGTACCAAGAGAGCAGAAACATGTCGAGGCATTCCGGGGCCGGAATTACGAGCGCTATAGATTCACAAGTACCAGGAGACCAGAAACATGCCGAAGTTTTTTCAGGGCTGGAAACTTCACAAATATCCGGAGAGCAGAAACATGTCGAGGTATTTTCGGGGCCGGAATTATGAGCGCTAAAGAATCAAAATAACTAAGAGATCAGAAACATGTCATGTTCATGTTTTTTTGGGGCTTTAATTCGACCAAAAACATGTCGTCGTTTTTCCATGCAGGAGTTATGAGTGGCTTGGATCAATAGTCCAGGAGAAAAAACATGTCGAAGTACTTTCGAGGCTGGAAATATGAGCGCTAAAAATTCACAAGTACCAGAAGAGCAGAAACATGTCGAAGTATTTTCGGGGCTGAATTTGTGAGTGCCATAGATTCTCGAGTAAGCCAGGGAACAGAAACATGTCAAAATATTTAGGGTAGGTTTTTTTACTGGAAAGAAGATGGCTTTCATTGCAAGCGATTCAAAAGTACCAGGGGACCAAAAACATGTAGTTTTTTCCGTGCAGGAATTATGAGTGGCATGGATCAATATTACCAGGAGAACAAAAACATGTCGGAGTATTTTCGAGGCTGCAAATATGAGCGCTTAAGATTCACAAGGGTCTACCAGGAGATCACAAACATGTCGAAGTAATTTCGGGGCTGAAATCTTACTTTCAGCGACACCGCAAAGACTCACAATGTCTGGATACCTGAATCATGAAGATGCAATTCCAAGGATGAGACAATGAGGCAAACAGTTGCGCGGCAGTTCTAAAGTCTACGCAGACGAAGTCGCGGGAGGAAGCTAGTATACTAATAAAATACATAATTATTTTATTAGTATGGTGCCCCATTACATTTGAAATTTCTAACGGGGCCTCTGCGAGTTGGTTTCGGCCCCTCGTACGCCTACCAAAGGACCGGGTCTCCAGAGACCCGAGAAAGAACACTACATAATTATTTATATATGCTAAAATAATAAAATAATATGATGTTTTATAGTATTTTTCTGATCATCATTTCAGCCAAAAGTCGACCATTGCTGGATATAGGCCGGCCCTAAGTGTCGTCACATTGACTGGTCCTGTGTCTCGCAGCCAACGGATTTCCGTGGCCTTCACCAGGTCATCAGTCACCATGTGAGAGACCTTCAAACGCTTCCTCTGCCGGTAGATACGGGTCATGTACCGGTTCAGTACTCCAAACATAATAATTCATGTAGGCTTATTTCGAATTCACCTACATCCTATAAATAAATCAGAAGATCTCCATTTCAACTTAAATAAACATTAATTACCTTGAACATCTTAATTATTTATACAAATTCCGTGTTCAAATTACAAAGGGCAACCTTGGGTCCCAAGAGAGCCGTAAGCCATGGGATTATTCCGAGGTTATAGGCAGGGATGGTTCCCTTGCATGCCAATTGGACTGATTACGAGAATTTACCCTTTGGGCTGCTGATTGTGACTCTTAGCCTATGGGAAAAACTTGGTTAAGTAGATAGATGTCTATTAATGGCCTCGGTAATGGGACCACGATTAAATAAATGAGGCTGAGCCAATTTTGTTCTGTGTTCGGACAGCTAAAAATGGCCGCTGTCCCGTCCTGTGGGGTTTGGTGATAACGGCTGGACGCTGGCAACATTATTCTGGGGTCATGTGTGGAAAGTCATTTACCTAGGTACAGTTGTGAAATTAAATTGGTGTGTTTCAGTTTGACGTGCGTAGAAAGGTTCGTAAAAGTTTTTGAAGGCATGATGAACATGTATAAGCAGCATAATCGCTATTATTTTGTGCCATAAAATAAGTTGGAGGAGTTATTTTATAGTGTTTTGATGTTTATCTTTCTAAATTCACCCTGATCATAACTGAAATTGATGAAGGAAAGCATCGTTGGGGAGCGTAGTTAAAAAAACGTAACCATATAAAAAGAAATATTATTTAGAGAGAGATAAAAGAATTGTCTGATACCGTCAACTCGACTGACCACAGATTGTCTGTAGCCGGTACTCTGCTCATATCGTGACGAGTCAAAACTTGTGCCTTCTTGATGGAATAAAAACTTTTTACAAAAAAATACAAACCGACTTCCAAAAAAAGTAAAAAATAGCTTTAATTTCGGAAGTCGGTGTCAAAATACGAAGAAAATAACAAGAACACCGACTTTTTAGTGGCAACCTACACCTAACAACATCACTGCAAAATCGCAGAAAAGCAAAATACGCAATTTCGATTACTTGGATGACATAAAACCATCATCCAAGTAGACGAATTCCAGCTATTTCGATTTAAAATCCAAAGTTCGTATCCGATTTTGATAAAATTTAAATGGGACCATTTGGGAAGTATACCCTTTCCAACAAAAAAAACATTTTTAAAATCGGTTGACAAGCGACGGAGTTATGCCCGAACAAACATAAAAAAAAAATACAAACATCCGAATTGAGAACCTCCTCCTTTTTTGAAGTCGGTTAAAAACCCTTCCTTTTCAAATAAAACAGTTCCAACCTCATAACCCTATGGTTCACTGATGACCTGGTGAAGGTTGCGGGTAGCCGATGGATGCGAGACTGACAGGACCGGTCGTTGTGCCGACAGTTGGGGGAGGTCTATGTCAGACGTCTTTCGGCTGATACATATATATACAGGAAAGCTCGGAGCTTGGAAAGCTCCTAACCCTACTCTGTGGATAGAGCCATACCTGTTCATCTTCCTAACAGCATGTAACGTTACAGACCAGCTTGACGACCTCGCAGTCCCCGTACAGCGCCACCAACAACTGCAAGGAGATCCTCGACAAGAGGCTACAAGTGCGCTGGGAGATACAGGTGACTGTCTTACTTATAAATAAAACTTCTTAGCTTAGGCACAGAGCATAGATCGCTACGTACCGATTTACATGAAAGACACTAAAATTAAAGAAAACAAAAATAAAATCGATAGAAAAAAAATTATAACAAACATACAATATGAACCCTTTTTTTTAGAGATGGGAAATCATCCAATGACTTCCCCCGCTCTGGGCGGAGCGGGAGGGAGTGTCAGACTTCTACTGACTAAAACCCATCCATGTTCCTTCATTGCCCTTTGTGTTCCAGATCCACGTTATCTCTTTCGAATAGTCCCGCGACTCCAATACGATGAACCCTGTTGGAGATCTTTCAAAACAGTACCAGGCAAGCAGCAAGACATGGAATTAGCTATGTCAATGTAAGCCATTACATTGACATAGCTAATTCCATGTCTTACGCACCCACGATACAGGAGAAATTCCTAGTACCCGTTTTATAAAAATAAAAAATAAACTCCTTGAATATCTGCACTACTAAAAACTTTTTTAGAAAAAATATAACCGACTTCCAAACAAATTAAATTTAAAAGGTGTTTATTTTTTGATTCTTTGTTTTTTAACACCGACTTCCAAAATTAAAATTATTTTATACTTAGTACTTGTAGTGTTTTTTTTTTCAGTCAGTTTTTTTTATATGTAAAAAGTTTTTATATTTTTCACTTTATAGTGCAGAAATTTAAATATAAAAATGCTCATAAAATAAAAACTTCTCAGCCAAACTGAATGAAATTTTAACGGGACCAAATAGCAAGTATACCGCTTCCAACTAAAAATAATCACAGAAATCCATCTAGGTAGGTAGGTAGGATCTACCTAGGAGTAATCGATGTACACACATTTAAAAAAATACTTACCGAATTAAGAACCTCCTCCTTTTTGGAAGTCGGCTAAAAACATTCTACACTAACTCGAGTTAACTTCGCCTAAATCTAAACTTTCACACCTGCTATCAATAGTCAATTAGCGGTGCGATAACATCGACTTCGTTCCAAACTAAACCATTGTTTAGTTAATTATAATTACGAGTGAATTGGGCAGCAATTGCTTTAGTTTAGTGTTCAGTTAGTTTTCAGTAAAGTGTTAGTAGGGTCCAATTTTTTTGAAAATAACAAGCAATCTTGAAAATAATAGCTGTCCTTATTTTAAAACAAATAGTTCAGCGGTTACTTAAGATGTCACATAAAATATGCCCCTTGGCTTTTTACTCCGAATCTTATCCGAATGTTTTCTACACTAATATTATAAAGAGGTAACATTTGTTTGTAACTTTGTATGTAGGGGGTAATCTCAGGAACTACTGGTCCGATTTGAAAAATTCTTTTGTATCGAGAAAGGATAAAGGCTACATATCATCACGCTAAGACTAAAAGGAGGCGAGCATTAATGGAAAATGTGACGCAGACGAAGTTGCGTGGGTCAGCTAGTATTATATATATGTAGTAGATAGATAACAGGAGTAGTCTAATGAGTTACAAAAACACAATATTAAATAAAAAAAATTTTTACAAAAAAAATACAACTGACTTCTAAAAAAAAAACACTACAAAGTAAAAAATAACTTTAATTTCGGAAGTCGGTGTTTTTGTTAGTTTCTTCGTATTTTGACACCGACTTCCGGAAGTCGGTTGTATTTTTTTGTAAAAAGTTTTTTATTTTTCACTTTTTAGTGGTGCCCCACACCTAACAACACCACTGCAAAATTGCAGAAAAGCAAAATACGCAATTTCGATTATCAAAGAATCATCTAAATAGTCAAATTCCAGCTATTTCGATTTAAAATCCAAAATTCGTAACCAATTTTGATATGATTTAAATGGGACCAATCTGCAAGTATATCCTTTCAGATAAAACAAAACATTTTCAAATCGGTTCATAATTGTCGGAGTTATGAGGTAACAAACATAAAAAAAAAAACATACAACCGAATTGATAACCTCCTCCTTTTTGGGAAGTCGGTTAAAAAATTTGAACCAAGTACTTTATGTACTTGGATCCAAACGAATTACGGTATAGTTTTAAGGCGGGGTTGCAGTACTTTTTAAGATTTTTGAACGTCTGAAAATCTAATTAATTATGAGTTTGATTGGTTGGCTCGATACTTTTTTTATCAAACATGCCACTAAATTACAATTTTAAACGTGTACTGCTAAGAGATTTCATCACGAATATACATATAAGTTATATCAGTAGATAGAGCTTTTTTATTTTGAAGTAAATGTTGAAACCATATTGTGTAATTTCTTTATCAGTTTTCGCCAAGAAGAAAAAACAATCAAAATTTAGGCATTATTTCGCTTGCCGGACAGTCACTGTTGTTCGTCAAAACACACAGTACTGCAACCTCGCCTTAAGTGTCTCCTGAAAAATTGGCACGTATGGAGTTAGCTGGTTCACCAGCTAAGCTATCGATACATTTTTGTTATGAATGACAAGACATGTTAAGCTACGTGTCTTAACATTTAATTTTTTGTAGACATAGATAGTGGTTGACCACTTTCTCACCTGAAAAAAAAAAAAAATAATGACTTAAGTACGAGTACTAAACGAGGAGCTCGTGGCTAAATAATAACAGCCGCACAGTTCGATCTTTAAGGTTAAGCAACGCTTACCGAGGTTAGTCTGTGGATGGGTGACCATCTCAACATACCGAGTTTCCTCCGTGCCTCGGAAAGCACGTCAAGCTGTTGGTCCCGGCTGTCATTTGGAGATTGGCAGTCGTTTCGGATAGTCAGAAGCCAGAAAATCTGACACCAGTCATGCCAAGGAGTACCGTGTTATCCAGTTAATGGGTTGTGGAGGTCTGGTAGGCAGCCGCTCCACGTAAAATACTGGTATTCAGTTGAATCCGATTTGACTGGAAGCCGACCCAAATATAGTTGGGAAAAGGCTAGGCAGATGATGACTTAAGTACGAGTACATTATTAAGCTTAACGTAACATGTATAAACCCAGTAAGTATTTTAAAATTGTGAATTAAAAATAAAATAAACTAACAATACTTTCTGGAAAGGAACGGACACTACATTCCATCGCCAAGCATAATATTTATTTAATTAAAAATATTATGCTTGGCATCAAAAAAAAATATTTTTGATGACTCTAGGCTACAGAGAATTTTCTAATACAACTAACATTGCCCGAAAACGGAATCAAACTATTTTTGTGTCCACTCTAACGGCATGCAGCTCTACTGAAAACAATCTAGCCTGCAAATACCAGATACCGAAACCACGCTCTCAAAGCCTACAAATCGAAACCGACTTCAAAACGCCATAAACTAGCATTACGGTTACCATGACATGTGTCATGGAAGTCGTTAGCCGGACAAAGGGACGCGCCCGGTGATAAGGGCAGGCCTTGCCACCGCCAGGCCAGCGGCCATTGTTGAATTTATTGCTGGTTTTACGGAGATTCTGCCTATGATTTTTGGAGGGAATCATCGTTGTATAATGTTTTGGTTTTGGAATGGATTTAGGTTATCAATATTTTTATTTGACTCTAGTTTTAGTTAGATATGACAGAGACAAAGTCTGCGATGAGTAATTCATATCTATAATAATATTATCTATACTAATATTATAAAGAGGTAACATTTGTTTGTAAGTTTCTATGTAGGAAGTAATCTCAGGAACTCCTGGTCCGATTTGAAAAATTCTTTCAGTGTTAGATAGCCCATTTATCGAGGAAGGCTATAGGCTACATATCATAACGCTAAGACTAATGGAAAATGTGAAGCAGACAAAGTTGCGTGGGTCAGCTAGTTAGTTATATTTTATGTTAGGTTATAATATAACTGAAACATTATAAATAATGTTTTTTATTCTTATTAATACTAGGAAAATTGGGATGGAGTCAGTGGACATCCCACATACACATACAAAAAGTTTTAGGATTACTTTTGACGAGCACACAGCGAGTAGTAATTTTCCAAATCTAAACTAATATTATAAAGATGAAGAGTTTGTTTGTTTGTTTGGCCTTACCTGCCTGGTTACTGGTGGATTTGAAAAAATATTTCAGTGTAAGATAGCCCATTTATCGAGAAAGGTTATAGGCTATTATATACATCACGCTAAGACAAAAAGGAGCGGAGCAATAATGGAAAATTTGACGCAGACGAAGTTGCGCGGGTCAGCTAGTTTAACATATTTGTTTTCGATAGCGGGTTCTAAGTAAGCCTGTCCACAATATTTTTTTTTTATGCTGTTCTAACTTTTAATAGAGCTTTCCTCTCTTCAAATCAAATCAACTCTGGAAACCAATCAAGTAAGTCTGATCCTGGCCTAAATACTGAATGATCAGAGGGCTATTTCACGTAATTTTATGACGCGCTGATTAAGTTTTAGTGCAGTTGCAGTTAAGTTCAAGTTTGAGTGCTAAACGGTATTCTTGTAATCTTTGAAATGCGCGTAAGCAGCGCGTGAACTGCACGACAGCCGAAATCTAACAAACTTACTTAAGGTGGATAGAAAAATATTACTTACTAAATAATTGAATAGAATCTATTACATTTCAATGAATATGACGTTATTATAATAGGTATTCATTCATTCAGTCATTTTGAGCAGTCAAACAAAAAGTAGAATACCGATCATGTTGCGTTCCGAAGCACGCACCAAAGACGCGCAACAGTAGAATGCCGTTATTGCGCTCGCGTGACGCAAACTTGACGCGAGCGTGTCTGACAGCGGTAGAGAATACGAAAAGCGTTGTTTTGATCGAAACTTAACTTCAACTGCACTGCAGCAGCACTTATTTAGTTAGGTGAAGTAACCTATAGAATGCTATAGAAAAACAAAACAAAAATTAATCATAAAGATTCCCTAGTTAGTTGAGTTTTTCAGATCTAAATGTTCATCAACAAATACATCATCGATCATTAACAATAAAAAAATTACTAACAATAATAAAACGTTTGAATTTTGTCGTTAAAATTTAGCCAACTCAATATTGTTCCTGTTGTTGTTGTTGTGTAATTTTGTAATTTTTTTGGTATGCGTCATGCTTGACCCAAATGAACTCTTTTTCGTTCTAGCTTTCAGCAGAACCTAAAATGAAGGCTGATAAATGTTACTTAGAAAATACAGCTGCTGCTCTGAAATTCTGCGACTTGTCCTCACGAAAGCACTTTCTCCCAGCTAAAACTCTCTAATCAAACCACATGTCGTTCGTTGGCCCCGCCATTTTAAACTTTACTGCCCGAATTAATCATCCCACAAAACTTTCACCAATTGACGGTGAAAAATGAACACACCTTCAAGATAAACTTTATTGGGGTTCCCCTGGGATAACAAAACTTTCCAATTTAATTCTACCTTCATACGAATAAAAATGCAAAAAAAAACTTAGGAAAAAGGGTAGGTAATTGAATGATAGACTGATTGAAGTGAACGATGATGGATCGTTCAATGTGAGTGAACGTCGTGCCGCTGACAGTATGAATGAACGATCGAATGGAAATAGAAGAATGGTTACTTGTTGATCGTGGAATGGAAAAATTGAGAGTACTCGTATTTTTTGCAATTTATTTCTTCATGTTTATTGATTTGTGTGGGTTTGAGCTGATCTATTGTTTGTTTTGTTTGCCTCTTCCTGTTAGCGTACTTAAAATAATAACTTTCTTTATACGTATTCACAACGAGGTTTGAATATTTACTTATTTTCTTTGTGACTATTAATATTTACACGAAATCGTAACGAGAGTCTTTAATGAAATGTAGAAGTAAGTAGTAGACATATAATTAATGAACGTTGAGTTAATTATGATTTGTCAACAGGTCTATTACAGATAGTTTAGTCGGAAGTTTATTGGAATAAAGATCCCTTAAAAGGCACTCGTAATTTTCGAGAGAGATGTTTATGAAAAAGACACTTTTTAACCAACTTCCGAAAAAGGGGGAGGTTCTGAAATCAGTTTGTATTTTTTTATGTACTCCAATCCGATCCGATTTATGTTTTTCTTTTTTTTTTTGGTGCATACTTACCTACCATCCTGATCCCATAAAAAATAATTCAGTTTAACTCAACAGTTTTCATTTTATAAGCAGTTTTGCTTATTTCAATTTCTGCATAGGCATCATCCAAGTTAACCATTTAATAGTGAAAATAAATAAAAAAATGCTTTTTTTTTGCTGCTTCTAGAACACCTGTATACTATCGAAACTCGCGTATTATCATCACAATCCTAGTGTGCACATTACAACTGTCGCTTACAAAATCCACTCCCGAACAAAAACAATGGTCCAAATAAAACACCACTGGCTGGAATCAAAAAGTTCTACATTTGAAACAAGGGCCGAAAGGAATATTAATGAACGCAATTTAAAAAAAAAAACATAATTTTGTTTATACTACGCGTAGTAGAAAGCTTGGCTTGTTATTGACATGTTCTTTTTTGTTATTTTTCGCGTAAAAATATTAGTTACCTATTTTTTTGGTGTTTACTAGTTGAGCTTTAGTTTAATCTAGAAGTAACGGGTGTTACTGATTTTGTTTTCAATTTTGAATATCTAATTTTTATTTTTATGTTCCTCAAAATTTATTAAAGTTTGACGTAAATGCCCTTGTTCAGCAGTGCGATTCAGCATCTTAGCATAATTTTACTGTACCTATCGGGTTTTTTTTATTTATTTACATGAATTTTATGTTTTTGTTCATTTTTATTTTTTAATGTTCTTTTTTCGGTTGTGTTGTGCCTGTGTCGAATAAATATTTTCTATTCTATTCTAAAATTCTAAATCCAAGTTTACTCTCGGTCGATAACGGCAGTTTTAATCATTTTAATAAAACAAAAAAACGGAGCATGTTTACGTAGTAATTTGTTTGTAAACACTCAAAACTACAAATTAATTGGCAAACAGAAAGGCGTCGTGCCAACACGTTTAATAAATGATATTTTGAATTTTATTTCAAATGTTGACTTTATTTCAGAATTAAAAAGCAATTTGTTATTTATAAATTAATCTGGATGTGTTTTTGTTTTTGACTTTGGTAGGTAAACTATATAAAATTTTATAGAATAAATAATTGGAAATATTTTGATGGTTTTATTTGACTGAAAGAAGAAGAAAGCAAGAAAATACGTTTATTTCGCCAGAAATTACGCAAAATCACAAAATAAAATCAAATTACAAACTGAAAATAAAACCTATTCTATTCTATATTCTTATGTGGCAAACAAAATCGATTGACACTATGTCAGTACCAGGCATAGCATCTCTGGTCACACCACAGACTAAACACAGCATTTGTCTATGGCGTGACGTACGGAACTGACAAATTGACAAGTGACAACATAACAAAATAAACATTAAATAATGTGGCTACGAATATATTTAAAAATAAAAATTTGTGCGTCGCATCCGAGCGAGAATCGGTCATTGCTTAGCATATGCCGCGACTCTGGACAGGTCTAAGAATCAACAGCGCTGAGCGCCATAGAATACAAAGGGTTCAAGAACTTGTAACACCCGAAAGTATAAAATGCAGAAGGCACCTACTGCATAGTCTTGTCACTAAAACATAAATAAGAAAAATAATGTAATATCCATTTGAGTAGTTTTAAAATTAATAGTTTCCAGTTTTAGGGAACCCGAACTCAATTCTAATGAAAATTGAACAGCAATAGAGCATTCTAAACTGCGCTAAGCGAAAATAAGGCAAATCAAACATTTTTAAAATCGGCAAAACATTTTCCAAATGAGAAATCATCTAGAATCCCGAGAGTGAAATAAATCAAGAAAAGAAACAGAGAAAAACATCGCCAATCATTTCATCCGTAATAAAAAGCGAAAAAGCTTGAAAAATATAAAGCGCTATTTTCTCAAAAATCCGCACTGAGCGCTCTAGTTATTTTTCAAAATAAACAGAGGGACGAACCGTTAGAATAGCTAAAACGTTTTTAAACGTTCCCAGTTTGCAGACTGTTCTGTATGCATCTGAATAACATTACTGAGCTGATAGTGAGAATCGAAGCTTTAAGGACATTACTGCCATCGTGAAGTTTTTTTTCGAACCTTTTCTGTTTATTTGTTTTTGTGCGCGACGGAATTGCATAATTTAATTCCGCCAAGCCCGTTCCACCATTGGACCACAAGACGTACGGCGATTCGCCACTGGTACATGGCGGACATCCCACCTATACGCACAAAACGTTTTGGGAATACATTCATTGTGCGTACAGCTAAGGAGTGGAATTCCCTGACGGAGTCTGTGTTTCCTGGTAGCTACAACCTGGGAGTCTTTAAGTCGGGAGTGAATAGGTTACTTCTAGGCAAGCGTGCTTCACCTTAGACCGCATCATCGCTTAACATCAGGTGAGATAGGGTCAAACGTGTGCCTATCAATAGTAAAAAAAAATCATTTTTCTGTCAGTTTTAGGGTACTGTTCTGAACTAACGGAACCCTAATACTAAGTCCATCTGTCTGTCAACGGGCTGTATGTACCTAAAACCTGTAATTGGTAGACAGTTGACACATTCACTGAGTGTGTATTTAAAAGAGAGAAAGAAAATTGTTTGTTTGGGATTCGCACAAAACAGGCAAAAGTAAAATACATTAAAACTAACGATATGTACTTAATAATAATTTAATTAACAATAATACCATTAAATTTATCTGTGGCCAAAAAGGTCCCTATTAACACTATTTCAATTGCCACTATAACATACAAGAAAAGTCTTTTTTTTTTAGATTTAAATTACGGCACCCTACGGGACCGTCTCCACGAGCGAGAGAATCGCGGCGAGTTGACGTTTTTTCATTCACCGTATCGCTGCGATAATATCGCCATGTGGCGACACATTCATAGAGTTATGGAAATACGTGGCATGGAAGATAATATCGCCGCGATTCTCTCGCTCGTGGAGATGGCTCTTTTTTACTATTGATAGGCACACGTTTGACCGCTACCTCACCTGATGTTAAGCGATGATGCGGTCTAAAGTGGAGCACGCTTGCCTAGTAGTAACCTATTCACTCTTGACTTAAAGACTCCCAGGTATTATAGTAGCTATCAGGAAACACAGACTCAGGCAGGGAATTCTACTCCTTAGCTGTAGGTACGCACAATGAATGTATTCCCAAAACGTTTTGTGCGTATAGGTCGGATGTCCACCATGTACCAGTGGCGCATCGCCGTACGTCTTGTGGTCCGAAGGTGAAACGGGATTGGCGGAATTAAGTTATGCAATTCCGTCGCACACTCCCCAAAATGTAACCGATAGAAAACCGACCGGCTAGCAATTCGGCGTCGATGCTCAAGACTTTGGAGCTTCGATTCGACGAGCTTATCATTGCCCCATACCCTTAGTGTGAGAGTTCAGTTTATTTTTTTATTTTGGTCGCCAGGAATTTGAAGTATTTGACAGGAGTTTGGCTCAGGAAAATTATAGTTGAATGGTTTTGAGGAATATCTTTCCCCACCAATGAGATAGTATAAAAATCACTGGAAGTACATATCCGACTACGAAAATTCCTTTAACCAGATAAAAACTACATTATCGTTGAGTGCTATGAGGTTTCAAGGAATAAAGCACAGTTCTTGTAAAAACTCTTTTAAAAACCTAGTTATTACAACCACAACTCCCAAACAAAATATCTATCAAAGTATCTCTTTCCATTATAAACTCGCTGAAAATATATCCATCATTTCCTCACCTAAAAACCGCACACCACTTCCCAACCAAAGATCACGTTTCAAATTCACAGGGTTGCCACTTTCTACCTTTACGTAACAAAAGCTCAGCCGACAGTGTTGCCAACACAGCAAATGTATCACAATTTGCCCACAGTGCACTGCAACTGGCGAGGCGGGGACTCAAATTTTGAATTTACAACACAGTGACTGACACCCCTACCTTTGGATTCTCGTATCGAGTAGGCACTTTGCTTTGGAGATATTTTATTGAGAACAATATGCTGCATGAGTGGTTTATAAATATTTGGGTTGCAGTTAAAATGTTTATTACTGAAGTGAGACAGTTATAGGTTGGAATAAATACCGGGTTTGAAAATAAACTGTTTGGATTTTCAATTAAGCTAATACTAATCCGAACACTGAAAACAAAGCTACAAAAACACTACAAAGTATGAAATACCTTAGGTCATCATCTGCCTAGCCTTTTCCTAACTACATTGGGGTCGGCTTCCAGTCAAACCGGATTCAGCTGAATACCAGTATTTTACGTGGAGAGGTTGCCTACCAGACCTCCATAACCCATTGACTGGGTAACACGGTATTTCTTGGCAAGATTGGAGTCAGATTTACTGGCTTCTGACAATCCGTAACAACTGCCAAAGATCTACAAATCACAGCCGGGACCAACGGCTTAACGTGCTTTCCGAGGCACGGAGAAAACTCGATAAGTTAAAATGGTCACCCATCCACAGACCAACCTTGGCAAGCGTTGCTTTACCTTGAAGATCGACCCGTGTGGCTGTTGGTATTTAGCCATGAGCGAAATACCTTAGGTGGTTATTTTTAGTTGGGTCTGCTTTTGATCAGAGTCTAGGTCAGAGGTGTCAAAGAAAGACAAACTACGATGGAGACAGTTTACCCAGAAGTAGCCTGTTCAGTCTAACTTTGAAAAGATTAGGGTTGTAAGTGTTCGAAAACACTCAGGCCGGGAATTCCACTCCTTAGCTGTACGCACAATGAATTTATTCCCAAAACGTCTATAAGTCAAGAGTGAATAGTTTACTTCTAGGCAAGCGTGCTCCATCTTAGACCGCATCATCGCTTAACATCAGGTGAGATAGTGATCAAACGTATGCCTATCAATAGTAAAAAAAAAAAGTATTTTAATACAATTTGAACTGTATTTATACAGGGAAATTGAAAAAATACCCGAAACCTCTTAGGCAGTGAAAGTACACATGATTATAAGCAACTTTTGTTTTGGTAAAACTCCGAAATCTCGAAAAAAATATCAGCTGTTTCATACATTTTCATTGGCTAAATACTGCATTTTGTATGAAACAGCTGATATTTTTTTCGAGATTTCGGAGTTTTACCAAAACAAAAGTTGCTTATAATCATGTGTACTTTCACTGCCTAAGAGGTTTCGGGTATTTTTTCAATTTCCCTGTATATGGCCCGTGCCAAGTTTTCGTGGCTGGTAAATAACGTCACAATGATTTAAAGTTTATTGTTTTCTTAGTTCTAACGTCGTTAGTGTGCTGGTTAATTTAATTTTGTTTTCTTTGGCTCTGCGATGATAATAATATATAGTGTCTGAAGTTATTAGTAGAATTTTAAGATGAAGACTTTTTTTTTATTTTTAGTTGAAAACTTTGAAATAATAGAACAATATTCATTTATTATTTATTTATTTATGTATTTAATCATATTAGATTATTATTATTTAATTATTTATTAATATTGATTGAATTACAACTTCGTCTGACTCACATTTTCATCAATGCTCCGCTCCTATTGGTTAATAACTTTACTCGCAGTGCAAACGACGTTTTAAGTGAATTCTATACAAATATAGTAAAGCTGAAAAGTTTGGTTAAACTCGCTAATCTCGGAAAACTAGGTACGGGTTTGAATTAAAAAAAGATTTTACTGTTCGATAGCCCGTTTATCAAGGAAGGCTATATAGACCACGAAGATTCTACGACCAATAAGAGCGCAGCATTGACGAAAATGTGACTCAGACGAAGTTGCACGGATCAGCTAGTTTCGATAAAAGTTAAATAACCTACTACGTTTTTACTTCAAATGCAACAGGGTAGTCACATTTCTAAGCATGTAGTTTCTCAAACATGCTTAGAAATCTGATTATTATTTAGACAACCTTCTTCATGCGAGCAGCGGCCGGCCGACTAGAAATGTATGGTTTTGCATGTGCCTCGACGTTGCCTCGGCCCACATTTACACGTTCGTCCAACAATAGCTCTTTTGCTGGCCACTGCAGTCATGTACTACTTATATTATACCTACTGTTTCCACCAACCCTAAAGTGAAAAATCGCAGACCAAACTCGAAATGCGCACAACATTTCGAAAGCAAATAGTAGCACTTCTGTCGGTGACACTACCTCTCTAGTCACATTGATTTCTGCGGCCCAGCGTACACATCCGGCCAAATTAACATAATTAATTGTACATGCAAATCTCATACTTATACATACGATCCAAGTGTTATATTCGCATGAATGTTTTCGACAATAAATAACACATAGGTGGGAGTCTGTAATTGTATTAAATGTTTATGTTTTAGGAAGATTTCTGTAAGTTGTTGGGGTTTGTGGGATTTAGAATGAGCAGTTCAGTGGAAAATACATAAGGGTCGGTTTTCGGTAGAGTAGATTTATACCACATATGGAAATTTTCGAGTGACTGTTAAATATTTTATAAGGAAGTACTCTGAACGTGTTTACATCTTATTGATCTATATTTGGTGTTTTGAAAATGTGTTACAGGTTAAAACCGAACCATGACTAGAAAGTTTTTTCTATTTTAAAAGTTACAGGGGGGAGGGACACACGTTTTATCACTTTAGAAGTGTCTCTGGCGCAAACTATTACGTTTATAAAAAAATGATATTAGAAACCTCAATATCATTTTTATCCTTTACCATCCACGACCTCATCCCACCGGCCCCCATCTACCATCGGACATCCAGACGCACTGCAACTTACCATCCCTACCTCGTTGCTATTCCACAATCCGCACAGCAAAGGAGCGGAACTAAGTATAGAGCCCAGTCGATTCTGTATACATGTTGAAGTTAAAGCTTGGGTGAAGTGATCTTGTAGTCACGAGCAGCTTGATTACATGGATTGTCACAAGCCCGCCACACATTCCCAACCACTGCAACTCCTGAAAGCGAGAATCAATAGTGGCGACCACCAGAAAAACGCCGAGCTAATGAAGCCCGACGAGTCCCGGAGAAACGCTTCAACTGTCTTGGATTCCGTATCGGAATTAATCAGAAGAGTGCAGCGGAGGAGTAGGAAAAAATAAATACATGGATTGGCAGCTCACTTCGTGATCACTTCACCCAAGCCTTCACATGTTCACAGAATCATAATGCTGATATTTGCTTGCCAAGGTCCAACCACGTACCACGATTCCCCCGTGCCTAGGAAAGCGTTTATCCCAGTAAACATATTTTGTGGACTTTCTAGTAGCTTTTGTTTACTGTTGATAGGCACGATTGACCACTATCTCACCTGATGGTAAGCGATGATGTGGTCTAAGATAAAGCACGCTTACTATCACGCTTTATAAACTATTCACTGTTGAATTAACTCCCAAGTTGTAGCTATCAGGAAACACTCCGGCAGGGAATTCCACTCTTTAGCTGTAGCCACAATGACTGTATTCCCAAAACGTTTTGTGCGTATAGGCGGGATGTCCACCATGTACCGGTGACGCACCGCCGTACGTCTTGTGGTCCGATAGTGGAACGGGCTTGGCGGAATTAAATTATGCAATTCCGTCGCACACTCCCTAAAATGCAACCGATAGAAAACCGACAGGCCAACAACTCGGGGTCGATGCTCAAGACTTTGGAGCTTCGATTCTACGAGCCTATCATTACCGGTGATCCTCTTAGCATCATTTTATTTTTTTAATTTGAAATTCACTAGGATTTTTCTTTAGAAAAGAAGATTTTTTGTTGGTCTGAGATCATCTGCCTAGCCTTTTCCCAACTATATTGGGGTCGGCTTCCAGTCAAACCGGATTCAGCTGAATACCAGTATTTTACGTGGAGCGGCTGCCTACCAGACCTCCACAACCCATTAACTGGGTAACACGGTAGGTACTCTTTGGCAAGACTGGTGTCAGATTTTCTGGCTTCTGACGTTATCCGTAATGACTGCCAAAAAGCTCCAACAGCTTAACGTGCCTTCCGAGGCACGGAGGAAACTCGGTATGTTAAGATGGTCACCCATCCACAGACGAACATCGGCAAGCGTTGCTTAACCTTGAAAATCGACCCGTGCGGCTGTTGGTATTTAGCCACCAGCTCCACGAGCTCCACGAGGTCTGAGATATTGGATGATACATACTGAAATACTGATTGATTGGCTCTTAGCCGCATTCGATTATTAATTCTACTAAACTAATAGCTGACATACCTGCCTAACGACAAGCAAAATTATCACAACAACTGACACCAGTCATAGAAGACGACTTTAATCCATTACTCGCAGTCGCCTTAAACCTTTACTAGCTCCCAGTTTGATGCGAAACATTTCAAGTTTGATGTCACTTGGCGTTCTGCCCACTACCGTAGTTATAGCAAGCTTGAACGTTATATGAAAGGATACCAGTTTTATGGCAATGTAATTGTGAATCTCTTGTAGATAAACCTTGATTTGAGTTTATTATTTTTGGCCTACTTCTGGGACTATCAAATCATCAGTTTTTACTGCAAAGCAGAATGGATGCAAATATGAATATAGTATCCAATTTAAATAATTATTATGTAAGAAACGAGTTTTAAAGTTTTAATAAAATTTAACGTTACTATACGTCAAAGGGGGCGCCACCTATGCCACGGCTAAGATTAGCTGCGTAAATATAAAGTGTTTAAAAAATAAATAAAGTGTTTTATAATCATTGATCGTTTTCAAATGACTTTAAACTAAGTGCAGAAAAACATATATTGAAGTCAGTTTCACCAAAGTGCTAAAATATCAACTAAAACAAGAAAGAACCTACGGACAAAACTTCGTGTGTGCTTAGTGTTTTCAAGAACCTTTTTGAAGTGAGACAGAAACAAATCAGTGCAGAAATGTGTAATTATTACTCTGATTCATATCATTGCCCATTATAACATACAGAAGTAATTCCAACTCTGAACATAACCTCATAGTAAAAAAAGATTTGCAATAAATTGCATGTTGCATGACACATCGATTTTGAACATCAAGCCGCGCCATCTATAGTGTCACGTACAAACTACGTTGAACTACACCTACAACACAGCCTACACTATATCAGGACCCAGCAAGCTGCCTACGGTACAGTGTAAACAGTACCAGGGGATATTAAGAGAGGGCGCCACTCGCACAAAGTAGCACATACACCAAGTAGTACACGAATCAACCACTAGAGAACTCTAGTAGTACCAAAACAAAACCAATAAATCGATAATCATGGAAGAAATTATGATTGCACTAAGAAACATACAAAAAGAACTAGACGAACAAAAATCTGAGATTCGTAAAAGTGCAGACAAAGTTACAGAACGGGTCACACAGAATATCAACAAAATATTAGATGAAAAAATTTTCAAACTGCAGGATCAACATGATAAACTGAAGGAGAAGGTAGAAAACCAAGAGAAAAGAATAATTTTTTTAGAAAAACAAGCAAGACAACGAAATATAGTATTTTTTGGCATTGAAGAAAATGAATCGTCGTACGATAACCTTCTAAATAAAATCGTGAACTTTATAAAACATCACTTCGGCACTGACATAGAACTCAGAGATATTCAAGAGGCAAGGCGAATTGGGACAAAAGGAGACAGACCTCGTCCAATTATTGTTATCTTTTCAACGCTAAGAATAAAAATAAATATTATGAAGCAAAAGGGGTTATTAAAAGACACACAATATTATGTGAAAGAGGACTACCCGCTACAAGTTTTGAAAAAACGCAGAGAGCTACAAGAACAGGCGAAAATAGAAATAGAAAAAGGCAACAATGTGAAAATAAAATATGATAAACTGATTATATTAAAAACGAATAACAAAAGATCACTCCCAATATCACCAGAGAACACACCAATCGCAGATCCTCAGTCAAAAAACCATACCAACACACAACTCCAAAAAAAGAACCGAACGCAGCATTCTAAACCACAAAGGTCAAACAGCTTATCTGACGGAGTCATAAAGCCGAGCATGCTTAACTTTTTGGTAAACAAAAGTAACAATACAACAACCGAGCAGAAAAACGATGCCAAGACAAGCAACGTATAGCAATTAAACCCCTCCTCCTACTCCTACAAGAACACGTTGACCTTAAACAAACAACAGAAAATAAACAACACAAAACATCTTCCAACCCGGCTGGTCACCGTGGAAGATTACGACCAAAACCCTCCAAAAAAAGCCACACAGATGGCGAACACACAAAACAAAAACACAACCCAATTAAAAATCGCAGCTTACAACGTCAGGACCCTATCTTCACATGAACGCTGGCTGGAGCTAAATGAAGCAACAAAGAAAATAAATTATGACGTAATCGGTATCTCAGAGATCAGACGACTTGGTAATAAAATAGAGGAATATGATAACTTAATATTCTGCTACATTGGAACTACACCAGGTAAATTTGGAGTGGGCTTCATTATTAAGAAGTCTCTTAAAAACAACATTGAAAGCTTCATCGGCCTAACAGAACGAGTGGCAATGCTAAATTTAAAACTTCATGAATTTAAGCTATCCATTATACAGGTATACGCACCCACCGAATCCGCAAAAGAAGAAGAAATAGAGGAATTTTATAAAACTATCGACAAAGCTATGGAAATAACACATAAGAATATTATACTAATGGGCGACTTTAATGCGAAGGTAGGTGCTCCTAAAGAAGGTGAATACTTAACAGTGCATCAACATGGGGACGGTGAAAGAAACGATAGAGGACAGAGACTTGTGGACTACGCACTTGAACACAATCTAACTATCATCAATACATGCTTCAAGAAAAACCGTAGCCGGAGATGGACGTGGCTATCCCCAAATGGACAACACAAAAATGAGATCGACTATATACTATCCAACCAACCAAAACTATTCAATAACTTTGAAGTCCTGAATCTAAACTATCCGTCAGACCACCGATTAATAAGATCGTCATTACAAATAGCCAAACAAAAACAAAGTAGAGTAAAATTTACAAACAAAAACAACTTTCAATTAAAGACCAAAGACGAAGTAGTAAGATATAACAAAAACTTAACTTCAATGCTACCCTACCCTTCTTACAACTTGGAACATACATCAATACAAACTTATCACGACAAAATAGTAAATGCTATTAGCCAAAGCTTGCAAAAAGCTCGAGAAAAGGGAAGAGAGCCACATAGACACCACAAAATACTATCAGATCGCACCGCTCTATTACTGAAAAGAAGAAAAGAACTACAAGAAAGAATAAATAAATCGAGATCAATGAGAAATGAGCTTTCCGCCCTCTACAAAGTAACAAATAAATACATAAAAAGAGATTACGCTAAATACAGAGAAGATACTATAGAAAGACATCTACAACACACAGGAAGCACAAAGAAGGCCTTTAAGGAACTTAGAACGAACAAGATCTGGATAGAAGGATTAAGTAAAGACAACAGAACTTTGTGCAAGCGCACTGCCATTATCAATGCGGCGACAGACTTCTATAGAAAGTTATACAGTGATAACATCCAAAATAATAACATCTCAAACACCAACGAAATTAACGACGAAATCAGTATAAAACCAGTGGACGAAACGGAAGTCCAAGAAGCAATAAATAGCTTAAAACTGGGAAAAAGCCCTGGATCGGACAACATAACAAATGAAGTTTTAAGACTAGCATACAAAACATTAGCCGGACCACTAGCGGAACTATTTAACTTAATACTGCAAAAGGCTGAAACGCCCATACAATGGTCTGAATCGGACATCATACTCATCTATAAAAAGGGTGATCCGAAAGATATTGGCAACTACAGACCAATAAGCTTACTCCCGAGCCTCTACAAACTCTTCTCAGCCATTATAAATAAAAGAATCAGTAGCACATTGGAATTAAAACAACCAATAGAGCAAGCAGGCTTTAGGAAAGGTTTCTCAACAGTGGACCATATCCACACACTTGAACAAGTCATTGAAAAGTACCAAGAACAACAAAGACCGCTATACATAGCGTTTATTGACTATCAAAAAGCATTCGATACAGTAACACATGTAAGTATATGGGAAAGCCTAAAGCAGCAGGGAGTTGAAGACGTATATATACAAGTCATAAAGAGCGTATATAAAAACAACATGGGCAAAATTAAGCTAGAAACTCTAGGACCAAGTTTCGCTATAGAAAGAGGCGTACGGCAAGGCGACCCCTTATCTCCAATAATATTCATAGCCATTCTGGAGGCTATCTTCAGGAAGATAGATTGGAGTAAGTCAGGCCTACGTATAAAGGACTAATACATAAGTCACTTAAGATTCGCAGATGACCTAGTGCTGTTATCAGAATCCAGCACCCAGTTACAACAAATGATGGAAACTTTACATTCGGCTAGTATCAAGGTGGGTCTGAAAATGAATCTCTCTAAGACTATGGCAATGACAAATTGGCGGAGAAGAATATTAACAATAGATAAAGTGCCACTCGAATATACAGATTCATACATCTATCTAGGTAAGCAAATTAGTTTTGATCCGAAAAATAACGAACTAGAAGTGAAAAGAAGAATACAACAAACGTGGAATAAATATTGGAGTTTAAAGGAAATCTTTAAAAGTGGCCTGCCTATTACCATAAAAACAAAAATTATGAATTCCAGCCTTCTTCCAAGTCTGACTTATGGCTGCCAGACCTGGAAATTCACTTCAAAAGTAACACATCTAATCACCACCTGTCAAAGAGGACTGGAGCGCAGCATGCTTAAACTAAAGAAATCAGACAAAATACGACACACAATAATAAGATCAAAAACCAAAGCAACAAATGCATTGAAATACGCACAAAAACTTAAATGGAGATGGGCTGGCCATGTCGCGAGGCTTAAAGACCGAAGATGGACCATAAAAGTGACTTTTTGGAATGGACCTCCAGGTAAAAGAAAGCGAGGAAGACCACATACTCGCTGGGACGACGAGATCAAAAAAGTAGCCAGCCCAAACTGGAAACAGACTGCACAGGACAGAGACAAATGGGCATCTTTGGAGGAGGCCTTCACCCAATGATGGGGTTCCTACAAATTATATTATTTAGGTATCTAAAATCAAACCAAGCTAGCTATTAACAATAATAAATATTATCTAGTAGTAAATATTATATAGTATATTAATAACAGTAAATAAAATAGTTATAGGTAAATAATATAGAAAATAAATAAGAATAAGTAGGTATTAAGATCAATTAGTTAAGCGTTTATATAGTATATAGTGTAGTTAAACAAGTATAATAATACTAGTAAATAAAATTAGTAAATAGCTACATAATATAGGACATAAACAAAATAAGTAGGTATTAATTTTAATTAGTTAAGGCGTTTAAAGATAATTAATGTAAAAATTATATGTAAAATTAATTTGTAGGAAATAAAAGGCTTTTTTATTTTTATTTTATTTTATTTTTATTTTTATTTTATTTTATTTATACGTCAAAAACGTTCGTGCAAAGTCCCGTTTGGCGTAACCGCACGGCACACTCAATTTAAAAAGTTTCAAAAATGGAATGGTTTATTATTAGGGTTCCCAACACCCGTACAAACGGAGCTCTTAGGCTTACTTGCACAAACTTGAGTTACCTATTATCATCCCGAGCTAGTTCAAATTTCATAACTATTTGTATTAAACAAATAAGCCGGAAGAGTAACGAAAGTAAATAAATTTTTCGTGATCGAATCAGAAATGAAGATATCTCCGGAAAATTGCAAACGTCCGTTATATTGTAAAAATATTTACAAAATTGTAAGCACATTTTTCTCAATAAAGCACGTGTAAATTGGAAACTATTGAATTTGGATGGGATTTATTGTATCTATTCAAAATGGTTTGATCACAATTTATCGAGAAATAATAATCTCTAAAAGATTTATTACAATTTTACGACGTTTGCAATTACCCGGTGACAAAGATATCAGTCTGAAGAGACACACTTGTACTGACTTAGTTTAGCAGTGAACATCTTGCTGCAATTACAAATAATGACCAATGACCAAATCGGGAGAAGGCATTTTTTTAATGATAGAATTTTTAAAGATATCATCAAATGACTCCTCCCGCTCTGGGAGGAGCATAAGGGAGTGTTAAACTCTTACTGAATAAAACCCATCTATGTTCCACATAGTGCTCTTTGCGTTCCAGGGCCGCGGTGACTGTTTCGAACAAATCGGGAGAAGCCTCATCATGAATAGCAGTGGACCACCATAGCCTGAGATCTTTGAACGCCAAGATTTGGTGGTTATCGTCCACCAATATCACGTTATGGTCATCTATAAGTATGTCACCGGAAAATGGCAGACTCCGTAAGATTATAATAAATCTTGATTAGATTATAATTTCTCGACATATTATGAAAAAATCGTTTTGTATGTAATATATCTCATCCAAATTCAATAGTTTCCAATACATCCGTATCTTATTTAGAAAAAATTGTTTACAATTCGGCGCGACAGTTTACAATCTTACGGCGTTTGCCATTTTCCGGTGACATATTATAATACCTATTTTGCTTGGCCATCGCATCACGCATTTTCTCTAGGCCGATTTCTCTAATTCTTTTGTAACCAACTTCTCAAATCCGTTGTATTTTTTTTTTATTTTTGTTATCTCATAACTCCGACAATTATGAACCGATTTGAATTAGAATTTGGAAAATTCTTATTTTATCTGAAAAGATATACTTGCAGATTGGTCTCATTTAAATTTTATCAAAATCGATTATGAACTTTGGATTTTAAATCGAAATAGCTGGAAGTCGTCTACGTGGATGATGGTTTTATGTCATCCAAGTAATCGAAATTGCGTATTTTGCTTTTCTGCGATTTTGCAGTGGTGTTGTTAGGTGTGGGGTACCACTAAAAGTGAAAAATAAAAACTTTTTACAAAAAAATACACCCGACTTCCAAAAAAAAAAACACTAGAACGTAAAAAATAAAGTCAGTTGTATTTTTTTTTTTGTAAAAAGTTTTTTTGTTATGTTTTTGCTGACAAGAAAAAGAGAGAAAGTTGCAGTTGACGCGAGCGAAGCCGCAGGGATAGCTAGTTCGAAATATAATATACCAGCTATAAAATTAGAATTCTCTTTAATAAGGCACCAAGTCCCAATATTAAAATTACAATATAAAAACACAAATAATACAATTACAACTTATAACTAACAATTACAAGCGCTATGTACAAGCGTTTTGACCGTCAAATAAATTGTTTGAAACTAAACATTTTTCACAATTCAAATACCAATACCAGTACTCGTAACTACACGCATGACCAGATTACACACCATACGACCAAAAAAACGTATAAAGCACCAGTTTAATAGGCCCCGGGCCATAAATTCCGTTTGACATGTAGTCCATTGCACTTGCGATACAAATCACTGCATTTAATTTCGTACTTTACGATGCTTTCCAGCCGAACCAATCGCAGTGTACAGGCGGATGTGTGTCGGGACAGAATTATTGACCCAACGTGCACCGCTCTAAATAATATAATTATTTTGTTTAAAGTGCTAAAATAAAATGATGAATTTCTGTGTATGATCAAATAAGATTAACAATCATTTATTTTTTCATAATCGTAAATATATGTCTAGCAAGGGTTTTAAATGTTATTGAAATCCCAACTAATATAACAAACACTTTCATAGAGTTTGTTTGTTACGCGAACTGATATTTTATCATATTGGAGACGGTTAAAAATTATACTTGCGAATGAAGTATCAAGCGAAAGCTGTTAACTTATACGGGGAAATGGGACTAGCGAAAAAATACTAAATTTCTGCATACAATAAATTCCTTGGACCAAAATATAAAAATCGGATTATTGGTCAATTTAAAGATGAAAAGCGAAAATATTTTCCATTTTCTTATATAGTGAACAGACTGTAGCTCCGCTAAAAACTTAATGTGCTAAAACTTAATGGAGTATTAATTTTAATATTTCTCACTTTAAAAGCTAATTTCGTACAATTGTTGCTTATAAAAGCTAAGTAAAACTGAAGTGATCAGTTAAATAGTAGAAATTTAATAACGATCATTTTAGTATCATAATAAATTATATCGTTTTTATTAAACTTTGATAATATAATCAAGAGTTAGCTTTTATGTTTAAATTTAATATTTATTTAATTTGTGTAACAGATTTTAGGAGTTTTAAGTTTTTGAATATGTATGATTAAATTTTTGAGAGCAATCTTGACTAAGCCCTGGTTTCTGAAAAGATATAAAGATATTTATCGATGCGTCATAAATCAAACGCAAGTCAATTGATGTGATTGGCTGCAGAATAGTCACTCGAACAATGAGAGCCTCTTAGCTAACGTTTGATACATTCATTTAGAGAAAGTTTTCTTCCAAGACTTGTATAATAATAACTGTAGAATAATAAATAACTATATAAAAAATTGGGTGAATAATTGTAGGCGTGAAAAAATCCACTGAAAGAATAAAAAAATATATATACAACACTTATTAACTCGTTTAAAACTATTTCTAAGATATAGAAAAGAATATCTTTACTCAAATAAGTAGATACTCAAAATTTAATCGTCGTCAGTCCACATTATAGTATAAGTCTCAAGTTCTACAATATTAGCTAGAAGTACAATTATAAAAGCATTTTTAGCATCTAAGAAAATTTTCTCATTTAAGAAATAATTTTCAAAATTAAATGAAGCACCTTTCGTGATAGAACGAACGTTCCAAAATTTTTGTTATAATGAATTCATTCATTTTACTTGTAATTTCATATTCTGGAATCCTGTCATTTTTAAAACGGTAAAATGAGAAGATTTTGTTTATTTACATTCTTATTTCTATGGTAATCTCTCAGTGGATATGAAAATATTCTTAATCGCAAGGTATACGCTTTTCAGAATACGGTATTTTCCAAATTTGGCCCCTTGTAAATCTCTTTGTCTGATGACATAATTATGTAGGTACGTACCAAGCTCAGACTTGTGGAATATAATTATGTATTATGTATTCGAAAGAGTCATCGTGGCCTTGGAACGCAAAGGGCATAAAAACGAAAACGGATGAGTTTTAGTCAGTGAGTCTGACATTCTCTTCTGCTTCGCCCAGAGCGGGAGAAGACATTGATGATTTCACATCCTTAAAAAAAACAAAGTTACATATCAAGCAAACTTTTTCAATCCAACACTTGGAATATAAAATAAAAATGCACGATAAAAACATTTGCATAACAAAACAATACAATTGAAACCACTTTTCACGTCCAAAATTCAAAAGCTAGCCAAATATTCTGTCCACCAGTGCACACCAGATGTTCTGACGTCAATAAATAACCGAACACGAGTGGCCGCCAGTGTATCGTAGCTGAATTCTTTATGATACACCTTTCGACAGCAGTAGTCACTCTTGGGGAATCAGATTTTTTTGTTCTCGCTTTTTATTAAATGAGTTCTACGAGACAGGGTGATTTGTTTGTTTAAATTTTTAGTAGATGCATTTGGCTGACGAATTTTGGGGATAGAGAATGGATCTTATAGACAAACTAGTATAGTTGACAGTAGTCTCATCTAGACATATTTATATAATAGGTGAACAGCTGCTTTTGGTGTACATGTGTGTTGGCAAATCCACAATGACGAAGAAAACTTGGGGTAAGGTTTTTCCAAAGAATGAGCATGTGCAGGCTGAATGCAAGAAAACACCACAATCTATGTAATAAACTATCTGTCCCGACAGATAGCGATAACTGACAAAACGTCTTTATTTATGCAAAAATGTAACAAATAACTCTTTTAGACGTCATTAATTTGTCTTAGATTAATAGTTCAAAAATCCGTGTGGAGTGAGTGGAATTCCCTGCCTCTGTGTTTCCTGATAGCTACAACTTGGGAGTCTTTAAGTCAAGAGTGAATAGGTTACTTCTAGGCAAGTGTGCTCCACCTTAGACCGCATCATCGCTTAACATCAGGTGAGATAGCGGTCAAACGTATGCCTAAAAATAGGTATTAAAAAAAACAAATACGCTTTCAAATTTTCACAACTATACATAACGATTGCCCTTGAAAGGCCATCATTCTGCAAAGTCAAGGTCAAAACATAGATTATTTTCTGTTTGTGTCTCCGAAAGGCATTGCACCTGATTCTGAATAACAATAATATTAAGATTAATGCGTCTTTCTCCAAGAATCGTTTGTTTAGGTGAATTAATACATTATTTTTCTTTTTAATTGAGTTCTACAGCTTTTTATTGGTTTATGGAAATTTCAAACTGAGGTTTTCTGTTAAAGCAAAGAAAAATAATGTTTAAGTTAACGCATTTACGTTTACCTATGCATCTAGAAAAACACAGTCTTGCGATTTCATTTTATTTTTAATAGTGATTTATTACAACTTATTTTGGACTAACTGTACTAAATTAATAATAATAATAATAATAATATCCTTGGACATTTCACACAACGCCATATAGTCCCAAGCTAAGCAACTTAATGCTTGTGTTATGGTAACGAGATGGCTGATAAACTACTTATATACATTTTTTTTTTGTAAATACATACTTATTATAGATAGAAAACACCCAGACTCGGAACAAATACATGTAGGCCGTACAAATATTTGTTGCGTGCGGGAATCGAACCCGCGACATGCTGCGCAGCAGTCAATCGCTCAACCACTGCGCCAACCGTGTCGTCTATTAATTAATTCTATTCAGTTAGTACTATAATGAAGGATGATTATTTGCATGACGAGTGAATTCACGTAGTAAAGCATTGGTTAAAATATATATTTAATATAAATATATATATATATATATAGACAATATAAATATATATATTTATTTTCTTACCACAATTACAGGAAAAGTTAATAAAAAGTCTACTGATTTTCGATCAGGTCGTGTCTTGACGCGAGTTTAACATTTAAACCCATCCCAAAAAAAGTCCTCAACGCCGCTAAAAAAGTTTTCACTTCAAAAATACCGATCACAACAACTCAATCAATCATTGCATATTCGATTCATTTAACAAATCTACAAAAACAAATTCGTTTCAAGTACAAAACAACAAAAAACCTACATAAGGCTATGCATACACCGCGTTGTATTTCCAAGCACGTATTCTAACGGATGGGGTACACCAGACAGCCGCACACAAATCTTACTCCACACTGTTAAACATGTGAATATCAGTCTGTCTCTGGTAAATATATTTTCTCAACTTCTGAAAACATTTTCATTAAATATTAAGATGAAGAAAGATAAAATCTTGGACTGTTAATTAAATCTTCCATATTATTATAAAATTAATATAAGATTCAAATTTCGTGTACTTTTTGAAAAATAGAATATGTGGTTCTTACATAAGCAAGAACGTGTTCGAACTAAGAGCATGTATTCCGTCCACTGGCGCCGCCAATCGTTTTTTATTATTTGTGGTAAATTTAAGACACGTAGATAAAAAACCGCTCTGTAGTGCACTGAAGAAATGTATTTATTATGTTTTGATAGTTATGTTTTGTACTTTAGAACATAAATAGTTGCCAAAGTCGATATTTTTGCTAAAAGTGGCCACTTTTAGCAATAATTGCCGTTTTGGCTATTTAGCCATGAGTTATGTATTAAAAATAGCTGGCTAATTCACGTAATTTTATGACGCGCCGATTAAGTTTTGGTGCAGTTGCAGTTAAGTTTAAGTTTGAGTGATAAACGGTATTCTTGTAATCTTTGAACTTCGCGTAAGCTGCGCGTGAACTGCACGACAACCAAACTTATTTATGATGAGAGAAAAATTATTACTCACTAAATAATCGAATAGAATCGGTTAAATTTCAATGAATGTGACGTTATAATAATATTAAAACTTAAACTTATAAGCTGTCATTTTAGGACGTCAAACAAATTGTAGAATACCGATCATGTTGCGTTCCGAAACACGCACCAAAGACACGCAACAGTAGAATGCCGTTATTGCGCTCGCGTGACGCAAACTTGACGCGAGCGTGTCTGACAGCGGTAGAGAATACGAAAAGCGTTGTTTTAATCGAAATTTAACTTCAACTGCACTACAACAGCACTTATTTAGTTACGTGAATTAGCCTACTAGTCTTGACGTCACAAGTCTCCATTCTTGAACTTTGAGGCATGTTCCAACATATAATTTAACACAGCCCAACTACCTTAATTTAATTTCCGTCAAATAATTCAGAAACCTTCTCCATACCACTGCACAGTGTCCAACATTGCAAAACAACATGGACAAAGAAATACCGCAACGTGCCAACCAGACGAGGGTATTTGTTCCCAAGTTTAGGAATCACAATAATGTTAAGTGAATTAATTGGGGAGCTAAATGGGTACACTTGGAACCTCGCTATTTGTCATAATTTAGTGTGAAAGACAGGAATAGCCGTAGTTTGTGAGACTTTTGTTGAGCGAAATAGCTGGTTGAAGAGAATTGTTAACAAATTTGGATTTTAGATTTCATCTGTATAGCTGTAGTCACTTTGTGGAAATTATTGTGGTTCACTGAAAGATAAGCAATATTCATTATTTTTATTAATAATGTCGTAACAGTTTTAGAAATGATCATTGGCCTACTTATTTAGTTTATCCTGTTGGTAAGATCCAGTGACAATTTGCATTGTGCCGAAATAAAGCCTCAGAAACTCAAAAACAGCATAGTGATCTACCCAGAAAATAAATATTTTGTCATAGTCGGATTAATACTTCCAGACTTTACCTTTTACAAATACGCCAATAACTCTAGCACTAAATGATATTTATTTTAATAAAAATAGGTAATGAGTTACTCGTTTACACGTCAACTAACCCACTGCACGATAGCACGGCACGACTATCAAGCTAAAATGAAAACAAATTGCAAATGTCACTTTAAAAGTGACAAATTGTTATTGAAAATCATCATACTCTCATCTTAAACATTTATTACCAACTTCGATTCTCAATTTCACCAACCAGTTTCTCGATTACTGCACCTAACACCGATCGAACGATCTATCTTAATGTTCAACAATTCCTTTGGAAAATAATCGTCATATTGGACAAATATCTCTTAAACGAATTTTGGCTACAATTCAGAAAATTTGAACCACTGTGCGCGAGTTTTATAAATGTTTCATGAGATTGGAATATTATTGTTGATTTATTCTTTTTATAAAAATGGCTGTGCATTTTTAGTGCATAGCGGGGTTTTTTTTTCGAGGGATTTTTTATTTTATTGTTACTGCATACTGGTGAATGGTTAATCGTTGTTACGACCTTACATTAATATCTACAAAAAATAGCCGCTAAATGTTAAATTCGTTTGCCGTAGACTAACTAAAAAAATAAAATAATTATGTTAATAAATAGTAGGTACATTGTTATCCAGGGGTGAAAGTAACTGATTTAGTCCCAAGACTAAATGTATTATTATAGTAACAAATCCTTCTAATATTATAAATGCGAAAGTTTGTGAGTATGTATGGATGTTTGTTACTCTTTCACGCAAATACTACTGAACCGATTACGATGAAACTGAAAGATGAAACACATAGGCTACTTTTTATTCCGGAGTTCCCGAGGGATCGGGATTTACACGGGAATAACGAGAATTTAGACGCGGACGAAGTCGCGGGCGGCCTCTAGTAATTAATAAAAGATATAACAACATAAGACCCGTGAAGTCAAGAGGACAAAAACACACTCAATCGTATATTCGGACAATGTTATTAAACTAGCATGTTTGCATATACATAAAACAAATACACACAGCCGAACATTGTTTACCTAATCCCTTATTCTTAAAAGATCGTAAGGTTGCCTCTCCATTTGCGGGACTATTCGAAAGAGATACCGCGGCTCCGGAACACAAAGGGCAATGAAGGAACATGGATGGGTTTTAGTCAGTAAAAGTCTGACATTCCCTCCCGCTCCGCCCAGAGCGGGAGAAGTCATTGGATGATTTCCCATCCCTAAAAAAAAAGCGTGCCTCTTCATTTCAACGGAGCGAGGCAGCGGAGCGGAGAAACGGAGAATTTCAAAAATATCCGAGTCACTGAGATTTTATACAATTTCATTGGTAAAAAATTATCTGTTTCTCCGCTAAGTTGCCTTGCTCCGCGACTATGGACAGGCAGCCTACACTACCACTAGATAATGCATAGCCCTATCTATCACACCAATACTAAACTAAGCTAACATTGCTACCAACCTAATAAACAATAACTTATCGTTACCAACACTCCCCAAATTTTAATGCAATGTCAACTAAACCAAAAAGACTGATTTATCACCCCAATAAAACAAAATACTAACACGGCCGTATGACACGTTTAAAAAAAGAAAAAAAATCTAGATTGTTAAAATTGCCTATTCCATATTCATGTTTATGTTCAAAACAAAAATACTAAATGTAAAACTATTCGGGATTCAACTCACGCAAAATTATGAGTGAAAAAGTTATGAAAGCCGGTCAGGAGCGAGTCGTGACGTGCTTTGGGTTCTGTAGCTTTTTGACAGTCTGGGTTGAACTTTCACTCGGTGCTTTTGGTGTGGAATTGGAGGCCAAGTGGTTTTGGTTAAAAATTTCTTACAGTTTTCAACGAAGTTGACCGGAATAATTTTGGAGGTGAAATTCTTGAAAATTGTTTGAAATGGTTCTATCAACCGCTAGTGGCAGTGTACGCTGTGCTTATTGCATAATTTTTTGTTATATTAATTTATCTAGCCGACTATATTCTAACAATAAAAAATAAATCCTTTTTGTATGTACTGTGTATGTGTATTGGGGCCGAGTCACCCGCGTCCGTAGGAGAATACCCTTCAGCGACTCCCTACACGTGGTCCCGGGTGGTGCTAAACAGGTGACACTAACCGCCTCCGTGGTCTAGTGGTTATACCACCTGATTCAGACCCAGAGGTCTCGGGTTCGATTCCCAGCGGAGGCGATTTTTTTGCTCGGTTTGGTTGGTGGTAGGACTTGTTCTAAGTCCGCCTGGCAAGCTACCACCATCATGTCTAAGTCTGTCGCCATAACAACAATGTTAACAGCATTGTTGTGTTCCGGCAGTTAGAGGTATGATAGCCAGTTCCTCTGTTTAAGAGGATTCCGGGTGAAACTCGCTTCCATCTTCGGCCTAATAATCACTTTCCATCAGGTGAGATTTGGGCCAAGAGTTTTCCCGTTTTGAATTAAAAAAAAAAATTCAAAATATTTATTAAGTTTTTTGGTCATATTAACAAGTTATGGGCATTCAACGCGTGAATATAAACGATGTTTTGCAGTTAACTCTCCAATACCCTCTGAAGCTATCCAACGCTAACAGATTTAGCCAACACAAACGTCTCACCACCACAAACATTTGTCCAGATTCCATCAATGCCATTTAATAAAGGAACCCTAAAACTGTAGCAGCGCAAAGTTTTTAACTGTGTTTCTGAATTTTTCAATTGCATCCTTAGAGAGAAGCTAGGAAACCTTTGAAATGCAATGGAAGTTCGAAGCAAAAAAATATTTTGGTCTGTAAAATGTAATGGTTTTTCTAAAATCAGAAACCTTTATTTTCTTACTAGCTGACCCGTGCAACGTCGTTTGCGTAACATTTTTCATTACTGCTCCGCTCCTATTGGTCTTAACGTGATGATATATTAGATCTTATAGCCTTCCTCAATAAATGGGCTATCTAACACTGAAAGAATTTTTCAAATCGGACCAGTAATTCCTGAGATTAGCGCGTTGAACCAAACAAACTCGTCTGCTTTATAATATTAGTATAGATTTACTTTATCTGAGAAGGCAAGGTTATTTTTAATACCTACATGAAACATGCTTATGGCTAAAACCTGCACTTGTGTCACCGCCGGCGAGGAAGCGATTAGCTTTCGACTATGTGCTCGCTGAGGAAGGGGACAAAAGATATAAACCTCGTGTGAATAAAAGAGACACATACATTCATAGTCGATTGCTGGCTGTTCACAGTGCCGGCGAGCGGCTCTTACTGTAGTTGATCGCAGTGACAAGCGTCGCAAATGTATTTTGCTTCTAAAATCCCGGATTTCGATGCTTGGTATCCATCAAGGGTTTTCTTCTACAATGACAATCGTTAGCTTCAGGCCAAGTGCCAGTCTCTCCACCGCCAGCGAGGAAGCGATTAGCTTTCGACTATGTGCTCGCTGAGGAAGGGGACAAAAGATATAAACCTCGTGTGAATAAAAGAGACACATACATTCATAGTCGATTGCTGGCTGTTCACAGTGCCGGCGAGCGGCTCTTACTGTAGTTGATCGCAGTGACAAGCGTCGCAAATGTATTTTGCTTCTAAAATCCCGGATTTCGATGCTTGGTATCCATCAAGGGTTTTCTTCTACAATGACAATCGTTAGCTTCAGGCCAAGTGCCAGTCTCTCCACCGCCAGCGAGGAAGCGATTAAATTTCGACTATTTGCTCGCTGAGAAAGGGACAAAAGATATAGATCTCGTGTTAGTAAAAGAGACACATACATTCATAGTTTTTTGACGACACGGTTGGCGCAGTGGTTGAGCGATTGACTGCTGCGCAGCATGTCGCGGGTTCGATTCCCGCACGGAACAAATATTTGTACGGCCTACATGTATTTGTTCCGAGTCTGGGTGTTTTCTATCTATAATATGTATGTATTTACAAAAAAAAAAATGTATATAAGTAGTTTATCAGCCATCTCGTTACCATAACACAAGCATTAAGTTGCTTAGCTTGGGACTATACGGCGTTGTGTGAAATGTCCAAGGATATTATTAATGTCCAAGGATATTATAGTCGATAGCTGGCTGGTCATACCTCAAGTTGATCGCAGCGACAAAGCTACCAAAGATTGTACTCGCTCAGCGACACTCGCTCGACGATGCTCGCTGGGAGGTCAGAACTCACCAACCAGCGGTAATTTCTACCTATACCCGCCCTAGCGAGTATTACGAGTAAAAGCATGTCGCACAAAAGCACTCGCTTAAAGCTGTACCCTGACCAAATAACCTTGAGCATTATTCCCCTCAATAACAGCGGAAGAGATACAATAACGAATACGCTCAGAATGTCAAATAAAATCGTTATAAAATATAATTTTGGTCGTTTGAAAAAAATATTTCCACCAAAATGTTCATAATTAAATTGCCTATCCATCAGTGTAAGAAAAAAAAAAACAAAATAACCGTTAGTTTTCGAGAAGATGCATGTTTTCAATAATTGTTTCTCATTTCTGTTGTTTCGTTGTGAGGAGATTAATTAAACATTATACTTAAAAATAAAAATCTACCATTTTGAAGTCAAGATTTTATTTCTTCAAGCGCTGCGTTTTGCACGAGGACGCGCCTTAAAGTCAAGCGTCAAATCTATCGAAACTTTTCACGCTACTCACTGCTCGTCAACGCGTTTCGAGTTTGAAGCTTTAGTCGCTAATCGCTGATCTCCGGTGGTGAGACAAGTGTTTATAGCTCATTCTCTCGGCCTAGCTTTTTCCCAACTACATTGGGGTTGGCTTGCTGTCAAACTGGATTCAACTGAATAACAGTATTTTACGTGGAGCGGCTGCCTACCAGACCTCCACAAACCATTAACTGAGTAACACAGTACTTTTTGGCAAGACTGGAGTCAGATTTACTGGCTTCTGACAATCCATAACGACTGCCACACATCTGCACATGATTGGTCCCGGCTGTCATTTGCAGATGTATTGCTTAACGTACTTTCATTGCACGGAGGAGTCTCGATAAGCTAAGATGGTCACCCATCCACAGACCGACATCGGCAAGCGTTGCTTAACCTCTGGCGTACTTAACACATTTCATACGTCACGGACCCTTGCATCCCGCGCCGCTCCGCGGGCGGTCGCTTATAGACTGTAAAGTAATCTGACCCTGGCCACAAAAAACGTTATCGCAACGTTTGTATAGTTTGTATCCTCACACTTGAAATGGTTTCGGGTTTGTTACTTATGTCGTCATGAAATAAATCACTAACAAGAGTCTTATTAGTACTCGAGAAATAAATATATCCTATTGAAATGAGAGAACTTGCTGAATGTAGTTATGTTGCTGTTTATGTTATTTCTGACAAAACTATTGGATCAATTTACACCAAAATTTGGGAACTAGCTTATGAAAAGACGAGTAATCTAATGACAATGATCTTTTATATGAGTTCTATAGCCGATTATAGCAATATTCAAGCTCAAACTTCATAAAGTGCGGCGCCGTTTGTTGTTTTTTATTGCGTAATTCAATGCGCTATTTTGATGACGATTATCAGAGTTATATCAAACAGATTCCAATTGGAAAAGCTTGTAGATTACTGCCTTTATATTCATCAACGCATTTTTAACCATTAATTGTTAATATATGCTTACTTTATTTGTAAAAATTGACAAAAACCAAACCAGAAACAATGTGGTCAACATTGTTTCTGGTTTGGCGAACACTCGGAACTACGTAACTTTTGTTGGCTCAACAAAACAAGTTTTGTTATGTTATTTCATGCAAAAAACTAGCTACATAGTTGTAGGAATAACTAATAAACGAATATTCATCCACTTACCCAAGTTTTGCACGATAAAAACACAGAAAATCACTAAAATCACTGCACCACTTGCGCGCAAAATCACCGTGACGTAGAAACTTTTGACAAGAGTTTTGAAATGTCAGGTGTCATAATTTTAGTATGAATTTTTGTATAGAGTTGCCAAATTTTATATGCCACAGAGAAAATTCATAGGCAAACCATTCTAAACCTTAGTTTACACAAGAATAACGTTTAAATCAGTCGCGGTGTGCCGGGACTCATGAGTCCCGGCGGGGCTCAACTGCGATTCTTACATGCCGGGACTTAACCTTGAAGATCGACTCGTGCGGCTGTTATAATGTAGCCACAATTACTAAAATGATTGACCTATTTTTATTTTTCAATACACAAGTCCAGTTTTAATCCAGCAACTCGCTTTTAGTATATCCTTTTTCGTTTGTTAAAAAAAAATACCATACTGCTACAAAATGTTCTAATCGAAACACCAATTTTGACTTTGACACATGTCAAATTCAATATAATACTTAAATGAGGTCTATTCCTGACCACAGACGATTGCTTACAAGGAACCCTAAATATGATTGATTGATGATATACCCACATCAAACTATACTTGTCCAACTTACCCCAAACAAAAACAATGTGGGTATAGTTGTGTAATTAATTAGAGGTATTCTGATTGTAAAGGTGCGCTCACACGGGCAATTTTTTTTGAGCAATTATTGCTTGGGTTACCAAGTATGAAAGAGACATGATTTTCATGTCTCTTTCATACTTTATTATTACTCATTTATGGGTATTGCCTAGTTTCTTGATGTTTCTCTATATCACTCAATATTGTCTTGGCAAAACATATTGCTTGCTGTCGTTGCCGAAAATTGCTTGATATTTTGTGACGTCACAATCGACCAGTGTTGTTTATATAGGTTTAATTGATAAATTTTCAATTGCCAGTGTAGACACACCTTTACTAATATGTGGTTAATAAACCTGTATGGTTTAATTATTTGATGTAATTAACTGTCGGGTTAATAATCTAGAGTGTGGTTAAGTGATAGCGGTGTGATTAGATTAGGAGGTTAAGCTGCGGTTGGTGAAGTCAGTTTGATGATGGTTGACTTTATTTTTCTGATAGAGAGTGGTGATATCCAGCAGTGAATGTCTTTCGGTTGATATGATGCTGATGCTGAAGTGGCGACAGCTATGTTTTGACGTAAGCGTGAAGCTATACTAATGTCACTAACATTTTAAGCAACGTTCGCATTCGTTTCTCAGTGTGACTGATCTGTCTAAACCACCTCCAATTATTTTTTATTTCAAATTATTCGAATTGATCCTCAGAAACAAAACTAAAATCTAAAATCCACTGGAGATAGATTCGAAGATTCAAAAGCATTTATTTCAAATTAACCATTTGAAATGTCAAGATCGGTCAGTCAAAAGAACAAAAACATGGAAGCTATTTGCACGTTCCAAAGCGTAGATCTCTATGGAGAAGAACGTGCAAGAAACTAATATTAATAATTACTCATTTCAAAGTGAAAATAAAAGACATACAACGGGGGTTAAGGAACGAGTTCCGGCTTTAACTCGACGAGTATACCCTACAGTAGATCTTTATGCCAATAGGCTAGTTGACAAAGTTTGAAATCTTGGTTAATTATATACTTAAATATCTATTTTATCCCAAAAACCCTATATTTTAACGAAAATGCAATATATACATTACGTATTTTGTATTTTTTAAAACCATTTAGATTTCCCTCGAAAACGCTGTATAGTGTCATGGCGTCTTGAATGACGTTACAGTCTGCGAAACAAAACTGTTTACACCTGCTCTGTTGTATGAAAACGTCAACAACAACAGTGATGTTTTGCGTGGCGTGACGTAACACTTTCTGTTACGTTGGTGTTCGCTGTCACGTGACTGAATGCCTATTTTTGTCGAATTTATTTTCTAAAAATATTAATCATCTTAAACATATATGAGAAATAGACTGGTTTTATCTTATCTGCGTCTCTTCATTTATAATTAACACAAGCCTATTCTACTAATTTTCACATTCGCATTTCAATCATAATCTGTCAAAAATGTTTGAAAATTAAGGCTTTTTTGACAGTTTGCGATTGACATGCGAATGCGAAAGTTTTTTAAAAAATAGAATTAGCCCATTGATAACATAATAGTTACTAATTCTAATGAAATGAGTAACGAACCCAGATTTAAACACACTACACTAACTACATTATAGTTATAACTAGACAGTTGTCAGTCGTAAAGTTTATGTCTTCAAAGATAATTAACTGTTGCTTTACGGCTATTTTAACTGTCATATGACAGCACTATAAAGTAGTTTTATGTGGGTTCGCGTAGACAGTTCCTGGACTAGGCGAGGTATGAAATAGCCTAGGACAAAGGCCCTTTTACCAACTACATTGGGGTCGGCTTCCAGTCAAATCGGATTCAGCTGAATACCAGTATTTTACGTGGAACGGCTGCCTACCAGACCTCCACAACCCATTAACTGGGTAACACGGTACTTCTCGGCAAGACTGGCTTCTGACAATCCATAACGACTGCTAAAGATCTACAAATGACAGCCGGGAACAACGGCTTAACGTGATTTCCGACCGAGGAAACTCGATATGTTGAGATAGTCACCCATCCACAAATCAACCTTGGCAAGCCTTGCTTAGCTTTTATTATTTAGCCACAAGCTCTAGGCGAGGTATGACCTATTTCTTTGAACTTTAGGTATCAGTAGTTTAGAGTTTAAGGGAAGTAAAGCAGTGTTCCGTTTTGAAGGAATAATTTTTAGGGTTCCATAATTTGTTAGAGTCAATCTCTGACAAAAAATACTGATTTGATTACGAAAATTCTTTAACAGATCATCACCGATACTATATTATTAAGTGCCACAAGGTCACGAAAGGTGTAGAATTCCGGCAGTGGGAACAAAGCAGAGAAAAACTAGCAAATAATAATTCAACTATTTACTCAAAATATTTTAGATTTTGGGTTGGCTATGAAGTACAAATATGCATGAAACGTTAAAGATTTATTTATTTAACACTTTCAGCACAAAAAAGTACAGAGGCGGAATTAATGCCATAGGCATTCTCTAACAGTCAACCTTTGGGTGATGCAGAGAATAGGGTTAGGTGCAATATATATACACATACAAACTATACCTATAAACATTATAAATATATAATAAACACTCAAATTAACAAGATAAATATGCAAACAAAATACTTAAACAATTCATACGAATAGATAACTAACTGGAAAACATTAGCGCTGTGAAAGGTTGAACACATATGAATTGACCATTGATCTAAATTCACATAAAGATCAGCTAGGTCTGAGGTAATTCGCGAAAACCTCAATTGTCACTTAAAAAAAACAACACAGCAATTTTCTACAAAAAAAAATAAAAATCCGTCAAGAGATACCGTTCGCAAAAAAGTAGTCGTTTTATTTTTTTAAATAACATTTCACGAAAAATCAGATATTAATTTCAGATAAGGTTGTAAGCATAATAAATCTCCATAGAGGGGTGAGAATACCCCTGAGGGTAGGTGCATTAATAAATTGTCTTACGCATTTAGAATCCTTAATTTTTGCTCTCAGTTTCAAAATCGTGAGGTAAAGACAAAATCGTGGGTTAAGTTCGTGGAAATTGATAATGGGTAACGTTTAACCTACTTCATGAAAGGTGGCTAATTTTTTTTGTCACGAAATTGTACATGTTAGTGGCCGGTGATAAATGTAGCCACATTTCAAATTAGGTTAGTTTACTTTTTATTAAAAAATAATAAATGCTTTCCTGTTTTCTTAACGACTTGACAGCGTAATAAAACAACTAATTGCGTGTTTTCTATTACCCAAGTTTCAACAAATGAATATTGTGTTTTGTACCACATATTTGGATTCATTTGTATTCCAACGAAATAGCGAATTAATTCAATTTAAAACCTTTATTTTTGTTGACGCAAAAACATAGGGCACAATAAAATAAATAAACCAGTCCATTTGAGCGCTTGTGTACGACCAGATTTTACTTTGGATAAAATTAAAGGATAAACCTAATACACAATGTTTAAGTTAACATTAGAAATTTATCGTTGGGCGAAGTAAGTCAGTGCAGAGATGCAGGAGCTTTATGAAAAAGTGCTACATCATCATCATCTGCCTGCGTTTTCCCAACTTCATTGGGGTCGGCTTCCAGTCAAACCGGATTCAGCTATTAATACCAGTATTTTACGTAGAGCGGCTTCTAGCGGCGCGCTTTTTTACTACCAATAAGCAAATAGCAGTAAAGTATGTAACGGATCTTAGCAGGTGTCGTGGTGTAGTTACTGCTTACATTTATAAGACAACGACGTGAGTATATCATCATCATCTGCCTAACCTTTTCCCAACTAAATTGGGGTCGGTTTCCAGATAAACAGAATTAGCTGAATACCAGTATTCTACGTGGAGCAGCTGCCTACTCCACAACCCATTAACTGGGTAACACGGTATTTCTTGGCAAAACTGGAGTTAGGTTTACTGGCTTCTGACGACGCACGTGAGTATATTTTCAGTTTTTATGATACTAGATTCTGTCAACAGCTTCGCCCTCGTGATCCCTAGGGAACATACGCCCTGGATATGTATAGTAGGATAAGTAGAATAGGATCTACATGTACACAATTTGCCAAAATCATCGTCAAAATTTTAAAAAATAAATGGCAGTACTGGTTGTTTTTTCCACAATATTGTTGCATATGATTTAGAAGAAATCATGAAGACGCACTATTTAGTTTACTAACTGAGATTTTAGCAGACTTAATAGTATGAAATAAAAACCGACCAATAGGGAATATGCATGAAAAAAGTATTTATGATCTGAACAGTTTATCTAAAAGTATTCGAAAATATAATACAAACTGTGAAATTAGAATCTAAATTGCCCGAAAAACGAACGAGACACAATTATTTTAAACAAATGTATCTGTCCCTCTCGCGAGAACGCTTTCTATGGCAGCTGTATAGTCATCGTGTAATTTGACGTCACATTACGTATCGGACTTCTCTTTCTAACTGTAGTCTTTGAAGCTTTATAACTTAATAAATGATGAAGGTATTTAAAAAATAATTTCATGATTGTTTACTAGAGCTAATAAGTATTTTATTTTGCAAATAAAAAAATTGCATGCATATTCCCTATTGCAAGTCGGACTAGCAAAGTACCGTATGCGGAAAGAAATTGTTTAAAAAAAATTCATAACCCTTTGCACGCAATTCTCGGCCAGTTTTTATCTATAATAACTGGTAAATAGCTAAAAAACACTTAACCATATACAAACACGAATATTACTTTACATCCCACACTCCCAAAAAAAAACAAAAAAAAATCCGCAAGATATTGCCAATTTCTCAATATCCAGAGGATACATGTCATTCAAATTTAGACAGCTATCTCGGGAAATTTATGTCATTCGATTACTGTAAGGAATTCGGCATAAAATCGATTCTACCAGTTATTATCATAATCGTTCGTTTCCGACAGGGGCAGATTAGGCTGGGAGAGATTGAACGCTGTTACTTATATTCATATATAAGATTAAAGAGATTTTTTGGAACATTTAAAGCTAGAGAGAAAGTACGAAAAGTTGCAAAAAGAAAAATAAAAAACGTTTCGGTCAAACAAAGCTAATTACTTCTACATCACAAAATAAGCCTGAAAAATTAAGGTTTATCTGATTTGATTTAATCTGTAGCTCATCATCTCGCTCCACCGTAGACATTGTCTCCGTCATCTCTGACTTAGACTATAGTCAAACCCATCAAACCCATCTAAAAATGTCATTGTATTTTTAATTGCGCTGCTTGAAGTCTTGTCATTAAACTTTTTTTTTTGGAATAAAAAGTACAAAATTGTGATAAACTTGTTCATTTAATTACATTTAAAAATAAAATGATTTCACATTTCAGTTACTTTTTATGCTATCCGTACTTGCATATACATTATTCTTTTGTAATATCTACCACGTAACTAAAACTAAACTGTAGCGCTAAACTTTGACTAAAGCGTTAAACTCGATCTCCACGGAACCCAACCACATGACAAAATACCGAGCTAACCTAGGAAGTCACAAAAGCTTCCCATTTTCTCTATTTTCACGTTTTTCGGAATCCCCTCGGGGGCTTCATGACGCCTGCACAATGATATACCGAACCGAGCACTGTTGAATTAAACATAAAGTTTTACACTATATACCAAACTATGGCCACTATAAAAATGGGTACAGAAGTTCGACTCTGTACAACAAGTGAAAAGACACGCAAACATAGACATGCTTCATGTACAGCGAGTGCAAGACACATCTGCCTAACTATCTTGAGATCGACTTATAGTCAAACCGGATTCAACTGAATCCTGGAGCAACTACCTAAATGACCACCACAACCCAATAAGAGGGAAACACAGCACTTTTTGACGAAGACTGGAGTCAGGTTTTCTGTCTTCTGATAATCCGTAACGACTGCCGAAGATCTACAAATTGCAGCCGGGACCAACGGCGAAGCAACGGCTTAACGTGCTTACCGAAGCAAGGAGGTGTCTCGGTATGTTAAGATGATCACCCATCCATACAAACCTTGCCTAACCTTGAAGACCGATCTGTGCATCTATTATTATTTAGACACGAGCTTGGTACCAGTTTTCGTTTCTATCCCCGCAAATACAAGTCTGTGTGGGCGTCTGAATGTTTTCACCCGATGTGATGGAGTCAACCTTCTGCCGTCATTTATTTTGTACTATGGTGTAAAAAGGGCATAGAAATATAGTTATAAGGGTATATAATATACTATGTTGTTGATTTCATTTTCAAGGGATTATCTGGTTCCTTACTTAGAGTGCGAGCAGTTTCTTTGTTGTGGGATGTTAGTTGTGCTGTGCCGTGCATATACAGGATGTTTTAAAGGGTAATGGCGGTGCTTGGAGAAGAGCGCAGTGATAGGAATACGTCAAAATACATTGGCGAAAAAAGTTTATTGTATATATACAAGCTAACTCGCACAACTTCATCTGTGTCACATTTTCCATTAATGCTCCGCTCTTATTTGTCTTAGCGTGATGATATATAGCCTTCCTCAATAAATGGGATATCTAACACTTGGATTTTTTCAAATCGGACCAATAGTTCCTGAGATTAGCGCGTTCAAGCAAACAAACAAACAAATTCTTCAGCTTTATAACATAAGTATAGATAGTTTTATACATCAATGTCAACATTTTAGACATCGATCATACTTTTATCAAATCAATAAAGAAAATCATTGATGCATTCTAAATATCTATTAGGGGTTTGGTTTCCGCACTTAGTCCTGAAGTTGGACCATTGTGCTTGAGCCATGGCGACCGTCACTCCAACCAACCAACCTTCCTCCAGAAACAGTTCACTTTTCCCGGCGTGTTCAGGACATCTGTGAGCGCATTCGGTGACCCTATTGTTTGCCTCCGTATTTCGGTGATCCCTCGCACTCAAGAGGGGTATGCGGTATCGTTTCCTCCCCCTCCTTGCATGCTCTGCATAGAGGGCTGTCCGTAATACCTATAATGTGCAAGTGTTTATTCAATGAGCAGTACCCCATGATGGTCCCCGTCACCATTCGCAGAAGGCGCCTGGTCATTGGTGCATTATGTACATACGGACACTCACATCTTTGTAAGATGTGAGTGTCCGTAGCATGTTACTATAATTATAACATTAAATAGCCGTACGGATAGTCTGACAAGGGTCTTGCCATAAAATACCGTGTTATCCAGTTAATGGGTTGAGGAGGTCTGGTAGGCAGCCGCTCCACGTAAAACACTGGTATTCCGCTGAATCCGGAATTGACTGGAAGACGACCCCAATATAATTAGGAAAAGGCTAGGCAGATGGATGATGGCATCCATACTACTATTATAAAGCAGAAGAGTTTTTTGGTTGTTTGTTTGGTTGAACGCGCTAATCTCAGGAACTACTGGTCCGATTTGAAAAATTGTTTCAGTGTTAGACAGCCCATTTATCGAGGAAGGTTATACGCCATATATCACGCTAAGATAAATAGGACCGGAGCAATAATGGAAAATATGTCGCAGACGAAGTTGCGCGGGTCAGCTAGTGTTACTATAAAACAATCATTATGATTCAGGGTGGCTGAGTCGGGTGAAAGAAATTATAATTTCTCTTGTAAATTCATTTTTTTTACAAAAAAAAATGTTTTTTTTTCCGTATTCAGGGGGTAACCAACGGAACACTATAACAAAGCCTCCGCTGTCCGTCCGTCCGTCTGTCAGCGGACTACATCTCATTAACCGTATAAGGTAGACAATTGTAATGTTTTAACAAAGTGTGTATTTTTGCCGCTACAATAACAAATGATAAATATACGATGGTACGGAACCCGTCATGCGCGAATCCGACTCGCACTTTGCCGGTTTTTACTTATTTTTGTCTGTTTCACATAACGGTTCTTAAAACCGTTGTACAAAAATTTTGTTCGGCATCTGTTTCCATAAAAATATCGAATAACAAAAACAAAATGAAACTAGCTCAGTCACCAATAAAATATTCATTTTATCAAAAGTAACACTTTCTCTTTTGAGTGGTGAACGCAAACCAAAATAAAAAGTTATATTTTTCATCTGACGTTTTTGAAATGAATAAATCACTGAAAACTATCAGTTTTCAGTCCCTCTTCATTTCGTTTGAAAAGGCAAATAAAAATATGTTATTAATTTTACATCGATGGGTCAAAAATAGGGTTATGATTTTGTTTTAGCAAGTCCGACAATGGGCTTGTGTCCTGAAAAAATCTAATTAGTCCGTCAGTTAGATTATCAAAAAATATTTGACCAGTGTTTTCTCTTTTGTTACGGGAACCAAAGTTGACGAAGTTACGACGCTTTTAAAATTCTCAAAACGTCACTCCTTCGCATAATTTTTAGTGAGTCGTGACGTCACGAGCCCCCACTCTCGAGTTTTGATGCGTTTTATCATTGTCAATATTCATTGATTTACAAAACCAAAAAATATCTATCCATTACTTTTCAATACTCTAACTGACGGACTAAATAGTTTTGCAATTTGTGGATGATGGAATCTAGCCTATTGTCTCACCGTCGGTGATCAGCGAGCAGCGAGTAAAACTTGAAACTCGAAACGAGTTGGTAAGTAGCGAGTAGCGAGTGAAAAGTGTCAATAGTTTTGACGCTCAGCTTTAAGCGAGTGCTTCTCTGCGATGGGTTGTAACTCCCAATACTCGCTCCGGCCCGCACTATAAGTAAAAATTACCGCTGGTTGGTGAGCGCTGACTGCCAAGCAAGCATTGCCTCTCTATCGCTGAGCGAGTCAATCTTTGATAGCTCTTGTCGCAGCGGTAAGCTAGAGGTAAGAGCCGCTCGCCGGACTATAAATGTATGTGTCTCTTTTACTCACAGAGATCTATATCTTTTGTCCCTTTCCTCAGCGCGCAAATAGTCGAAAGCTAATCGCTTCCTCACCGTGGTTGCGACGAGTACCGAAGCTATTGATTGTTATTTTATAAGAAAACCCTTGATGACAACTAAACATCGGAGTCCGGGGTTTTAGAAGAAAATATACATTTGCGACGCGGCACATTTTAAACGAACGTCAAGCGATGCGAATTGATTTTGAAACATCATACAGCCTATTTAGTAAACTCGTGTTATTTTACTAAAGCTGATTTATCAATATACAGAGAACTTTTATTGGAAGAATAAATAAGTCATATTGGCATATTTTCCATACAAAGCTGTCAATTGGCCATTTTTGTTCCTCGGTTATTTATTATACTATGGAAAAATCAGGCCTTTATCAATATTCAGATAACTTTTAGTTGAAGAACAAATAATTACAGAAAACCGTATTAATCTGTAGGTATATATTTGAGGTTTTAAAATAATTATAAACTAGTAACAATCACTTACAACGCCTTGAGCAGACCTTGTGTTTTTAATGATTGTCACTTCATAGGGTTCCGTACCCAATAGAACCGGTCGGGAACCTCCTCTATCCGTCCGTCCGTCTGTCTGTCAGCGGGTTGTACGAGTATGTATCTCAAGAACCGTAATAGATAGACAGTTGAAATTTTCAAAAACTATGTTTTTTATTGCTGCTATACCAACAAAAAACAATTTAATTAATAATTAAAGCGGGCTCCCATACAATTTACGTGTTTATCGTAATCCCAGGTTTATGGTACGGAACCCTTAGTGTGGAAGTCCAACTTGCACTTGGTTGGTTTTTATTTTATTTTAGTGTTGATGCAAATGGACTGGCGTAAAATAAATATATTTTTGTCAAACATGCTTGGAAATGTGAGCATTACATTGGCAACCTTCTTCGAGACAAACCGAAATTGTTGTACTGGCCGAGCACCGGCCGGCAAAAGTTGTATGAAAATCCATATCTATCGTGTTTTGCGGCCAAATAAATTACATATAAAACTCATAATATCTTTCGAGTAATTTAAAAATGGAACGATTTTATATTCCGAAAGATGGCAACCAAGGAGGTAACTTATCAACGGTTTTATTTAAATTTTAAACTGGCTTGCAAATAGAAAGCTTTATAGTGAAAAACTCGTCGTCCATCAATGCCTCTTTTGCTGGCCGCTGCAGTAATTTACTATTTCTATCTCTACGAGTTTTATAACCAAATAGTCCATAAACCTACATTCTACCTTGCTAATTATTTTTAATTTAAAATGGCATTATCAATCCCCATTTCTGCGGTACAAAAACCGGGTAAAATATTACATACCCGGGACTTAACCGGGATTACCGTGAATATGTTTCAACCGGGCCGTAAATAACGAATGTTCAGGCTACCCGTTTGGTATTAATTATTTATTTTATTAATGAGTTAGTGATATTGAGTATAGTAGAATTTATTAGTATTGTTATTGTTTTTGGGTAAAATTTTATTCACTTTGTCTCTATAAAATAACGATTCATTAGTTGATGTTAGTAATAAATATTTGTAAATTTTCTGAATGTCAAAATATCTGCGGGGACTAATTTTTTTTATTTCCTACGTCTAAGTGAGTGATTTTTTTGTAATCGTCTCCGCAGGCCCTTTATTTCGATACCCCACTTGATAGGTTTTGAGGAATGTTTTTTAATACATAATATGGCGCCAAAAATCCACCGTTTTGTTATTTTTTATATACCCAGTTAATTTTCACAGTAAATAAAAATCTAACGACACCTTTCAAGATAAAATCCATCAAGCCGTTCAGGCTGCAGAACGTGCCAAACAATTATAAATATACTAGCTGACCCGCGCAACGTCGTCTGCGTAACATTTTTCATTACTGCTCCGCTACTATAGGTCATAGCGTGATGATATATAGCCTATAGCATTCCTCAATAAATGGGCTATCTAACACTGAAATAATTTTTCAAATCGGACCAGTAGTTCCTGTCGCCAATTGCTTCTTCTCATGACGAATATCTGAATCTATAATACCGATGTCTCAAAATTACGCCTAGGTACGATATGATTAACATTTAACAACCGAGATTAATTTACATTAATCTTCACGAATAACCGTCACTGAATTATCGTCGCAATGATATAGGGGGCTGTTCCCCTAAAGTAGCATCCTGTCGGGGGCTATTCCCCTAAAGCAGCATCATGTAGGGGCTGTTCCCCTAAGGTAGCATAATGCAGGGGGCTATTCCCCTGAAGTAGCATCATGTAGGGGCTGTTCCCCTAAGGTAGCATGATGTAGGGGGCTATTCCCCTGAAGTAGCATCATGTAGGGGCTGTTCCCCTAAGGTAGCATGATGTAGGGGGCTATTCCCCTGTAGTAGCATGGTATAGGGGGCTATTCCCCTGAAGTGGCCTCCAACCTCCCCTTATAGCCACCCCGAGCCTCGCATCTGAATGCTAGTCTGATTTGGTATCACTTCTGAATCTGATCGCTGTTGGAATAATACACACACATGGACAACATTGGCAAATAATATAATATGAATATGTGGTAAATCACACACACGGTATACACGTGTACTAAGATAAATCAAGTTCGCTCACCAATGTACTGCTAACTCCCACCAGCTCCGACCCTCAGGCCCAAGTGAGCCGGGAGCGTGCACGCTGTCCATTCGCGCGCGCTACCCCCACTCTTCCACTTCAAGTCACGTCCTAACTATTTATTATCTGTGCCTATAAGCTACAGATTTTGACTGGCGTGGGGTATGTATTACTTCGCGTTCGCGACACTCCCGCCCAAGGAAAAGGATAAATGAAAAAAAACTCTGATTCCTTGAAATTACTGTTTAATCAAGATCATTATAGGATTACAACTGATACATTTTCCGACTGATGACGGGTTTCTGAGTTCTGATTACTACTAGCTTACTAGGATTAATCAATACAATGATTTCAACTGATTCCGACTAATTCCGACTGATTTCGCCTGATTCTGACTGATTCCAACTCATTCCGACTGATTTCGCCTGATTCTGACTGATTTCAACTCATTCCGACTGATTCTGACTGATTCCAACTGATTCTGATTAATTCCAACTGATTTTGTCTGATTCCAACTGATTCTGACTGACTCCAACTGATTCTGACTGACTCCAACTGATTCTGACTGACTCCAACTGATTCTGACTGACTCCAACTGATTCTGACTGACTCCAACTGATTCTGACTGACTCCAACTGATTCTGACTGACTCCAACTGATTCTGACTGACTCCAACTGATTCTGACTGACTCCAACTGATTCTGACTGACTCCAACTGATTCTGACTGACTCCAACTGATTCTGACTGACTCCAACTGATTATGACTGACTCCAACTGATTCTGACTGACTCCAACTGATTCTGACTGACTCCAACTGATTCTGTCTGATTTTATTGAAATAATCTGTTCATCAACTGGGATGTCCACTGTTTAACCCTCTCTTTTGCTTTGGCTGCTGATGCCCTAATTGGTCGTCTGCTACTGGCTGAACTATGGGTGCGTCATTAATATCTTCATCACCTTGAGTACTTCGAGACTCTTAGTTAAAACTGACTGGATGGTCGCCTTGTACTGATTGTTCCTTCTGATAATCTTCAGAGTGTGGACTGATTCTGGCTGACGAAACATTCTGCTCTGGAGACAATTTCGCGCTTTGATCGTCAATCTCCAAAGGGAACAGTTGACCTACTAAACGGGTCAGTGTTTCTTTCTCCTGATGATAATTTAACTTTGGCTACTCTAATCTGCCCATCCGATCCTTTAATCAACTCTGCTATATTGCCAACTCTCCAATGTGCCCTATTGTTGTCTGATTTAATTTGAACCATCTCTGCTAGCTTTGGTGGCTGTTAACTAATAATCTAGGTTGTTTGTGTCACTCCGTTCATGGAGGCTAATCAAGTATTGGTTAGTGAACATTTTTGCCTAAGTTTCCATGCGTCAATCAGATTCATCTTGGTTACTGTGGCTGATTAATTACGGCTTCAAGTTCCTTCATTATTGGGCATAACTGGTTATGGTTTACGAGATGTTTGTCTAAAGTTCTCGTCATACTATGTTTGACTAATCCTACAAGTAGTTCATAAAATCCTCCAAACCAACTCTGGGATAAATTTCCACCGCAAGTGGTTCTGAATACAATAATCTGATGTTAACACTTCTGCTGTAAGCTTGAATTGCGTAGCATTGTCTGACACGAATAATTGAGGTAAACCTCTAATAGCGAAGAATTTCCTAACGGCTAGTAAACATTCTTCTGCTATTATATCTTAAACAACCTCCAAATGTATTGCCCTTATTGTTAGGCATGTAAACAGGCATACCCGGCCTTTTTCTTAACTGCTCTCCTTCACAAGTAGTGGACCAAAATAATTCAGGCCTGTGAAGGCGAATGGAAGACTAAGTCGTGACTCTTTCTGCTAGTAGATCAGGAAAGGATGGTAATTTAAATGACCCACCACCGTATTTTATATACTGTGGACATTTGGGCTACCTTTACACCCTTATAAGTCTTTCCTCGTCTTTTTATAATTTCTGTGATTTTGATAAGTTGGTTGTGATACCCTCAACTTCTTTAGGAAAATATTCAGCTTGAATTTCTAATATTTTACTCTCTTTTTTGTCTGAATCATCTATCATCGATTCTGAAATACCTTGAGAAAGACTTGGTCCATTATTATCTAAAGGTATCGAATTCGAAAAACCCTGCCCGGTAATTGTAAGCTGAGTATCTATGTCGTTATAAACTAAGTAGGCCACTTATTTGAGTACTCATTAAAAAATCAGGTCCTACGAGCCATCTACTGTGAAAATCTACCAGTTCCGTTCTAGTGCCTACATCAGCTGGATCAAATTCAGTTGGCACATATCTGATCTGTAAAGTCTTGTTCTGTTTTATTACGTGCCACAAATAGCGGAATAAACTTATCTGATTTGAGCCAGCTGACTATTTGACTATCAGTCCACAAAAATTGTGCTTTGATTTTCAACCTACATCCGATAAGTCCTCCCAGAAATACTAATCTTGGAATCTGTAAGTCATTTTTGTCCTTTAACGGCACTAATCTAGACTTGCCAATAACAAAACTGACAATATTATTAGTGTGCAAAGTAACGCGTAAATAAATTGCTGCTGCGTATGCATGCACAGTTGTTTTTTCAATTTGACAATCATTTAACCTTTTCTTTCCATAACTTTTGAAAGAATAGTTTTGCTGCGAGAACTGAGAGACCACACGGATCATAAATTGAAGCAATGACCCTTAACAAGTCTCTTTTTGATACTTGAATCAGTATTGATGTTAGATTTGAAATATAACTGATCTTTATGTATGTTCCATATTAAACCGAGAACCTTTATGTGCTCACGGCTTTCTGCTCTAAACTTATCTGGTATGGAAGAAACTAGTTCCTTTGAATTTGAATTGCGATCACGCAAGTTCATGGACAAGCTATCAAATGATTCTTTAGCAGCACAGAACAGTTTATTTGAGTCTGAAATTGTCTATGCGTCAATTACAATATTATCTACATGAATTTCGTCTGCAATTTGTATCACAAATATGTTGTTTGATTTATTTAACTGATATCTGATCGTAGCGTTAAGTAGAAATGGGCTCGATAGGACACCGAATGGGACACGACAAAAACGTAGGTGCACAACATTATCTGGGTGACCCTGTGATATCTGCTCGGTTTATGCCTTTGAATCAAATAAATCGTGTTAAGAAATTAATGTTTTAATTAGTTTCAGTAAATTTGTATTATGTTCCGTTATATATGAGCGCTGGCTACCACAATCGAGCAACAACCTACATTTTAGTTTCTAAGTTTTCTGTAATTACTAGGGCTGCCTGCAACAGCGTAGTGCTATGTGCATTATTCGTATGTAAGGTATCGGTTGGTACGGACTTCACATGCTATGTTAGCTTAGTTGGACATAATGCTCGATTATGATTGCTGAACTTATTACAATTTCGACATTTCCGTCTGTTACGGCAATTGTCAGCCCTGTGGCCTTCACCGAAACAATTATAACAACGATTTCCTAATTGAGACTTTCTTTCCTGTAAGGTTTTGTGCACATTACACTCATCATTAAAATGATTCTGCTTACAAAATATACATTTTATTGATTTCCTTTTTGGTGTCTCATCGGATGTGTCACCGTCATGTGGTCTTTTCCGAGTGGGCAGTATATGTTTATTATTCTGCAGTCTATTTTCATATCTAGATTTTTCCTTTCTGAAGTTTGATATAAATCTACGCCTTTTATTATCACTAGTCTCTTCCGATCTAACATGTAATGATCCTATTGTGATATTATCGGAAGCTTGTTTATCTTCACTAGTTGTTGTAATTTTGTTATTTTCTGCAGTTTTCTTTAACCTACTTGATGTTTCCCGAGCCGATATGATATACTCTAAGAATTTTCTAATATTTTCAATAGACGCATCTACGCCAGTTATTTTCATCCTTAATTCGTATATGATATCCTCGGGGAACTTTTCTAAAATCATTACTCTAAGATGATTGTGATTTACATCTTCGCCTAAAGAACTTAATACTCTTAGATGTCTCTCAATTTCATTTAGAACGTGTCTACAATCTTTGACTTCATTAGATTCCACTGATTTAATTCGATAAAGTGCTACATAATGAGCATCAATAATTACGCTGGGTTTGCCATACCGTTCCTTTAACGTGTCGACAGCAATACGATAGTTTTTGTCTGTTGTGTCAATCGCCTGTTTTGCATCACCCTCAAGAACTGATTGAAGGTACAACAATTTATCGACATCATTAATGTTTCTCGTATCAACATTCGATGAAAACTGATCCCAAAATTGATACCACTTTAGAACATCACCATCGAACTTGCTTAATTCCATTTTTGGTAACCTACTGATTGTGTTAACATTACTGTCATTCTTTGAAAAAATAAGTGCGCGGTTTCGATGATTCTGTTTAACATATACATTTATTTCTGCTATTAACTCTTCAGCCTGAATCTGTGTGGACGTATATTGACTAATTTCCTCAACATTGATTTCCTTTGTTAATTTACAATAATTGTGAATTTCCGAAACAAACATCTCATTTATACCTTTTAGTTTAGCACCAATCAGTTCCAATCCTTTATAGTTAGGATCTTCTTCAGATAACTCCGTTAGGGCACATTGAGCAGAGCTTATGTTTGATTGGAGGGATTCATAAATAATTTTTAAACGAGATCGGGTAACGTCTTCCATTTTAAAAGAGTACCAGTTAAATTATACAAAAGCTTCGTAAATATAATATCCCGAGTATCTAAAACAATATAACTTAGTATGAGATTCTTATGAAAACCAATATAGGTACCAACACATCGACTATGCACATCAAACCAAAGAAGTAAATTAATAACCATCAAACACTATCATTACTTTATAAGCGAAAGACCATTAGACTAAATCTAAAACATCTTAATTCGTTCACTTAATAAAGTACTAGTACTTAGTAGGAATACTCCTTTGATTACCTACTAATATTTGGTATCAAACGTATAATTTAATTAGCTAATAAACTTTTATTATTATCGTTGGTCACTGCGTAACGTAAAAATAGCAATTGTTTACTAGACTTCACTCGGAATTATCGTGCACTCGGTTTTACTATTACATAAAATGTTTATCATAGTCGTGACCGAATACCGTCCTGCGCGTATATTTCTTGGAACTTGTCGCAGGGTAGACCGGTGCCCAAAAGCAGCCTGTACAATGTAACCTGACAAACTCATTGATATACAAGTTTATATCAATAGACAAACTACATTATGTCCTAACTTTGCTTGAGTATAGGTTATAAACCTTAAGAACAGTCATGAACTTAACACGGAACTAAATTACTCATCAACACTCACAACAGCTTAGAACGTTATGTGTTTGTATTTTGCTGCTACTATACCGATTGATTTATTTCACAGATTGTTCAAATAAATTCTGTTCTATTTTTGAATTTGTTCGTACGGTTAATCAGTGTTCATTATCCATAAGGAGAATGAACAACCGACCGATACTATGAAACTGACCTACTTAATACTTTGAAATGTAGAAAAAATCTATCTACCCACATTATTTATTTTCGGAACAAAACAATTTATTTTTAACTATAATAGTGAGATAATGATATCCCAGCATCTCCACCATGTCGCCAATTGCTTCTTCTCATGACGAATATCTGAATCTATAATACCGATGTCTCAAAATTACGCCTAGGTACGATATGATTAACATTTAACAACCGAGATTAATTTACATTAATCTTCACGAATAACCGTCACTGAATTATCGTCGCAATGATATAGGGGGCTGTTCCCCTAAAGTAGCATCATGTCGGGGGCTATTCCCCTAAAGCAGCATCATGTAGGGGCTGTTCCCCTAAGGTAGCATAATGCAGGGGGCTATTCCCCTGAAGTAGCATCATGTAGGGGCTGTTCCCCTAAGGTAGCATGATGTAGGGGGCTATTCCCCTGAAGTAGCATCATGTAGGGGCTGTTCCCCTAAGGTAGCATGATGTAGGGGGCTATTCCCCTGTAGTAGCATGGTATAGGGGGCTATTCCCCTGAAGTGGCCTCCAACCTCCCCTTATAGCCACCCCGAGCCTCGCATCTGAATGCTAGTCTGATTTGGTATCACTTCTGAATCTGATCGCTGTTGGAATAATACACACACATGGACAACATTGGCAAATAATATAATATGAATATGTGGTAAATCACACACACGGTATACACGTGTACTAAGATAAATCAAGTTCGCTCACCAATGTACTGCTAACTCCCACCAGCTCCGACCCTCAGGCCCAAGTGAGCCGGGAGCGTGCACGCTGTCCATTCGCGCGCGCTACCCCCACTCTTCCACTTCAAGTCACGTCCTAACTATTTATTATCTGTGCCTATAAGCTACAGATTTTGACTGGCGTGGGGTATGTATTACTTCGCGTTCGCGACAGTTCCTGAGATTAGCGCGTTCAAACAAACAAACTCTTCAGCTTGATAATATTAGTATAGATACATACTCTCGAAAAACCTAAACCTCCTTCTGGCGCAGTAAGGTAAAAAAAAACCATTTATTATTTTCTACCGGCCAGCCTTTACCTACGTCCTGCGAACTATTGTTCATGACGACGCATTCTCAATGACCATTCGTTAATTCGTTCATTCAGGCGAATGAGGTAGGGCAAGCATTGTAGCATTTATCAAAAGACTTTAATTTATTTTATTTTACACTGCTATTGTTAAATACTTATTTTAGTATTTTATCAATAATTGGTAAGTATTATGGATGTCAGATTGGTACTGAAGTATTTTTATAGGAACTTATAAACGCGGTTCTCGCATTAATATAATTTTTGTCAAATCAACGTAGCTTATTACCGTCAACAGAATTCCATATATATATCAGTGCCAAAATTCATCAAAATTGACGTGAAAGCGTAACAAACAAGCAAAACCACATTGGGGAATGTGGTTTTGCTTGTTTGTTACGCTTTCACGTCAATTTTAATTGTTAGCATTATAATGATAATTATAATGCTAACTATTTTATGATTAGCATTTACACTGTAGAGAAAACCGCCCTACGCTTTAAATATAAAATGCGCAAAACCGTGCGATCTAATACATTCCTAGTAAATTGTATGTTATACACTAAAATACTGAAACTAAACAGTAGGTATCCGAAAACCAAAACACAAAAATTTCGTGGACGCATTCCACTCCCAATTCAATAATAAAGCCAAACCCGAAACACAACACAGATATTCGTACCTATACACAAACCATTTCCTACTCCCAAACACTACAACCACAAACTAAATCACTTAACAAACCATTGTTCGAGAACAACTTCCTACACGGCAAATCTTAACCGTGGACAAAATTCACGCACAAATAAGCACAAACTACTGCCTCATTCCGCTCCGCAACAGTGTAATCCGATGTTCTGCCACTGTGAGTTAGTTTGAGCCGGTTCGAACCGCTTCGAACCGCCGGTAACCAGACGATGCCAGTACACACCGGTTGGCCGGTTTGTCGCCATTGAAATTCGCCGATAGGCAAAGCTGTTTGAAATATTCATTGTTAAACAAGACACAGTCGGCAAGCTACGGTGTATTGATTTGCAAATGGACTCGGAATTTATGATTTTGGTAACAGATTTTCGAGGACATGAAAATTTGGGAGCGTTACTTGTGTTGGGAAATACTGAAGGGATCGAAAGCGCGTTATAGTTGCGAAGTGACCGCTCTGAGGGCTAATTCACGTAATTTTATGACGCGCCGATTAAGTTTTAGTGCAGTTGTCTTCTGCAGTCTTCAGCATCTTCTGAGAGCATGAATCAACAATAGCGGCCACCACAAAAACGATAGGTCAAATTAGCTTGACGAATTCCAGTGAAATGATTCAACTGTCTTGGATCCCGCAAAGAACGTGTACCCTGGAGATCTATAAGACATCCATCAGAAAACTATAAGACGTTTGGCAATGCAGCACCGAAACACTGTGGATATTCCACCTTGACTTTTACTGACTAAAACTTCTCTGTGTTCCTCTTAATGCCCTTTGCGTTTCAGGGTTCAACAACCCTGCCAGGCTCTAGCCCTAACGGGCCCCGTCTTCTTTGCTGACCTTTGAGGCATGCATGGACGACGCACCGGGCCTGGTTCTTATTCATATTGGACCCTCAACCTCACCCCTACTACTAACTAGCTGTTCCCTTCAAAAATAAATAAAATCTTTTTAATATTGTGATCCAGAGAGAGACTAAGGTTACAAGCGTAAATAAACCTTGCAAAGGACAGACTGTAGGACACTTTAAGTTTAATGAAAAGGTCCCTGAGGTATAGTACACAAACGCAAACTTACAAGTATGTATTTACAAAGTGTACATTTCAAGGTCTTTAGTATGACTTTAAAACTCGGAGAACTTTTAAAGACACATAAAAAATGGAAAAAAGTCTTTCTCTTTTTTGGGGTTCTGTACCCAAAGAACCCAAGACCAACGGAACCCGACTAAGCCTCCGTCCGTCTGTGTGTCAGCGGTTTGTATCTCAAGAACCGTAATAGGTAGACGATTGAAATTTTCACAGATTGTGTATTTCTACAACAAAAAATAATATAAATTAAGGTTTATGGTACGGAACCCTTCGTGTGCGAGTCAAACGTGAGTAGCCTCTCCGTGTGCCGCGTTGGGCCACGCTACAGCAGTGCAATTCATGTCGAAGTGAACACTTAGGCGAAGTGAACACTTCAAAACCAAACAAACAAGATGGCATGACAGCTCACTTGTCGTGCCACTCACTTCGCTCCGTGCTGACTTCTCTCCACCTAAGTGATCACGGTGAAATGTCAACAGAATCGACCGGCAGTCTGTTGTACATAGTCGTGGGCGTGTAGCATGTACTGTAGTGGTCACGTTGACTAACGTTGTCTTACAAATAAACGCACGCAGCTAAAATGCGCCGCGTGGCCGGATAGCGTGCATCGCGGTGGGTTCGCGTCTTTATGATGATTAACCCCCCCCCCCCTTTTTCCTTTGATTTTTTTCTTTCTGACCAAGACTAGAGTCAAGAGCAAACCCATATCTAGTAAAAAAAAAAAATCAGCATTGTTTTAAAATAATGCATCATAAATATACCTATGTGCAACAAAACTAATTTATAATTTGTTCCATTAGAAATGAAATGGATTTAGGAAAAGTCCCCAAAATACTGCAGAGGCTAAAATAGTCGGATTATTTTGTAGGGTTTCTGAATTTTTTAAATAACTACAACATATTTTCATGATGGCGATATCTTCCACATAAAAAAATATTTTCAAAATACATGGCCAAAATTCTGGCGACCTTTACACCGAATACCTGAACTGCATCGATAAATACTACATCAAACGTTTTATTAAAGCAAATCACGAATTTCCGAACGAGCATTTAACAGGCTGCTGTAAAAAATCCACCCTCTTCGCAATTTTAAAACTATTTCCGGAATTGAAAAAACTAAATTTAACTTTTTGCCTCTGTAATTGGTAGCCCAACTTTTCAATATCATTTCCAAGTTTTTGTGTCAATCGTTCAGTTCATTTCAGTTTGTCACTCAATCTGGAAGACGAATTGGGTCAGACAGACCCGAGATAATAATTGGAACCTGAGACTCTGCCCTAAGTTTCAAACATCGTCTTTCCAGATTTAATTTCGTCCTTTTAATTGGTAAAAGAAAGTTTAATAGAGGAAAGAACCTTTTGTATAAGACCAACGCAAAAAAACGCGAAAAAAAAAAGTTGTTAAGCATAATGTTGTCTTAAGCAAACTTGGTGTCTGCTTTTAAAAATTAAAAAAAAATAATTAAAAATAGTCATCAACTAATATTAGGAACTACCTTTAAAGCAAAAACAGCAATGCTTGTGGCAGGTAGTTTCGCTCATCCAGTTTACAGTCTCTCTACATAAATTTTAAAAGTTTTTGAAGTGAAAACTTTTTTAGCGACGTTGAGCACTTTTCTTGATGAGTATAAAATGTTAAACTCGCGTCAAGACACGTGACCTGATCGAAAATTCGTAAGACGGATAATTCAATTCTGCCGGCGGCACTCTCGGAGTGCAAACCCGTTGTTTTTTATTGGTTTTTAGAAGTTATAAAATACAATGAACCCTTTTCAGGTTTAGCGTCTTACATCTTGTTAGTTCCGTTATTAAAGTACCAATTACCGAGGGCAAATTCTATTAGTTTATAAACAACATTCACATTTGCATCTCACTCGCAATCTGTCAAAATAAGCCTCAATTTTTAATCGCAATTTTTAACAGATTCCAACTGATACAATGCGAAATTTGCTTAAAGTTTTGTAGACTTGGCATACCGATTGACATACAACATCAATTTGACGTCCTATAACCATTTCAATCGAACAGCAATTGTGATTTGAATTTACGAACAATTTCATTTGATAGTCAATTTGATTTTCAATCAAGCCTACTGAAAATATATTTGGAAATAAAGTTAGAACTGTGTAAAATCTCTCACCTGAGTTATACTCCAATAGCGGTCGAGCGAGATCAGGCACAGGTTCATGATGGACGCAGTGCACAACAACACATCCATCGCCGAATGTATCTCGCACCACCAGAACCCAAAGATCCAGTAACCCATGAGCTCGTTCGCCAAAGAAAACGGCATTATCACTAGCCCTAGGAAAAAGTCGGACACAGCCAGCGACGCTATGAACCAGTTCTGAATGTTCTTCAGCGCTTTCTCTGTCACTATCGCGATAATCACCAGCATGTTCCCCACTACCACCATTATCATTAACACTGTCACAACCACTGAAGCTATTATAATATGCGCGGGAGAATACCCACTCGGGTACCAAGTCTTTAGAACTAAATTTACTGTAGTATCGTTCGACAACGTCGTGTTCGCGTCCGAACCATTCGTCATTTGCAAAGCAAAGAACTCCTCCTGGCTCATGTACGTTGGAACCAAAAACGTCGAGTTTGGACCAACTGTTGAATTGAAGTGTGTTGACATCGTAGTTCTTGCCAACAATGTAGTGTTGGGCACCATTGTGGCTCTCGGTACAGGATTTGTAAAATTCATCTAACTAATTTTATTGTTTAGACAGATTGAAAGTTTGGCCCCGTAGAAATAACTGTATAATTGATTTACTTTAAAAAACGTATTGCCTATGTGAACGGAAGTGTTTGACTATTATTTTTCTCTTTTATACAAATAACTAGATACCCGTTTTACCCGAACGTTGAGAGAAGCGATTACGAACACAATATTTACATTACACGAAGGCCTTACCAAGTATTTATTGCTTGAAACTATTGAGAGAGAAAGTAAATAAAGTAGCAAATGAAGATTACGGTATTTTGCGCACACACAAAAAAGCGATTTTACACTAAAAACTTGTTTTTTAACGAAAAATCTTTTTATTTTATGCAATCACCCGGCGATGTCATCGTCCGATTTTGTGCTTCCGCCGGTCCCAAAAGCGGTGTGTTTTGGCGAACATTTTCTGAGGGCCGTGGTTCATGATGGTGTCACATGGCGGCCATGGCTGGGCGTCGCGTGACTGTTCAATGGGCAGTCATTACCGCGGCTGCATTGTTATCAATGTCGCTTGATGATTATCTTGATTATGGCCGCCGTCTTGAGCCTGCAACAATGATAATATTATTGTTGAGTTGTGTGAAATAGCCTTGTGTGTGACGTTGATGTCTTCGAGATAGTACGAGGATGATACATAAGTAATTAATTTGTAGTGGACTTCAACAAATTCATCATCATCCCGGAAATAAAGAAGAACAACACATTATAACCTTTATCTTATATTGATTGCGTTTTACCATTGTCTCACGTGATTGTAAGCTGCAATGTGAACATTAATGGAGCATGGTGCCCAAAAGTACTCTATTTATAGCATTATGTGGAATGACGGCTCATCTCAAGATTACTGGATATACCTAGCACATTTTTAACCGACTTCCCAAAAAGGAGGAGGTTATCAATTCGGTTGTATGATGTTTGTTACCTCATAACTCAGACAATTATGAATCGATTTAAAAAAATCTTGTTTTATCTGAAAGGATATACTTGCAGATTGATCCCATTAAATTTTTATGAAAATCGGCTACGAACTTTGGATTTTAAATCGAAATTGCTGGAATTCGTCTACTTGGATGATAGTTTTATTTCATCCAAGTAAACGAAATTGCGTATTTTGCTTTTCTGCGATTTTGCAGGGTGTTTTTAGGTGTAGGGTACCACTAAAGAGTGAAAAATAAAAAACGTTTTACAAAAAAATACAACCGACTTCCAAAAAAAAAACACTACAAAGTAAAAAATAACTTTAATTTCGGAAGTCGGTGTCAAAAAACGAACAAATTAACAAAAACACCGAGTTCCGAAATTAAAGTTATTTTTTACTTTGTAGTGTTTTTTTTTTGGAAGTCGGTTGTATTATATTCGGAAAACTTACAACTAGTTATAATGCATGGTTACATATTCTAAAATAATGAGGGCCAATTACAAGTTTTCACTTATAGTACAACAAATTAAGAAAAATGGCAATAATTTAGAAACTAGTTTCAATAACTACAAATGCTTTTGAAAAAATGATTGCACAGAATTCGCTTCAGCATTCAAATCCCAGTGTTAAAGAGGTCGATGTCAACCTCCCGGCAGGCCGCATTAAAAGCACGACTCGCTCTTATCAGATAAGAGTTTTGTCTGTAAGAAGTTATCATAATATTGGTATAGATAGCAGTCACTGTAATTGATTGATGTCCAAACTCTATTCGGGTGAGTGCTCAGTAAATTGAGTCGTAGGTTTATTGCTCTTACTTAATTTGAATTTGTTTTTGTTTGTTCAAAGATGTTTTATTTGTGTTTCGTTAATTTATAAAGCTTCGTTAAGTTGTTAGTGGTTTATTGGGAAAGATAGTTTATTATTTAGTTTTCCATCTTTTTTAGGGTTCCGTAACCAAATGGCAAGAAACGGAACCCTTATGGATTCGTCATGTCTGTCTGTCTGTCTGTCCGTCCGTATGTCAAGCTACCTTTTTCCAAACCTACAAGGGTATGGGTTTGATGAAAAAAAAAAAATTTGAGTGTGGGGTATCTATGAATAGGTCTTCAAAAATGATATAATAAAAGGTTTCTAATATTTTTTTCCTAAACTGAATAGTTTGCGCTAGAGACACTTCAAAAGAGGTAAAATGTTTGTCCCCTGTAACTTCTAAAATAAGAGAATAATAAAACTAAAAAAAAATTATATGATGTACATTACCATGTAAAACTTCCACCGAAAATTGGTTTGAACGAGATGTAGTAAGTTTTTAATACGTCATAAATCGTAAATCGCAATTTACCTTTCATTCAATCAACTCAAACATAAAAATAAAAAAACATAAACCAAAATTACAATGAACTACAAGAACTTTTATATTATGTCACTTGCTGCTATGGAACCCTTCATGGGCGAGACCCGACTCGCACTTGTTTTTCATTAAAATCAGCCAATTGCCGTCCGCTGCTGAACGAAAGCCTCCCCCAAAGAGCGCCAACCATCCCGGTCCTGAGCAGTCCGCATCCATCCGCTACCAGCCAACTTCTTTAAATCATCGATCCATAGTGCCGCAGGGCGTCCCACACTACGTCTGCCCATACTCAGTCTCCACTCTAACACATGTCTGCTCCATCGACCGTCTGTCCGTCTGCAGACATGGCCGGCCCACTTCCACTTCAGCATGCTGATTCTACGCGCAATGTCGGTGACTTTAGTTCTCTGGTGAATAACTTCGTTGCGAATTCTATCCACTAGAGAAAACCCGAGCATTGCTCTCTCCATTGCTCGCTGAGCAATCTTGAATTTGCGGACCAGGCCTATAATGAGTGTCCACGTTTCGGCTCCGTAAGTCATTACGGGTGGGACGCATGAGTTATAGACCCTGGTCTTAGGGGATTGTGGGATTCGTTTTTGTCTTCAATCTATCTGTTAATGCATAATACCAGCTTGCCGCGCTTGACTCGCTGGAACGCAGAGCTAAAAGGCTCATCGGCGACGAAAAACTGGTAGATGCCAAGCTTCACAGCTTGGCTCATCGCCGCAACGTTGCCTGCTTGTCGGTGTTCTACAGATTGTACTTCGGTGAATGTGCGCAAGAACTCCACGACCTCAATCCACTGGCCCTCTTCTACCATCGGAAAAAAAATGAAATTAATTATTATAACAGGTCAGTTGTGAAATTTAAGACACATTAAACTCATATTTAAATAGATCATATTTTAGACAACATTAATTTATAATAATATAATACAACACAGAATTGCAATACTACAAAAATATCTCATGCACAAAAAACACGCCAGAAAAATGACTATTAAGTACCATAGACTGTACACTGGTCAAGTATTCCCAGCACTTATGCTTTTTCAGGAAACTCTTCACAAAAAAAAAAAATACTCTTCCTTTATTAATAAAACTCCAGCAGTATCTGAAGACAACATAATAATCTTTTCTTTTCCAGAGACAAAGAAGTTTCTTTCTCATTATAGACGACTTATACGCTGCTGTTCGAATGTTTAATTACTCGAGTTCTCCTTTCGAAGTGTTTCCATTTTTGTTGCGAAAATCTTTTGGTGTCATTCGTGACACAAAAGAATGTCATGATAAGTTTTGAACAAGATATTATTTTGGTTGAAAAAATTCAATAAAAACAAAAAAATGCAAGTGTTAATGATAGTTGTTAGTGAAATTTTATTAATTATTAAAAGTAATCCGACGGTGCTTTTTACACAATGGAGTGACAAGAGCAAGAAAAAAACGGTCAAGAGCGAGTCAGACTCGCGCACCGAGGGTTCCGTCCATCATTATGAAACGTGAAATGTTTTAAATTTTAATCGGTAACGCCTGTTGTTGTGTAATTTTGTATTACAGTTTTAGATCAGCACTACCTCTTGATCGATAGTGGATCTAATGTAATTTTTGTTGATGATTTCTGAAAAAATGTGCTATTATATCTATATCCCCACATGCCCAGTAGCCTGACTTCCAATTATTGAAAAACCCTTTCAGTCACTGTTGCAAAAACTCCTTTAAGAGTTCTTGAGATATTTAACTGTGACAGACTTAGTCACACCATAAGGGTTCCTTTTTACTATTTTGTTACGGAACCCTAAAAATGAGTTTCCAAATTTTAGTTACAAATATCAAATTGATGGTAAAAAATCTCAAATAATACAGATCACGCTCAAAAAAAGGGCTTAATATTACCCTTTGTACGTCAAACTAAACCTATAAAAACGTTACGAACAATTAAGTGAGACAAAATATAAAGTGACACAAAGGACATTTTCGTTAAAATACGAGCGACGAAAATTAAATTGAATATCAAAATTAAAAATCTGGATTGAACTGGATTGAAGCGGTCCGTGGCAATGAATTATTTATGAGTTGTCTTGCTGTTGGTTTTCGTTAAAATATTTATTAAATGCATCAGTTTGTTTATCAATATGTCGCGGAACGTAATTTTATTCGAGTGGTTACAGAGGGCCTATATTCTGTAATAAGAATCTGCCTTTTAACCGACTTCCCAAAAAGGAGGAGGTTATATATTTGACACCTTTCTCAGATCTGATTTTTATTATTTACTTAATAGGCTAGTTTCCATCATCCACAAATTGCAAAACTATTTAGTCCGTCAGTTAGAGTATTGAAAAATAATGGACACGTATTTTTTGTTTTTGTAAATCAATGAATATTGACAAAGATAAAACGCATCAAAACTCGGGAGTGGGGGCTCGTGACGTCACGACCCGCTAAAAATTATGCCCGCACGTGACGTATTGAGAATTTCAAAAGCGTCGTAACTTCTTCAATTTTGGTTCCCGTAACAAAAGGAAAAATACGGGTCAAATATTTTTGATTAGTTTTTTTCAGGACACAAGCCCATTCTACTGGTGGTTTGGCATGCGTTAAAATTGAGAAACATCCAAGGGAATAAATATACTTTCGAGATATTAAAGTATCCTATATTCTGTTCCACTTAGCTTAAGCCTATTTTCATCGAAATCCATTCTCGTAGGTAACAAACAGACAGACAAAACTGGTGTCACAATAATATAACTATGGAAGTATTTAATTTTATAATTTAAAAAAGTACAATAAAGTATAATATACTTTAGTGTAATAAATTAAAAAGTTGCCACACACTAGGAATTATTTCTGTTATAGATTTGTTAGCTTAACAGAATATGTTTGTTCATAAATTTGAAATGCGCACATATCCCATGGAAAATATGTATGGTTGCATCTTTTATTTAAAGTACTAGATTACAATACCAAAAATTTTAGTGTCCAATGCGTAGGCATTGGAAACTTATTTTTTTTTTATAATATTCAAATTTGTTGTGCAATTAAGTTAACTAAGAGTGTTTTAGTATATTCTAAAGTTACATATAAGAAAAAAATTAATTCCACCCGAAGTGACACACAAAAACGTAAAATTAAAAGAAAATAAATTACCAACTAAAAACAAAATTGAAAGAAAACACACATAAGTAAATAAAATCATATTTTTGTTAATGTAAGGAAGTTATTCAATAAACTTTATACAGGCTTAAGAGTAACATGTATTTACAGTATAAAACTCATCGCCTGAATCTCATGTTAAATAAATAAAAACGTGCCTTCAGCCATTTTAACACTGTTAAAACATACATACGCATCAATCAACTCAGTCTATAGTAAAGATCAGCAATCAACATTCCAAAAAAAAAACATTAGTGTCATGATTTATCGATAAAAATCTTATCGATACATACGGATACCAGGACCTGAATGTATCGACAAACACATCGATAGATACCGATACCAGGAGCGTCCCATCCCTAGTTAACCCGGCGACTGCAGGTGCTAGCTAGTCAGTCGACTCAATTAATTAGTCAACAGACCACTGCACACTTTACAAGTCTTTTACTTGTTCATTTGGTGCTGAGTTTTTATTAAAGTGACTTTTTTTAATTCTTGTGTTATTTACGGGTCGATAAGCTTGCTTAGTTTTGCCTTTTATTTTTAAGCTTGTAAAGAGTAATGCAAACATATTTATTTGTGTTTAAGTAATCTGTTTTGTCGATCCATTTTCATATTGTATTGCACTAAAAATTAAGAACTTGACCATTATTTACTGTCTTTTGAGCTTAGTTACTCACCTTTAGCTACATTAATGCATTAAAAAAATAACCTAAAAAAAAGATTTCGACAATTTGGAAATTTTTAGATAACGTCACCTTTTTCAACCACAAAAGTGAATAAATATAAGAAATTCATAAGATGAAACAGACCTAAGATATCTTTCGTGCAAAAAGGCCATCAATAGCACTAGCTTGACAAAAGAAAGAAAAAACTAGAGAACGAGAAAACTCAGTTATCTTACAAACGACTCTATAGAAACTTTCTAGCAACAAAAATAGCAATGCTATTCAGGTGTCTAAATACATATATAAGTGGTTTTTGAATTGAGAATGAGAAGTTGTGCATTTACCTAATTATTATCCCTGAAAATCTGTGTAGTGATTATGGAAAATGGAAGAAAATTTTGGTATTGCCCCTTATCTCAGAAACAAATGATACATTTGAATAGTTTTTACTTTTTGATTGCAGACAACTATACATGGCATATAACTTACTATGGTTTAATGCTAACATGTTATAAGATTTGATTCCTTCGCAACCCGAAACGCGTGAGTCCTGCTCGCACTTGGCCGGTTACTTTTTCAAGTTTTCTTTTAGATTCAGTCGGTTACATTCATACTCATCCACTGTTGACTCTACCAGCGCAAATAACTTCGTCCACCGTATTAAATATTTACAAGCATGACGTGGGTTACAACCGTAGCTGCGTAGGGTTAAGTTAATGCATGTGTGACACGCACTTGTTTATGTTTCCGCTACACTTGTGAGGGTTAATCCTTTAGAATGAAACGGTAACGTGAGCGTTTACGTTGAGTTTGGAAAAACATTGTGTATACTAGAGGGGCAATTCACGTATTTTTAAGGATCGTTCGCTTTCGCAGACTGTCAAAAACACTCATAATTTCCCCACATTTTATCAAGTTTTTTATGTTGACTGTCGCTGATATGATTTTGTGACTTCAAATTGAACAGGGTTTTTTTTAAGTAGGAAAATTAGCCTTAATTTATGTAGTGAGTTCAAAACGCTGACATTCATTTTGTTTACTCAATAAATCCACGTAACCTTTTGTTACTATTTGACGGCACGGTTGGCGCAGTGGTTGAGCGATCGACTGCTTCGTAGCGTATCGTGGGTTCGATTCCCGCACGAAACAAATATTTGTATGGCCTGCAGATAGTTGTTCCGGATCTGGCTGTTTGTGTATTTAAATTTGTATGTTTGTAAAAGCACCCACGATACAGGAGAAATTCCTAGTGTGGGGCAACGTTTTTATTTAAAACAAACAAACAAACAAACTCCTACCACGTTTCTTATTTTTAATCTCTCGCTCATCTCCGACTACTAGGTATATGGTGTGGGCAACAATTGACCACGCTTATCTAGAAGTAACCCATTCAAAACACTTTTTATTATTGATAGGTTCGCGTTTGACCACAATCTCACCAGACGAAAGGCAGAAATGGAGCACGCTTGCCTTGAAGTTACATATTCACTCTTGACTTAAATATTATTAGGTTGGACGCCCTCAGGCTAGGTGGAGCGATGATCTTCGCAGGGTGGCTGGTAGCAGCTAGATGAGAGTTGCCGGTGATCGAGCCAAAAGGCGTGCACATGGAGAAGCCTATGTCCAGCAGTGTACTGTTATAGGCTGATGATGATGATGAAACATCCCCAGGTTGTAGCTATCAGAAAACCCAAACTTCGCCCGGCGGGGACTTCTACACTTTAATAAAAAAAACATACGTAATCGTCCATCCACATAATATAGACCTACATAAACTTCTAAAGAATTATGTCTGTGCAACAAAAAAATGCAGACAAGTGACGGTGTTGTAGTTTTTAGGGTTCTGTACCCAAGGGTAATCAACAGAACCCTATTACCAAGCCTCCACTTTTGAACGTCCGTCCGTCAATCCGTCAGTAGGTAGTTGTTCACATTCACAGAGTGTGAATTTCTGTAGCCGCTACAAAAACAAATAATAAAAATACCATGGTACGGAACCCTTCATACCTTCATGGAGTCCGACTTGCACTTGACCGATTTTTTTGTATTCAGGATTCAAAGTCTGTGTCCCGCAGAAGTCTGTATTATCTGTACCCAATATAACACGTTCCCATCTTGCATTTAACCCTAATGATTCAACAAAATATACAGTTGTTAAGTAAATTAGTCGGCAGTTTGTTGGCTCATTAATTAATGAGTTGACCGACGATTGGTGTTGCAGCCAGCTGATTGAATAGTGATGTGACTGTGTACCTGGTATCGGTTGCGGTATCGATTTGTTAGGGTTGGGGTTTTAGCTTAGATTATTTTGTTTTTAAATTGTGTTATTGCCAAAACCTAATACTGTTTTATTTATACTTGCATATGTGTAGGTAGAAAGTGTTTACGAACAGTTGCCAAATAAATGTTAATATTTTATTATTGAACTAGCTGACCCGCGCAACGTCGTTTGCGTCACATTTTCCATTAATTCTCCGCTCCTATTTGTCTTAGCGTGATATATAGCCTATAGCCTTCCTCGATTAATAGGCTATCTAACACTGAAAGATTTTTTTAAATCGGACCAGTAGTTCCTGATATTAGCGCGTTCAACCAAACAAACAAAGAAACTCTTCTGCCTTATAATAATAATATATAATATACTAGCTGACCCGCGCAACATTTTCCATTAACGCTCCGCTCCTCTTTGTCTTAGCGTGGTGCCTTCCTCGATAAATGGGCTATACACTCATAAGATTTTTAAATCGGACCAGTAGTTCCTGAGATTAGCGCGTTCAAACAAACAAATTCTTCAGCTTTATAATATTACTAGCTGACCCGTGCAACGTCGTCTGCGTAACATTTTTCATTACTGCTCCGCTCCTATTAGTCTTAGAGTGATGATATATAGCCTATAGCCTTCCTCGATAAATGGGCTATCTAACACTGAAAGAATTTTTCAAATCGGACCAGTAGTTCCTGAGATTAGCGCGTTCAACCAAACAAACAAACAAACTCTTCTGCTTTATAATATTATACTAAGTACCTATAGATTTTCTTAATGAAATGAAGTGATTATCTAGGTTGTCATATCGAACTGCTTACTAATATTATAATTTTGAAAGTAAAGGATGAAACGATTTAGAAATTAGAGGGAGTTATTACTGGAGATAGACCATGACTGTTTTTTTTGTAGGGAAGCACTCTCTAGGACAATTTCCACTCTGTGTGAAGTCCGAGCTGGCTTGTTCCTAGGTCCATGGAAACAAAGGTTCTCAGACGTATGCATGCTCACTGTGAAGGCAGACCATTATCTAGGTGATTCGATATTACATTTCTGTAATTTATTTCCTTTTTTATGTTTAAATCCGCAACAGAACCAAGGATACCGACATAGCCCGAAGGATCGCCAATTTAAAAAGGGTTGTGGTAGAGGCACATCGCTCGCAGAAGTCTGAACAGATGGTCGATAGGGCTGAAAAGTTCTGGAGTGGCGACCGTGTAGCAGAAGTCAGAAAGAAAGAAAAGAGTTTTTTTTTACTATTGATAGCCATACGTTTGACCGCTATCTCACCTGATGTTAAGCGATGATGCGGTCTAAGGTGGAGCACGCTTGCCTAGAAGTAACCTATTCACTCTTGACTTAAAGACTCCCAGATTGTAGCTATCAGGAAACACAGACTCAGGCAGGGAATTCCACTCCTTAGCTGTACGCACAATGAATGAATTCCCAAAACGTTTTGTGCGTATAGGTGGGATGTCCACTATGTACCGGTGGCGCATCGCCGTACGTCTTGTGGTCCGATGGTGGAACGGGCTTGGCGGAATTAAATTATGCAATTCTGTCGTCGTTTATTTGTGCAAAGCATGACGCAGCGTTGGCGCTGCCTCCCACAAGGTGGACCGAAAACCTAGTGAGGGTCTCTGGTAGCTGATAGTTGACAGACGTACAGGAGCGGCTGTTGTGATGCACGGGCAGGTTGCCGTCCAGCTCCATACGTCTTTTGGCTGATATGATAATGATGAATTTATTTCTCAAGGGAAGCCGCTTGCTGAAACTAGTTTGACTAACTAAAATGTAGGAAATAAAAAAAAATGACTTTTTCAAAAAATCCGATCGTTAAAAAATCCCAACCAAGACGCTTTTCATGCAGTCTGATGCAGTTGAATCACAGATCTGATGCCAACAACTGACGACACCAACGACTGCTTGAAAAGCGTCTTGTTTGGGACGTTTTAGTCATTTAAAGCGGTCAGGTTTTTGAAAAAGTAATTTTTTTCATTTCCTACATTTTAGTGAGTTACAAAAACCTACATTTTTGGAATCGTCTCCACAAGCCCATTATTTAAATAAATATTATGGCACCAAAATCCACCATATGTTTGTTTTTTTGTGTACCTACCCAGTGTCACTCTCACAGTAAATACAAATCTAAAGACACCTCTCAAGCTAAAATCCATAAAACCGTTCAGGCTGCAGAGCGTGCCAAGCAATTATACAAACATACTCTCCAAAAACATAACCATCCTTCTGGCGCAGTCGGGTAAAAACTCCTATCATTAGCTATGCTGTCACTTAAAATCTAACTTACAAGAAACTTAGCAAACTGTTACCCTGCAATGTTACTGTGAATAACTTAATTATCCAATACATTATTGAAATTGGATGATATAGTTGACTTGCTTACGCAGCGTCTCCGATAATGTTGCAAAGTGAGTATTAATTTAATTTGTATGTCAATTATAAGGTTTTGGGCCTAGAAACAATTTAATTAATATATTTTACGCTGATTGAAAGGTATTTTGCATAGCATAATTTATGGAGTCTTAAAAATAGAAGACCTTTCTTCAGTTGTTTTGTTTTAGATTAGCGATAAAAACCTTTTTCTAGCTTGACTAAAAGATTTCACGTAATATTTTGTAACGACAAACTAAGAGTTAATAATTAAAAAAATACCGGTCAAGTGCAAGTTGAACTCTCACATGACCCTTCATGTGAGAGTTCAACTTGCACTTGACCTTTATTTCGTACCTACCATAAACCAAAAAAATTATGGTTTTTGTATGGGAGCACACTCGTGAACATTTCAACTGCCTACCTAATACGGTTCTTGAGATACAGCCCACTGACAAATAGACGGACGGACAACGGAGGCTTAGTAATAGGTTCCGTTGGTTATCCTATGCGTACGGAACCCTAAATATATAATCCCATAATTTAATTTATTTCTAATTCCTAATTTGATCAAAAGCAATTTAATCCAGTTAACAGTTCCCCGGTCACATTGAAGTATAGGTAAGGTGTTGAAATTCTAGAACAAACCCTTGAAATTATCTTGTTATCTTAAATCTTAATTGGTTTATTAAAGACCTACCGGTATGCTAACTTAGCTTCAAAGATAAAACAGATAATTTATTCAATCGTCGTCCAAGTCCTGTATTTATAAACAAGGTTTGAATAGTTTTGGAATAATATTAAATAATGGACTTTAGTATTCATTGAAAATTGTCAGTAGAACTGAAATAGAATAAATATAATCATAATCATAATCATTTATTTGCATTAAGTATTGGTACAGTATGGGTCTTAAAGTTAGTAATTAAGTTAGTTAGTAAACATATTTAGGTTGACGATATAGTATGAAATTTGAAGGATTATATTACGTGTTACAGAATAAACGCCTCTATTACCTCTGAAGGGGTCATTGTACTCAATATTATTAATAATCTCTATGGGACCATTACTGAAAATATCAACTTCCCCATAAATTTATGTGCGTATAACTCGACAAAATATACTGAATAGCTGATTTTTTTCCGCAATGTTGGGGTGAGTCCCACTCCTATTGGTAATGGTAATTAAAAAAACAAAATGCTATATATACATTTGCAACGCACAAAAAAACAACATTCAAAAAGCTTTCACATCAATTAATCGTGTTAAAAATACCTATGAACTTTTTGAAAAACAAATAAACCGATACCATTTAAAAACACCGGTTCATCTAAAAACTCATACCACTTAGCTCGGCCATCCTGTTACATTAAAAAAGAGCACATGAATGTATCAATATAATCCATTTATTTGTGTTACATTGAAACCAGAATGAAAATTCCCCTCGTCAGCGCGCCTTGATATTATAAAATCTGCAACATTTTAATGTCAAGTCTTAGTACCAATAAAATGCTGGTATCTATAAATTCGATATCGATAAAATGGATACCAATCTTAGCATTCCAAACTGATTTGTTGTAAAATCTCTTTTTATTGGAGTGTAAATGTAGAATGTTCTGCACCTACTTTACAGCAGTCGTGAAAAAAAGGTGATGCTTGTTTAGTATTGTACTTACTCATCTTATTTGATTTAAATCAATTTAATCTCGACTTGAAAGTGTTTCTTGTCTTAAAATCAACATGGTTAGTTTAGATAGATTGTAGGGTTCCGAAAATCTGAATGAAATAGCAAAACCTTTATAGGATTACTTGTGTGCTTTTTTCTGTTCAACTGACACAACCAATTTAGTTCAAATCTTCAGGAGTCATTCAGGTCAAAACGACACATGAACTTCTGGAGTTACTTTTAGTGGCCCAAATTACATATAGTTAAAAGGAAAACCTAAAAAAATAAGTTTTAAAGTAACATGTTAAAAAAAAGTTTGGAACCTTTTCAGCGCGAGTTCGACTCGCCTTTCGCCTTATACCTGCACGGTATAAGGCGAGTCTTTCCTTCATTTAATTAGGCTACATAATCTACTTAACTAAAATAGTTCACCAAAATTATTTTCCGAATCTTGCATAATTTAGTAGCTGTCTAAGCTTAGGTCCACTTATAAGACAAGATGTCATTCATTAGTAACGCGATCATTTAGCTAAATAGGTAGACAATCTTATTATGACGACGACAAAATACTTATCTATAAAAAGTACTAGTCGCCACCTCATTAATTGGTACCATGTAATTGGTATTATCGATAGAATTAGCACATCACTAGTCACAAATTGACGATGATTGACGCCACTTCGTTACGTCATTGTAATAGGTAGCGAATTATGGGAAAAGAAAACAATTGGGTTTTTTATTTGCGCTAAATTGCTAGAGTTGCCAGCGGATAGGAATAAAATAGTAGTTTATTTTTTGTTGTAAACTACATGCCGTCCAAGCTTTTACGGGTTTTGAATTAAAATAAATCCTATCCTACTAATATTATAAATGCAAGTTTGAGAGTAAGTATGGATGTTTGTTACTCTTTCACGCAAATACTACTAAACCGATTACGATGAAATTTGGTATGTAGGTAGCTGAAGACCCAGAATAACACATAAGCTAGGTTAGGACTTTTTATTCCGGTGTTCCCGAGGGATCGGGATTTACACGGGAATAACGAGAATTTAAACGCGGACGAAGTCGCGGGCGGCCTCTAGTAAATAATAAATTTAATAAAAAATATCATTATAATCAGCTAGAACCAACCAACTGCGGTAACTCTATCATATACACTCAATAATTTTACTGCAATAATATGCCTCGAGTAAATAATACTCTATCAGTATGGAAATCTAATACAACCAGCATAACGAGGAACTCGCCATCACAAATGTATGAAGGAATTAGCTGCACGCTTGCTTAGTAATTATGCATGATCGGGGATATTATGCAAAAGAAAAATAGAAGATATTTGTAGCTGTTAGATTAACTATTGTTTTTGATCTGATAGAAAAAAGTAAAGTAAGGGCTAATTTTTCCAACGCCAGATAGCTTTATCGGAGGAATCCTGCTCGTCTTTTACATCGTTCTCACATGTACCTATGTATAATTTCAACCCGATGTAAATAAATCTTTGTAAAAAAATTATTATTTTTAAAAGAGTGTCCGTGGAGTTTCTTGCACGTTCTTCTCCATAGAGATCTACGCTTTGGAACGTGCAAATAGCTTCATCTTTTTGGACCGACCGACCTTGACAATTCAAAAGTGCCTGTAAATGGTTTAATTGAAATAAAACCTTGAATTTTTTTTTTTAAATTTTGAATTTTTGACAGTTCTTCCATACAAAAACTGTCAAACTTTAAATTAATTCCACGAATAAGAGTTATCTGGCGTTGGAAAAATCAGCCCTTAATCATATTGAGAGATACATAGATTATGTTTGCGAAATTATCATTTTATTAGCGTGTTGGAAGAGATTTTTATTGGAAATAAATAACATAAATAACATTGGCAGCTATTTTTCTGTTTCTTTTTTTTTGTTTTATTACATGTGTGTACATTAATTTTAAAATAAATAATTTAACACTAGAATAGTTAATAATGGGATTGCTAACATTTACCTTTTTATTTGCGAGTTTCCGATATTTAGGCACTGTTGCAAGCGCCATGATCACGGATTAACTGAAGATCTTGCGGGTGGGATGTTATTGGCAGACATATCGGTCTACCCTCTTTCGCAGTTTTTTATTACGACCATCTCCGGTACCACTGTCCACAAACTCACTTTTATTTTTCCCGCAACTGTTCTTGACACACATCACTAACCGTAAAATAAATCCAGAGACCTAATTGTGCTTTAGAAATAATTGTGCTTTAGGAAGCACAATTAGGAGGAGCTCGTGGCTAAATAATAACAGCCGCACAGGTCGATCTTCAAGGATAAGCAACGCTTGCCGAGGTTGGTCTGTAGATGGGTGATCTTAACATATCGAGTTTCCTCCGTGCCTCGGAAAGCACGTTAAGCTGTCATTTGGAGATCTTTGGCAGGCGTTACGGATAGTCAGAAGCCAGAAAATCTGACACCAGTCTTGCTAAGGAGTACCGTGTTACCCAGTTAATGGGTTGTGGAGGTCTGGTAGGCAGCCGCTCCACGTAAAATACTGGTATTCAGCTAAATCCGGTTTGACTGGAAGCTGACCCCAATACAGTTGGTAGAAGGCTAGGCAGGCAGGATTGATCAAAAATATAACACAAGTAAAACACATTGAATAAAGCAGATTATTAAAATACCTATAGTTATATTACAAAACTTTTTCGGCTCTCATGCCTTATAATTAATTTCCATTCCTGGCAACACAGTTCGCGTGACACCATTGAATGCTCAGTAAACAACAGTATTAAATACCGTGCTTAACATCGACAATAATACGATTAACGTCAATTATGTCGCACGTTAAAATGATGGGAAATTACCGACTCTGTCATAGAAATTATATCTGAGTCGTTAAGATGTCGAGGTGAATCTGATAGGGTTATAAAGTACTTGATTGATAGGTTTTCTTCTTTACGAGGATAGATATAAATCTATCCTATCCTATCGATGTTTTTTATATGAGTTTCGCTTCATACAGACATCAATAGCCTGTTTCCCAACTACATTGGGGTCGGCTTCCAGTCAAACCAAATTCACCTGAATACCAATATTTTACGTAGAGCGGCTGCCTACCAGACCTTCACAACCCATTAACTGGGTAACACTGTATTTCTTGGCAAGACTGGAGTCAGATTTACTGGCTTCTGACAATCCGTAACGACTGCCAAAGATCTACAAATGACAGCCGGGACCAACGCTTAACGTGCTTTCCGAGGCACGGAGGAAACTCGATATTTTAAGATGGTCACCCATCCACAGACCAACCTTGGCTAGCGTTGCTTAACCTTGAAGATCGACCCGTGTGGCTGTTGTTATTTTAGCCACGAGCAACAGTTTCGCTTCATACAGACGTTCCCTACATAAACAGTGCAAACAATGTTCGACTAAATAGCTCAAAAAATTGTTTTGTTTTTGTTGTGTTTTCGATTTAGGTCTACTGAATATATTTTTTTTCGTCTTGTGTCTAATATTCAGTATGTCAATGTCATGCATACCACTGTTATTTGCATGGTTACTAAAATGCCGTTTTCAGATGTTATTTAGCATGATTTCTAAGTGACAGTGCTGTTGGTGTGCTTATTAATAAAGAAATGAATAAATAAATATTATGTAGCCGTTTAATTGACTGCCTAGCCTTATCATTCAATCAGCGGCCTACGTGACATCCTGGTATTTGATTGATCAGCAGGCAAATGACTTGGTTCAATATCTTTTAATGACTTGCCTAGCCAAGTTGCAGAACATAGAGCACTGGAAGCTTAGAGTACACAGATATGATAGGTTCGAATGGTATGATGGGAACTAGAGTGAACGAGGCGTTCTTTATTTCTATAAGTGATGAGCTGTTTGTTGGTAAAAATTGAGTGTGGCTTATGATAAGGGTAGACGAAAACTAAAAAAAGCATGAAGATCTCGTACACGGAATGTTTCCGTATATACAAAATATTTGTTTGGAAGTAGGGCTCTCTTTAATTTTAATTACGACAATGTTTACCCAAAAACAGTCCCCCAAAATGCCTGCACATTTAGTATGTTTCTGGCAACACTAAAACAGCTACTAAATATTAAATTACTAAAATACATCTGTGAATAGGCCAGTCAACTGAAAATTAGTCATTATAGTCTGTCAGTTAGATTATCAAAAAACATTTGAACTGTTTTTTTTTTATTTTGTTACGTGAACCAAAATTGACGAAGATACGACCCTTTTTAAATTCTGAATACGTCACGTCTTGGTATAATTTTTAGTACATTCTGACGTCACTGGCCCCTTTTCCGAGTTTTGCTGCGTATTATCTTTGTCAATATTCATTGATTTACAAAAGCAAAAATACGTGTCCATAATTTTTCAAAACTCTGACTGCCGGACTAAATAGATTTGCAGTTTATTGATGGTGGAAACTAGCCTATTGTAAATAAACACCGACAATTTTTATCTGTTAGATCCGAGTAACATTTTAAAACAATTCATATATTATTTTCTATTCGTACATTCGTTATTCATTTCAATTAGGAACATCCCCAATTTCAATTTGCATTTTCAGGGTTGGTAACATTTAAACGTGGATAAATCTAAGCTTTTGAAACAGTGTTTGCTAAGTTGATTTAATTTTAATGTGTGGAAAAGCACTTTAATCTTTTTGGGTTCACGCTAAGTTGGGCAATTCTTCGAAAAACCTAGCGCAGGATTATTTATTTGTAAAAAAAATAGGTTACTTTTTAGGGTTCCGTAGCAAAATGGCAAAAACGGAACCCTTATAGATTCGTCATGTCTGTCTGTATGTCCGTCCGTATGTCACAGCCACTTTTCTCCGAAACTATAATAACTATGCTGTTGAAACTTGGTAAGTAGATGTATTCTGTGAACCACATTGAGATTTTTACACAAAAAAAAACAATAAACTTTGGGGGTCATACTAAGAACTGAAACTAAAAAAAAAATCATCAAACTCATACGTGTGGGGTAACTATACATCTATATATAATATAAAAATGAATAGCTAAATGTGTTGGTAAGCGCATAACTCAACAACGCCTGGACCAATTTGGCCAATTCTTTTTTTAGAATATTCCTTGAAGTACGAGGACGGTTCTTACGGAGACAAAAAATATAAAAATTGCCTGAAAAAGACTAAAAACAACACTTTTCTATACTCCCATACAAAAGATTCGTAATAATACTTAAAAGTCAATTTGAACTCTAATACCATTCCATAAAGTTTAAGTGTTAGTGGAGAGGTTTCGGGAAGGCAAAACAATTGAGTGACGTTTGTATCGTATAAATATTGACATTAGTCAAATACAAATTGTCTGTGAGTAAGAGTAAGAGAGTACTGGGGTAGGTAGGTAGACAGGTAGCGGGAGCGAAGCCGCGGGGTACAGCTAGTAGGTCTATGAAAATGATATCGAGTATTCTAATATCGTTTTTCTCTAAACTGAATAGTCTGCGCGAGAGACACTTCCAAAGTGGTAAAATGAGTGTCCAACCCTGTAACTTCTGAAATGAGAGAATGATAAAACTAAAAAAAAAAATTATAATTTAATAATAGTTTTTTTTTATAATACGTCATAAATCGTAAATCGCAACTTTTTTTTCTATCGAAAATACGACGCTTTTAAAATTCTCAATACGCACACCTTCGCATTATTTTTATTTTGAGTGAGTCGCGACGTCACGAGCCCCCACTCGCGAGTTTTGATGCGTTCTATCTTTGTCAATATTCATTGATTTACAAAAACAAAAAAATACGTGTCCATTATTTTTCAATACTCTAACTGACGGACTAAATAGTTTTGCAATTTGTGGATGATGGAATCTAGCCTATTATTTGCAATGCGTCTTGTGTAGCTCCATCTCCCTCCCTCCCACATCGGAATCATGATGTTTTTGAAATGTTCGTGGAGCGAATCTTTAAGATATCAATTTTAGCTATACCTATGTAAAGCCACCCTTTTTGTCGGTTTTTAGCATTTCACTCGATGTAATGTTTTTTTCATCTTTCATTACTGTAACTTACTTATAGATGTTCCTTCATCATAAAGCGTGTTTAATTATAATTATTCTATATCTACTATTCTTGAACTGTAGAATACTGTGACATCAGTACTTCTATTATTCCACCAGTAGTAGCGGAATGATGATGCCTGCACAACTCAGCCGAAAAGCAAGAGTGTTGTATTTTGCAAAGAAAATTTTGCGTGTTTATCGATGAAACGACAAACACACAACAATCTATCGAGCAATTTCCGAACTATTAACTATTTTTCTGGGACAATCCAGCGATACATTCCCTATCACTGCAACTCTTGAAAGCCAGAATCAACAGTGGCTACCACCAGAAAAACTTCCGAGCCAATGAAGCCGACAAGCCCGAAGAACTAAATACTGCCGATAATACTTGTTTACTTGTACTACAAGTATTTTACATGGAACGATTATCTATATGTCACATCCCGGTAACTGCGTAATATAATACGTTACCCCTCGGGAAGACTGGGCCAAAGACCACAAATCAACAAAAAACTGTTCATAACTGTCACTTTTCTGTTGAAAACGACATGACACGAAAACTGACATTCATAACTGAAACTATAGCCATCCAGTTCACAACCAAAAATAATAAAAAAACACGTTTATTTGAAACTACATTCATACGAGTATTTATCTATCACTAGCTGAAACAACCACCCTTGTTGTCTAAACAAAGGCTGCTCCCAAAACCAGACGCAACCCCAACAAGCGTTCTACGTATAAAACTAATTAGTGAAACAGTATCGATAAAAAAATATCGTGTCCCACCACTAATCTCTCCGGAGTCCGTTTTAATTGATACCGGAGTACTTTTTGTTCGTGTAGTGATGTCACGGTAGTAAGGAAGTTGTCAATTATCGATAGCGCTTGCCTGCTCGTTGGTTGTACATTGCCGGATAGATTTTTCCGTGTGCTAAGTGGTTTTTGAGAGATGCTCTGATGTTTTAGTAAATGAAATGGAATTGTAAAATGAATGGGATGAGGTTTTTTAAAGTGGGATGGAATTTCTGTCTGTTTTAAGTTTTTGTTTCTATCTCTGTCGTTTATGTTCGTAGTATTGAAAAACCGGCCAAGTGCGAGTCGGACTCGCAGACGAAAGGTTCCGTACCATAAACCTCAGTGATTATTTATTGTTATAGAGGCAATAGAAATATACAGTCTGTGAAAATTTCAACTGTCTACCTATTACAGTTCTTGAGATACAGTCCGCTGACAGACAGACGGACAGACGGACGGACAACGGAGGATTAGTAATAGTGTTCCGTTGGTTACCCTTTGCGTACGGAACCCTTAAAATTCAAGCGTGGGTGCTATTAAATATGGTTTTTAGATTAAGAATTTGATGTGAATAATTTTGTTAAAGTCTAATTGATCATGACAACCATTATGGCATTGATGATTTTGACACGTCAAGATGAACTTAACTTCAAATTCTTAATTTAGAACGTAGTGATGAGTGATTGATGATCCGAGGGACAACTCTACTAAATTTCAAATTTCATTTGCATTCGCATGTCAATTGCAATCTGACAAAAAATTATGAAAATTAAGGCTTCTTTGACCGATTCCAAATAAGATGAGAATGCTAACGTTGCTCAGGTAAAAGATAGTCGAATTGACCGTCCGAACTGGGCAGGGTTTGGCTTTTAGCTCTCTAGCATTTGCTGTACTGGATATATCAGGCGCAGCTGTGAGGCACACAATGTTAATGTTTTCTAAACCTAAACCTTTTTTTTTTCCTTTGATGGGCACGCGTTTGACCACTATCTTACCTGAAGGTAAACAATAATGCGGTCTAAGCTGGAGCACGCTTGCCTAGAAGTAACCTGTTCACTCTTGACTTAAATACTCCCTGGTTGTAGCTATCAGGAAACACAGACTCCGGCAAGGAATTCCACTCCTTTGCTGTACGCACTATGTATAAGTGTGTTCCCTAAACCTAAATTATATATATTTGTGTACCAAATAAAAATATTTTCGTTATTTCAGTAGATGCCTACATCACAGGTACATCAGGTGAAACAGTGGTCAAACGTATGCCTATCAAAATAAAAATAAAAAATGCCTACTTACTATGATGAATTGACTATAAACTAAATACTAACGCGTAGGTAATCGCGTAGCTTTTAATTTTTTTATTTTATTTATATAAGGAGAAACAAACAGTAGCAAAGTAAGAATTAGCAATACGATATTAAATATAACATTTAACAACAGTGCTACCCACTACGTTCTCCATAGATTACAATTTAATAGTAGCTAGAAACAACACAAATACAATATCAGTACAACATGCTGGAGCTAACACCTGATTTTTTTTAATATATGCATGTATAATTGTAACGTTTACAAAAAGAAAAAGTAAATTTGTGTGCGCATTACGTTTTTATGATATTAACTTTACCTACCTATTAATTAACTTATCCATTGATTTGCTGATCCTTTAGGGTTGCTAGGATTTTCCTCCTAATAAATAACTAACATTTAGTTTGAGGAAATACGACCATGTCTCCCAGTTCCGCAAGCATCTCAAGTGGCTCCCTATCCGTCTTCGCAGGAACACTCGAATATTATGTCTCCTTTACAATATCCTGTTCAATCCTGCATACCCTGGCTACCTGCGCGATCGTTTCTCGTTTGCTCGCACTGCCGATTCGCTGTGTAGATCCCACCTCAAACTTCATCTAAACTCCCCATCCCATAAAACTCATTCATACTCACACTCCTTCTCTTTTCTTGCAGTACGATTGTGGAACTCACTCCCATCTAACATACGCCATGATAAAAATATTTCCATTTTCAAAAAAGCAGTCAAAGAGCACTATATCTCTCTTCTATACCATAATAATTATAAATATTAAAGGTATGTTTTTTTTTTATAATTATGTATTTATGTAATCTATTTCTGTTTATTTTATTCTGATGTATTTATTAGTAGTTAATAATATGTTTCAGTTAAGTTAGTTTAGTCTATTTTTAGTTTCATTCTTTGTTTCTACACACTGTGTCTATGTTTCTTTTCCCACTCTCCTGTCGCAGGTCTGCTGGAAGAAATTTCATATGAAATAAGCAGTACCTTTGTGCTCTATTCTCTGTATACTTTTTCTTTTTTAAGTTTCTTGTGTGTACATAAATAAACAAATAAAAAAAAAACATCACTTAAACCTTGAATTAAGAGCTACTCTTTAAACTGAAACTTAGTTTCCTGGAACACGAAGCGCCTTTTTCCGTTGGGTACTGTCGGTACCGCTTTCATACGTAAACAGAGTACAGTCACCAGCATAAATACCTATTATTCACTCAGACACGGCATTGCTGTAGTGGGAAATCCCAATAATTATAACACTTCGTTAGACCTGGGAAATGAATCAAGACCCAAATATTTTAGCTATTTTGAAAAAAAAAAAAAAAACGATTATATATTATTTTCGAGAAGTTTTAAATTAGTTTAGTTCAGAAAGTACTTTTTTATCAACACACATAATTCTTAATTAATTTAATCGGAGGATAAAATTACTTTTGAATTTTATGTGATTCTAGCTGATATTTGCTTTGACATCAATTAATTTGCTGAACAATTTTGTTGAATTTTGTCATTTTTTTTGCGAAAATCTATTTACCGCAAGCGTAACTAGTCCTCACATATTTAAGCCCGTGACTGTACCTAATACATCACATCCATTTTTAAGTTAGTGTTAAGTATAGAAAGTTTTAAGTGCTGTTAAAAGATAATGGGCAAGGAGCCAGGGAGATTATTACTTACTTGATCGCTTAGCTAAGTAAAATGGTGCCAAACAGACGCTGTATGATTCTGCAGATTGTGGATGTATTTACTACTACTATGGCATTATGTTCTGGCATCTTACGCTGAGATATTAAGTTACTGAATTTTTGAGATGAATTTATTGAAATCAATTTGACGTTTAGGTACGCAATGCGAAATAAATTGGATGACAATCTGAAAACATAAATGTGTAGAAACATCTTCCAATATATAAAAAAAACCGTGCCACGGTGTTTGTTATCGAAGTTCTCCGTAACGGCTTGACCGATTTTTATGATTTTTTTATGTACACTCAGTAGGTAGGTCTTTTAGTTTTATTTGGCAAAACAGCGTTTGCCGAGTCAGCTAGTAGTTTTATATATTATTCTATTTGCATACCAATTATCAAGGTCACTAATCACTAATTTTACACTGATATCACACAATAAAAAAAAACAAAATGTGTATGTAGTTTATAAGTTAGCACGACAAAATAAACTCGAGTGTTGAAGCCAAACCCAACTAAGTTGGGAAAAGGCAAGCCAGTTTGATTAGTATGATAACATGCTACCATTGTCACACTTCTCATACCGATAAGACATAAGGAATTTTAAATTTATCTTTTTGTAATACTGAACTAGGAAGTTCTTTGGTGTATAAGCCTTGTACGGGTCAATGCACAAAGGTGCCGACGAACGACCATCTAAGAGAAGAGGTTTTGCGAATCTTGTTTTTATTTTTTTTGTGAAATAAATTGTTATTGAGATTGCTTTCTTTCTTTCAACGATTATTCTAGATCAATCTACATAATTTCAAAGTCAAAGTCAAATTATTTATTTCAACTAGACCATTAAAAGCACATTTGAACATCAAATGTTTTCAATTAAGTCAGAACAGAACTTCATAAACTTCAAGAACAGAAGGAGTACCGTGTTATTCAGTTAATGGGTTGTAGAGTGCTGTTAAAATACTGGTATTTAGCTGAATCTGGTTAGCTGGAAGCCGACAATGTTGTTTGGAAAAGGCTTGGAAGATGATAGGTTTGCTAACAAAATATGCGTGTCTATAATTATCTTCATTTGTACCTTTATCCAACGAGTTCATTATCATCATATTGAATAATCAGTACTAACGATACACTTAAAATTAGAAGACCATTTACATGTTAAGTAATTGTTAACCACATTGCCCAAAATGTAACCATGATTGGCTAATATCAGCTTTGACCGCAGTATCAGATTCCGTCCGTATTTTGGCCACAATTTCGGGTATTTGTTGCTAATACGCAATATCAATTTATGCATTGAAATTTGATTCTAGCGTCATTCGCAATTAATGCAAAAATGATCACTTGATTCTGAATTTTGAACAAAACTTTGTTTTAATAGTATGGGAGCTGATGTCAGATGTAAAATTTCATTTGTTTTTATTTAAAAAGTAACTTTGGGTAGGTTTAAATTTCTAACTGAAGATAAATTGACATGTAGAGATTTATACACATTTTTGCAGAGTAAATTATGAATGTAGTCATATGACTTTTTATTTATAATTTTCAAGTTGTAGAAGCCGAAACGAGCTGTCTGCAGCAGCAGAAAACAGAATTGCGTAGAAAAGGGAGAGACCATTTTCCTTACAGTGAGACAATGCCTGTAGTTATTTAGCCAATAATGTACCTTATGCTTATACGTTTACGGTACAGCAAATGTTTGCATAGCTCTCAGACTATGCCCTACAAACATAGTCCGGTTATTCTGATCACATTTCATGGCATTTTGGATAGATAATTTATAGTTTATACTCACAATAAACAATACTAATCGCTAATGTACTAACCGGTTTAATAGTTGTCCATTTACCTACAAATGATATTGGGTATTTAGTTATTAGAATAATTTTCAACAAATACATTAGATAGCAATGTCTTAGCTTAGCTATCCCTTAGGTACCACACATTTGGAACTTATCATAATATCGTGTAACCTAAAAAGATAATTTTTTTTTGGTGATCGTGAAAACACAAAAATGTTTATGATCACGAAATCAAAGTTTTATCAATGTAAAATCGATGGTATTTTTTTTTCTTTTGTAAGTCAATTGAAAGCCTTTGGTGGCTCGGAACAAAAATATCTGGAAGGATTAGGGGAAGACCGTTGCTCAAAAGTGGCTGGAAAAAAAAGCCAATAAAAAGTGTAGTGTTAGTAAATATTAATTTATGAATTTGAAAAAAAGTATATATGAGTATGTATGGAGGAGTTCGTGGCTAAAAAACAACAGCCGCACGTTTCGATCTTCAAGGTTAAGCAACGCTGGCCAAGGTTGGTCTGTGGATGGGTGACCATCTTAACATATCGAGATTCTTCCATGCCTCGGATAGCACGTTAGTCTTCGGTATCGGCTGTCATTTGTATTTCTTTGGTAGTCGTTACAATTGTCAGAAGCCAGTAAATCTGACTCCAGTCTTGCCAATAAATACTGTGTTACACAGTTAATGAATTGTAGAGGTCTGATAGCTAGCCGCTCCACGTAAAATACAGGTACCTATTCAGCTGAATCCAACCCCAATGTAGTTCGGAAAAGGCTAGGCAGTTGATGATGATGATGAATCTGAAAAGAAGTATACCTTTTATGCCAGTCCAGGGCAAGCTAAGGACCCTATTTTTTTTTTTTATTGATGGGATATCATCCAATGACTCCTCCCGGACTGGGCGGAGCGAGAGGGAGTGTCAGACTTCTACTGACTAAAACCCATCCATGTTCTTTCAGTGCCCTTTGTGTTCCGGAGCCACGGTATCTCTTTCGAATAGTCTCCTTAACATTGTTTACAAAGTTGTAATTTCCAGTAGAAATTACGAGCTATTTCCAAGACCGAGACTAAAACCCATCCATGTTCCTTCAGTGCCCTTTGTGTTCCGGAGCCACGGTATCTCTTTCGAATAGTCTCCTTAACATTGTTTACAAAGTTGTAATTTCCAGTAGAAATTACGAGCTATTTCCAAGACCGAAAATCGTAAATGAAAATGCAACCAACTCAATGACATTCTTTCTCACTACAATTCCCAAAGTCAATAGTTCGCCACCAATTTATTATTCCACTTGCAATTTACATTTCCTAGTTGCACGATAGATATTAATTACTTGGACACAAACCTGCACATTTAAACTGAACATTTACAACTCTTTTTACACAAAAGGAAAAAAGGTGTACCTTTTTATGCCAGTCCAGGGCAAGCTAAGAGCCCTTACCGTTGTAAGATAATTTCTATTGGGTGTAGTTTCTATTGCTGTTTGCTGTTTCTAATTACTGTTAGTTTAAAAGACTGCCAGCAGTCTTGTTAGCTAGGTAGTAGTTTTAAAATTGGTTTATTTAAAAATGTGTATTTTCTGCAAGTATTTTTAGTTCTTTCGCATCACATTAACAGATTTATTAGTTTTGTAAGCGTCAGTTTAGGTTTCTTGATACTAAGTAATTTTTTAATAAAAGTGGAGATTGAGGCTTAAGAGTGTGTATTCCGTCCACTCGCGCCGCCAACCGATTTTTATTAATTGTGGTAAATTTAAGACACGTAGATAAAAAACCGCTCTGTAGTGCACTAAAGAAATGTATCTATTATTTTTTGACAGCTGTTTTTAATACATAACTCATGGCTAAATAGCCAAAACGGCAATTATTGCTAAAAGTGGCCACTTTTAGCAAAAATATCGACTTTGGCAACTATTTATGTTCTAAAGTACAAAACATAACTCTCAAAACATAATAAATACATTTCTTCAGTGCACTACAGAGCGGTTTTTTATCTACGTGTCTTAAATTTACCACAAATAATAAAAAACTATTGGCGGCGCTAGTGGACGGAATACACGCTCTTAACGCGTCAGCGTCCACAAAATAAAACGCAATATGATTTGGCCCCAATAGGGAATATGCATGAATGCAAGAGGCAGGCTTGCCCTTGACTCAAGTCTAAGTCAGAGACAAAGTCTACAATGTAGCGAGCTTACCCAGAATAGCTTTGAAATGATTTTTGTCATATGTAAAAACAATAATTTAAAAATAATCATAGTTTGAAGTGGACAATAGAGCAATACGTTTCCAGTTTTAAAATAAAATCGGCGCGTGACTTTCGATCGAGAACCCGAACCCATAGTAGGTGCATGTCGTGCCAGGGAGGCGTTTTTCACGGCGATTTCAATTAGTCGAGGTAGGACGTAGTGAATGCACTTGTTCGCACTAAGGTAGCACTGTCTACTGTCTATTAACTATGAGGCTTAGCCGAGGGGTACCGTCAGCAGCTTAAGTATGTTATTAACACTGCCACGTTTACAGGTGACATTCTATTTTATATATATGTCACCGGAAAATGGGAAACGCCGTAAGATTGTAAAATATCGCGTGAGATTGTAATCTATTTTTCCTAAATAAGACACGGACGTATAATGTTTCGAAAAATTATAATGTCATAAAGTTTTATTACAATGCTACGAAGTCTGCACTTTCCGATGACATTTAGATATGGCAAGCAAAGCCGATGTCCACTATTCTGCTAATGTATAAAGTAGACTGAAGAATCAAGTGTGTGTGATATATAAACGGTACATAAAGACTTTTAATTGATTGGTCGGTGCAGTTCGTGCTGAATAATACCAGCCACACGGGTCGATCTTCCAGGTTGAGCAACGCTTGCCAAGGTTGGTCTGTGGATGGGTGATCATCTTAACATACCGAGTTTCCTCCGTGCCTCGGAAAGCACGTCAAGCCGTTGGTTCCGGCTGTCATTTGTAGATCTTTGGCAGTCGTTACGGATTGTCAGAAGCCAGTAAATCTGACTCCAGTCTTACCAAGAAGTACCGTGTTACCCAGTTAATAGGTTGTGGAGGTCTTGAAAGCAGCCATTCCGCGAAAGATACTGATACTCAGCTAAATCTGGTTGGGCTGGAAGCCGACCCCAATATGGTTGGGAAAAAGCTAGGTAGATGATGATGGTCGGTGCAGTTGAAATGTTAAAAGTTTTTGAGGCTGACTGTACTCTCAGGTAGTACTTCCTATAAACTATGGGGGTTACCCGAGTGGTAGCATTGCCAGTATTGAGACGGTGGATTAGAACTACTGCATTTTTAACGGTAGGTACTTGGGAGATTTTTACCAAGGTTCTGTTACCTACTTGCATTGTTTTTTAAATATATTCGTAGAAGGTTTATGAGTTATATTGATGTATGGTTAGGTATCATGAAAATAAACTGACATTTAATGGAGAACTAGCTTCTAACTGCGGCTTCGCCAGCGTGAATGTTGGAAATGGTCCTAAGAGAACATACTTCTGGAATAAAAATAACTAGCTAAGTGCGAGTCGAACTCGCGCACCGAGGGTTCCGTACAAACCTGTGGGTATTATTATAAGCAGAAGTTGCGATTTATGACGTATTAAAAAAAAATACTAACTAGATCTCGTTCAAACCAATTTTCGCTGGTAGTTTACATGGTAGTATATCATAATTATATGTTTTTTAGTTTTATCATTCTCTTATTTTAGAAGTTACAGGGGGACACACATTTTACCACTTCGGAAGTGTGTCTCGCGCAAACTATTCAGTTTAGAAAAAAATGATATTAGAAACCTCAATATCATTTTCGACGACCTATCCATAGACACCCCACACGTATGCGTTTGATGAAAAAACAGTTTTTGAGTTTCAGTTCTAAGTAGTTTCTATTTTTGTGTGAAAATCTTAAGGCGAGGTTGCAGTACTGTGTGTTTTGACGAACAATAGCGACTGTCCGGCGAGCGAAATAATGGCTAAATTTTGATTGTTTATTCTTCTTGGCGAAAACTGATAAAGAAATTATTTAATATGGTTTCAACATTTACTTCAAAATAAAAAGCTCTATCTATTGATATAACTTTTTTATATATTCGTGATGAAATCTCTTAGCAGTACACGTTTAAAATTGTAGGTAATTTAGTGTCATGTTTGATTAAAAAAAGTATCGAGCCAATAATTCTAAATCGCGTTTCTATCTTTACGATTTACTTGAAGGTATGTTTAATTTTTATGTAATGATTTTTATTTATTAAAAAACTCACAATTACTAAGATTTTCAGACGTTCAAAATCATAAAAAGTACTGCAACCCCGCCTTAATGCGGTTCACAGAATACATCTACTTATCAAATTTCAACAGCATAGTTCTAATAGTTTCGGAGAAAAGTGGCTGTGACATACGGACGGACAGACAGACAGACAGATATGACGAATCTATAAGGGTTCCGTTTTTGCCATTTGGCTACGGAACCCTAAAAACTAGCCAAGTGCGAGTCAGACTCGCGTGCAAAGGGTTCCGTCTATAAAAACAAGCAAATAAATCACGTTTGTTGTATGTGAGCCCCCTTAAATATTTTAATTTTATACTCTAAATGTAGAAATAGTAAGTGTAATTTTAATGATATTAAAAAAATCGGGTTAAAAGTTTTTGTGGCTGACTGTACCTTCAGGTAGTACTTTCTATAAACCTTAGGGTTACCCGAGTAGGTAACATTGCCAGATTTTGTAGATTGTAGTTGTAGATTGGGATGGTGGATTAGAAACTACTGCATTTTTAACGGTATTTGGACGATTCTTACCAAGGCTCTGTTAGTAGTGGTTTTTTTTTAACTATATCTGTAGTGGGTTTATGACTTATTAAATTGACTTTTTTTTTTTGGGACAGGCTCTCCACACATTCCCAACCACTGCAACTCCTGAAAGCCAGAATCAACAGTGGCGACCACCAGAAAATGCCAAGCTAATGAAGCCCGACGAGTCCCGGAGAAACGATTCAACTGTCTTGGATCCCGCAACGAATTTAATCAGAAGAGTACAGCGGAGGAGTAGGAAAAAATAAATATAATTTCCACTTAAAATTGAATAGGTATCACGAAAATATTCTAAGATCTAATGGAGAACTAACTTCTACAAATGTCTACGGCCGAGTGAATGTTATAAAAAAAAAAACTGGACAAGTGCAAGTTAGACTGACGACAAAGGGATCCGAAAAACGGTTCCGTTTTTTATGTAGGTATATACACCGATTACTCCAAGTTTCTGAGATGATCCGATTTGTGTGACTATTTTTAGTTCGATGGCATACTGACCATTTGGTCCCGTAAAAATCATCGTCATGTCTAAATCTGTCGCCATAACAACAATGTTAACAGCATTGTTGTGTTCCGGCAGTTAGAGGTATGATAGCCAGTTCCTCTCTGTAAGAGGATTCCGGGTGAAACTCGCTTCCATCTTCGGCCTAATCATCACTTTCCATCAGGTGTGATTTGGGCCAAGAGTTTCCCCGTTTTGCATAAAAAACTTAAAGAAAAATACAACCGACATCCATATAAAATAAAACACAAGGTACAAAGTATAAAAAAACTTAAATTTCGGAAGTCGGTGTTTTTGTTAGTATCTTCGTATTTTGAAAAAAAAAACAATACAACCGAATTGAGAACCTCCTCTTTTTTTAGAAGTCGGTTATAAATAATTCAGTTTGGCTCAGTAGGTAGTTTTTATTTTATGAGCATCTTTGCTTATTTCAATTTCTGCGTAGATGAAGACGTCGTCCAAGTATCACCACTTAAAAGTCAAAAATAAAACTTTTTTACAAAAAATATAACCGACTTCAAAAAAACACAACAAAGTATAATTATATATTTATATATATTTCGGATCTAGGTGTTTCAAAACGAAGATACAAAACCGAAAACACCGACTTCCGAAATTAATGTTATTTTATATTTTGTAGTGTTTTTTGGAAGCCGGTTTTTAACACATAATTAAGAAATGTTTTAACACATTATTTAGTAATTTTTAATGATTGTCATGATTGCCACATGGTGGCTTTACCTCGAAATATCTCGGCAACGAGACATTTCGAGGGCACCATGATTGTTCTTTACATACCAAGTATCCTATACCTATGCAAGTTAGATTGTGCGCCGCAACTTTGAATAAATAATCAAAATGGCGGCCTGGCGGACGATGCCACAATGGTTCTATGCCCTTTCATCCAGAGGGCCAATTCCACTATTTTTTAAACAACTTTCGCATTTGCATGTCAATCGCAAACTGTCAAAAAAGCCTTATTTTTCATACATTTATGACAGACTAGCTGACCCACGCAACTTCGTTTGCGTCACATTTCCCATTAATGCTCGGCTCCTTTTAGTCTTAGCGTGATGATATGTAGCCTATATCCTTCCTCAATACATGCGCTATCTAATACTGAAAGAATTACAAAGGTTATATAGTAACAAGGTTCAAATCGGACCAGTAGTTCCTGAGGTAACCCCCTACATACAAACTTACAAACAAATGTTACCTCTTCATAATATTAGTATAGATTGCGATCGAGATGCGAATGTGTAAATTAGTAGAATTGGCCTTCGGATTGAGTCAACAACAAACATCCATCCAAACTTTCGCATTAACATCTTATACCTCTTCTCTCTTCTATCTGATACTTCTTCTTACTCTATAGTAAGAAGAAGTATCAAATAGGCTCATTTAATATTTAATTAAAAACAAAAACTAAATCATTATCCATCACGGTCAACCGGTCATCGATATTTAAAGCTAAAAGATTAGTTGTTATTTAGATAACAACTGATCATACATATTTCATTATAAGTCTAGACTAGGTAACAAAGAACGGAGATGGGCCTTTCACATGAATAAATCTATACAATTTAATTTTTCAATCGCCTGAGTGAACATTCAGTCATCTGCCTTTTCCCAACTATACTGGGGTCGGCTTCCAGTCAAACCAGATTCAGCTGGATACCAGTATTTTATGTGGAGCGGCTGCCTACCAGACCTCCACAACCCATTAACTTGGTAACACGGTACTCCGTGACAAGACTGGTGTCAGATTTTCTGGCTTCTGACTATCCGTAACGACTGCCAAAGATCTCCAAATGACAGCCAGGACCAACAGCTCAACGTGCTTGCCGAGGCACGGAGGAAACTCGGTTGAGATGGTCACCCAACGACAGACCTTAAAGATCGACATAACCTTGAGGATCGACCTGGGGCCCGAGTCTGCTATTTTTATAAATTTGTCATTCCGACACGGTGTCATTGTCATGCCATTGTCATTTTGCTAACGTAATCTGCTAAATTCATACTGGCACGGTCACTGGCACGTCAGTGGCCGGCCACTGGCACGTCAATGGTATCGTAATAGAATTGCGGTAGGAATGCCGTATTGCCATTGTTATAAAACCGAGGTAAATTTGAGCATTTATTCATGCCAGATTTTATTTATATTTAGTTTTACATATTATCTATTAGTGTTATAAGCAATCTGAAGTAGTGAGAAGTTCGTAAATACTAACTCTGTCATTATGTACGAGATTACCATTTCTTTCAATGGCGTGTCAGTAGTTGATCATTGGAATGTCATAATGACGCCATTATGATGCCATTATGTTAGTAGATTACCAAACTTGTCAAAATCAACCATTTTGAAATCAGTGATCGACCATTCTGACACTATTGTAATAGCAGACTCGGGCCCCTGTGCGGCTGTCATGTTTTAGCCACGAGCTCCAGTGGACAACCTGATAATGCTCATGATCGTTCTCAGCCACACTTTGAGCACTTTCTGCACTGTTGAGCATAGGTCTCTCTTTTCTTGTTGTAATCCCCTCGTTTCTATACTACTCTCATCCTGGTTTTACTGCAATGTTAGCCATAACATCGACCGTGATTGTACTAATTAAAACATTATCGACTTTTTATTGTTTTCCCGTAATAAAAGTTATCGAACACTATAGTTTTCCTTTAATTGTTATAGAACCACTCTTGATATTTTTTTCAACATTTTAGGCTCAGTGGTTTCAAAGATAAGAAGGGAATGGTTATTTTCGGTCTAATTTCTTGAATAACCTCAAAATTATGTATTTTTAATTGTGAAAGTAATTTCTTAAAACTCTCACAGTAAGACCTTTCATTCGATATGTCACACGATACAGTTTGAAAAACCTTTTTTACTAATTTTTTAGTTTGACCCTCAAAAGTGATCCCCATACTAGGCGCACATAAATGTATTAGGCATTAGTTTTTTAGCAAAAGTTGTTCATATTTATAAGTACATACATTGACCCTTTTCAAGAAATGCGCTTATTCTGTTGCACAATTTAAACAGTTTGATCTCAAACAGCCCTCATATTTGACGGCATTAGGGACCACACTTATTCAGCTTATGCCCATAGAAAACAACGATTTTGTATGGAGACGCGAACGCATCCGTTCAGTTTTCCGCGTCTATTCAACTGTCGCCTCAGACAAGTATAAAATGTAGACATATTCGTAATTTTCATGCTGTGCTGCCGCTGCCTCCATCTCATTCTACGACGCTACGCGGCTGATAGAATTAGAACTGTATAAGTGTGACCAAAATCGTTCAGCAAACACGCGAATACAGCTGAATAAGTGTAAGTAGTCCTTTAAGCCGCTATCGCACTGGCGTTTTACGAGCGTTCGCGTTTCTCCAACGTCCAAGTCTGTAGTGGCAAACGTTAACGTCGCGTCAACGTGACGTTACACTTGCATTTTTGCCAACAGGTACAATCACGGTACCTCGCTCTTTCCGTGTGGGCGCGGATCGGACGGCGTGATTGTACTTGTTGCCAAAAACCGCAACGTCAACGTCGCATCTGCGCAGCGTTGACGTTGCATAGACGTTGGAGAAACGCCAACGCTCGTAAAACGCTAGTGGGATAGCAGCCTTAGACAGGCTTTCGGAAAGCAGGGGTAATTTACCTCAGGGAAAGCCCATCGCGGTCATCTATACAAGCCTAACCGAGTGGGCAGCTTGTGCCAAATAACGGACGCGATTAAGGAGGTACTTAATTACAGTCATTCCGTAATAAATCGTACTTATCCCACAACGGGAGTGAGGCGTGAATACAACCTCAAACGATGGGATGGACGAAGAATTTATACATTACGAGCTGATTCTCTCGGCTTCACTCGCTTGACAAATCTATCTATACTTAAAATATTATAAAGCATAGAGTTTGTTTGTTTGTTTTGTTGAACGCGCTAATCTCAGGAAATACTGGTCCGATTTGAAAAATACTTTCAGTGTTAGATAACCCATTTATTGAGGAAGGCTATAGACTATGTATCATTAGTCTAAGACAATTAGGAACGGAGCATTAAAGGAAAATGTGACGCAGACGAAGTTGCGCGGGTCAGCTAGTAATTAATAGTATAAAGCAGAAGAGTTTGTTTGTTTGGTTGAACGCGCTAATCTCAGGAACTACTGGTCCGATTTAAAAAATTCTTTCAGTGTTAGATAGCTTATTTATCGAGGAAGACTATATATCATCACGCTAAGACCAATAGAAGCGGAGCAGTAATGAAAAATGTGACGCAGACGAAGTTGCGCGGGTCAATTTGTTATGTACTAAAACTTTCCTCGAGAACCATTCTATCCATTGATGAAAACAGTATGAAAATCGGTGTTGTTTTTGTGTATATTGCGAACAGACAGACAGACAGACGCGGTGGACGATTTTGGTTTTAACCGACTTCCCAAAAAGAGGAGGTTCTCAATTCGGTTGTATTTTTTAATGTTTGTTACCTCATAACTCCGTCAATTATGAACCGATTTGAAAAATTCTTATTTTATCTGAAAGGGTGTACTTGCAGTTTGGTCCCATTTAAATTTTATCAAAATCGGTTACGAACTTTGGATTTTAAATCAAAATAGCTGGAATTTGTCTACTTGGATGTTGGTTTTATGTTATCCAAGTAATCGAAATTTCGTATTTTGCTTTTCTGCAATTTTGCAGTGGTGTTGTTAGGTGTGGGTGGGGTACCACTAAAAAGTGAAAAATAAAAAACTTTTTCAAATACGCGGTGACTTTTTCGAACAAATTCCGCATACTTGGCAGGCACTGGCTTTAGCGGGCCCCGTCTTCTATGCTGACAGCTCTTTGAGGCGCTTCTGGGTTTAAGATCGATAAGGTTTTTTTTTCTGTTTGATTTTTTCTATGGCTGTATCACAAAAACATGGGCCGCGGAATTTGATCGAAAGAGTCACTGCGGCCCTGGAACGCAAAGAGCATTAGGAGGAACACGGATGGGTTTTAGTCAGTAGGAGTCTGGCACTCCCTCCTGCTTCGATAAAGCTGAAGATCTATAACTAAACAAAGAATAGCAATTCCTCACTATTGCGTTATTGAGTGACTGACAGACAACGCAGAGCCGAAACTACTGGTCATATTATTGTAGAAACTTGAAATTTGCCGTATAGATTCCTTGGAGAGTGTAGGGAAATGGGAAGCATTAAGGGAATTTCCCAAAATTCCGACGGGAACACGAGATATGCGCGTACGAAGTCGCGGACAAAAGCTAGTCTACTCTACACATCTTGTTCAAAGGTGGAAATAAAGTTTAAACTTTCGAAATTGCATCCTTTATAAGAGAGAATAGACTCCACGCATACACACCAGTAGCGCGGGTAGGTGGTATCACATATACCTTCGAATGATTGATTCTAGGTTCTAGGAAAGGGTGCTCTAGGGCCAGTGTCTGCCAAAGTTGCGGAATTTGTTCGAAAGAGTCGCTGTGGCCCTGGAAAGCAAAGGGCATTAGGAGGAACACGGATGGGTTTTAGTCAGTAAGAGTTGACGCTCTTCCATTCCGCCCAGAGCGGAAGAAGTCATTTGATGATTTCCCGTACTTAATGGGAATGCTCCAACCAGCCCGCGAAATTCAAATTTTCTTGCGTTTTTTGCAATTTGCAGGCCAATGCTAGGTTCGTCGGAGGTTCCCGGCCCTCCCCCAACGGGGGGGGGCGTGAAGGGCCCGCTGTGAAGGAGGTCGTCGGAGGTGGACTGGACGTAAAGGCTACGCCGATCTCCCAGTCCACCCCCACTAAGACGCTGCGGGAATTTCAGTGCTGGGTTGTTTTAGTGGGTATACCGGGCTTGCCCGGGGAGTCCCACATACCCCTCCCACTCCCCCGAGTGAGAGGGTATGCGTAACGCATTTTTTCCCAGCCAAAAAAAAAAAAAAAAAAGGCCAATGCTAGGTTGTATGTTGATTAAAATATTATTCGGGCTGTAAGACGTATGTAGTTACAGAATTATAATCATCAAAATCACCAATATAACCCTCCAAGTTCATAAAGGCGTAGGACCAAAAAAAACAGAAACAATCATTCCTAGAGCTTTATGAACTTAGAGCGTTGTATAATAAAATTATAAGCAAAAGTTGCTGATTACGATTTATGACGTATTAAAAAAAAACTACTTACTAAATCTCGTTCAAACCAACTTTCGGTGGAAGTTTACATGGTAATGTAAACCATATATGTATTTTATTTTTTAGTTTTATCATTCCCTTCTTTTAGAAGTTACAAGGGGGGGAGGACACATTTTACCACTTTAGCAGTGTCTTTCGCGCAAACTATTCAGTTTAGAAAAAAATTATATCGGAAACCTCAATATAATTTTTGAAGACCTATCCACACGAATGCGTTCGATGAAAAAAAAATTTTTGAGTTTCAGTTCTAAGTATACCCCCAGCATTATATTTTTTTTCGATTTTTGCTTACCAAGTTTCAACAGCATAGTTCTTATAGTTTCGGAAAAAAGTGGCTGTGACATACGGACGGACAGACAGACAGACAGAAATGACGAATCTATAAAGTTTCAGTTTTTTGCCATTTGGCTACGGAACTCTAAGCGCGCCTCCTCGCTGCGAGACGTAGGCTCTTCACACATACACACACAGATAATGCAGATAGGTGATATCACTTGCTTTCGAATTGTTGGTTTAATGCTGGTTTCCTCACGATATTTTCCCTCATCTATTGAGAGCACGGGTCGAACGAATAACGAATGACACGAAGTTAAATGCCTCCCCATGTTTGGACCTACGACATACAAATAGTAATTCGTACTCCTACTAACAATAAAAAACGAGTCCTACTAACAATAAAGTGCGAGTCGGACTTGTGTGCAAAGGGTTCCGAAACATTTTTTTTAAATGTTGTAAGTATGTTATTTTAACACTACCTACAGATTTCTTGTAGGTTTTCCTGTAATCTTTAGGTATAGAACTATTTTCTGTTTTTTTTTTTTTAATTTGTTGGCTTAGTGGTTTCGGAGATAAGAGGGGAAGGTATGGTCATTTTATATAGATATTATTTATTTATTTTATACTGATAGGCCATTAAGCGTTCTTATTCGGTCTGACCAACCCTTAAAAAACATAACCTTATTTAATGAATGGTTGTCCAACAAAATGGATAGTGTTCACCAGTCCTTTCATACAACAACATTATTTCATCCCGACCAGCTCGTAACCCGTTCATTTTACTTTTCAGACAATACAAACGTTAGATTTTATTGTTGGACCAGTTTATTCACATTTTCTCTCGTTTCAAGCTATGGTATCGTAAAGTATGTTATTGTTTGAAAAACGGGAGTTTCTGAATCGTATTGTAGTCAATCACAGATGAAATTCTGGGAAGTGTTGTTTAGATTTTGATTTACATCTTTTGTTTTTTAGGGTTCAAAATCAAAATCAAAGCATTTATTTCAATTAAACCATTAACAGGCACTTTTGAATTGTCAAGGTCGGTTGGTCCAAAGCGTAGATCTCTATAAAGAAGAACGTGCAAGAAACTCTACAGATACTCTTTTAATAAACTGATACAAAGTTTTTTGTATAAATAAATGTGATAACTATACAAAAAGATAATTGTACTTTATTGCAAGTATATCTAGCGCCTACCATATTCTCAGTAAGATTAGTTTTGGGTATACCTAGTAAATCCTTATCTACGTATCTGGCTGTAGAGGTCACAGAGTCAATAACTGTTAATATACAGCTGCATTTGATTACACTGGAAACAGACTCCAACGAATTTGAAAAAATTACACCGATTGATCAATTCTCTCTGGTTCACTAACAACAAATCCCTAAAAAAACATAGAAAACAAAACATGCCCAAACTAAAAATGGCCGCCACAATAAAGTTGATAGTGTTGCCATTACCCCCGGTATGGTGGCCGGGGAATGTGGATAATTTGTCAAACCGACCCGCGATATTGCGGCAACAATGACGATGGAAAAAATGATGTATTTTGAGAAGTTCGTCTTTTTGTTGTAGTGCTGTGAATTTGATGGTGATCAGTCCCGAGTAAAGTTGGAATGTGAAAGATAACTTTTAAGTTTCAAAATTCAAAAGTCATTTATTTAATTTAGGCTGAGATCCAGCACTTTTTGAACGACTAGTTTTACAAGAGACAGTCCCCCATCGCCCGCCCGTCACCACTTCCTAGTGTTTTAGCTGTGGAGAAGAAGTGGCCAACAAACTCCCTAGCAACACATCTGTCTGTTACATTTTAAGAACTATGGCAATCTAAAATATGAAATTCTTCTGTTACTTATGACTTCCTGAGTAACTGACAAAGCACACACGAAACTACAGTTCGTAGAAAACTGAAATTTGGCATGTAGGTAGGTAAATTCCCACGGGAACGAGAAAAAGTGGGATATGCGTGTTGCAAAACATAGTTTTTTAAATAAAAAACCTTGCCTCACGCCAGGAATTTCTCACGAAAGTGTGTTTAGAAACATTAATCTCAAACACCCAGACCCGGACTGTAACTGTAGGCCGTACAAATAATTTTTCCGTGAGGGAATTGAACCAGAGACACGCAGCACAATAGCCAATGGCTCAGCTACTTTTGCAAAAGTGTCGTCACAAAACAAAAATGGCGGAGTTTGAACCTGACAAAAGGTTGCCTAAAAGAAAAATAATATTACCTGCTCCAAAGAATAGTAAAAATAATTAGACTGTAATTTATCTCAATTATTTCAGCAAAGTCTAAAACCAGGCTCGCCAATGTTTTGTCAAAACTTAGTTTCATAGCACGCAAACTGTGAGTCAACGAATTCAAGAATCTCCGTCTCAAAAGGTCATAACTCCAAACGCCACATTTATTAATAACTAACCCTAATAGCTATCTACTAGCCATCAAATGCCATATCCATAATTCCGGCGTCCAGTTCCCGATATTTCATTTAAGTGCTCGATGAGACCTACGCCTCATATCCGTTGCTTTAATGACCAGTTCGCATCTGGATTACTGCAGTTATAACCAGTTTATGCCAGTTTGAAGCGAATCGAACTAGATTTGATGGTGTACAGATATTTTGTTGAGAGCTGTTTTCTTTTTATTCATGCTATTTTTCTTTTGTTTTGGGCTTAGATGACTTATGGCGCTTATTTGATATATCCTATAATCTTTCTTCTTATGCATCCAAAGATTGTCTCTAGGAGGTCGCTTTTAACGATAGTACTGACAATTATGTCACCTTATGCAATGTTTTCTACATTTATTTTTTCTGTTTTTCTTAAACTATCTACTGCTAGTATCTGTTTTATTATTATTATTATTTATGACAGAATCAGTTCATTATACGACTACGTTGCATAAAATTAATAAATGGGCACAGCTATTTAACATTACTTACATGTATCTTTAATATGCATGCAGATTTCTTTAGTTATCCTCAATAAAACGTTTAATACTACAGGCGTATCATCACAAATTGTAAGTATTTAATAAGTGTATGTCATTACTGGTTGGCAATGACACACCTACCTGGTATGAACGTACTTATGGAAAATTATGCCAACTGAAGGCTTCGCACGAATGTTTTTGTTGTATAGAATCCAACGTAACGTAAAATGTTTTATTGAAGTGAATACTTCTATAACGGCGTTGAGCACTTTTCTTGGAATGTGTATAAAATGTTAAACTCGCGTCAGGACAAAATTCTTACGAACATGGAAAAATTTCTTACGGACATGGAAAAAAGGATATGCACGTACGAAATCGCCGGTAAAAGCTAGTTTAGTATTAACGGCCATCATTCTTTTCTAATTTCTGAATCTGATCAAAACTCCAATTAATACTAATTCAACAACTATATAGCGTCCTCCACACTATTCCGAAGTTGCACGAAGCGAAGTGCTCTCCGAAGTTGACCGAAGTCCGGAGTAGGTGTCCACACACCTCAAGCAACTTCGCGAGGAGCCCAGTCGCCCGTTCCCCCCGTTCCCCTCACGAAAGGCATAATGGATAACGTTCATGTGGCAACTGCCGTTGCAATGTGTACTCTAGCTGAATAAAAATATGTGCGTATTTACTATGGCTGACGCGAACCGAAGTGACCCGAGTAGTGTGGACAGACGCTTCGTGTTCGAACTTCGAGTCCTTTGACTCGGGCGCAAAAACCGACAACAACTGGAAGTCGCCCGAGGCGAAGCGAAGTTGCACGAGGCGAAGCGAAGTGCGCGAGTCCATCGAGTTTGCGATGGACATGCGAATGCGAAAGTTGTTTTAAAAACAGTAGATTGGGCCCTCTGGTTTCTTTTCTATTAAGTATTCTTGCTGCCTTAACATACAGATACAAAAAGACTCATGCAATATCTTAATTTAATTTGCACGAGTACCCAAAGCATTAGCGTCCTTGAGATTTATGTCTAAAACGCAAAAAGAACGAGTTGATTGACCTAAAATCAGTCAAGTAAACCCAAGGACTAATTTTCTGTGTCAGGTGAAGCAAAAATCTCGGATATCACAGCTCCTTTGAAGTTGATACACGTCAACGATCAGAAAGGTTCTCTTGAGTAAAGGTATAAAGAAATATACCTGTTTGATGGGTTACTCATTTTTCTAGGAATTGATGTAGGTTACTATTAGACTACTAAAAAAAGGAAAATCGTAGCAAATACCTACAAGTATTTTTTTTTGTGTCTGTTATTCTAATTCCAAATTATTTTTAAAACAAAACTTACTTTATTTTTTTGTCTAATTGTCTGTAGTTATATCTGTCTATTTGTTCCAGTTTATCTTCGAAATGGCTGGACTTTCACTGGTAGATAGCTAGTTACAAGGAGAAACTCATATTAGGAAAAGTTTCCATACAAAAACATTAAAACCCATTGAAATACTCTTCAGCGAGCGAACGGTCTGAAGCTAGTAATGAATTTGTATAAAGATGGATGCAATGTATTCATGAAAGAAAAGGGAGTAAATGATATCATGACAGTTGACTTGAGAGAACGGAAAAAAAGACCGAGTTACATTCTATGATTATATTTTGCAAAGGCAGCAGACGCTATCTTTAAAGGACTTAACACATTTATCCAGCTCCAATCGCGTTTCGCTGAACTGAATTTTGGTCACACTTCTCTGCTTCTATCAGCCGCGTACAGCGTAGTAAGAATGAGAAAGGCCGTCATACTACCTGTGTGCTACCTCCACTGGAACGCTTGTATCTACTGCGTACGACGCTGAATGTGGCGGAACAGAGCTGTACGCGGCTGAACAGAGCTGTACGCGGCTGAACAGCGTTGTATGCGGCTATAGCACACCATTTTACACTTGCTTTCCGCGAAACTTAAATAGACGCGGAAAACTGAACGGACGCGTACGCGTCTTCATACAAAATCGTTGTTTTCTATGGGTAAAAGTTGAATGGAGCTGAATAAATGTGTTTACTCCTTAAAGCCAATGTCAATTATGCTCTGATACAAGGGTTGGATACCTGCACGCAACATTATATATAAAATTGCGTGCATCCATCGTACTATCTAATCAAAATCTAGTCCAATATTGATCAGATATACCTGCCTGTTACTGTTACTGTTGTCTGGATCAACAACTCAGTAGACAAAGGACAAAGTCTATAGACTAATATCGTAACTAATTCTGAACAAAGAAAAACATTGTACGATTGCCGAATCCAAAATATATTGGATTAACGTGCTACCGAAATTAATAACTAGCTTCTCAGCTTGGTTCATCGCTGAGTTATCTGCTTGTCAGTCTTCTATAGGTTGTACTTCGGTGAGTGTCGCCAAGAACTCCACGACGTCATCCAACCGGCTCCTTTCTACCATCGGACATCTAGACGCTCTGCAAGTTTCTATCCCTACCTTGTTGCTATTCCACCAATTCGCACTAAGCGTTTCCAAAAGTCGTACATAATTCGCACAGCAAAGGAGTGTAACTCTCTACCTGCGTCTGTTTCCGAAGGTTTCAACTCTAATCTCTTCAAAGTTGGCTTCTTCTTGGTAAGCTCACTTCAATGTTGACTTCATTACTGTCACCTCTGAGCTAGACTAGAGTCAAGAGTAAATCTATACTCAGCAATGAAAAAAAACTTAAATATTGTCGCTGGTAGAGTGTCACTTTGTCTGGAGTACCTTATGTTTGTTAACCAAATACATCTCAAAGTTTAAAGGATTTCGATGAAATTGTAACAAATAGAACAAAAGTATAACGTTGAATTGAACTAGGGAATAATACTTATCGTCCTGGTATTATGGACGCAATCGAAAATCATCAAGATGACGCTGCTAAAAAAAACTACAAACAAGCACAGCAACAGGTGCATCGATTAAAAATCATACAAGTATGAGACCCAATGTTGAAGAAATTAATGGCAAACCTTCGAACACCTCGCACACACAACACCACAATGAGAAACAAAATCCTCGCGATAAGCTCTCGAACGTAATCTACCGTCGAATTGTTTAACGAAGCCGAAACTCGAACGATTAAATTGTCGAATTGTGGTCAACACCCGGTAATACCAACGGCGATGCTACATTAAGCAATATCTCGATTCCGAGTTATGCTGTTTGTACAATGATGGTTACCAGAGAACAGGAACGATTAATGGGTTCTGTGAAAGATGATAATACAAATACAAATTCCAAATAGCCCAGTTACAGGCACTTTTGAATAGTCAAGGTCTGTCAGTCAAATAGATAAAGCTAATCCTGCCGCGCTAGCGACAAGAGCAGCAGGTTGTTCTGCAACATAACACACCCACCGACCCTATCTCCAGCGCGGCAGATGCACGTTCCAAAGAGTAGGTCCTGTGGAGAAGAACGTGCAAGAAACTTCATGGACACAACCCATTAACTGGGTAACACGGTTCTCCTTGGCAAGACTGGTGTCAGATTTTTCTGGCTTCTGACTATCCGTAACGACTGCCAAAGATCTCCAAATGACAGCCGGGACCAACCGCTTAACGTGCTTTCCGAGGCACGGAGGAAACTTGGTATGTTAAGATGGTCACCCATCCACAGATCAACCTCGGCAAGCGTTGCTTAACCTCGAAGATCGACCTGTGCGGCTGTTAATATTTAGTCACGAGCTTAATGATGTATATGGAGATTTTGAAGATAAATGTAATTTTTGTCATATATCGCGTGGAGGAAAAAATGAACAATTTATTACAAAATAGCTGTCCCCTCCGGCTTCACTCCCGTTTTACACGCATAGTTCCCGTGGGATTTCCTGGATAAAAACCTATGTCCGTTTCCTGGTTCTAAGTCACCTCCCAACTAATTTATAGCCAAATCGGTTCAGCCGTTCTTGAGTTATAACAGTGTAACAAACACGACTTTCTTTTATATCTATACTTAATATTATAAAGCAGAAAAATTTGTTTGTTTGTTTGGTTGAACGTGCTAATCTCAGGAACTAGTGGTCCGATTTGAAAAATTATTTCAGTGTTAGATAGCCCATTTATCGAGGAAGTTTATAGGCTATATATCATCACGCTAAGACAAATAGGAGCGGAGCATTAATGGAAAATGTGACGCAGACGAAGTTGCGCGGGTCAGCTAGTATACATATATAGATAGATGAAATTGTACAGTCGCCAGCACATGTAACTACTCGAAACTGTCAAATTTTCCCAAACAACCTTGAACCTTATTTCTATCGGGGTAAAGTTGAAAATTTATTGAAGAAAGACCATTTGTTGTAGGTTGAAGTGTTAGCGTCTGTACCATAACACATCTTAAAATTCGATTATTATAATCTGAGTTCATGCAGAACTTATGATAGTAGATAAAGTGCTGTATTTTTATTTTTTAGGTGAATCTAGGTACAGAGTACAAATAATCTAAAGAACAGAGTCCACAAAACACGCTGTGTTTCCTTTAATAAAAATATAACAAAGTTTCAAGAAATTAAGTTTCACAGAATATTTTGTATGAATATTCTTACGACAAAATACTTTCACCAACCTAACTCATTAGAACCTCATTGTAGGTACCACCGCTTGTCTCTCATTGTATTCTTGACTCAGCCTTACCCCGCCACTCTAAAAGGCCAAACCCATACCCAGCTTAGTAACGGTCAAAAAAAATCCTAATAAGATCCAACACACACAAAAATTTCAAAAAAAAAAAGGAACAAAAGGCGTCCCTCAAGCGATTGAAAGGTCCTCTAAATATCTGAAGTCTAATGACTACCCATGCCAGAAAATCAGCTAAAATCTCTACATAAAAGATGTGATTTTGAAAAAAGGGAGAAACTTAACAAATCCTGGCCCAATCTGAAGGAATAAGACTGTATTAAGGGCACGCTGAATACTTATCATTTTTAATATCGTCCGTCGTATAAGATCTCTTGCATACCAGGATTTGGCCTAAGTGATAAGATTGTGTAGACAGATGATACATATTTCAATGAAACATGCTACATTTTTGAAAATCAGATCTTGTCAGTAAATCTGCTTTAAACTTTAATATTTGTTGAATAAATTAACGACGCTCAAAATTCATGGCGTTGCAAGAAACCTGCTACAAAGGCGGTTTCCAGAAAAAAAAAAATACAAAATAAAAACCGACTTCAAAAAAAAAAACAAACAACAAAAATAACTTTAATTTCGGAAGCCGGTGTTTTGTTAGTTTCTTCGTATTTAGACACCGACTTAGTTATTTAAAGTTAAGTTATTCTTTAACTTTGTAGTGTTTTTTTTTTGGAAGTCGGTTTTATTTCTTTGTACACAGTTTTTTATTTTTCACTTTTTAGTGGTATCCCACACCCAACAACACCACTACAAAATCGCAGAAAAGCAAAATACGCAATTTCAATTACTTGGATGACATAAAACCATCATCCAAGTAGACGAATTCCAGCTATTTCGATTTAAAATCCAAAGTTCGTAACCGATTGTGATAAAATTTAAATGGGACCAATCTGCAAGTATATCCTTTCAGATAAAACAAGTATTCAATTTTTCAAATCGGTTCATAATTGTCGGAGTTATGAAGTAACAAACATAAAAAAATACTACCGAATTGAGAACCTCCTCCTTTTTGGGAAGTCGGTTAAAAAGAATGTTCTTCATGAAGACACACAGAAAAATACTCGCGATGGCTATGACAAGGTACGCAACTGTCCTGGTTGCTAATTTTTGTGTTTGGACTCAGGCTGGCATGTAGACACAAACAAAGTACCTACTTACTTAATTTCATTTTATTTTCTCTCACCGGTTTGTGGCACAATATTTGGAGACATGTGATATACAAACAAACGCGAGTCTTACTAGGACTTGCGTGTTTGTATTAAAAGCGGATAATGCTATATGTACGTATTTAAGGCATTACTCGTTTTACCTAATCCTTCTGCCAAATACTGGAGGGAGAAGTGAGATTTCATCAGACTTCAGAAGAGAACTTTAGATGACCTTGTTGAGCAGAAAACTGTTGTCTTTACAACCCAGTGGCATATGTAACTTATAAATGAAATAGTAGATATCTAGTATCTGCCAGAGTTGTGGAATTTATTCGAAAGAGTCACCGACGCCCTGGAACACAAGGAGCATTTGTAGGAACACGGATGGGTTCTAGTCAGCAAGACTCTGACACAGACCCGCCTCCACCTAGAACAGAAAGAGTAATTTGATGATATAACATCCATAAAGAAATAAAAAGGCATCTAGAATCACCTATATTTTACAACTTGTACCAAAAAGGGCAGTAAGGAGGGCAAGGGCGTATCCCCACGCACTTTATCAAATCTTTTGTCGGTTCAGAAAAGTTGGAGAGATCAAAGGGCGGTTTTCAATGTTGACATTGAAATCCGGTTCCGGGAGGATGTTTGTTTAGCTAATATTAATTTGTTTAATTTACGAGCACGGACATTAATTTGCTCTCTTACCTCGGAATGAGAACAATAGGCTAGATTCCATCATCCACAAATAGCAAAACTATTTAGTCCGTCAGTTAGAGTATTGAAAAATAATGGACACGTATTTTTTGTTTTTGTAAATCAATGAATACTGACAAAGATAAAACGCATCAAAACTCGGGAGTTGGGGGCTCGTGACGTCACCTTTGCGGGGTAAAACAGAAGAAAATACAGACAAGCGAGTGATCCTATTAGATCACTCGGTTGTCTGTATTTTATTCTGTCACAACCAAATTAAATGGAGCGATTATGTTGAAATTCGGTAAACATAAAGTACTTCTGCGACTCAAATATGGTCACTTTTGGGGTATAAACTAGTGAGATAAAAAGTGATTCAAACAGTAGGCATCGTGTGAATTTTTTTTATTAAATTATAAGGCTTTAGCTGACCCGCGCAACTTCGTCTGCGTCACATTTTCTCTTTATGCTCCGCTCCTATTTGCCTTATGATATATAGCCTAAAATGGGCTATCCACCACTGAAAAAAATTTTCAAATCGGGCCAGTGGTTCAGGAACCACTGGCCCGATTTGAAAATTTTTTCAACCAAACAAACTCTTCTGCTTTATAATATTAGTATAGATTTTAAAAAATAATTACCGTTTTTAAGTTATCCAAGAAACTAAATGAAAATTTACTAATCCTCTGCGTCTGAGAGGAGTCAAATCATCATTATAAGCCCCCCCCCCCCTTATAATGATGATGTGAATCCTGTAGACATTCTTCTCCCAAACCTGAGTTGGTATTGGTGTTGGTGTGAGACAAGAATGTCTGAAAGGATTTGGTATCCCTGCTATAGTTAAAAAAATAAAATAAAATTAAAAATATTGGAAAGCATTATTCCGATCATATTTAGTGATCTAATATCGTAAAGAGTCAGAGGGAGCTGTGGGACCAATACTCGTCTCGACACCGCATCAGAAGAGGCCATTGCCTGAGGTCGAAAAGACATTGTATATGTCCAGCCTCTTTCAAAACCGCCAATTGTTCCTCAAGTCTACCCTTATAAAAGTGGTTAAAAGAGCGATCAATAACCAAACATACAAGTATTTGGGAAAAAATATTAGGTACCATTAAGTCCCTGATGAATAGTTAACCTAATATGTGTCGTGCTATCAATATCAGGTGACCATGAAAGCCCTCGAGGTGAATGGCCTCTTGACATAATTTCTTTTACTTTTCCTATTTAGCTTCATGCTTGTATACTTCCAATTATGAGCACTTACTTTTGGGACCTTTAATTAATAGTCATACTGACCATCGTTCCTAGTGTCTTGACTGGTAGAGAATGCCTTGTTGCATTAAGTCCGCCCATGTACCACTATAATTGTGCATAAAGTTTAAATTAATTAATTAATGGCTAGTTTACACAGTGCGAGCTGCTGCCTATATTATTATTATCTACTCGTATGCCAGCAGCTCAGCTCGCCATAGCTGTCTACACGATGATCGTAGCTACCCTGTCTCCTGAGAGTGCGCAGCACACAAGAAATACAGGTTCCATTCGCAACTGCCTGGCTGACACTGCTGAGCCACTGCCAAACGAGTCCGTACGATGCAAGTGATATCCGAGCTGAGCTTCGGTATATTAAGATGGGCACCCATCCATCGACCGATCTCAGCAAGCATTGCTTGCTAGAACACTCACTCCTTTTTTTTTAAGCTAGGGAAATCATCAAATGACTCCTTTCGACTGCCCAGAGGCAGAGAAAGAAAGAAAGAAAAAGTGTTTATTTGGGACTTGCACAATACACATTAAGTAAAATAAGTAAAACTAACAATAACAAAAATATGTAGACAGGTAGAAAAATTCTAAACACTAACACTAAATCTGTACGAGGCCAAAAAGGTCCCTGTCTCAGCGTATGCTGCGATATGTAAATAAATAATTATCACAGCGCTGGTATTAATATTATGATAGGGCCTGAAAGTGATGCCACGGACATACGGAACACATGAATATTAAGATATAAATATAACAAATGAGATATAGAATAAGATATAAATAATAATAAGATGTAACGACAAAATAAAGTAATGATTACATAAGTAATAAAATTAAGCTCAATGGCCCAGTGCTCCAGTACCATTTGTCACTGTCATAGACAAATGACGGAACGCGCGGGCGCACTGTGGGAGGCTATGGTCGGTTGTCAAAGATCATAGATGGCTGACATATGACAAAATAATTGAAAAACAAAAGAGTCAGAGCGGAAAGCAGTGTCAGACTATTCCGGAGTTAACCACACATCCGTCTTCACCCAAGTGCCCTTTGCGTTCCAGGGCCGCTGTTACTCTTTCGAACAAAGTTTGCAACCCAAGCAGATACACTCTGGCGGCTGTTCTTTTTTTTATTTGAAACTAGCTGACCCGCGCAACTTCATCTGCCTCACATTTTCCATTACTGCTCCGCTCCTATTTGTCTTAGCATGATGATATATAGCCTATAACCTTCCTCGCTAAATGGGCTATCTAACACTGAAATAATTTTTCAAATCGGACCAGTAGTTCCTGAGATTAGCGCGTTCAACCAAACAAACAAACAAACAATCAAACAAACAAACTCTTCTGTTTTATAATATTATTATAGATGGGTTCGCTCTTAACTCTAGTCTAGATAAGAGGTGAGAGACAAAGTCGATGGAATGAGCTTACCTTTAGTGTTATTATTTAGCCAGGATCTCCACGTGAAGACTTTAAAATACGGAGAGTATTTTAAAGTCTTCACGTAAAGATCATATACCATAACCTCAACACATGGCATCGGATTCCAAAATCTTGACTGGCCGCCAATTAATGCGAATAATTCTGTGGTTCCTATAAATAACAGTACCGATAGAATGATATACAGACACTGGCTGGTCTGAAAGGGATTAGCATCCTCCATTTTGGGCTATAAACAAGATGGATGGTACCGCCAAAAGGGTTAGACTGATTTGTTAGGCTCAGGCTTTCTGATGATCGACAGTTTTCGCGAGATTGAGATTTTGGAGTTCGGGACGGTTGTAGGCTAATTTAGTTTGATGTTGAAAACTTGTTAGTTTTAAATGTCGTGGGAGAAGACGGTTTTTACAAGGGGTAATGTTGATGATTAGTGCGTGATTATGGAGCGTAGTGGTTAAGAATCAAAATGAATTGAACAAGCTGTCAAAAGTGCGTTAGCTGCCATGATGGTAGAATGAGCTTTCAGCAGCCAATCACATCGTTTAAAATATGACGCAACAATTTTATTTAATCGAGATGGGTTTGCTCTTGACTCAGTAGCACTAGTCTAGGTCAGAGATGATAGAGATAAAGTCTACGATGGAGCGAGCTTACCGAAAAATAGCCTGTTCACTCTGACTTTGAAAAGGTTAGGGTTATAAACGTTTGGAAACACAGACGCAGCCAGAGAGTTCCACTTCTTTGCTGGGTACATTATGAAAGACGATTTATTTCCATAAAACAATTAGTGTTCGAAATTGATGGGCCCATTGTATCACAATAGGTAAACATCTAACAATACTAAAACAGGTCCTTATGACAACGAAATTGGCAACTTTAACTTTGCACCAATGCTAGAAACTTATCTACATTGGGAATTCTAGTACACAAACTACCTTTTATTAAGCCTGAAAGGATGCCCGCGTGCGGTTGGCATCAACCAACAATTCGTCTTTCTCAGAGACGTTTTGAACCAACCAATCAGCTCTGACACCAGCACAGACACTGTACCCGTTCGGTGTGATCGTAGCCAATGGGAACAAAGGAATATGACGTGACTCCGGCGATTGTCCAATGACAGACGTTTCTTCCGCGCGCTTGTGACAAATTGCGACTAGTAGTTTATGGAGAATGACATTTTGATTTAGAGCTCACTATGTGTACGGCGTGATGAGTAAGAAGTAAGAAGGGGAAAAACTGTTCATAGAAATACTATGATGTTGTCATACCAAAATTGTAACAGCTCAAATACAATATTGCTAATAGGCTTGTTTACTGAAAAAATCTAATTAGTCCGTCAGTTAGATTATCAAAAAATATTTGACCCGTATTTTTTCTTTTGTTACGGGAACCAAAATTGACGAAGTTACGACACTTTTAAAATTCTCAATATGTCACGCCATAGCATAATTTTTAGCGGTTAGTGACGTCACGAGCCCCCACTCCCGAGTTTTGATGGGTTTTTATCTTTGTCAATATTCATTGATTTACAAAAACAAAAAATACGTGTCCATTATTTTTCAATACTCTAACTGACGGACTAAATAGTTTTGCAATTTGTGGATGATGGAAACTAGCCTATTACGTAGGTATAAGAGCGGTCTAAACCCTACGTAACCAAAATCAAAAGACATCACATATATCCAAATTAGGCTTAGAATCAGCACTTTTTGAACATTTATCTAAAGACAAAATCTCCATACTGCACCAGTTCCTGTGTTATAAGTAGGAAGAAGTGGTGTTACTCCTCAAGATATATTAAGGCGCGTCCCCGTGCAAAACGCAGCGCTAACCGTTTTTTGAGAGAGCTATATACTCTTTATACAAAAGAAATATCAACTTACAAAAAATACATTAAATTCTTGCATATTTTTGGCTTCAAAATGGTAGATTTTTATTTTTTATTACTAAGCGTAATGTTTAATTTTATTAATCTCCTCACAACGAAACACAGAAATGAGAACTATATATTGAAAACATGCATCTTCTCGAAAACTAAAGATTATTTTGATTTAGTACTTCCACTAATGGATAGGCAATTTAATTTTGTAAGTTTGTGGGGTAATCTCAGGAAGTACTAGTCCGATTTGAAAAATTCTTTCAATATTACATAGACCATTTATCGAGGAAGGCTATAGGTTACATACACTAAGACTAAAAGGAGCCGAGCACTAATGGAAAATAGCAGCATATATAACAGCATAAGCAGAATATATTACGGTCCCTACATATTAAGGTGGAAGCGCCAGGGTAGCCCGCGAAATTCAAATATTTTGATGTTTTTTGCAATTTGCCGGTCAGTGTGAAGCTGTATGTTAAATAAAATACAATTCGCGGCTGTAACGCATGTTTATCTAAAGAATTATACCCATTTTAATAATCAATATAACCCTCTAAGTTCATACAACTCGATTGAATGACTTTTTCACGAAATTACAAACCTTTAGATAAATGCTCTTTACGATCTCGAATCGTATTTTGTTCAACATATAGCTTCACAATGACCTGCAAATTGCCAAAAACATAAAAATATTTGAATTTCGCGGGCTACCCTGGAGCATTCACCTTAAACATCACTTCTACGAACTGAAATCTCACTTCATAAAACAAAAAAGAAGCTTAAATAACTGAACGAGTCTACCTAACGTAAAAAACTGGTCAAGTGCGAGCCGGACTCGCGCGCAAAGGGTTCCGATCCAATTTCATTTTGTAACATTTTAGACTTCTGATAGGTTTTCCTGTAATCTTTGGGTATAGAACTATTATCTGCATTTATTTCAAAATTTTAGGCTCCATAGTTTTGGAGATAAAGGGGTTGGGGGGAATAATCATTTTTGGTCTAATTTCTTGAATAACTTCCAAACTGTTTATTTTAAAATGATGAAAAAATGAATAAAATTAAAACCCTTATAGTAAACCCTTTAACTTGGTATGTCACACGATACAGTTTGAGAAACTTTTTCCAAAAATGACACCTCTATACTCAATATTTATTTATTTACGTAACGCGTCCGTATTTTTTTTTTAAAACGTTGCCCTACACTAGGAATTTATCCTGTATCGTGGGTGCGTTTACAAACATACAAAGTCACATACACAAACAGCCAGACCCGGAACTACCTGTAGGCCATACAAATATTTGTTCCGTGTCCGACACGCTACGCAGCAGCCGATCGCTCAACCACTGCGTCAAGCGTACCGTCAACCGTGTCGTCATTTGGGTTACAGAAGTGTTGCATAGAGAATTTCAACAGAATCGGTCCAGTAGATCCGGAAAAAACTGGCTGTGACAGACGGACAGAGAGACAGACACAAGAGTGATCCTTAAAGGTTTCTGTTTTTCACGGATTCCGAATTTATAGGATTCCGAACGGAACCCTAAAAATTCTGCTCAGTACTTATTTGTTCGTCTCTCTCCTCGGCCAGAAGCTATCTAAATATTCCAGTATCCCAGTGCAAAATAAGGCAAAACCAACAGTTTCAAATTAAAATAATTACGCTTTGCTTTCGCGGCAATTTACAAGCTATTCATTAATTCTCTTTTAGCTAAAATTTTAGTAATTTGAGATTCAAATTGGTCGATTATTTTGATATTCCTTCTACTGACACTTAGAGCCATTGGCATAGAGAATGAGCAGAGTAACTGACTTCTTTTTAAGGTTCCGCAGCCAAATGGTAAAAACGGAACCCTTTTAGATTCATCATGTCTGTCTGTCTGTCTGTCCGTCCGTATGGCACAGCCACTTTTTTCCGAAACTATAAGAACTATGCTGCTGAAACTTGGTAAATAGATGTATTCTGTGAACCGCATTATGATTTTCACACAAAAAGTTTTTAGTTTTTTTTTAATACGTCATAAATCGTAAACCGCAACTGTTGCTTATAATACGAGTATATACAGGTTTGTACGGAACCCTCGGTGTGCGATTCCGACTGGCACTTGGCCGGTTTTTAAACGACGTTAGCAATGGCATCTAAAGTGAAGTGAGCTGTCAATCGATGATAGCTTTAGGTCGAGTGACACCCAGCCAGCCTGCGAAATTCAAATTTTCTTAAGTTTTTTGCAATTTGCAAGCCAGTGCTAGGTCGTATGTTGATTAAAATATTATTCGCGGCTGTAAGACGTATGTAGTTACAGAATTATAATCATCAAAATCATCAATATAACCCTCCAAGTTCATAAAGCTGTAGGAATGAATGACTTTTCTGTTTTTTTTTGTTCCTAGGCCTTTATGAAATTGGAGGGTTGTATTGGTGATTTTGATGATTATAATTGTATTTTTGATGATTGTAACTACATAGGTACGTCTTACAGCCGCAAATAATATTTTAATCAACATACAACCTAGCACTCGCCTTGTCATCATTTTCTCTCTTTCTTGTGAGAAAAATAAATGAGGTGAAAAGAGCGAAACCTTTGTAGTGGCATCATTGCCGCCACAAGAAAAACTAACGAAGCAAAAATGTATCGTTTAATACACTGAAGCCAATAATATTTTTTAACCGACTTCCCAAAAAGGAGGAGGTTATCAATTCGGTTGTATGTTTTTTTTTTATATTTGTTACCTTATAACTCCGACAATTATAAACCGATTTGAAAAATTCTTGTTTTATCTGAAAGGATATACTTGCAGATTGGTTCCATTTAAATTTTATGAAAATCGATTACGAACTTTGGATTTTAAATCGAAATAGCTGGAATTCGTCTACTTGGATGATAGTTTTATGTCATCCAAGTAATCGAAACTGCGTATTTTACTTTTCTGCGATTTTGCAGTGGTGTTGTTAGGTGTGGGGTACCACTAAAAAGTGAAAAATAAAAAAAGTTTTTACAAAAAAATACAACCGACTTCCAAAAAAAAAAACACTATAAAGTAAAAAATAACTTTAATTTCGGAAGTCGGTGTCAAAATACGAGGAAACTAACAAAAACACCGACTTCCGAAATTAAAGTTATTTTTTACTTTGTAGTGTTTTTTTTTTGAAAGTCGGTTGTATTTTTTTTTCCTGTAAAGTTAATACCCTACAAAACTGGTTGACGTCCGTACACTTCAACGTAAGGTGCAGTTGAAAACCAACGTCAGGCAGCACCTAGTTGTCCGGCATTTTGCACTGAACTGGACCTATTTGGCGCAGCCGCGGGGCACACAATGTTATAATATTGTTTAAAAAAAAACTAAGTTTAATTGCCCTTTAATTGTACCTACATTTTGTAAATCCGTGTGTGCTTAATAAATTAGTTTTCTTTGTTTCTTTCAATAAACTACTAACGAAATCCTGCATCGCAATATCGGAGTTTTCGGTGCAATATGAACTTTATACAACAGTCCGAATATCAACTATCGGGATGTTGCCCATCAGACACAAAAGCAGAGGATCCTTCCTTTACTATACAATGCCTTTCATATAGGAATAGGAACGTCAACGACCTCTATCTGTGAAATTTCTTTTGAAAAGTACGGTTTGCATAGATAACTTAGTTGCATTTAATAACGGTTTATTTTAATTTGTTTAAATTTATAAGTCCTAAATCAAACTTTAAAAAGTTCAATACTAGTAAATTATCTGAATAAAATATTTAATTCTTTTAAAGTCATTATTTTAAACCACACCATAACACTTTTTTCACTCAATATTTGTAAATAATAATTTAAAAAAAAAAACTTGCTTTGCTCGACTTACCTAATTGGTTTGAATTGACAGCTATGACGTCACAATATGGCGCTAAGTCGATTAAATTCTTATTTAAATCGCATTGTACCTTCAATCTTTCGCGGATAATGTTTTGGCCTTGCAGACTACAGATTGGGAGTCATTGATTTAGATTATAGACCATCTGTAAGCAGAATTAGTTTCGGTAGGATGCTTAGAGAATTAGACGTTAGTTGCAAGCTTAAGCTTCTTAAATGATTTGCGATTATATTTGGATGATGTAGGTATGTGGGTGATACCTATTAGAAGGATGGCGTCTTTGTTTCTTTGTTGTAGATACTGAGATAAGTAGTAATAAGTATCTTTATTAGGAGTAAGTATTGTTGGGAGGTTCCTCTCTCAGGAGCCCTGACCATCGGTAGCTTGGACCCTGTTCCCGATGCCGGTGGGCCCTATGTGTTTTCCTATTAGAAATATTTAAAAATGTAAAATAAATGTATAAAAAAATTAAATTGAGTATATTTACTATGTTAAGGTTATTATTTTAATTATGTCTTTGAATTGTACCTTTTTTAATCCGGATGCTTTTATCCTGCACGACTTTTACATCGTTTACACATGTATGTATAATTTCAACACGATGTAAAAATAACTTTGTAACAATTTATTATTTTTAAGAGTGTCCGTGGACTTTCTTGCACGTTCTTCTCCATAGAGATCTACGCTTGGGAACGTGCAAATAGCTTCATCTTGTTGGATCGACCGACCTTGACAATTCAAAAGTGCCTGTAAATGGTTTAATTGAAGAAATTGCTTGAACTTTGAAGAGAAAAAGTTGCATAGTATTTCTGAATAATTCGAGGATGCGAGGTTAGTTTTAGCTTTTTTTTTACTAGTTTTATTGGACGTGTCTGTAAAGTGCTAATTTTATCCTACTATTTTTAAACTACGTTTGAATCCGCATCTCAATCTGTCAAAAATGTCTAAAAATTGAGGCTATTTTGACAGATTGCCACTGAGACGCGTATCCGACCGTTTGGTAGAATTGACCCTTTAATGACTTACCTACATATTATATAATTATAAATATCTGCGACATCACAGCTTGATGACCCTCTACCAAACACACTTTTTAACTTTCGGCCGTACATTCATAACAGTTAACATTTGAACCTTGATGTAACCTAACGTTGTATGGACTTTCAATAGAATAAGACACCACATTATACTTGGTTTTGTAACCAATGAAGTATGCACACTGTACTTAGGAACCTCTAGAACGAAAATTATCATAAATCTAGCTGACCCGGCGAACTTCGTTCCGCCTAACAGTCGATTCTTAAATTTTTTAGTTTTTTTTTCTAAATTAAATTTAGCTCAAGTTACTCCTTATAACATCAGCTACCTGCCAATAAAAGTCCCGTCATCAAAAGCCATTTCAGAAATTAGCCGGAACAAACAGACAGACAGACAAAAATTGAAAAAAATGTTGGTGTATATATGTAGTAAAAAACGGTTATTTCAATATTACAAACAGACACTCCAATTTTATTTGTATGTGTAGATTTAAAGATATATAATATAGATGAATGAATGTGTTAATTTTTCAAAAGCGTGTTATTTATTTATTTATTTATTTATTACTAGCTTCTGCCAGCGGCTTCGCCCGCGTGATCCCTAGGGAACATGTTCCCGGGATTAAAAGTAGCTTATGTGCTATTCCAGACTATAATCTATCTTTGTTCTAAATTTCATTAAGATCCGTTAAGCCGTTCTGGCGTGATTGAGTAACAAACAACCAAACTTTCACACTCTTTTTTTTTTTTTTCATTTTTTTCTATTGATTGTAGCGTGATGAAAAGTATACTATAACCTGCTCAGGAGTATGAATAATAATTGTACCAAGTTTCGTTAAAATACGTCGAGTAGTTTTTGTTTCTATAACGGTTATACAGACAGACAGACAGACAGACAAAAATTTTACTGATTGCATTTTTCGCATCAGTATTGATCCCTAATCACCCCCTGATAGTTATTTTGGAAATATATTTCATGTACAGAATTGACCTCTCTACAGATTTATTATAAGTATAGAGTATAGATAGATATACTTTATTGTACACCTCATAACAAGTACAGGAAAAAAAACGTTTGTAAAAAGTGTACAATGGGCCGGTCTTATCGCACAGGGCAATCTCTTACAGACAACCTTAGGATGGATTGAACGCCTGCCGGAGTCGCGGGATTATTCGCAAGAGACACCGTGGCCCCGGAACACAAAGGGCAATGAAGGAACATGGATGGGTTTTAGTCAGTAGAAGTCTGACACTCCCTCCCACCACACCCAGAGCGGGAGGAGTCATTGGATGATTTCCCATCCCTAACGAAAGAAGTAACATTTAGGACGGTCAGTGTAGAAACATCATAAATAATATTAATTAGACTTAAAATAAACTCACACAATATTAAACAATATACTAATAAATATCAAATAAATAATTGGGAAAGGAGAAGAAAAATTATAGTGAGAGGTAATGCTCCTTTACCATTTTTTCGGATCATGATTTTGACAGAATACATTTTTAACAGCCTATCACATCACTGGTCTTATGATGAACTAGCTTTTGCCTACGACTTCGTACGCGCATAACCCTTTTTTTCTTGTTCCCGTGGGAATTTTGGGAAATACTTTCTTAGTGCTCCCCTACGGAATGTAGGAAAGCTTCATGAAAAATTACAGCTTTCTACGACCAGGGGGCCAATTCCACTAAGTTTCCCATTTGCATCTCAATCGCAAACTGTCAAAAATGTATGAAAATTAAGGCTTTTTTGACAGTTTGCGACAATGATATATAAAACTACTAGCTGACCTGCGCAACTTCGTCTGCGTCTATAATCGGTTAAGTGGTTTAGGAGTTAGATTTACCATAGCAGCGCCATCTATTGATTACTTACTCAACCCAGTCGAAAGGTATCGACATCTGTTAGAATCATTTAGAGTTAACAAATAATTGTGACTGTCAAATAATAACAGACAAATAATTAGCAATAAATTAAAATTGCGACTATAATTTGAGATTTAAACTATCTTATCTCTCAAGTTGGATCGAACTGCACATGGTGTGCGAATTTTATTATAATCGGTTAAGTGGTTTAGGAGTCCATTGAGGACAAACATTGTGACACGAGATTTATATATATTACGATAGATACGTTGTCCGCACTCTAAAATGACAACATGAAATGAAGCCAATTGGCCAAATCGCGCTTAGTTACGCACCAACCTGTCGCGCGATACTACGTTTGTTTTGATGTCAATTTGACTATTACTTATCCTGTGACGTAACTGAAGATAAATAAATAATAAATAAATAAATATCCTTGGACATTTCACACAACGCCATATAGTCCCAAGCTAAGCAATCTAATGCTTGTGTTATGGTAACGAGATGGCTGATAAACTACTTATATACATTTTTTTTTTTTTGTAAATACATACATATTATAGATAGAAAAACACCCAGACTCGGAACAAATACCTGTAGGTCGTACAAATATTTGTTCCGTGCGGGAATCGAACCCGCGACATGCTGCGCAGCAGTCAATCGCTCAACCACTGCGCCAACCGTGTCGTCAAATATTATTCGTCGTATATTTATCTCCCTCTAGCAACAGGCATCCCGCCGTACGGTGACATATTTTTTATTCCCTTTCTACATGCGTATTAGTAGCTATCTAGTATTTTTGCCGTTTTTAGCGCCGCGTTGTTGGTTTATGACGTGTCTATATATAACACGTCATTGGTTTGCGATTGACATGAGAATGCGAAAGTTGTTTAAAAAATAGTAGAATTGACCCTGAGTTTCGGCTGTGCGTTGTTTGTCAGTCATTCAGTAACGGAAGTATTTAATATGGGCACCCTGCTTCACGTTCACTTAACGCATGCGTAAACGTTAAAAATGGTGCTAACTATCGTTAAATAAAAAAATAGGGCTGTTTCACAAAATGTCAGCGTTAACGCACGTAAAATATAACGTTTACGTTAACAGATGGTCTGAGCACTGGTTAACGTTACTTTAGTTGCGTCAAATAGAACAATACAAATACAAAAAATGCAAAATACAAAAATATTTATTGTTTCATAAGTTTACATATACATGTTTTCAGTGTTTGGAGCTTCCCTGTAAGCAAGTAATGCTTGTGTTGGGAAACCCCAACAAAATTGTGAAATTCCCCAACAAAACAATATTGTGAAATTTCTTTTGAAGTCCTCAATACCAGTTCTTCTGATGACACAAATAAGTGGTGGTATGCAAAAAAAGCTATTTAGGTAGGACCCATCTCAATAACTTAGCTATTGGGATGGGCAGGAATTTATACCAGAATGTTTTGAAACAACGCTTCTTATTTAACGAACGTTAAAGATCTTCCGTAATTGTTACTTTTTGACGAACGTATGTTACGTTAACCAACCGGTTGATACAACCCGCCCTATATGGGGAGACAAAGGACTTAGAGACTATGTTGGATGTCTCATACGGGCTATGACCATAACTCTATCATACATCCTTTTGACGAAATCTATAATAAAACGCGAACCTTCTGTATTCCCAAGACTACGTCCTTACTAATATGAGAGCCATAAAATATCAGTTTCACTACGGGCAAATTTTATGGCAGTCTGCAGACGGAGCAACTTTGATATCCGAGTATCAGCAACAGGCAACAACTCGTGACTACCTGTTTATGCTATTTTTTTTTTTTCATTAATATTCAACAAACTGAAATTTAGGTGCAAGTAGTTTCGATGATCGATAGTAATGTCGATTATAAAGTGACGAATTTGGACCATAAATTGTCAAGGTGCACGTTTCCGCAACCAGAAAGGAAACGACCCCGCACCGTGTGATGTTTATCAAATGAAAGGGCTTTTTGTATGGGCCTCGAATGTTTTTATTAATTTCAGAAATAAAACAGTTAGAAAAGAAATACCTACATACAATTGTAAGTATGTCGTTCCACATAAAATACAAATAATATTTCTCCACTTATACGTTACAGGAAAGCTTATGTGAATGCTGTTATCTCAAAATAACATTTCTTACTGTACTGTATTTCCTTTCTCTTTAAAATCCATACAAAGGTTGTCTTGAAAAGATCGCTATAAGCGATAAGGCCGCCAATTGTGACACCCTATGTAATGTTTTTTTCATCTATTTTGTCTGTAACTTATATGGTTTACATTTAAAGAGTATTCTATTCTATTGTAATACAATTCGTTCGGAACCCTTTGCTCGTGAGTTCGACTTGCACATGGCTGGCTTTGACTGCAACTGGCAACCGTTAACGGAAACGTAAAAGTTGGTAGTTGCGTCAACTAAAGTTGCCCCGCGTGTAGAGCGCCCAAGGGCAACCTCCATAGGTATCCCGAAGTTGTTATCCAATAACCTTATGATTCCGTTTCGTATGGACGATCAAAGTGACCAAATGTACCAGGGTCGCAGAAATATGTCGGACGTATAACTACCGGGGATTGATGTTCACTGAACTGTGCGTTCAAGATTTTTATGTGTTTGACGGGGGCAAGGGCTTTTTGCGTGTGTTTATGGATACAGAGTGCCTGCCTAAAAAATCCACAATTTTTTTTTTCCAGCCTTACCATACGTGGTCGTGTAGTGTTAGGTAATGGCTTATATATCATCGTTATTTAAAATGAAGATATATGTCATCCAATTTTGGTCGGTGGTACATGACACTTGAAAAAAAATGGTGAAATGGGAATTAAGAGATTATAAACACTTAAGTCTATTCGTTCAAGGAGTGCCAAACTCAGCCGTATTCAGCCAAAGTGACCTATGCGCTGCACTGTTTGAACTAATCAAATCGAAACTACTGTCGAGCCAGCTACACGAAGAAAAAGAAGCAGTTCAAATTTCGAACTCATGTATCTCACCAACTCGATACTTCAAAACCAGGTTGTCACCCCTCATGTATCGAATACTATCAACAACAAATTGTTGAAATCTAAGTGCGATCCCTAATCCAGCCCGGGGTTGTTTACAAGTGCGACCCGATCGGCGACCTTGTACGCTTCGGGCTACAAATCAAAGTTACATTACTTAAAACATGTTGTTTTCTGTTTGCGAGGTCATTTGTCTCATGTAACAGTAGTTAAATGTTTTGAACATAAATGTGGATGGATGGAGAGGGAGAGTAAGGCCAAAGAAAAGATGGATGGATTGTGTGAGGAGCGATATGAAAGAAAAAAGAGTTAGTGAAAGTTTGACGGCTGATAGGGCAGAGTGGAAGAAAAAAACGTGTTGCGCCGACCCCAAGTACCATAGGATAAGGGCAGAAAGAGAGTAGTTAAATGTTTTAGACGAGCAAATTAGAGATTGCACAGTAACTTTATACATCAGCTTTTGAAAAAAATCCGGATTTTTCGATTTCTGACATAGTTGCGTTCGGCGCTCGAGTTCACAAACTTGGATTATTCATTGGGCCAACACCATAAACAACTCAGCAAAAAATGAGAACTACCGAATTTGATGCAAACTACCCCTATACTGAAGACAACTTTTTTTCTATTTTTAAGGATGGGAAATCTTCAAAAGACTACTCCCGCTCAGGGTAGAGCAGAAGGGAGTGTCAGATTCGTACTGACTAATTCTGTGTTCCTCCTAATGCCTTTGGCGTTCCAGGGCCACGGTGACTCTTTAGAATAAATGCTGCAACCCTGGCAAGCACTAGCAAAACTGGATATTTGTAAACGTTACATCAAGGGTCATCATCATTCAATATGAATAGTCGGACAGGACGGCACGGTTGGCGCAGTGGTTGAGCGATCGACTGTTGCGTCGCGTGTCATGGGTTCGACTCCCGCACGGAACAAATATTTGTATGGCCTACAGATAGTTGTTCCGGGTCTGGCTGTTTGTGAATGTGACTTTGTATGTTTGTTAACGTACCCACGATACAGGAGAAATTCCTAGTGTGGGGCAACGTTTTTAAAAAAGAAAGAAAGAAAGATACCTGATAATCTGACATCTTCGGCCAAGAGGTACCGTGTTAGCCTGTTATTGAGTTGTGGAGGTCAGAATGGCAGTAGCTCCATGTAAAATATTGGTATTCAGCTGCATTTGTTTGTTCTGAAAGCTGTCTCCAATATACTTGAAAAAGTGATTGGCAGATTGATAGCCACTGAAAAAAAAAAACAAAATTCAATAGTCATTTGTTCATATTAAGCTGAGAGCCAGCAGTTTTTGAGTCAAGTTGTTACAATACACAGTCCCCGAAAACGCCCGCCCGTCACCACTTCCTAGTGTTTTAGCTGTGCAGAAGAAGTGGCCAACGAACTCCCTAGCAAGACTTCTGTCTGTTAGTCGTACGCTTTAGGACCTTAAACTTATGCAATAGTGTGCAAATTAATTAATACACAAATAAAATATCACTTATTTGCTAGCACAGTATAAAACAAAATGCACTCAAGCATTAATAATTTGCCTAGCTAAATAATAAGCCTACAGGAATAAAATTAATGTGCCTGCCTACACGTACAATGGTATAATTTAACGACAGTACCATAACTTGGGTAGGTAGGTATACGAGGACTAAAGCTTTAAAATTACGTACTATTAAAATCGCACCGGCCATACACAGTCCCATTTCAGTCGACTTACAACGGGAGCCCATTTCATATTTCCAATGAATACTACACATTCATTAAAAATGTTATCTATTAACACAAGTTTTTGGAGGTTTTTGAAATAAAGTTTTGTTTGTGAACTATTCATTTTAATTTAGTAGGTTAAGTTAGAATTATAAGGTTATAGGGAGAGTATGAGTTTTACACTATTCACTCCTTTTTACATACCTATAAGATGACTATTATCTAATATATAAAATTCTCGTGTCACAGTTTTCGTTGCCATACTCCTCCGAAACGGCTTGACCGATTTTGATGAAATTTTTTGTGCTTATCCGGTATCTATGAGAATCGGCCAACATCTATTTTTCATCCCCCTAAATGTTAGGGGTAGTCCACCCCTAATTTTTTTTTTAATTTTTTGGCAATATTATTCATGAATGACGCAGACGAAGTTGCGCGGGTCAGCTAGTATTTTATATAATTAACGTGATTATTACATAACACTTACCTACTTTTGCCTGAAACACAGAGTGTCCTAGTTCAGGCACATAACACCCGTGAACTTGACATCGATTTAAGCAAAAAATGTATTTACTGTTTCACACAAAAAAAAATAAAAAAAATGATTTGATTTGATTGGAATTATTTATAAAATAAAAATATTATTCGCAATCATGACGCATGACGTACCTAGGTACTTTAAAACATCCGGGAGCGAGCGCTGTCCGAGCCTTGTGCTCCAAGGAAGGCACGGAATGGAACGGCGACATTGTTTCGATACGTGAACATTATTAATTGGTTGTGTCATACTTTTAATGCATTATTATAAAATTATTAAAATACTACCTGACCCGTGCAACGTCGTCTGCGTAACATTTTTCATTACTGCTCCGCTCCTATTGGTCTTAGCGTGATGATATATAGCCTATAGCCTTCCTCGATAAATGGGCTATCTAACACTGAAATAATTTTTCAAATCGGACCAGTACTTCCTGAGATTAGCGCGTTCAACCAAACAAACAAACAAACTCTTCTGCTTTATAATTTAGTATAGATTTTATTTTCATTGCATAATTAATGACATATGTATTAAAAAGAAATCGGGCCTAAAAGTACTTTATGTTGGGTACATTAAGTGGGCCGTCTTTGTAAGACTACTAAATGTTTTAAAACAACTTACAATTTCTTCTAGACACCGACTATATTATGAAATAAGTGATCACCCCACACGATAACTCACTATACCAATTAGTTCCACCCAAAAGAGGTCACAATGAGGATACTTTCCGCACACCCCCGGGTGAAATCACGGATCGCACTTAGTATGAGATTAAACCAATTGTTAGTTAAACAATAGGATCCAACACATGACCACAGAATCGATACGAACAGAAGATAAACTCCGTACGAGGAGCGAAATTGCTCCTACAGCGAGTGCAAGGGCACTCACGACCGGCAGTTGTTTGAGATAGTTGATATCTTTAAGGACCTCGTGGTTACATACGAGTCTATCGATCAGGTTACTGAGACCCTCACTTGATGATCTCTGTTATTGAAATAAGAAGCCTGAAAAAGAAGCCAAGCAGTCGTGTTACCCAGTTGGGTTATGGAATGCGGTATTAAGATGCACTTGATAAGATGGGCCAAAACTAACGCAGTTACGAAAACACGACACTTAATAAACAAACTGGTTACTAACAATTTATGGATCTTGTAGTTATCCGAAATAAACTGATTTTTATTTAAATTAATTTATGTTTATAAGAGATTTTAAACATCGCTTTACGTTCTGTGTCTATGTTTCCCATTTTTGTATAGAGCTATCCTTCTGTACCATCTATACTGTGACACATCGCAGGCCCAGGGCGAGAAACTTGAAGCTCTCAACTTATTTATTTAAAGGACAATAGCGCTATGGGGAATGTGGTTAGAAGCGAATTTGAAAACTGCTAGTCTATTCTGTAAATAACCATTTCGATATCGACTTCACCTGAGTGACTAAGCTAACAAAGTGAACTTTATTTCACACATTATAAGGTCTTATATTTATACGAAGTTGAAACTCACCTCGGATTCCGCTGTCGAGACACGAAAATGTTGTTACAGAATAGCACTGCTGGATTACGAGGTTTGAGTATTGCGATGCATTATGGTGTATTGATAGTGTAGGACAAATGGGGGGTGCCTATGTTTCCCAGAAACCATCGTTGTTGGATTATTTTTTTAAAGTTTGCTCATACACCCCTCACCCACTCACATACATACATCAAGCACACACTTCACTCCCATTTACCACAAAACACGCACGCCATTACTACTTTATAACAGTACTAGCGGTCTTCCGCGGCTTCGCTCCCGTTTAATCAGCATAGTTCACGTTCCCGTGAACAAAAAAAAAACTATCCTATGTCCGTCTCCTGGTTCTAAGCAACCAATTTTCATCAGCCGTTCTTCAGTTATTACCTGCCTACAGGATTGTACGGAACCCTCGGTGCGCGAGTCCGACTCGCACTTGGCCGGTTTTTGGATGAATGCCGGTAGAAGGCCGGAATGGAGTGTACGACTCTTACTGGTTAAAACCCATCCGTGTTTTTTCTATGCTCTTAGGTTCCAGGGCCGCGGTGACTCTTTCGAACAAATTCCGCAACTCTGGCAGCAACCCGTAACCTTTTTTTTTTTTTGTAGGGATGGAAATCTTCAAATGATTTCCCCTGCTCTGGGCGGAGCGGGAGGGAGTGTCAGACTTCTTCTGACTAAAATCCATCCATGTTCCTTCATGTGCCCTTTGTGTTTGGGAGCCACGGTATCTCTTTCGAATAGTCCCGCGACTCCGGCAGGCGTCGGCCCTTTCGGGCCCCTCTGTGTGCTGACTCTCTTTGAGGCGCGCGTGGAACACGAACGTGCCGGTAGACACAGCCATAGCTCACCGTCCACAGGCCCAGCAATCTGTAACCTTAGCTGAACTTTGACCTACACCAAAACCCTAAATTTCTCAACTATCGTGGCTGCACAGTCACAAATCTCGCCCAGAAACCCGCACCATAATTTTCCCTAAGCCATCTTAAATGCTAAACAGTCTCCCAAGATTCACAATAATTTAAGGCTGGGTTCAACCCCGAAGTGTTGGAACTAACCCGTAATTAGATGAGGCGCAAGATTCCCCCATAGCTCAGCGATTATAATTGCTAATTCTAGACAATTTCGTTACAAGTTCGAGTCTGTTTGACTCGATTTGATTGTTTGTAACTGGGTCAGCGTGTGTTGGCATAACCAACATTTTCGACTGTTGATTGCTTGTTTGATGTGTGGATGGAGATTTCAGAAATAAAAATAAAAGCTTCAATTTTACATTCTACATTGGCTGTCTTATTATAGTGGAGGTCAGATACCCGTGCAATAAAGGTCATTGACCCACATAAATTTATTAACTTTCAAAATTTCTAAAACCTCGTCCTGAATCGACTACTATCGTCGTTCTTTACGTTTTCTTGTAATGAAAAACGGTTCATAATTTATTGTTCTAACAACTACGAAGGGATATTAGGGAAAAATCAGTGTGAGTTGGTTGGTTCATAAATGAATAGACTAGCTGTGCTCTCGGAATTGCGCGCTGAGTTTTCCTAAAGTTATATCGGCAATAGAATGAGGAACTCGTGTCTTAATAATTACAGCCGCACTGGTCGATCTTCAAGGTTAAGCAACGCTTGCCGAGGTTGGTCTGTGGATGGGTGACCATCTTAACATACCGAGTTTCCTCCGTGCCTCGGAAAACACGCTAAGCTGTTGGTCCCGGCTGTCACTTGGAGATCTTTGGCAGTCGTTACGGATAGTCAGAAGCCAGAAAATCTGATACCGGTCTTGCCAAGGAGTACCGTGTTACCCAGTTAATGGGTTGTGGAGGTCTGATAGGCAGCTGCTTCACGTAAAACACTGATATTCAGCTGAATCCGGATTGACTGGAAGCCGACCCCAATTTAGTTGGGAAAAGACTAAGCAGATGAGATAATAGCGGCAATAGAATACACGCTGAAAATTCCAACTGTTTACGAGAACCTATTACGGTTCTTGAAATATAACCCGCCGACAGACGGACGGATGAACATTCAGTGGTAGCTTAGTAACAGGGTTCTATTAGTTAGAAGTTAAAACCCTAAAAATTTGACGAGACGTAGCATATTGAATAGAAAATTACGTAGATATGAACAAATCGATATATTGTTAAACTTTCCTGGTCACTAACATTAGATCAGTCACTGGCAACTATCTTATGTTTTTCCTTCAGAAACCTCGCCCTGACAGTTATTATTACGAACACAACTATAAAAGAATTATCCAATTTGGATCAGTCGTTACGAAGTTATGCACGTACATACATTTTAAAAATTCATTTTTATTTAAATAGGTAGATTAAAAGCACTCGGAGAGGCCTTCATAATTTGTAGATCTTTGGCAGTCGTTCCGGATTGTCAGAAGCCAGTAAATCTGACTCCAGTCTTGCTAAGAAATACCGTGTTACCCAGTACTCCACATAAAATACTGGTATTCAACTGAATCCAGTTTGACTAGAAGCCGACCCCTACGTAGTTGGGAAAAAGGCTAGGCAGATGAAAACTACAAGGTCAACTTATCCTCACCACCCAACATCCACGAATCAACGCGAGAGTTTTATAATTTTATTGTGCCCTCAGAACTTGTAAAACAGATCTCGCCCAAAACCTCTGCAAAATAATAGAGTGACACAAATAGCGTGTTCCACATTAAACAAGAACTTTTCAAGCATGGTTTCACATTAAAAAACGGACACCACTCTACTGTTGAAACGGGAAAGTTTAATTTCGACGCTCGCTGTACGGGAAGTTTGCTTAATTTCGCGAGTGGACTGCGTTGGTGGGTAAAAAATGGTCAAGGAAGAGTCGGGTGCGCGGGCTTAGGGTTTTGTACCACCAAGCATAGGTAATAAGGTAGATGACTAAAAAAATCTAATTAATCCGTCAGTTAGATGATCAAAAAATATTTGACCTGTGTTTTTTCTTTTGTTACGGGAACCAAAATTGATGAATTTACGACTCTTTTAAAATTCTCAATACGACACAACTTCGCATTATTTTTACTGACTCGTGACGTCACGACCCCCACTCGCGAGTTTTGAAGCATTTTATTTTTGTCAATATTCATTGATTTACAAAAACAAAAAATACGTGTCCATTATTTTTCAATACTCTAACTGACGGACTAAATAGTATTGCAATTTGTGGATGATGGAATCTAGCCTATTCAAATACTATCCTATCTGATCTTACTTATTAGTAAAAATTACCTATGCTTGGTGGTACAAAACCCTAAAAACATAACCAAAAATATATAAAAAAGTAGAAATAGAATACATTTATATCCATCTTAACATATATAAATCACGTGTCACGTTGTTTGTCCGCGATGGACTCCTAAACTACTTAACCGATTTTAATCAAATTTGCACAAAGTGTGCAGTTTGATCCAACTTGAAAGATAGGATAGCTTACGTCTCAATTTATAGTCGCAATATTTTTTAAGAGCTGAGCATTAATGGAAAATGTGACGCAGACGAAGTTGTGTGGGTCAGCTAATATAAAAATGAATCGCTGAATGTGTTGCTAAGCGTAAATCTCGAGGATAACCGAACCGATTTCGCTAATTCTTTTTTTGTTGTGTTTGTTATTGTCAGGGGAAAGTTCTTATGAAATAAAAAATAAGAAAGTTGCAGGGTAGCCAATTGACGGGAGCGAAGCCGCAGGGGACAGCTAGTTATTATACAAATGTGTTCTAACTTCTTTTTGAAACGTATCACCATATATTTTGGGATTTCATGGGCCTACCATGAATAACCTTTTGAAGACTTGTCAAAGTGTACAAACTGGCCATTTCAGTAAAACACAGTAAATACTTAAGAGTCAATATTCAATTAAAAATCTATGTAACATCGACTTTGAAGTGACTGGCCACTTTTTACGAGTGGTCATTCAAAGCCGGTTGTAGTTTTGGTAAAAAAGTTCTTTATATTTCACTTTTTAGTAGTAGTTGGACGCCATTGTCTACGCAGAAATCAGATCATCCAAGTAAATAAAATACTCATAAAATAAAAACTGCTGAGCTCAACTGAATAATATTTTGTCTCGACCAATAGGGAATATGCATGAATTTTTTTTATTTGCAAAATGAAATACTTTTTAGCTCTAAAAAACAATCATAAAATTGTTTTTTAAATATCTTCATCACTGATGAAGTTATAAAGCTTAAAAGATTACAATTAGAAAGAGAAGTCTGATATGAAATTTGACGTCAGATTACATGACGCCTATACAGATGCCATACATTACAGCGTTTTCGCGAGAGGGACAGATATATTTGTTTAAAATAATGATAACTCGTTTGTTTTTCGAGTGATTTTGATTCTATTTTCACTGTTAGTATTAAAATTTTGTAAATTTTTAGATGAACTGTGTAGATAACAAATATTTTTTTCATGCATATTCCCTATTGGCAAAAATATAACATCGAAATAAAAAAGAATTACAGAAGTCGGATCAGAAAGCTCGGAGTAATCGGTTTACATACAAAAATACCAACCGAATTGAGAACTCTTCCTTCTTTGAAAGTTGGTTAAAAATATACAGTTCTTTTGTACATAGACAGACAGACGCACATAATCTTACTTTCAAGTTGAAGATACGGAACCCCAAAAAAAAAAATTACATTATTTTTATGTAATCCTTGCAAATTCTAAGTAATGATAGAATGGGGTAATTATATTTCAAGTTGGGGGAACGTGGTTGAATGATGGTGTCGGATAAGCATGATCGATTGAATGGCTTCAAAGATGGGTAGATATTCTATGGGAAAACATCCTGTGCTCATTAATAAGTCATGGTTTTGAGGGATTATGTACATGTGTGGGTGGGCAGTATTAGTATATAAAATATTGGTAGAATTTGTGCTTTGAATGGTAAATGGATGTCAAGTCGATTTCACACTTAATGATTTGGAAAAGGCTAGATTCCATCATCCACAAATTGCAAAACTATTTAGTCCGTCAGTTAGAGTATTGAAAAAGAATGTACACGTATTTATTTGTTTTTGTAAATCAATGAATATTGACAAAGGTAAATCGCATCAAAACTCGGGAGTGGGGGCTCGTGACGTCACGACCCGCTAAAAATTATGCCAGGGCGTGACGTATTTAGAATTTTAAAAGCGTCGTAACTTCGTTTATTTTGGTTTCCATAATAAAAGAAAAATACGGGTCAAATATTTTTTGATTGTCTAACTGACGGACTAATTAGATTTTTTCAGTACACAAGCCTATTGTAATACTTGTAAAGCAAAATATAAGAAACCTTTTGTACGCATCTTCGCATTTTTCTATTAAACATCAATAAATTATCGAAATAAAAAAATTACCAATGAATGAAATACCTATTAAAAGCTTGTAGTTGATCGACTTCTAAATTCTATATTTCGATACGGACATTTTGGAAATATCAATATGAACGCTTGTTAAAGATAAACAAATAATAAAATATCTTGAACAAACACTCAAAAATTCGTTTCCAATTTATTTATGTTGATTTGAACGCATTCTGTAGCAAGATAACTTCGAAAGTATTTTAACTAAGAAATGCAAAGCTTAATAAACAAAATGTCCAAGCTTCTGAGTAATGTACTGCAAGCGGAAATAAGATGCCTCTAGAAATAATTTATCTCCCCCAAACTCTGAAGTAGGTAGATTCCAATGTCAATCACGTGACAACCCATCTGTTTGTCCCAAAGTCCCCCATGGCATTACTTAACGAAATACTTCCTTATTGTTGGAAAACTGAAAGTTTTTACAATTGTAAGTAAATTCCAAGGGACTTGGGGGCTTGGGGGATGGGGGCTTGGGAATTCTAAATTAAGGGGGAATGCACCGTCAATTTATTTTAGGTGCTTCTTCGCTGTTAATTCTGTGATTTTTCTTTTTAAGGATTCGCGGTGTAGAATGAAGGCTCTTTGAATTGGTTTTTAAAAAGAATATTTTTCAGAGGTTTTTTTCGTTGAGTTGAAAGAATAAAGAAGAAAAGACCTGTAATAAAATCCTTTTAAGGGTTGTTTTTAAAGTGAGTAACTTTAATAAATCATTACTTTAAAAGTTAAATATTTACAAATAAAAATGCTAATATAGGCCATTGCTTTTATCTTTTAGTTTTTAATTTTTGGTGTACAATAAAGTATATAATCTATACTAATATTATAAAGAGGTAACATTTGTTTGTAAGTTTGTATGTAGGGGGTTATCTCAGGAACTACGGGTCCGATTTGAAAAACTCTTTCAGTGTTAGATAACCCGTTTATCGAGGAAGGTTATAGGCTATATATCATCTCGCTAAGACAAACAGGAGCGGAGCATTAATGGAAAATGTGACGCAAACGAAGTTGCGCGGGTCAGCTAGTAAATAATAATAAATACCGCAGCAGTACTGTGATAAAAAGCAGAAGACACAAACCAGGTGGATTATTTTAATTTTTTTTTTTTTTTTTTTTACACAATACGGGGAAACTCTTGGCCCAAATCTCACCTGATGGAAAGTGATGATTAGGCCGAAGATGGAAGCGAGATTCACCCGGAATCCTCTTACACAGAGGAACTGGCTATCATACCTCTAACTGCCGGAACACAACAATGCTGTTAACATTGTTGTTATGGCGACAGACTTAGACATGATGGTGGTAGCTTGCCAGGCGGACTTAGAACAAGTCCTACCACCAACCAAACCGAGCAAAAAATTTGCCCCCGCTGGGAATCGAACCCGGGACCTCTGGGTCTGAATCAGGTGGTATAACCACTAGACCACGGAGGCGGTTAGTGTCACCTGTTTAGCACCACCCGGGGACCACGTGTAGGGATTCGCTGAAGGGTATTCTCCTACGGACGCGGGTGACTCGGCCCCCAAATTTATTACTTTCTCCAATTCTGTCCTCCTAATACTATGAACAAGCTGATGCGCGCAACTTCGCCTGCGTCACATTTTTCATTAATGCTCCGCTCCTATTGGTCGTAACGTAATGCTATATAGCCTATAGCCTTCCTTGATGGGCTATTCAACTCTAAAAGAGATTTTCAATGTGAATGAGTAGTTTCTAAGACCAACCAAACAAACTCTTTAGCTTTATAATATTAGTATTTGGATGTTTTTTTTTTTTTTTATGTTTGTTACCTCATAACTCCGACAACTAAGAACCGATTTGTAAAAAATCTTGTTTTATCTGAAAGGATATACTTGTAAAGTTATTTTTTAAAGTTACTTTGTAGAGTTTTTCTTTTTGGAAGTCGGTTGTATTTTTTTGTGAAAAGATTATTTTAATCCCGGAGCCTAAATCGACAAGTGCAAATGTCAAACTGACATAATTATATTATAATAGCATTTTAGTCATTTTTGACATTTGCACTTGTCAATTTAGTCTCTGAATGTAAAAGTCTGTATGTCTACTTGGGTTTGACTGAAATTTGGATCTTCAGAGAATGGTCTAACATATTGAGGATCTTATCCCGCTAGCACGTTCCTATAGCATAATTTCGACTGTCACGCAGACAAAACCGGTCACGAAAGCTTGTACAAAATAAACATTTACTGAACCAGATCTCTCTAAAAGCTTAAAAAATTACACCCAGCGTAATGATCACTCTGAGTACAAAACTCCACTCAAAAGTGTATCTCGATGAGTTTTAAATATTTAAAGAGCTCTGTAATGGTTCGCTCGCCGTTGATGAAATTAAAACTGAAATATTTAGAGCACTAGTTTAACTGATGTTGGGGGCCTTGGGTTATCACGGTAATGAATGATGGGAACTTTTCATAAAAGTGTTGTTTGTAGTCCAAGCACTTGATAAACTAGTTGCAAATATTTGGAGCACTTGTTTTAACTGGTGTTTGGGGGCATAGGATTATGATGGTTATAAATGATGGGGACTTTTCATCAAAGTGTTGTTTGTGGTCCAAGCACTTGATAAAATAGTACTGGATTTTTTTAAGCGCACTGTTTGGCAATAATTGGATAACTAGTTTTAGCTGACGGTTGGGGGCCTTGGATTATCACGGTAATAAATGATGAGGACTTCTCATTGAAGAGTTGTTTTACAGTCCAAGGATTTAATAAAATATTACTGGATTTTGCGCACTGTTTGCAACTGATGCTTGGAAGCCATTTGATTATGAAGCTTAAAATTGACGAAGAAGTTTGATTACATACTGAGTTTTAGGTGGGCGTTCTTTTTATTTTGGTGGCTATGGATTATGATGCTAAAACTTGGGGCTTTTTATTACTGTTGCGTTGGTAGTCGTTTTGTACAAAGTCTCCCAAGTGCGATATTTGCATATTAACTGTTGCTGATACCTAACCGTATGCAACATCACGCTATTTTACAATCCAACTTTTTTTTATTTAATTATGAAAAGGCGGAGAAAGAAGCGGCGACAAGACCTTGACGCTTACTCCAAAGACTGGTTCGAGGTATCTCGGAAAAGAATACTTGTTAGAATTTGAGGCAGGCCTTTGCCCAACAAAATGGGATAACATAAAAAAAAATTAAAAAGAAAGAAGAAAAGAAAGAACTAGTTTATTAACACAATGTACAAACAAAATGAAACTTAGATTTCAAGACAAAATAGTATAACAGTGTGCGCCGCGGCTGCGCCAAATAGATCCAGTTCAGCAAAATGCCAGACAACTAGGAGTTGACTGACGCAGTTTTACAACTGAACCGTTGACCGAAAGGCGTTCTTAACTAGTCAATCTAGTGTGTTGCAGAGATAACATGACAGGTGTATTTTTTAATCAGTTGAATGAAAAAAAACATTGGTTTCAATATTAAATCTGAGCTCGAAAACAATAAATAAAAACTTTTATTTTCAAAGAAGATACATACATCAAAAAAGGTTTCATTGTATAAAAAGTTCGCGTGTCTCGATGGTTTTCTGAAATTCTATAAGCCTGAGCTAAGGGGATGATGACAGAGTTTGCATTATGTATGGTGTCCCGGCCCAAGCCATAAAAATTGGCCACTATAAAAATCTTAGTGATCGTGAATGTCTCGATATAAAATATTGGCGTTGACAGTTTTTCGGCAGCGGACCGTAAATTCTATACATAGGGTTCTGTTGCGCAAAAATGTAAGGTTTTCAGATTAAGGCGTTGGATTTAGGAAATGTAAGGGTAGGTACCTACGTTTTTTTATTGAGGAATTGGTTTGCTGTTGACCTCGATCAAGTCTGATGGAAACCGACGGATGAGGTCTATGATAGAGCGAGCGTGTCCAGAACAGAAGATGCCTGTTCACAATACAATTTTATTTAAAACTAGCTGACCCACGCAACTTCGTCTGCGTCACATTTTCCCCGAATTTCGTTTACTACAAACCTCACGGAGCCCGAGACCTTTTCAACGAATGCAAAACCGTGGAAATCGGTTCGTGCGTTCTGGAGTTATAGCGTCAGGAAGGAAAACCCGACTTATTTTTATAAAATAGACTAGCTGACCCGTGCAACGTCGTCTGCGAAACATTTTTCATTACTGCTCCGCTCCTGTTGGTCTTAGCGTGATGATATACAGCCTATAGCCTTCCTCGATAAATGGGCTATCTAATACTGAAATAATTTTACAAATCGGACCAGTAGTTCCTGAGATTAGCGCGTTCAACCAAACAAACAAACAAACTCTTCTGCTTTATAATATTAGTATAGATTACAATTGTATATGATACTGTTTTAACTGCTGGGAACACACGTATGCACTTTGAAGAGGTTTCTTTAGAGCAGGAAAGGCCGCGAGTTGCGCCAAATGTGAGGTCTATAGTTGAGGTTAGTTAGAAACTCATGGACTCGTTGGGGTCCGAGTGCTCACGTCCTATTTTAAGATCTAGCAAAACGCTTAGTTGACGCTTCGCGTGACCCAAGGGCTGGCTTTTACCTTGGACAGAGGATAAGCATTGCCATACAACGTGGCAATGCAGCCAGTCTTTTGGGCTCACTTCCAGTCGATAGCGATGGGGACGAATTTTAGTCGCCATATTTTAGTTTTATTTTCTATTTTAAGTGTTTATAGTTTGTTCTTATAATTAGTTAAAATGGTCTATTAAATTGCACTTCATAATTCATGAAAGTGTTATATTTTGTAAACCACTAGCGGTTCCCCGCGGCTTCGCTCCCTTCAACTGCAACTTTATTATTTTTTTCTTTCATGAGAACCTTTTCCGTACAGTAAAAACACATTAAAAATAGAATTAGCAAAACGCGATCGCGATGACCAAGGGAAATAGGGCTTCATTTTTATATATACACAGATAGAAGATAAAATATTTTATCAACGTACTTATTTATGTTCTAAATACAAAAACATTCAGTTTTTATATCCCCCTTCTAGAAAAACCACGAAAAAAAAAACTACCATTCAAACTTATTCACGACAGGTCTTATACCAGCAAACCCAATAAAAATAAACACGTCAAAAGATTTATTATAAATGATCACAACGCCATCCCTCACTTTCACAATGATCAATCATTATGATTTGACTCCTGCGTAGACAGGTAAAAAAAAAGAAAAAAGATGGACGCCAGATGAAAAATTAAATTGTAAAGAAAAAAATCTTAATAATTCTGACACTCGCTCGTAAATCTAACTTTGTTCGCTGATATTAATTTTATTTGATCTTTTTGTTACATTCATCCTGTTGTGTTCTGAGAGTTCAATAGAAGTAGTAGTTAAAAGATGTGCTACAAATTCATGTTTTTTCAGGTGTTAAAGTTTTTCAAGTCATTGCTTCTGTTTTAAAGGCACATGAAATATTATAAAAAAGACATAGAGAATATCGTTTTTTTTTTCTTTTTTACAGCTATCTGCACGTCAAAATTGGGCCTGCCGTTTTGTCATTAATCAAAGAAAATGAACGCGATCAGCAGGTCGATTCTGTCGACACCTCACCTTGATCACTGAGGTGGAGTGAACGACAAGTGAGCTGTCATGCCATCTTGTTTGTATGGTTTGACAGCTAACTTGTCGTTCACTTCGCCTGAGTGTTCACTTCGACATGTTTACAGAATCGCACTGCTGTTGTCATCTCACCGTGTTCACTAAGGTGGAGTGAACGACAAGTGAGCTGTCATGCCATCTTGTTTGTATGGTTTGACAGCTCACTTGTCGTTCACTTCGACATGTTTACAGAATCACACTGCAGCACATGAACCACGTTTTGGAGCTGTCAGTGACATTATTTTCTGTGGAATACTGACACTGACAACAGACTCTTGAACGCAGTTTACATGTAGGTACTGATCGTGATCAGTTTCATTGGTGAAAACCGCTCTTATTTTCTCATGTTTTACATTTCATACCGCGTGTATCTGACATCGACGCACAAACGATTTCCATGGGTGATGGGTGGGCATGATTCTGGACACCCCATGTTGGAATTTATCGTCGGTTCTTTTCTCATTTTTTCATTTTTTTTTCAAGAGTACCACAAATAGGTATCAGCTATCGGATATCTATTTGTGGTTTTATTCAGATTGCTCTTTTTAGTGAAAGTAGTAAATTAATTATTATTTTATTAAAAATCTCATTGGGTTAGGTCAGAATAACGATTATGAGCAGTCTATAGTAAAAAACCCTTGAAAAAAAAATGAGAAAAAAGCCGACGAAAAATTCTAAGTCTAGGGTGTCCAGAATCGTTTGTGCGTCGATGTCAGATACACGCGGTATATCGCGGTTAAGCGTAAATACTTATAAATAAATCATAGAAAACAAGACAAACTTAGTATTTACTTTGTGCTTGGTGTCCCGCGGAGAAGCCCATTTCCAAACTTAATCCATAAAAATATAACATAAACAAAAATAATTACTTTACGGCACTAGTTTCATAATGGCACTTTACCGTCGTTATTCAGCAATCCGTTTTCAATCCCAGGTGTAATTCTGTGTGAAACTATTTCGCAAACAATGGCTAATAATGTCTGTACGTTTTAGAAAGTAATCAGGTTATAGTAGGCAACTGGTTAATAATGAAAACGGCTTGGTGGTTCTGTGAGCGCACTGGGCGTTTTGCACGTAGCGTTTATGAAGTACGTAGTATGTCACATTATGAAGTTGGGCTTCACTGATTAAGCACTACAATGAGCGTTAGGAGAACAGTCTTATATTAATTTTGATTGTTACGCCTACGTAACAGTATGACGTCACGTTTAAACTTTTTAAGTATAGTTTTTGCTGGCGGTGACCTTAGTGAAGATCAAGTTAGTGGTTAGTTAGTGGTGATCTTAGTGGTGTTATCTGAGAGTCAATTCTACATTTTTTTAAGCTAGTTTTGCTTTCGATACATAGTCGTAAACTTTAAAAAAGCCTTACATTTGACAGCTCGATCACGAAAATGATATTACTGATAGCAAGTTAGATTATGGCTGAGTTCCACTACTATTTTCCCGAAAATATGCAGGGTTCCCCGTAAGATAAGCCACGGCTAAAATATTGTTTTTTTTTTTATTTTGAAGTCCATACCTAAGTTACCCTTATGTTATTTTTAGATAGATATTCAAGCACACAATGAATTTGAGCAGTTCTCATTTTCGACGTTCAACCGCACCAACTAAAACACCCAGTGCGAACTCTCAGCCACAGCAAGTCAGTGATTCGCTAAATTCTCTAATTTCGTCGGACGCTTTGTTTCGCGAAAACAATAATTGTAAACAAAGGTTAACATTAGCAGCGTGATTATGTTATACCATCGTAATTCATGCTTTTAGCAAAGTAGCTAACTCAATCTTGGTTATGTGCGGCTATTAGTTCGGGCATGTTCGGAGGGGATCGGGTTCTTTCGGATTTTTAGGTTGTCTTGTGAACATAGGTTTTAAGATACAGCCGGTCGATTTTGTAAACACGTCTAAGTGAAGGCTTGGGTGTAGTGATCACGAAGTGAGCTGTCATTTCATCTTGATCTTGATTGACAACCTAAAAATCCGAAAGAACCCGAACCCCTCCGATCATGCCCGAACTTCACCCAAGCCTTCACTTAGACATGTTTACAGAATTGAGCGGCTGTTGTCTGTCAGTCAGACAGTCACTCAGTAACGGAAGAATTTTAAACTGATACATACATAGAAAACTAAGATTATAAAAAAAAACAACTACAAAGTAAAAAATAACTTTAATTTCGGAAGTCGGTGTTTTTGTTAGTTTCTTCGTATTTTGACACCGACTTCCGAAATTAAAGTTATTTTTTACTTTGTAGTGTTTTTTATTTATTTGGAAGTCGGTTGTATTTATTTGTAAAAAGGTTTTTATTATTCACTTTTTAGTGGTACCCCACACCCAACAACACCACTGCAAAATCGCGGAAAAGCAAAATACGCAATTTCGATTACTTAATTGGATGACAAAAAACCATCATCCAAATAAAAGAATTCCAACTATTTCGATTTAAAATCCAAACTTCGTAACCGATTCTGATAAAATTGAAATGGGACCTATGTGCAAGTATATCCTTTCAGATAAAATAAGATTTTTTCAAATCAGTTCATAATTGACGGAGTTATGAGGTAACAAACATAAGAAAAAAAAAAACTTTTTACAAAAAAATACAACCGACTTCTAAAAAAAACACTACAAAGTAAAAAATTACTTTAATTTCGGAAGTCGGTGTTTTTGTTAGTTTCTTCGTATTTTGACACCGACTTCCGAAATTAAAGTTATTTTTTAGAAGTCGGTTGTATTTTTTTGTAAAAAGTTTTTTATTTTTCACTTTTTAGTGGTGCCCCACACCTGACAACACCACTACAAAATCGCAGAAAAGCAAAATACGCAATTTCGATTATCAAAGAATCATCTAAATAGTCAAATTCCAGCGATTTCGATTTAAAATCCAAAGTTCGCAATCGATTTTGATATGATTTAAATGGGACCAATCTGAAAGCATATCCTTTCAGATAAAACAAACATTTTTCAAATCGGTTCATAATTGTCGAGTTACGAGGTAACAATCATAAAAAAAAACATACAACCGAATTGAGAACCTCCTCCTTTTTGGGAAGTCGGTTTAAAAAAAAACAAGTGCACATCTTCACATCCCTAATACCTATCGTCTCTCCCACCTTTAACACCAAATAAACCAACCGATCTTTAATAAGCGACAATCCCCATAGCTATTCATAGAAGGCAATAAAAACTAAGTGTAGACCAATATATGAATAACGTTACAAGTATTTGTACTACGAGCGGGCAAGATGCCAAATAAAATCTGCCTGTTTCGCAGAGGGAGCAGTGTGTTTCGCGGTATGGTGGTCGCATTCGACGGACTTGGGAAATTTGGATTACCTTCACGTTTATTTTCAGGTTAATAGGTACAGCCGGTCTATTCTGTTGACATCTCACCGTGTTCACTTAGGTGGAGTGAACGACAAGTGAGCTGTCATTCCATCTTGTTTGTATGGTTTGACAGCTCACTTCGTGATCACTTCACCGTCGCCTTCACTTCGACATGTTACAGAATCGTACGGCTGATTGACGACACGGTTGGCGCAGTGGTTGAGTCGCGAGTTCGATTCCCGCATGGAACAAATATTTGTACGGCCTACAGATAGTTGTTCCGGGTATGGCTGTTTGTGGATGTGAGTTTGTATGTTTGTGAACGTAACCACGATACGAACTTTTTAGTGTGGGGCAACATTTTATTAAGAAAATATACTTAACTGCCTGTATAGTTAGTTAATTAAGTAGGTATATATATTTTTAATTACATCTTTAAAGGGTACATTTACCATTATGTGACTACTTCCCAGAACTTGATTCTCAATAGTGACACTTTGGAATGGTGTAATAATATGGTGTGTTTAAAAAAAAGTCCAATGTACCTACAGCTTTAGTTTACATCAAAATCCGGCCCGAGACTTTTTTTTGGGACAAGCCCGCCATACATTCCCAACCTCTGCCACTCCTGAAAGCCAAATTAACAGTGGCGACCACCAGAAAGACGCCGAGCTAATGAAGCCCGATGAGACCCCGAGAAACGATTTAACTGTTTTGAATCTCGCAACGAAATTATTTAAAAGAGCTTATAGCGGAGGAGTAGGAAAATCTATACTAATATTATAAAGCAGAAGAGTTTGTTTGTTTGGTTGAACGCGCTAATCTCGGGAAGTACTGGTCCGATTTGAAAAATTCTTTCAGTGTTAGATAGCCCATTAATCGAGGAAGGCTATAGGCTATACAGGGAAATTGAAAAAATACCCGAAACCTCTTAGGCAGTGAAAGTACACATGATTATAAGCAACTTTTGTTTTGGTAAAACTCCGAAATCTCGAAAAAAATATCAGCTGTTTCATACATTTTCATTGGCTAAATACTGCATTTTGTATGAAACAGCTGATATTTTTTTCGAGATTTCGGAGTTTTACCAAAACAAAAGTTGCTTATAATCATGTGTACTTTCACTGCCTAAGAGGTTTCGGGTATTTTTTCAATTTCCCTGTATATCATCACGCTAAGACAAATAGGAGCGGAGCAGTAATGGAAAATGTGACGCAGACGACGTTGCGCGGTTCAGCTAGTATTAATATAAGCCGGCCCATGACTCCTAAAAATTCACTCTTAATTCACTTAAAATTAAAATAAAAACTCCTAAAAACTAAACAGATAAAAATCGTCCACGTAACTGTTGCCCAAATTACTGGCGGCACAAATGCACACTCTTTTTCACAGAAGAATCTTGGTAGCCACGTCACAGTACAGCAGTGCGATTTTGTAAACATGTCGAAGTGAATACTTCAAACAAGATCAAACCAAACCATACAAACAAGATGGCATGACAGCTCACTTGACGTTCATTCCACCTAAGTAATGTCGACAGAATCGACCAGCAGAATACCCTGTTTGACAGTCGATTCTAAAGATGCATTCACACCGCAGTAACATTTTGTGGAGCAACGTTTCCAGGTGTTGTTAGTTTCGTCATCCAAAATAACAGAAAGATGAACAAAAAGTAAAAATATTGAAGAATGTTATCGTGTTACATTTTGTTGCTCCACAAAAATTTATTGCTGTGTGGATGCACCTTAAAGCTAAATGTGTCATATCCAAGCCGAGGTAGGTAGTTATTCTGCCTATGTGTGTACGTATGTAGGTACTACTTAATGCGCCGCAAATTTCTGTGGAGGTAACCATAATGACGCCACAGGGAGAGAGTTACCAATTTATGTATAACGTTTTGTAATTACCTAGTTAATTCTTTTACATAAACAGATGTACAGACAAGGTATACGAATTTCCATCATATTGGCCGTCACGATTTCTAAATTGTACAATAAACGTATCAATTGGTATTTATCACAAAAAAGAACTGTAGTGCTATTCTGTACCTAACAAAATCTTCGTTTCTCGACAGCGGATTCCGAGGTGAGTATCAAAACCTTAAATATAAGACCTTTATGTTGTGTTCAATAAAGCTCACTTTGTGAGCTTTGTCAATCAAGTGAAGCTCATATCGATATGGTTATTTACAGAATAAACTAGCTGGTCGAAAAAGTCACGCTTCTTGTATCTGCCACGTTAAATAATCATGCTCGCAGAATTTTTTATTATATTTTATACATAAAAAAATACAGTCTGTGAAAATTTTCAACAATTACGGTTCATGAGATACATCTCCCTCTGACAGACAGACAGTGGAGGTTAGTATAAGTGTTCTGAAGATTCAAAGATTCAAAGCAATTTTTCAAATAAACAATTTACAGGCACTTTTGAAATGTCAAAGTCGGTCAGTCAAAACCATGAAGGTATTTGCACGTTCCAAAGCGTAGATCTCTATGAAGAAGAAAGTGCAAGAAACTCCACGGACAATCTTTTAAATAATGTTATCTATACTAATATTATAAAGCAGAAGAGTTTGTTTGTTTGGTTGAATGCGCTAATCTCGGGAAGTACTGGTCCGATTTGAAACATTCTTTCAGTGTTAGATAGCCCATTAATCGAGGAAGGCTATAGGCTATATATCATCACGCTAAGACAAATAGGAGCGAATCAGTAATGGAAAATGTGACGCAGACGACGTTGCGCGGGTCAGCTAGTGTTTTACAAAATTCTTGGTTACTTTATTACCCTTCTGCATGTGAGGATATGTAAAGAAAAAAAAAACTTGTTGTTGAAATTTTAAATTTAAAGATGTGGATGCAGTAAGGATCATGGAAGTGGCGTCCATTGGTTTGGATATCGATCTCTAAAAAGTGCTATATGAACCGCACTTAATATTTGCCGTTTATATGTAGTTAAAAATAATGCCCCTGGTTCATACTTTTTATGAAAATAAAATGTATTTTATTTTTCTTTTGCAAATAACGTAAACTACGTTGCAATCATGTGCCTTCTCCTTTAAATATTGAGAAAAGCGATTCTTTTGTTTCGCGAGCTGTTACAGTTTAAACTTTCAATAACTATACAAGTGTTCGAGTTGTAAGAACTTCCAGTACAATGGAATATTTCAGCTCGAATCGAAGACTTTGGAAAAGTTGTTGCTGAACAAATGTAAGTATCGAAATGATTTTACTTCGTATTTTTATTGTTGCTTTTGAGGTTCTGCAGTTGTTTCAAACTTAATTAAAATATTTTTTTGGTATGTTTTACTTGCAAGGAGGCTGTAAATGAACCGGTGGCATTGACAGCTGTTAAACTGACAGCTTTCAAATTACTTGACATATATCACCTACAACGTGTTTAGGCATGGAATAGGCTTGTGTCCTGAAAAGATCTAATTAGTCCGTCAGTTAGATTATCAAGAAATATTTGACCCGTGTTTTTTCTTTTGTTACGGGAACCAAAATTGACGAAGTTACGACGGTTTTAAAATTCTCAATACGTCACACCTTCGCATAATTTTTAGCGAGTCGTGACGTCACGAGCCCCCACTCCCGAGTTTTGATGCGTTTTATCTTTGTCAATATTAAGTGATTTAAAAAACAAAAAATACGTGTCCATTATTTTTCAATACTCTAACTGACGGACTAAATAGTTTTGCAATTTGTGGATGATGGAATCTAGCCTATTAATTAAGTTATTTTAATGTTCTTGTGTTCACAACATTAGTATAATTTGACAGCTCTTTAATTTTTAAGGTGTGTGAAATATAAGAATCATGTAAGGGTAGCATTTACCTGTTCAGGGTCACCGTGGCTATTCAATTCTCTAGACATACATTTCAACGTTCCATTATCATAATTTATTTAGTAATTGCACTTAGTACTCCTGAATAGTTAAATAGGTTTAGTAAATACTCAAGCTAAAATGTAAGGGGTCGTCCATACAAATGAAAAACGGATAAACAAACATACAGCTAAATTTGTCCACACTCTTTATGTCAAGGTGCGTTTACTTTGGTAGAGTGAACAGGCAAGTCGAGATAACAGTCCAGTACTGACTGCTGGAGCCTAAAAACAGAAATATTAAATAATTTAAACATTAAAGCGCATTTATAATATTTGTTTAATAATATTATAAAGAGTTAACATTCAACACGACTAGAAGAAGTTAAAATTTGTGAGTTTGTCAGATTGTTGGGAGTAATCTCTGGATCTGGTGAACCGATTTCGAAAATTGTTTTACCAATAGAAAGCCAAGTTAAATGTGAGTATCATAGACTATATATCATCATCTGCCTAGCCTTTTCCCAACTATATTGGGGTTGGCTTCCAGTCAAACTGGATTCAGCTGAATACCATATTTTACGTGGAGCGGCTGCCTACCAGACCTCCACAACCCATTAACTGGGTAACACGGTGCTCATTGGCAAGACTGGTGCCAGATTTTCTGGCTTCTGACTATCCGTAACGACTTCCAAAGATCTCCAAATAACAGCCGGGACCAACAGCTTAACGTGCTTTCCGAGGCACGGAGGAAACTCGGTATGTTAAGATGGTCACCCATCCACAGACCAACCTCGGCAAGCGGTGCTTAACCTTGAAGATCGACCTGTGCGGCTGTTATTATTTAGCCACGAGCTCCTCATCATCATAGACTATAATATATTAACCGAAAAATACCGCCCAACGAAGTGAGCACGGCTAGTTTGGTTATAAAACTAGTTCTAGTTTTTGCAATGCATTTACTAGATTTTAGATTAATTCAAACCTAAGCACTCAATCTGCTTCGACTTTTTCCAACCATGTTGGAGTCAACTTGCTGATTAACGATTTGCAGCTAAGTACTAGTATTTTACATGAAATATCTGCCTATCTGACATCCAAATCCCAGTAACTGGGTAATACGGTACCCTTTGGCAATACTAGTGTCAGGTTTTCTGGCTCCTGACTGTCCCTCACGACTGTCATAGATGCCCTGTGATAATTACAGCCGGGCTTAACGGCTTCAAGGCATGGATTTAATGTATGATCGCCAATCCAATGTCCGACCTCAGAAAGTGCAGATTTAATTTAGCCACGAGCTCATCAAAGTAACATTATTACTTAATAAAAATCGATTTAGCATGCAATGCCATAAACACGTTTCGGCCTTCAAGACAAAGCAATAAACACAAGAGACGCATAAACAACTCACAAATGCATATTGATGGGTTTCATACTATTATCCCTAAGAAAACAGCCCCGCTCCTGAGCAGAATAAGAGGCCTTAAACCCTAGTAGTTTGGTGTTTTAGAAGAGGGATGGTCTTGTCGTTAATTCGTCTTTAGTTAAGTTTCTAACATTACAGTAGGTATAAGTGAAAACGTGTTACTAACAATTTATGGATCTCGAAGTTACCGAAACGAAATGATTTTTATTTATTTATTTATTACTAGCTGTCCCCCGCGGCTTCGCTCCCGTCAACTTGCAACTTTTTTATACATAGAGTCCTATTACATTTTTGACGGAAATTCATGATTTTTGACGCTGTAATTTTCAGCAGCAGTAAGATATTTTAATTATTTGATCCTGAATAACGATAGCGCCAGTCTCTTTCTTGTAAGTTAGAATTATTTCATTTTTTTTTCGTGTAATTTACTATAAATATTTTACAAACTCAGTTTGCAAGAAAAAATGTCGGCGATGGAACTTTGACGGTCTAATTCACATTGTTACAATCAATTCTTTTAAAAGCTGAAATTACTAAAAGGTAAGCTGAATTTTTTACTTGTTTATTGGAGTTCTAGAATTTCTTTAAATTCCTTGAGTTTTCACAGAAAAAAACGTAAAGAAAGCCTAATTTAAGCCAGAAATGTCTTGATTCAGCGTCTATTATATCCCAAATAAAAACAATTTTATCATATAAATTAATATGATATAAAATTTCAATCTACAATTAATACGTTTCATTAGTTTTAGTTTGTCAATATAATAAAACAAAATTACAATAAATAAAACTAAAGTACTATATATTCTGCGTCAATTCAGCGCGCGCACTCCTCAGTCATTCAGACTAGTATGTATCAAAATTGTTTCGAGGACTATAGATGTACTCCCAACGCAGACCAACGTTACTTCGTCTATTGCAACCGAGCATTTACGATTCGTAATAGGACTCTTAACACCTTCTCCTGATAATAACAAACACAAGAATCGGCGGGCGTCAGGCGCCCTCCGTATCACGCTCCGCCCGCGCACCGAGTATAATATTTTGTTGCGGAGTTATTTTAAAACGATGCTATGTCTCAATATTTTCATTGAAATAAAATAATGTCAAAGGCAATTTTGTTCAAAATTAAATACTATGATGATTAACGTATTTATTTGGATAAGGATTAAAACCATGTTAATAAAAACTTCCTCGCAAATAATGCATCATTTTAGAACAAATTTGATTTTCATAAAAAGGTTTATAGTGAGTTAATCTTAAGGGATAGACATAATATATGTTGTTGAGGATTTTTTTAGAACTTTTAAAGAGGAATAATTTCGTAATACTTAATTTTTGCGTAACTTAAACCGTTTACGCAGCGCACGCAACGGAAGCTTTTTTTCCGCTTGCAACATTTCTTATTGCTGCTCCGCTCCTATTGGTCATAGCCTATAGCCTTCCTCAATAAATGGACTATCGAACGCAAAAACAATTTTTCAATTCGAGCCAGTAGTTCTCGAGATTAGCGCGTTCAACCAAACAAACAAACAAACTCTTCTGCTTTATAATAGTAAGTATAGATTTTAAAATATTACCATTGGTTGCTTTCATCTAGAATCGTCTTCTGTCTAGTACAGCTTATAAAAATCACACAGTTACAATAGACACAGTCGATCTTCGAGGTAAGACGACGGTTCATGAATGGCTGACCATCCTCATATTTAAAACTCTTCCGTTACTGATGAGTGAATGACTGACAGACAACGTACAACCGAAAAATACTGCGTGTAGAAAACTGAAATTTGGCATGTAGGTTCTTTGGGTCTGAGAAGCTCGTGGCTAAGTAATAACAACCGCACAGGTCGATCTTCGAGGCTAAGCAACGCTTGCCGAGGTAGTTCTGTGGATACGTGACCATCTTGTCATACCGAGTTTCCTCCGTGCCTCGAAAAGCACGTTAATCTGTTGGTCCCGGCTGTCATTTGGAGATCTTTTGCAGTCGTTATGGAATGACAGAAACCAGAAAATCTGACATCAGTCTTGCCAAGGAGTACCGTGTTACCCAATGATATATAAAACTATAGATACGTTGTCCGCACTCTAAAATGACAACAAGAAATGAAGCCAATTGGCCACATCGCGCTTAGTTACGCACCAACCTGTCGCGCGACACTACGTTTGTTTTGATGTCAATTTGACTATTACTTATCCTGTGACATATCTGAAGATGTATATTTATCTCCCTCTAGCAACAGGCATCCCGCCGTACGGTGACATATTTTCTTTCCCTTTCTTCATGCGTATTAGTAGCTATCTAGTATTTTCGCCGTTTTTAAGCGCCGCGATGTTGGTTTAAGACGTGTCTATATATAATACGTCATTGGTGTTACCCAGTTAATGGGTTGTGGAGGTCTGGTAGGCAGCCGCTGCACGTAAAATACGGCTGAATCCGGTTTGACTGGTAGCCGATCCCAATTTACTTGGGAACAGGCTAAGAAGATGAGGTTCCTTGGGTAGTGTAGACTGTGGACCACTAAGAGAATATCTCGAAATTCGGAACGGAAAAAAAGATATGCGCGCACGGAGTCGCAGACAAAAGCTAGAAAATCTGACGTGAAAACGTGGGTCGAGGTGTAGCCGAGGTCAACCCAGCGCAGGGCACGCCACAATAGCGGCGATAAGTCCCCTCTTTGAGGAGTGGCTTGAGAGGCGCCACGGCGTCCTCACCTTCCGCCTGACGCAGGTCCTCACCGGACATGGATGTTTCGGGAGGTTCCTGCACCGAATTCGGCGGGAGGAAACGCCCGGGTGTCACCATTGCGAGGATCGACCGGAGGACACGGTAGAGCACACTGTGCAGGTGTGCCCCGCTTGGGCGGCGCACCGCCGTGTCCTCGAAACGGCGATTGGCGGCGACCTCTCGCGTCCGGCCCTGGTCCAAGCCATGGTCCGGAGCGAGACGGAATGGGACGCCGTTGCCTCCTTCTGCGAAGCAGTCATGCTAGCGAAGGAGGTGGCGGAGCGGGAGAGGAGACCCTCTCGTCCCGGCCGCCGTGGTGGACGCCGCGGGCGTCGGGGGCCACCTGGTGACCTCCGGCCACCGTAGGCGCGGGCCTGTGGACGGCGAGCTATGGGTGGCTCGCCGTCCGTCCATCTAGACAGGCCGTGTCGACGGCGCGTTAGTGTTCCACGCGCGCCTCAAAGAGAGTCAGCAACACAGAGGGGCCCGAAAGGGCCGACGCCTGCCGGAGTCGCGGTATTATTCGCAAGAGACACCGTGGCTCCGGAACACAAAGGGCAATGAAGGAACATGGATGGGTTTTAGTCAGTAGAAGTCTGACACTCCCTCCCGCTACACCCAGAGCGGGAGGAGTCATTGGATGATTTCCCATCCCTAAAAAAAAAAAAAAAAAAAAGGTGTAGCCGAGGTACACATACGTGAGTCTATCAATGCCTAGTTGTGGCCAAGGTTTGTTTAGAACTTTTCTCAAATAATGCGCGGAAATTTAAAAGCATTTACTTTTCAAAATCTATGTCGAACAACCAACAACATTGATAATTCCCGAGTAGAAGTGATCATTTTTTATTTCATTAAGCAGCTTTCTATTTGCAAGCCAGTTCGAAATTTAAATAAAACCTTTGAAAAGTTACCTCCTTGGTTGCCATGTTTCGGAAGAAAAGATCGTTCAATTTTTAAACATTTACTATGTAATCTATTTAGCGGCAAAACATGATAGGTATGGATTTTCATACAACATTTGCCGGCCGCTGCTCGGCCAGTACAGCAATTTCGGTTTATCTCGAAGAAGGTTGTCAATATAGGTAATGCTCACATTTCCAAGCATGTTCGAGAAAATCATGATAAGCCGTTGGTCGGTTCAATCTTTACGGATGGTCTAAAGCTAGAAAATCTGACACCCTGCCTTGCCATATAATCCAGTTACTGGGTTGTGGAGGTAAGACAACCAGTCGCTCCATATAAGATTCTGGTAATCATAATTTTATTATACAACTGATTAAACTGGAAGCCAATCCTACTAATATTATAAATGCGAAAGTTTGTGAGTATATATGGATGTTTCTTACTCTTTCACGCAAATACTACTGAACCGATTACGATGCAATTGATGATTGGTATGTAGGTAGCTGAAGACCCAGAATAACACATAGGCTACTTTTTATCCCGGAGTTCCCGAGGGATCAGGATTTACACGGGAATAACGAGAATTTATACGCAGACGAAGTCGCGGGCGGCCGCTAGTTCCAATGTAAATGTAGTTGGGAGCTAGCTTCGAATAGATAGCGCTACTATCCTAACACCAAACGCTCCCTCAAACTGACCAACGTTCCAATTTGCTTAAACAAACAAATCAACGTTTCCGATTTTATTTTCCGAGCATCAAATATTAAGGCGACAACGCGAATGGTTGTTGACTCAGGTTCGAAGGAGCGTGGCCCTGTGCAAACAAAGCACAGTGGTACTGCGCGTGTTATGTTGTGTAAGGAGTCACTATGCTATATACTTGCCAATCGTGAGGAGTGTTTGATAGTTGTTACTGTTGAGTAAACGAGGCTTAGGATTTTTTTCTTTTGTTTTGATAAGGCTCTATAGTAGGCGCCAGATAAACTTGTAATAAAGTACATTGAACTGTCCCAAATATCCCTTCGTAGATAACGAACAAAAAGTTGTCTATGTTTTTCACTACTAGAAAACGTAAAGAATCACGATAGAAGTCAATACAGGACAGATTTATGTCTTTATTTCTGCTTATCGTATTAAGAAAGTCGATAAATGTATGTGGGTCAGTGACCGTTACTGCACATTTATCTGGTGTTTACCACAGTGTTCTGCTTTGTGACAAAAATTGCCACATCCCCAGATAAAATTCACAAGAACCTCAAGCACCTACTACAAATTGTATCAGAGTTCCTTCCTGTTTATTTTGTATCGTAAAAATACCTTGTTTTGTTCAAAAACTGACACCGTAAAAGAACTTGAACATTTTCTTTCAAGAAAAACATTCACAGGATACAGAAAAACAACGTCTTAAACAATTTAAACACCATCAAACGAGACGTTACGGGAAGCTTCTAAAACTTGTTTATATTTCTTAAATATCTTCATCAGCAATCCTACTAATATTATAAATGCGAAAGTTTGTGAATATGTATGGATGTTTGTTACTCTTTCACGCAAATACTACTGAACCGATTACGATAAAATTTGGTATGTAGGTAGCTGAAGACCCAGAATAACACATAGGCTACTTTTTATCCCGGAGTTCAGGGATCGGGATTTACACGGGAATAACGAGAATTTATACGCGGACGAAGTCGCGGGCGGCCTCTAGTAAAGTTATAAAACTTCAAAGATTACAATTAGAGTGAGTAGTCCGATATGGGCTTTGACGCCTATATAGCTGCCATAGAAAACAGCGTTTTCGCGAGAGAGACAACAATACTATATCTCTTTTGTTTATCGAGCAATTTTGATTCTATTTGCACTGTGAGTATTATATTTTTGTATATTTTTAGATAAACTGCATAGATAATAAATATTTTTTGCATACATATACCCTATTAGCACACAACTGATCAAGAGCCTTCCTTCTACCTATATCATAGTACGTCAATAATATCTCCAACACACACAAGACAACCTATACTTGCAAAGCCCCCCCGGGATCTCGTTTCCGCGTCATCTTACATTATTTATGGCGGGGAACCCTTCCGAACATATTATTATGCACGCTTTAAATTCACTGTATCAACTATCACTTACCCATGGGGGCGGGTGTCAAATGTTATAGTGTCATCTGGGCCACTAATCGATCCCGGGGAGGTTTTTGTTGTGGTTAGAACCACAGAGAATATAAATTTTACATGGCTTATATGTTTGCAATTTTAAGTTTAATTTTACATGGCAAAAATGGTCCTGGTGATGGCACTGGAGGAAGGTCACTTGCACCAGAAGAACTAGAGCAAGAGCTAATGTACCCTCCAAATAACGGTGTGTCTGTAAGGCTAGAAATTTTTATAGTGATGACTCATAGCATGCTAAGTACGGTAAACATGGCCTGTCGCACATCAGCCCTGCACGTGATCAACCCTTGAAAGTGTTAATAAAATCCAAAAAAAAAACTTGCTCCTGTAAGCTTGAAATGTTGATATGATTCTGTTTATTCATTGAGAAGTTAAAAAAAAAATGACAGGCGTTTTAAATAAGTGCCTAACAGGTGGGCCGAAAGGTGTGTAGTATTTATTCTGTAAACTTGAAATTTATATAAGTGTTTCTCTAAGCGATTTTAAGAAGGTAGGTACAGTGATAGGTCGCGAAGGAATTTGAAGATCTCATCACGTTGACTTTGGAGACTATTGGCGTTGAAAAACCGTTAACGAAGGGCTTTCGGTTTTTCAAACTGTATCGTGTGACATATCAAATGAAAGGCCCTACTGTAAAGGTTATAATAACTTTTTTTTCGCAAATAAACGATTTTGAAGTTATTAAAAAATGATGAATTCATTAATTGTATGCCTAAAGATTACAGAAAAAAACCTATAAGAAATCTTTAGTGTTCAAAAGTACTAATTTTGAGCCTAGTTTAAATAAACATCTTTTTGTTTTCATTTGAATTGAATAATCAGGAAAAAAAACCTTAATATATGCCTGTAATAAAAATTGTGTCCACCACACAATCCATACAAAATAAATCTGAACCCAACCATCGCAAAACAGAAAGATTTAAAAAATTATGTCAAGTATTGAGCTTCAAGAATATCTCGACAAACTTTATCGGTAGGTATGTATGTAAGACCCAACTTAGCCGAGAAACTTGTAAGTTTAACATAACTTAGCGGCCTGACACTATTTTAAAACGGAGATAAGTTTATGATTCACGTTTCAATGTGCTTGTGATGAACTCGAATATTTTTGTGAAGTGTATGTTATTTTTATAGAGGAGCTCGTGACTACATACCAACGGCCGTATGGGTCGATCTTCGCGGTTAAGCAACGCTTGCCAATGTTGGTCTGTGGATGGGTGGCCATCTTAACATATTATCGAGTTTCCTCCGAGCCTCGGAAAGCACGTTAAGCCGTTGGTCCCGGCTGTCATTTGTAGATCTTTGGCAGTCGTTACGGATTGTCAGAAGCCAGTAAATCTGACTCCAGTCTTGCCAAGAAATACCGTGTTACCCAGTTAATGGGTAGTGGAGGTCTGGTAGGCCGCCGCTCCATATAAAATACTGGTATTCAGCTGAATCCGGTTGGACTGGAAGCCGACCCCAATGTAGTTGGGAAAAGGCTAGGCAGATGACGATGTATGTTATTTTTATGAGTTGAGATCAGAATTATTTGTGGTATCTACATGTACTATTTATAGGTAATATTTATGTATTGTATGTTATATTTAAAGTTTATTGTTTTTTTTTTAACTTTTACACACGATGTCTACAACTCTTTTAATTGGCTCTCCTTTCGCAGGTATGCTGGAAGAGATTTCATTAAAAATAAGCATACCCTTTGTATCTACTTTTGTTTCCTATTTTTATATTTGTGTGTACATAAACTGTTAAATAAAATAAATAAATACTATTATTATAAAGCTGAAGAGTTTATTTGTTTTTTTGGTTGAACGCGCTAATTTCAGGAACTACTGGTTCTGTTGGACTCATGGAGAGGAGCTGATGACTAAATAATAACAGCCGTACAGGTCGATCTTTAAGGTTAAGCAACGCTTGCCGAGGTTGGTCTGTGGATGGGTGACCATCTTAAAATACCGAGTTTCCTCCGTGCCTCGGAAAGCACGTTAAGCCGTTGGTCCCGGGTGTCATTTGTAGATCTTTGGCAGTCGTTACGAATTGTCAGAAGCCAGTAAATCTGCCTCCAGTCTTAGCAAGAAGTACCGTGTTACCCAGTTAATAAGTTGTGGAGTTCTGGTAGACAGCCGCTCCACGTAAAACACTGGTATTCATCTGAATCCGGTTTGACTGGAAGCCGACCCCATATAGTTTGGAAAAGGCTAGGCAGATGATGACTGGTTCTGTTGGACTTGATAGTGTTGGATAGCCCATTTATTGAGAGAGACTATAGGCAAATAATGTATAACATCACGCTACGGGTAAAAGGAGAGGAGCATTCATGAGAAACCAGCCAAGTGCTTTCCGAGGCACGGAGGAAACTCGAATGTTAAGATGGTCACCCATCCACAGACCAACCTTGGCAAGCGTTGCTTAACTTATAAGATCGACCAGTGCGGCTATTGTTATTTAGCCACGAGCTAAATAAACACGAACTACCTACATCAACAATTCATAAATTACTCATGTAATTAGTCAATCTGACATCACCCTTATAATTCTGAGACCCTAGGCACGCGAATAGGTACAGCCTATACATATATTAGTGTACTAGTCTAGTGGAGAGCTCAACTAATTACTGAGGCTCAAAGGTTCAATTGACAAGGGAGCTAGACTGTTTAATTGACTAGTTAAAATACATGTCATCGTGTCAGATTAACTGCGAGTTCACTCTCTGGGGAGTGATGTTAAAAATGTAGTTAAGTTTGGATGTGCAAGTGTGGGTTGTAGATGGGTCTCTTGTGTGGGGGGTTAATATAGTTTTTTTTATGAGTTAAACTGGTTGACCCGCGCAACTTCGTCTGCATCACATTTCCCATTAATTATCCGCTCCTATTTGTCTAAGCGTGATGATTTATAGCCTATAGCCTTCCTCGATAAATGGGCTATCTAACACTGAAAGAATTTTTCAAATCGGACCAACAGTTCCTGAGATTAGCGCGTTCAACCAAACAAACAAACAAACTCTTCTGCTTTATAATATTAACTAGCTGACCCGTGCAACGTCGTCTGCGTAACATTTTTCATTACTGCTCCGCTCCTATTGGTCTTAGCGTGATGATATATAGCCTATAGCCTTCCTCGATAAATGGGCTATCTAATACTGAAAGAATTTTTCAAATCGGACCAGTAGTTCCTGAGACTAGCGCGTTCTACCAAACAAACAAACTCTTCTGCTTTATAATATTAAGTGTAAATATTTAAATAAAATAAAATATTTTTATTTTCAGACATAATACGTCATACGCCACCGGCCAAGTTCGAGTCCAACTGACAACAGGTTCCTGGAAAAAAAAAAATCTTGTCTTGCCTTTAACTTTTCACTTTGATTATTAAGTTGTTGTTATAGCAGCAATGCCGGCAAAATAAATATAAATAAATATAAATAAAATCCTTGGACATTTCACACAACGCCATATAGTCCCAAGCTAAGCAACCTAATGCTTGTGTTATGGTAACGATATGGCTGACAAACTACTTATCTACATTTTTTTTTTTTGTAAATACATACATATTATAGATAGAAAAACACCCAGACTCAGAACAAATACATGTAGGTCGTACAAATATTTGTTCCGTGCGGGAATCGAACCCGCGACATGCTGCGCAGCAGTCAATCGCTCAACCACTGCGCCAACCGTGTCGTCAAAAAAGAAATGAAAAGAAATGCACACTCAGTGAAAATGTTCACTGTCTACCTATTACCGTTTTTGTAAAAGGTTTAGTAATAGGGTTCTGTTGGTTACCCTTTGGGTACGGAACCCTGAAAAGTAATTCATAATTAAGCATATGGCAATTTCCAAACTACACAGCTTGGCTCATCGCCGCAAGGTTGCCTGCTTGTCGGTCTTATACAGATTGTACTTCGGAGAGTGTGCCCAAGAACTCCACGACCTCATCCCACCGGCCCCCTTCTACCATCGGACATCCAAAAACACAACAACTTACCATCCCTACCTTTTTTATTCCACCAATTCGCACTAAGCGTTTCCAAACGTCTTTTATAATGCGCACAGCAAAGGAGTGGAACTCTCTGCCTGCGTCTGTGTTTCCGAACGCTTACAACCCTAATTTTTTCAAAGCTAGACTGAACAGGCTACTTCTGGGTAAGCTAGCTCCATCGTAGACTTTGTCTCTGTCATCTCTGACCAAGACTAGAGTCAAGAGCAACCCGACAAATAAAAAAATGAGCTCAGAATTAAATTCTCACATTTCTTGACATCGGATGGGTGTCCTAAGTTTATGGGGACAACTGCTACAAATGGGTGTCCTAAGTTTATGGGGACAACTACTACAAATGCGAGCCCAGCAGATACTATATCTTTAAAACGACTGCGAAAACATTTTAGTCATAACTTTCTTAGTTCGGAACTTGTATTGACGTGTTATTCAATGATACTGTTTCTAATTACGGTTCCAGCCCATTTTCTCGACACTATCACCAAAAACAACACCCTAATGGTTTATAGCATCCGGCCCAGACAGCCAAAAAACGATAAATTCATTTTCGCACCCCATCCCAAACAACAGTACTAAAAATAAACAGATAATGCAAATATAAATCATTAATAAGGCATAATTCAATTTATGTATTTTGCAGACCCTTCGCGTGTCAGACCGCCGTCACTCGGGGCCCAGGGGCCGCTGGGCCGCATAATTAGCAGAGGTGTGGTCCCCGATATGGGCCCCGTGATATATGGAGACATTATCAGTTCAAGATGTTGTTTTAACCGCTGTCTGGGTTCCGAGAGACTGATTTTTGGATGATTTTAGGAAAGAAACTTTATTTTTTTTAATTAAAGCTTATTTTACTTTTTTTAATTATTCGTTTATTGGATGACTTTATAAAAGGTACTTTATTCTTTATTTTTAAAACTTATTTTAGTTTTACAACTATTGGATTTTAAGATGATTTTAGAAAATGTACTTTATTCTTTATATTTAAAACTTAATTTTCTTACTTAAAATGATTGGTTTTCATATAAAAACAAATACTTACAACTTATTATTGGTTTTCATTTAAAAACAAATACTAACAATAATTTTAAGTATAGGGATGGCTTAATAGTTACTTTGTTAGCTAATCACATGTTTATTAACTTTGGGTTCCGGTAACAAACTTTACACAAACTTATAATGATATTTTTAGGGTTCAACCGGAATATTCTGTCAACATCTCACCGTTTAAACTTACGAGGAGAGAGCGTGAACTGAGGGCTAATTCACGTAATGTTATGACGCGCCGATTAAGTTTTAGTACAATTGCAGTTAAGTTTATGTTTGAGTGATAAACGGTATTCTTATAATCTTTGAACTGCGCGTGAACTGCACGACAACCATACTCTACCAAACTTACTGACGGTGGAGAGGAAAAAATTTATTCACTAAAATAACCGAATAGAAACGAATAAATTTCAATGAATATGACGTTATTATATTGAAACTTAAAATTAAGCTTATAAGCTGTCATTTTGGGACGTCAAACAAATAGTAGAATACCGATCCATATGTTGCGTTCCGAAGCACGCACCAGAGACGCGCAACAGTAGAATGCCGTTATTGCGCACGCGTGACGCGAACTTGACGCGAGCGTGTCTGACAGCGGTAGAGAATACGAAAAGCGTTGTTTTGATCGAAACTTAACTTCAACTGCACTGCAACATGACTCATTTAGTTACGTGAATTAGCCTACTAAACTGAACTGCCGGTCGATTCTGTAAACATTTCAGATGGAATGACAGCTCACTTGTCGTTCACTCCACCTAAGTGAACACGGTGAGATGTCAACAGAATAGAATGGCTTAACGTCTTCTATATATAGTCCCTTTTAGGTGATCTACTGGAAAAAAATGGTTTTGAACTGTAGCGTCTGTCACATCAATCAAAAACATTTGAGTGAAGAAATCCCCTTTTTTTAAGGATGGGAAATCATCAAATGACTCCTCCAGCTCTGGGTAAAGCAGGAGGGAGTGTCAGACTCCTACTGACTAAAACCCATCCGTATTCCTCCTAATGCCCTTTGCGTTCCAGGGCCGTGGTGACTCTTTCGAACAAATTCCGCAACCCCGGCAGGCACTGGCACATTTGAGTGAAAAAATCCCCTGAGGTCATTTTTCATTCAAATAATTTTGAATTAAATTGTTTACAAGTTATTCTCCCCTCGTATCTCCAAAACTACTGAACCTTATTTTTCAAAAAGAAACACTAATAATAGAAACAGAAATAGGAAGTCTATGGTTTTAAAGTAATGTATGTCAAAAATATTGTTCGTTAAGAACACATATTACCATAGATATTTTAAAATACTGAAAGGGTAATCGTCTCCATTTTGGATAATTATTTATATCTAAACAAATATTTAAACACCCACGAGAGTTAAGCCAGTATTTTAATACCAAGAAATATAAACAAAAAACATATTCTAAATACGAACATCATAACCGACTTCGGAAGTCAAATCTTTACTTATTTGTTATTATTTATATTCAGTAAGGAGCCATCAAATTTTGTCGTTGACTTGGAAAGGTCGCTATATACCGTAGGAGGATGGAACCTTAAAATTTACATAAAGGTTTTGACTAGCGATATTTGGGCAGCGATAGATATAATGTAATGTAGATCCATATTTTGTAGAGCATCTGACGTGGCTAGGTGAATTTAATATAAGTTTTTTTTTCTGAAGATATTTTGCTCTATACAGGGAAATTGAAAAAATACCCGAAACCTCTTAGGCAGTGAAAGTACACATGATTATAAGCAACTTTTGTTTTGGTAAAACTCCGAAATCTCGAAAAAAATATCAGCTGTTTCATACAAAATGCAGTATTTAGCCAATGAAAATGTATGAAACAGCTGATATTTTTTTCGAGATTTCGGAGTTTTATCAAAACAAAAGTTGCTTATAATCATGTGTACTTTCACTGCCTAAGAGGTTTCGGGTATTTTTTCAATTTCCCTGTATATGTGACTATCTAGTAAGTCAGATATGACAAAAAACTATTTACAAAAAAATAAAACTGACTTCCAAACAAAAGCTTTTTATTTTTCACTTTTTAGTGGTACACCTAACAACACCACTGCAAAATCGCAGGAAAGCAAAATGTACAGTTTCGATTACTTGGATGACTAAAGACCACCATCCAAGTAAACGAATTCCAGCTATTTCGATTTCAAATCCATACTTCCGAACCGATTTTGATAAAATTGAAATGGGTCCCATCGACAAGTATAACCTTTTAGATAAAACAAGATTTTTTCAAAGCGGTTCATAAATGGCGGAGTTATGAGGTAACAAACATAAAAAAATACAAATATAAACCGAATTGAGAACCTCCTTATTTTTGTGAAAGTCGATTAAAAGGATACAACATTGCTCAACGAGTTAGTATGAAAGAGACATGAAAATAAATATCATTTCGTACGTTTTAATGGTAAAGCTATCTTCTGTCCCTCACCACCACTCAACCACTCCACTCAACTGTCAAATCCGTCTTTTTAGATTATCACGAATATTTAAAGTGTATACGGTACAGAGAGTGAAGTCCCACAAACTTAAGTTCCCTTGAGCTTGTTCCGTTGAGCTCCTACAGTTCTAAGTTTGAACTACACGATAACTGGCAAATGCTTACACTGTCTGGACAGGTCCACTCAAATCTGTTTGGTAATTTCCTCAAAATACCACTTCAGACATTAACCTACATGGTTCTTATATGATTTGACCAGTAGGATTGTATGGACTTTAAAAGAGACTTTGACCTCTGAGTTTGTTTCGGTGTTTCTTCTCAGAGCAGTCAGCTAGGAAACGCCGGCCTCATCTAGTTTAAAATTACCAAAAAAGATTGACGTGTGAAAGTGTTATTTACAACCTACTTACAAAATAATCATTTGTCATTTATCAAACCTCCATTGAAAGGGCGGATCCTCCGACCAGGCGGTGGTCGTGCCTGGCGGGCAACTGCCTGATATTTCATATTCGGGCTGATGTATATGTTCAAATCATAGGTTGAATTGCTGATTGCGCGATTCAAGATTATAGTTCGCTGCTAGCTAGATAGATGGCGTCGCGGTTTTTTTTTTTTGTGACGCAGATTTGATCCGTTACTTTTTCTTGTGTCGGCATTGATGCCGCTATACGAAAGTATGAACAAAGCTCGAAAAAACAAATGAACATCGGATTGTCGCGCTTACCCGACAATTAGTTTCTTTTTTTCTGTGACCGGCCAGCTATTCAGCAATAATATTTTCATCATTGTTTTTTTTATGATTTGACAGCTGTCGAACACGCAACGCGATTTCCGAATTTTCAAAACGGAGCGATATAACAAACACCGCACAGCGCACGAGTGTGGAGGGAAGTGTCTCCTTAGGGCTGCAAAGTAATACTTTCGACCCGCTCCTCAGACAACAACAGGTTTACTTGCCAAGTATGAGTAATGAAAAAGATTTTATATAATGACCCTTCGAGTTTGCTGTGGACTACCTCCCTTATGCTACGAGGTCTCCCATGGATTAAAAGCCAGGGTATTTGACCACATAAATCCACCTTTATCTCGTGATTTAGTAAACTGGACACTGTTTAGGCAAACACTGCCTAAACTAACATAGATACGTGGTGAGAAAGGATGCATTATGTGTAGACAACAGAGGTTTTCTTTGGTCATTTGTCACGGGCTTATATATGTACATATTTCCCTTAGGTATTGGCCAAGGGTTATAACCTTTCATCTGCCTAGCCTTTTCCCAACTATATTGGGGTCAGCTTCCAGTCAAACTGGATTCAGCTGAACACCAGTGTTTTTACGTAGAGCGGCTGCCTACCAGACCTTCACACCCCATTAACTGGGTAACACGTTACTTCTTGGTAAGACTGGGGTCAGATTTACTGGCTTCTGACAATCCGTTACGACTGCCAAAGATCTACAAATGACAGCCGGGACCAGCGGCTTAACGTGCTTTCCGAGGCAAGGAGGAAACTCGGTATGTTAAGATGGTTACCCATCCACAGAACAACCTTGGCAAGCTTTGCTTAAACTTAAAGATAGACCCGTGCGGCTGTTATTATTTAGCAAGGGTTATAACCCTTAGCCGAACTAATTCAAAGATCTGGTGGCTTAAAATAGCCACTTTGATACAGTGGTTTAGCGATTGACTGCTACGCTGCGTGTCGCGAGTTCGATTCCCGCACGGAACAAATATTTGTAGGCCTACAGATAGTTGTTCTGGGTTTGGCTGTTTGTGTACGTTTTGACTTAGTACGTTTGTAAACGCACCGATACAGGAGAAATACTTAATGTGGGGCAATGTTTTATTTTTAAAAGAAGAAGAATAAAGACTTTAGCAGAATAATTTTAATCTATACTAATCTATACTAATATTATAAAGCAGAAGAGTTTGTTTGTTTGTTTGTTTGTTTGGTTGAACGCGCTAATCTCAGGAACTACTGATCCGATTTGAAAAATTCTTTCAGTGTTAGATAGCCCATTTATCGAGGAAGGTTATAGGCTATATATCATCACGCTAAGACAAATAGAAGCGGAGCAATAATGGAAAATGTGACGCAGACGAAGTTGCGCGGGTCAGCTAGTATCATAATATAATAAACCACAAAACAAACCGTCAAATTTTATTTCCTTCTTCATCGCTAACGCATTAGTTTCAAGTTTAACTGGGAAAATTTGATAGCAACGGGTAGCGCGATGTGCTTTCTGATTCTGTTAAAGTGGCCTTTTTAGAACCCCAGCTCTCTTTCGCATTCTGCATTCCTCGAGCGATTGACGGCTTCTATAGTACTTACAACTATTTTCTGCCAGCTTCTTTGGCCCTGGTCCAAGCCATGGTCCGGAGCGAGACGGAATGGGACGCCGTTGCCTCCTTCTGCGAAGCAGTCATGCTAGCGAAGGAGGTGGCGGAGAGGGACAGGAGAACCTCTCGTCCCAGCCGCCGTGGTGGACGCCGCGGGCGTCGGAGGCCACCTGGTGACCTCCGGCTACCGCAGGCGCGGGCCTGTGGACGGCGAGCTATGGGTGGCTCGGCGTCCGTCCGTCTAGTGACGACAGGCCGTGTTGACGGCGCGTTAGTGTTCCACGCGAGAGGGGCCCGAAAGGGCCGACGCCTGCCGGAGTCGCGGGATTATTCGCAAGAGACACCGTGGCTCCGGAACACAAAGGGCAATGAAGGAACATGGATGGGTTTTAGTCAGTAGAAGTCTGACACTCCCTCCCGCTACACCCAGAGCGGGAGAAGTCATTGGTTGATTTCCCAACCCTAAAAAGAAAAAAGAAAAGCTTCTTCGCCCGCTTGCATTTAGGAAATTATCTCAAAGAGGGCCCCACCCTTATCTCTTAGGGATAAAAAATAACCTATATTCAGACCTACCAAATGTACACACAACAAACCACAAAAATCGTTCAAACCATTTCTGAGGAATTCGATAACAAACACTGCCACCCGAGATTATTATGTATTATACTAGCTGATGCCGCGGCTTCGACCGCGAACAGTCAAACAGAAAGACACGGTGGAAGACTTCATTATCTATACTAATATTACAAAGCAGAAGAGTTTGTTTGTTTGTTTGGTTAAACGCGCTAATCTCAGGAACTACTGGTCCGATTTGAAAAATTATTTCAGTGTTCAAATTTTGTAAAATGAATTTTGAAAATTTTTGAATCAAAAATTCAAAAATTTTCAAAATTCATTTATTCAAATTAGGCTGAGGGCCAGCACTTTTTGAACGTCAAGTTTTACAAAAGACAGTCCCCCAAAACGCCCCGCCCGTCACCACTTCCTAGTGTTTTAGCTGTGGAGAAGAAGTGGCCAACAAACACCCCAGCAACACAACTGTCCGTTACGTTTTAGGAACTAGAATTTTACAATAATTAGTATGCAAAGTAATTCAAAATTCCTTCTAAAATTTAAATGTCACAAAAAAAAAAACACTTGGAAGCTAGCGCACTATGAGCAAGTGTTGACGCACGTGGATTAAATAAGTATAAAAAAATGACCTAAACAGTCAGGCAAATATAAAAATAAGCATACATCATCACGCTAAGACTAATAGGAGCCGAGCATTAATGGAAAATGTGACGCAGACGAAGTTGCGCGGGTCAGCTAGTCACTACATATTATAAAACAAAGTCCTCCGCCGCGTCTGTCTGTCTGTCTGTCCGCGATAAACTCACTTAACTCACAAACCAATGCACCGATTTCCATGCTATTTTCACCAACGGATAGAGTGGTTCTCGAGAAAGGTTTTAGTATAATAATTTGTCAAGTAGGTGAAGCCGCGGGTATCAGATAGTTGTTTTGTAATATGTAGTGAAGTGAAGACGATTAAAAAATGGTTGGGAAATCATCGAAATAGGTATACTCCTCCTGCTCTGGGCGGAGTGAAAGGGAATTCAGACACTTAAGGCGGGGTTGCAGTACTTTTTAAGATATTTGATTGTCTGAAAATCTAATTAATTATGAGTTTTTTAATAAATAAAAATCATTACATAAAATTTGATCGTACCCTCAAGTAAATCGTAAAGATAGAAACGCGATTTAGAATTATTGGCTCGATACTTTTTTTTTATCAAACATGACACTAAATTACAATTTTAAACGTGTACTGCTAAGAGATTTTATCACGAATATATATAAAAGTTATATCAATAGATAGAGCTTTTTTATTTTGAGGTAAATGTTGAAACCATATTTCATTATTTCTTTATCAGTTTTCGCCAAGAAGAAAAAACAATCAAAATTTAGGCATTATTTCGCTCGCCGGACAGTCGCTGTTGTTCGTCAAAACACAGAGTACTGCAACGTCGCTTCAATGACTAAACCTCATCCGTGTTCCTCCTAATCCATTTTGCGTTCTAGGGCCGCCGTGACTCCTTCAAACTCATATAAACGGACTTTGTAATGCATAAAATGCTGACTATGATAAAAGCCCCGTATTGAATTCCATATTGAAACTAATATTATAAAAACCTCGCCGCTTCCATATTGAAACTAATATTATAAAAACCCCGCCGCTTCCATATTGATACTAATATTATAAAAACCCCGCCGCTTCCATATTGATACTAATATTATAAAAACCCCGCCGCTTCCATATTGATACTAATATTATAAAAACCCCGCCGCTTCCATATTGATACTAATATTATAAAAGGGAATTTCCATGTGCTCAGATACACAGTCATAGCCATTTCGCAGTGCATATTGTTCATTCCGTGTCGAGAGTTCAGTTGTTGTGTAAGCAGTGTGTCCTAGTGTAACCTCAGTTAATTAAATATTCTTTAGCAGTAAAGTGTTTTTTTTTTTAAAAGGACCCACGGAGCGCCATCCTAACAGAAATAAGTCCGCAACATCCCTAGTATCTATTTACACTAACTATTTCATCGACAACCACATTCTAGCCAATCAGACCCAATAAACTCTCCCACAGACCCTCAGGCACATTCAAAACACTGAAACACCCACTAAGGATTTCGAACTTAACATCACACAGAACTTCTGAAACAAACTTGTATGGTGAGGTTATTTCTAATTCCCTCTGCAACCTTTAACGACTATTTTGAGAGTCTGAAAGGGCAGTGGTAAAATCTAACTGAAGCCAACCATATGGGAGAACTTATAAGACCTCATTTAGGGTCTAACCGAAGTTGATCATAGATATATTTGGGTTTTCAAAAGGTTGCTTTGAAGGTTTCTTCTTAAATGACCAGTTTGTTGGGTTCCCTAACACGAAACCCGAGGCCAAGTGCGAGTCGAACTCGCGCACCGAGGGTTCCGTACAAACCTGTAGGTAAATATAAGCAAAAGTTGCGGTTTACGATTTATGACGTATTAAAAAAAACTACTAACTAGATCTCGTTCAAACCAATTTTTGGTGGAAGTTTACATTGTAATGTACATCATATTTTTTTTTTTTTGGTTTTATCATTCTCTTATTTTGTAAGTTAAGGGGGGGGGGACATTTTACCACTTTGGAAGTGTCTCTTGCGCAAACTATTCAGTTTAGAAAAAAAAAATATTAGAAACCATTTTTGAAGACCTATCCATAGATACCCTACAAGTACCTATGGGTTTCACGAAAAAAAAAAATTGAGTTTCAGTTCCAAATATGGGCACCCCCAAAAGGAGAAGGGGACTTCTGGGCCCAGCAGTTATTTAGTTGAAATGTATATTAAAAAAAACCGTTATATTTTTGTTAACGAAATCAAAAAATATGGTACCATGTTTCTATCTAGGAAGCGAGAAAACTTTTTCTTCCGGCCTAACACTTCTGCCTGACATCAGTCAATGATGACTGACAGATGTCATTCGTTCGTTTTATTTCGTTCTGAGCACAGAGTACTCATGTTCCATATTTTGTTGTTAGGTTTGGTTGTAATATAGCCTCACTTTTACTAAAGGTAGGTACTTCATATAACTTGATTCCTGGATAGCCAAATTTCACCAAATTTGCAGTGAGACCTTGTTATTATATCCTCTTACAAATAAGGCTAGTTTGATTCAGTTAACACCTGGGCCCAGGAATGTATGGAGTCATTCCCATCTCCTTTATTGTTGTTTTTCTATTTTTGTGTGAAAATCTTAATGCGGTTCACAGAATACATCTACTTACCAAGTTTCAACAGCGTAGTTCCCATAGTTTCGGAAAAAAGTCCGTCCGTCCATCCGTCTGTCTGCCAGCAGGCTGTATCTCAAGAACCGTACAGGTAGACGGTTGAAATGTCCACAAAGAGTTTCTATTGTTTTTTTTTCTACATATTTCAATGTCTAATTTCAGTTTTCTACTATCAGTAGGAAGAATTGTATACCTCTGTATATCGAATGATTTCTTTTATTGCATTGTGAGTACCCCTTACGTAAATAAATAAACAACTTGCTAAACCTTTGGTCAAATCTAAAACCTATCAATTACACCCACAAGTCAGTCATAACAAAACATTTCATGCTATTTCCGTACCAAAACATTCCACAAATAAACTCTATTTAATAAACTTAATGCAAAAGAATCCGCCAAGACTTTTACCCTTTTGTATATCAGAAACATCCCTTTGAAAACTTATTTTCTTTACCCTTACCTTTTCCTTAAAATATTCAATAACTCTGTTTTGATAAAAATCTATATATATATATATATATATACACATCTGTATTGCGGTGATATAAAACACATTATAAAACGAGTATACAAAGCACTCAGGCCCAATTCAATATATTATAATATATCCGCACTCAGCCTAATGTGTGCCTAGAGATATCGCCCTTAACACGACATTCGACGTATAAATCTTGAGATGAGATGGGATGAGCGAGAAATGAACAAGGTGAGCGAGTTATTTTTTAAAACATTTATGAGGAAATCGGTTGTTAGAAATTGGTATACTTATTATGTATTTAGTACTTCTTAATTCAATAATAATAATAATGCCACATACTAATCCTGACCTTCTGCTTACAGTACAACAAACTACAATAGTAAATGCACATAATTATACAAAAACTTTTTACAAAAAACTACAACCGACTTCCAAAAGAAAAACACTACAAAGTAAAAAATAACTTTAATTTTGGAAGTCGGTGTTTTTGTTAGTTTTTTCGTATTTTGACACCGACTTCCGAAATTAAGGTTATTTTTTACTTTGTAGTGTTTTTCTTTTGGAAGTCGGTTGTAGTTTTTTGTAAAAAGTTTTTTATTTTTCACTTTTTAGTAGTACACCACACCTAACAACACCACTGTAAAATCGCAGAAAAGCAAAATACGTAATTTCGATTACTTGGATGACATAAACCATCATCTAAGTAGACGAATTCCAGCTATTTCGATTTAAAATCCAAAGTTCGTAACCGATTTTGATAAAATTTAAATAGGATCAATCTGCAAGTATATCCTGACAGATAAAACAAGAATTTTTCAAATCGGTTCACAATTGTCGCAGTTATGAGGTAACAAATATAAAAAAAACACAACTGAATTGAGAACCTCCTCCTTTTTGGGAACGTTAAATAATGGGGATGGACGGTGACCTCCAAATTAGACGACAATTTGGGTAAATTATATACCTACATTTTTAATATACCTAAGTATATATTTTTTATTTCAATTGCTTTGTGATGAGCCAATTTTCTCCGAATCTACTGCACCGATTATTTATTAATTATATACTTAATATTACACCGATAATAACACAAAAAGAAAAACAAACACGAACGCATAACCTAAACTGCCAATGATAGAGCTGCACAAGCCGGTCGATTCTGTAAATATGTCGAAATGAAAGCGTGAGTGAAGTGATCACGAAGCGAGCTATCAAACCATACAAATAAGATGGAATGACAGCTCACTTGTCGTTCACTCCACCTAAGTGAACACGGTGAGATGTCATCAGAATCGACCGGCAGTACTGGTAGGACAAAGTTTTACTTGAAAAGAAGGGAGCAAAATTTTCTCAAACTTGGCCACTTTTTTATAGTCTTGATACTTTTTACAACACGAAATCATTAAAACTACGGACTTTTAACTACACTCTTCTGGTACCAAACAATCTCTAAGCTTAACATATTCTTATTTTTTAAGTTTCTTGTGTGTACATAAATAAATAAATAAAGTGACTATTTAATTCCCAAGCTCAGCTAAGCGAGGAATGACTCAGCTCCCTGTTCCCCAGCCCCACAATTCAGGTGGCTGATTCTTCAAAACGATGTACACTTACATCGTGATAGAGTATAAACGCAATTTTTTAATGGCATTGCTTTATATTTAGGGCAAAGCCGTGGCCTGCGTAGGGCTGTCACGGGACATGTCTGGGTCTTTTTATTTAATTTTTAAACATTATAGGTGTCTATTTATTTTTCAATTTAAACTACATTAAATATATTGTTTTAAACTTTCATGGTCACTAACATTAGAATAGCAACAACATATAACAACATAAACAACAACAAACATAACAACAACAAACAACAACAACAATAATACCGCGTGTATCTGACATCGACGCACAAACGATTTCCATGGGTCCGGGGCATGATTCTGGACACCCTAGACTTAGAATTTTTCGTCGGCTTTTTTCTCATTTTTTTATTTTTTTCAAGGGTTTTTTTTACTTTAGACTGCTCATAATCGTTATTCTGACCTAACCCAATGAGATTTTTAATCAAAAAATAATTAAATAACTACTTTCACTAAAAAGAGCAATCTGAATAAAGCCACAAATAATATCAGCTCAGCTGAGCGGATACTTTGTAGTACTCTTATAAAAAATCAGAAAAGAACCGACGAAAAATTCCAACACTGGGGTGTCCAGAATCATGCCCTGGACCCATGGAAATCGTTTGTGCGTCGATGTCAGATACACGCGGTATACAATTAAATAAAAAACTGTGACCTAACTAAAACTAAAAATAATCTAACATAATGGCGTCGAAAAATTCGTCTGCATCGCTAGCCACTGGTAATGAGCCCAAAAGGCTGGCAGCATTGCCACGTTATACGGCAATGCTTATCCTTTGACCGAGGTAAAAGCCGTCCCTTGGATCATGCGAAGTGTCAACTAAGCGACTTGACAGATCTTTAAACAAGTTATGGGCACTCAGATCCCACGACCCGTGAGTTTCAACTCCAAACGGCTGGACAGTAAAACTACCAACGAGGTTATTATATTTCCGTAATTTTAAAACAAGGTTTGTTTGAAAAAAAAATTGCTAGAAAAGTCATGATGGTTTTTTTTGATTAGTAGTATTCAAACCAGGTATAAGAATACAAATTAATTAAATACAGCTAAGATGTGGAATTTCCTGATATCTACAATTCCTGGGATCTTTAAGGCAAGAATGAATAAGCTACAATTAATTAAAAAGCCATCTTTTGATCAGAACTAGTATCCTAGTGTTGGTCAAAATACCGCCCCTTAATGAATTATAGGCAATCGATGCTACTCGTACGTTATATAGCCAACCACATTCTGTAAGATTATCATCGAAAAACTTTTATAAATATATATTTTAATGTGGTTCTAGGTTCAACCCTACAGTTGACAGTAGATTTACTGATCAGCCACTTGATCAGGCTTTTAAAACCCGGGTTTGTATCAGGTAAATATGTACACAAGCGAATTTATCTTGGATGATTTATTTCTATGCAAATCTAAATTGTGGATGACGTCGTAGGTTACTCATATGTTATTTTGTATTTATAGCAATTATTAGGTATAACGATTTGGGAGGGAGAGGAAGATGAAAAGAGGGACAGGAAGGTCAAAAAAAGATGGATGGATTGTGTGACAAGCGATATGAAAGAAAAGGGAGTAAGTGAAAGTTTTACGGCTGATAGGGCAGAGTGAAAGGAAAAATCGTGTTGCGCCGACCCCAAGTAACATGGGATAAGGGCAGGAAGAGGATGATGTTAGGTATAACGATTGTGAAACTTTGTTTTCACACACAAGCTTCTTCTGCAAAAGCCCACTCTATATCTCTGTCATCTTTGACCTAGACTGTAGTCAAGAGCAAACTCATCACAAGTAAAAAACAACAAATTACTACCGTGAGGACTACGAGGGAAACAACCTGGAATAACTTGAGGACACCATTCCCCAGCCATAGGATACTATTGGCTGGTTGCGGAATTTGTTCGAAAGAGTCACTCGGGACCTGGAACGCAAAGGGCACTAGGAGAAACACGGATGGATTTTAGTGAGTAAGAGTCTGACACTCCTGTCTGCATTACGCAGCGCGGGAGGAGTCCAAAAAATGGGCTATCAAAAAAAAAGTATTTTGGTAAAACTTCGCTCGTCAATAATATCTCTGTTACTAAAAATTATGGACATTATTAGTATATTAACCTGGAACAGTTCCAGGTTAAATTAATATTATTGACGTGCAATGTCATGAAGCTCATGAGAGTTTCACAGTACAGTTGACCCATGATCCATCACCCGTTCATCGTTACGTAATACCCATTTTTTTTTAATAGAGACGTTGCCCCATTTTCTCCTGTTTCGTTTCACAAAAAACTTACATACACAAACAGCCAGACCCGGAACAACTATCTGTAGGCCATACAAATATTTGTCCCGTGCGGGAATCAAACCCGCAGCAGCCGATCGCTCAACCACTGCGCCAACCGTGTCGTCATGTATGAAGTAACGATGAATGGGTCATCGTTACTTCATTCGTTTTGTAAATCTTTGGGTACCCTTTTTTTAGGTATACAGGCGAAATTACTATCCGATGCAAAATCTTTAAGCTGACAACCCTATTCTTAATACCAGTAAATTGACCTCAAAGGATGATATGGCAACAATGGTTACTTTGTACCGTGCGTTTTTATCAATACATGCTCAGCTCACCATCCCACGTACGGATGGGGGCTCATCTTACATCCCCATCCCCCATCTGAAGGGGGAGAGGTGAACTAATTACGTCCATTGTGGGGGAAAAGAAAGTAATTGTGTCGTTAGTTCCCGTCAAATTGTGTTGTCCAGGATGTTATTCTTGTTGAAAAGGTGATGTTAGGTAAATTAATGGGGGATTAGGTAATTTTTCGGTTTATACTGTCCCGCGCAACTTGCTCCGCTCCTTTTTGTCTTAGCGTGATTATTTATATAGCATATAGCCTTCTTCAATAAATGGTTTATATAACACTGAAATAATTTTTCGAATCGGACCAGTAGTTCCTGAGATTAGCGCGTTCAAGCAAACAAACAAACTCTTCAGCTCTATAATTTTGGTATAGATTTTGAGTGTTGGTTAAATTCTGGTGTTTTGTAGTAGGCTTTGGGTTTCTATAAGGAACGAACTTAGATATATTTTTTTTAAAGTATTCATATATATTTTTTTTTAATTAATATATTAAAGATATTCATTACAAAATAATAAAAAACATAAAAAAACTATCCCTGAACACCTAATCACCTAGATCACAAAACCAGTCGAGATAACTACCACAAAATATGTTCACTTATTGTTTAAGAAAATGCTTTCATAATTCTTAATTCTTTATTGTACACCAAAACAACTTGTATGATACAGCCATAGTAAAGTACATGTACAAAGGCGAGCTTAACTCAAAGTTGAGTTTTCTCCCAGCAAACCTTTGAGTGATAGAGAAAGTTCATCAGAGAGGGTAGGATCCAGTGTACAAATAATACCTATAGATAAATATTACTACATACATACATAAATATATATATTCCTACTATGTAATATATAAAAATAAAAAAAAAAATAAAAAAAAAATTCTTCTTTAAAATTGTATTTATGTTAATCAGCACTACCCGTACTAATTTGGGGACAACCACTTAAGGCCGTATCCTGACCTTGAGCATTTTTTCCCTCAATAACAGCGCAAGAGATACAATAGCGAATACGCTCAGAATGTTGAATAAAATCGTTATAAAATCTAATTTTGGTCGTATGAAAAAAATATTTCTACCAAAATGCTCATAATTAAATTGCCTATCCATTAGTGTAAGTACAAAATCAAAATAATCGTTAGTTTTCGAGAAGATGCATGTTTTCAGTATTTTTTTATCATTTCTGTAGTTTCGTTGTGAGGAGATTAATTAAATATTATACTTCGTAAAAAAAAAAAACTACCATTTTGAAGCCAAGATTATGTAGAAATTTAATGTAATTTTTATAAGTTAATACTTCTTTTAGATAACGAGTAGATAGCTCCAAAAAACTGCACAAAAAACGGCTAGCGCTGCGTTTTGCTCGGAGACGCGCCTTAAGTAATCACAATCGCATTCTGCACAAAATCTTCTACCTCAAAATTTTCTCATAAAAAAATCATTTCTAACACAGCTCAAAATTAGAGCACCGAGCAATTACCACGTAATTTTAAACACAAACAAAACATGTAAGCCTCTTAGGAACTTCGTTAACGGCTCAACAAATTAAGCCGTTAAAATATCAAGGGGTCGCCTTATCAAATTGTATGGAAAACTCTTCGACCGAAGCATATTTATTATTACTTGGCTCATGTGAGATGGGTCTCGTCTTCGGCTAAATATAATTTGTTTTGAAGGACCCTTGTGTTTATCCCTGTTTCTAAGGACCTTGGATAAACTGTCTTTATTGGTTCGATGAAATTTGTTTCTTAAAGGTGCATCCACACCGCAGTTACTTTATGTGGAGCGACAGAATGCAACACGATAACATTCTTCAAGTTATGACTAACTTATAATACCAACAATCAATAACTTTTTGCTATAGGATATTGCCCACTAACACTTGGAAATGTTGCTCTACAAACAGCAACAGCGGTTATAAATACTCGTCGATGCGTGACAATTCTGTCTGCGGATGCACTTTTTATTATTATTTGATTATTCTGATTATTTTTGATTGTTTTTATTATTTTGATTACTTTTTATTGTTTTTATTTAAATAATTTGATTATTTTTACCATAATATTCTATTTTTTTTTATTATTACATTGTTTTTGTTGACTCACTGTACGAGTTGGTTTTTGCTGTGAGTGCAGAGAGTAATTGAAATAAAATAAATAAGTGTAGCAGACCGGTCAGAACTGTCACGCAGTATAAAACGAGTTTTTCTCGCTTTTAACATATTGGCTGGTTAAAAAGAGAAAGAGAAACGAGAGCTAGAAAAAATGTGGCAGACTTTTGACTGCAGTGTTAAAATATAAGTTAAATATAAACGACTATCAAACAAGCAAACTTCGGTTTAAAAAAAACACAAAAATCGGTTGACTAAAGTTAGGCTTCCGCATTCAAGTTTTTCTGTCATTTAACGCAAAAGCATACTTCAAAACTCACAAAACTCAGACATCAAAACTTAACGTTCCAACTCGCCATTCTGTACCAAATGACATTCAAAACAAACTCGACCAAGACTCCCCTCTCCTCTTAAATTAGTCAACTAACTTTTACGACCTCCCCTCATTAAGTAATAGGCACTTTTTCCTGATATTTACATACAAATGGGTGTCCTCGTAACTGTCCTCATTTGAGGACGCTGGGGCTACTCTCCGATAGTTTGAGAACGTATTCAAATTAATGGCGTCTGAAGAATGGGAAGTAGTTTGAGGACATAACATTTTCTTTTGCTAATTTTCCTTTAGAAATATTACGCTATTATGGTCCGGGAAGAAAGGTTCTTTTGAATTGATGTTACTTTTAAGACCGGAGTATTTATTATGAGTTTGTAATTACTGTTCTAGGCGAAGTTCGGAGTTTGGAACTTGTCATGAATACTGTATATTTTTTTCGGTAAAGAATGCGTCGTACGATATATGCCAAACGCTTAAGCGTTGTACGCACGAACGAAAAAAATTATGATAAACATGAACGTGGAACACTTTGTTCGCACGTGCGTACCACTAACGAACATCAAACACTCATCATCTGCCTAGCCTTTTCTCAACTATATTGGGGTCGGCTTCCAGTCAAACTGGATTCAGCTGGATACCAGTGTTTTTACGTGGAGCGGCTGCCTACCATCAAACACTGTTCGTCAAATATGTTCATGACGATCCAATTTGGTGATCAACGTCCGTGTTCACAATGTTTTGTTCGCACGTGCGTACGTGGCTTTAGAACATTAAAACATGAATATAAAACAACGAAAGCTGGTTAACTAATTGCCTACTTGATAATTGATTGATTGTCACATCTCATAGTTATCAATTTTGTTTTATTAATGTGTAATGAGAATTAGCTGCAGAATTTTGAGATAATACTTAAAATTTGTCAGCGCATTATTTCTTATTATGTAAGTGGCCAGTGAGGCCCAACAAAGAAATGAAGGGTTGCCTTTGAGAAAGATTTCGTGGCTAAAAGGGGGGTGAATACTCACATGACGTATATATTGAGAATTTATTTATTATTTGAGAATTTATTATTTTTTTGGGGGCCGAGTCAACCGCGTCCGTAGGAGAATACCCTTCAGCAAATCCCTACACGTGGTCCCTGGGTGGTGCTAAACAGGTGACACTAACCGCCTCCGTGGTCTAGTGGTTATACCAACTGATTCAGACCCAGAGGTCCCGGGTTCGATTCCCAGCGGGGGCAAATTTTTTTGCTCGGTTTGGTTGGTGGTAGGACTTCTTCTAAGTCCGCCTGGCAAGCTACCACCATCATGTCTAAGTCTGTCGCCATAACAACAATGTTAACAGCATTGTTGTGTTCCGGCAGTTAAAGGTATGATAGCCAGTTCCTCTGTGTAAGAGGATTCCGGGTGAAACTCGCTTCCATCTTCGGCCTAATCATCACTTTCCATCAGGTGAGATTTGGGCCAAGAGTTTCCCCGTTTTGTATAAAAAAAAAGAGAAATATAGGAGAAGACATTGCGCCAACTCTTAATATTTTGGGGATGACGATAGATTGTGATTGCTGACTGTCTAAAAACTGTTATATTTTTGTATACGTGTAACCCAACAGTTCATTTAAATAAGGGCACGAGATAATGTGTGTTTTTTCAACTTTCTCCACTTTGTTCAATGAAGGGTTTCACAATATTCCCTATGAAAATGGAGCATGCTAAAGTACCATAAATCAATTTACTGAAATAAATAAACTGAAAATTAGAGTCTTTATCAAAATGGTGCGACAATATAAGACATTTTCGTTAATCCTGCGTAGAATTGATTCATGGACTTGAGCCCTTTTTGAAATGTCAGTTCCAATTAATTACTTTATTATAATAGTCGCAATAGAGTATTGTAAAGATCACCGTACCTGTCTGTCGACCTGTCAATGTTCCCAGATGTCCGGCAACTCCAATGTTCTGCAACAAACATTAAACAAACTAGAAACCAGTTGACGTTTGGAATTCGGTTCGTTTTGCAAATAGGGCTGGAACAATTAACTTGAGGCCTACATCTTTCACTGGCAGTCACTAGTGAGGTAACTTCGACTTGTTTGAGCTGGTAACATTGGCAACTGTCTAACTTTGACGTTTGACTCCTAAGAATGGCGTTCTCATTGTTTAAATTGCGTAGTTTAGAAGTTTTTGGGTCAGGAATGTTTCTTTTTTCTTCAGGAATTATAATTATGAGAGTATCCGGACATTGTCAAAATATTGGCCAGTTTGTAAGACTGTGTAGAGGGACTGTCTCATATACGTAACTAGCTGATGACCACGGCTTCCCTCCCTTGACAAATTATATACTAAAACCATCCTTGAGAACCACTCTATCCATTGGTGAAAACAGCATGAAAATCGGTGCAGTAGTTCTTAGCAAACAGACAGACAGACAGACAGACGCGGCGGAAGACTTTATTTTATAATATGTAGTAGAGATGAAAAATGTGCGAGTACGACTTAGGCATTCTCAATCAAACAGCCAAAGGTGGTTATGTGATGACGTGAGACTTTTGTAGAAAGCTTATATATTTAGTTAGTGACATTTAAAAAAATAAAAAGATATTTTATTAAAACACTATGTGCCACATGTCATCTTAATTAAGTACCACACTTAAACCGTACGAAGTATATGAATAGTTTTAAGTTTGCTTAATAGCAATTCCAAAAGTTATGAACGGTTCTAGTTATAAATGTAGTTCAGATAACTTCCTTTTAACACCAGTTCATCCATGTCCGGCAACACACACACTGGTCAGTGGTCACAATATATAACGCGTCTCTATGTATCCAGCGCGGCCATTGTTTCCGAACACTGGGCAGGCATTCCGGCCGAGTATGTGCTAATAACATCACATGCTAGGCTTGCCTCTCGACCCCTTTACATTGCATCGCTATAATCGCGAACCTGTGAGGTTTTGGAGTTTTCTGACAATGCCTGCCTGCCTACCCAAGAAGCATATTGTTCTATCTAGTTCAACGGTGAACTCTAAACAGTAACATTAGTCACACGTAAATCAATAGTACCAACATTTTAAAAAATGTGTGTGTTTGCGTTGTATAGACTCAAGTACCCTGGCGGTTGGAAGTGTCATGCTAACTCAAAAGCCTAGCTGATGGTGGATCTACAAATGACAGACTGGAACAACAACGGACAGCAAAAGAGTGGAATTCTCTGCCTGCGTCTGTGTTTCCGAACGCTTACAACCCTAATCTCTTCAAAGTTAGAGTAAACAGGCTCCTTCTGGGTAAGCTCGCTCCATCATAGACTTTGTCTCTGTCATTTCTGACCAAGACTAAGGTCAAGAGCAAACTCATCACAAATAAAAAAATAAAATAAAAAACTACGGCTAAACGTGCTTTTCAAGACACGGAGGAAACCCAGTATGTTAAGATGGTCACCCATCCACAAACTAACCTTGGCTAGCGTTGCTTAACCTTGAACATCGACCCGTGCGGCAGTTATTCTTGAGCTCCTCATATAAAACAATACTCTATATCGAAGAAATAATACCACTGCCAATATTTTTCTGTAATATTTTATGGCTTTTGATTCCGACCGTACAAGGCACAATCCTAAGATGAACAGTAATGAGGAGACAATAAAACGGATCCAATCTTCTTCGGTAAACAAGAAGCGTAAATAAATACTAAATCCTAGGTCACCGACGATACCTAACTAGGTCATAGCGTATGTGACCTAGAGAGGTTCGAAAGTATCAAGAGACTGTAATGCTTTTTCTTTTATATATTTTCTTGTAACTGTCTCGTTGATATGGTTGTCGAAAGCACGACTGCGTGAGCGTGTGGTCCTGGGTTCAATGCCGGACCTCTCAGGACTATATTACTAGAGGATAACCAACAACTTTTGTTCTATGACTTTTTAAAAATTCATCATATTTTTGTTCATCAGGATTTCATACAAAAATTAAAATTATTTAGGTAAATAGAACGCTCTAATGTTACGAAGTCTATGCGAAGCATAAGAAAGCTCATTCTTTTTCTTGCGAAGCATAAGAAAGATTCGTAGAAAGAGCGTTGAATTTAAATATTTTTTATTTTTGTAGAATTTTTCAAATCGGACCAGTAGTTCCTGAGATTACCCCCTACATACAAACTTACAAACAATTTTTTTCTCTTTATAATATTAGTATAGAAGTATAGATATATAGATAGATAAGCACGCTTGCAGCAAAACTTATCAATATAAATAAAAAAAAAGTTGTTTTGTCGGAAGAAAAAACCGTTTTGTTTTGACTTTTGAGGTGAACATTTAATCCAAGTACGCATTTATCCCATCTTCTATACAAACAAATCCAAAAACGGTCACCTGATTCCAAAAAAAAGCCACATTTTGAGTTCCGTACCATCTGTCACCAAACAACTGAACGGAACCACCGGACCGCAAATCCAACGGGAAAAATATACCAAAACACATTAACCCAGAATTAGGGTGCGGTTTCATTGAGGCGGAGCTGTGCGGGGTAAAGCGGAACAGTGAAAAGTGGTGAGAGTTTCGATTAAAGCGAAACATAGTAGAGCGGAGAGGGCGGACTGGCCGTAAAAGAGCAAATAGAATAGCAATACCTACTGTTTATCGTACACAGCAAATGGAGTTTAAAAATATTGTTATCGCTAAGACCAATCTTAGTACAGTTAGGTAAAAGGTTTTAATTGAAAAGAAAGAAAGAGAGCTAGTTGGTTAATCTTTATCGCTCAATAAAAGCTGACCCGCGCAACGTCGTCTGCGTAACATTTTTTACTGCTCCGCTCCTGTTGGTCTTAGCGTGATGATATATAGCCTATAGCCTTCCTCGATAAATGGGCTATCTAACACTGAAAGAATTTTTCAAATCGGACCAGTATTTCCTGAGATTAGCGCGTTCAACCAAACAAACAAACAAACTCTTCTGCTTTATAATATTAGTATAGATAATCTGTTCAGCTCCGCTTGAACCTGTCTTGCTGCTTTCAGTTCATCACCGCCCCGATCTCGTCTTTTTGATGTGTTGCTGGGGAGTTTTTTGGCCACTTCTTCTCCACAGCTAAAACACTAGGGGGTTTTGGGGGACGGTCTTTTGTAAAACTTGACATTCAAAAAGTGCTGGCTTTCAGCCTAAGCTACAAATGATTTTTAAATTTTGAGTTGTATCATCCCCGCTATACACAAAAACGCAACAGAATTCCGAGTATAGTGATTGGTCATACCACGAGCCGCAAAGCTCAGCTCAGCTCAGCTCCTTCAAGCGCACCCTTAAGCGTGGTCGCGATGGATATAAATGGTCTCACTCCGTCTCACGACCAGAGATAGAAAACAAGTGGTCACAATTAATATAATATCGACCGGGGAATAAATTGCGGGTTGCGCCTGTCCGGATAACAATCTGATTAAATATAAACTTGGCGAGGATTGCGGTAGACGCTGAGGAACCTAATTTTGCCCGCGGATTTGCTTGCTTTGTGGTCGGGATTTGACTTTGTGAATTAGTAATCACGGTTGTTTAAAGAATTAAAAAAGAAAAATAGGATAAGCTGAAAATCTTTTTAGTTGCATCAAGATAAATAATTTGGTTGGTCAAATTGATTTTATGTATTTCTAAAATCTTATGTCTTAAATACTTCATGGCTCTCTCTGTATCTTCTGTTTATTTATTTGACATATTAATGACTAGCTGACCCGCGCACTTCGTCTGCGTCACATTTTCCTTTAATGCTCCGCTCCTATTTGTCTTAGCGTGATAATATATAGCCTATATATTATCACACCATATATACCCTTCCTCAACAAATAGGCTATCTAACACTGAAAGAATTTTTCAAATCGGACCAGTTGTTCCTGAGATTAGCGCGTTCAACCAAACAAACAAACTCTTCTGCTTTATAATATTAGTATAGATTCTTACACTCATCATCATCTGCCAAGCTTTTCTCAACTATATTGCAGTCAGCCTCCAGTCAAACCGGATTGAGCTGAATATCAGTGTTTTACGTGAAACGGCAACCTGCCGGACGAGCTCCACAACCCAATAACTGGGTAGCACGGTACTTCTTGGCAAGAATGGAGTCAGATTCACTGGCTTCTGACAATCTGTAACGACTGCCAAAGATATACAAATTACAGCCGGGACCAACGGCTTGACGTGTATTCCGAGGCACGGAGGAAACTCGGTATGCTAAGATGATCACCCATCTACAGAGCAGCCAGCTCTGTGGATGGGTGATCATCGGCAAGCGTTCTTAACCTTAAAGTTTGGTTGGTCTTACTCTAACGCCCTATAAATCGTTTAATCGGTCGGACAAACAATTTTAAATTTTTCTATGAGACAAATGTGTGTATATTTATCTCATTTAACTTCAAAAATTCTTTCAATGCTACAAAGCTACACGATCCCGAAGATCATAATATCTTGAACTGGAAAAATGTCTGGTCCATGCGGGATAGGCCACAAAATAAAGCCATTGGGGTAAACCTTGTTTTAAATATTCCTGAGTTCGTATTTAGGCAAATAATCGGTTCTTTGCTACCCTACAGTTATAAAACAGGCAGGATGTCACAAGCTCCATTTACCCACATCTACTCACAAAAAAAAAAAAACAGTCTGAAAAACCAGATCTAAACAATATAAAAGCTTACTGTTGAAACAATAGACAAATATATCACAGACTTCCCATTCTATTGGATGAAATCAGGAGCCCATTTAATTTAACAGTCAACACGAAACGAACCGTATTTCCCTTGTTGTAAAATCCATTTTACGTTGCGTTCATATGGAGCCTAAACTTCTGTACTGAGTAAAAAAAATATTTCATAAATTAACTGTTTGTATTATATGTGTATACGTTGTGTACGTTTTTGGGTATGTGTAGACTTGGGTTGGACGATGGCCAAAACTGTGGACACCCTCTATTATGTTCTGAAGACGTTGGTCAATATTATTTTGTTTTGCACCCATTTAAGCCGTTTATGCAGAGGAAAACGAAGTTATGGGTATAGTTTACGCCAGATAAACGTGGAATAAAGTACATTGACCCAAATACATTTATTGACTTTCTTGAGATCAAAATCATAAATAATGACATAAAGCTGTCCTGAATTGACTTCTATCGTGATCCTTTACGTTCTCTAATAATGAAAAACAGTTCTTAATTTATTGTTCTAGTATCTACGAAGAGATATTAGGGAAAGGTCAATGTACTTTATTCCACGTTTATCTGGCGTAAACTATAGTACAAAAAGATCAGTTATAACTAAACTCTCTTCTAAAATTATTCGTGTGCTGGCTAACAAGTGTCGAATGATTTTAGTTTTAAGGTTGTATGTTGTAATAATACTATTGTATAAATGCATCTGCAAGTTTTTCTAACGCAAAAGACAGATGTGTTGCTGAGGAGTGTTGGCCATTTCTTCTTCCCAGCTAAAATACTAGGAAGTGGTGACGGGCGGGCGTTTTTGGGGATTGTCTACATGTAAACGTTGACGTTCGAAAAGTGATGGCACTCGGCCTAATTTATGACTTTTTTATTATTTGAGGAACTATTGTGACATAACCCCCACTGCATTTAGATTTTAAGTTGTGGCACACGATCTGACATGCTTATAAGGGTAGAGGACACGTCAACAAACATAAAATGTTCAGAAAATGGTGCCCTAAAGAGCCGCGATGCCAAGATTTGAAGATAAAGTCTGAACTTTTCAGCAAGAGATCCCCAATCAATCTGCGTTTTTTTAAGGATGAGATATCGTAAATCATTTATTTCGCCAGAGATAAGAAACAATAGGTGTTACAAGAAAGTAGGTAGTGTTTTACACATCTCACCTATAGGCGGCATGCGAAAATTTACTACTAGGCACAGTAAGATAGAGTAAAATAGTTAATAATTACAATAGATCAACACATAATTTACATAGATTAAAAAAAGTATCTAAGGTATAGGTAAAAGCAGATCTCCATTAACCATAATTTAATTTGCTTGTCAAATCATCAAATGACTCCTCCCGCTCAGAGCAGAAGGGAGTGTCAGACTCTTATCGACTAAAACCCATCCATGTTCCTCATAGCGCCCTTTGCGTTCCAGGGGCACTGTGACTCTTTCAAACGAATTCCGCAACTCTGGCAAAATCAATCTGCCTAGTTTTTTCCCAACTATATTATGGTCGCCTTTTAGTTTCATCAGATGAAGACGAGAATCAGTATTTTATATGTACGACTTTCCAAATTGGCCTTCATAATAACTACGTGGTAGCACAATACCCCTAGGCTGGGTTTCTTTTGTATTCTAAATTCAAATTATTATAATAGGGACTCTTTTTATATTGACTAAGAAACGGTAAGCCTTTTTTGTGTTATTTTTAAACGAATCCTTTTAAGCTCTTAAAGGCAAAATCAGAATTCAAGGTTACCATTTCTAATCTTTACAATGTGAACGGAAAATTATTATGAAAAATAGTCTTGAGGTGGTTATCCTCTACATATTGTGAGTGTTCAATATTGTACATCCATACAATAATATTATCAGGTAAAAAACACTTCTGTATTTCGCGAATTTGGACCCATATTATTTATAAATTAACTAAGTGTCATTCACTTGCAAGTTCGCATTTATTATAATTAAGAGTCTGTTAAAGGATTATATAAAAAAAATTGAGTCACTGGGTGGTGGGAATTAAAAGTTAGAAAAGATTTTTATTTACATAAAAAAACTTTTTACAAAAAAATACAACCGACTTCCAAAAAAAAAACACTACAAAGTAAAAAATAACTTTAATTTCGGAAGTCGGTGTTTTTGTTAGTTTCTTCGTATTTTGACACCGACTTCCGAAATTAAAGTTATTTTTTACTTTGTAGTGTTTTTTTTTTGGAAGTCGGTTGTATTTTTTTGTAAAAAGTTTTTTATTTTTCACTTTTTAGTGGTGCCCTACACCTAACAACACCACTCCAAAATCGCAGAAAAGCAAAATACGCAATTTCGATCATCAAAGAATCATCTAAATAGTCAAATTCCAGCTATTTCGATTTAAAATCCAAAGTTCGTAACCGATTTTGATATGATTTAAATGGGACCAATCTGCAAGTATATCCTTTCAGATAAAACAAAAATTTTTCAAATCGGTTCATAATTGTCGGAGATATGAGGTAACAAATATAAAAAAAAAAAAAAAAAAAAAAAAAAAACATACAACCGAATTGATAACCTCCTCCTTTTTGGGAAGTCGGTTAATAAGTCATCATGCAGTTACTAAACGCACCGTGTTTCGTATAACATTCCAACTTACTCTTTCATTACCTACATGATTTACGTTCTTACACTTGTTTATGCTTGTCAATTATTATTTTTTAAACAAAACTTGTAAAATATGAGAAAATCATACAAAAGTTAACATTAAAAATGCATTTACATTTTTTATACAAAAATGTACAATATTATAATCATTACGATTATTTGTGATAACGTAGAGTGGAACGTTACGCTGTCAATTGGAGTAGGCTGTCAGTGTCAAAACAATTAGTGTTTGTTTTCAGCGGCTAACTTGGGATATCTATTATTTTCTATGCGATTTTGTGATTCTTGACAACTTGGCTTTACCTTTGGACTGACTATTCTACAAACCGACTAAGACAACAGCTTTTACCTTTGGATTGCGATTTGCAAGTGGTTTGGACTTAGTTACTCGTTAAAATGTGTTGTGTGAATTGTCAATTGTGCATTGCCCGATAACTAATTATAACATCTCCCAGCCTCTACGACTTACTGCCCATTTGCTTTTTTGCTAGTTTTATACAGTTCTACAACTAGTTATAAGTTTCCATACTGTACGATACTTCTAACAGTGGGTCCCATTGTACATGCAACTTCACCATCCTCCTTTGATAGATTTGAGTATAAAGGAAGATTGGACCATAAAGATATAAACTTAGATTTGCTTAGATAAAGCAGGACTCCTACTCACGATGTGGAAGAACTTTTCTCTAGGAAATAGAAGATTATTTCTCAGATAACCCGTGGGTGATAGAACGAATGCGCACGAATGCGTGCGCGACTTTGACAGTGACGTCTCGTATCCAGCGCGGGATTTGCTTCAGTTTGACCGCTCCTTTATCTATCTTTACTGAATATTATCAAACAAAGTCGAGGAGCTCGTGGCTAAATAATAACAGCTGCACAGATCGATCTTCAAGGTTAAGCAACGCTTGCCGAGGTTGGTCTGTGGATGGAAGACCATCTTAACATACCGAGTTTCCACCGTGCCTCGGAAAACACGTTAAGCTGTTGGTCCCGGCTGTCATTTGGAGATCTTTGGCAGTCGTTACGGATAGTTAGAAGCCAGAAAATCTGACACCAATCTTGCCTAGGAGTACCGTGTTACCCAGTAAATGGGTTGTGGAGGTCTGGTAGGCAGCCGCTCCACGTAAAATACTGGTATTTAGCTGAATCCGGTTTGACTGGAAGCCGACTCCAATATAGTTGAGAAAAGGCTAGGCAGATGATGATGAAACAAAGTCCTCCACCGCGTCTGTCTGTCTGTGTGTTCGCGATAAACTCAAAACTACTGCACCGATTTTCATGCAGTTTTTTGTCAAGCGGGCGTCAGCTAGTCTAATATATGTATAAAAATCTCGTGTCACGGTGTCTGTTATCGAACTACTCCAAACGACTTGACCGATCGTAATGAAATGTTTCGTGTATATTTGGTAGTTCTGAGAATAGGTTTTTTTTGGCTAAACATCGTTTGCTCGGTCAGCTAGTATGCATAAGTATAAAAAGAAACCAAAAAATATATACACTAGATTTGGAATAGCCTCTTGCTCTCCAGACCAACACCTAAGCTGTAAGGTTACCGCAGCCCAAAAAAGATCAGATAATACCGCATGCCAAGACACGCTTGATATTTTTTTTATTGTATTTACTCCTGGGTTCGTAAGGGTGTATGACTGGCACACAGCCAATGCAGTTCACCCACAATAATACTATGAAAGCATTGGATATTTTGTATTCGCTCCAAATTCCTTTTTATGCAGGATTTTGTATGCCGGACGGGCTTTTTATGGTTCCGTAGCCAAATGGCAAAAACGGAACCCTTATAGATTCGTCATGTCTATCTGTCTCTCTGTCCGTCCGTATGTCACAGCCACTTTTCTCCGAAAGTATAATAACTATGCTGTTAAAACTTGGTAAAAAGATGTATTCTATGATCCGCATTAACATTTTCACACAAAAATAGAAAAAAAAACAATAAATTTTGGGGGCTCCATACTTAGAACTGAAACTATATTTCTTTTTTTTCATCAAATCCGTACGTGTGGGGTATCTATGGATAGACTTCAAAAATGATATTGAGGTTTCTAATGTCATTTTTTTCTAAACTGAATAGTTTGCGCGAGAGACACTTCCAAAGTGGTAAAATGTGTGCCGCCCCCCCCCCCCCCCCCTGTTACTTCTAAAATAAAAGAAAGATAAAACTAAAAAAAAAAATATGATGTACATTACCATACCAGTTTGAGCGAGATCTAGTAAGTAGTTTTTTTTAATACGTCATAAGTCATAAATCGCAACTTTTGCTTATAATTTTTACCTACAGGTTTGTACGGAACCCTCGGTGCGCGAGTCCGACTCGCACTTGTTAATTCAATTCAATTCATGATGGTCAATGTCGTTGGGTTCACCATAAGGTTCTTTGCTACTGACTGGTTGCCGCTATTTGAGCACAGCCTTCTCTGATGGTAGAAGTTACTGGGGCTACGGAATTAAATTCACCTTTTGTAAGTTATGAGTAGCCACGTTTTTTCTCCCCAACTAGTTGAGACAACCTTCCTCTCGCACCAGTGCGCAGTTACTGGTCAACCGTTAATACTTGTCGCTCTCGTGCATTTCTGCTTACCTAGTTATGCCATTCAGGCTTACATTGTGTCCCTACATCATCATCATCATCTGCCTAGTCTTTTCCCAACTATGTATATTGGGGTCAGCTTCCAGTCAAACCGGATTCAGCTGAATACCAGTATTTTACGTGGAGGGGCTGCCTACCAGACCTCCACAACCCATTAACTGGGTAACACGGTACGCCTTAGCAAGACTGGTGTCAGATTTTCTGGCTTCTGACTGTCCATAACGACTGCCAAATGACAGCCGGGACCAACGGCTTAACGTGCTTTCCGAGGCACGGAGGAAACTCGGTATGTTAAGATGGTCACCCATCCACAGACCAATCTCGGCAAGCGTTGCTTAACCTTGAAGATCGACCTGTGCGGCTGTTATTACTTAGCCTCGCTTACATTGTGTCCCTACATACTTTTCCTTATTTCATGTCTTTGAGAAGTAACTGCGTTTTGAGTGACCGTCTCATGGAATGTATTTAGTTTTACGTTAAAAATAAATAGGTGTCTTATTTTAATTTAATTGAGCGGTGATGGCAGCCACATGGCAACTTTTGTACTTTTTGCTACTTACAGCTGGAGAAAATACGTATTTTTTCCTGTTTCTCGTTGGCACTTAACTAATGACTTCAACGCCAAAACACGTGTTGTTTCTGGCTACAATATATATCACTGTGTCATCATGGCAAATGTCGTAAAAACGTATCTTCTAGCCTACCAAATAGGTCGAGCAGAATTCAGGACCGGGAAAGCTGTCCCAGACTACACCTACATTATTTTTGAATGGTACTATGCTTTCTGCGAGAGCTATGCTTTCTGAAAACTGAGGAGTCTAAGTATCCTCGTACCGACCTCGTCAAGCTCTGCTAAAACTGGAAGATCGAGCTTTGCTGCTGTTATTATAGAGCCACAACTGTCCATAATGATGAAAAACTTGGCCACAAGGTCTTCATCTTATAGGATATAAGACAGCTACTATTTAGACAATTCTTACTGCAAAAACAAGTAGCTTAACATAGCATAGATTGTGACCTATGTCTTAGCCATCAATGATGCTATCCGAGACACCGAGGGGTCTATGTACCCTCGGTCGGTCCGAGGATACCAATTTTTAACAGCGCTTGATGAGGTCGACCTCGATCGAGCTTTGCAGCTGTTATTATTACTGAGACACAAGTCTCTATAATGATAAAGAACTTAGCCACAAGGTCCTCATCTTATACGACACAAGACAGCTACAATTTAGACAGTTTTCACTGCAAAAACATGTAGCTTAACATGGCTTAGATAAAATTTCCCTAGTCCGCCTTTCAGCTGGCGTGTGAATGCACAAAATAATTATTTTCACTCGACGCTGTAACGGAGGCGTACATTTTAATTTGTTGTGTCACCGCGTATTATTGTGTTAGTTTTCATATTATTGTAGTAGCCATTCTTTAGTTTTGACAATAGGAACTTTGTTTATTTAAAAAAGTTGCAACATGCAGAGACATTTTAGGCAGGCTTACAACCCTAATCTTTTCAGTTAGAGTGAACAGGTACTTCTGTTCCGTAAACTTTGTCTCCGCGTCATCTCTAACCTAGACTAAAGTCAAGAGCAAACCCATCACAAATAAAAAAACGATAGGTATGTAGTTATTCCCAAAAATATTGACTTTATTTAATCTTAATGCCTACAAACCGAGAATTTTATCAGTTCATCAAACACCTTTCATTCATGCTCCATCATCCTGCCACGTTTCCGCACCGTACCTAACTTTTATTTTTAATTTGGGATACTTAAATGTCACGCGAAGTTTTAGAAACCCAGCTAAATATAACGCGAAGTTTTAGAAACCCAGCTAAATATAACGCGAAGTTTTAGAAACCCAACTAAATATAATTACGTGTGAAGTTTTCTTCTTATCAACTCCCACACAGTGTTTAAAGTTAGCGTTACTTTAGCACTTTTCATTTGAGATCTATTTAGAGTCCCGTACCCAAAAGGTAACCAACGGAACCCTGTTACTAAGCCAACGGTGTCCATCCGCCCGTCCGTCTGTCTGCCAGCGGGCTGTATCTCAAGAACCGTAATAGGTAGACAGTTGAAATCGTTCCGTTAATTATCTTTTGGGAACGAAACCCTAAGGGCCAGTTTCACCGGTTACGGATAAAGTGTCGGTTAGCCTATTAGGAACTTATCTGGCAGATGAACTAAAACTTTTGATTTCACAGGTGTCGGATAGCGATATCTGGCAGATTTATTAAGTATTTGAGTATTATTGAGTATTAATAATATTATTATAAGTGTCGGTTAGTTATCTGATGGATAACTAACCGACACTTACGTTCGTAATACGTTCCTAATAGGCTAACCGACACTTTATCCGTAACCGGTGAAACTGGCCCTAAGGGCCAGTTTCACCGGTTACGGATAAAGTGGTTACGGATAAAGTTCTAGAACTTAATAAACAAACCATTTACCAGAAAGCTAAACGTCTCTATTTGACCAAGATGGTTCCTGATATCCTCTCGAAACAAAAAAGTAAGTAAAAGAAACTCTTTTCGTTTGTTACTTTATATTTGCAAGATGGATAACCATAGTTTTGAAATTATTACTAGGTAATATTACCACAACTTTGGTACCAGAAAAGCCTGGGCAATGAAAGCCAGTGATGGACCGCTTTTTTTCTGGGTTCCGTACACGAACGGTAACAAACGGAACCCTATAACTAAGCTTCCGTTGTCCATCCGTCCGTCTGTTTGTCAGCGGGCTGTATCTCAAGAACCGTTATTGCTAGACAGTTTAAATTTCCACAGAGAGTCTAGGGCCCCTATAACAAAAAAAAACCTGCTTTCAAATAAAAAAATAACGCATCCAAATCAGTCCACACGTTTAAGAGCTACGATGCCACAAATAGACACACAGACCGACACATATAGTGGTCAAACTTATAACAACTCCTTTTTGGGTAGAGGGTTAAAAAAGTGTAAAAACCGGTTTTTAAGGAAATCTATAGTAATATTATAAAGAGGTAACATTTGTTCGTAAGTTTGTATGTAGGGGGTAATCTCAGGAACTATTGGTCCGATTTGAAAAATTCTTTCAGTATTAGATAGCCCATGTATTGAGGAAGGATATAGGCTACATAATATCATCACGCTAAGACTAAAAGGAGCCGAACATTAATGGGAAATGTGACGCAAACGAAGTTGCGTGGGTCAGCTAGTACATAAATATGGAGACGCCTTGTACAGCTGGTTCATTCCAAGCCTTAGCTAGAAATAGGGAATATGCATGAAAAAAGTATTTATGATCTGAAGAGTTTATCCAAAAGTATTCGAAAATATGAACTAACTAACAGTGAAATTAGAATCTAAATTGCTCGAAAAACGAACGTGATACAATTATTTAAAACATATATATCTGCCCCTCTCGCGCAAACGCTGTTTTCTGTGGCAGCCGTATAGTCGTCGTGTAATTTGACGTCACAGTTCGTATCGGACTTCTCTTTCTGACCGTATTTTTTAAAGCTTTATAACTTCATAAATGATGAAAGTATTTAAAAAATAATTTCATGATTGTTTACTAGAGCTAATAAGTAGGTATTTTATTTTGCAAATAAAAAAATCGCATGCTTATTCCCTTTTTCCTATTGTTACTAGTATTACAATCTCCATTGGTTGGCGAGTAATAGGTTATCATTACAGAATAGAGTGCGAATTTGGCTTATCTGCTGAGTTATAGTCGCATTATTTTAGCGAAATTTCGCCCGGGTGAGAGGATTTTAATAGTACGGTTGTTTCATTGCTTGTTTAGACATTTATGTGAAAGGATATTACTAGCTAGAATTGGATGATTTGGGGTTTTAATTAAGGTACATAATTAATGTGAATTCAGTACGAATAAAGAAATTATTATTGCTGTGAAATTTTTAAAAACAAGACGCAGATATTTCATATAGGTCAGCGAGTCAATGGTCAATTCAGTAGAGCCATATTAAGAGCGTGTATTCCGTCCACTAGAGCCGCCAATCGTTTTTTATTATTTGTGGTAAATTTAAGACACGCAGATAAAAAATCGCTCTGTAGTGCACTGAAGAAATGTATTTATTATGTTTTGAGAGTTATGTTTTGTACTTTAGAACATAAATAGTTGCCAAAGTCGATATTTTTGCTAAAAGTGGCCACTTTTAGCAATAATTGCCGTTTTGGCTATTTAGCCATGAGTTATGTATTAAAAATAGCTGTCAAAAAATAATAGATACATTTCTTTAGTGCACTACAGAGCGGTTTTTTATCAACGTGTCTTAAATTTATCACAATTAATAAAAAACGATTGGCGGCGCTAGTGGACGGAATACACACTCTTAAGATCATAATATTAATTTTCAAAGTTAGAGTGAACAGGCTACTTCTGGGTAAGCTCGCTTCATCGTAGACTTTGTCTCCGTCATACATGTCTCTGGCCTAGACTAGGGTCAAGAGCAAACCCATCACAAACAAAATAACGTGCAACTCTCTGTCAAAATTTTCATCGTTATCGCTAAAGCATCAGCCGATTGATCTCTTTTGTCGACATCCTACCGTGTATGTGTACTTAGGTGGTGTAAACGTCAAGTGAGCTGTCAACACTGTATATTCTGTTTTTTTTTTCTTTCCTTTTATTTAACATAGAAAGTACTTGCACGTGTAAGACTAGGCCCGCGCTGGTGACTTATGTCACCGCGGCAGTGTATCTCTCTCTGCTGCACTTTACAATTGCGAAGAAGAGAGGTGTACTGAGGCCTTAGTGTGAGTTTTTTTGACTCACGTTCGAACGCGTTCGATTGCGAGCGCGTTAGAATTTAGTATGGGAAATTAGGTTCTACGAGTGACCACCAGGTGGCACTATAACTAAATTCCCATACTAAATTCTAACGCGCTCGCAATCGAACGCGTTCGAACGTGAGTCGATAAAACTCACACTAAGGCCTCTGTTGCGTTGGCCGGTGCGCGCATGGCCTAATAAATAATTGTATATCATTGTAATTTCGGGGACCAATGGCTTCTAAGATACAAGATTATTGTCTAGTTTAGAAGTCAGACGTTCGACTTTGAATATTGTATCTGTTGTACAACCTACTTATAAGACACACTTATATAAGTACTATCTTTGTATTCCGTACATATAAATTATTTTATTATTATTATTCCATCATGTTTGTATAGTTTGACAGCTCACTTGTCGTTCACTTCAACCAAGTTAACAGAATCGCACTGCAGGTTCAAGTTAGCTACATTGAGCACTTTTCTTGGGATGGGTTTATAATGTTAAACTCGCGTTAGAACACGTGACCTGATCGAAAATTCGTAAAACTTATGACGCGTCAGGACACGTGACCTGATCGAAAATTCGTAAGCCGGACGATTCAAAAATGCACAACGTTAATGTTCAAGTTTTCACTTCTGCCGGCACTCCCGGAGTGCAACCCGTTGTTTTTTTTTTGTTTATAGTATGGAACTCTTTGTGTGAGAGTCCGACTCGCACTTGGCCGGTTTTTTAAGCTGAAAGGTCGACGCGTGCGGCTCTGTTATCCTGTAGCTACGACCTCCTTGCATTAAAACCTTATTGCCACAGTATAAAAAAGAAGTATCAACCCAGCTACTTGCACGTTATTTTGTTTCATTACTTACCCCGAATCATATTACGTTGGGAACCATAAATTGTGTCAAGACCCATAACGTAGACGAGGGTGTAAATTTTAAAAAGGTAGCTTGTTTTTCTGATGTTGTTTTTGGCGACGGCGATGTGACGTTTTGTTTTGACTGATTCAACTGGGTCGAGGTTTTAAAATCTGGCGTAGAATTTCAACTTCGTACATAATAAATTGATAGGTAAGATAATATTTTAAGAAGTCCTCCGCCGCATCCGTCTGTCTGTGTGTTCACGATAAATTCAAGAACTACTGCACCGATTTTCATGCTATTTTCACCAATGGATTAAGTTTGGATTCAACAGGTTTACATATATTTTTTTTTTTAATTTAGGTCTATCATTTTATTTTCACAGATTTTCCTTAACCTAATGCGATAGTCCACCTCTACATATTTAAATTGAACACTCTAAATATTACGAAGTTTATGCGAAGCAATAGAAAAAAAAGAGCTTTCCTATGCTTCGCATAGACATTGTAACATTTAGAGCGTTCAATTTAGATATTTTTGTATGAAATCCTGATGAACTAAAATATGATGAATTTTTAAAAGTCATAGAACAAAAGTTGTTTGTTATGATGTCAGTAACATAGTCCTGACAGGTTGTTGGTGTTTTACAAATAACCCTGTATACTAAAATCTTTCTCGACAACCACTCTCCTTAGTAATAGAATACCTATCTATACTAATATTATAAAGAGGTACATAAGTTTGTAAGTTTGTATGTAGGGGGTAATCTCAGGAACTACTGGTCCGATTTGAAAAAATCTATCAGTGTTAGATAGCCCATTTATCGAGGAAGGTTATAGGCATATCATCACGCTAAGACTAGCTAGTTTACTTATAAACTAGCTGACCCGCGCAACTTCGTCGGCGTCAAATTTTCCATGAATGCTCCGCTCCTTTTAGTCTTATATAGAGGAAGGTTATAGGCATATCATCACGCTAAGACTAAAAGGAGGCGAGCATTAATGGAAAATGTGACGCAGACGAAGTTGCGGTCAGCTATTGATTAATAATTAGGACGGGATTTTATTGTATTTAAAATCATCCACAATAAATCAACAGATTAAAATCTGATATAGATTTATTACAATAAGGGCCAGTTTCACCGGTTACGGATAAAGTGTCGGTTAGCCTATTAGGAACTTATCTGGCAGATGAACTAAAACTTTTGGTTTCACAGGTGTCGAATAGCGATATCTGGCAGATTTATTAAGTATTTGAGTATTATAAAGTATTATAGTATTATAAGTGTCGGTTAGTTATCCATGAGATTACTAACCGACACTTTATCCGTAACCGGTGAAACTGGCCCTTAGACTAATAAATATTTATTATCAGTGGTTGCAATAATCCACTAACATAGGTATACATGGTGTCTAAACAAATTGAAAGTCGAATGTGTTTCGCCGAGGTTTTGAATCGCAGGTTGATTGCATGCGCTCCCGAAAACAATCCGAGTGCGATTTTTCGCGTAAAAATCCTCTCCCGGAGTGCAAAGCTGATTAGCACTTGATTGAGCTATAGGCGGCTTCGATACTCATATACGGAACAAACAAATTTCATTCGTACACGGTTTGGGAATGTCGAAGTTAGAGTGAACAAGCTCCTTCTGGGTAAGCTCGCTCCATCGTAGACTTTGCATCTGTGTTATGTTGCTGGGGAGTTTGTTGGCCACTTCTTCTCCACAGCTAAAACAATAGGAAGTGGTGACGGCGGGGCGTTTTGGGGGACTGTCTTTTGTAGATCTTGACGTTCAAAAAGTGCTGGCTCTCAGCCTAATTCGAATAAATGACTTTTGAATTTTGAATTTTTTCATCTCTGACTAAGACTAGGGTCAAGAGCAAACCCATCTCAAATAGAAAAAAAAAGAATACTTTTACAGTGTGGTCAGTTAAGGAGTGGAATTCCCTGCCGGATTGCTACAACTATAAACTGGCGGTTTTTAAGTCAAGAGTGAATATCTGGTCGAATCTGTGAACATGTTGCATCGCCGTGTTAAATTTCGCGGGGTTTAGTATGACCTCAGCCCATGTTTAGCTAACGACTATTTTTCCTTTCTATCCTGATAGTCGATAACTCTACAATACGAAACATTCGGTCGTTTTTCGATTTGACATCTTGATTACATAGATTGACAGCAGTGGGATTCTGCATTGCGATTCTGTAAACATGTCGAAGTGAACACTTAGGCGTATTGAACGACAAGTGAGCTGTCAAACCATACAAACAAGATGGAATGACAGTTCACATGTCGTTCACTCCACCTAAGTGTATACGGTGAGATTTTGACAGAATAGACCGGCTGTAAACATTTCGAAGTGAAGGCGTCGGTGAAGTGATCACGAAGTGAGCTGTCAAACCATACAAAGAACTTCGTTCCAATAAGATGGAGTGACAGTCGAAAAAAAAAGTGCGAGTTCGCATTTTTCTTTTTTTAACTTTTCAGCTGAAATGATAACGAGCTAAAAATACCTCTTCCCCGCCAATTTTATTATTACAGCACATAAATAGTGTAGTAATAAAATACAAAAGCCCCTCCTTGCTACAAATTAAGATAACTTTATTTACACGTCTCTAATGAATCTTTGTAAGGGCGCCCACAAACGAACAACCAAACATTTTGCTTTAGTTTACGCAACAGAAAAATAAAAGTTTTGCTCGTTGGTCAAGTGAGTCCACTTTGGTAAATGACTCTCTTGAGAATTGATGAGAACTAGCTGATAGCGATAAGTGGAAAAAATTAAGAGGTTTTTGCTTTGGAGTGAGACAATACGGCCCGATAACGGAGATGTATCTAGCTGTGATTTGTACTTGACATGTTTTTCTTTTATTTACTTACATTAGCAACTCACATCATTATTCACAGCATTTTTTTTTTTTTTTTTTAGGATGGGAAATCATCAAATGACTCTTTCCGCTCTGGGTAAAGCAGGAGGGAGTGTCAGACTCCTACTGACTAAAACCCATCCGTGTTCCTTCTAATGCCCTTTGCGTTCCAGGGCCGCGGTGACTCTTTCGAACAAATTCCGCGACCCCGGCAGGCACTGGCCCTAGCGGGCCCCATCTGCTTTGCTGACAACTCTTTGAGGCGCGCGTGGAACACAGCGCGCCGTCGACTCGGGCCTGATTGTGATCAGATGGCGAGCCACCCAATGCTCGCCGTCCATTCACAGCATACATAATAGAATTTTAGTTTTGAGTGAAACGAGGTAAATTCTTTTCACTTCGGTATAATTTGTGTTTGAAAATGACGTGTGTTAATCGAAAAGGTGATTTTACGTAATGTTCAGTACCTACCTACGCAGTAAAAGTTGTGATGTTAAACTTCAATACGATTTATTAATATACTTGGTTGGTATCAAACAGTCACAAGCATGGGTGATTGGAAGAACGCTCTACAAAACCAAACGTTTTCTAATTTGCTAATTATATCATATTCTACATGACCTAATATGATATGATTAGCTGACCCGTGCAACTTCGTCTGCGTCACATTTTCCATTAATGCTCCGCTCATATTTGTCTTAGTGTGATGCTGTATAAAACTGAAAGAACTTTTCAAATCGGACCAGTAGTTCCTGAGATTAGCACGTTCAAGCAAACAAATAAACAAACTAAACTCTTCAGCTTTATAATATTACCAGCTGCCCCCCGCAGCTTCGCTCCCGTTTTACCCGCATAGTACCCGTTACAGTGAAAAAAAAACTATCTTATGTCCGTCTCCTGGCTCTAAGCTAACTCTCCACGAATTTTCATCCAAATCGGTTCAGCCGTTCTTGAGTTATAAATAGTGTAACTAACACCACATTCTTTTATATTTATACTAGCTGTTTCCCACGGCTTCGCTCCCGTTTAACCCGCATAGTTCCCATTCCCGTGGATAAAAAATATCCTATGTCCGTCTCCTGGTTCTAAACTACCTCCCCTCCAATTTTCAGCCAAATCGGTTCAGCTGTTCTTGAGTTATCAATAGTGTAACTAACACAACTTTCTTTTTAAACACGAAACAAATTGATAAAAATCCGTGAATGAAAAAAATCAGAAGAAAAAATACAGGCAACAATCACCAACCACAATCAGTTGCACCCAAGCGACTCAGTGCGTAAATCGCCTAAAAGAGCGCAGGTGTCTCGTCTAATTGCGCACAGAACCTGATTAAATAAATGCAAATATTTGCAAAGGCTTATAATTTATAGGCCCCCTTATTGATGTACGTAATTGAATGGAACCTTTATTGATTAAGTAGATTATCTCGAGCCTATTGGAAATATTGTTTGAAGAAGCCGCCGATGGAAAAATAACATTTCCAAGTGGTTACTTACTCTCTTATATTTTTGGCTATTTCTTGGATCGTTTTCGGGGGTTTATATGATTTTCTTGATCGTCTTATGTATGTAGGTAGGCTGGAAATTAATTTGGTTTAGTGTTTGTTGATTTTGTTATAACATTTATTAGATTTCGCTGATTCATTTCTGTTTTTTTTTTATTACATTAATGTTCTCTCTGAAACATGGTTCTTGAAAAAATGAAGAATAGTAATTGTTGAAGATTAATTGAAATTGATTATTCATGCCTTCCAGCGAAAAATGCGAATTTATACGAAAGAGACAAAGCGGTCCGAACGGTGGAACGCAAATGGCATTTGGAAGAACACGGGTGGGTTTTGGTCAGTCAGAATCTGACACTGTGACTGCCCAGAGCTAGACAAATCATTTGACGGCACGGTTGGCGCAGTGGTTGAGCGATCAGCTGCTGCGTCGCGTGTCGTGGGTTCGATTCCCGCACGGGACAATTTTATGACCCACAGATGGTTGTTCCGGGTCTGGCTGTTTGTGTATGTGACTTTGTATGTTTTAAGACGCACCCACGATACAGGAGAAATTCATAGTGTGGGGCAAAGTCCTTTAAAAAAAAAAAAAAAAAAAAAACTATACGAAAGAGACAAAGCGGCCCCGGAATGCAAATGGCATTTGAAGGAACACGAGTAGATTTTAGTCAGTAAGAATCTGACACTGCCTTCTGCTCTACCCAGAGCTAGACAAATCATTTAATATTATCCATCCAAAAAAATATACGAGAACAGTGACGACATTCATATAGAAGTCCCCCACTCGACTCAAACACGACTCAGTTAACCTCAATTAAACTGGCAGTTTGAGGATTTCCCACCATTGTCATTACAGCTGAGTTCGGTTGAGTGTAAAAAGTATGGTGTAGTGGCATCATTGCCGCTACAAGAAACACTTACGAAGCACTTTTACGGCAACAAAGTGAACTGCAACGCCATCTATACCACCAGCAGCGAACTATTTATGATAAATTATAAAATGATAATTATTCTGTAAGTAGGTTGTAAATAACACTTTTACACGTCAATCTTTTTTGGTCATTTTAAACTAGATGAGGCCGGTGTTTCTTAGCTGACTGCTCTGAGAAAAAACGCCGAAACAAACTCAGAGGGTCAAAGTCTCTTTTAAAGTCCATACAATCGTACTGGTCAAATCATCCGAGGACCATGTAGGTTAATGTCTGAAGTGGTAGTTTTAGGAAAGTACCACACAGCAGTGCTATTCTGTAACAACATTTTCGTGTCTCGACAGCGGAATCCGAGGTGAGTTTCAAATTCGTATAAATATAAGACCTTATGATGTGTGAAATAAAGTTCACTTAATAAGCTTAGTCACTCAGGTGAAGTCGATATCGAAATGGTTATTTACAGAATAGACTAGCAGATTTGAGTGGACCTGTCCAGACAGTGCAAGCATTTGCTAGTTATCGTGTAGCTCAAACTTAGAACTTTAAGGAGCTCAACGACCTGACGAACAATACCAAAGTAAGGACATTAATTTGAGTAGGCCGCATAAAGAACTCGAACCGCCAGACTAACATTAGGTAGATGAAATGAACCCCTAAAAGCAATCTACATGGTCCTCATATTCACAATACGTTATATGAGGACCATGCAAATCAGTGTCGGAGATGGTCTTTTTAGGAAAGAACCACACAGATTTGAGTGGGCCTGTAATGAGTGTGTATGAAATCCTGCATTGCGATATCAGAGTTTACTATGCGATTTGAATATATACAAAAGTCCGACTATTAAGTATCGGGCAGTTGCCCACAGGACAAAACAAACGTCCGGTCGGAGGATCCTCCCATTTCAATGGAGGTTTGTGGGACTTTACACTCTGCACCGCGTAAAGTATATCAGACGTACGGCAGGGTACCATCCGTACTTGGTCCATTAGTCGGGACTAATCGTACCCAGCGCTTCTCCTCGACATCTATTATGCGCACAGCCAAAATGTGGAACTCTCTGCCAACGTCTGTGTTCCCGTCCACATATAACCCGTCAGCCTTCAAAGTCAGAGGGAACAGGCATCTTCTGGGCAAGCTCGGGCGTGATTGTGGTCAAGAGCAAGCCCATTAAATAATAAAAAAGTGGCGCACTAAGCGCTTCCAAGCGTCTTTCATAATGCGCACAGCAAAGGAGTGTAACTCTTTGCCTGCGTCTGTGTTTGCGAATGCTTACAACCCTAATCTTTTCAAAGTTAGAGTGAACAGGCTACTTCTGAGTAAGCTCGCTCCATCGTAGACTTTGTCTCTGTCATCTCTGACCAAGACTAGAGTCAAGAGCAACCCATATCAAGTAAAAAAAAAAGCTGGTTCTTAAAAGTCCATCAATCCTCCTGAAAAGCCCTTGTTTACCGTAAGTAAACCAAGGTATTTACCATAAAAACAAAGACGTTATCTCGTCGGCCGCCGGATGTGTATCCAGATAACACAATCCTGACGCTTCCGGATATCTCGTATAAAACCTACGCGAAATGGGGAAACTTTTTTTTGCTTCTAATCTATTTGTTACGAAGTTGAGATTTTAAATATATGTTTTAAGTTGTTTTCTGAGAGAAATTATAATTTACGAGTATTTTTGGAAAGTGATGAATTAGTCAGATGAGGAGCTCGTGGCTAAATAATAACAGCCACACAGGTAGATCTCAAAGGTTAAGCAACGCTTGCCGAGGTTGGTCTGTGGATGGGTGACCATCTTAACATACCGAATTTCCTCCGAGCCTCGGAAAGCACGTTAAGCTGTTGGTCCCGGCTGTCATTTGAACACCGTTGGCATTCGTTACGGATAGTCAGAGGCCAGAAAAACTGACACCAGTCTTACCAAGGAGTACCGTGTTACCCAGTTAATGGGTTGTGGAGGTCTGGTAGGCAGCCGCCCCACGTAAAATACTGGTATTCAGCTGAATCCGGTTTGACTGGAAGCCGACCCCAATATATGTAGTTGGGAAAAGGCTAGGCAGATGATGAATTAGTCAGATATACAGACTAGGTACTAGCTGTCCCACGCGGCTTCGCTCCCGTTTTACCCGCAAAGTTCCCGTTCCCGTGGGATTTCCGGGATAAAAATTACTTTATGTCTTTCTTTGGGTCTCAAACTATCTTTGTGCAAAATTTCATGCTAATCGGTTCGGTGGTTTAGGCATGAAGAAGACAGACAGACAGTTAATTTTGCATTTATAATATTAGTTAGGATGTTATTATGATGTATTCGTGAGATGGCTGAAAAATAAGCCAAATTTTTATTTTGACTTACGCATTAGTTGACCGCATCTTCTTTGTGATTTTTTGCCGCATTTTGTGAGTCAGATCCAGAATTAACGTAGCCTACAAAATCTGAAGACTGGACCGCTATAAATAAGCAAAAGAGCTGTCTGTTATTTAAATGTATGTGTGTTTCTGAATTAGAATCCTTACTTTGAGTTTGCCATAACTGCGTCAATTAGCTTCTTCATCAAACAGCTTATTTGTTAAACTTAGGGCTTGTTTCACAAGCACCACAAACACTACACGTGGGCGGGCGCTAATTTGTATTATTTTGCCGTCATTATAGACCGCATGTGTGACCACATCCAAACCACGTCGTAACCACAACGCAACTACCAGCGACACCGCAAACTAGCGATCGGACATATCCATCTTTTTTAGGTAGGTACCTTAACGCAACCTCTACTCTACGACACTATTCACACGCAACCGCAGCTTGACCACCTTTTAGTCGCAACGGTGTGGTGTGGTTGTGGTACATGTGAAACAAGCCTTAGAAACATAAAATACATACGATCCTGATATTTACGAACTGTCTGTTCCAAAAGCCCGCAGAAGAATTGACATAGAAAACCATTTGAAAAGAAGCACCAGTAAGGAAAACTGAATTAAAGTAACATCCAAAAGTACAAAAACAAACAAGAATTACTGGCCTCCTTTCTAAAAGGCAAAGACCAAAACACTGTACACTAATAACGAGTATATTAACCCTAAAACTTTAACCCTACTGCACACAGTTCTATATGCAATATACGCAACTCGGGCTACGATCCTCAGTCGAATATGCAAATAGGTGGCAAGGATCTGCAAATTGCATCTACGAACCCAGGAACAGCGTCACCACTCTCTGTGACGCTATCTTCGTTATCTTTGGCAGTATGTATAGCGAACTGCATTAATTGGGGTGTTAACGCGTCAGAGTAGTTTTGGAGGGGGTTAGGAGTTTATGCAGTCTTGTGTACAAGTCATATATATTATAAGAATGTTGACGTATAGAGAGATCTTTAATGCCCAGTTTCTGAGGTACTTTATCGGTTCGTTTATCTGCCCGCTTCTTCTTTTCGATTGTGATGGGTGACCCTTCAATACTTTGTGTCCAGTAGGTGGCTACGTTCACAGGGGCATCAGTGGCGTTCATCAGGTCCTCAATGGTGCAGGTGTAAGGGTACTGGGGACACTCCAACAAGGCACCGCATAGTTTCAAGCGGATCAATTTGCCAAGTTGCCCCATTTTGCCAAGTGCAACGGCCGACTTGGGTGCTCAAACGATTGAGCGCTCTCCATTTTGGCCACTGCAGTTCACATCCTGGCGGCAGGTGTCCTGAGGTTTCAAGAAATCAGGTGGCGGAAGGTTGAGTTCTACCCACAACTTGCCTCTAAATTTGGGTGGCTCGTCCTTGACAGCCAGTGTGCAGCGAAGAAAACTCTTCCGGCTCTTAAGTCTACCCGGGGCCACTGTATGTTTAGGGGGGATATCTGTCCGCTAACTAGTGGCGTTACGTTATGACAGATAACGTTAACGGATATATGTATAACCGACCGATAAATAACCGGGAAACAAGGGCATAAGACATGAGTAAATAGGTTACTTCTAGGCAAGCGTGCTCCATCATCCACCATCATCGCTTACCATCATTTGAGATAGTGGTCCAACTGGAGTGCATCTGTTTCGGCGTTGAGATAGTTTATTTCTGTTTACATCTCACCGTGATCACTTTGGAGGAGTGAACGACAAGTGAGCTGTCATGGCATCTTGTCCAAAGTCATGGCATACGCTGAGTAACAACTGATTCTTGCCCGGATGTGACGCACCACTTTGATTTATAATATGTCTCAGATCCTATTTGTACCTATTGTAAATTGTTCTATTTCTATTTCTATTTTTTAAATGGCAAGTAGAGCCGATGTCGACTATTCTGCCAATTTCAAAAGTAAATTGGAAAAAATTGTTTATTTTTACATTGTTAATGTCAACTTGTCAGTGTCAGCAGTCAGTGCCGGACGTCACGCCATAGACAATCTGTTGAACTGTTTGTCTGTGGTGTGACCAAAGACTCGTGGCAGTTTATGCCTGGTCCTGACATATTCCTCTAGTAAGTAACATAGGGTATTTAGATTTTAGTTAGATCTTTATTCTATGTTTGTGTTTTGTTCGTCGCTTTTGGCAAAATACACGTACTTTCTTTCTTTTTCTTTCAACACGTAATAAGTCACATCTTTTATTTATTTATTTCATACGCAAGACTTTCAATCTATACTAATATTATAAAGCGAAGGGTTTGTTTGTTCGGGCGCTAATCTTAGGAGCTACTGGTTTAAAAAAAAAGTTTTAGTGATGGATAGCCATGATTTATCGAGAAAGGCCAAAATATTACACGGTTACGACCAATAGGAGCGGAGCATTAACGAAAAATGTCTGTTGAAATGTGCTAGTTAAAATGATTAAAAACGTAGCGTATTGTAGTTATTAATTTATTAGTGTAAAAGAATAACATGCTTAGAAATAGATAGGCCCCGTGATTTAAATACTATTTAGTTTTCATCCCGGTGCAAACTGAAACTAGAAATGTACAAGAACATTATGTACTCCTAATAGACTTTTAATGTCCTTGTATATGGACACCTATACACCGTGTTCCGGACGATATACATAAACTTCGACTGGATGTTCAGAACATGGTAAAAAGGATTTTTCATTATGGACACATTAATAAATTCTTATTTTTTGTTTATTTTCATACTTACTAAATACCTTGACGTAAATCACCCGATATGCATGCCTCTTCATCTGAATTAGCATCTATCAAATTCTGTTTGAATTTTATTAAATTTTAATAAAATTCAAATAGAATTTGATAGATTTTCTGTTTTTCTATTTCCTCTGTTAGATTTTATTGGTTAAAGATATAGGAGCATAATAAATTTGCTAAAGTTTATGCATAACGTGAAGAACACGGTGTACCTATGTTGTTGGTTTGTCGCACCACTTTTTCCTCCAGTTAATACACTGTACATACAGAAGTGGTGTTAAGTTGGCATTTTAACAAATTTTATTTTGAGTTTTTTTTTTAACGACTAAACTTCCATTAAAATGTCATTTGCTTTAAACGACATTTTATTGGAACAGTTCTAGTATAGGTTTGATGTCACCAACTGTACCAGACTGCTTGAAAAGTCATTTCCTCGGAACTTTTCAGTGGTTGCTTGTGGTCAAACTCCTGGAACACCCAGTGTGTGTGTGCTTTGATTGGATTACAAGATTTATTATTATGGAGGACTCTCTTTTTATAGCTCTCGTGAACACGTTTTACGCTAAACATAGAAGCAACTTTTTCGTTTCATCCATCATCCTAAAATGACAACTCAACAGTATAGTGAAAACCATTATTAACCATATTCACGTCACTTTTTTACTCTCCTGTCAATTAATTATTTGCATAACCCTAGACCACTATTTACTGACCCAGAGTTAACCCTAAACAGAAAAACATTGTATAACCCTAAAAAGCGTTTTCTTGTCCGACACATTTTTGCTAACAATGGACAAAGGGAACAACCAACATCATAGCCTTTTGTGTCCAAATCTAATTCTGGGCAGCCCTTTCCGTTTGATACGGCCGACGTGAAAAATCACCCTGTATTTTCAGAGGAAAATTAAGACGGATTTCTGCTTAGGCTCCAAAAAAAATGGGGAAATGATGCAGGGAAAATTGTAGAATTTTTGCTGTTCTAGTTTTGTTCGCTGACATTTTGAGTTGTGGGTCATAGGCTACTTCTAGATAAGGTATAAAGAATTGGTTTCAATCTATATCTCTTTGTCTCAATTTGCCCCAAAAAACCGTTTAGGGCAAAAAAACTATACTAGAATTCAATATTTTCTACGCTAATCCTACCATCATTCAACCTTTCTTACAAAATCTAATCAATTCTTGAGCTCTATACATAGTATAGTGAAATTGTATCTGCAATAACGATTTTCTAATAGGGAATAGTATATTATAAGGACCTAAAGTCCTTTATAATATATGTATTTTATTACATACTTACTACATTAGAGGTAGTTTAAAAGTGGCGCCAGTGACGGAAAAGTTAAAAGGGAATCGCTTTTCGGACGAAACGCATTTAACTAAAAGAGTATTGAACATAAATGTGGATGGATGGAGAGGGAGAGGAAGGCCAAAGAAAAGATGGATGGATTGTGTGAGGAGCGATATGAAAGAAAAGGGAGTTAGTGAAAGAATGACGGCTGATAGGGCAGAGTGGAAGAAAAAAACGTGTTGCGCCGACCCCAAGTAACATGGGATAAGGGCAGGAAGATGATGATTATATAGTATGTATTTTATTAATTTTAAATATATTATTTGTAAATTGTGTTGTATCGATAAGATTCAATTTTATTTTTTACTAGCTGACCCGTGCAACGTCGTCTGCTTTACATTTTTCATTACTGCTCCGCTCCTATTGGTCTCAGCGTGATGATATATAGCCTATAGCCTTCCTCGATAAATGAGCTATCTAACACTGAAAGAATTTTAAAATCGGACCAGTAGTTCCTGAGATTAGCGCGTTCAACCAAACAAACAAACAAACTCTTCTGCTTTATAATATTAGTATAGATGATTTGTTTGTTATACATCTACTTACCACAGTGTAGTCTTTTTAACCCAAAGGTTGACTGGTACAGCATGCCGTGTTGCATCAAGTTCACCCATATACTACCTACTATTGTGCATATAGTCTAAATAAATAATGCGATTTTTTATTTGAAAAAAAAATCCTCAAAGATTACAATTAGATAGAGATGTCCGATATGGATATTTGACAAGTCTATGACGTGTAGACGCAGCTACCATAGAAAACAGCGTTTTCGCGAGAGGTACAGATATTATATTCGTTTAAGATCATTATATCTCGTTTTTTTTCGAGAAATGTTGATTATGTTTTCACTGCTAGAATTATATTTTTAGATAAACTGTATATGTAGATAATAAATATTTTTCATGCATATTCCTAATGACGTTTCATTGAATCTACACTCGCGACACAAAATTTTGTCTGTGTAGAATTAAAATTCGTTAGGATGATATAATTTTTTTTTTTGAGAGTTCAAAGTCTGCACAGACAAAAACCTGCGGCTCTAAAAACAAAATAGCATGACAGCTCACTTGTCGTTCACTCCACCTAAGTGTACAAGGTGAGATATCGACAGAATAGATAGGCTGTAAACATGTCGAAGTGAACACTTAGGCGAAGTGAACGACAAGTGGGCTGTGAAACCATACAAACAAAACAACATGACAGCTCACTTATCGTTCACTCCACCTAAGCGTACACGGGGAGATGTCGACAGAATAGATAGGCTATAAACATGTCGAAGTGAACACTTAGGCGAAGTGAACGACAAGTGAGCTGTCAAACCATACAAACAAAACAGCATGACAGCTCACTTATCGTTCACTCCATCTAAGTGATCGCGGTGAGATGTCAACAAAATCGACCAGCTGTCAACCGTCACGTTATCACTACCTTATCATTCATATCATTCCACACACAATCCATTAATCTTTTTTTGCGGAAAAAGAAAAAACCAACCAAAAGCGTGTCGGACTCGCGGACGAAGGTTTCCGTATAGGTTTCCGTTTCTATATTTATAAAAATGAATTTATAAAAACTGTCAGCTCCTCATACAACTCATCTGCTCATAGTTGTTATGCTTAACTGATTGCAAGATAATAAAGCCTCGTATCCACTAGGCAACATTTGGCGCGCGACACGTGAATCTCAACATGTACGGCAACGCTGCACAACAGCGCGCGACGTTGCCAGCTGGCGCGCAACATGACGCGCGGCTGAGTGCATCGTAGTTGAGCATCAAAACAAATGTTCCGCGTCAACATTCAACGAGTTGCGAAACATGTTGAGCAACATGTCGCGCGTCAAATGTTGCCTAGTGATACGAGGCTTCATAATAAAAAATAAAAAAAAAATATATAAAATGAATCCACAATTTCCTTGGTCGCCGCATCACGCGTGAATGGCTGGACCGATTTCACTAATTCTTTTTTTGTTGTGTTTGTTACTGCCAGTAGAAGGTTCTCATGAAATAAAAAAATAAGAAAGTTGCAGTTGACGGGAGCGAAGCCGCGGGGGACAGCTAGTTATATATAAAAATCACGTGTGTTGTATGGAAGCCCCCATACTTAAATAAATATTTATTTTATTCTGTTGTTTAGTATTTTTTGTTGTAGCGGCAACAGAAGTACATAATCTGTGAAAATTTCAATTGTCTAAATATCACCGTACATGAGATACAGCCTGATGACGGACAGACAGACAGATGGACGGACAGCCGAGTCTTAGTAATAGGGTCCTGTTTTACCATTTGGGTACGGAACCCTAAATAAGTAGGTATCTAAAACATCACCCCTTATTTTAGCTGAATCCTCCAATATTTTATTCCAGTCTTCAATGTGAAAACACCCTAAAAGTGGGGTCAAATTAAAAGGTACCGAAGCAATTTCTCGATATAATCCTCTAATAAAATATCCTCGGTGTACCGTTAACCCGTTGAACGCTGACACATCAATATTGGTACTCTGGTGGCGTAACGCGAAAATATTTTAATTTAACCCGGAACTGCGGGTGAAAATGTAGTAAATTGATCGAACTTGTTATGGATTCCTTAATACGTTGAGCTGTTTATATTGGTGTAGTTTGTTGAGCGAGTGTGTCATTTGCTATGAATATGACGTCGCATATAATAAGTAGCCAAAATTGCTCCAAACAAGTAATGTAACTTTAGTGGGTCCCCCTATGTTGTTTCGAACGCCGCTGTTGCGTTACACGCTGTTGCGAATTATTTTTCCACTGCCTCACAGGTTCGAAAGCTCATGGACTCGAATGAAGTAGTCACGAAAGACGCTGTTTCGAAAAACATTTTCACTGCCTTATACGCTCGAATGCTTGTGATTTCGATTTATTTAATTATAAAGTGTATACAAAAATATTTAAGCAATAATTAAATAAAATCAACAAATTCGGTGTCAACATCATCATTTAATATTATTATTAACAATGTAACAATCAAAATGGCCGTCGATGTGTTCGTAATTGTCAGGGTGAGGTTTGCACGAAAGAAAAAATAAGAAAGTCGCCAGTTGACGGGAGCGAACCACGGGGGACAGCTCGTCTACATCTACACTAATATTATAAAGAGGAAAAATTTGTTTGTTTGTTTGTTTGAATTGAATAGGCTCCGAAACTAATGGACCGATTTGAAAAATTCTTTCAGTGTTAGATAGCCCATTTATCGAGGAAGGTTATAGGCTATATATCATCACGCTAAGACAAATAGGAGCGGAACAATAATGGAAAATGTGACGCAGACGAAGTTGCGCGGGTCAGCTAGTTTCTTGTAAAATAGCTCGAAAAATTAAACCTAAAACACAAAAATAAACAAATCATCGCAGGAAAACTCTGTTTTTCGATTTCTCAACTATGAACCCCTGAAAGGCTATAAAAAAAGACATTTTTTAAGTCCCATTTCTGGGCCACAAAGCCCCTTTAGACATAGATAAATGGGCCCGGAGAGTAATGAGCCAACGTTTATTTTGGGGCTAAATTGATGGACTTCACGCGAATCTGTCGCAGTCTTATCGACAGTTTTAATTAAGGACTTAGGGCCAGTTTCACCGGTTACGGATAAAGTGTCGGTTACTTATCTGATGGATAACTAACCGACACTTATAATACTATATACTTTATAATACTCAAATACTTAATAAATCTGCCAGATATCGCTATCCGACACCTGTGAAACCAAAAGGTTTTAGTTCATCTGCCAGATAAGTTCCTAATAGGCTAACCGACACTTTATCCGTAACCGGTGAAACTGGCCCATATTCTAAAGGTTTTAACATGAGGTAGTACCAATTGGGGCTTTGGGTCGGTTTGTAGTTAGGTTGTATGTACACTTATCTAGGGAGCAATTCATTTTCGCTCAAGGTAACCTGGTCGCACTTCCAAAGAATAATCTTCCAAATAATAAGAATTTTCATGAACATGATATTTTGTTCAATTATAATAACTATTAACAATCTTATGAGTTACATTTCATCTTATTTCTACTTAGTAAAATTAAATTAAATTAGTTTAGATAAATACAAATAATGATTGTGTTAGCTTCATTAATTGAACAATTTAGTTAGCACAATCATGCTGCTACTAATTACTTTCGACATACCTACTAATATAATGACATTGACAGCTGTTAGTACAATATTTTAAAATTAGAATGAGTCGAAAATAAAAGAAAAATATTTTAATGTGACAAGCCTATAAGGTCTGGAAAAAGCGACCACAAATTAAAAAAAAAAGTTTTTTTTTTTAATATAGAATTGATGTAATTTAATGTGTTGGTTGGATCTTTTTCTTGTTAGATTAAAATTAATTTGATCAATACCAACGGGGTTACTGTATAATAACAATAGGCCTTTATTTAACCAGCAAACTAACTATATAGACCTAAAATAGGAAATAAAACTCCTTACTACGAGAATAATATGGCATCAAAATAATTCATTCACATCGCTGTAGACTGGAAGTGAACCCAAAAGACTGGCGGCATTGCCACGTTGTATGGCAATGCTTATCCTCTGTCCGAAGTAATGGGGTTGAAACTTCAACATCTACACACCCCATAATAACCCAGGGGTGATAGTAACACCCCCTGAAATATCTATTACTATCTCCTCATTGTCAAACCTGACACAAACAGACTACCTCAATCATATTTCAATTTATACAATGACAGATTCAATATAAGGGAAAGTCTTTTATTTTTGGAGGAACATTCAAAACAGATCTTGTTTTGCAACAACAGTTACATAATATTCTTCTGTACATGTTTTTTTCTTAGGGCGGGTTGTATCAAACGGTTGGTTAACGTAACATTCGTACGTCAAAAAGTAACAATTACGGAAAATCTTTAACGTTCGTTAAATAAGAAGCGTTGTTTCAAAACATTCTGGTATAAATTCCTGTTCATACCAATAGCTAAGTTATTAATACGGGTCCTACCTAAATAGCTTTTTTTGCATTCCACCACTTATTTATGTGTCATCAGAAGAACTGGTATTGAGGGATTCAAAGAAATTTCACAATATTGTTCTATTTGACGCAACTAAAGTAACGTTAACCAGTGCTCAGACCATCTGTTAACATAAACGTTATATTTTACGTGCGTTAAGGCCCCCGCCTTAACGCACGTAAAATTGCAGTACTTTTTAAGATTTTTGAACGTCTGAAAATCTAATTAATTATGAGTTTTTCAATAAATAAAAATCATTACATAAAAATTGAACATACCCTCAAGTGAATCGTAAAGATAGAAACGCGATTTAGAATGATTGGCTCGATACTTTTGTTATAAAACATGACACTAAATTACAATTTAAAACGTGTACTACTAAGAGATTTCATCACGAATATATATAAAAGTTATATCAATAGATAGAGCTTTTTATTTTGAAGTAAATGTTGAAACCATATTGTATAATTTCTTTATCAGTTTTCGCCAAGAAGAAAAAACAATCAAAATTTAGGCATTATTTCGCTCGCCAGACAGTCGCTGTTGTTCGTCAAAACACACAGTACTGCAACCTCGCCTTAACGCTGACATTTTGTGAAACAACCCGACCTTAGAACAAACATTGGATACAGTCTCAGTTTTGTTAAGAAATAGGAAACTAAATCATGTCTTCTAATAAAATAAAAAGATTTTGTTTAAAAAATTGAGTGAGCGCGAGTTGGAGTCTCACACGAAGGGTTTCATACAATAAAACAAAAAAAAACACTGTTTTTGTATGGGAGGAGCCCCTTTTAATTTAAATTTAATTTAATTTTGATTATTTCTAGTTATAGCGGCAATAGAAATACACACTCAGTGAAAATTCAACTGTGCTTCAATTGTCTACTTATTATGGTTCTTGAGATACACCTCGCTGATAGACGGACGGATAGTGAGGGCTGGCAATAAGATGCCGTTGTTTACCCTTTGGGTACAGAACCCTAAAATCGAAAACTTTTATCAATTAAATTCAAAGATACAATAAGTTTTTCTAATAAGACTAAAACTCGCTTAACGCATATTTAACGTACCTATAACATACCAATATTTAGTCCACCCCGCCGCATACAAAACAGGGGTGACCAACCCAAAAAAAACCTGACCACTACCGATTTCGATCACGTAAGTAATCCGTAGGTAGTGTTCAATTTACGGCCATAATGAGACCCGCCGTACCTCAGAATCACCGGCCAGCTCCTGATTACTGCGTTAGTTAGATAATCAATTAATTAGAACCTATATTGCTCCGTACGCAGAAAAAATATTAGATTCGACAATGATTTTGTGCGTAAGGGTTTTTTGGGTAATTATTTTTTTGCTAGATTCTGCCAGCGGGTTTGTTCGCGTGAAAGTTGAAGATTATGCCAGGGAAACATGTTCCCGGGATGAAAAGTAGCCGATGTTCTACCCGTGTAAAGTGTTATCCAAATCTATTAAGACGTTAAGAGGTAACAAACGATGCTAGCGAAGGAGGTGGCGGAGCGGGAGAGGAGACCCTCTCGTCCCGGCCGCCGTGGTGGACGCCGCGGGCGTCGGGGGCCACCTGGTGACCTCCGGCCACCGTAGGCGCGGGCCTGTGGACGGCGAGCTATGGGTGGCTCGCCGTCCGTCCGTCTAGTGACGACAGGCCGTGTCGACGGCGCGTTAGTGTTCCACGCGCGCCTCAAAGAGAGTCAGCAACACAGAGGGGCCCGAAAGGGCCAACGCCTGCCGGAGTCGCGGGATTATTGCAAGAGACACCGTGGCTCCGGAACACAAAGGGCAATGAAGGAACATGGATGGGTTTTAGTCAGTAGAAGTCTGACACTCCCTCCCGCTAACACCCAGAGCGGGAGGAGTCATTGGATGATTTCCCATCCCTAAAAAAAAAAAAAAAGAGGTAACAAACGGACATACACATACATACATCACATCTTATGGGAGACTGAACGTAACATTATGTTAGATAGTATTCAGGTTACATCATAAGGTTTCATCGTAGACTTTGTCTCCGTCATCTCAGAACCTAGACTAGAGTCACCATCTCAAGTAAAAAGAAAACATCTGGAGTAGTTTACTATACGGACCTTGAGACCAGAACAAATTTCCGTGCGTTCAGGTGATTTTGCCATACCTATTACTCGAATCAAAAGTAGCTCACAATTTAGGACCCCTTAGTTTCAGTGTTAAGGCGGGGTTGCAGTACTTTCTAAGATTTTTGAACGTCTGAAAATCTAATTAATTATGAGTTTTTTAATAAATAAAAATCATTACATAAAAATTGAACATACCCTCAAGTAAATCGTAAAGATAGAAACGCGATTTAGAATGATTGGCTCGATACTTTTTTTTAGCAAACATGACACTAAATTACAATTTTAAACGTGTACTGCCAAGAGATTTTATCACGAATAAATATAAAAGTTATATCAATAGATAGAGCTTTTTATTTTGAAGTAAAGGTTGAAACCATATTGTATTATTTCTTTATCAGTTTTCGCCGAGAAGAAAAAACAATCAAAATTTAGGCATTATTTCGCTCGCCGGAAAGTCGCTGTTGTTCGTCAAAACACGCAGTACTGCAACCTCGCCTTAATATACAATCCGTGGTGCTTGGCAACTGGGCTTAACCCAGTTGTATATTATTATGTCCCTTGGTGCCTATTGGCCTAGCTCTAATCTGTTTCCTGCTTAATAAGGAGGGAACTGGAAATTATACAGAGTTATTTGTAAAACACCGGCAACCTCTCAAGACTATGTTTCAAACATCATAACCAACAACTTCTGTTCTACGACTTTTGAAAAATCATCATATTTTAGTTCATCAGGATGTCATACAAAAAAAATGTTACGATGTCTATACGAAGCATAAGAAAGCTCATTCTTTTTCTTTTTCTTATGCTTCACATAGACGTCGTAACATTTAGAGCGTTCAATTATATATTTAATTTTTTATGCGGCGGCACCGTAACATCTGCCTGGGTTGCAGAATTTGGTCGAAAGAGTCACCGCGGCCCTGGAACGCAAAGGGCACTAGGAGAAACACGGATGGGTTTTAGACTGTAAGAGTCTGACACTCCCTTCTGCTTCACCAAAGCTGGAAGAAGTCATTTGATGATTTCCCATCGATACAAAAAACAAAAAACAAAAAAAGGCGGATGTTACGGAACCCTTCGTGTGAAATTCCGACTTGCACTGGGACAGTTTTTCCTAACTGGAATTTCTGACTTTGGACTGTGCTGGACGAAATTAAGAATCCACTTGATTCACCACCATTCGTTCGATAGTCGGTTTTGTTGATTTTGATTCAAGATTAGTTTGTACCAGGAGATTAGGTACGTGGGCTGGTCGGCATTTCAACCGATAGAGATGATACAGTGCCCTGCATTAGGTACCCTCTTCATAATTATATTCTTAATTCGAGAGAGAGATCAGGATACGTAACTGAACGTAAATTTTGTATATGCAATCTATACTAATATTATAAAGCAGAAGAGTTTATTTGTTTGGTTGTACGCGCTAATCTCAGGAACTACTGGTCCGATTTGAAAAGTTCTTTCAGTGTTAGATAGCCCATTTATTGAGAAAGGTTAAAAGCTATATATCATCACGCTAAGACAAATAGGAGCGGAGCAGTAATGGAAAATGTGACGCAGACGAAGTTGCGCGGGTCAGCTAGTATAAAATAAAATCGTTTCAGTAGATCCGTGGATTACCAACACAACCAACCAAACAAACCAAACAAATCTCACAAACTCACTACATAGAACCTCTTTATAATATTAGTATAGACAAAATGATTTTTTCATAATATTTCGACAAATCATAATCTAATAAAGATTTATTACAATCCTATGGAGTCTTTATGGATAATACTATCCATTGATGTAGTCATTCATGCAACAAAACATTTCAGAATATAACCTCTGTTTACATTCTATTACAAGACATTGATGACAAATCAAATCCAAGATGGCCGCCACAATCGTCTCCCGTGCAAGCAATAATTAATTCAATTTAAAGCAAAACTAACTCAATAATAACTATTGTCCTATGGATTATGTATTTCGCTATTGTTTGGGGATCCCTAATAATAGTGAGTATATCTCGATCGTGGGTACAATAGAAGCTATTATGTTATCTGTATATATCTTAATTGGTTGCGGTGTGTGGTTGGGGTTAGCTAGACATTCCAGGTCGTGTTAAATTGTTGGAGTGAATTCAGGGTGCTTACTGGCTAGATTATGGTGAATTAGATCGAGTGGGATGGTTTACATTGAAATCAAATGTGGATATCATGGGTTTAAATGTTTATACATATCTATCTTTTCAAAGTGACCGCGGGTAGAAGTCTCCACGTAATGATTGCCGGTCTAGAAAGCGGTAGCGAGATGATCTGAGGGCCAATGGGCTTGTGTCCTGAAAAAATCTAATTAGTCCGTCAGTTAGATTATCAAAAAATAATTGACCCGTATTTTTTCTTTTGTTACGGGAACCAAAATTGACTAAGATACGATGCTTTTAAAATTCTCAATACGTCACGCCATGCTATAATTTTTAGCGGGTTGTGACGTCACGAGCCCTCACTCTCGAGTTTTGATGCGTTTTATCTTTGTCAATATTAATCGATTTACAAAAACAAAAAAATACATGTGACGTCACCGATGAATGGGGTCAAATGGGAAACATGATACCGTCCAACATGCTCACCTTTAGTGACTCCCTCTATCAGGTAAGTAGTGGGGCTAACTACTTCGCGGATGCGGTATGGGCCGTCCCTCCGAGGTATGAATTTCGCAGACTGTCCAGGGCTCACATCATTCATTCCTTGTGTCTTCAATAGAACAAGGTCACCTACCTTGTAATCAGGAGGTGCGCGTCTGCCTTCGTCAGCGTACTTCTTCTGCACAGCCTGGTTACGTTCTTGGACATCTCTGGCGTCGAGAAGCACCGTCGCCAACTTACGCAAGTGAGGTGTGATGTTATGCACGAAGTTGTCGCTCTCAACGATGGTCTTCATATCCCCTATGACATCCGATGGCGCGCGCATCTCCCTCCCAAAGGTAAGGAAAGCGGGTGAGAATCCAGTACTCGCTGTAATAGCGGAATTCATCGCGAACCTTATGGCAGCAAGGTGAGTATCCCAAGACGCGTGATCCTTTCCAACAAGAATGGCTAACTGAGGCTTTAGGTCACGGTTTTTTCGTTCTACGGGGTTCGCTTCTGGGTGATACAGCGGTGTCAAGGACTGTTTGATACCCATCACGTGACAAACCTGCTGCATCACTTCGGCAACGAATTGAACCCCATTGTCGCTGATCATCCTACGTGGAACTCCAAACCTCATGAAGACTTCAGCTATTAAAGTCTCAGCGCACTCTACGCTGGTGGCGTTCTCTAACGCGAACAGCTCAACCCAATGGGAACAAGTATCCTCGAGAATTAAAATCCAACGGTTACCTTTCGAAGTTTTGGGTAGAGGTCCGAATAAATCGACGGAAACAACTTCAAAACGTCGGTTCGTTGCAGGAGTTTGGAGTAGCCCTGTAGGTTTCCTATTGTCGACCTTGTATCGCTGGCAAGCAGTACAGCGTTTGATGTAGTCGGTGACGAATGATTTCATTCCTGGCCAGAAGTATCTGGCTCTGATGCGCTGCAGGGTACGTTCGGCACCGAAGTGACCCGCCGTAGGGGCGTCGTGAAAATCTACGAGCACGGTCTCTCTCTCGTGTTTAGGTACCACGAGGCAGGCTGAATCTGCATCTTCAGAGTCAGGTGCACATCTGTACAGGACACCATCAGATATTATGTAACCTCTCTCTGACCAACCTCTCCCCCTGAAGGGATCGTCGGTCGCCTCCAGATCCTCAACGATATTCTTCAGGTCAGGGTCCTTTAGTTGGTTAGTGCGCACTTCTTCAGGCATCCTGTGTGGCACATCTACAGTGACTAAGCATACCTCGCAACCACCTGGGTTTTCTTCGCAACAGGCTGGGCGGCTTAGTGCGTCAGCGATAACATTCACTTTTCCAGGAGTGTACTGGATCTGTAAATTATAAGCCTGGAGGGTCAATGCCCACCTGGCAAGACGACCGCTGGGAGATTTTAGGCTCATCAACCAACGCAACGGCTGATGGTCTGACTTAACTACTACTTCTGACCCTTCAATGTAGCCTCTGAATTTCGTCACCGCCCAAACGACGGCAAGAGCCTCTCGCTCGGTGGTGGTATAATTGCGCTCAGCCGGTTCTAGGAGACGGCTAGCGTACTCTATAGGTCGCTCCTCAGGACCCTCCCCCTGCATCAAAACAGCACCAAGACAGTAGCCACTGCTATCTGTCCGGAGAGAGAAAGGCTTAGATTCGTCAGCTTGGCGAAGAATAGGAGCAGTAACTAGAAGCTCTTTGATGCGCTCAAAAGCAGATTGCTGTTCTTCTTGCCACTTCCAAGAGCTGTTCTTCTTAAGAAGGTCAGTTAAGGCCTTAGCGATTGCAGCATAATTCGGCACGAAACGACGGAACCAGCTGGATGTTGCCAAAAAGCCCTTAAGCTGCCTTTCGTTCTTTGGAGCAGGCATGTCAGCAATGGCCGAGGTCTTCTCTGGGTCCACCTGCAGACCCCCAGGAACGATGATGTGGCCGAGAAATTTTACTGAGTCACGGGCGAAGCAGCTCTTTTTGCGGTTGACTCGAAGGCTAAACATCTCGAGTCTGTTGAAAACTGCTTCGAGGTCCTCCACGTGACTCTCAAAAGTCTGCGATAAAATTATTAAGTCATCCAAATACCCTAGAATGGTCACAGGCCTGCTTTTTTGAGGGTTGGAGCTCGGTTCTCGATCGCGTACATTCAAGTTCGATTTGAAACGATCGATTAATCGTTGAAATGTGGCACCTGAGTTACGGAGGCCCATCGGCATTCGTTTGAACCTATAGGTGCCGGAGGGTGTCACGAAGGCGGTTTTGTCACGGTCCTCTTCTGAAACACATACTTGGAAATAACCAGAGTGAAGGTCGAGCGTGGTCATGTAGCTGGTCGTCTTCGCCGCGTGGAGCACGTCTTCTATGCGCGGGAGCGGGTACCGATCCGGCTCTGTCACCGCGTTGAGTTTCCGGTAGTCCACGCACAGACGGACGCCACCGTCCTTCTTGGCGACTAGGACGACATTAGCGGCCCAAGGTGACTCACACTCTTCTATAACATCGGCTTGTAGCAGCTTCTCAAGCTCGCCTTCTAACAACTGTTTCTTACCCTGCGACAATCTATAAGGGGGTGAAGCGGTCGGTTCCTGCTTCTCGTCAACCCGAATGCGATGAGTAGCATAAGTCGTAGGGGGACCTTCAGTGGCGAAGCGCTCAGTCTTGCTGGTGATGAGCTGGTTGAGCTGCATTCTCTGGGCCGGCGACAGCTTCGTTCCTTCATTCTCTCTCAGCACCAGGCTGGTCGTATTGACCTGCATCAGCTCTGCGTCGCTGGTGGATTCGAGGCTGTACGAATGCACAAAGGTAAACTTTTGTGCAGGAGAGTCACAAAAGTACCAACAGTTATGTTGGAGGTCCATCAATATACCTGCTCTAGCGATGAAGTCTTGGCCTAGAAGCGTCCTATTATTAGCTTTTGGTATCACTAGGAAAGTGGTGGGGATGACACGTCCTTGGACTGTGACGTTCGTGCTACACAATAACAATTCACGTACCTGGTGCGTGCCATCCGCGAGACTAATATTGCGGCGCGTTTTCGTGAAAGTGTTGCCACTGTCCAATAGGACTTTGTATAATCCAGGGCTAGCAAGACTCTCGGTAGCGCCTGTATCTAGCACTGCGACACCTACCAAAGATGCAACCTCTATCTTTATGGTGGGGTGCGTCAGGTCGGATTCGTGGGTAACAGCACTTTGGAAACTCACCTTGTCGGCGGATGCGGGGGGTGTACCTTTACACGTCGGACACTTCGATCGTATAACACCTTGTCGGCCGCAACCGTAACACGACAACGATGCGTTATCAATATCAACCACCTGCTCATTAGATTTTACTTTATTTTTACACTCATCTACTGAATGACCAAACCGTTTACAGAAAGCGCAGCGTGGTCTAACACGTTTCGAATTTGCATTAGTACCTAATATATTCGAACTAGAGTCGGACGTCGCATGCGAAGGGTTATTGTTTACATTTCGAGACTTATTACAAATCGATCTGTTATCGTTGTAATTGTTATTCGCGTTACTATTACGAGATGAATTTAGTGATTTAGATTGACTTACTTCGTTAAGCGTCTCCTCCACGTACCTTGCTCGCTCGAGTAGACAGTCGACGCTACTTACACTATCGCGTGACACTCTTTTCCGGATTTTATGATTTAAAAGGCCGTATACAATGTCAACTTGCATTATTTCGGGTACACTATACGGTATACGTGATATGTTAGCGCGCACTCGCGAAATAAATAAATCAACACTATCACTATCACTTTGTTCTTGCGCGAAGATATCTCGAAGAATCCGGTGGGCGGGGCGCGGGGCGCCGTACATAAAACGCAGTCGGCGTATCGCTTCTTCCCAGGTCTCCACGGTAGATTTGATTCCTTGCCACCACACGGCAGCGTCTCCCGTCAGCAGCATGGGTAAACCTCGAAGAGCGTGTTCGTCGGACACACTTGCGCACTCTTTGTATACGAGCACGCTCTCGACGAACGCTTCTAGGGCTTCGGCACCGCGTGCGGCTCCGTCGAAACGGGCCGTGCATCGCGTGAAGTTGCTATGCGGGTTCGGCGCTCCGGTGTGTGCAACGGTAGGATGAGTCGGTCCCATTGATTCGCCGATCGGTGACGTCATCGGCGTCGGCGTCACGACGCTTCGCATGACGTTAGACAACAATCGCGTGAGTTGTTCCTCGGACATAGATATCATGTTACCACGTTCCACGGTAGGTGTAGGTATCGCCGTGGTGTTCGCATTGGCGCGATTCGCCACCGTGTGGTTCTCCTCGTCGCTGCTGGAAACATCGTGGTTGTCGTTGTCTTTGGACGCGTGCCGGCGTGTTTTTGGCGGCATCTTCTCGTCGAAAACTCTCGGCACCGAACCAAAACGATACGAAACGATGAGGCAGTCCAGTTACTACTTGTGAACACAGTCGCGTGGATTTCGTTCGCACTCGCGTCGGTTTTGTAGGTACCTACTAGCCGTACGGAGCACGTGCCACGAGTTGGGCGCAATTTGTAATGGTGGTGGCTTACGGCAGGCGATTATTTAATGAAACACTCTGAATCTGGCGACACAAGTATAATACTCAGTAGGTAATACATATAATTAAGCACGTTACACAATATAATGTTATTGTACAGTTCTGGTAGGTATGTTGTACGTGCGGCGCGGCACCTGTTACCATGCGCGCGCGTGAGGGCCGACTAGCCGTAGCCGCGCGGGCTGCGCGGGGTCGCGGGGGCGAGACGCTTAACATTGTACCGGCGGCGTACGCGCGCTGTAACTTTGTTGCGGGGCGCGCTTATGCAAATGCTACACATGTCCATTATTTTTCAATGCTCTATCTGACGGACTAAATAGTTTTGTAATTTGTGGATGATAGAAACTAGCCTATTCTATCTACTAATTTTTAAACAACTTTCGCATTCGCATGTCACTCGCAAACTGTCAAAAAAGACAGATTGCGATTGAGATGCGAATGTGATGTGAATGTGAAAGTTAGTAGAATTGGCACTGATACTGTAAATGTTGGTTCGAGTCGGCGCAGGAAATGAGTATCTGGAAAGTTATGGGGGAGGTCTCTGCCCAGCAGTAGGACACAATAAGCGAATAAAAAAAACTATGAACTTTACAAGTTCTCTAATGCGAAGCTTAAGGCGAGGTTGCAGTACTGTGTGTTTTGACGAACAACAGCGACTGTCCGGCGAGCGAAATAATGCCTATATTTTGATTGTTTTTTCTTCTTGCCGAAAACTGATAAAGAAATTTTGATATGCTTTGAACATTTACTTCAAAATAAAAAGCTCTATTTATTGATATAACTTTTATATATATTCGTGATGAAATCTCTTAGCATTACACGTTTAAAATTGTGATTTAGTGTCATGTTTGATAAAAAAAAGTATCGAGCCAATCATTCTAAATCGCGTTTCTATCTTTACTTGAGGGTACGTCCAATTTTTATGTAATGATTTTTATTTATAAAAAACTCATAATTAATTACATTTTCAGACGTTTAAAAATCTTAAAAAGTACTGCTACCCCCCCATAAGGTGAATGCTCCAACCAGACCGCGAAATTCAAAATTTCTTGCGTTTTTTGCAATTTGCAGGCCAGTGCTAGGTTGTATGTTGATTAAAATATTATTCGCGGCTGTAAGACGTATGTAGTTACAGAATTATAGTCTTCAAAATCATCAATACAACCCTCCAAGTTCATGAAGGATTAGGAACAAAAAAAAAACAGAAACAGTAATTCCTAGAGCTTTATGAACTTAGAGCGTTGTATTGATGATTTTGATGATTATAATTTTGTAACTACATAAGTCTTACAGCCGCGAATATTATTTTAATCGACATACAACCTAGCACTAGCCTGCAAATTGCAAAAAACGTAAGAAAATTTGAATTTCGCGCGCTGGTTTGAGCATTCACCTTAAGTGCATAATGTCCACAATTTCCGGTTTCACACGGCTGCTATCTATAACACCGTCTGTTTTATCTTTCTGCTAGTGAAAATTGTATCAGTTGCTTGCTTTGGAAAAGCGGGAAACTTGGCAGAGACAAATTGTTAAAAAAGCTAATTTACAAACGATAAAACAAACCATTGTTATAAAACATTGCACTGCATATATTAAACTTTCGTAGATGAAAAATTAGGAGACTCAAACCTAGCAGACCGGTCAGCGAGCTATGGAACGGGCTTAGGGTTTCTTTGAGAGATCGAATCCGCAACGAAGTGATCCGACAAAGAACCAAAGTTGTGGACATAGCTCACAGAATAAGCAAGCTAACTGAAGTGGCAATGGGCCGGCCATTAGCCATAGAATCAAATACCGTTGGGGTAAATGAGTTCTTGAGAGGAGACCGCGAATCGGCAAACGTAAGGTAGGACGCCCTCCGGCTAGGTGGAACAACGATCTTCGCAGGGTGGCTGGTAGCAGTTGGATGAGAGTTGCCGGTGATCGAGCCAAATGGCGTGCACTTGGAGATGCCTATTTTCAGCAGTGGACTGTTATAGACTGATGATGATGATGTGCCTAGCAGGAATCGAACCCACGACCTGTTACTAAAACTACCTCACAATACCCATGTCCTTAAATTAAGGAACTCCAACACAAACAAAATCAATAATTCAAACTTTTCATCCAAAATACACAACAAAGTTTCAGGGGATCATCCCAAACTTCATTCCTGAGCAGACCCTGCATCCCTGCTGACCCCGTATCTCGAAATAAGTAAAGAAACTCTTACACACAATATAAAGGAAAGTCAATTTGGCGCTAACTTTTCTAGTTTGTATAACCAATTCAATTGGGACGCAATTTTCTTTTACTTTTTCTCCTAACCGTTCAGTGTTGCCATTGCATGATACTAGGTAATTTAGTGTAGTGTTGCCAGCGTGGATTTTTTTTCTTTTTGACGTCGTTGTCGGTTTGAGTGTAAGATTGTTTTGGTGTGCATTTTTGGATTGTTCCGAAATTGCTCTGACTTTCACTGTAGGTTAGCTCTTGAACTGTTACATTCTCTATGCGTTAACTTATTCATTACTTTATTGAACTCGATTTTCAAACGAGTTGGCTGGATGAATTTCTGGTAATTTCCCAAAGGTTGACTGGTAGAGAATGCCTATGGCATTAACTCCGTCTCTGCACTTTTCTTGTGCTGAAAGTGTTAAATAAATATATAAATAAATGAATTAATTAATTTCTACACTTTGCGAAATAAAACAATTAAAGGTACATATCCTGACCATCCTTACTATGTGTCTTCTATAGATTGTACTTTGGTGAGTGTGCACAGGAACTCTACGACCTGATTCCACCATCGCCCTTTTACTACCGAAATACCAGACGTACGGCAGGGTACCCTTACTTGGTCGATATCCCGACTAATCGTACCCAGCGCTTCTCCTCCACATTTATTATGCGCACAGCTAAAGTGTGGAACTCTCTGCCAACGGCTGTGTTCCCGTCCACATATAACCCGTCTGTCTTCAAAGCAAGAGTGAAAAGGCATCTTCTGGGCAAACCTCATCCATCGCTTTCCATCAGGCAAGAGAAATTGTGGGCACATAATAAAAAAGGTGTGTTTGTTACATTTTCACGCCTAATGCGGCCGGGCCATACACAAACTGGCATTTCATATTATTTTTTTTCATTCAATCATTCAATTGATCAAACAGTTTAAACCAGCCAGTTTGATCAAATTAATTGAACGTGTATAGCCCGCATCAATCACTGGACCAATTTTGATTAATTTTATAACTGAAAAATTTAACCCTAGAGATGGATACAGCCTACTTTAAACAAAATTGCTCACGAAAGCCCGGGCAAAAGCTATTTCATTTTATAATACAAAGAGAAAAAAGCTTATCTGTACTTACCCCGCTAAGTAGCACAACTTTATAAGACCCTTACTTAAACAAAAGACTTCGAAACCCACATTTCACTAGACTACACTCCCATTTTTTCTCAAATAAAATTTATTGGCCTTTAAATCAAAGTCTAACTTGCTAAGTCAAGTTTAACTAGTGCCAGACTAAATGTAGACTTAATTAATAAACGTCAAATTGTGGGCACTGCATTGAAATATTCAACTTCGTACACTTGGCGCGACTTGGCGGGTCTTGGCGGAACTTGGCGAGTTCTTTATTGACGCGCGATTGAAGTTCAAATAGGCCAAGTAGAAAATGTGGAATGAATTAGCGAGAAGTTGGTCGTTATGACTGAGTCTTGTTATTTTGTTGGAGTTGGCAGTGGTCTATGTTAGTGTTAATGATCAAAACACTGTCATAAGGTACGTGTTACCGAAAGGCTGGTCAAAGGCTCAAGACAAGTGACGTTCTGCCAGTTTGAAGAAGAAGAAGCAACAGAGAGACTCTTAGAGGTTATCGCTTAGAAAGTTAGAAGTTAAGTCCCACCTAAACACTTTACACAAACGTGCACGAACATCCTTCCTAACTCTACACACACCTGCACACACTTTTGCACCTAATCCTAAGACACTCTTACACAAACATCCAAACCCATCGTTATTTTGTATTCACTAAATAATTATGTATCTATTTATTTTTCCATTAAGTCATAATTTAACATGTAACTTTTTGTACAGTAGCAACTAATCCGGGAACGTTCGGAGGCCTGGAGCCCTGTAACACAGGTTTTCCTAGTATAGGCTCCAGTCTCCACAACATCAAGGTTATATACCGATTGTAAGCATGTACATGTTTAAAAGAGTGTCCTTGGAGTTTCTTGCACGTTCTTCTCCACAGGATCTACTCTTTGGAACGTGCAACTGTCGCGCTGGAGGCGGGGTCGGTGGGTGTGTTATGTTGGAGAACAACCTGCTGCTCTTGTCATTAGCGCGGCAGGATTAGCTTCATCTATTTGACTGACAGACCTTGACTATTCAAAAGTGCCTGTAACTGGTCTATTTGAAATAAAGGATTTTGTATTTGTATTTTGTATTTGTATTTGTACTGTATTTTTAAAAATTGTTTTGTATTTCATTGTGTGTGGAGAAAATAAACGTTTATTATTAGTTTAAAACGTCAAAAACTTTTTTTTTTCTCTTTATTTTAATTAGGGACTTTTACACAACCGTGTATGCCAGTCCCATCGTACCTCATACAATTTAAAATTAATTAAGTAAATCGTAACTTAGCAAACTTAAAAACTTTGAAGGCCGCCTCCGAACTAGGTGTAGACAATATTTGGTGGAATATCCCCACATCATATCTATTTAGCTCTAATTGATTAATTAAGTCTTCTCTTTCAGACCGAAATCGGACACATTCCGTCAATAAATGTAAGACATCCTCCGGCATTGCTCACACCTCACAGTTGGGTGAATTCGTCTTCTTCATCAAAAATCCAAATTTATTGAGCGGCATGTGTCCAGACCGCAGTCTGTGGGCGACCACAACGAGCCCTCTGTTTAACTGAGTGTTACAAAACCATGGTATATGAGGAGGCTCCGATACCATACATCTATACCATATTCCTTTATTTTTCGATCTCTCATCGAAATATTCTTTCCAAAGATCATGACACTTGTATTTATATTTAGGTAATAGTTCCACATAATAGGATCTAATATGTATTTCTTTTCCTTCATCTGTTCCCAATTTTGCCAAACGGTCAGCCTCCTCATTACCCTGTAAGCCTATATGCGATGGAACCCATTGCAACCTCAGTTCAAACCCGCTATTGGTTAACTTTAATATCTTAGACAGAATACCATAAGCTATCGGTGTACCTCTGCAACCAGAGGCGCATCGAGCTATATGTTGTAATACGCTTTTGCTGTCTACACAAATTACTGCTTTTCTTTTGTCGATAGTTTGAATATAACCAAGTGCTTCTGAGATTGCAAGGAGTTCCAAAGACATTACCGACACAGAATTAATTATTTTAAAACAGCTGTTACCACCATTTTCCGGTTTCAAGTCAAAAACTTATAGGGATTGACTAACGCTGTCGAATTGTCATGTGATCAATTACTTCATTATTATTTATTTATTATATACTTTATTGATCACATACACACACACACACACACACACACATCACACACATACACACACATCCATACATACATACATCATCATGATATCATCATTGATGATGATGATCAGCCGAAAGATTTCCATTGCTGGATAGAGGCCTCCCCCAAGCGTCGCCACAACGACTGGTCTTGTGCGTCTCGCATCCATCAGCTACCCGCGACCTTCACCAGGTCCTCGGTCCACCTTGTTGGAAGCCTTCCAACGTTGCGTTTTCCAGGCCGCGGTCGCCACTCCATAACTTTTCAGATCCATCGACCATCTGTTCTGCGAGCAATGTACCCTGCCCACTGCTACTTTAGTTTGACAATCCTTCGGCTTATGACAGTAACCTCACCCATTTACTTATTATTTTAGCATTTTAACAATAACCATCGCATCCATATTCCATATTCTGCAATAGTACTGCTCCAACCGGGGATTGTCCTTGGGAATACTTTCAGTGCACACAGGGATAATCGCTGGTTGGTGCCCCATTACATTTGAAATGTCTAACGGGGCCTCTGCGAGTTGGTTTCGGCCCCTCGTACGCCTACCAAAGGACCGGGTCTCCAGGGACCCAAGAACGTAAAAAAAAGACCATCGCTGATAGAACAACACGTTATCTGGGCCTCAAATAAGGAATCACAATTTCGAATCTAATTATTCCTGACTGTTAGGGAAATGCGGCTGAAGTCCAAAGTACTTACAGACTTTTTTTAATGGGACAAGCCCGCCACACATTCCCAATCACTGCAACTCCTGAAAACCAGATTCAACAGTGGCGACCACCAGAAAAAGTACAACGGAGGAGTAGGAAAAAAATAAACATAATTCCATTCACTTTTTTTTTTGGGGAGAATAGCCTTCAGCGAATCCCTACACGTCGTCCCCGGGTGGTGCTAAACAGGTGACACTAACCGCCTCCGTGGTCTAGTGGTTATACCACCTGATTCAGACCCAGAGGTCCCGGGTTCGATTCCCAGCGGAGGCAAATTTTTTTACTCGGTTTGGTTGGTGGTAGGTTCTAAGTCCGCCTGGCAAGCTACCACCATCATGTCTTATTTTATTGCCATAACAACAATGTTAACAGCATTGTTGTGTTCCGGCAGTTAGAGGTATTATAGCCACCCCTTCCCTTACACTCCGCCCAGAGTGGAAGGAGTCATTTGATGATTTTCCAACCTTAAAAAGAATTTAAAAAAAAATGATAACGCGATAGCCCTTAGCAAGACTGGTGTCACATTTTCTGGCATTTGAATATTCGTATCAACGACAAAAATCAACAAATGACAACCGGTACCAACGGCTTAACGTGCTTTCCGAGGCACAGATCTCTAAAAGTAATATATGGTCACCCATCCACCGACCTACCTCGACTAGCGTTGCATAACCTGTAAAATTGAACCGTGTAACTGTAAAAATTTAGCCATGGGCCCCGTCTCGCTCATTTTCCCTCGTTTTCTTAAAAGCCACTAATCCCAAACACAAAATAAAATAACAAAACACACAAAAATAAGGAAATCGCTATAACAAACTCAGCATATTTTGTATCACAGCCAAAGATAGGGAGATATTTCCTATACATATTTATAAAATATATAATACATACATGCTCGCTGAAGGACGGAGGAAACGCCGGGGGGCAAACTATACAAAAGATGATATCAGCTATATTTTATTTGGTATTCGGAAGGGAATATATTTACGATAAACAGTTTTTTGCTGGCGTAAGAATAAATAAAGGTTTTTTCTATAATATATGAAGAGATGCTTATACTAGACTAGCTGAACCGCGCAACTTTGTCTGCGTCAGATTTTTCATGAATGCTTCGCTCCTTTTGGTCCTACCGTGATGATATATAACCTATAGCCTTCCTCGATCAATGGGCTATCTAACACTAATACATATTTTTTTCAATTTATTCGAACCAGTATTTCTTGAGGTTAGCGCATTCAACCAAACAAACTCTTCAACTTTTTTATATTACTAGCTTCTACCAGCGGCTTCAACCGCGTGATCCCCAGGGAACATACATCTGGGATGCTTATAGCCTATATTTTATTCCAGACTATAATCTACCTCTGTGCTAAAATTCATGAAGATCCTTTTAGGCGTTCTGACGTGAAAGAATATCAAGACACTCAACTTAGAAAAAAAATAGTTTTTATTGAATAAGAATGTTATTACAAGAAAAACATTATAATTTTCAGAGTTTTCAATTACGTTCTTAACTATAAACTTCAAAATGCAATTCGATTGCCGTTCAAAGTAAATAAATAGAAAAGAAAATTGAAATATCAAACACAATACTGCTATCTTTTGAATTTTTAAATAACTAAACTCGATAAAGAAGACGGTCACAAGAAAATATCACAAATTAAAAACATTTTCCCAGTGGCCGCAGGCAAACGGCATGAAAAAATATATTTTAAAAGTTTATAGTCTCCAGTGGCGGTTACAATGAAGCAACTATAAGTAAGAGAGCAAAGTCGAGCACCTTTCCGATCATACCAAGTTTTTAAGGGTAAGCTCAAACCGAGACTCAATGCGATGCTATGAGGCGCGATTTTCTTTAAATTAGTTATCTATACTAATATTATAAAGCAGAAAAGTTTGTTTGCTTGTTTGTTTGGTTGAACGCGCCAATCTCAGGAACTGCTGGTCCGATTTGAAAAATTATTTCAGTGTTAGATAGCCCATTTATCGAGGAAGGGAATTTATAGGCTATATATCATCATGCTAAGACAAATAGGAGCGGAGCAGTAATGGAAAATGTGACGCCGACGAAGTTGCGCGGGTCAGCTAGTCTATACTAATATTATAAAGCAGAAGAGTTTGCTTGTTTGTTTGGTTGAACGCGCTAATCTCAGGAACTGCTGGTCCGATTTGAAAAGTTCTTTCAGTGTTAGATAGCCCATTTATCGAGGAAGGTTATAGGCTATACATCATCACGCTAAGACAAATAGGAGCAGAGCAATAATGGAAAATGTGACGCAGAAGAAGTTGCGTGGGTCAGCTAGTATTATATAGATCTTCATAGGAGCTCGTGGATAAATAACAACAGCCGCACAGGTCGATCTTTAAGATTAAGCAACGCTTGCCAAGGGTGGTCTGTGGATGGGTGACCATTTTAACATATCGAATTTCCTCCGTGCCTCGGAAAGCACGTTAAGCCGTTGGTCCCGGCTGTCATAATTGGTAGATCTTTGGCAGTCGTTACGGATTGTCAGAACTTCAGAAGCCAGTAAATCTGACTCCAGTCTGGCTAAGAAATACCGTGTTACCCAGTTAATGGGTAGTGGAGGTCTGGTAGGCAGCCGCTCCACGTAAAACACTGGTATTCAGCTCAATTCAGTTTGACTGGAAGCCGACCCCAATGTAGTTGGGATAAAGGCTAGGCAGATGATGATGATATAGATCTTCATTAAGTAACTACTTACACAAAAATTATATTTCCAATATTATATTTCTTATATTGTAAAAATGAGTCTTTAATTTTTGATTGATCTTTGTTTTAATTTTGTGGTTATAGTGGCGATAAAAAAACACTTTGAAAATTTTAATTATCTACCTATACACACAGGGTTCCGTTGGTTCCCTTCGGTTAGAGAAACATGAAAAGGAAGAAACGCAAAACATAATGTGTTTTAGTTTGTAGCTTTATTTTTAGGTTGAGTAGACACCGGCAGGCGTCAGCCCTTTCGGGCCCCTCTGTGTGCTGACTCTCTTCGAGGCGCGCGTGGAACACGAACGCGCCGTCGACACGGCCTGTCGTCAGAAGACGGACGAACGGTGAGCCACCCATAGCTCACCGTCCACAGGCCCGCGCCTACGGTGGCCGAAGGTCACCAGGTGGCCTCCGACGCCCGCGGCGTCTACCACGGCGGCCGGGACGAGAGGTTCTCTCCCTCTCCCATTCTGCCACCTCCTTCGCTAGAATGATTGCTTCGCAGAAGGAGGTGACGGCGGGCCTCACAGGCCTTCCCCAAATGTCACCACAACAACCATTTCTGTGCGTCCCGTATCCAACAACCTGCGACCCTCAGCGTGAACGTCTGTGTGAACCCTAAAGCTGAGCATCTTTCCTATCGTATCGTTTTTTTTTTTTAATTTGAAAGTTGATGTCGGTGAAGTTTTAAAAATCAACCCCGGGGTTGAGTCTCCGGCGACGTTCAATTACTACTAATAACTTCGGCACTTCACCCCCGACCCCAATTGGCTCAGTTAAAATATTTGATTTGGCCTACGTGATGATTTCAAATTTCGGAAGTCGCTTGGGATTATCTTGGAGACGTAGGCGAAAAAACATGAGGTAGGTATTCATTCTTTCTTTCTTTCTGATTATGCAATATGGAGTTTTGAAAACTTTTATTTAATTACTAGCTTACCCGTGCAACTTCGTCTGCGTCACATTCTCCATTAATGCTCCGCTCCTATTTGTCTTAAAGTGATGATAACGATACATGGGCTATCTAACACTGAAAGAATTTTTCAAATCGGACCAGTAGTTCCTGAGATTAGCGCGTTCAAACAAACAAATTCTTCAACTTTATAATATTAGCCCGCCACACATTCCCAACCACTGCAACTCCTGAAAGCCAGAATCAACAGTGGCGACCACCAGAAAAACGCCGAGTTAATGAAGCCCGACGAGACCCGGAGAAACGAATCAACTGTCTTGGAAACCGCATCGAAATTAATCAGAGGAGTACAGCGGAGGCGTAGGATAAAAAAAAACACTTTGTGGTAAAAAAACAGTATTAATAATTAAAATTATGAGTACAAAGTATGTAAGATCTGCACAAAAATTCCAAAAGATTTTGTTTGAGATTTTCAAATACTAACATCATATAGGTACTATTTATTAATACTTCTACCATCGTTAATTTTGTTTGCATGTCAGTTTTGCGACACTAAATACTTTTTAATTTTATGTGAAAAAATCGGCTAAGTGCGAACCGGACTCTCACACAAAGGGTTCCGTATCATTAACCGAAACAGATACGTTCCTTGTCTAAACAAGAGACTTTTTTTATCGCAACGTATTTTTCTAAAATTAAATTAAGTGTTTTTATAGCAGCAATAGAAATACAGTCCGAAAATTTCAACTGCGCTCTGTATCTCAAGAACATATATTAATAGGTTGAATTACGGTTCTTGAGATACAGCTCGCTGTCAGACGGACGAACACTCTGTAACGGGGTTCCAATGGTACGGAAAAAATAAAAATGAAAATAGCTCGAATTTTGGAATACTTCCTGTCACTCTCCGAAACTTTATCAAGTTACGTCCGTATCAAAATAAGGTTGATTTTAATTTTAGCAATTTATTTTGGCTTATGTTTAACTTACCACCAGATATAGTAACAAATAGCAGACAAAAGTAGTAAATGATCACCAAAGTGAAACTCGCATTTTAATGTAAAATTATAACCAAAGTTTTAACACTTTGCTATCCTATTTAAGTAAAATGACTCCAAGTAAATCATGAGTAACCCAAAAATAGTAAATGATCACCAAAATTAAACCAATCTGGCGCTCGGCGGCCGCTACCGCGGTCATGGTTCTAACCTAACCTAACCCACATGTTTCACCAGCCATAGAGGGGATCTGACGCAGACACGTTACTATAGAATTTGAATATTAAACTAACTGAATATTAATTTGCTCGCTAAGATTTGGTGATCATTTACTAAATTTGGTGGTCGAATACAATTTAAAGTGGAGTCGTGACTATTTTTCTGGTGTTAAGTAGATATTTTTGGTTACAAAACTAAGGGTATCAAAGCATTTTATATTTATCCCCATTTATTTTTAATCAAAAACTAGCTGTCCCCCGTGGCTTAGCTCCCTTCAACTGTCAACTTTCTTTTTTTTACATAAAATCCTTCTCCTGATAATTACAAACGCAACAAAAAAGAATTAGTGAAATCAGTTCAGCTGTTCTCGAGATTTGCGCTTAGCAACACATTCAACGATTCTTTTTTATATTTTAATTAAAACTATTACTAACTATTATTACCTACATATGTTAGCGTGCATTATAATTTGAACATGGTCATTCATTATCGCACATGTGCGATAATTAATAACCTTTAACAGGCAATGTTTTACATAATTATAAATGTACAAATAACTCTAGTTTTATGTTAATGAAATTACACCACATTATGGGTACATTCAGAACATGCTAAATGATTAATTATGCAAACAGTACTAATTACATTTTAAGCCACCTAGCATTTAAAGGACATTTTGTAGTTATTCATCAAACTAATTTTTAAATCGATTGGCGACACGGTCTTGACGACTTGGTTGGCGCAGTGGTTGAGCGATTGGCTGTTGCGTTTCGTGTCGCGGGTTCGATTCCCGCACGGAACAAAGATTTGAATGGCCTACAGATAGTTGTACCGGGTCTGGCTGTTTGTTTATGTGAGTTTATATGTTTGTGAATGCACTCACGATACAGGAGAAATTCCTAGTGTGGCAAGGTAAAAGAAAAAAATCTTTATCTTCTATGGCTATATTCGCTAGTGCCGCTTTTAGCAAATTGGCCTATATTATTTTTAATGGTACTTTGGGACCACAAGAAAATGAAGTAAAGTACAGTTAGCATGAAAGGGTAGATTTCAAAACTGTTGTAATTACATTTTTAAACTAGCTGACCCGCGCAACGTCGTCTGCGTAACATTTTTCATTACTGCTCCGCTCCTATTGGTCTTAGCGTGATGATATATGGTCTATAGCCTTCCTCGATAAATGGGCTATCTATCACTGAAAGAATTTTTCAAATCGGATTAGTAGTTCCTGAGATTAGCGCGTTCAACCAAACCAACAAACAACTCTTCTGCTTTATAATATTAGTATAGATACTCAAGACTAACTATAGTAACTAGGTACATTTCGCACTGTAACAATTTTTTCAATATTTTTTTAGGTTTAATTCTAATAAAAGGCCGCCATTTTTTAATAAAATAAATATTTAGGTATCGATTTATAAAATACATACTAAAACTTCATTTTTTTTTATTTTCCCAAGACATACCTTCGTTTTTAGGGTTCCGTAACCAAAGGGTAAAAATGGGACCCTATTACTAAGACTTCGCTGTCTATCTGTCTATCACCAGGCTGTATCTCAAGAACCGCGATAGCTAGACAGTTGAAATTTTCACAGATGATGTATTTCTGTTGCCGCTATAACAACATATATACTTAAGAACCGAATAAAATAAATATTTAAGGAGGCTCTCATACAAAAAAAATGTTTTTTTTGCCGTTTTATAGATAATTGTACGGAACCCTTTGTGCGCGAGTCCGACTCGCACTTGATTTTTATTTGTAATCCCAAAGTACCACTCAAAAATAACATAGATGGGCGACCACATCATCGCTTTCCATCTGGTGAGATTATGGTCGCGAGCCTATCATTAATGAAAAAAGTGTACCACTACCCATTTATAACCAACCATTCGCCTCCTCAATATATCATTGGAAAACTCATACCAATAATTTACTAGTCCACTCAAGAAAGCAATAAAAAAATTCACAAAAACCGCAAAGTTAAGAGAAGGTGCAGACACTAACTTATTTATTAGGCACCTGAACGGTTGATACCCGAAAACTTTCCGGAGAAGCACGAAGTTTTCCGAAGTTAGCCGAAATTACGCGAAGTTGGACGAATCGTTTTATTTCGTTGTAACTTTTCAGTGTGAGTGTGTGAAGTTTTTTCATTAGAATACAATATTTTTATGTGATGTCTGTCTGCATTTTTTTCGATTTTGTTCACAGTTTATTGGTTGTAAAAGAGATTTGTGAATTTGAGTGTTGAAAAGAATTTAAGCCGTGGTTTTGGGGCAGTTTGTTTCAACTTTTTCGTGTAGATTTGATTGATTTATCCTTGTTTTCTCGCTTTATTGAAGTTATAGTTTCAATTTTTTATGATTATTGAATGAAATACTGTTTGGAATACTATGACTCCATTTTTTTAGATATCCTGTTTTATAATGTACGTTGTTCTGTCTCTTATCAATGACGCAGAATGTCACTAAATGCTACGGGTACTTCCTACTGTATTAATTTGTTCATAACTAGCCTATCTGCTAATCCAGATTAAAATCTATCTCTGTTGCAAATTTCTGCCAGATCCGTTTAGCCGTTCTGGCGTGATTGAGGCACAAACATCTATCCAAACTTTCGAATTTATAATATTTTAGCTAGATATAATATTATTACAAAATATGTAAAAGTTAGTAGGTACGTTGGATGTTTGTTAACCTTTCACTAAAAACTAAAGAACAAATTTTTGTTCAAAATTTGAAAACAAAAAAAAAATCTTAGAGTGAAATAAAGCTCTTGTGCAGTTGTAAATCTGGATTTTCTAGAAAAAAAATAATTCCATTATAAACTCCAAGCTGACAGAGTCGTGAGCAGAACCAAGTTACTAACTTAAAGGCGAATTAAATGTATGCAGTTGTCTGCTCAGCGCCAGAGCTTGAAAAAACTGCTTTAGCGGCGTTAAGCACTTTTCTAGGGATGGGTATAAAATGTTAAACTCGCGTCAGGACACGTGACCTGATCGAAAATTCGTAAGACAGATGATTAAAAAATGCACAACGTTAATGTTTATGTTTTCACTTCTGCCTGCCGGCCTTTTTGTTTTTTAATATTTATGAACGCTATGTCATTGTCTAGCCGTCATCGGCGTACAAATATTATACAGGTACCTACAATTAAGTATGCTGATTATAAAAAATGTAATCATCTGCCTAGTCCTTTCCCAACTATGTTGTGGTCGACTTCAAAAATACTAGTATTCAGCTGAAACCGGTTTAACTGAAACTGGTTTCAGCTGAATACCAGTATTTTACGTGGAGCGGTTGCCTGCCAGACCTCTACAACCCGTTAACTGGGTAACACGGTACTTTATGGCAAGACTGGAGATAGATTTACTGGCTCCTGACTCTCCGAAACGACTGCCAAAGATCTACAAATGACAGCCGGGACCAACGGCTTAACGTGCTTTCCGAGGCACGGAGGAAACTCGATATGTTAAGATGTTTCATCCACAGACCAACCTTGGCAAGCGTTGCTTAACCAGGTAGATCGACCTGTGCGGCTGTTAAAGTTTAGCCACGAGCTCCTCTATTGTGGTTTTTTTTTTTTTCAAATTTTCAAACTAAATATAGAAAATAATTTAAGAAACTGACGCACTGACGGTACACACGATCTCACACACTATTGACGAGATGAATGCCACAGCGTACAACAGGGCAGTTAGCTCACAGGTCAGACATCCTCGTTACCTACTCTTTGTGTGACGAGTCGCTGACCTGTTTGTCACGACTGACCAATACAGACCAATTGTGTGCGAGGAGAACTGTTCATGTGTAGGTATTTGTAGCTAGATGGATACGTGTGGGAATCTTGTATTTTAGCGTTGCGTAACTTCGCGACTTTGTTTTTGGAGATAAAACTTCTTTAGCGGAGTTGAGAAATTTTCTTGGGTTGGGTTGGGTGGATGTAGGACACGTGACCTGATCGAAAATTCGTAATGGCGAATTAGAGATTTTACCCAAAATGAGATATCAGCTTAATATAATACAGTAACAAACGGAATAATACTTGTAAAGTCCAAAACTCATCACAAAATTAACTAAGATAATATAGTTTGTAAACATGGAACCCTACCTCCACTGTCCGTCCGTCTGTCCGTCCGTCCGTTTGTCTGACAGCGAGCTGAATTTCAAGGACCCTAATAGGTAGACAATTGAAATGTTCACAGATTGTGTAATTCTATTGCCGCTATAACAACAAATAATAAAAAATAAGGTTTATGGTACGGAACCCTTCATGTGCGAGCCCGACTTGCACTTGAAGGGTTTTTTCTGTACTACCACAGTACTTATCATGGGTATCAAATGAAAGGGCTTGCTGAAGACGACACTAAAACTAATACAACGTCAAATCAAATCCAAAATATGGGGATCGTACTATGTTTTATTTTTTCTTTACTGTTTCAAAATTTTATGTTATAGTAAGTAGGTAGTTTAATTTTTGTTTTAGTAGTAAGGTTTTTAGTTTAAGTTTTTAATTTTAATGTTATGGGTGCTAATGCCTGACATAAACGATTAATAAAATAAAATACAAGATGTATAAAAAGCTAGTTTCAAAAAGTTTTTTTTTTGCCTAACTCATACGTCTGTTTACTCAATATAAAGACAACTCAGAGTTAAATTAGGTTACCAAGACACTGAATTCAGGTAAAGCTAAACGGGTCACAGACCCCGGGGAGCCCGAACCGTTCCCCGGCAATGTGAACGATACTATAAACGCATGATAGTTATTTACTTATCGTGAAGGATAAACTCTTTTTTATTAATATAACTGGGTTCCAAGTTATTGAGGTAATTCAGGTACGGAATCTGTCAGGTGGTTGATGATTTTTAACTGACTTCCCAAAAAGGTTCTCAATTCGGTTGTATTTTTTTTAGTTTGTTACCTCATAACTCCGACAATTATGAACCGATTTGAAAAAATCGTTTTATCTGAAAGGAAGAAATACTTGCAGATTGGTCCCATTGAAATTTTATCAAAATCGGTTTCGAACTTTGGATTTTAAATCGAAATAGCTGGAATTCGTCTACTTAGATGATGGTTTTATTTCATCGAAGTAATCGAAATTGCGTATTTTGCTTTTCAGCGATTTTGCAGTGGTGTTTTTAGGTGTGGGGTACCACTAAAAAGTGAAAAATAAAAAACTTTCTGCAAAAAATACAACCGACTTCCAAAAAAAAAACCAAAATCTTAACATACCAAGATTCCTCAACGGCATTTTTTATTATTTTAGACTAGCTGACCCGCGCAACTTCGTCTGCGTCACATTTTCCATTACTGCTCCGCTCCTATTTATCTTAGCGTGATGATATATAGCCTATAGCCTTCCTCGATAAATGGGCTATCTAACACTGAAAGAATTTTTCAAATCGGACCAGTAGTTCCTGAGATTAGCGCGTTCAACCAAACAAACAAACAAACAAACAAACTCTTCTGCTTTATAATATTAGTATAGAAGTATAGATGGGTTTGCTAACCTTAGGTCAGAGGTAACAGAGTCAAAAGTTGACAATGGAGTGAGCTTACCCAAAAGAAGCCTGCAGTGCGATTCTGTTAACATGTCGAAGTGAACACTTGGGTGAAATGAACGTGTCAAGTGTCAAAACATTTAAACACGATGACATGACAGCTCACTTGTCGTTCACTCCACCTAAGTGATCACGGTGAAATGTCGACAGAATCGACCGGCTGTTCACTCTAAGTTTGAAGAGGTTAGGATTGAATGAAACACAGACGATGGTAGAGAAATGTTAAATAAAACAAATCCATATTCTTACATTCAAAAACGCCTGCATGAAACCAGACAACATGGTAAAAATTACAATCCAAACTGTCAAAATGACATAAGTTTGACGTTTCTTTCTACATGACACTTCTTAATGTTACCAACATAACCTCTTACTAATCTGTCACTACCCTCTATATTTCTACCTAAATCTAAGGATTAATAATTTAGACAATAATTTAACCGGGATATCGTTACAAAACTTTAACCGTGGCTGGATTAGGTAGAATTACTTCACTACTGAGTTTTGCCAGTTACAATTGTACTAAGTGTTGCCATTATCTTAGGCAACACTTGGCATGAAGTGTGGATTATAACACAAGTGTCAATTTAGGGAATTTTGCTGGTAAATTTTGTTTGTTTTCAAGGTGGCGAAATTAAGGCTTTTGAGGGGTGGAAGTAAGCGGTTGTAATTGGCCTTCTTACATAATGAGGCTGAATATAACAATGGTCTCTTTTGCCATGGAAAAGTAACTTCAATTCATGAGTAGGTATTTAGTTCGATCTTATATATATAAAACAATAATATATACAGATGGTAGTTTCTGTGTGTTTTTGTAGGAGATCTAGGTCTGAAAGGGTCACTCCCTTGCAATTTTATTAAAAAAAACTCGGCCAAGTGCGAGAGAGCACTTCAATTATACCCTTTACGAGGATCACTGATAAATTATTTTAGTGTTGACCTGAGCGCCTACTAATTTTCACATTTGCATCGCATTCGCATCTCAATAAATAGCAATCTGTCAAAAATGTATGAAAATGAGGGCTCTTTTGACAGTTTGCGATTGACATAATGAATGCCAAAGTTGTTTAAGAATTGGCCCACTGATAAATCATAAATCATATTTATTTTGCAAATACGTTACATAACTCTTTAACACGTCAATACTTTTGGTCTTATTATTCTAGATGAGGCCGATGTTTCCTAGATGCAACTGAACAAACATGTATTTCACCTGAACCGACACCGAAAAACCCAATAAAACCAAGTCAAGTTAACAGAGACCAGTTTTATACGTTTTAAAGTGTCTATAGGCTGCGTTCACAGGTCTATAATGGCACCTGTTACATCTGCCGCTGCTACTGAACTTGCAGACGAAGTTTTAAAAGCCTCATTTGCTTTTACTTACATCGTCTGAACTGAACTGGAACATAAGAATGCTGAGAGGAACATGTGGTGATAGTAGATACTTGCAGGCTAAGTTTTACATTTCTATGTACTATGAGTTTCTAAAGTTGTGTTGTTTCTCTAGTCGTCATCTATCTATCTTCTATTCTTATTTACATACAATAAAATCTTAGATTTGCCGTGTCTGTACATTGAATATTTTTGCATAAAAAATACATAGAAATATTAGAAAAAAAGATGTAGAACACAAAAATGCATTTTTTATATTTTTGTCTGTTTGTCGGTTTGTCTGTATGGCAGTGCGTTTGTGGAAGCATCACGCATAAACCACAGATTGGATTGAAAATCTAGCCTTCTTAAAAATATTAAGTAAAAACCTGAGTAACATTAAGAGTTTATTTCATCAAATTCAACCCACAAAATCAAAAGATATTGAATTTTAATGTTTAGGAAGAAACAACACATCACGTCTTGTTCCGACATCCACGCAAACGAAGTCGCGGGCACAGCTACTATTTTAACTAAGCTCAAATACTAGGTTCTGGGCTTGCTCGTTCTATTATCGACCTCATTTTCTGTTGTTTTTTTTTTGAGAATGGAACATCATCAAATGGCTCCTTCCGGTCTGGGAGCAGCGGAAGTGAGTGGATTCCTAGACTAAAACCCATCCATGTCCCTCCAAATTACTTCTGCGTTCCAGGACCGCGGTGATCGTGCGCGATCCGCGCAGATCTGCAGAGATGGCGAGCTTATTGTAAATACCAAAAAAAAAACAACGGGTTGCACTCCGGGAGTGCCGGCAGAAGTGAAAACTTGAACATTAACGTTGTGCATTTTTGAATCATCCGTGACGTCAGGTCACGTGTCCTGACGTCTTACGAATTTTCGATCAGGTTACGTGTCCTGACGCGAGTTTTACATTTTATACCCATCCCAAGCAAAGTGCTCAACTCCGTTAAAAAAGTTTTCATTTCAAAAATAGCAGCATCTTCATATCATCACAAATAAACAAGTATTCCGTCTTTCTTTCCATCAAAATTAAACCCTCATTACCAACCAAAACAACACCCACAAAGTACCTATCTACATATCCTCATGTGAACTTTTAAAAAATCTTGGTTATCCCGTCCCCAAAGCACAATTAACTCAGTTGACCTAGTTAAAGGGATGCGACCCTATTCTGTAACAAATCGGGGGTCGGCTCCAGACTTAGGGAATCACTGAGATCAATGGACATCGTGTATCAATGGCTTAATTTATGTCGCTTTCGAGATTTTCGTTGAGTCGTGGGTGGGGGCACTAATTGTAATGCTTTGGTGATTTTGAAGATAGTATTTTTTTTTGTCAAATAGTTGTAGGTAGAGGTCTTGAGGATCTCGTGGCTAAATAATAACAGCCGCACAGGTCGATCTTTAAGGTTAAGCAACGCTTGACAAGGTTGATCTGTGGTTAGGTTACCATTTTAACATATCGAGTTTCCTCCGTGCCTCGGAAAGCACGTTAAGCTGTTGGTCCCGGCTGTCATTTGGAGATCTTTGGCAGTCGTTACGGATAGTTAGAATCCCAAAAATCTGACACCAGTCGTGCCAAGGAGCACCGTGTTATCCAGTTAATGGGTTGTGAAGGTATGACAGGCAGCCGCTCCTCGTAAAATACTGGTATTCAGCTGAATTCGGTTTGACTGGAAGCCGACCCCGATATAGTTGGGAAAAGGCTAGGCAGATGATGAGCTGTAGGTAAAGGTCTTATCCCATACAAGCTTCACCCAGCGGTTTCGACCCGTGTGATGTTACAAAAAAACTTTTTACAAAAAAATACAACCGACTTCCAAAAAAAAAACACTACAAAGTAAAAAATAACTTTAACTTCGGAACTCGGTGTTTTTGTTAGTTTGTTCGTTTTTTGACACCGACTCCCGAAGTTAAAGTTATTTTTTACTTTGTAGTGTTTTTTTTTTGGAAGTCGGTTGTATTTTTTTGTCAAAAGTTTTTTATTTTTCACTTTTTAGTGGTACCCCACACCTAACAAAACCACTGCAAAATCGATACCATACGATTTTCGAAAGTTCCCCTTGACTTCTCTGGGATGCCATCATCAGATCCTGGTTTCCTTATCATGGAACCATTTGGGAAGTATACCCTTTCCAACAAAAAAATAATTTTTAAAATCGGTTGGCAAGCGACGGAGTTATGCCCGAACAAACATAATAAAAAAAAATGAAAAAAATACAAACATTCGAATTGAGAACCTCCTCCTTTTTGGGAAGTCGGTTAAAAAAGATAAAGTTGTTTTCATTTCATCGCTAATGAAAGGCTCGTCGAGTCGAAGTTCCAAAGTCTTGAGCATCACGCCGGGTTGCTAGCCTGTCGGTTTTCTAGGTACCGGTTGCATTTTGGGGAATTTGCGAAGGAATTGCTTTATTTAAGTTCACCAGCCCGTTCCATCATTGGACCACAAGACGAAAAGCGAAGCGCAACCGGTTCATGGTGGACATCCCAACCACACGCACAAAACGTTTTGGGTTTTCACATTCATAGTGCGTACAGTAAAGGAGTGGATTCCCTGCCGGAGTCTGTGTTTCCTGATAGCTACAACCTGGGAGTCTTTATGTCAGGAGTGAATAGGTTACTTCTAGGCAAGCGTGCTCCATCTTAGACCGCGTCATCGCTTAACATCAGGTGAGATAGTGGTCAAACGCGGGCCAATCAAAAGTTAAAAAGACGTGCTAACTAACACAAGGGATGTGTCACATCAATCAAATGTTAAGGTAGCAGGTGTCCTGTTTAGTTCTAAACATAAACTGTTTGAACAGAACAGTGAAGTGATTCAATCTTTTGGTACGAACACAAGTGATACGTTGTTTTGCCATAAAACTGGCAATAAATGACATGTTTAAGATGCTCATTTCAAAGTCCTATTTTTATTACATCGGATTGAATAACAAACACTTTAGAGTGACTTGATAAATCATGGAATAATAAATAACATACCTAATGTATGTAATGTTACCCCTTCAGGACCGCACTTGCCAATCTATACTAATATTATAAAGCTGAAGAGTTTGTCGGTTTGTTTGTTTGCTTGAACGCGCTAATCTCAGGAACTGCTGGTCCGATTTGAAAAAATATGTCAGTGCTAGATAGCCCATTTATAGACGAAGGCTATAGGCTATATATCATCACTCTAAGACAAAAAGGAGCGGAGCATTCATGGAAAATGTGACGCAGACGAAGTTGCGCGGTCAGCTATGGCTGTAATAAAAACACAGGGCCCTATGTTTGTTGCAGAATTTGTTCGAAAGAGTCACTGTGGAACGCAAAGGGCATTAAGAGGAGCACAGATGGGTTTTAGTCAGTAAGAGTCTGAAATTCTTTTCTGTTTCGTCCAAAGCGGAAGAAGTCATTTGTGTTTTCGGAGCTTGTCACCCCAAATTATAAAACAAAGTCCTCCGGAGCGTCTGTCTGTCTGGCAGTTTGCGATCAGCTCAAAAACTACTGCACCGATTTTCATGCTGTTTTCACTAACGGATAGAGTGGTTCTCGAGGAAGATTTTAGTATATAATTTGTCTAGCGGGTGAAGTCGTGGGCATCAGCTAGTTTTTTATAAGAAAAAGCATGCAAATCTAAATAAGGTATTTAGTTAGATGTTAAGTTATTCTCTTTTATTTTCGGGTTAGGTGCGTCGCTTTTGGCGAAATAAACGTCTTTTCTTAATTTCAATAGACACCGTGCCGACCTAATCCGTCCCTGAGCCCTTCGTACAGACAGAACTTGAAACTACAACCATCTGTGAAATGTCTTCAATAGATTTTCAACTTAATTTTTTTAATTATATGGTTCAAGGTTGCTTGGGAAAATTTGATAGTTTACGGTGCTAGCGAATGCAAACATGTGCAGCTTTTTACAAGTCTTTCGACAGTCACCGTTAATGTCATTGGAAATAGGTCAACATAACGGTTGGGTAACTTGTATATTTCAGCTGTGATTACATTACAATCACGAACTACAAAAAACATGGTGACTGGCATACAAGACATATCAAGAGTTCCAAACCCATAGGTTACACGAATGAAGTGACTCGAATTTTAATACGAGAACTATCAACCCGGTTTTGCACGCTTAGCAAATCATAATTACCTATATGCTCCGGATAGATATAATTTTTCCTACATCTTCATTAATAGGCTAGATTCCATCACCCACAAATTGCAAAACTATTTAGTCCGTCAGTTAGAGTATTGAAAAATAATGGACACGTATATTTTGTTTTTGTAAATCAATGAATATTGACAAAGATAAAACGCATCAAAACTCGCGAGTGGGGGCTCGTGACGTCACGAGTCAGTAAAAATTATGCGAAGCGTCGTAACTTCGTCAATTTTGGTTCCCGTAACAAATGAAAAAACACGGGTCAATTATTTTTTGAAAATCTAGCTAATTATCGTCATAATTTAGCTTGTTGCCATAGAATCTAATTGAATTATATAAGTACCTAATCTTCCTATTAAGATGTATGAAATTCTGTCGGTAGTTCTAAATTTTCAATCATTTTCATAGATTGTGACTGACATGCGAATTGGCACTGAGAGAGCCAATTCTACTAATTTTTAAACAACTTTCGCATTTGCATGTCAATCACAAACTGTCAAAAAGGCCTTAATTTTCATATATTTTTGACAGATCGCGATTGAGATGCGAATGTGAAAAATTAGTAGAAAGCAAATACACATACAACACATACATAAGTATAATAACAACCATGAATTCTGTACATTAAAGAAAAATACCAAAAATCGAGTACAGGTTTTCAAAAAAAAGCTGTAGAACACAAAAAGAGCATTTTTACGTTTTTTGTCTGTCTGTCTGTCTGTCTGTACGCGATGATCTCCGAAAATACTAAACAGATTTGGTTGCGGTTTTCAAAATTAGATTCAGCTTATTTTTGAGCAACATATAGGCTTTGTTTCATTACAATCGGTGGCCGGGAAAAAAAGTTATGAACATTTTAACTGAGATATCTAAACTCAATTTATAACAAACAGCTGACAACTGTCTTATCATAAAACTATCATAATCGAAAAATATTGTGTTTGCTTCACCGTAAAAGCTTTTTAACCGAGTCTATTTAAATCTCTCTCAAAGAAAACATCTCTACCTATAATTAAGAAGAAAAACATACCAAATGTTTTTCTAAATCTCAATGTAAAGGGACACCTCTAATTTATTTGTGTTATAAAAATAGAAATACATTTGGGCTAGGCGCAGACAAAGTGATTCTTAAAATTAAATCGTGCATTGGATTTTATGTCGCCTATCTAATTATTCTAACGTTAAAAAATAGAACTGTGGGTTTAAAATAGCCACTTTACCAGAATCATTTTAGAATCAACAATACCGCGTGTATCTGACATCGACGCACAAACGATTTCCATGGGTTCCAGGGCATGATTCTGGACACACTAGACTTAGAATTTTTCGTCGGCTTTTTTTCTCATTTTTTTTTTCAATGGTTTTTTTTTTAATTTAGACTGCTCATAGTCGTTATTCTGACCTAACCCAATGAGATTTTTAATAAAATAATAATTAATTAACTACTTTCACTAAAAAGAGCAATCTGAATAAAACCACAAATAGATATCAGCTAAGCTGAGCTGATACCTATTTGTGGTACTCTTGAAAAAAATGAAAAAATAAGAAAAGAACCGACGAACAATTCCAACACTGGGGTGTCCAGAATCATGCCCTGGACCCATGGAAATCGTTTGTGCGTCGATGTCAGATACACGCGGTATGTCAAATTTGATTTTCATCTTTATCGCTAACGCATTAGGTTTAAGGTTGATTGGGAAAATTTGACAGTGACTGAAAGAAAGAAAGAAAGAAACGTTAACTGATTCTGTTAAAGTGGTATCTTTAGACTCCCTGGTATTTATAAAAACAAGAGATTACCTATAAAATTTAAGGCACCTATTTATTTATATAATTACAGTTTATGTACAATAGTATTATGATATTATTTCGGAACCCTTAGCAAGCGAGTTCGACTCGCACTTGGCCAGCTTTTTCCATGTTTTAACTCTTATTTTAATACATCACATGATTTAAAAGAGTGTCCGTGGAGTTTCTTGCACGGTCTTCTCCATAGAGATCTACGCATTGGAACGTGCAAATAGCTTTATGTTATTGACTGACCGACCTTGATAAATCAAAAGTGTTGAAACTAGCTGACCCGCGCAATTTCGTCTGCGTCATATTTATATTAATGCTCCGCTCCTATTTGTCTTAGCGTGATGATATATAACCTATAGCCTTCCGCGATAAATGGGCTAGGTATCTAAAAGTGAAAGAATATTTCAAATCGGACCAGTAGTTCCTGAGATTAGTATAGATATATGCTTTGATTTGATTTTCCATGTATTATCTAAGTACGTAAGTCTATGCCTACATTTTCACCGACAAAATGTCGCCCACGATTGTCACTAGTCTACCTACAAACTACTTTAGAAGTCAGTAACCCGAGCTTTTTCCTTAATAAAACAGTTCTGAGAAAGTTGTATACGTACCCGACGCGTACCCAGTCGTTTATAATGATACGTAGATAATGATATAATAATGTATAATTCTATATATAAGCCAACACCCGTTCTAAAAATGAGCTTTGCGAAAGCGATAAGTGTTATTCTAAGAAGTGTTAAATGAATAACTTTTATGTTAAATCCTCTTTGTAATGTCGGTAATGAGTTAAAACATCGCCTTTGAATGAATTAATTATAATCAAACGGTTCTTTATAATTTAGGATTGTTTTCAAATCATCAATAAAGGTTTGCGTGATCATTTGATTCTTGCCGTGTATTTTTTTTTTAATGACCGTAAGAAATGTTTAGTTTTGCGATAAAATCGATTAGGTTTCCAATTGATTATAAATCATTGTATCAAACACACGCAGCTAATCATTCCTCTAATCATTCCTCTCTATTTAGGCCTGATTTATCAATAGTCAGATAACTTAGGTATATTGGTATAAGTCATATTTTCCATAAAAATTGTCAAACGGCCATTTTCATTCCTCGGGTAAGAGTTATTAGAAGATCTTTTTAACCGACTTCCCAAAAAGGAGGAGGTTCTCAATTCGGATGTTTGTATTTTTTTTTTTTTTATGTTTGTTCGGGCATAACTCCGTCGCTTGCCAACCGATTTTAAAAATGATTTTTTTGTTGGAAAGGGAATACTTCCCAAATGGTCCCATGATAAGGAAACCAGGATCTGATGATGGCATCCCAGAGAAGTCGAGGGGAACTTTCGAAAATCGTATGGGGAACTAGTGCGTTTGTTAGGTGTGGGGTACCACTAAAAAGTGAAAAATAAAAAACTTTTTACAATAAAAAATACAACCGACTTCCAAAAAAAAAAAACACTATAAAGTAAAAAATAACTTTAATTTCGGAAGTCGGTGTCAAATTAACAAAAACACCGAGTACCAAAACCATAATAATTTGCAAATAAATCTTTGACTTTGACGTTGACTTTTGACTTTTTGGACTATTGAAAAATCAGCCCATAGAAACTGAATGTAACCATCATTTAGTAAATCTATAACTAACTAGATACTGATTTCGAAAGAGTGTCTAATCAACTAACTTCATATTTTTGATAACCCGACCTAAACCATTCAATAGGCTTGTGTCCTGAAAAAATCTAATTTGTCCGTCAGTTAGAATATCAAAAAGTATTTGACCGTATTTTTTCTTTTCGTACGAGAACCAAAATTCACGAAGTTACGACGCTTTTAAAATTCTCAATACGTCACGCCCTGGCATAATTTTTAGCGGGTCGTGACGTCACTAGCCCCCACTCCCGAGTTTTGATGCGTTATAAGTTTGTCAATATTCATTGATTTACAAAAACAAGAAATACGTGTCCATTATTTTTCAATACTCTTACTGACGGACTAAATAGTTTTGCAATTTGTGGATGATGGAAACTAGCCTATTGTAACTGTAATTTTTTTTTTTTTTTACTTGGTATGGGTTTGCTCTTGAATCTAGTCTTGGTCAGAGATGACAGAGACATAAATAAAAATAAAATAAAATAGTTTATTTGCACCTTCAGGTTAAATACATAGTAGTAGACAAAGTTTACGATGGAGCGAGCTTACCCAGAAGTAGCCAGTTCACTCTAACTTTGAAAAGATTAGGGTTGTAAGCGTTCGGATACACAGACGCAGGTTCCACTCCTTTGCTGTGCGCGTTATGAAAGACGCTTGGAAACGCTTAGTGCGAATTGGTGGAAAACCAACAAGGTAGGGATATCAAGTTGCCGTGCGTCTGGATGTCCGATGGTAGAAGGGGGCTGGTGGGATGGGGTCGTGGAGTTCCTGGGCACACTCTACGAAAAAAATGATTAAATGGTTTATCTATCCTAATATATAAAATTCTTCCATTAATAAGTGACTGACGTTCCGACGAGAACGGGAAGAAACGGGATATGCGCGAGCGAAGTCGATAGCAAAAGATAGTGTAGTAAAGCTCTAGGTATAGTTTTTGTTTGTTTGTTTGGTTGAACGCTTTCATCCCAGAAACTACTGGTTTGAATTGTTTTTTAGGGTTCCGTAGCCAAATGGCAAAAACGGAACCCTTATAGATTCTTCATGTCTGTCTGTCTGTCCGTCCGTCCGTATGTCACAGCCACTTTTCTCTGAAACTATAAGAGCTATGCTGTTGAAACTTGGTAAGTAGGTAGATGTATTCTGTGAACCGCATTAAGATTTTTACAAAAAAATAGAAAAAAAAAACAATAAATTTTAGGGGTCCCCTTAGTTAGAACTGAAACTCAAAAATTTTATTTTCATCAAACCCATACGTGTGGGGAATCTATGGATAGGTCTTCAAAAATTATGTTGAGGTTTCTAATATCATTTTTTTCTAAACTGAATAATTTGCGCGAGAGACACTTCCAAATTGGTAAAATGTGTCCCCCCCCCCCCCTTAACTTCTATAATAAGAGAATGATAAAACTGAAAAAAATATATGATGTATATTACCATGTAAACTTCCACCGAAAATTGGTTTGAACGAGATCTAGTAAGTAGTTTTTTTTTTAATACGTCATAAATCGTAAATCGCAACGTTTGCTTGTAATTACCTACAGTTTTATACGTAACCCTCGGTGCGCGAGTCCGACTCGCACTTGGCCGGTTTTTATTTTTATAATGTAGCTGCTCTAACATCACGCTACGACCAAAAGGAGCGGAGCATAATAAAAAATGTTCGCACGAACGCAGAAGAAGTTGTGCGAGTCAGCTAATTTGTAAGAAATGTTGTTGATTTGATTTGATGAGTGAATGAGCTTACCTTACGCGTGTGCTTGTCCGAGTACACAAATATACTTATATTTATGTTTGTTAAATATCAACTCAGTTCAAATAGGCCAAAACGCTTGAACAACGCTTATATCTCTGGCGAACATAATGGTATCAATGTTCTAATGTTTTCATAGCACGGTGAGGCCCCAGTTCTATTCCTAAGTCGAGTAAAAATAACCTTTAGGTATATAATTATTCGATTCATTCATAGACATGGCATGCGGTAGTTTGTTCGCGATGTACTGGCTTTTGAAATAGAGTTCATTCTGATAGTTCAACCATATTCATTGCGTTGTCGTCGTGTTATGGAGTTGACGATTTTGATGCGATTTTGAACCATGTCTATGGCTAAGGAATTTTAAATGATACTATAGCTTTTTCCCAGGAGAAGCTCGTGGCTTAATAGTAACAGCCGCACAGATCGATCTTCAAGGTTGCCGAGGTTGGTCTGTGGGAGGGTGACCATCTTAATATACCGAGTTTCATCTGTGCCTCGGAAAGCACGTTAAGACGTTGGTCTTTACGGATTGTCAGAAGCCAGAAAATCTGACACCAGTCTTGCCAAGGAGTACCGTGTTACCCAGTTAATGGGTTATGGAGGTCTGGTAGGCAGCCGCTCCACGTAAAATACTGGTATTCAGCTGAATCCGGTTTGACTGGAAGCCGACCCCAATATAGGTAGTTGGGAAAAGGCTAGGCAGATGATGATATATTATGTGCTCATATTTTTAGGGTTTCGACCCAAAGAGAACTCTATTACTAAGCCTCCGTCTGTCTGTCCGTCCGTACATCTGTCTGTCAGCGGACTGTATCTCAAGAACCATAACAGATAGACAGTTGAAATTTTTACAAAGATATACAAATTTACACAAATATTCATAAAAATTAAAAAAAATCAAATGAAAGATGGCTCCCATACAGTAAACGTGTTTTACGAACACTCACGAGTGATAATCCAGCTCGATTGTTCCACAATGATGTTAAGATATTACATATAACTATCATGAGATTTATCAAAGGTCAATGTATTGATAGCTTACCCAACAATTGTCATACTTCCAGATCATCACGTCATTGACATTGTAAAATAATGAATATATTACTGTGACAATAAGTCGTAATATTTCGGGTCGTTAAATCGTTTCTTTTAAACGATTTTTATGATGACGGACGGCCAAGATTCTTCCAATGTATACTTTTATGGATAGAAACTGTCAATAATGTTTTTAGCATTCAAATAGAAGTACTTATTTATTACTCAAGGTTTTGTGGTGGCAGCTTCAAGTAGAAAAAATTGGCTAAGTGCGAGTCGGACTAACGTACAAAGGGTTCCGAACTAATTTGGTTTTAGTAACTTGTCATTTTAATACTACAGGCTTCTTATTATTTTCCTGTAATCTTTTGGTATAGAACCGGTGAACCTTCTTTTATTTTTTTATTAGAACTATAGTCTGTATTTATTTCAAAATTTTAGGTTCAGTAGTTTTGGAGATAAGGGGGGGGGGAATGGTAGGGCCCGAAGGGGCCGACGCGACGCCTGCTGGAGTCGCGGGACTATTCGAAAGAGATACCGCGGCTCCGGAACACAAAGGGCAATGATGGAACATGGATGGGATTTAGTCAGTAGAAGTCTGACACTCCCTCTCGCTCCGCCCAGAGCGGGAGAAGTCATTGGATGATTTCCCAACCCTAAAAAAAGGGGGCGGGAATGGTAATTTTTGGTCTAATTTACTCCCAAACTATATATTTTAAAATTATGAAAAACATATAATTAAAACCCTCACAGTAACCACTTTCATTTGATACACGACCCAGCTTGAAAAACTATTTGTTTTATGTTCTAGTTTGACCCCCAAAACTGACCCCCATACTCAAAATTTATTTATTTACGTAACGCGTCCGTTATTTGGTCACTTACGTCCATGTGTAAACCAAATTTTAACAGAATCGGTTCAGTAGATCCAGACTGGCTGTGACAGACGTATATACAGACATCCGAGTGTGTTGGGTTGGCTTCCAGTGTAAAAAGGGAATACGGATGGGTTTTAGTCAGTAAGAGTGTGGCACTCCCTTCTTCACCGCCCAGAGAGACAGTAGAGTCACTTCATTAGTTTTAAATATAATGACGACGTTTAAAAGTGCCGTTTTGCTTAAAGTTGCCGGTCTTATTGAAATAATCATAAAGTCGAGCAAAATAAGGTATTACAGATGTCCCTTTCTTAAAAAAAAATTACAGATTGTTTTTTTTCACTATTGATAGGTAGGTATGTTATGGATACGTTTGACCTCTATCTTACCTGATGTTAAGTGATTATGCGGTCTAAGATGGAGCACACTTGCCTAGAAATAACCTATTCACTCTTGACTTAAGGACTCCCAGGTTGTATTGTAGCTATCAGGAAACACAGACTCCGGCAGGGAATTCCACTCCTTAGCTGTTCGCACAATGAATGTATTCCCAAAACGTTTTGTGCGTATAGATGGGATGTCCACCATGTACCGGTGGCGCATCGCCGTACGTCTTGTGGTCCGATGGTGGAACGAGCTTGGCGGAATTAAATTATGCAATTCCGTCGCACACTCTCCAAAATGCAACCGATAGAAAACTGACACGCCAGCAACTCGGTGTCGATGCTCAAGACTTTAGAGCTTTAATTCGACGAGCAACATTTGTAAGTAACAAATTCCAGGTTGCGGAATTTGTTGGTTACGGAATTCGTTCGAAAGAGTCACCGCGGCCCTTGAACGCAAAGGGCATTAGGAGGAACACGGATGGGTTTTAGTCAGTAGGAGTCTGACACTCCCTCCTGCTTTACCCAGAGCGGGAGGAGTCATTTGATGATTTCCCATCCTTAAAAAAAAAGTAAAAAATTCCATCTCGTGTGATGTCACCTCATCTTATTAAAGCATCAGTACTGAAAACGAATCAGTGCGTATTTGCGTAACAATTTTTATTGTTTCTTTGTTATTATTAAACTCGTAGGCACCTAATGTTATTCATAGTGTTATTTCGGTGTTATTCACTCCTGACCCACTGCCAAAGCACGCTTTATTTAAATATTCTCGAGTAAACTTTTGTTAATGATGTAAATAAGCTCTCAGGGCTACATAATTTTCTGCTATGAACTACTGAAAAAACACGATTAGTGAGTTCATAGAGCAAGACTATTGCTAGATACGGCAGCTTTGTTCGAAGGCATACTATTCAATCAAGGATTATTTAGACGAAAATTATAGTTGGTCGCAGTGTTGAACGCAAGACATTCATAGTTAAAAACTTATGACAGTTTCTGCGAGTTCATTATATTTTTGTATAATTAGGTATATGTCCGTTGAAGGCATTTATTTCTTTTTTTATGTATTTACGTATTACTCTCAATGCAATGTTTTTTTATATTCATTTGAGTGTATTGCAACATGTGATTCAACTGTTAGTGACTTACACAATTTTATATCTATAAACGCAACAGACAGATGTGTTGCTGGGGAGTTTGTTGGCCACTTCTTCTTCCCAGTTAAAACACTAGGAAGTGGTGACGGGTGGGCGTTTTTGGGGGACTGTCTGCTTGTAAACGTTGACGTTCAAAAAGTGCTGGCACTCAGCCTAATTGAAGGGTACAGGGGAAAATCAAGGACTGTCACATACAATTAATTTGACTTTTATTTATTTAATGGCTTTAACAATTACCAAAGCTTCTTTTTACCTAAAGATAATGTCAGTAGGGTAAACTTGAGATCCTCTAAGTATATCTAAGATTAGATACGTAAAAGAAAGTCCATTCACTTAGAAAAATTAAAATGTAAATGACACAAAAACTGGTTTTTTGTGACATCTCTTGTTTTACCCCTGTACCCTTCAATTGACTTTTTGACTTTGACTTTGGCAGTGTCAACAATTATTTTATGCTAACCAAACGTGTCACGGTTAGATCATAGACATTCACGGCTTCTGGCAATAGAGTATTCTAGTTTTGCCCGCAACTTTGTAAGCACATAATATCCCGTGTTTTCCCATTCCCGTAGGAATTTCGGGAAATTTTCTCTTAGTGTTGTCCCCAAGGAACCCACATGCCGAATTTCAGTTTTCTATCACCAATACTTTCGGCTGTGCGTATGTTGGATCTTCTTGGTTGGGTGGTAATTTCTAGTAGTTAATGCCTTGGCGAGAGTAGCTGGGGCAGTAAATACTCTCACCTCATCACATCCTCATCTCTCATTGCTTCTTTATGTTTTTGCCACTCTTTTTTTACAATGTTTTTTTTTTTTGCTGTGTCTGTGTCGAATAAATGTTTTCTATTCTATTCTATTCTATTCTTATCAACAATATTTTTGGCTGTGCGTATGTAATAGGGAAGATCCCTATCTAAAATGACTATGGCTATGACAACTGAATCTTGCTCAGCGCATATTTCCTGGGCACGAATATTATTATAAAAGTGCAGATTCCATGCTCTATCTATGGTTTTAGCTAAAGAAACGGTTCCCGATATTGATATTGGTTTTCCCGGGATGGGAAAAATTGTAAGGGAATTTTCATATTACAGTTGCTCATTAAATACAGCTGACGCAAGAAATATCGAAAATTAGTTAACATTTTACAATAGCGTAGGGTTGGACCGGCTAACAGGCGGCCGGGAGTTTGAACCCAACCTTGGCAAGCGTTGCTTAAGCTTAAAAATTAACCAGTGCAACTGTTATTGTTGCCACGAGCTCCTCCTTGAACGTAGCCACCTACTGGGCATAAAATATTTAAGGGTCACCATCGACTCGAAAAAAAGAAGATTACCTTCAGAAATATTCAGCCCTGTAACAGACAGACATCCGAAATACAAACTTACAAATAGTCGGAAAACGCTATAAGGACCTTATCACCAAATTCCCGTACATCTCATCTGCCTAGCCTTTTCCAAACTATATTGGGGTCGGCTTCCAGTCAAACCGGATTCAGCTGAATACCAGTACTTTACGTGGAGCGGCTGCCTACCAGACCTCCACAACCCATTAACTGGGTAACACGGTACTTCTTGGTAAGACTGGTGTCAGATTTTCTGGCCTCTGACTATCCGTAACGACTGCCAAAGATCTCCAAATGACAGCCGGGACCAACAGCTTAACGTGCTCTCCGAGGCACGGAGGAAACTCGGTATGTTAAGATGGTCACCACCCACAGACCAACCTCGGCAAGCGTTGCTTAACCTTGGAGATCGTACTGTGCGGCTGTTATTATTTAGCCACGAGCTCCTCCAGATTCCCGTACGCAACCTAGAAAATGAAAATTAGTAGTGCATTTAATATGAATAGCCAGCTTGTATTTGAATAGCCGTTCAAGTTTAACTTTCACATAAAGCCTATAGCCATCTACAAAGATCCAATCTACCTTTGTTCCATCAAAATCGATTCCGGAATTTAGGCATGAAAATCTAAAAAACAAAAATTCGCATTTGTGATAGTAGTTAGTTAAATAAGATTTTTTTTTTTTTTTTTTTGGGTGACAGAAAAATATGAATAACTGTTTTTTAAAATGTTATATTTTTTTCGTTTATTTTCCAAAAACAACTTGTCTGAAACCTATAGAGGTTTATGTGACAAAGTGGAAAAAGCAAGCTCGCTCACAATGTGTAGGGTACATAAAAATACTAAATCACATAAAAATAGGTAAACTTATAAATAAGTGATGTCACCAGAAAAGTTTAAAGATTATATGATCCAATATTATTCATTATAAGAAATAATTACCTAAGCCATAACTGCGTAATTTTTTTTAGATATTTTAGCAGATAAACCTATCACTTTAACTGACTGTATACTTTAATGAGCTAACGGGAATCCAACGTAGTCAGAATAAACTATCATCTATTTCCCGTAAGCCTGCGTTTTATTCCGGGAAACAGGCTAACAGGAACTGCAGGCTCGACAGTCTGTCGTTCGTCTATACCTATAGTCAATATGAGGTTTCCCCAAGGCTGGTATTACTACCGAGAATTAATAACTACCATTTACTACGAACGCAATATTCCAGGAAATGTACTGTGATTTTAACGAACTGTGTGAATTTTTGCGTACTAAGATTACATGAATATAATATATGCAAAAGTTATGAAAAAAAAAGTAGAATTGGCCCTCTTGTCAAAAGCACAGTCATGTATTTTTATTTCGTTTTCTTTTTTATGGTCCGGAAGTACCTTCGTGTGAGAGTCCAACTCGAACTTGGCCGGTTTTTTTTCAATTGTAACATTTTATTCCGTTTGCAGAACAAGCCATTGAATTCGCTTGGAAATTAGAACAGTTTTCTCTTGTAGTATTGAATGGTTAGTCTTTGTATTCACGAGGAACTATTTTTAAAGAAATAAATCGATAAGTACTATTTATATAAATGCGAAAGTAACCCTGTTTGTCGTTAGTAACTGTGTCGTTTTTTTCGACTTAACGGTTGAAGCTATACCGCGTGTATCTGACATCGACGCACAAACGATTTCCATGGGTCCAGGGCATGATTCTGGACACCCTAGACTTAGAATTTTTCGTCGGCGTTTTTCTCATTTTTTAATTTTTTTCAAGGGTTTTTTTTTACTTTAGACTGCTCATAATCGTTATTCTGACCTAACGCAATGAGATTTAAAAAAATAAAAATTAATTAACTACTTTCACTAAAAAGAGCAATCTGAATAAAACCACAAATAGATATCAGCTCAGCTGAGCTGATAACTATTTGTGGTACTCTTGAAAAAAATGAGAAAAGAACCGACGAAAAATTCCAACACTGGGGTGTCCAGAATCATGCCCTGGACCCATGGAAATCGTTTGTGCGTCGATGTCAGATAGACGCGGTATGTACTAGAATAGGATACTTGCTGTCCCAGGAATAAGTATATTTTAACTTAGTTACCGCACAATTTATAAATCTATGCAGACTATCTATATACTTTAGGTCATGGCATATTATACCGGCACCGCAACTGAACAGCTGCAGCACGGCGTTGCCTCGTATTTAGGCTACGGCTACCCGGCTACACGTCGTCCGCTCGCAGTCCGCGCACCAGCCGCGAGGTGCAAGCTTGCTGTCACCGCAAACACAATTTTACATGGCATTTGTCATTGAAAACGCCTTGGACTGGCGAATCGGAATTGGCGCGCAGTAAACACGCGGACGGCGCGCTGTAAGCACGCAGGCTGCGAGTCAAGTTGTATTGAAGCGGTTAACACGCTAACTGCCTGCCGTTGGCTTTTTGACATTGACATTACAAAATATAGTATACGACACACGAAAATAAGGACTAATTTGAATGACAAGATAATTGCTGGGCTGGAGCGGTGCCGTTGCGATGCTGTTATAGTGTGCCATAACCTTTATATTACTTATATTATAAGCCTAGGCGCGCATTGGTGACTTTTGTCACTGTGGCAGTATATGTATATCTCTCTTTTGCACTTCACAATTGCGAAATTGACAACTGTACAACTGTATACACCATCTACATACTTATATTATATACCCAGGCGCGCACTGGTGAGTTTTGTCACCATGACAGTATTTACATATCTCTCTTTTACACTTCACAATTGTGAAATTGTAGAATGATACTTTTACCAAAACAAATACCGAATTACAATAAGCCTTAGATTGTGTCCATTCACAAACAAGTATTAAAGCCCATTTAGCCCAAAGATCACAAAATACTCAGTTGAAAACTAGCAAGAATCCTCCGCATTAATTTTAATTCAAGGTTTAATGTATGCGTCGTCACGCACTTCTCTCTTACCCGACCGGGTCTGGGTACAATATGTGCACTTACCCATTACGGGCATTACCCGGGTACTATGCATAGTGGCTACCCGAAATGTAAAGGAATTAGAACGCAAATAGAGATGGTAAACAGCTTTTAAAGATTTTTGGGGACAGCTGCGTTATGAAAATGGGTAATTCTTTTGCTCTAGAATCTGCATGTACTATGAAAATTGCTCATTATGTGCCTGCTAAAACTAAAGACATTTTTTTTTGTTTTGCTTGAGATGACAGAGACAAAGTCTACGATAGAGCGAGCTTCCTCAGAAGTAGCCTGTTCACTCTAACTTTGAAAATGTTAGCTAACAAGTATTCTATTGCGTTTCTGTAACTGAAATATAATGTAGATGAGAATTTAGCACCCATTAGCACATATTAATATTAGCGTACATTTTTCATCCGTTGCCAAGCAGCAAGCATCTGGGATTACTCCAGTGGCCAGGACAATAGGCACCACCATCAAGGGACGTTGGAGGAGCTCGTGGCTAAATATTAACAGCCGCGGGGTCGATCTTTAAGGTTAAGCGACGCTTCCCAGGGTTGGTCTGTGGATTGGTGACCATCTTAACATACCGAGTTTCCTCCGTGCTTCGGAAAGCACGTTAAGCCGTTGGTCTCGGCTGTCATGTGTAGATATTTGGCAATCGTTACAGATTTTCAGAAGCCAGTAAATCTGACTCCAGTCTTACCAAGAAGTACCGTGTTACCCAGTTAATGGTTTGTGGAGGAAGGTAGCCGCTCCACGTAAAACACTGGTATTAAGCTGAATCTGGTTTGACTGGAAGCCGACCCCAATGTAGTTGGGAAAAGGCTAGACAGATGATGATCAAGGGTCGTTTCGCTTGATGACTCTTGGCATATTATCAAATGACTCATCCTGCTGTAGGCGAAGCGGACAGGAGTGTCAGACTCTTATTGACTAAAACCCATCCGTATTCCTCCTAATGCCTTTGGTGTTCCAGGAAGTCGGTGACTCTTTCGAACAAATTCCGCAACCCTGGCAGGCACTGACCCTAGCGGGCCCCGTCTATTATGCTAACATCTCTTTGAAAGATTGCTTGGCTTTGTTCTATCTCCTGCTTGATCAGATAGAAAGTATAAATTATGTTTTTCGTACTCCTCCGCTGTTCTTTTCTGATTAAATTTGTTGTGGGATCTAAAACAGTTTAATCGTTTCAAAAAAAGAGTCAGTCAGTACTTATTCCTAGATCATATTGAAAAACATATGAGACCTTTCTTCATCAAATTCAGTAGCCCTTTTCATCAGTAGACGCTAACAGACTGATATCAATATAATGACCCGACCGCCGAAGCCAAAAAAAGAGGTTATGAATAATGTACAGTCCTCACATATTGCTACAAAAACCTAGTGTGACAAATGGGATTCCCATCGATTTGTCCAAGGTATTACGATGTGATATTTTCGATTGATTTCGTATATTACGTCTGGTTGTTAATGTGTCTGATCTTTGATCCTAAGAACGATTTGTATGGGCACTATCGTTGTAATTAAAGATACACGCGACATTTTTGGCTGACCTCTTCATAATGATGATGCCAATCTTAGCTTCTAGACAGAGTGATATTGTATCATCATTAACGTCTCGATGGCAATAAACAAAAACTCAAAATGTTCAAGAAGAGCTAGCGTAATGAGTTCAAGAAGGGCTACCGAAATAAGTTCAAAAAGGGCTACCGAAATGAGTTCAAGAAGGTCTATTGAAATAAGTTCAAGAATGGCTACCGAAATAAGTTCAAGAAGGTCTACAGAAATAAGTTCAAGAAGGACTACAGAAATGAGTTCAAGAAGGGTTACAGAAATGAGTTCAAGAAGGTCTATTGAAATAAGTTCAAGAATGGCTACCGAAATAAGTTCAAGAAGGTCTACCGAAATAAGTTCAAGAATGGCTACTGAAATAAGTTCAAGAAGGTCTACAGAAATAAGTTCAAGAAGGACTACAGAAATGAGTTCAAGAAGGGTTACAGAAATGCGTTCAAGAAGGGCTACAGAAATGAGTTTTAGAAGGGCTACCGAAATGAGTTCAAGGTCTACTTAAATAAGTTCAAGAAGGGCTACAGAAATGAGTTCAAGAGGGTTACAGAAATGCGTTCAAGAAGGGCTACAGAAATGCGTTCAGAAGGGCTACCGAAAGGAGTTCAAAAAGGGCTACTGAAATGCGTTCAAGAAGGGCTGCCGAAATGAGTTCAAGAAGGTCTACTCAAATAAGTTCAAGAAGGGCTACAGAAATCAGTTCAAGAGGGTAACAGAAATGCGTTCAAGAAGGGCTACCGAAATGAGTTCAGGAAGGGCTACCGAAATGAGTTCAAGAAGGGCTACTGAAATGAGTTCAAGAAGGGCTACTGAAATGAGTTCAAGAAGGGCTACCGAAATTAGTTCAAGAAGGGCTATCGAAATGAGTTCAAGAAGGGCTACTGAAATGCCACGTAATTAATCAATTTAGGTATTTCGACAAACGCCATCGTTGATAGAATAACACATTGTCTAGACCCATAATCGTATCCAGTGATTTGACAGCTGGAACTGTCAAGAAAATTTGTGGTGCTATAATAAAATCATTGTGAACGATTTATTAACTAACAATAATAACTAATTAGCTTTACCTACTTGTTTTACCTTGTTCCTAAGATTAACTGCGATGTTTTCCTGTTATTCCAAGAACATGATTTATCTATAAATATCGTATAACTCGAGAACCTATTTGAGTGTTTTCTGGCTATTTTTAACCGACTTCCCAAAAAGGAGGAGGTTCGTTACCTCATAACTCCGACAATTATGAACCGATTTGAAAAAAAATTGTTTTATCTGAAAGGATATACTTGCAGATTGGTCTCATTTAAATTTTATCAAAATCGGTTACGAACTTTGGATTTTAAATCGAAATAGCTATCTACTTGGATGATGGTTTTATGTCATCCAAGTAGTCGAAATTGCGTATTTTGCTTTTCTGCGATTTTGCAGTGGTGTTGTACCACTAAAAAGTGAAAAATAAAAAAACTTTTTACAAAAAAATACAACCGACTTCCAAAAGAAAACACTACAAAGTAAAAAATAACTTTAATTTCGGAAGTCTGTGTCAAAATACAAAATACGAAGAAACTAACAAAAACGCCGACTTCCGAAAATAAAATTATTTTTTAATTTGTATGTTTTTTTTTGGAAGTCGGTTGTATTTTGTTTGGTATTGGCACACGTATTTATATTTGTAAAGTGATTCAACATAGGGGACAACAAGTTTCACAATGAAAACCGATGTACCTAACGGTGAAAAAGTACATCGACCTTGCCCGGATGTAGGTTTAAGTTAATCTAGGATTAATTCATCGATCACATTGGATCATAGCGGCTAGCGTACGGTTCATAAAATCGTGAAACATGCGGGTCGCCTCGTGTTTCTCATTTAGCTAACTTCATTCCATTTTCACCATTATCGTCCTCTACCCGACGTCAACCACTGCTGAGCTCATAAGACTCTTCTTGTGCCAATACCCACGTTGCTGTTCCACCAAAATTCCACCTGAGATGGTGACATCTGCCCATCTCGCTGCCAGAGGAGCAACAATACAGTTTATACAGTTTGTCTAAAAGTACACAAATATATAATACTAACAGTGAAAATAGAATCAAAATTGCTCGAAAAACAAACGACATAAATCATTTTAAACAAATATATCTTTCCCTCTCCCGAAAACGCTGTTTTCTATGGTAGCTGGATAGGCGTCATGGACGTCAAAGTTCATATCGGACTTCTCTATCTAATTGTAATCTTTAAAGCTTTATAACTTCATCGCTGATGAAGATATTTAAAAAATAATTTCATATTTGTTTACTAGAAGTAATCAATATTTCATTTTGCAAATAAAATAATCGCACGCATTTTCCCTATTCTTCTACCAAGCTAGGACGCCACATTGACTGTCTTACTTCACCAGCCAGCATCACATGTTGCCATGTGTCCTGCCGATCTCCAAGACCTTCGTACGTTTTCGGATCTCGCCGTTTGGTCTCGGCTTGAGCCTAAAGCCAAGTAAGAATGCTCCATGGGTCATCCAGGTTAAACATGCGATGGAATAATAAAATACTTACACAGTGACTGCCATAATTTTTCATAGACCAAAATTAATTTATATAAAATACTAGCTGACCCACTCAACTTCGTCTGCCTCACATTTTCCTTTACTGCTCCGCTCCTATTTGTCTTAGCGTGATGATATATAGCCTATAACCTTCCTCAATAAATGGGCTATCTAACTCTGAAATAATTTTTCAAATCGGACCAGTAGTTCCTGAGTTTAGCGCGCTCAAGCAAACAAACAAAGAAACTCTTCAGCTTTATAATATTAGTATAGATTTCATCCTTCAATTTTCACACTTAGCAATGCTTGCTTGCTTTATTTAACTTACAATTTCCACCTTTTCCTACTTATTGACTATCTAAATGCGTCCTAAATTAGTTGTAAAATCCAATTCATGCTTCACTATCTAAGGCCCGTTCCACACTAGGCAACTCTAGCTAAACTGCGCTACGGCTGGATGAAGCAGTCAGCTTTAAATCAGCTTCGTACCTACCAGCTCCCCAAGGTACGGGGGATTGGCTGCCGTAGTTAGTCCATTAGCCTTTGAGGCATTGATTTTATTTTGAAACTAGGTATCGAGGGTTTATAAAATGGGCTTGTGTCCTGAAAAAATAATAATACCACCATCATGTCTAAGTCTGTCGCCATAACAACAATGTTAACAGCATTGTTGTGTTCCGCCAGTTAGAGGTATGATAGCCAGTTCCTCTGTGTAAGAGGATTCCGGGTGAAACTCGCTTCCATCTTCGGCCTAATCATCACTTTCCATCAGGTGAGATTTGGGCCAAGAGTTTCCCCGTTTTGTATAAAATAATAATAATAATAATAATAATATATAGCTCATTACATTATAAAATACAATAGAAATTATGATCACCTAATCGTTCGCAATCGGAAGGAAGATATGCTGACAAGAGCCGCAGCTCGACGAGCACGCCCACCACCTCCGGCCTCGCCGCTCAGCTCCGCCTCGCCGCCGTCGGAACCCAGCCCCTCCGTGAGTGCTGTGACACCGGCCGTGGCAGTCGCGTCGAGCTCGAGCGACGAGTACTTCTCGCCGCCCACGACGCCACCACCTGCTCGTCGGCGAAGAGGACGCCGGCCGCCGGACGGCTTAGGACCTCGAGGCCCACCGGCCTCTGACAGGGTCCCAGCTCCCGGCGGAAGTGTGCAGCGCATGCGATGGACACAAGCCATCAACGAAAACGTCATGCGCTCATACTATGGGGCTACAGAGGGGGGAACTAACCTGACTGCGTACCGTGGTCGGATGCTCTCTCTGTTTCAGGTACTTGAACCAGCTGTCAACGTTTCGGCCCAAAGACTGTCGGATCAGGTGCGCGTCATCCAACGTAACCGTATGTTGGATGATAGTGTGCTTGATCGCCTCCGAACTGAAATGTGTAACCATGTCATTGCTACTCCGTCGCAGACTGTGGCACCACCACAGTCCACCCAAATTACCAGTCACGCTGACGAGGAGAGTAGTGACAGGGTTACAAACGTAAGTACCCAGTGCAATGACGAATTGAGGAGTGCTTTAGAGTGTGCTATTCGGGAATATCGCTACATGCCGCCTGAGCTTAGACCACGCTTACCTCGTTTGCCCATGCATAACAAGAACCGGGCGCTGGTAGCTACTCTGGATTCGCAGTTGTCAAATTATTTTGATGACTGCGAAGACCTCACTGATGCACACTCGATAATGTACTGCGCGGCTGTAGCGGCATGTCATGTAGCTCATGTTAAAATAACCAATGACAGAGTTACACGACCAAAACCAGCCGTACCAGCTTGGCAGTGCAGGATCGAGCGTCGTATCGGTGAGGCCAGAGCACTAATCGGCAAACTTATCTGCTTCAGGGAGGGAAACACTCGCCCTAGAGTGATGCGCTTTGTGAGACGGGCATTTTCGGGGACTGACGTCAGTCCTCGAGATTATATATCCCGTGTCACAGAGCGCATCGACTTCCTGAAGCAGAAGGTGTATGCATGGGCAAATCGTATTCGTAGGTATAGGCGGCGAGTGGAGCGCTATACCCAGAATCGCACATTCCGAAGTAATGAAAGGTGGGTATATAGGGATTGGGAGCGACCGGATCAAGGTGCGACTGCCGGATGATGACGCCATGTGTTCATTCTGGCGCAGCATCTGGTCGGTGCCTGTCAGTCATACCGAGGGCGATTGGACTCGGGAGGTCGAGCGCGCGTGCAATCCAATACCAGAAATGGGGGCAATTACCATCAGCCCCCAAGATGTATCTTGTGCAGTCCGCCCGTTGCCTAACTGGAAATCTCCAGGGCCGGACGGGCTGCACAATTTCTGGATTAAATGGTTGACAAGATCGCACGCTTGCTTGGCGTCTCAATTCCAATCGGCCTTAGAGTCTGGGTCGCTACCCCAGTTCTTAACTACAGGAATAACCCACCTGCTCCATAAATCAGGTAGTACTGCGGAACCTAAAAATTATAGACCGATCACGTGTTTACCGACGGTCTATAAAGTTCTTACATCCATTTTGAGGGCAAAGATTAACAGCCATGTTAACAACAACAACATCATGTCTGCCTCTCAAAATGGATGTAAGAATGGGTCCCGCGGTACTAAGGAGCTACTCCTCATTGATATGGCCATTAGCCAACAGGTTCGTCGTTTCCGAAAGGATCTGTCAACATGCTGGATAGACTATAAGAAGGCCTATGACTCGGTGCCTCATACATGGCTCATGAGGGTGCTAGAATTGTACAAAATTGATGCAACGCTACGTACCTTCCTGATGTCGTGTATGGGGAAATGGAGGACAGTCCTTCGCTATCCAGGATGTCGAAATATCCAGGGGAATAGCGAACCGGTAAGGATTGAGCGGGGTATATTTCAGGGCGATAGTTTGAGTCCGCTTTGGTTCTGCCTAGCCTTGAATCCTCTTAGCACACTGTTGGAGAATTCAGGGCTGGGCTATCGGTTGAAGAGAGGTGGTCAGGTTATATCTCACCTCCTTTACATGGATGATCTGAAACTCTTTGCCCACAATAATCTGCAACTGATGGAGCTACTGAAGGTAACTGAAACTTTCAGTAACGCCATCAGGATGGAGTTTGGTGTGGACAAATGTGCAGTCATGCATGTAAAGCGTGGAGAGATTATGGAGTCCGTGGGAACTCAACTCTCGGATTCCATAAACCTGAGATCCCTCTCTTCAACTGAAACTTACAAGTATTTGGGTATGTCGGAAGCGTTAGGCATCAACGTTACTGACATGAAGCAATCGTTGAAGGAGCGCTTCTTTGGTCGCCTGAAGAAGGTATTCAATAGCCTTCTATCAGGCGGAAACAAGGTGCGCGCCTTCAACGGTTGGGTCATGCCGGTATTGATGTACTCTTTTGGCGTGCTCAAATGGACTCAAACTGAACTTGACGCTCTGGATAGGCGGGTCCGCACACTGCTTACTTCATATCGAATGCATCACCCACGGTCGTCGGTAATGAGACTGTATATCCCGCGAAAGTGTGGAGGTCGAGGCTTTTTAAATGCTAAGACTCTCCACAATCGCGAGATATGCAGTCTCAGGGAATATTTCCTAGCTGTCGACGTGGGTATGCATCGAGATGTAGTGGCGGTGGACAAGGGACTCACCCCGCTCTCCTTGGCAAATGAGAACTGGCGCAAACCTGCGGTGCTTGACACTAACGATCGCAGGGCGGTATGGCAGAGTAAGGAGCTTCACGGACGCTTTTTCCGGGCCCTTCATGGGCCCGACGTAGATCAACTAGCGTCCGTAGCCTGGCTGCGTTTCGGTGATCTTTTCGGAGAAACCGAAGGTTTTGTCTGTGCAATTATGGACGAAGTTATCATGACGAATAACTACCGGAGATTTATTGTGAAGGACGGCACGGTCGACATATGTCGGGCATGTCACCGTCCGGGAGAATCAATTCGCCACATTATCTCTGGTTGTTCTCGTCTAGCTAACGGAGAATACTTGCATAGGCACAACCTTGTAGCCAGGATTATCCATCAGCAACTTGCTCTGAAATACTCTCTTGTGCAGTCGGAGGTGCCGTACTACAGATATGCGCCCGACTCAGTTCTCGATAATGGCGATATCACATTGTACTGGGATCGGTCCATCATCACTGACAGGACTATTGTTGCCAATAAGCCTGATATAGTGGTGGTGGACCGAATAGTGAGGCGTGCAATGATTGTCGACATAACCGTCCCGCATGACGAGAATCTCGTGAAAGCCGAGAAAGATAAACAAATCAAGTATATTGACTTGGCTCGCGAGGTTGTCGACATGTGGGAAGTGGACTCTGCAATCATTGTACCGATAGTTGTGACAGCCAACGGCTTAATAGCCAAGAGCCTCGACCAACACCTCAGGAGGCTCTCGTTGGGCAGCTGGGTCAAGGGCTTGATTCAGAAAGTGGTACTTCTTGACACGGCTCGCATTGTTAGGAGGTTCCTCTCTCTGGAGCCCTGACCGCCGGTAGCTTGGACCCTGTTCCCGATACCGGTGGGCTACTGTTTTTTATATTTTTAAATGTATTTTGTAATGTTTTTTTTAAGATATATTTAAAAATTTAATTAACAAGTATTTTTAAATGAATAAACGAGATAATAATAAATCTAATTAGTCCGTCAGTTAGATTATCAAAAAATATTTGACCCGTATTTTTTCTTTTGTTACGGGAACCAAAATTGACGAAGTTACGACGATTTTAAAATTCTCAATACGTCACGCCCTGGTATATTTTTAGCGGGTCGTGACGTCACAAGCCCCCACTCCCGAGTTATGATGCGTTTTATCTTTGTCAATATTCATTGATTTACAAAAACAAAAAATATGTGTCCATTATTTTTCAATACTCTAACTAACGGACTTAATAGTTTTGCAATTTGTGGATGATGGAAACTAGCCTATTGACGCAGTAAGTTCTCATGGAGAATTAAATAATAATAATAATAATAATAAATAAAAACTTTATTTCGACTTTTACAATTTTTTACAAGTACTTTGTGGCAATTTCAAATCTTACAAACATTTTTGTTAAAAATTGTATGTAACATAGGTTATCGACCTCTGACATCCAAGCTAAGATTAAACTTGTGTTATGGATGACAGGGCTCATTCCATTAATTAAATCATCGGACTAATGCAGATAGCTTGAGCGATACATAAGACAATTATTTGTAAAAATAGAACAAAGCAAAAACCAAAAATAGAAAAAATAAAAATAATGATAGATATAACAAAAATAAGAAGCCTCTCCTTACTCTAAAAAACATTTATAGATGTGTTTGTGTTGTGAATGTAGTGTGATAGTGTGTTTGTGTAATCTAAAAGAGAAATGTCAAAACAGCTTTCCTAAAAGGTTCTCAACCTCCTCGTATGTAAGATTTGCGAGCCATTGACTCACTTTCTTTTTACAATCAAATTTACTTGTTGTGTATATATTGCATTGTTTATTAACTGCATTATAAATTCGATTGCCTAATACTCGAAAGTGTCTCTCAGCTAGTTTTGTTCTACAGCGTACTACAGGACAGACATATTTTGATCTTCCGGAAGCCAGACGACCCGCACCAAAATCCATCGAGCCATGTCTCCGCAAGACAGTGCCAAGCACAAAGAGCTGTCTGATGGTCATAACATTGCAGTCTTCATATAATTGTTTGGTGCTATACCGGAAGTGCTTAAAAGTCATGACCTTCAGGACAGCTCGCTGCGCCCTTTCAAGCTGAATCATGTACGATTTCGGAGCGCCACCCCACACGGTTATTCCAAATGATAGATATTACTTGCATGAAAATGCTTGTACTTTTAAAGAAAAAATTCTACATGATAAGAAAAAGCAGATATTTTATGTGCTCATAATCTCAAGCCTTTTTGCGGGTTCGAGTCAAATAACGAACATCTTCTTTGTTTCTTGTTGACCCTTTTCGCATAAACTTCGAATCCGATTGAAACTCGGGTAGGGATAGAGTTTTGAAAAAACCCTTCCTTAGTTACGGTTTCTGAGGGATATAACTTGCTTTCGTTTTGTAAAATTCAGTGAATCGGCTGTGCTTATGATCGCAGTGCGATTCTGTTAACATTTCACCGACTAAGCTGGAGAGAACACGCCGTGTCGACGGGGCGTTAGTGTTCCACGAGCGCCTCAAAGAGAGTCAGCACACAGAGGGGCCCGAAAGGGCCGACGCCTGCCGGAGTCGCGGTACTATTCGAAATAGATACCGTGGCTGCGGAACACAAAGGGCACATGAAGAATCATGGATGGGTTTTAGTCAGTAGAAGTCTGGAGTCATTTGATGATTTCCCATCCTTAAAAAAAAGGCCGTCAATTCATACCAATAAGATGGAATGACAGCAGCGCGATTCTGTAAACATGTCGAAGTGAAGACTTAAGCGAAGTAAACGACAAGTGAGCTGTCAAATCACACAAACAAGAAGAAATGAAGAAAAAACAGAAATGAAGAAATGAGATGTCGACAGAATAGACCGCCTGTATAGTCTCACTAAGTAAACAAAACATGTTATTGATAGCTTAGGTGAATACCTACTTGCGAAAAATTCTAAGTCTAGGGTGTCCAGAATCATGCCCTGGACCCATGGAAATCGTTTGTGCATCGATGTCAGATACACGCGGTATGTTGTCGGTATCAATGTTCTATAGAAAATAATGACACGGACAGCTCATACACGTGGTTCATAAATATGTTGATTGCGTTCAGTTTCAGATTGATAAAATCCCTAAATAATAATATTATAATAATATCCCTACCGCAGTATCTCTACGTTAACGTCGTGGTGGGGCTTGCGCGTTCCGATGGACCTTAGGTCATACCTAGGGCGAGGGGCCAGACAAAGAGAGATACAATCCGCAAGGCGGTTTTGTGGCGAACTGTTGTGGCAGTAGCGACCCCACGAATCTAATTTCCCGGGAGAAGTCTTGTTTCTCATCTCCGGCTTGCCTTTATTGGCTGGCCAGAGTGAACACTGACGAGGAACAAAGCTCCCACCTCTTTCTTGCCTTAATCGGCCGGTCTGAGTAGAGATTCGCTAGAGCAAACGTGCTCGGGAGAAGGATGTATAATCCAGTAAGATGCTGGTAGGGATCTTGACCGCACTTCCGGGATTGTCCTGATAGCCGTGGTATACCTCTCCACTCCTCTAGCACCTCAGGCCATGTTGCCTCCTTGGCGCTACGTCACGTTGTGCTAGCGACCGTTTTCGGGGGCCCATTCATTGAGTGTGCAAGTCACCCCCTGCCATTTAAAAGCCGTGTATATTGTTAGTGGTCAGACAGGGGCCAATAGTTCTATAATAAACGATTATCAGTCCATTAAACCACCCAAACCCATAGCGTTTCATCTTTTTTTTCCATATTCTGCAATAGTCTTGCTCCAACCGGGGATTGTCCTTGGGAATACTTTCACAGTGCATACAGGGATAATCGCCGGTTGGTGCCCCATTACATTTGAAATTTCTAACGGGGCCTCTGCGAGTTGGTTTCGGCCCCTCGTACGCCTACCAAAGGACCGGGTCTCCAGAGACCCGAGAAAGAAAACAACAAATAATAATAATAATCCTTGGACATTTCACACAACGCCATATAGTCCCAAGCTAAGCAACCTAATGCTTGTGTTATGATAACGAGATGGCTGATAAACTACTTATATACATTTTTTTTTTGTAAATATACACATAATTATTATAGATAGAAAACACCCAGACTTGGAACAAATACTTGTAGGTCGTACAAATATTTGTTCCGTGCGGGAATCGAACCCGCGACATGCTGCGCAGCAGTCAATCGCTCAACCACTGCGCCAACCGTGTCGTCAAAAAAAATAAATGGGATGTAAGCACTCTATGGATGTAAGAGAGCACTTTAATCTGTCATCACATCAACATATGAACAGAGCCTAAGTTTATATCCTGTGGTTACCTCGTCAGTCGCGACGTCAGTGGGTAAGCTGTAATTTACCGGCACTCGGTACCAGGAGTACAAAGAGCGGTGCAGTTAAGTGAAATACCAGTAATTGACCGCGTCAAACTCTGTGATTGCAACATGCTGAGATCGCCACAGAGTAGTCATTTGCAGTGGAACTATGGAATTTGATAAATATTGATTCGCATAGCATCTCAGTTGCAATCTCTCAAAATGTGGGAACATTTATGATGTTTTTGGCAGATTGCAGCTGAGATACGATTGCGGAAATTCCTTCGAATAACCGACTTCCAAAAAAAAAACACTACAAAGTATAAAATTGTCGTCATTTCGGAAGTTGGTGTTTTTGGTGTTGTATCTTCGTTTTTTCATTCGTGATACTTGGTCTACACAGAAATTGAAATAAGCAAAAATGCTCATAAAATCTAAAATATTTGTTTTAATAATATTATTAATAATAATTTAGTTACGTGTAATAATTAGTTAGGTAAGTATATCACGAGACTGACGTACCTTTGTAAGGTTAGCTCCTATAAACAAATAAAGATTTTAAAAAAAACAGCCTAACTTCGGAAAAACAACAAAAACTTACGATCTTATTTTTCCAGTTTAAACCAGTAAAAACCAGTGCCTCGACCATTACACATTGTCAGCGCTAGTAAGCTTGTCATTCCTACAGTACAGGGGAGTAGTACCTAAGATTGTCATTTCTGCAGTACATCGGAGCAGCATTAAGTAAACTGTGGTTGACCGCAAGTCTAGAGTAAAGCAACAGGCGTACTCAGACGTTTACAGAGTAATAGGGAATATGTATGTTTTTTTTTTTATTATCTATACATTTTATCTAAAAATATACAAAAATATGATACTTTTTTTTTCTTTTATTTTCCATAAAACATTATTACAAGCTGCATTAACAAATATAACACTTGTCTGAAACCTATAAAGGTAAGGTATGTACTAAGGGACTACACACACTTATTCAGCTCAATTCGCATTTCACTGAACGATTTTGTTTCACACTTGTGTTCTGCTTCTATCAGCCGCGTACAGCGTCTTAAGAGCGTGTATTCCGTCCACTAGCGCCGCCAATCGTTTTTTATTAATTGTGGTAGATTTAAGACACGTACATAAAAAACCGCTCTGTAGTGTTCTGAAGAAATGTATCTATTATTTTTTGAGAGCTATTTTTAATACATAACTCATGACTGAATAGCCAAAACGGCAATTATTGCTAAAAGTGGCCACTTTTAGCAAAAATATCGACTTTGGCAACTATTTATGTTCTAAAGTACAAAACATAACTCTCAAAACATAATAAATACATTTCTTCAGAACACTACAGAGCGGTTTTTTATTTACGTGTCTTAAATTTACCACAGTTAATAAAAAACGATTGGCGGCGCTAGTGGACGGAATACACGCTCTTAAGAATGAAAGGCGACTTATTCTCATACCTACCTAATTCATTTAAAAAAATTGGTCGAGCCGTTTTGGAGGATTGCAAACACGAGATTATTATAGATTAGCTAAAATAGTTTCTTCACAACTGTGACCCCAGTGTAAAACAAACTGTATAACTTTTCAGCTAAATGATTTATCACAATGAAACAATGGCTAATTACTTTCGATCATTATGGAGTTTGTTTCATTGCGATAGATCATTTATGACATCTATACTAATATTATAAAGCAGAAGAGTTTGTTTGTTTGTTTGGTTGAACGCGCTAATCTCAGGAAACACTGGTCCGATTTGAAAAATTATTTCAGTGTTAGATAGCCCATTTATCGAGGAAGGCTATAGGCTATATATCATCACGCTGAGACCAGTAGGAGCGGAGCAGTAATGGAAAATGTGACGCAGACGAAGTTGCGCGGGTCAGCTAGTGATATATAAGTACGTGACATATACATAGATTTTCGCAGTAGGTTTTCTGCTTTTGCCAACTATACATGTAAATCAGGGCAGAAAGATGAAAATAGGTTAATGTATTGATATGGCATAAAAAGCCAGTCATCCAGGTTGCCTGGAAAAAAAACGCGGAAATCGCGGAATGCGATAAGGCCGCCAATTGAATGTTTTGTTAGTTTAAGGTTTCCTTTTTTCATTTGGTGTACAATAAAGTATAGATGAATAAATAAATACATAAATAAAGCTTAGTATTGTATACCTTATTCAATTTACATATAAAATACACACAAGAATCCTTTTAATAAGACTGATTAATTAAAACTAGGTAAATAATACTGAAACAGACCCCAGCTCTCGCCCATATTGAAACAATTTATATTCAAAACCACAGACTAACTAAATCCACTGCATGCATCGACTTCAAGATGCTATTAGTTCTCTAATCGCTCGATCGTCCCTCTGTTTCCCCTACTCTGCGTACCAAATCCGGAATTATCCGTCCCTTCACTAATCCGTTCTGTTTCAACTAGGAACGGGGTTAGGGTCAGCTTACACTAAGACGTCGTTGGACGTGGCACTGCACGCTTTAAAGTAGCCACCCACCCCGGCTTCACGCGAAATCTGTATGTTGTACCCATCACCGGGATATATTTTTTCTTCTACCATACCTAGGGAAGCATAGGACCTGGAGAAATTGAAGGTCAAAGAATCCAATTTATACAAAGTTAAAGTCAAAAGTCATTTATTCAAGTTAAGCTGAGTGCCAGCACTTTTTGAACGTCAACGTTTACAAGTAGACAGTCCCCCTAAAACGCCCGCCCGTCACCACTTCCTAGTGTTTTAGCTGGGAAGAAGTGGCCAGCAAACTCCCTAGCAAGGTGATACAAAAGCGAATTCAAAGTACATTTACTATTAACATTTCTTCCACAATAACATTACTGGAGGCCAATCGCGCTAATTTTAAAAGTTTAGGTCCGCTTACAATTCGTTTCCAATTCAGTTTTGATTATGATCTAGTTTCGATTCACCTGTAAGGAATTTGGTATCGCGCTAAAGTTTAAACTTCAACCAAAGTTGCGTTGATACTATCATTATTTGAAATGTGGAGTCTAGCTCCAGCCAATGCAACATCGAACTCGTGAGCTCTCTCGGATCCATAAGATCAATGTAGGCGTGGTACATTTTACTAATATTTTCGTATTTTCATCAATCGACTTCAAGATGCTATTAGTTCTCTAATCGCTCGATCGTCCCTCTGTTTCCCCTACTCTGCGTACCAAATCCGGAATTATCCGTCCCTTCACTAATCCGTTCTGTTTCAACTAGGAACGGGGTTAGGGTCAGCTTACACTAAGACGTCGTTGGACGTGGCACTGCACGCTTTAAAGTAGCCACCCACCCCGGCTTCACGCGAAATCTGTATGTTGTACCCATCACCGGGATATATTTTTTCTTCTACCATACCTAGGGAAGCATAGGACCTGGAGAAATTGAAGGTCAAAGAATCCAATTTTATACAAAGTTAAAGTCAAAAGTCATTTATTCAAGTTAAGCTGAGTGCCAGCACTTTTTGAACGTCAACGTTTACAAGTAGACAGTCCCCCTAAAACGCCCGCCCGTCACCACTTCCTAGTGTTTTAGCTGGGAAGAAGTGGCCAGCAAACTCCCTAGCAAGGTGATACAAAAGCGAATTCAAAGTACATTTACTATTAACATTTCTTCCACAATAACATTACTGGAGGCCAATCGCGCTAATTTTAAAAGTTTAGGTCCGCTTACAATTCGTTTCCAATTCAGTTTTGATTATGATCTAGTTTCGATTCACCTGTAAGGAATTTGGTATCGCGCTAAAGTTTAAACTTCAACCAAAGTTGCGTTGATACTATCATTATTTGAAATGTGGAGTCTAGCTCCAGCCAATGCAACATCGAACTCGTGAGCTCTCTCGGATCCATAAGATCAATGTAGGCGTGGTACATTTTACTAATATTTTCGTATTTTCCTTCAAAATCCAAACAACACAACGCGAACGATTGAGAAAAAGTCAAGAAAAAGTAGCACTGTTTCAACTTTTCGTTTGACAGCGGTAACGTTACAGCTGTGATGCAGTTGCGTTCCAAGTTTCTGTCAAACGTTTAGCGCGATACGGAATGTTTACAAAAGTTGTGAAATGGCTACAGTTCAGTTGCGTTCCAGTCGAATTTTATTAGCGCGATTGCCCTCCAGGAATGGAAGTCTCTCTGCATGCGTCTGTTTCCGAACGCTTACAACTGGCTACTTACTGCTAATTCTGGGTAAGATCGCTCCATCGTAGACTTTGTCTCTGTCATCTCTGACCATGACTAGAGTCAAGAGCAAACCCCTCACAAATAAAAAAAAGTCGACTACTGCGTGCTACAAAACGTAGTTCTATTTTTCTTATGCCTAGATATTTTTATATTATTATACGTTATATATTTTTATACGTTAGAATGATTCATGGGAAATTATTTTTCATTCCCCATGAATCATTCTAACGTCAATATAATTAGTTTGGCGCATAGAGTGTGTAGTTTTCGGCTCTGTGATGAGTTTTTTTTTCTTCTGTGTTTTTTTTTTCTTTCTGTCAACATAATTTTTTGAAACATCTTCATCATCGGCATATTTTAGCCAATTTACACCAAATCTTAATAGCGACTCGTCATCTGTCTAGACTTTTCCCAACTTTATTGGGGTCGGCTTCCATTTAAACCACATTCAGCTGAATACCTGTATTCTCAAGACTCAAACATTTATTTCAATTAAACCATTTACAGGCACTTTTGAATTGTCAAGGTCGGTCGGTCCAAAACGATGAAGCTATTTGCACGTTCCAAAGCGTAGATCTCTATGGTGAAGAACGTGCAAAAAGCTCCACGGACACTCTTTTAAAATTAATAAAATTGTTACAAATTTTGTTGACATCGTTTTGAAATTATACATACATGTGAGAACGATGTGACGAGCATGATAAAAACGTCCGGAATAAAAAAGAACAATTCAAAGAAATAATTAAAACAAACCCATAGCATCAGAAAAATTACCAGTCCCAACCGACGGCGCCCGTTTACGAACATGACGCATGCGCAAGGCCCATTCGTCTCAACCATTTTGAATGGAGCCAAATGATCCAACGCATACGCCACCATCAGCTGAGCTTTTGAGTGAGCATGACACTCCAAACCGCCAGGGTACTTGAGTCTATACAATGCAAACACTCACATATTTAAAAATGTTGGTACTATTGATTTATATAATTAACAAAAATGGATCAGTGTGTGAGTTAAATTATCAACAAGTTTGACTTTGTTCACTACACCCTAGTTTGTCCTATGGAGCAGGACCAGTATGTTTCCAAGCATTCTTATCTTATTTGTACTATGCTTGTTAACATAGTGTGCTTTAATATATTTTTTAAATTTTCTTATTAAAATCTTTATCGCAGTGAAGAATTAATGGTTAAACCATCACCGTGGCTCTGTGTGAGCTGGCCTTTGGCTGCCCCACGTATCGTCCGCTATTTCGTTTTAATTAACTGAAGGTACAAGACACGGATCGTATTGTGATGAGGAACCTGACGTAGTTTCCTGACGTTCGATGGAGCAGGGAATTGGACGTCGATTTTATGAGAGGAGGAATGATTTCAGGACTTCGGTCGATATAATTATAATTTTAGAATTATAGTTTGATATTAGAATAACAACAACACGAGTGAATAGGTTATTTTTAGGCAAGCGTGCTCCACCTTAGAACGTATCATCGCTTAACATCAGGTGAGATAGCGGTCAAACGCGTGCCTATAAAAAGGCAAAAAAATAAACAGTAGCTTAAATAATGGTTAATTTATCGTTATACCTATCTCGTGCTTATCTATGTGTGTCAAATAAACAAGGTTTCTTTCTTTGTTTTCTTATATCTGTTTCGATTTGATGCTGTAAGCTATCAATCAGTACTAACAGTACCAGTATAAACTGACCCCGTATTCAATCGATACTCAATACTACGTTAGGCCAGCTCAAAATCAAAGTGCTATCACCGACGACTGAACACGTGAACGCGTTGTATGAAGCCAAGCACAAGTTTACCTATACAAATTGTTCTCTGACCTAACCAAGTACGAACGTGCTACACAATTTGCGGTACACAGAATCTTTCGATCAGAAAAACTCAATTCAAAATTCAAAAGTCATTTATTCAAATTAGGCTGAGAGCCAGCACTTTTTGGACGTCAAGTTTTACAAGAGACAGTCCCCCAAAACGCCCGCCCGTCACCACTTCCTAGTGTTTTAGCTGTGGAAAAGAAGTGGCCAACAAACTCCCCAGCAACACAACTGTCTGTTACGTTTTAGGAACTAGAATTGTACAATAATTAGTATGCAAAGTAGTTCAAAATTCCTTCTAAAATTCGTCTTACGTCCGTCCGTCCATCCGTCTGTCCGTCTGTCTGTCTGTCTGTCTTTCAGCGGGCTGTATCTCAATAACCGTATAGGTAGACCATTGAAATTTTCACAGATGTGTACTTCTATTGCCGCTATAACAACAAAAAATAAACATTAAGGTTTATGGTACGGACCCATTGTGTGTGAGCCCGACTCGCACTTGGCCGGTTTTACAAATTTTTTTTTCAGAAAATGAAACTCTTATTTTTACAGAAAACTGTTGGACACGACAACAATAAAGATAACTTCAAACAAATGTTTCACCAAATTAATTCAGTACAAATGCATATTTTAATAATATTTTTCACACCCACTTTCAGAGCTATATTACTGAAAAAATCTGTAAATATTCATAAAGCTGTTTCAAAAGGTTTCCGTTTGGTTAAAAAAGAATTTCATTTACATACAATTTATAGAAAATATGCGATAACAATTATTTTCACCCCATTAAACCGTGTTGATTATGAAAAATAGATTTGTCGGGTTTTGTATTAATTTAAGGGACTGTGTTTGTTCAAATTGTTTCTGGATTAGTTACGCATTATTTACTTTATATTATTTTGTTAACAACGGCGAAAACTTTGTTGATTAATATTTTTAACCGACTTCCCAAAAAGGAGGAGGTTCTCAATTTGAAAAATTCTTGTTTTATCTGTAATATAATATACTTGTAGATTGGTTCTATTTAAATTTTATCAAAATCGGTTACGAAAATTGGATTTTTAATCTAAATAGCTGGAATTCGTTTACTTGGATGATGGTTTTTTGTCATCCAAGTAATCGAAACTGCGCATTTTTTTTATTTTTCTGCGATTTTGCAGTGGTGTTTTTAGGTGTAGGGTACCACTAAAAACGCAAAATAAAAAACTGTTACACAACTGTTTACAAAAAAATACAACCGACTTCCAAATATAAAAAAACACTGCAAAGTAAAAAATAACTTTAATTTCGGAAGTGGGTGTCAAAATACGAAGAAAGTAACAAAACCCTGATTAGATGGTTTTGCTCTTGAATCTGGTCTTGCTCAGTGATGACGGAGACAAAGTCCACGATGGAGAGAGCTTACCCAGAAGGAGCCTGTTCACTCTAACTTTGAAGAGATGAGGGTTGTAAGCTTTCGGAAACACAGACGTAGGCAGAGAGTTCCAACCCTTTGCTGGGCGCATTATGAAAGACGCTTGGCTATTCCACCGATTTACACTAATCGTGTGATTAGTGCGTATTGGTGGAATAGCAGTATATAAGGCGATAAATTAACTTTATGTATAAATTACCTACTGTCATTGTACCTTTATGAGAGAAATAAACTAAATAAATCTAATCTAATCTATAAGGTAGGAATGGTAAGTTGCAGTGTGTCTGGATGTCCGATGGTAGAAGGGGGCTGGTGGGATGAGGTCGTCGAGTTCTTGGGCACACTCACCGAAGTACAATCTATAGAAGACCGACAAGCAGGCAACCTTGTACCTACCCAGTTCATAGGAATATCTACAAAACTAAATTAGCTATTACTAATGAAGCCTTGATAAACACACGCACAATAAGTCATGAACTCACCTAGGTACCATTCTAGACCCACTATCTCTGTACACGTCAAATCAAAGACAAAACGCCTCTCGTTGAGAGCATGTAAACGAACACATACAAGAGTTCATTTTCCAAGTGTTATGAACTCAACTCGCCGTCTAATAAAAAAAGATTTCCCTCTGGAAATCAGAATATTGGTGGGAATAAACTCGCGAGCTCGAACTCGACTCGTAAAGCGTTGCCTTAGATTCTGTGTGTCTAAGTTTTGCTCTATTTCAGCCTGAATTTGTTCTTACCTTTCATATCTAGGAAGATAGATGAGAGTGTAGTGTTTTTGCGACGAATTGGGGCCTTTTGAAGGGATGAAATGGGGTTGCAAGTTTTTCAATCTATATATATAAAAATGAATTGCTGTTCGTTAGTCTCGCTAAAACTCGAGAACGGCTAGGCCTATGTCGGTAATTCTTTTTATGTTTAGTTCGCCAGAGTACAGGGAAGGTTTAAAAGCAAAAAAGGGTAGGTAAGGTAGCCAGTTGACGGGAGCGAAGCCGCGGGGCATAGCTAGTGACAAATAAATATTCTCTATTAGAGGACAAACTATAACACCTGAATGCCAATTCTACTAAGTTTCACATACACATCTCAATCGCAATCTGTCAAAAATGTATGAAAATTAAGGCTTTTTTGACAGTTTGCGATTGACATGCGAATGCGAAAGTTGTTTAAAAATCAGTAGAATTGACTCTTTGACTTTAGGAACAAAATTATTGACGTGTCACGTATAAATTTACCACATGTGTGTGTTACGGATTACAATAAATATTAAATTTATTAAGATTTAAAAACGGCTCAACTCAAAATCTCTCTCAAAAGATGCATGTACATTATCAGGTGATTTACGTCAAGGTATTTAGTTTGTATGTATTTGTATGAAAATTAACGAAAAAAGAATTGATTAATGTGTCCATAATGAAAAATGCTTGTTTTTGTGTCCTGAACATCCGGTCGAAGTTTACCTATGCATTTTTTTTTTCTTTTATGGGCACACGTTTGACCACTATCTCACCTGATGGTAAGCGATGATGTGATCTAAGATGGAGCACGCTTGCCCAGAAGTAACCTATTCACTCTTGACTTAAAGACTCCCGGAATACGGAGTATATGTTTTTTTTTTTTTTTTTTTTATATACAAAACGGGGAAACTCTTGGCCCAAATCTCACCTGATGGAAAGTGATGATTAGGTCGAAGATGGAAGCGAGTTTCACCCGGAATCCTCTTACACAGAGGAACTGGCTATCATACCTCTAACTGCCGGAACACAACAATGCTGTTAACATTGTAGTTATGGCGACAGACTTAGACATGATGAAAATATTTGACTTTTTTGTATGAAGACTTTTCCCAAGGGTTCCTATAATGCATTTTTTTAAATTATTTGTGATGGTGGTTTTGCTCTTGACTCCAGTATAGGTCAGAGATGACAGAGACAAAGTCTACAATGAAGCGAGCTTACCCAGAAGGAAACTTTAAAAGCATATTACACTGTGTTCAATCTTGAACGTCGAATAACTAATTTGATATTTCAAAATCGCTGGCTACAAGTGCATCGATTCGTTTGACTGCTCAGAACTGTGCATAAATCAATACTTGATGCGACTTACAAATCAGACATTAGCAATTATGATTCTTACACCAAAATACAAACAACCAATAATTTGAGTCGAGTAGTTTATTTTAAATAATTTGAGCCTTGTGATCGGTGGTCGTGGTTTCGATTCCCACGGGAAGCATACTTTTGTAAAGTTGTTTCCAGTTTGGCTTGGACATTGCAGGCTTGAATCACCTGATTGTCTTATAAAAAGATGATTCCGTGCTTCGGAATGCACATATTAATTATAAGCCGGTGGTCCCGGCCGCCTGATGGCGGTCGATAAACCATGTCAGAGGCCCTTGAGGCGGTTTAGAAACTCTGACACTAGAGTGAAGAAGATCAAATCATTTGACAGGTGATTTCGAAAGGAGACCGAGGATGGATTATGAATCAGAGAGATTTTTGATATGTTTAACAATTTATAATATATTTAAAAAAATATATATGTAGTGATTCTTCTTCTTCTGAAACTTCTTCATGAATCACTCCGTGCATTGTTGAAAATCCCGTCGGTACTTTTTTTTCGCGTACAGACAGACAGACGCGGCAAGAGACTTGGTTTTATAAATATGTTGTAATGTAGGTAGTAATAACAGAACATCAAAATAAATACAGCACAATGTACTTACAACTTTGCCCGTTTCGTTACATAAAATGTTTGTCTTAACGCTACATATTCGTACATGGAAAATATTGTAATTTTCGCGCTGTAAGTTAGGAAATATGTTCCATAATTTTGTACGTATGTTTCGCGTTGCCTTTTCGGGTCTCAGGATGAGTTAAATATAGGACGAGAGACCATTAGAGACGAGACGTACGGCGATGCGCCACCGGTACATGGTGGACATTCCACCTATAACTACGCACAAAACGTTTTGGGAATACATTGTGCGTACAGCTAAGGAGTGGAATTCCCTGCCGAAGTCTGTGTTTCCTGATAGCTACAACCTGGGAGTCTAAGTCGGGAGAGAATAGGTTACTTCTAGGCAAGCGTGCTCCACCTTAGACCGCATCATCGCTTAACATCAGGTGAGATAGTGGTCAAACGTATGCCTATCAATAGTAAAAAAAAATTGTGAGAAAAGTCTTAGAATCCAGAAGTCAGAAAGGAAAGTGGGCTAACCGACAATATTAGGGATTCAGTGGCGTCAGTGCGAGTTTTTATAAGTAAACTCGATCATATTAGCGTAAACGTCAATTTATATTGTAACTGGATAAATGTCACCTGGTGACAATAACGTAAACATTTATTTTCTATACAAATTGATATCAGTAAACATCAGTTAATGTTAACGCGATTGACTACCTGCACGTTCAGAGCTCGCACAGAATTAGGATAGCTGAATAAAAACTGGCCAAGTGCCAGTCGGACTCCCGTGCAAAGGGGTTTCGAACAAATTTTATTTTTTTGACATGTTATTTTAACACTACAGACTTTTTATAGGTTTTTCTTTAATTTTTAGGTGTAGAGCTATTATTTGCATATTTTTAAAAATGTTAGGCTTGGCAGTTTCGGAGATAAGGGGGGAATTGTGGTTGGTGGGAAGAGTTGTCATTTTGGGTCTAATTTCTGAAAATATTTATTTTAATGTTATAAAAGTATAGAAAATAATAATATAAATATGATTAAAACCCTCACAGTAAGCCCTGTCATTTGTTATGTCAGACGATATAGTTTGAAAAACTTTTTTTTTAATTTTCTAATTTGGCCCCCAGAAGTGACCCCCATACTAAAAACGTATGTATTTACATTACGTTTCCGTGTTTGGATCACAGTCCATATGTATACCAAATTTAAACAGAGTCGTTCCTGTAGATCCGGAGCAAACTGGCTGTGTCAGACGGACAGACAGACAGACACGAGTAATCCTATAAGAGTTTAGTTTTACACGGATGTTCGGAACCCTAAAAAGGACTAATTTGGTGCAAACTAAAACACACGAAACACGTTAACAGTACAAATAAAAATAAAGTCCAAAAAATGCGCATTTTGCGCGCACAGTGCCATATCCATAAAAATATTTTTTATATTAGCTCTGGTAGCTATATCCTAAAAATAGAAACTAAACGTCAAAATGGCGCTAACTGACCGTCATGTTAAAAGTGTTATTTCACAATAAATGGACGTCAAAAAGTTACGATCAAATTCGCAGCTATCTAACGTGAATGGATTTAATTGACTTGCTACAATGTTACTGTTTTTTTCTGTGAAAACGAACATGAATTGATGTTCTAAACTGAAAGTTATCAACCGTACCGTTATAAGATTTTCTAAGTTTGTATGTAGGGGGTTATCTCAGGAACTACTGGTCCGATTTGAAAAATTCTTTCTTTGTTCGATAGCCCATTTATCGAGGAAGGCTATATACATCACGCTAAGACAAATAGGAGCGGAGCATTAATGGAAAATGTGACGCAAACGAAGTTGTGCGGGTCAGTACTAAATAAATAAAATTATTTTCTGTGTAAATAATCATATCTGCTGAAAGACTTCTACTGCAGGACATAGGCCTCCCCCAAGCGTCCCCACATCGACCGGTCCTGTGCGTCTCGCATCCATCGGCTACCGGTGACCTTCACCAAGTCATCGGTCTACCTTGTGAGAGGCCTTCCAACGTTGCGTCTTCCAGTTCGCGGTCGCCACTCCGGAACTTTTCGGCCTCATCGACCATCTGTTCTGCGAGCAATGTGCCCTGCCCACTGCCACTTTAGCGATCCTTCGGGCTATCTATACAAATCTATCTATACTAATATTATAAAGAGGTAAAATTTGTTTGTAAGTTTGTATGTTTGTAAGTTTGTATGTAGGGGGTAATCTCAGGAACTACTCTTCCGATTTGAAAAATTCTTTCAGAATTAGATAGCCCATGTATCGAGGAAGGATATAGGCTACATATCATCACACTAAGACTAAAAGGAGCCGAGCATTAATGGAAAATGTGACACAAACGAACTTGCGTGGGTCAGCTAGTGTTATATAACTAAGGGCCGATTTTTCAATAGTCAGATTTTTATCAGAGAAATAAAAATGCCGGTTTGACAGCTTTTGCATAGAAAATATGTCAAGCAGCCATATTTATTCTTCAGTTAAATATTATCTGACATATTTCATATCACCACACATGTAGATCGCAATATTATAATAATAATAATATCCTTGGACATTTCACACAACGCCATATAGTCCCAAGCTAAGCAACCTAATGCTTGTGTTATGGTAACGAGATGGCAGATAAACTACTTATATATTTTTTTTTTGTAAATACATACATATTATAGATAGAAAAACACCCAGACTCGGAACAAATACATGTAGGTCGTACAAATATTTGTTCCGTGTGGGAATCGAACCCGCGACATGCTGCGCAGCAGTCCATCGCTCAACCACTGCGCCAACCGTGTCGTCGATATTTGGGTTTCATTGCATGTTAGTCTGGCAGTTTGAGTTCTTGATGCGGCCTACTCAAATATTCTTGCTTTGGTATTGTTCGTCAAATCGTTGAGTTCCTTAAAATTCTAAGTTTGAGCTTCACGATATATCTGACAAAATGTTGCACTGCCTGGAATAAAACGGTGCTTTCCTAAAAAGACCGCTTCAGACATTAACCTACATAGTTCTGATATGACTTTGACCTCTGAGTTTGTTTCGGTGCTTCTTCTCAAAGTAGTCAGCGGAAGCACCTGCCTTATATAGATGAAAATGATTTATGATTGACGTGTAAAAGTGTAATTGAATTAAATTTTATTATCATTTATTTCTATCCACTTAGATCATAATAAAGTAACATATTTGATTTACATTAAAATTTAAACCACAGTTAACATAAAAATATTAATAATACACCTACATATTTACAAAATAAATATCATTTAGTAGGTATTTAATTTACCATGTGTTGTGACTACTAAGTTAAGGGATTATGTTTAACAGTGTTATCAGGTTTGATAATGATAACTATAATCAGTATAATCAATTGTTTACTGGATTTATACGGAAAATTGGCGAATTCTACAAATTTTAATGCAACATTTGCATTGACATCTCATTCGGAATCTGACAAAAAATGAATGGAAATTGAGGCTTTTTTGACAGATTGCATAAAATTGTCCCTCATATTGTTTGAAACGTACTTGCTTATTTCTTTTCTAGTATGAACAAAGAATCACTTCCTACTTATCTTACTAATTGGTGCGGATGGATGGATGTTTTTTTTATCTTTCACACAAAAACTGCTTAACGGATTTTGATGAAACTTCACATAATTTATAAAGAGCACTTGTTAAGAGCCAGTTAGTAATTCACATCGATGAAAGTTAAACTATAAATCTCACAACAGCTATTCGATGATATCATCTAACTGAACATGTAATAATCAAAAAGTAATAATTTTTCGTTTTTTTTTTCGCGTGGCGCCTATCTGTCCCAGCGTGCTATTAAACAGCCTGTAGCCTTTCTCATTTGGGTATTTTTCAAATCCGACTGGTAATTCCAGAGATTTGCACGTTCAAACATACAAAGAATCTCTACAGCTTCACTAGTATAGAAAATATGGACCAGCCTAATGTGTGTTATAAAATAAAACTATGAGTTTGAATACGAGTACCTACAATTTAATGTTCTTTCAGGGTTCCGTACTCAAAGGGTAAAACGGGACCCTATTACTAAGACTCCACTGACTGTCTGTGTGTCTGTCTGTCATCAGGCTGTAGCTCATGAACCGTGATAGTTAACCAGTTGAAATTTTCACAGATGATGTATTTCTGTTGCCGCTACAACAGCAAATAATAAAATAAATATTTAAGGGAGCTCCCATACAACAGACATAATTTTTTTGCCGTTTTTATAGAAAACTAGCTGACCCGCGCAACTTCGTCTGCGTCACATTTTCCATTAATGCTCCGCTCCTGTTTGTCTTAGCGTGATGATATGTAGCCTATAGCCTTCCTCAATAAACGGGCTATCTAACACTGAAAGAATTTTTCAAATCCGAACAGTAGTTCCTGAGATTAGCGCGTTCAACCAAACAAACAAACATACAATCAAACAAACTCTTCTGCTTTATAATATTAGTATAGATTAGTATAGATGGTACGGACCCCTTCGTGCGCGAGTCCAACTCGCACTTGGCCGGGTTTTTAATTATTATGAAATGTCACAAACATCATGAAAGAGAGAATGAAGAAAACAGAGAATCATCTGAATTTCCTATATAAATGCCGGAGATTTAATATGGTACGGTATGTAATATTATGTGGTATACAATAAAGAAATTCTGCTTTCACCCTTATGTAAAGATGGGCTTTATATACGTTTGTACGATAACGACACATTTGAGGTATAAATGTACAGTAACATCAAATATCTGTTTCTGGTGGGGTTTTTCCGTTTGTTTTTGACAAGTTATTTTGTACTATGTCGTGTTTTTTTTGGAAGTCGGTTGTGTTTTTTTTTTCAACTTTTCAATGCTGACACCCAAACATTTAAACTTTATTGTAAGCAAATGCCACAGGTAATATATAAGGTTATAATAAAAAAAGGATAAATGCAACAAAAACAAAACTACTGAGATAAGATAAGATTTGTTTATATTGTTTAAACGTTGTAAACTGAATTAAATTTTTACAGGATCTAATGACAAGTATACCGCATCGAACTAAAAAAAATCACAGAAATGGGATCAAAAGCTTCGGAGTATATAAATAAAAAATACACACTAAACTGAGATCGACCTCCCATTTGGAAGTCTGTTTAAAATGTTTCAGAAATGAAATCTCCCAAAAAATTTAAATAACAACTGGAGACTTTTCTTTTGGTGATAAAACAAAAGTCTAAAATTGTGTCATTGCGGTACTATTGAAACCTTGCAGGAAATATTGGATTTAACTCAAAATAAAACGTTGAGAAGAAGTTGTGAACTTTTTCGTCAACGTCATGATCATATCAGTCGAAAGGAGCCCACTGCTGGACATAGACTTTCCCACACGTGTCACCACAGCAAGCGGTCCCATGCATCTCCCATCCATCGGCTCTCCGTGACCCTCACCAGGTAATCAGTCCGTAGTCGTTTACAAAAAAAAAAATAAGTTAGGTAATTTATATACTTAGTTTTAGAAGAAGAATTTTCACTGCCTAAATATTTTACAAGACCTACAAGTACCTCTTATGAAAACAAATTCAAATTAATTGAATTGTACTAAAGAAGAAGTGTTTGCTTTCTACTCACTCAATTAGCATTAACTTCGTATAGATTAGATTAGAATACTCTTTATTATGTACACCATATAAGTTACAGTAAAAATAGCTATGAAGAAAACATTACATGACATAATGGGCGGCCTTATCGCTAAGAGCGATCTTTTCAACACATGCTTTGGATGGATTAAGCGTTTATCTAAATATATATTTTTCGTAAACTATCACCTCTAAGTCAAATAAAATTTTACAATTTGTTTAGTGTTTTGTTACACTGAAATTATGTGAAATTATTTAGATAAAATATTTATTTTGAAATATATGATCATCTTGCAATTACCTATATTCCTAGATCAAAACATACCAGATGGGGAAAATGGACATAATTCATCAAAAACGATAGTATCTGCTCTACTAGTTGATTATTACATTTTTTAACACAATTATACTATCTATCTCAAATTAGTATAAGACGTACGTTCCTCTTACGAAAAATCACAGTATTAATGGTTTGAACTGAAAAACACCCAGTAACTACTTTGTAACCAGGTACCCAATTTTTAAAAATTGAACTTTTTCGAAACCAGAAAAAAATTATTACAAAATTCCTATATCACCAGCTTTCTGTCAAACAAAACAATTTTTATTTAAATTAAAAATATGTATCACACAGGGCGAATGGGCATAAAACATCTACCAACACGAAAATCCCTGCACGGTGAAATTAGAACGTCCTTTTGACCCAGTACTCCTCTTACTACACTAGATCACTGTGTCAAACATTGTAACACTGTCTACCACCTTAAAAACGAACTATCGTCATAATATTTTTTCCAAGTAATAAAGAAAATAACACATCAAATTACTGGATTAAATTTCAAAGAGAATGAACTATTTTTCTTTTTCAAAATGGACAATTTCATTACGCATTGTTGAAGAGCTAAATCAAATTTTTCGCGTGAAATAAATTATTCGAGGTTTTACGGTGTGTTTTGTATTTTACAAAAGTAGTTTTTTCGTTTTTTTTTTTAATAATACTTAATTAAAAGTCTTAATAATATGTTAGGGCAGCTCTTTCAGTCGACTGAATACTTTATTCACAATTTAAATAATTATTTTTTTAAGTTTTTTCGACACAAGGTTTGTCAAACTTCAATTACATTTATCATTTCAATGTACATCTGACCGAATAAATGAAACAATTAAGTTTTCGTTCACTCACTTAATTGCATGTTTTTATATTGTTTTCATCGTTATTATTTTAATGTCATTTCAACGTAATGTCATTATTATTGTATTCAGAAATGCATTTAATTACCTAGTTTGAACACAATAACCTTATTGCAATTTCTCATGAAAATAACATCATTTCCATTACATAATTTATTCGTTCAATATTCAATGTGGTAGTAAGAAAAATTAATAAGTTAAATGATGACACAATTTTCGCAAGAAATACGAGATAAACATTAAAATCTGAACGCAACGTTTGAAAACGTAAATCGTCGCGAAAAACCGTCTCGAAATTGATGTCACGTCTGCGAATAACAAAACCCCTATTTTATAAAAACCTAGCAACCTTTCTGTGCCCAATCCAGAATTATTTACGATATACTACAAGGAACCTTTGGGCAGAAAAATCTGAAGGTCGTCTCCTATGTAATCCACGAAAATGCATACCTTACACTAAAAATATTTGAAAAAATACTCACGGTTTGTAAACGAAGGACTCATAACACACTAAAACACTGGCACTAAACACTTCACACAGAACTAAACACTATTTTTTATTTATTTTATGATTTACATATACACGACGTCCGATGAGCGGCGCAGCGAGCGTCGGCCGCTTTCGATCACGGCGCCAAAACGACTGACCATTCGGGATGGTTGGGTTGCCAGCGTGCGCGAGGAAAAGCGCCGGGGAGAATTGGGGTGAGGGGGAAAATTTTCGGGGAGATTTCCCAGCTTTGGTTTTTATACAACCCACAGTGGATGTCAAGGTCGTTTAGCGATGCGTTGACCTTAAAATGTTCTGTAAAACTTCTCATCTTGAATTTAAGTGTTGCAAGAAGCATTGATAGTTGGATAGTTTTAATTATAATAGATCTTTTAATGAGAAAAACTCACAGACATATAAATAGTAGCAGACCAAACATTCGCTAAAATTTGCGTAGCCATTACGCACACATAGGGAATGTTGTCATTACAGGGCCGAATTAGGACCGGTTGCCGGTATTATCTAACGATAATGAAACAATCCATACCTATACTTTCTGAAAATCCGTGAAAATCGATATTTTCTGGGTAAATTAGATATAGATTACTTATCAAAAGTCTTAACGAATAGAACCACCCTCTATTCCCGTGGTTATTGTTAAAGGCGACTAAGGGAATATTTTAAGAGGACGATGGGCAGCAGTCCACTCTTCACCTTTTGACGGTGTTTACAAACCGTTGACGGATGTCAGTATCAGCTAGAAGAACCGGCACTGCAGTTATTAACCCGCATGCCCAGTTTTGTAGAACCGAGAGTCAAGGTATTAGTATGTCTGAAAGCTAGTTTAGGAATAAATCAGGATTTGTGAAATAAAAGTAATGTAATTCAAAATTCAAGCATTTATTTCAATTAAACCATTTACAGGCACTTTTTAATTGTCAAGGTCGGTCTGTCCAAAAAGTTTAAGCTATTTGCACGTTCCAAAGCGTAGATCTCTATGGAGAAACTCCACGGACACTCTTCTATCTTACACTCTCATAATGCTTACATATGGAGTAAATTCGTTAAACAGTGTAGGAATTGCTCCGGGACGTAATGTTGTTCGATCAAATGATTCTCAAAATGCTTTGAGCAAAGTACACTTGAAGGTCTTGGTTGCCAATCCTGGAGTTTCAGGTTTTTAATCCAGGCATTCCGTAAACTTTCATCCTTAGGAAACCTGGAAAAATATTAGTATGCTCATTTATTGCCTGCTGAATGAAAATTCATCGTTATGTGAGTAGCCTATACTGTATTTATACATATGCCTATGTTCATGTTCTCCATAACACAGACACTGGGTAACATAACATTGATTTTATAATTTATTTTTTATAATAGCATGACATGTGTACATACACTGAAACTACTACTTACAGGTATTTTGGAATTGTATCACCAAAAAAGAATAAAAAATCATACATTAAACTGAGGCTTTATTTGATAATTCAATGGAAATAAATATTTTACATACAACAAATGCAATTAACTAGTTTCGCCTTTGTTGCCGAATTCGTCCCTGACTAATTGAACAGGTACTTGAGCTGTCACTTGATGCCACTTTCTGACTATTTTGTCCTTGTTATGGTTTAATTCTTTAGTTTTAGGTACAAATCGCATCTTTGTTAAAAACTGTATGTAAAAAACGAATAAACAGTATCGAAACATTTGAATTCAGTCAAGAAAGCACTAAGATTTCCCAAAACTTACCGATGATAGGTCAATCCAGGTGTTTTGTGGTAGCTAGCACTGTCACAGCGATACGCACAGCACTTCACCATTTTATTTTACCGTCCTTGTGTATTTTATGTCCCAAACAAGTAATATTTTATTAATTTTAACACGATTGAAACAGAACGTATGTAGCTTATCAATATGGCGGCGCGGGTTAAACAAGCTACGCGTCAAATTTTGTCTATGTATGAGTCAGTGTGACAACACGTGACAGAACGAGACACGCTTATGAAAAGTCACTTAGAAAAAAAAGGATAAAGAATCATACCATATAAAAAAATATATCTACGTATTAATGTTTGGTCTGCTACTATTTATATGTCTGTGGAAAAACTACATATTACGTTTTAAAGAAAAACAAGATGACATACCTAATACAAACCTACTTACAAAACCAAAGATAATTTTAATTTTAAAATGTTTGCGCACGCATCTGAAACTAAATCTTTTCTTATTGCGTATCAGTAATATTATAATTCTAGATCAAATAAAAATGGGACCAAACGCTTTCTTGTCATAAATTTATTCATTATCTTACACGCAGTAGTCATACATTCAACGTGACCTAATTTTCACACTTTTAACTCTTAGGAAAAACATAGAGTATTCTTATAGCCCCGTTCTACCATAATAAAAATCCAAAATCCACAAAAACCAAAAAAAAAATCAATAGGTTACAGAGCTAGTGCTATCTCAACGAAAAAATAAAAATCAATATGAACCCCAAAACCTCCCTTATTCTTGCAAATTCCGTAGCGGCTGGCATCCCCAGCCTGAGAAAATGGCGGGAAGTGGCGCCTGCGTGGTCCCCGCCTCCCGCACCCCCTCCCGCACCGCTCACGAAAACTTAGCGCCAATCGAAGTGATGAATTAGGCATGCATCGAGGGTACTTAAGAAAATAATTATTAATATAAATATAGCATATATATAAGCATTTTCCCGCGGATTCGCTCCCGTACCCTGTAGGAAACTTTATTTTTCGGTGTTTAAGTAGAATATGTGACACTCAGCAGTGCAAGAATTTTCTTAATCGGTCCAGTACTTCATGAGATAACTGTTTACAAACATACATTTTACGGTTCCGTACCCAAACCTTGACCGTCCGTCAGTCTGTACGTCCATCCGTTCATCTATCTGACAGCGAGCTGTATCTCAAGAACCAAAATAGAAATACACACTCCATGGGGTTTAGGGGCAACAGGCTCGCTTTTTAATATAACCACTGACCGCTCCGTTGTTCTCACGTTCACAAGCGTAACTGCCAAGCGTGGACTCCTAGGTTCGATTCCCAGGTCGGGCAAAGATTTATGTAGTTTTTTTTTTCATTGAGAATACGTCTTTGACAGCCCGGAGCTTGAAAGTTGGTGACGTGACATCCCCATGCCTCGGAAAGCACGTTAAGTCGTTGGTCCTGCGACAGATTTCCATTCGATCGTGTGAGGTGGCCGTCCCATCGGAATATGAGAGTGGCAGAAGAGGGAGCGCACTTGTGTTTGTACACACACTCCTGCTCTATAACATGTCCAGCGCCGATGGCTAGTCTCCGTTGAGATCGGCTGCCATGGCCGAAATCAGTCAGGATATCTGTACCGCGTGTATCTGACATCGACGCACAAACGATTTCCATGGGGGCAGGGGCATGATTCTGGACACCCTAGACTTAGAATTTTTCGCCGGCTTTTTTCTCATTTTTTTCAAGGGTTTTTTTACTTTAGACTGCTCATAATCGTTATTCTGACCTAACCCAATGAGGTTTTTAATAAAAAAATGATTAATTAACTACATTCACTAAAAAGAGCAATCTGAATAAAACCACAAATAGATATCAGCTCAGCTGAGCTGATACCTATTTGTGGTACTCTTAAAAAAAATGAGAAAAGGACCGACGAAAAATTCCAACTCTGGGGTGTCCAGAATCATGCCCTGGACCCATGGAAATCGTTTGTGCGTCGATGTCAGATACACGCGGTACAGATATCCTGACTGATTTCGGCCATGGCAGCCGATCTCAACGGAAACTAGCCTACAGTGTCAGATACCCATGTCAGATACACGCGGTATATTTTCGGTCGAGGCAGCTTCCAATCAAACTGGGCACATCTGTGTACAGCTATGTACCAGTATTTTACATGGTGCTACAACGCATATCTGACCCCCACAACCCAGTATTCATTTTTTTTAAGGATTAGAAATCACCAAATGAGTCTTTCCGCTCTGGGTGAAGCAGAAGGGAGTGTCAGACTCTTACTGATTAAAACCCATCCGTGTTCCTCCTAATGGAATTTGCATTCCAGGGCCGCGGTGACTTTTTCGAACAAATTCCAAAACCCTGTCAGACAACCGAGTAATCTGCAAGACTGGTGTCAGATTGTATGGTCTCTGGCAGCGGCGTAGCTACCAGCATATCAGTCGCATCAAAGATACGGGGCCACATACGTGTGGACGCAAAGCTTTACTTTTTTTAGTCCTGCCGTCTCTTTCGTGGCCTGCCAAGACAGTCCTTACGGGCCAATTTATTTTTTATTATACCCCAGAGAACGCCCATCCCCCAATATATTTGAAACAGAGCCCCTTTAAATCTAGCTACGCCAATGGCGTAGCTAGATTAGATGGTAGCCACTAGGCTACCATTACGACAGTCAACGATCTGGCAGCCATGACCAACAATTTAACGTGCTTACCTAAGCACAAAAAAGTCTCGGTATGCAACGTACGGTCCACCCATCCACAGACCACCCTCGTCCTTGGGACCTACATGTCAGTGTACTTGCTTATACCTCTGCCTAAAACTTCCGAGATAAAACTGTGATATTCATCATGACCATATCAGCCGAAAGACGTGCTGGACATGGGCCTCCGCAAGTGCCGCTACAACAACCAGTCCTGTGTGTCTCGCATCCATCAGCTACCTGTGATCCTCACCAGGTCCGCTCCAACTCGTGGGAGGCTAACGTTGGTTCTTTTGCGGATCATGATTCCTGGTTCGATCACGCAAAGAAACTTCAAGCATTGCAACGTGATATTATATTATGTGAATTTCATTTCGACGAAACGCTTTACTCAAATTACAAGAGATTGTTATTCGTCTTTGAACTTTTCAATATTGGCCAAACTTTAATTGACACGTTGTTTACAAGCTGTAAGTCACTGCTCAACTAGGAAAATTGGTAGAAGTCGGAGTTATCTGAAACCAAACAATGTAGTCAGGCATCGCAAGATTAGACGTCGTCGTAAAATTCCACTGGTTTGCTGATCAACACACCAATTTTGTGACTTACTTTTTAACACACTTTCTAGTATTTTAAAGGAAATTCTTAATCCCACTGCAAAATGTTTGATGTGAATGTGTTTTTTTTTATGGGACAAGGCCGCCACACATTACCAACCACTGCAACTCCTAACAGCCAGAATCAACAGTGCCGAACACCAGAAAAACGCAGAGCTAATGAAGCCCGACGAGTCCCGGGGAAACGATTCAACTGTCTTGGATCCCGCAACGAAAATAATCAAACGGAGGAGTAGGAAAAAATAAATATAATTTCCACTTCCCTCCTTATCAAGCAGGAGACAGATTAGAACTAGGCCAACAGGCACCAAGGGATATACAAGTGGGTTATTATTCCTTTATTTCAGGCAACAGTAGCCCATACAAAACAAAATACACCTTTACAACAAAATATAAAAATAAACTAATACATATAACATATGAAAAACTAAGACACACGAAGTGACGGCGTCGTGTTACGCTGCGCGGTGTCACATAGCCTGCCACGAAAACGTCGGTAGACTACACCCTTCGGCCAAAACTCTTCCTTAAGGAACTTGTCGAGATGTTGTGTCGGAACCCGCACCACAAACGACTTGAAGTTGGTGTTGTGACGCGGTTCCAACTTCTCGACCCTCAAGGTCCAGTTGGTCTTCACCTTCATGTACTCCACGATCTCCTCAACCTTCGTGGAGTGATGTAGTCGGGACACATACAGCAACGTTGTAGGTACCGCTGCCCGTAACAGCATACTTGGTCCTGCCAGTCCAGTACCGCATTGATTGCGACAAGTAGGCTTCTTCTTCTTCTTCTGCACTTTGGCACTTTTCTTATTCACAGTTGCCAAGCACCACGGATTATATTTTAACAATGAAGCTAATGGGTCCTAAATTGTGAACTACTTTTCATTTTTTTTTAAATGTAGCCTTAGATATTCTCGTCAAGGCGTAGAAGTTTTTTTTTTGCTTTTTCTCCTACTTATTTTTTTATTTATTTATTTATTCCAGTAAACTAACTTACAAAACATATTCATATTTTCTGCCAAACTGCTACACAGTTTGTCGGCAGTGTTCTCGTGGATACTAGGTATACAATTTCCAAAGAGCTATAACAATAATAATAAAAAAGGCTACAAATAGCTTACGAGGGGATCAGGTCGTCCTACCCACCAGACTGGCAGCGTGATTACTAATTACTTACGTGACAACAACACTGCAAACCGCCGCCGCGCGCGCATGCCAGTCTGGCCGGCCGGCGCCTGCCTTATACAGTCATTACATAATTGTAGCCAACCAGTGGTAAACAATCTCGATGTGACAAACACATTCCAAACAAATAAAATACGGTGAGTCACTTGATTAAGTAATAGTTGTTGTACTTAGGTAAATTATTTTTAGTTGCACTTCACTTTTAAACTTAATTTTTAAATAATAAAGATTACAAAGTCACACCAAGACTGCTCACCTTCACACTTAGCATGAGGTCTTACACTACGGACACAAACCCAAATAATGCTTACGTAGGACTTTTTTTAAGACATTTTTTAAAACTGCTTCAGTTGTAATTTGCGCAGGTAACTCATTTAATAATGTTGGAATTAGCCTGAATGCCTTGAAATTAGACTGTTTTAATATGATCAATAAATGAAAAGTTCCTATCTTTGATGTTTGTTACTCTTTTACACAAAAATTATTGCACGAATTTTGATGAAACTTTATAGTACCTACTTAATATTAAGCCCGCCCATGGCATTAAGTCCGCCTTTGTACAGTGTCTTTACTTGTGCATAAAGTTTTAATCTATATATATAAAACAAAGACGGGTATATATAAAACAAAGACGGGTTTGTTACAACACTAACTCGAGATCTGCTGAACCAATTTTCATGGTTATTGATTCGTTGGATTTGTCTCCGACCCGAATAGCAGAATACATCTTAAAAACAATGAAAACTCGATATGTGCAATAAATACTTAATTGACGGGAGCGAAGCCGCGGGGGACAGCTAGTATATAAATAAATACTAAATATTATAGTTTATTTATCGAAATTAAGCTCCTGGTAGTTCTCCTTGGTGATTCTTGACCGCTCATGATTCCAAGTCTCTGAAATGCTTCTTACATTTGATAGGCACGCGTTTGACCACTATCTCACCTTATGGTAAGCGATGATGCGGTCTAAGATGGAGCACGCTTACCTAGAAGTACCTTTATTTAGTATTCACTCTTGACTTACGACTCCCAGGTTGTTGCTATCAGGAAACACAGACTTTGGCAGGGAATAACACTCTTTTGCTGTACGCAATATAAATGTGCTTGTGTGGCTTAACAAAACAAACTTTTAAGAATTCGCCCTTTTACTACCGGTATATCAGACGTACTGCAGGGTACCACCCGTACTTGGTCGATATCCCGACTAGTCGTACCCAGCGCTTCTTCTCCACATTTATTAGACGCACAGCCAAAATGTGAAACTATCTGCCAACGTCTGTGTTCCCGTCCACATATAACCCGTCTGCCTTCAAAGCAAGAGTGAACAGGTGTCTTCTGGGCACGCTCGCTCCATCATAGACCTCATCCATCGCTTTCCATCAGGCTTTCAAGCATGCCCATTTAAATAATAACAAAAAATATAATAAAAAACTTTTTACAAAAAAATACAACCGACTTCTAAAAAAAAACACTACAAAGTAAAAAATAACTTTAAATTCGGAAGTCGGTGTTTTTGTTAGTTTCTTCGTATTTTGACACCGACTTCCGAATTTAAAGTAATTTTTTACTTTGTAGTGTTTTTTTTTTGGTAACCTAACAACACCACTACAAAATCGCAGAAAAGCAAAATACACAATTTCGATTATCAAAGAATCATCTAAATAGTCAAATTCCAGCGATTTAAAATCCAAAGATCGTAACCGATTTTGATATGATTTAAATGGGACCAATCTGCAAGTATAACCTTTCAGATAAAACAAAAAAATTTCAAATCGGTTCATAATTGTCGGAGTTATGATGTAACAAACATAAAAAATTAAATAAAAAAAAATCACAACCGAATTGATAACCTCATCCTTTTTGGGAAGTCGGTTAAAAAAGACCATTTGAAGTAGAAATAAGTTTTCTCTTCAAAATAACGTTTTCTCTACTATTTTAATCTCATAACACTAAAAACCTACATTCGTTTGCAACTCGTAAATCCTACATTGTTACCTTTGCTCGTCCAAAATTATACGTTTTCCAATACCGAAGTAAAATCCGTCCGTTTGCTGTAGAGTTTATGCTTTTTTATTTTATTTTAACTGTAATAGTATTTGCGCACTTTGTTGCATTGCTGAGTTTGCAGTTTTATTTCCAAACGGTAATGACCTGTGTGGTGTAAATATAAACTGGTTTAGTTGGGTTAAGCTTGGTTTCAAATACGGGGACAGATTTGGTGTGGTGATTGTTTCTTCTTGTAGTTAGTAGTTACTGTATTTGTAAAAAGTGACATATAAATAAATATTACTATTTCTACTATTACTAATTGCTATGTGTATAAATGAACTGTGTAATTATTTTTTTCCTTGTGTCTTTGACCAGCTGTAGGACGGCTCAGTAAGGAACAAATATGCATTCATCGAACGCAAACATTAATTACCCCTCCTAGCGTGCGCAGTTAAGTAAAAAGAAATCAAACGTAATGAAAAACTTAAAATGATCTATGACTACAGAACTAGTAGTTTCAATAAAATAAAAATTTTAAAAAAATCATTAGCAATTTTGGTAAATAAATTCTGCTTTGTCAAGCCTTCTTAAAATATTATGCTTTTTAATTTTTTTTTCCACTCAAATGCTTATAAAAAATTATTTGAACATCACTTGTTTAAATCAACATCACAATCAACAATTTATATCAATCTCTCGGTGGACAATAGGTTTTTTTTATGAAGAGTACTTTGAAATATTAAGCTTTATTAATCTAAACGGCTGAAATAGTTATTTCGTAATGGTCTTCAGAAGAAATTCACGCAGACTAATAAAAATAAGTCTTACTCTAGGTATTATGACCCGACTGCGAAAGAAAGAGGGCTATGTTTCTCGAGTGTATGTATGTATATTTCTTTGGCACGCCCTAGAGCCGAAACGTCTTGTCGTATTTTTATTTATTGTGTATATTTATTTATGTATTTACTGTGAGAGTGACACTAGGAAAATCGACTTGAAAAAATAATAAAATCGCGGGTTTTTATGTCTTTAAAAAAATCCTCAAAACCTATCAAGTGGGGTATGAAAATAAAGGGCGGAGACGATTCCGAAAATATAACTCACTAAAATGTAGATATTAAAAATTTACTTTGTCAAAAAACCCGACCGCTAAAAATCACTAAAAAGTTCCAAACAAGTCGCTTTTAAAGCAGTCTGGTGCGTTGCCTGTAAATGGTCTAATTGAAATAAATTATTGAGTATTGAGTACAATTTTCAGAAACATGAGTGTTATGAACATCGCCGGTAGCACTACAAACAGTATGAATGAAAATTTAAGGATCAAAAATTTTAGGAAGAGTGATCATTCGGATTACAAATTATTAGGAAGAACAATTTCGGGTAAAGAACTTTAGGTGAGCCAATATGGACCCGTGAATAGTCCCTTATACGTAAATTCCTACCAATCCTTACATTCATAATACCAATTAATTTCAGAAATCCTAATAAATAACCAAAATCGTGAAAGATGAGCTAATTACGAAAAACCATCGCGCACTGCATTTAAAAAACCAATAGCTGAAAAAGAAAATCAGAGTTGCATAGAGCGGTGAATTCAAAGGCAGCGGCTGCAACATTAAAGAGGGGATTTTACAAAGAGGCCGACTGTGGCTGTCTGTCACACCGAGCTGTTATCATTATGAAATGCTGACGAATATTTTTTTATTAGAAACTAGCTATCCATGGTTTCACTCTCGTCAAATGCAACTTTCCAATTTTTTTCATTCATAAAAACCTTATCCTGACAGTAACAAATATGGGCGGCGCACCGCCGTGTCCTCGAAACGGCGATTGGCGGCGACCTCTCACGTCCGGCCCTGGTCCAAGCCATGGTCCGGAGCGAGACGGAATGGGACGCCGTTGCCTCCTTCTGCGAAGCAGTCATGCTAGCGAAGGAGGTGGCGGAGCGGGAGAGGAGACCCTCTCGTCCCGGCCGCCGTGGTGGACGCCGCGGGCGTCGGGGGCCACCTGGTGACCTCCGGCCACCGTAGGCGCGGGCCTGTGGGTGGCTCGCCGTCCGTCCATCTAGACAGGCCGTGTCGACGGCGCGTTAGTGTTCCACGCGCGCCTCAAAGAGAGTCAGCAACACAGAGGGGCCCGAAAGGGCCGACGCCTGCCGGAGTCGCGGGATTATTCGCAAGAGACACCGTGGCTCCGGAACACAAAGGGAAATGAAGGAACATGGATGGGTTTTAGTCAGTAGAAGTCTGACACTCCCTCCCCCTACACCCAGAGCGGGAGGAGTCATTGGATGATTTCCCATCCCTAAAAAAAAAAAAAAAAAAAAAAACAGTAACAAATACAATAATCGTCTATGATTTTACGTTTCAAATTATGTGCTTTGGTAAACACGTTAAGCAGTTGGTCCCGGCTGCCATTTATAGATCTTTGACAATGGTTCCGATATGGCTATCTGGAAACAAAAACTCCGGCAGGGAATTTCCACTCCTTAACAATTCGCACGCTGAAAGTATTCCCAAAGCGTTTGTGCGTATAGATAGGATGTCCGCGCGTCGCCATACGTCTTGAACAAACATTACGCGTCGGTGTGAGTGCCAGCCGTGCAGTTTGAATGAAAACGGTCGGCGTGTGAATGAATACAGGATCTGTCATCTTAGTGTCTGCCGCTGTGCAGATGCTGGAGTATTTAGCGGACAGCTTCTATTCCCGATTAGAGATTTTCGTTTTTTTTTTTCACACCAGAGTACCAATCTACTAATTTTCACATTCGCATCTCAACCGCAATAAAAAAATCCTTAATTTTCATACATTTTTGACAGTTTGCGATTGACATGCGAATGCAAAAGTTGTTTAAAAATTAATAGAATTGGCCCTCGGGTGTTCACCCTTATCATCTTTTTTAATTAACCTACGCTGTTGTGATTCTGGGCAAAGGTCTCTCCCACAGTTTCCAAATGTCTTTTTCGGCTAATCCGTCGGTACGAGTCCGAATTGTCGGCCGTTTCTTTAGCTCTTCGGTTCCGATTTCCCTCATCAAGCACCAACTGCGTGACGACCCTAATCGGAGGCCCCGACCAATACCTGAGTTAAATAATAAATTAAGATTTGAAGTATTATTTTGGCATTGACTAGAGTCCCAATTCTACTAATTTTCACATTCGCATCTCAATTGCAAACTGTCAAAAATGTATGAAAATTAAGGTTTTTTGGGGTTTCGTAGGCCAAATGGCAAAAACGGAACCCGCGTCATGTCACAGCCACTTTTCTCCGAAACTATAAGAACTATGCTGTTAAAATTTGGTAAGTAGATGTATTCTGTGAACCGCATAAAGATTTTCACACAAAAATAGAAAAAAAAACAATTAATTTTGGGGGTCCCCATACTTAGAACTGAAACACATCATTTTGTTTTTTTTCATCAAACACATACGTGTGGGTCCATCTATGGATAGGTCTTCAAAAATGATATTGAGGTTTCTAATATCATTTTTTTTTCTAAACTGAATAGTTTGCACGAGAGACACTTCCAAAGTGGTAAAATGTGTCCCCCCCCCCCCTTAACTTCTAAAATAAGAGAATGATAAAACTAAAAAAAATATAAATGATATTCATTACCATGTAAACTACCAGCGAAAATTGGTTTGAACAAGATCTAGTTAGTAGATATTTTTTTAATACGTAGTAATTCGTAAATCGCAACTTCTGCTTGTAATATAATACCTACTGGTTTGTACGGAACCATCTGTGCGCGAGTCCAACTCGCACTTGGCTGGTTTTTTTTTACAGTTTGCGATTGACATGCGAATGTGAATGTTGTTTAAAAATTAGTAGAATTGGCCATTAGCTTGCTTGCTGCGTGCGTGATCTCTAGGGAACATACTCCTAGGATTTACATAGCATAATCCAGACTACAATCTAACTCTGTGCCAAATTTCATGAAGACACTTTCAGGCGTGAAAGAGTAACAAACATGTATCCTTACAAACTATCGCATTTATAACATTAGTAAGAAGAAAGATGGTAAGAAGTATGAAGTAATAAGCTAGACGGAATGAAGTAAGACGAAATAAGTAAGATGGTAAGAAGTAAGATGGTAGGTACTAAGAAGTAAGAAGATTAGTAGGATAGGATTGAGATTTCAGCAGTGTTTGTCACGTTTTGACAATCGCAAATCAACGCAAATCAACGCTACTGCTCACAAAATGTCGCTTGTCTAGTTTCTCTATCCCACAGATCTCCTATACAAATCCTGCAACGTACTGACTGTTCGCCAGCTTTTCATTATTCACTTGGTATTAAAACAGCACACCATGCTTACTTACAAAACCGAAAATACTATAAGAGATGGAATGATATTGTCTGCGACTGTAATTCATTTTCAAAGTACTTTTTGTTTAAAGTTTTTTTATACTATTTATAGATTAAATAAGAAACTAATTATCTATAATATAAGTTAAACTATTATAGCTGTAAGAAGACAATTGTGCAATATTTATTAAGTATCTCTTACGAAGAGACAGAAGACCTTCTTTTTGTATGTAAATAATACATGACGTGTCCTTTAATTTTAAGTCTTAATTATATTGTTATTTTCTTATTAATGTTTACATAAGCACTATCTAGCCTGAAACACAGGTTTCAACCCAGTTCAGGCAAATAAGCAACTGTGTTCATTAACAAAATTGTAAGATATTTGATTGTAAATGTGTCCTATTTTATAAATAAACGAAACGACAATCGCCTACTCCACGCTACTGCTCACAGAATGTCGCTTGTCTAGTTGTGACAATCGCCTACTTCACGCTACTGCTCACAGAATGTCGCTTGTCTAGTTGTGACAATCGCCTACTCCACGCTACTGCTCACAGAATATCGCTTGTCTAGTTTCGACGATCCCCTACTCCACGCTACTGCTCACAGAATGTCGTTTGTCTAGTTTTGACAATCGCCTACTCCACGCTACTGCTCACAGAATGTCGCTTGTCTACTTTTGACGATCGCCTACTCCACGCTACTGCTCACAGAATATCGCTTGTCTAGTTTCGACGATCCCCTACTCCACGCTACTGCTCACAGAATGTCGCTTGTCTAGTTTTGACAATCGCCTACTCCACGCTACTGCTCACAGAATATCGCTTGTCTAGTTTTGACAATCGCCTACTCCACGCTACTGCTCACAGAATATCGCTTGTCTAGTTTTGACGATCCTCCACTCCACGCTACTGCTCACAGAATGTCGCTTGTCTAGTTTTGACAATCGCCTACTCCACGCTACTGCTCACAGAATGTCGCTTGTCTAGTTTTGACGATCCCCTACTCCACGCTACTGCTCACAGAATGTCGTTTGTCTAGTTTTGACAATCGCCTACTCCACGCTACTGCTCACAGAATGTCGCTTGTCTACTTTTGACAATCGCCTACTCCACGCTACTGCTCACAGAATGTCGCTTGTCTAGTTTTGACGATCCCCTACTCCACGCTACTGCTCACAGAATGTCGTTTGTCTAGTTTTGACAATCGCCTACTCCACGCTACTGCTCACAGAATATCGCTTGTCTAGTTTCGACGATCGCCTACTCCACGCTACTGCTCACAGAATATCGCTTGTCTAGTTTCGACGATCCCCTACTCCACGCTACTGCTCACAGAATGTCGTTTGTCTAGTTTTGACAATCGCCTACTCCACGCTACTGCTCACAGAATGTCGCTTGTCTACTTTTGACAATCGCCTACTCCACGCTACTGCTCACAGAATATCGCTTGTCTAGTTTCGACGATCGCCTACTCCACGCTACTGCTCACAGAATATCGCTTGTCTAGTTTCGACGATCGCCTACTCCACGCTACTGCTCACAGAATGTCGCTTGTCTAGTTTTGACAATCGCCTACTCCACGCTACTGCTCACAGAATGTCGTTTGTCTAGTTTTGACAATCGCCTACTCCACGCTACTGCTCACAGAATGTCGCTTGTCTACTTTTGACAATCGCCTACTCCACGCTACTGCTCACAGAATATCGCTTGTCTAGTTTCGACGATCGCCTACTCCACGCTACTGCTCACAGAATATCGCTTGTCTAGTTTCGACGATCGCCTACTCCACGCTACTGCTCACAGAATATCGCTTGTCTAGTTTCGACGATCGCCTACTCCACGCTACTGCTCACAGAATATCGCTTGTCTAGTTTCGACGATCGCCTACTCCACGCTACTGCTCACAGAATGTCGCTTGTCTAGTTTTGACAATCGCCTACTCCACGCTACTGCTCACAGAATATCGCTTGTCTAGTTTCGACGATCCCCTACTCCACGCTACTGCTCACAGAATGTCGTTTGTCTAGTTTTGACAATCGCCTACTCCACGCTACTGCTCACAGAATGTCGCTTGTCTAGTTTTGACGATCCCCTACTCCACGCTACTGCTCACAGAATATCGCTTGTCTAGTTTCGACGATCCCCTACTCCACGCTACTGCTCACAGAATGTCGCTTGTCTAGTTTTGACAATCGCCTACTCCACGCTACTGCTCACAGAATGTCGTTTGTCTAGTTTTGACAATCGCCTACTCCACGCTACTGCTCACAGAATGTCGCTTGTCTAGTTTTGACAATCGCCTACTCCACGCTACTGCTCACAGAATGTCGTTTGTCTAGTTTTGACAATCGCCTACTCCACGCTACTGCTCACAGAATGTCGTTTGTCTAGTTTTGACGATCGCCTACTCCACGCTACTGCTCACAGAATATCGCGTGTCTAGTTTTGACGATCCCCTACTCCACGCTACTGCTCACACAATGTCGCTTGTCTAGTTTGGACAATCGCCTACTCCACGCTACTGCTCACACAATGTCGCTTGTCTAGTTGTGACAATCGCCTACTCCACGCTACTGCTCACACAATGTCGCTTGTCTAGTTTTGACAATCGCCTACTCCACGCTACTGCTCACACAATGTCGCTTGTCTAGTTTTGACAATCGCCTACTCCACGCTACTGCTCACAGAATGTCGCTTGTCTAGTTGTGACAATCGCCTACTCCACGCTACTGCTCACACAATGTCGCTTGTCTAGTTTTGACAATCGCCTACTCAACACCACTGCTCACAGAATGTCGCTTGTCTAATTTTAATAATCGCCTACTCCACGCTACTGCTCACAGAATGTCGCTTGTCTAGTACTCAACTCGCAAGCAAGTTGCATTTACATTGCGAGCAACCGGGGAAAAATGTAATCAATCGCTCTAATGTGTTCTGAAATGTAATTAAACTAGTATGCCAGTGGCTTACAGGTGACAAAGCGGCCTTAGAGAGCTACATTGTCTATTAGAGCCCTAGCATAAATAACGTCTAGTAAATACAAGAAAAACCAGCCAAGTGTGAGTCGGACACGCACGCGAAGGGTTCCATACCATAAACCTTACTGCAGGATTAGTGTTATTCTACTTTGACAACACAAAAACATTATTCCTAGAACCACATTTTAAAGTCCAGTAACTTAAAACAGGAACTCTTAACAAAACATTTATTGTCGTACAATAGAAACGTTTATTTTGCGTCTGGCAACAATACACAACTTACTGGCGGGAGCTGGCAACACAGCTTGTACTGCTCTATTCTTTATGGGGCTTTTATTTATGGATAAGAGTATTAAGGGTAAGTAGCTTACGTTTAAAGTCATGTCTATTATATTTCAGTGTTTATTGAGGCTTTTCTCCCGGCATCATCTACTTAGCTTTTACGACTATGTTGCGGTCAGATTCTCGTGGATCTTCTCTGGGAAAATTCTTCCGTTACTGATTGATTGAGTGACTGACTACAGCCAACGCACCAATGATATTATAAGTAAAAAGGTGTAGAAAAGCGCTCAGCAAGCGACACGTTAAAATGTGGCTAACTAGCCACACTTTACCTCAGTGTCGCGTTGCGCCGTCAACGGACACACGTCACGTTGGTTTCACGTTTTTGAAGATCGAATGTTGTATAGGTAACCTATCTACACCTTTTTACTTATAATATCATTGCAACGCACATCCGAAATTGAAATGTAGCGGTTCCTTTGGTTGGTAGAGAAGCAGAGTAAGAGAGGATTATATTGTTTTAAACTTTCATGGTCACTAACATTAGAATAGTTAATAGTTATACACCAGTTTTTCGAAGATGAGCCGCTTAGCTCCGTCTCTCTCTCTCATCTATGTATATTAGCCATCTATCTTTCTATCTAAAAAAAAATAAGTAAAATGTTATCTGAATATTTAGTGACACTGCATTACACAGACACAGAACAACTTCTAGAAATTTTGGAATGATGATATTTGTTCCCCTCGTAAGTGTTTATTTTTGTATTATGACATAGACTTAGTTTTTAGATAATTATTAAGGTACCATTAAGCTTTTTCTCATTTTTGTTAAGAGATTCTTTAATTTTTATTTATTTTAACTTTTTACTGTAATAGCCCAAAGTAGTTGATTGTAAAGTGATGACCTGAAACACAGGTTTAAATTAACCTAGATCGGGCTGGTCGCTACCTAACATAGCAATTCCGAACAACCATCGCTTGTACCTATTATAATAATATCTTAGTTTTAGTTATTTTTAGGCGCTATAATTGTATGTTTAACGTATTACTGTTAGCTAAATGTATACTTTTTGTAAATTTTTTTAATTGAATAAATTTATTATTTATTATTATTATTATTTATTATCTTCTATCTATATCTATCTATCTATACTTATAATAAATCTGTAGAGAGGTCAATTCTGTACATGAAATATTTTCCAAAATAACTATCAGGGGGTGATTAGGGATCGATACTGATGCCAAAACTGCAATCAGTAAATTTTTGTCTGTCTGTCTGTCTGTATAACCGTTATAGAAACAAAAACTACTCGACGGATTTTAACGAAACTTGGTATAATTATTTTTCATACTCCTGAGCTGGTTATAGTACACTATTCATCACGCTACAATCAATAGAAAAAAATGAAAAAAAAAATGAAAATGTGAAAGTTTGGTTGTTTGTTACTCAATTACGCCAGAACGGCTTAACGGATCTTAATGAAATTTAGAACAAGGATAGATTATAGTCTGGAATAGCACATAAGCTACTTTTAATCCCGGGAACATGTTCTCTAGGGATCACGCGGGCGAAGCCGCTGGCAGAAGCTAGTAGAAATATATATCTATGATATTAGCCAATGGGGCTTTTGCTACGTTTGCCAATTTGTGGTCTCCACTCAAGGACGCCAAACGTGCTCTAATTTCCTAACGAAAATTTAATAGATTCTTCAAACATTAAACAGTGGTCGACTAATAACACAGATATTTAATTAACTAAAACTTCAAACAAGCCTCAAACAAAAGAAAAATCAAGTCCCTATAGACCAAAAAAAAACCAATTTAATTAAGAAAAATAAACAGCAAATCCAGTGGGCTGAGAAAATGGCTACGTTTCATAATCAAATTTAATTTTTACACAATTTACGAGCAGGAGATATATTATTGTTTAATTAATTGAAATGGACGGACAAACGGAAGTTCAGAGCTCTGACTTAGATGTGCTCAGGAAAATGGAGGACGAACATTTGCGGCTGCAGCGACAGGTGACATCGAAAATTGTTCTAATAAGAAATTTTAATGTAGTTTGTTGCTCAGAAGAGCTCGTAGATAAATAATAAGAGTCGTACGGTTCGATATTCAAGGTTAAGTAGCGCTTGCCGAGGTCCATCCGTTAATGGGTGGCAATCCATTACACACCCACACTCCTCCGTGCCTTGGAAAGCACGTTTAGTCGTTGATCTCGGCTGTCATTTGTAGATCTTTGATAGTCGCTACGGACAGTCAGAAGCTAGTTAATCGGACACCAGTCTTACCAAGAGGTGTAAGATAGAATTGCATCATGTAAAAACAAGTTAATTTACAAAAAAATATTCCGAAAAAAAACCTTTCTAAATAAAACAAAGTAAAAAAAACTTTTTACAAAAAATACAACCGACTTCCAAAAAAACACTGCAAAGTAAAAAATAACTTTAATTTCGGAAGTCGGTGTTTTGTTAGTTTGTTCGTATTTTGACACGGACTTCCGAAATTAAAGTTATTTTTTACTTTGTAGTGTTTTTTTTTGGAAGTCGGTTGTATTTTTTTGTAAAAAGTTTTTTATTTTTCACTTTTTAGTGGTGCCCCACACCTACCACACCACTGCAAAACGCAGAAAAGCAAAATACGCAATTTCGATTACTTGGATGACATAAAACCATCATCCAAGTAGACGAATTCAAGCTATTTCGATTTAAAATCCACAGTGCGTAACCGATAATCATAAAATGATCAATCTGCAAGTAGGTATATCCTTTCAGATAAAACAGGAATTTTTCAAATCGGTTCATAATTGTCGGAGTTATGAGGTAACAAACATGAAAAAAAACATACAACCGAATTGAGAACCTCCTCCTTTTTGGGAAGTCGGTTAAAAATAAATAAAATACTGTAAATGAATAAAAATGCATGGGCGAGCATGCAACAATAGCGGGAATGTGGTTGACACCCAGGTGGATCAAGTTAGATAATTTATAATGTTCCATCATTGTGACAAAGTTGTTCGTCGGTAATAAATTGGTGTCACGAACCCGCTAATTGAATATTATTAATTTAAAATACATAAGCGTAAATCATAAGTGATTAATTTACTGTCCATATTTTTGTAGTGTTGTAGGTTGTAAATCTTTTATTACCTAAAAACATAAAACACACACAGATGTGATGCATATTTTCCCAACCTGTTTAAGTCACTTTTTTCAGTTTAAGTCATACTTGGCGCAAATTTTGGCGCTTTCAGTGAAAATGTGTGTAATTTGTTTAGTACTTGAATTACACTATCATAATGCCACGAAACCCATGAGCGGTATTGAGGAAAATAGTCTTTCTGGCACATATTAATAAAGCCCATTCTTCCACCAGGTTCGTATGATCCAAGTGGACCGTCAGCAACGCAAGCTGGGCGTCCACCCTCAGTTCAGGAGACAGGATGAGCTCATGAGGGAACTCAAGAAGGAGTATATCAACCTCTGCAAGGATCTTAAGGTACTCAACATATTTATATTATAAGAGGACTATTTCCTTCACCTCCGCTGTACTTTTCTGAAGAACTAGTTGACCCGCAACTTCGTCTGCGTCACATTTTCCATTAATGCTCGGCTCCTATTAGTCTTAGCGTGATGATATGTAGCCTATAGCCTTCCTCGATAAATGGGCTTTCTAACACTGAAATAATTTTTCAAATCGGACCAATAGTTTCTGAGATTACCTTCTACATACAAACTTACAAACAAATTTTACCTCTTTGTAATATTAGTATAGTATATAGATTAGCGTGTGATCCCTAGGGAACGTACAACTTATTAACCCGCATAGTTCCCGTTCCCGTGGGATTTCCGGGTTAAAAACTCTATCTTTGTACACAATTTCATCCAAATCGGTTCAGTGGTTTAGGCATGAAGAAGAGACAGACAGACAGAACAGACAGAGTTCTTTCGCATTTATAATATTAGTAGGGATGAGAATTTTTTTTACTGAATAATTTCGTTGAATTAAAAAATAATCAATAACAATAAAAAAATCAAACCAATAAAAACAATCAAAATAATAAAAAATTGTCAAAAAACAAAAACAACCCAACCCATTCAAGCTCAATAGATAGATACACTGAGTGTTATACATAAGACATTTTATGTTGGTCCATCGTACATTCTGCACTTCTTCGAATAGAAAAATGTAAATCTTTCGTATTCAACACAGATTGCAAGATCGGGAGCTCATAAGAAGAAGGACAAGAGGATGAAAGTGGAACTGAAGACCTCACTGCTGCACAGAGTTGAAACTCAGCAAGAGGTGGAAGGTAATACATAAACTAAGCTTAACTGCTTAAACACCAGTGTCTTTTTGTAAGGTTTGACGAAAAGTTGCTGATCATTTAGGACCTGGAATTGAAATAAGCTGTCTTGAAAAAGAGTATCGTTTAACCCACTAAAAGGATCTGACTTCCACAACCGAGTGTGCGACGGAATTGCATAATTAAAATTTGCCAAGCCACGTTCCACCATCGGACCACAAGACGTACGGCGATGCGCCACCGGTACATGGTAGGCATCCCACCTATACGCACAAAACGTTTTGGGAATACATTCATTGTGCGTACAGCTAATGAGTTCCTCCCTGCCGGAGTCTGTGTTTCCTGATATTTACAACCTGGGAGTCTTTAAGTCAAGAGTGAATAGGTACTTCTAGGTAATCGTGCTCCGTCTTAGACTTCATCATCGCTTAACATCAGGTGAGATAGCGGTCAAACGTATGCCTATCAATAGTAAAAAAAAAGTAAAAACATGACCCTCCTGTGGCATTCGGGTAAAAATTTTACGTAGCATGCCTAGCTGCGGGCACTGTCTACGACATAGCTACGTCACTCTGACGTCATCGCTACGCCGACCGCGCTCGTAGCAAGCCATTGATCGGCAGTTCTACACCAAAAGTTCTAGCTTTGTTTTAGTATTTTTTGTAGATAAAAAGATAGAATAAACAGACTCTATTGTACCCCAATATGTAGTGAATGTTTTTTTATTAAGTACATTACCGAAAAAAAGCTTTTTCTTTTATTTCATTTATACAAAGTTTCATTAATAACAGATTAAACGCAGTACCTGAAAAGGGTCATTGTGCTCATCATTATGAACAACTTTTTCCATGAAACTAAGGATGTCGTGTGAGTTAAAGAGAGTCATACATTCATTTGATAGCTGGCTGTTCACACTGCTGAGTCGCCGAGCGATTCCTGGCCACCGCAGGCGCGGGTCTGCTGACGGCGAGCATTGGGTGGCTCGCTGTCTGATCAGAACCAGGCCTAGATCAATGGCGGCGCACTGTATTCCACGCGCGCCTCAAAGAGCTGTCAGCATAGAAGACGGGGCCCGCTAAGGCCAGTGCCTGCCAGGGTTGCGGAATTTGTTCGAATGAGTCACCGCGCCTGAAGTCGCCCTCTGACCCTTGGCGCCGGGCTTGCATCGTCCATAGGGCTATGGACGGGCCGGCTCTACTTAGTAATAGGGTCCGTTGTTTATCCTATTAACAAAAACTGTAAATCTTTCCGTTCTCAGCCGATGTGACGATGATGGATCAAATCACTGGCCTGATACAGAAAAACAGTAAGGAGACTTTGGACCTAAGAAAACTAGCAAGTACTACGCAAGGACAGGTAAATTGGGAAAACCCCCTTTTCGAACCGATTTTTCAAAGACAGGTAAATTGCGATCACTTCCGTTAGAACCGATTATTCAAGGACAAGTCAATTGGGAACACTCCTTTTTCGAACCGATTTTTCAAGGACAGGTAAATTAGAAAAACTACCCTTTCGAACAGATTTTTCAAGGACAGGTAAGTTGAGAACACTCTTCTTTCGAACCGATTTTCAAGGACAGGTAATTTGGGAACACTCCTTTTTCTAACCAATTTTTCAAGAACAGGTAAGTTGGGAACACTCCTTTGTAGAGCAGATTTTTCGAGGACAGGTAAATTGGGAACAGTCTTCGTTAAAACCGATTTTTCTATAGTCAGAAAACTTTTGTAGGATATCATAAGGCGGTTTGGCCGCGTTTGCATTTAAAAATGTCACACCGGCCATTATTTATTCTTCAGGTAAAAGTAAAGCACGAAAATATTATCAAAAACAGCTTTGGCAGCTAACAATCATTTTTTGCAATTTGTGAAAACTCGAATGATTTCCCACAGTATTTATTTTCTATAATATAACATTTTCTATAATCAATGATTTACCGAGTTGCAAATTACCGATACTTCTTTTGACTATAATTTTCTTTTATTCCAAAGAATAAAACTAGAATACCATACTAATATAAGACACTAGATGCCTTTCTTTATTATAATGTGTTTATTCTAAGAATATCACTAGAATACCTACTATACTTTCTTCAGAAACTAGATAACCGTATGTGAAACATAATGACTTCGAAGTAACTACACTTATGGAAGTCGCCTCGTAGAATAAAATTATTCGTAGGAAGTCTGGCTTTCAATTATGCACTTCTCAGGAAATTTCGACTTGCGATGAAAATGAGCGACATATGACGCTTCATAGTTATGACAATAATAAGTTCGTGGAAAGTGACTACATACTCGTCCCTACTTGTTTAAACACCCAAAGACCGAAAACGCTTAACATCCGGTGAGATAGCAGTCAAACGTATGCCTATCAATAGTAGAAAAAAAAGAACGCTCACTGAGCGAAAAGACAACTCTTACCATTCATATAAGGTTCATTGGAACTCGCCATTGGACATATACAATGTACATAATTATTTTTCTATTGTCGCGTAAACTAAAAATTTAAGATGATAGGTACAGTACACTGAAGTTTGCCGTAGAAAATATTTTTCCTAAAACTATGTGATAGTCTATTCATTTTTTTTTTTCAGGATAAAACCCTGTTGCCCTTTAAAGTGTGCTTAAACAGCAAAACTTGATTGTAACTAGATGATTTAGGGCCGATTTTTCAATAGTCAGAAAATATTTAACTGAAGAATAAATATGGCTGCTTGACATATTTTCTATGCAAAAGCTGTGAAACCGGCATTTTAATTCCTCTGATAAAATTTATCTGACTGTTGAAAAATCGGCCCTTAGTGAAAAAAATTGTAAAAAATTGGCAAGTTTTGTAACGTCCTAGATAGTATAAGGTTTTCTGTATCAGCTTGAAGAACGTCGTTGGCAAAGCGAGTACCGGCTGATATCGGCTGAGAACAAGCTGGAGACAGCCAAGCTGAGGTTCAACACCGTGCAGTGCGAGAACAAGAAGATCAGGGAAGAAATCGAGCATATGCTGAAGGATAGGTATGTTGCTGCTGTTTTATTTAAACTAACATAATTAAAACATTACCCTCCTTCTGAGACAGGCGGGTAAAAACCCATTTCCGTTCAACTAACCCGCTTCGTCTGGAGTTGGTCGGGCAAAGTTGTCAGGTTTTCTCATTTTTTTATTGTATTTTTCACCAACTGAAATATTCAAAAAAATATTGTATTTTTTGCTATTTTTTTTTTTGGATTTTTTGCTTTTTTACTGTTATAACGTCGAACTAAGTCTATTGTTTTGGTTAATCAAACCTATCTAAATAAGTCAAATCAATTTTGTAACAACCTTCAATTTCCTAATACTATGTTCAATGCAAGCCGTGGCAGCCTATAATTAAGGCTACACTACAGAATGTACATATACTTCATCACATGTACTTCGTCATGTATTTTAGTGTATGCTTTGTTGGTTGTCCTTATATAAATAAATAAATAATAGGTTTGGAGCAATTTTAGTCTTTTTTAAACATCGTTAGCATTCGTATGGCAATCGCAACTGTCAAAAAAGCTTAATTTTCATACATTTTTGTATTTTGTAGAATTTACACTCTGGAGGCCAATTCACATTCGCATCGCATTCGCATCTCAATCTGTCAAAAATGTATGAAAATTAAGGCTTTTTGACAGTTTGCGATTGACATGCGAATGCGAAAGTTGCTTAAAAATTAGTACAATTGGCTCTCTGATCTTGGATTTTGATTTTGACGAGTGTATCTAACACTGGTACTGAAAATCTGACACTAAGATTTATTTATATTAATAAAAACATGAAAACAACTAAACCTAACTATATACAAATAAATATACAAAAACAGGATACGCTTAGGCGTCGAAGAATTCCTCCGCATCGCTGTCATCCGGAAACGTGCCCAGAAGACTGGCAGCATTGCCACGTTGAATGGCAATGCTAATTCTTTGAGCAAAGAACGAGCCAGCCCTCTGGTCACGCAAAGTGTCGATTAGTCGACACTAAGATAGGTGTCATATGAAAATTCAATAGCGGTTATTAACGCACATACATTTAATGACTTATTATGTATATATAAAACATTAAAATGAAATAAATCTGTCATGAATCAACTTCTATCGTGATCCTTTACATTCTCTAATAATGAAAAACGGGTCAATGTACTTTATTGCAAGTTTATCTGCTGCCTACCATAGTTTATTGTCAAATTTTATGGCTTTTGAAGACCATAATGACTCTCAAAGATCTACAAATAACAGCTGGAGTCAACTTAACGTTCATCTTGTAATTGATAAAGGCAGTTTTACCCAAATACCATCTCCACAGAGCTCTCTTCAACCAAGCCTGGGACAAGATGCTGACGATCCTGTGCAAGGGAAAGAAGTTCCTGTACGACCTGTTTGAGTCATCGACCCTGGCATATGACCAGAGAGATGAGTGGTGCACCAAGTTGAAGACCATGCAGGAGAAGGGGAAGATCGATCAGATGTTGCAAGTTCAGGTAAACACAACTCATTATAAGTAAATCTGCCTAGCCGTGTCCGAAATTAATTAGAATCGGCTTTCAGTTTAACAGGGTGCAGCTAAGTACCAATATTTTCTATGGAGTAACTGCTTGTCTGAACTGAACGAGTTTCCTCCGTGCCTCGGAAAGCACGTTAAGCTGTTCTTCCCGGCTGTTATTTGGAGATCTTTGGCAGTCGTCACTGATAGTAAGAAGTCAGAAAATCTGACTCCAGTCTTGCGAAGGAGTACCGTGTTACCCAGTTAATGGGTTGTGGAGGTTTGGTGGGCAGCCGCTCCACATAATATATGGTATTCAGCTGAATCCGGTTTGACTGGAAGCCAACCCTCATATAGTTGGGAAAAAGCTAGGCAAATGATGAACTGCTTGTCTGAACTCCACAACCCAGTCATTGGGTAACACGATACCAAGCCTAACTAGGCAAGAACAGTGTCAGGTTTTCTGACTTCTCCTGATCCTTCACCGAGACCGATAGCGGAACGTGCTTTCCGAGGCACAGAAAAGTCTCATAAGTAATAGATTGTCACCCATCCATAGACCGACCTCAAACATCGAACCTTACGATTGTTATTATTTAGTCACGAGCTCGTCTTCCTCTCAGCCACAATTAGACAACATTATACTCTTCGACAGAACATCACCTTCCTGCCCTTATCCCATATTACTTGGGGTCGGCCCAACGCAACACGTTTTTTTCTTCCACTCTGCCCTATCAGCCGTCAAACTATCACTAACATTAGAAAAGTTCATAATTATCGGGATTGCTACCATGTACCTTTTTATTTGCGAGTTTCCGATATTTCGGCACTGTTGCAAGCGCCATGATCACGGAGTAACTGACGATCTTGCGGGTGGGATGTTATTGGGAGACATATCAGTCTACCGGTCGGTCGGTGTAAAAACCGGAGATTTCAACAAAGTGTTACTTCGCAGTCAGATACGGTTAGTGTTGTGTGTCGAGAACAGTTGCGGGAAAAAAGTGAGTTTGTGGACAGTGGTACCGGAGATGGTTGTAATAAAAGACTAGAATAGAATAAGAATAGAATAGAATAGAAAACATTTTATTCGATACAGACACAACACAACAGCAAAAACACAATATGAAAAAATAATTAAAAAAATAATTAAGAAATAAGAGAAACAAAAACATAAAATTAAGAAAAAGAATGGTATAATAAAATTGTGCTGAGCGTGCCCATGCCGAAAGGGTTACCATCTCAGCATATGCTGGGCGTCAGACACCCAGCGCTGGTCTACGAAAGAGGATAGACCGATATGTCTCCCAATAACATCCCACCCGCAAGATCTTCAGTTACTCCGTGATCATGGGGCGCTTGCAACAGTGCCGAAATATCGGAAACTCGCAAATAAAAAGGTACTCGGTTGCAATCCCGATATGAACTATTCTAAAACTATCACTAACTCTCTTTTCTTTCATATCGCTCCTAACACAATCCATCCATCTTTTCTTTGGCCTTCCTCTCCCTCTCCATCCACATATTATATGTTCATTACTCTTCGACAGAACAATAATCACAAAGGCTGACCAGACATCCCCAAACCGTCTTCAAAATGCTACCCTACTTAATTTCCCAAATAAAACAACAACAGTTGATTGCACCACCTCATAACTCCTAACCATTATAACAACTAAAGACCCTTAATGGTCCTTACGAGCTAACTTTACTTAAATCATGGTTAAAGGGACAGTCACACCATTTAAACTTTCAAGTTGGCAACACTTCAAATGTACTCAATTCTTCTGGTGTTGGCACTTTCGAGAACTGTTTGGACCTGTTACTTCGATGGGGTAGTCGGATAAAGTGTTTGGCGGATACCAAAAGCGCAAGGACCTTTGGCCATTTCTCGCCAATTGGGTTTTGAGTTCTGGTACGGCGAGCGTGTTTTAATCGATCAAAGGTAATTTGGGCTACATTTTTGGAAGTTACTAACTGGATAACCCATGTGAATTATATAAGCATTCAAACATGACTTTTAAAACATTGGCAATCAATCAGGGGGTAAAAATAAACACAAAAAACGACAGCCATGTGTGAGGGTTCCGTACCATAGACCGACCGGGAAAATCACGTTCCTTTTGATTTCCCCTTAAATGGAAAAAACGCCTTCAATTTTGTCTTTTTTGTATTATAGAGACAATAGATATACGAATTCTGTGAAAATACTGAGATGCAGACTGCTGACAGTCAGATGGAATGCTAAAAACTGCTTTTCGACAAGTTTTGTTCGCAATTCTCTACCAAAAGTGGGGAGCAGATGTTTTTTTTTAAATGTTCCAATGTTCATTCCACAGAGAAAGATGGGTAGGCCTTTAGTGTGTCGTGCTGTGATGGTTCTGCCGCTGCGGCTGCTGAAACCCTCAAACGGCGGAAATATTATAAATAGCCTTATTGTCAACAACATTTTTGAGCCGTTTGGGGTTGAAACTCTTGGACCGGGTGTCCGAGTGCTCACGTGTGATCTAGCAAAACGCTTAGTTGACGCTTCGCGTGACCCAAGGGCTGGCTTTTACCTCGGACAGAGGATAAACATTGCCATACAGCGTGGCAATGCCGCCAGTCTTTTGGGCTCACTTCCAGTCGATAGCGATGGGAACGACTTTTTTGACGCCATAATTTAGTTAGGTGTTTTATTTTCCATTATAAATGTATAATAGTTTGTCCTTTAAATTTCTCTACTTTCAAAATCAAGTGACCCCTGAAAACGTGCGTTAAAATCAACCTGAATTTTTTCTTTATTTAAACTTCATGCACAAAAGTACAATGGAGAGTAGAGAATGCCTATGGCATTAAGTCCGCCTCTGTACTTTTTGTGCTGAAAGTGTTAAATAAATAAATAAATGTTGGACATAAGGCTGCGCTTCCACCAAAGATGTGCGAGGATCAGTAGCGAGCGTTTTATTTGTTACTAGCTTCTGCCAGCGGCTTCGCCCGCGTGATCCCTAGGGAACATATTCCCGGGATGAAAAGTAGCTTATGTGCTATTCCAGACTATAATCTATCTTTGTTCTAAATTTCATTAAGATCCGTTAAGCCATTCTGGCGTGATTGAGTAACAACCAAACTTTCACATTTATAATATTATATTCGTTTGGAGTAAAGCGAAATTATAACCATCTTCCCCTCGACATTATAATTATTTAAGGATATTGCAAACTGTCGTAAGCCGTTTTACGAAGCTACTCGCTAGCCTCTAGGCGCCAAGCTAGCCGCCTGCCTGTGCGTTCGCGACCTTTTACAAAAATAATCCTTATAGCTAGATTCAGGAATCACGCGCGATGGCTTATTATTAGCGTATTTCATGTATAGCTTTGGTGTTTCTATACCGATTTCTATGATTCTTTTTTATGGAATAGTTAATAATGTTAATTTTTTTAAATTAGGGATGACTGAGAGTGTTATAAACGTAACAGTAGACAAATATAATCAGAAAGCTTCGAACTGTTAAGCTATCGGGAGTTACACGTGTTATTGTGCGTCAATCATAAAATATAGACATAATGCTGTCGTGGGATATTTTTCACATAATTTTAAGGAGAACATTTCCGTCATAAATGATTTCTGTGTAGCTTTCACCATTAAGGTTGCACACGCGACGGAAGCTTAAAAAATGGAGTAACTTCTCCCGTTTTCCCAACATTTCCCTTCACTGCTCTGCTCCTATTGATTGTAGCGTGATAAATAGTGTACTATAACCAGCTCAAGAGTATGAATAATAATTGTACCAAGATTCGTTAAAATCCGTCGAGTAGTTTTTGTTTCTATAACGGTTATACAGACAGACAGACAAAAATTTTACTGACTGCATTTTTAGCATCAGTATCGATCCCTAATCACCCCCTGATAGTTATTTTGGAAATATATTTAATGTACAGAATTGACCTCTCTACAGATTTATTATAAGTATCAGAATATAGATAGATGAACCAATAGAATCGTTCGCACTGAGCAAGGCTAGGTAAATGAAGCTATTCTATTGGTACTAAACCAATCCCTCGGTACACATCTTTGCATATTCAACCTTGGGTTGTGATTCCAGAAATGGGTTATTTAACGTTGCTATACGATGCGTTTAAATCATTTATGCATAAGTTCATATAGCATAGCACTGGTGGAAACTGATTTAAGGCGCGTCCCCGAGCAAAACGCAGCGCTAGCCGTTCTTTGTGCAGTTTTTTGGAGCTATCTACTCTTTATTCAAAAGAAATATCAACTAATAAAAATACATTAAATTTCTACATAATCTTGGCTTCAAAATGGTAGATTTTATTTTTTATTGCTAAGTATAATGTTTAAGTAATCTCCTCACAACGAAACCACAGAAATGAAAGAAAATTACTGAAAACATGCATATTCTCGAAAACTAACGATTATTTTGATTTTGTAGTTACACTAATGGATAGGCAATTTAATTATGAACATTTTGGTAGAAGTATTTTTTTCAAACGACCAAAATTATTTTTTTCAACATTCGATTTTATTCAACATTCTGAGCGTATTCGCTATTGTATCTCTTGCGCTGTTATTGAGGGAAAAAATGCTCAAGGTTATTTGGTCAGGGTACGGCCTTAATTAAGCTATGTACGTTTTTTTATGAAAGGACGCGTGCTGTAAATGCGAGCTAGATGCGTACTATGTATGGTTGCGAGTGGTGTAGCTAATTGCAGAGCAGTCCGTGCCTTCCCTTTGTCGATACGTCCTGCGCGTCTTCCTCGCACAGCTACATTGCGGCGGCGCATTTTCATAGCACATCTTACTTGCCCCGCTATATGTAGCGGGGCAAGTAAGATGTGCCCGTTTCCACTGATGCTAAGGTATGCCTTAGCATCAGTGGAAACGGTCACATAGTTAATTCCGCCAAGCCCGTCCCACCATCGGACCACAAGACGAACGGCGATGCGCCACCGGTACATGGTGGACATCCCACCTACACGCTCAAAACGTTTTGGGAACACGTTCATAGTGCGTACAGCAAAGGAGTGGAACTCCCTGCCAGAGTCTGTTTTTCCTGATAGCTACAACCTGGGAGTCTTTAAGTCAAGAGTGAAAAGTAAGTCTTTAAGTCAAGGTTACTTCTAGGCAAGCGTGCTCCATCTTAGACCGCATCATCGCTTACCATCAGGTGAGATAGTGGTCGTGCCAATCAAAGTAAAAAAAAAAACGTACCTAGTTTCGAAGCTTAGCTTTCGCATTCTCGCAGCATAGCTGCATAGCACATCTCTGGTGGAAACGAAGCCTAATGCTTTATATTTGAGATCTAGGTCATTGGTTGACATTTTTATGGACGAAAAGTATTCAAAATTGTCCTTGTCATTTGAATGCCAATGAAATGAGGCACCAATACACTAAAACAGCTTTTCAATAAAGACATTTTTATGAATAAGGTAGTAAAAGTTTTACTGCCTGTCACGGATAGAGATGACATCATTTCTCTGACCTTGTGGCAATAGGATCACGGTCTTAGTTTGTGTTGCATTTCACTATTTATAGGTATGAATAATAGCTTAATAAATGTCGTGGTAAAAATATTAGCAAAAAAAACTTTTTACAAAAAAATACAACCGACTTCCAAAAAAAAACACTTCAAAGTAAAAAATAACTTTAATTTCGGAAGTCGGTGTTTTTGTTACTTTCTTCGTATTTTGACACCGACTTCCGAAATTAAAGTTATTTTTTACTTTGAAGTGTTTTTTTTTGGAAGTCGGTTGTATTTTTTTGTAAAAAGTTTTTTATTTTTCACTTTTTAGTGGTGCCCCACACCTAACAACACCACTGCAAAATCGCAGAAAAGCAAAATACGCAATTTCGATTATCAAAGAATCATCTAAATAGTCAAATTCCAGGTATTTCGATTTAAAATCCAAAGTTCGTAAGCGATTTTCATATTATTTAAATGGGACTAATCTGCAAGTATATCCTTTCAGATAAAACAAGAATTTTTCAAATCGGTTCATAATTGTCGGAGTTATGAGGTAACAACCATAAAAAAAAATAAAAAAAAAAACATACAACCGAATTGATAACCTCCTCCTTTTTGGGAAGTCGGTTAAAAATAGATTACATTGCTACACGTTACTGGATTTTAGGTTTACGAACATCCGTAAAAAACTGTATCCTTACAGGAACGAACGTGTGTATGGCTGTCTATTTATCACAGGCAATTTTTTCCTAATCTAATGGACTAATTTTGTTGTTGTAAGGTGAACATAGGAACTTCTGTGACCCAAACCCGGATGCATTACGTAAATAAATTTTCAGTACATATATGGTCAAGTTAAGCAGTAACTTTTGCAACCACAAGTGGTTCCCTAAGACCAACTAAGGAGACTCTTTCGAGTAAGTCCTCTAACGCACTTGTTTTACATTATTCCAGGAAATGCGAGACCTGATAAAAGGTTACGACAACGAGATGAAGATCTACCTGTTCCTGGCCACCAAGGGCATGACCAGGATCAACCGGAAGCAGGAGATGCGAGAAGAAAGAGAGAAGAAGCAAGAAGAAGAGAACAGGAAGATACAGTACCAGTATCATTCGAACTTGCTAGATGAAATTACTGTGAGTTGTTTCTTTCTAAGAGTTTTGTAAATCGACGCAAAATAAAGCTTCTGTCGCATGAGACACACCCATCCTAACTTGGATGGAGGAAGATGGTCAAGGCTCTTATAACCACTGCATAGTCCACCAGTTTGCAAGTTTCGTTCGCCCACCGTACGTACATTGGCGAGGTCACCTTGCTACATTCATCTGTGCTCACAACTCGTGCCAGCTACTATATGATCATTGAAAAAAAACTGCATTTAGACGTTTTTAATACCTATCTTCTTTTATAATAATATCCATTATATGTGCCAAAACACTTTCCCACTTTCTTTTCGCCAGGACTACACAGGAGAATACCGAACTGAGAAAATAATCCACTTGTTCCGGAGGATCGAACAGGAGAACTTCTCCATATACAAGTTGCTGACGGACTTCTGCGCTGAGAATGATGTGCTCACTCGAGAGCTGAAGGCTGTGCGCCAAGAAGTTGGTAAGAGATAACTAATCATACGTTGTCATGCGTTATTTGAAGAACTTGCTAAACGCTTACTTGACACTACGCGTATCTCAATGGCTGTAGAAGTAGTGACTTTGATGGACATACTACATCCTAAGTGCTTAAAGTTATCCAGCATGACATTAACAATGTTGGAGTAGTTATTTGAATTGTGATTTCCGTGTAGGTTTTTAATAACCTCAACAAACAAAATCCACGCAGGTAGTTCGAACTTGTTCATTGAACTTAAGAAATTAGTATGTTAGACAAATACTAAAATCAATGTATTGCAAGCAAACCGCGCACATAAACGTACTGATAACTGCTAAAATTCACACATTAAACTGAAGGTAAATCTGAAACTACACGTAGGAAGTCAGAAGACAGTTTTGACACTTTTTTTATTGTTTGTAAAGAGAAGCACGCACTGTGTTTTTATTGCGTGGTTTGGCTTTCAAAAAGAGTTTTTAAATATTAAATTCTGCTTTAATAGCTATGACATACATGCAAGCATGAAGTGTGTGTCTTAAAGGTAGCATTTTGAATAAATCTGCAACTACAGTCTAATTATTATTGTTGCAAAATAAAAATATGTAATTGTAATTGTTCTTCGTGGTGCATGGTTACGCGAAACTTCGCACTGATCGAGTTACAAAGTTAAGCAACGCGGCTGAAGTCTGTCTACGGATGGGTGACAATCCATTAAACACCAAGAGAACTGTAATTTCTGCTTTATGTAATAGTAATAGTAATACCTACTTTATTTCTCGAAATTCTGCATATCGTAATTAATAGTTTGTTATTGCATTGGAATCCTAAAGCTATCCCAAGGACAGGCCTAGCCTAGTGCAGGAAGTCTGTAAATTCTTTTGCTAAATTTTTAAAGAAACTAAACATTCTAGTGTAACACAATTTGTAACCATTATTTTCTTTTTTATAAATTAATTCTTATTCTCTGCCTCGAAAAGTACGTTGAACTGTTGGCCACGACTGTCAAATATGTCGACCAGAAATTCTGCCAAAAGAAATCCTGTTGTCCAATTATTCCTGCGGGAACGGGAAAAATCGGGATATACACGTAGGAAGTCGCGGGCAAAAGCTTATTAAGAATACTCAAAACCCAGTCATGTTTTAAGATTTTCTCTAGATTTTTAACAATGTAGGTAATGACTCTACATTAGGTCGTTTTACCGATTCGGTTCCAGCACGTATTCTGTCACCGACTATGTTAACAGGTTTTCTGTTAGTTATATTTGGCAGCAGACCATTTTCCGAATCCGCTTTACCGACAACTTAAACGAATACGGTCGCCGCATTCGGTGAACGACTTTTAATGTAAACAGCTCAATTCGATTTTACCAAATTGATTCATCGATTGATTGACCGACCTAATTTAAACGCGCCATAATTAAGAACACCATCCAAACATCCTATTCTTCCAGATGACCGCAGAGACTGGAACGAGATGAAAGATGCCACTCGACAGAAGAAGTTGGAAGCTTTACAGGAGCGAATAGTGGAGCAGAGAGCCAAGACAGAAGACATGCACAGGAAGAACGAGGAGAAGGCACAGCTCGTGCGTGACGTCATGAGTAAAATCAGCGACATGTTCTCGTAAGTGACGAGTTCCTTTAACAACCTTAAGTAGATCCTAGATCAAGATAGAAAAAGGTGGAAGCCTTATGAGAGCCTCTAGGAGAACAGAAAGACAGGGCAGAAGTAAGATCAGCGATATGTTCTCGTAAGTGACGAGTTCCTTTAACAAGCTTAAGTAGATCCTAGATCAAGATAGAAAAAGGTGGAAGCCTTATGGGAGCCTCTAGGAGAACAGAGAGCCAGGACAGAAGTAAGATCAGCGATATATTCTCGTAAGTGAAGAGTTCCTTTAACACGCTTAAGTAGATCCCAAATTGAGGCAGAACAAGATGGAAGCCTTACAGGAGCGTCTAGTAGAGAGAGAGCCAGGACAGAAGTAAGATCACCGATATATTCTCGTAAGTGACGAATTCCTTTACTTTTTATATTTTGAAATATTAAAATAATAAAAATGGTTATTATTTTCAATTTCAAAATATGATGAAAAAATAACCCAATTCAAAATCTAGAAGATATCTTTAATAATGATGCTTACATATCTGTTTAATGGCATATCATCTACACTAATATTATAAAGAGGAAAGATTTGCTTGTTTGAATTGAATAGGCTCCGAAACTACTGGGCCGATTTGAAAAATTATTTCATTGTTAGATAGCCCATTTATCGAGCAAGGTTATAGGCTATATATCGTCACGCTAAGACAAGTAGGAGCGGAGCAATAATGGAAAATGTGACGCAGACGAAGTTGCGCAGGTCAGCTAGTTCTCTATAAAGGAGTATTGTTTTTATGTCAAACAGTAGTTCGGTTGACTGTTTGAAAAAGATTTCGTATTGTATGATGTTAGAGTTTTACTTTCTTGAATGTTTTTAAAACATTGTTATTTTTTATTAGTAGGGTAGAGTGGATGAGTGTGTGTAGGAAACACAGCATAAACCTTCATACTCAGTTTATGAAATATCTTTTAAATCATCCAAAAAAAGGCATTAGGCGAGGGCCAAACCTCGAATTATAAATTTTTACTCATAAAGTCTCTACGCCCGCGTTTCCCATTTCCTAAAAGAAGATTTTCCAAAATTCCTACGGGAACGTGAAAAAACCCGATATGTGCTTACGAGGTCGCGGGTAAAAGTTTCTTTCTTCTATAATTCGGATAATTTCTTGCCTTAAATTACAAATTAACTGTACGTTAATATACAAAACCATATTCTGTTCAGTGTAAACAGCTACAACCTACATGTTTATTACAGCCTGTGCCACATCACGTCAGAGTGACGTGTGACGTCACAATCATGACGTCGCGTCATTACCATCAATTCGACGTTAAGCCGCCACCCGTTGCTGACAACACTATGATTACTACACAATTAATTATACAGCACTGTAACGTTGGCTAATTGTATGTCTAAGTGTAGGGTGGGAATAGGTTTTAGCCGCGAATTGGTTTGTTGCTCGCGCGTTTGCAATAATCTCTATAAAGCCGGGATGAGGAGACAAAGATCTCGTGGCTCCATAGCAACAATCGCACGGGTCGATTATTATCAAGGTTAAGCAACACTCGCTGAGGTCAACCCTTGGATGGGTGACCATCTTTACACATCGAGATTACTCCGTGCTTTGGAAAGCACGTTAAGCCGTTAGCCCCGGCTGTCATTTGAGATCTCTGACATTTGTTACGGTAGCTTTATTCAGTCTCATGCTTGATGACCGACCTTGACGTCTTGGCGTCTGTATGTCTGTCTGTTCGCGATAAACTCAAAAACTGCTGCACCGATTTACATGCTAATTTTACCAATGGATAGAGTGGTTCTCGAGGAAGGTTTTAGTATGTAGTTTGTCGAGAGGCCGAAGCCGCTAGTCTTCAATATTTTAACAGTGCAATGTCTGTCAATTATGGTACAGTTTCAGGTACCAGGTACGTTTATACGTACCTTCTAAAAACTCAATGCTACCAACTCGCTGACTTTCAAATCTTGTCGACATGAACAAAGAAAACGTATGAATTCACAAGTACATATTGTAGCGCGAAAGGCATTTTAAACCAGTAGAACCAATGTTTAAGTTCTACAGAAACTTCCAATATACGATATGAACATTGAACATACGTACGGGACTATATAGGGCGAAGATTGGAGTTTAAAATATAGCTGTATCATTCAATTCTGCTATATAAGTATAACTACTGGAGCTAACTTTATAGGTATCGTATTAACTGTATCGTTGGCTAGGATGATTACATACGGGCAATGATTTGGAGCAGCTGCGTGAGATTTGGCGATCTTAAAAAACCGGCCAAGTGCGAGTCGGACTTGCATTTTTATTATTGGTTGGACATCGCCTCCTTCTACCATCGGACATCCAGACGCACTGCAACTTACCATCCCTAGCTTGTTGCTATTCCACCAATTGGCACTAAGCGTTTCCAAACGTCTTTTATAACGCGCACAGCAAAGGAGTGTTTCCGAACGCTAACAACCCTAATCTCTTCAAAGTTAGAGCGACCAACCACCTTCTGGGTAAGCTCGCTCCATCGTAGACTTTGTCTCTGTCATCTCTGGCCAAGACTAGAGTCAAGAGCAAACTCATCACAAATAAAAATAAATTGTTGCGGCAATACAAATACAAAATCTGTGAAAAATTTAACTGTGTACCTATTATTTTTTTTATTTAGGGGTTTTTATCCAATAAGGATATGCCAACCCCATCATACCTTATAAAAAGTAAATTCGTAATAATATAACTAATACATAAGAAAAGCTTACATACAGTACCTAAATACAAAATTAGTCTACGGCTAATTCAATTCAATTTATTTATTTCAGATAATTACAAACACATTTAGCAATTGCAACCATCCATAAAAAATACAAAACACAAATTACAACAACACAAAAACACAAAACAATAGAAACATTGGATCAGGACCGCTCCACCCGTACATGTAGTCTTGTCCAATGCTCCATGAATGACGAATCTACATCCATTCTCCCTGCAATTAGTTGCAGGAAGCCGTTGGAGCTGCCCCGTATGCGGGGCATCAGAGACGCTACTCTTTTGCGATGTATCGCCTGAAAGCCATCAACTTGAGCGTCTGCAAACATGCCTGATGCGCTACAGAAGCGTGGCAACCCCATCAACATCCAGAGGGCTAATTCACGTAATATTATGACGCGCCGATTATGTTTAAGTGCAGTTGCAATTAAGTTCAAGTTTGAGTGATAAACGGTATTCTTGTAATCTTTGAACTGCGCGTAAGCTGCGCGTGAATTACACGTCAATGCACGACAGCCGAACTCTACCAAACTTACTTAAGGTGGAAAGAAAAATATTACTCACTAAATAATTGAATAGAATCGATTACATTTCAATGAATACGACGTCATTTTAACATTAAAACTTAAATTTTTAAACAGGCGACAAACCAACAGTAGAATACCGATCATGTTGCGTTTCGAAGCACGCACCAAAGACGCGCAACAGTAGAATGCCGTTATTGCGCTCGCGTGACGCGAACTTCAGTGCTATTCTGTAACAACATTTTCGTGTCTCGACAGCGGAATCCGAGGTGAGTTTCAAATTCGTATAAATATAAGACCTTATGATGTGTGAAATAAAGTTCACTTTGTAAGCTTAGTCACTCAGGTGAAGTCGATGTCGAAGTGGTTATTTACAGAATAGACTAGCTTGACGCGAGCGTGTCTGACAGCGGTAGAGATTACGAAAAGCGTTGTTTTGATCGAAACTTAACTTCAATTGCACTGCAACAGCACTTATTTAGTTACGTGAATTAGCCTACTGAACGCATTATTGTATTGGACACGCAGGGCACTGTAAGTCCTCTGCGTATGCACCCATAAGCTGCATGTATAAAAAGATTGACAGTACGCCTTGAATAAAGTAATTTTTACCTGTGCAGTGCAGCGTACTAACTTACATAATTTTTTTGCTACCACCGATTTAGGGTTTGCTAAAATGCTTTGAATCAACTGTGTACCTATTACGGTTCTTGAGATACAGCCCTCTGACAAACAGACGGATGAACGGACAGCGGAGGCTTAGTAATGGGGTTCCATTGGTTCTCTTTGGGTATCGAACTCAAAAAAGGCTGTATTTTATGCTATTGAGTAGCAAACCAACAGGCCACCCATCTGATGGTAAGTGATCACAGCCGCCCATGGGCATCAGCCGGTCGATTCTATAAACATGTGTTTACAGAATCGACCGGAAGTGAAAGTGCAGTAATCACGAAATGAGCTGTCAAACCATGTGATCGAAATTAAATGACAGCTCACTTTGTGATCTCTGCACCAAAGCCTTCACTTCGGAATGTTTATAGAAATCGCACTGCTACTATACCTAGACCTAGAGTACTGTATACATTAGGTGGATATTATTTTTCAATAATCTGCCTAGCCTTTTCCCAACAATATTGGGGTCGGCTTCCAGTCAAACCGGATTTAGCTGAGAACCAGTACTTTTCGTGGAGCAGCTGCCTACCAGACCTTCACAACCCATTAACTGGGTAACACGGTTCTCCTTGGCAAGACTGATGCCAGATTTTCTGGCTTCTGACTATCCGTAACGAATGCCAAAGATCTCCAAATGACATCCGGGACCAACAACTTAACGTGCTTTCCGAGACGCGGAGGAAACTCGGTATGTTTAGATGGTCACCCATACAAAGATCAACCTCGACAAGCGTTGCTTAACCTTGAATTTCGACCTGTGCGGCTGTTATTATTTAGCCTCGAGTTCCTCCCATTATTTTTCAATACTCACTACTAAATAGATTTGCAATTTATTTATGGTGGAAACTAGCCAATTGTAAAACGCAACGGGCACGTCACAAATACCACCCCGTAATTCTGCTATCTATAAATCAAGCAGTAGCAAGTTGTAGCTGGAACCGTACTTCTTAATAACAAAGTGGTAGTCGTGATCAATTTTATAAGCGGTACTACTTGGATCGATTGGTTACCTGCTCGATATAAGTCGCCATTGTACTGGGGAATTTGTACCTAGATATGGTACGAAATTTTAGAGTATGTGGTTGAAATAATCTAAGGTGTCTGCTATTTGGTAAAGTTTTTGAAAAACTAGTAACCATTTAAACCACCAAGAGGATCATAGGCTCGTCGAATCGAAGTTCCGAAGTCTTGAGCAACGACGCCGAGTTGCGTGCCGGTCGGTTTTCTATCGGTTGCATTTTTGGGGTGTGTGCGACGGTTTCATTCCGCCAAGCCCGTTCCATCATCGGACTACAAGACGTACGGCGATGCGCAACCGGTACATGGTGGACATCCCACCTGTACGCACAAAACGTTTTGGGAATACATTCATTGTGCGTACAGCTAAGGAGTGGAATTTCCTGCCTGAGTCTGTGTTTCCTGATAGCTACAACCTGGGAGTCTTTAAGTCAAGAGTAAATAGGTTACTTCTAGGCATGCGTGCTCCATCTTAGACCGCATCATCGCTTAACATCAATAGTAAAATATTTAGTATTAAGTAGGCCCACTGTATTATTACAAGTTACAACATCCAAACAGTCTCACTTATAAAGATGTATTGAAGGGGAGACGGTGGAAGGTCGAATTTCACCCACGTGTTAACCAGATGAGACATATTTTTCAAATTCATAAACCGCCTCTGACATTTTGCAATCGAAAATTAGTGAGCTGAACCAATAAAATTGCTATCGAAAGAATGATAGTTTAATAACGAAAATAATCTTAAGAGCGTGTATTCCGTCCACTAGCGCCGCCAATCGTTTTTTATTATTTGTGGTAAATTTAAGACACGTAGATAAAAAACCGCTCTGTAGTGCACTGAAGAAATGTATTTATTATGTTTTGAGAGTTATGTTTTGTACTTTAGAACATAAATAGTTGCCAAAGTCGATATTTTTGCTAAAAGTGGCCACTTTTAGCAATAATTGCCGTTTTGGCTATTTAGCCATGAGTTATGTATTAAAAATAGCTGTCAAAAAATAATAGATACATTTCTTTAGTGCACTACAGAGCGGTTTTTATCTACGTGTCTTAAATTTACCACAATTAATAAAAAACGATTGGCGGCGCTAGTGGACGGAATACACACTCTTAAGGCTTGTCTGAAAAAAAAGAAACAAAACAAAGTGACTAAAAATATGTCTCATCTGGCTATCGCGTTCGATCTTCCACCGTTTCTCCTACCAGTCAGTCTGGAACATATTTACATATGGCCTACTGTATAGATTTTTTTTAATGTGTCAAGCTCCTAACTCTACACGATCTAACCCTAAGACGATTACAAGCCGTTATCGCTGCAAGGAGAGGTCAAGAGTACCTACCTAGTGTCCAAGACAGGCAAACCAACATAAACAGCCAAAGTTACCATGATCAAAAAGTTCATAGTAGGGGATCTTTCATACCTGCATTAGGCACATACACAGATAAACATACGTCGTCGTCATTTATAAATTATCATACGTCTGATAGTCGCGGGTTCTTAGTCCATACAAACTTTTCACCTTTGTCAAAACTTGGCCATTTGGGGTAAACTAAAAGCGTAAGAGAGCCGTAGACACTCTTACGAGCTCGTGAACAGAAAGTAATTCACTAGGGATTAATTTTGTGTCAATAGGTTCTTGAGAAACTAAATTACTAATTAGCCAGGCCACACATGTTGGCTAAGGTGTAGAGTTAGGTTAGACCTTAAGACTAGGATTCCCCAAGAACGCTATACGTTATGATGAGTGTTAAAGTTTTAGAGATAGGTCCATAAGATCTCCAAGCTATGTGTACTCATATTGGCGTCACTTAACATGAAAATGTTTTGGTGGGATATAGTATCTACAGCCTTCCCATATAGAGTTTCCGTCTCCTGCCTCGGAAAGCACGTTGAGCCGTTGGTCCTGGCTGTCATTTGTAGATCTTTGACAGTCGTTACGGATTGTCAGAAGCCAGTAAATGTGACTCCAGTCTTGCCAAGAAATACCGTGTTACCCAGTTAATGAGATTTGGAGGTCTGGTAGGCAGCCTCTCCACGTAAAATACTGATATTCAGCTGAATCTTGTTTGACTGGAAGCTGACCCCAATGTTGTTGGGAAAAGGCTTGGCTGATGATGATAGTATCTACAGCTTTAACTATCACAGGTCAATTATAAACAACGTAAACAGGCCAGCTATCGGCTCATAGGCCAACATTCAATGACAGCGGTTCATTAAAGGAGCGAGTTATATCGATAGTGGCAGCGGCGCGTGCAGTTCAATTTAATTGGTTTAGCCCGACATTGTTCCTGCGTAATAGACATACTGGTGGCCTGTGGATACATGTATCGGGTTATTTGAGATAGGGTTTAAGGTATTTGGTATTAATTGTTTTTGATTTGCATCTTCTGATAATCTAAGAATCGACGCAATACATAGTTACAGGTTAAACTGAAATACAGGTACTTGAGGACCGACTTAATTCTCTTTATAATAAATATGTGAGTTCTCAATTATAAATTAAAGAACACATCCTAGCTGCAAATAAGTTGGTGATGTGTCAGTGTACCTGTCAGACAGTACCAAAATTAAGTTCTGACCAGCCTGAGGCTACGGAGGACCCGGCCCAAGCTGACTGTGTGATAGCGGATGTTAAACAAGGTTTGTGTCAAGTGGACCAGCCTGAGACTACTAGCATTCCATTTTATAATAGTAATGATAGTGTTCATTCAGTTATGTTCTCAGATAGTATAGGAAGAGGTTTAGGTAAATTATTAAATAACAATCTCAGCTATTGTACTCATAATTATTGTATACCTGGGTCAAACTTCAAACAAATAATGAAATCAGTGACAAGATATGTATATAAACCAGAAACCAATATTACTGTGTTTATAGGTAACAGTTCAAATTTAAAAAAAGAACAAATAACTGACTCTGTAACTGAGATGTTAAAGTTAAATTGCAACAAAATAATACTGTGTGCTTTCCCATATTTTGAAAAATTGTCAAATAGACAAAATAATTATATTCACATGCTTAACAAGCATTTACATTTCTTAGTTAGTCATTACAGTGACAAACTTGTTTTTTTGGACATTAACTTATATGTTGATAAGTTAAAGTCGACTAGGGATACAGTGTATCTGCCTATTAGGTTTAGACATCAAATAGCAAGCCTATTAGCATATTATATAAACTCAGACATAAGTAGTATGTCAACGTCTTCTACTATAATTAACACTGCAAATATTAGTAATAATACTAATGTACAGGTGGACATTGTTAACTGTAGCACTAATGCTATAATTATTTACAATAATTGTACGAAGGAGAATCCGTGTGTCACTATGGACAATTCTTTGAATGTGGAGTCTGCAAGTAGCAAGATCTTGGTGCCTAGTGATGGCATGGGAGACGTGGGGCTCACTCCGGATGTTCCTTTAAACTAGTTTGTACGACAACAGAGGATACCAATATCAGTATAGTTACATCTACCGTAAACCAGGTATCTTCTTGCTCTCACATAGCTAATTGCAAAAAAGGGGCTAAGCAGAAATCCTTGAAATTATTCCATCAGAACATTCAAGGTTTTTCTTCAAAACAGCTGGAAATTGAGTTATTTTTAGAAAAAACAATGTTTGACATAGTTTGTTTCACTGAGCATTGGTTAAAGGATTTTGAAATGTTGATTAATTACGAGAATTATAGTGTGGGATGTTCTTTTAACCGAAAGTCAATGTTACGTGGGGGCTCACTAATTTTAATCAAAAAGTATATTCAATTTAAAACTCGTAAAGACATAGTTAACTTGTCTGTTGAACATAACATTGAACTATCCTGTGTTGAGCTAGATAAGCATGTCATAGTGTGCGTTTAAAGACCCCCTAATTATCTGAACTACTCTATATTTGAGTCAGTGATGGAAGATGTATTGGCAAAACTTGCGACTGGTAAAAAATTAGTAATTATCTGTGGAGACTTTAATATAAATATTTTAGAAAACAAATCAGATAGCTGTAGATTATTAAATCTTTTTAAATCGTTCAATTTGTCTAATGTGTTCATAGAACCAACCCGTACAACTACAACTACTGCTACATGTATTGATAATGTTTTTTGTTCTGGCGACTACTTACAGAAAGCCATTGTAAATTACCTCCCTTCTGATCACAGCGGGCTACTGGTATCTTTTGAGTCCAAAATACCAATTCAACAAGTGCAAATACAAACCAGACCAATAACATCCGGTAATTTAAATAAATTTAACCGTACTTTAATTGGGAAGTTAAGTGATTGGAACTGTACAGTGAACAGTGCTAATATTTTATATACAGATTTTTTTTCTTTAGTCCAAACAGAATTCAATAATACTTTTAAAAATAAAACTAAAACTATCTGCCCTAAGTTTTTATTTAGTGACTGGGCAACTAAAGGACTCAGAAAAAGTAGGGATAGACTTTATGAGTTGTATGGCCTTAAGCCTTTTATTAACACTGAAACTTTTAATAAGTATGTAACTACCTACTCCAAAATTTATAAAAATACTTGTAAGGTAGCTAAGGCTTTATACATAAGCAATAAAGTAAAAACAGCAGACAATAAAATAAAAACGGTTTGGAAAATTATAAATAATGAAACAAATAGGAACAAAAAACATAACACTGATTACAGATTGCAGACGCCTCACGGACTTATTAGTGATAACAAAGAAGTTGCTCAAGAATTTGTAAATTTCTTTACAAGTATCCCTGTTAAAACTACTGAAGCCTTAAATTCCTCGCCTTCGCTTGCTTTTGATTTATTACAGGCAAACGTATCAGCCTGCGCGACTGAATTTAATTTCAAACATATAAACCCCATAGTAGTAATAAAAGCTTTTAAACAAATCAAAATTAAATTGACCGAAGATCTATGGGGATTGTCTATCAAGGTTTGTACCTCAATTATCGAGACTGTAGCGCCGTACTTAGCTTTAATATTTAATTTGTGTGTCGATCAAGGAGTCTTTCCGGACCTAATGAAATTCAGTAAAGTGATACCACTTTTTAAATCCGGGGATAGTAAAGACACCAATAATTATAGACCAGTGTCCGTGTTGCCAGTGTTTAGTAAGGTATTTGAAAAAGTAATGCTAAATCAGATGCTCAGTCATTTTAACACGAATAACATCTTACATGATAAACAGTATGGTTTCACCAAAGGACGTTGTACAACGGACGCTGGTGTTACCTTACTAAAGCATATCTTTAATGCGTGGGAGGACGCACAGGATGCCATAGGTGTCTTTTGTGATCTCTCTAAGGCGTTTGATTGTGTTGATCACGATACATTACTCCTGAAGCTCGGGCATTACGGACTAGGCAAAACAGCGTTAAACTTATTCAAATCTTATTTGAATGATAGACAGCAATTAGTTCACATAAACGGTGTCAATTCGTCGGGATTAAACGTAAAAATGGGCGTCCCCCAAGGCTCTATTTTGGGTCCTTTCTTATTTTTGGTTTATATTAATGATTTACCTTATTTATTGCAACAAAATCTTGATATGGTGTTGTTTGCTGACGATACCTCTTTAATTTTTAAGATAAATAGAAGGACGAACAATGTTAATGACATAAATAATGCCCTAATGCAAGTCCAAAATTGGTTCACGGCGAATAATTTAGTTCTAAATGAAAAGAAAACAAAGTGCATAAGATTTGCCTTACCTAATGTCAAAAGCAGTGATTGTGACATATTATTGAACAAGGAAAAACTAGAATTCGTCGATAAAACGGTTTTCCTGGGAATTACGCTTGACCCCAGGCTACAATGGGGCCCTCATATAACATCTCTTTCCGGACGGCTAAGTTCAGCAGCATATGCTGTTAGAAAAATCCGCCAACTAACGGATGTCGATACCGCGAGACTGGTATATTTTAGTTACTTTCACAGTATCATGTCTTACGGTATTTTACTATGGGGACGGGCTGCAGACATCGAGTCTATTTTTATTCTGCAGAAAAGAGCCATCAAAGCGATATATAATCTCCGCCGGCGCGATTCTCTCAGGGAACTGTTTAAGATTATAAACATCATGACGGTACCTTGTCAATACATTTACGAAAACATCATGTATGTCAGAAAGAATTTACATCTATTTAGCAAAAGAGGCGAGAGACATAATTATGGTACTAGAAATAGGGACCAGTTAGTTCAACCAGGCTTCAGACTGGCTAAAGTAGCCTCATCTTTCATGGGGTACTGTTTAAAATGTTATAATAAGATACCTCCCCATATATTAGAACTAAATGAGACGAAATTCAAGTCTTGTATTAAACGCACACTATGCAGGCAAGCATATTATAAGTTGGGGGATTATATTGAAGATAAAAATGCTTGGCTGAATGCTGGTCCTGCTCCACAGCCACTAGGGAGCCCAAACTAATCTGTAAATAGTTCGGAAACATTGTTGGACCGGCTGAAGATTGTAAGAAAAATTTGCATTGTTAGAATCAACTTACTTAGCATTGTATAATTTCAGCCATTAACAGCACATGTGTGAGTACTGTGTACCTTTAACTTTAATTATCAGTTTTAGGTATGTTTTTGACTTGAATGTACCCTGGCGGTTGGGAGTGTCATGCTCACTCAAAAGTCTAGCTGATGGTGGCGTATGCGTTGGATCATTTGGCTCCCTTCAAAATGGTTGAGCCGAATGGTGCTGGCGCATGCGTCATGTTCGTGAACGGGCGCCGTCAGTCGGGACTGGTCATTTCTTAGCTGCCATGGTTAATTTTAATTATTTCTTTGAATTGTTCCTCTTTTATTCCGGACGCTTTTATCCTGCTCGTCTTTTACATCGTTCTCACATGTATGTATAATTTCAACCCGATGTAAATAAATCTTTGTAAAAAAATATTATTTTTAAAAGAGTGTCCGTGGAGTTTCTTGCACGTTCTTCTCCATAGAGATCTACGCTTTGGAACGTGCAAATAGCTTCAACTTTTTGGACCGACCGACCTTGACAATTCAAAAGTGCCTGTAAATGGTTTAATTGAAATAAATGCTTGAATTTTGACAGATTCAATCTTTACGCTTTTGACCACTATCTCACATGATGGTAAGCGATGTGTGATCGAAGACGCTTGCCTAGAAATAACCTATTCACTCTTGACTTGAAGACCCCCAGGTTGTAGCTATCAGGAAACACAGTCTGTGGCAGGGAATTCCACTCATTAGCTATACGCACAAATCCGCACAATGAATGTGTTATCAAAACGATCTGTGCGTGTGGGACCACCATAGATATACTGGTGTGGTGGTGGCGCATCGCCGTTCATCTTCTATTAAACGTCAATTCGTGTGTATAATAACAGCTATCCCTACATGTATATGTAAATGTTTTCTATTTCTATATTTCTACATGGCGACCCTGCCTTCGGGCAAGCCGCGCATAATGGTCGTGTCGCGTTACAATTGGCTTCATTTTTAAATTGGTGCGTTATTATTCGGCAAAGCAAGATGTCTCAATCATACCAGACCAAAGAAGAGGTTTTTCTGGCTCAAAAAGCAGCCGGTGCTGGAAATAGTGCGAATTTACAAGAAATTGGGAAACATTCAAACATCCAGACTATTATTACGTCAATCATTATCTGTTTCATGGGAACAGTGCTTATCTACTTACGGGTTTAAGGCGTATAAAAATACCAAATAATTTTAATTAAATTTAAAAAGGAAAAAAAAATAATTTTATCTGTACTTAATATTATAAGGCTTAGAGTTTGTTTGTTTGAACACGCTAATCTCAGGAACTACTGGTCTGATTTGAAAAATTATTTCAGTGTTAGATAGCCCATTTATCGACGAAGACTATAGGCATCACGCTACGACCAATAGGAGCAGAGCATTAATGAAAAAAGTGACGCAGACGAAGTTGCGCGCGTCAGCTACTTATCAAAAGCAATAATATTCACAGATTACTTTCACGCACCGCAATGTTCACAGGTTACTAGACTGCAGCCTAGAGCCGTTCCAGAACCTCCTGGGTGACAAGCACCCCTCCACTCACCAGCTCAAGCTGTCGCTCCTGCTCATCACTGATAAGATCAAGGAGTACAAGGAGTACATCTACTATTTTGTAAGAGTGCAACCAATATTATCCACTAGTTTATCCACAGCTTCGGTCGCGTTCATGTAGATTGAGGAAAAAAATATAGCCTAATAACCATCTCCAAATTCCTATCTTTCCCTATACAAACCTTGGTATAAAAAAGTACAAAAAAATACAATCAACTTCCAAATAAAAAAAAAACTACAAAGTAAAAAAACTTTAATTTCGGAAGTCGGTGTTTTTGTTAGTTTCTTCGTACTTTGATACCGACTTCCGAAATTAAAGTTATTTACACATATACACAGACCTCATGGTGATTTGTTTCGGTGATATTTTGTTCAAAGTTATTGGATAAGAAACACTGATTTTATGTAGAAGGTTTGTTTTTTAAGTCTGCCATGTAAAATATTTTATTTGTTAAGAAGTTTTGGCTTATTTTCAAAACTCCGACGATGCTGTTTAACATCAATCAACCACTCTTTCGAAGTAACAAAGTCTTCCAAAGCTGAGCAATACTTACCCCCTTCACTTCTGTCCATCCCTAGGAGCACTGCATCAAGAAGACCGACAAAACGACCAGCGGCTCTCGTCTGAAAAAGTACACGGTGCAAGCTGAAGCGCCGGAGCTGATCAAACCGATGCCTATCAATGTGATGGTACCTGCTGATCCATGCCCTTCGTGAGTTATCTTGTTCTACTTCTGTTTCTGACTTGCTAGGTGCACCAATCAATCTGCCTAAATACTTCCCAACTACCTTTAAGATAATCACCAGTCCAACCGGATTTATAACAATCCGAATATCAACTATGAGCAGTTGCCCACCGGATACAACGATCGTCCGTTCAGAGGATTCTCCCTTTTCAATGGAAGTTTTCGGGGGGATTTCACTCATTGTACCGCATACCTCTATAGCAGCATGAGTGAGTTTACATGGAGCGACTGCCCATTAGTAGCAAAACTCAATAACTGGACAATACGGTACTCCTTGGCAACATTCGAGTTAGATTTTCTGGCTTCTGACAATCCGTAACGACTGTCTACAAATAACAGCCGGGACCAACGGCTTCACGTGTTTTCCGAGGCACAAAGAAATTTCGGTATTTTAAGTTGGACCGCGGGCCCAACTCACCAAGCGTTGCAGCATTTGTTATTTTGCTATGAGCTCATGTATGATGACTGTACTAGCTTTTGATGCACGACAGCACGTTGGAGCCCAATGAACTGTAACTGAAACTCCAAGCAGAGCTGGAGGTAGGTGTACCAAGTGAGGCACACTTTTCGAGCAAATAAAGCAAGCCAAAACAAGTGAGGTGCCAAACATTATGCAGTTCCAGCAAGCATTTGTTTACTTCCAGGTGCGTCGAAGCCCGATGGCTCTCCCGCATCTGTGAGGGCCCGGAGTTCCCCTTCGACCGGAGCCAGGCCCTCTCCGCCCTGGACGAACTATCGTCCGACCCCGCGTACATGCGCAGTGACCGAGTGCACACCATCGCCGAATGCAACATCCCCAGGAGCAGGGCGCTGCTCGCTAAGAGATACCTCAACCACTGATGAGCGGGCTTTTGAAATACACTGACTAGTTTCTGTTTTGAAAGTCGTTTTATTCATAAAGCGTATTGTTTAATTGCGACTAAGCCCGAACCCGAGCTAAGCAGGAATGATAACACGATTTGGCAGTAACTGTCAAATCGTGTTATCATTTATTCTTATTTATTTATTTATTACTTTCAGCACAAAAAAAAGTACAGAGGCATTCTCTACCAGTTAACTTTTGGGTGATACAGAGAATAGTGGTAGGTGCAATACGGAGAATTGCATCAGCATCATCTCAGCAGCATCTCAGCTCAGCTCTTAGTGGTTAGGTAAATACAGAGCAGAATACGCAACCAACTAAGCCTCAACTCAATACCTCAACCACTGAGGAGCAGGCTTTTGAAATACTAGTTTCTGTTTAGAATGTCGTTTTATTTATTTAGTGTTGCACGTTCAAAGTTGCGCTTTATGGGTCGTTTTTTTTTCAGTGTTATGGAAGTAGTTGACTATATTTGGTTTAAATTTAGATAATAAATATAATATATAATAAATATGATAAATATTTACAATGTGATCCAAACAATTTAAACTAAGCTGTAGTTTAAATTGTTTGGATCACATTGTGTCACTTTTACTAATCTACTTCTAAATTTTGTATTGTTAAGTTTCACAAGAGCAGTTATTGTTTAATTTAAAGTCCGCGTTGGGTCACCGTCTCACTTAATAATAAGCGATGAATAAATGTGATCTGGTACAACTTACAGTCAGTATAGTAGGATATAGTAATTTATTCAAAATGGGAATAGATTTTTTTGGAAGTCAAAGACTTTTCATAAAGACAGTCATCATTTCTCTCGGAAATATTTACTGTTCCCTTAAATACTCCCATGTTATAGCTAGTTGCTCTCAATATGACTAGCTACACTCACCCTGAGATCTCCATCGTGTTACCCTTAACGCGATACCAGCTGAGGGTCAATTCTACTAAGTTTGAAACAACTTTCGCATTCGCATGTCATTCGCAAACTGTCATAAAAGACTTAATAGGCTAGATTCCATCATCCACAAATCGCAAAACTATTTAGTCCGTCAGTTAGAGTATTGAAAAATAATGGACAAGTATTTTTTGTTTTTGTAAATCAATGAATATTGACAAAGATAAAACGCATCAAAACTCGGGAGTGGGCGCTCGTGACGTCACGACTCACTAAAAATTATACGAAGGTTTGACGTATTGAGAATTTTAAAAGCGTCTTAACTTCGTCAATTTTAGTTCCCGTAACAAAAGAAAAAACATGGGTCAAATATTTTTTGATAATCTAACTGATGGACTAATTAGATTTTTTCAGGACACAAGCCCATTTCTCGGTCCCATCAACCATTCGTTCTGCGAGCAATGTGCCCTGCCCACTGCCACTTCAGTGTGGCAATCCACCAGTAACTTCTGCCAACCCTCTATTCTTATGCAAGGATAAGGATAACTATTTTTGAAACATAAAACTTGGCTGCAAAGCTGCGGTGCGGCTCTCTTCCGGTAGAACCGGAAGCACTGGCTCTACTTCCGGTGTGCATAGTTTTTTTATCTCTACATATACCCGCTGCAGGATATTTGCAAAGTGCATCCTGCTAATGCGTTTTTTAGTTTACTTTTTAGTTCGTGGCGATTATCCATGCAAGTCATTTAATAACTTGTCATTAAGGATCTGATAGAACTGTTATTTTACTCTTAAGGTATTTGACTACTATGAAAAACTGGCCGACCCGCGCAACTTGGTCTGTGTCACATTTTCCATTAACGTTCCGCTCCTATTTGTCTTAGCGTGATGATATATAGCCTATAGCCTTCCTGTATAAATGGGCTACCTACCACTGAAAGAATTTCAAATTGGACCAGTAGTTCCTGAGATTAGCGCATACAAGCAAACAAACTCTTCAGCTTTATCATATTAAATATAGATGTACATGAACGAATACTTATTTGAATTAAAAGATGTATTAAAACAGTACGATTGGTGATAAAATAAATAAAATTGGTGGAAATATAGAGAAGTTATTCGCTTTTGAAGTTATTCTTCTAATCTTGTCATGAAAAATGTCGTTTGTACTGGATAGCTTAAATTAAATATGGCGGAACTTGTCAGTGACGTCACATGTGCTGTCTCTTTTTATCATAGATTTTAAAACGCTGACAACACGCCATTGCTTTGCCATTTTTTGAGATTTTATATTTTTTGCAATATTTTTTTTACTGTAGTGTCTGCTCCCTAGGCTTTGAGAAATGTAATAAAAAAAAATCCAGTCAAATACCCTTTTGGATAAGAAACGAGTTTGTGTTGAGTATTTGTACTAAAACATCATAATTTGGAGTAGTCAGCGGCAGTGAAAGTGTGACTTCGGCCCTGGAAAGCTAAGGGCATTTGAAGAAACACGAATTTTAGTCACTACGAGCCTGACACTCGCTCCCTACCACTATTTGTCTCTGCATCACCCAAAGGTTGACTCGTAGCGAATACTTATGGCATTCATGCCCGATTTCTGAGGTCTGTTAAATACTAACCAACCAATGGCGTTATGGTTAATAGCGTTAATTAACGGCTAGATAAGCGACCGATGAAAACTTCAGAAACAGGGCATAAAGCCGCCTCTCTAGCTTTGTGAGTGTTAAGTCTACACTATTATTATAAAGAGGAAAGGTTTGTTTGTTTGAATTGAATGGGCTCGGAAACTACTGGACCGATTTGAAAAATTCTTTCAGTGTTAGATAGCCCATTTATCGAGGAAGGTTATAGGCTATAGGTTTATAATCACGCTAAGACAAATAGGAGCGGAGCAATAATGGAAAATGTGACGAAGACGAAGTCAGCTAGATTTTCATAGTAGTCAAATAACAATTCGAGTAGATCCCTAATGACAAGTTATAAATGGCTTGAATGGATAATCGCCACGAACTAAAAAGTATCATCACGCTAAGACAATTAGGAGCGGAGCACTAATGGAAAATGTGACGTGGACGAAGTTGCGCGGGTCAGCTAGTGTTAAATAAGTAAATTAAAGGTTCCTGTGTGATGAAACCTTATTAGATCTATTTCCATTAACCTTGCCTCTTCAGGGCACCTTCCACGGCCAGAGACAACGTCCTTCTACTTCCAACGTCACAAATCCAATATCAGGATCCACAGATAACATATATTAATTCTACAGTCCTTAACCTTGCTCTGAGGTAACACTGGCCAGTAAATTACCAGCTCAAGGCTCTTGCACTTTATAAAACTAACAGTTCTGACCTAGAACACCTGACATTGAGTTGTAAAGTTAAAACGTATTAGGAAGGACAAAAGAAGATGTTCTTTATTAAGTAGGTCTTGGGAAATGTTCATGTTTTATTAAAATTTAAACGTGTTTTGTAGATAAAAAAATATTTACAAAAAATACAACCGACTTCCAAAAAAAAAAAAACACTTCCGAATTAAAGTTATTTTTTACTTTCTAGTGTTTTTTTTTTGGAAGTCGGTTGTATTTTTTGTAAAAAGTTTTTTTTATTTTTCACTTTTTAGTGGTACCCCACACCTAACAACACCACTGCAAAATCGCAGAAAGCAAAATACGCAATTTCGATTACTTGGACGACATAAAACCATAATCCAAGTAGACGAATTCCAGCTATTTCGATTCAAAATCCAAAGTTCGTAACCGAATTTGATAAAATTTAAATGGGACCAATCTGCAAGTATATCATTTTAGATAAAACAAGAATTTTTCAAATCGGATCATAATTCTCGGAGGTATGAGGTAACAAACATAAAAAAAAACATACAACCGAATTGAGAACCTCCTCCTTTTTGGGAAGTCGGTTAAAAACTAGCCTGTGAATACTATTTGTCATAAAGGCATTAGTTGGTTAGTAGTTTACGGACAGATAAACGACCTATAAGTACAGTCGGCAGCACACCATGCCATCCGAAACTGTCAAATTCTCCCAATCATATTTGAACTTTATAACTGTCGAGATAAAGTAGAAAATCAACCGACGAATTTTGACAGATTGTTGTAGCTGGAAATGCTGGCGTCTGTACCAACCGGGCATTATTGAGTGTGAAAAATCCGACATAAGCACGCAGTGAATGTTGTTAATGGTCAAAATAAAACCAATGCAATGATTATAATGTTACGCAAATACCCTTTTTTTAGGGCTGGGATGGCAAATCATCAATTGACTTCTCCCACTTTGGGCGGAGCGGGAGGGAGTGTCAGACTTTTACTGACTAAAACCCATCCATGTTCCTTCATTGCCCTTTGTGTTCCGGAGTCTCGGTATCTCTTTCGAATAGTCCCGCAACTCCGGTACGCAAATACCCTGGACACTGGACGATCATTGAGCTCCTCAAAGTTCTGATTTGAGCTGCATGATAACTGACAAATGCTTGCACTGTCTGGACAGGTCCACTCAAACCTGCGTGGTACTTTCCTCAAAAGGCCACCACAGACGTGAACCTACATTATTTTCACATATTATTCACGTTTGTATGGACTTTAACAGAGATTATGACCTCTGAGTTTGTTTCGGTGTTTCTTCTCAGGGTAGTCAGCTAGGAAACATCGGCCTCATATAGAATAGTACGACCAAAAATATTGACGTGTAAAAGAGTTAGATGAAACCTATTTGCAAATGAATATGATTTATTACTTCAGTGTAATTTTTTTTTTAATAAACGTTCCTATATATAATAAAAAATCCTAGTCTGGGGCAACATATTAGGAATTTCTCCTGTACCGTGGGTGCGTTTACAAACATACAATTTCTCATACTCGAACAGACAGACCCGAAACAACTATCTGTAGGCCATATAAATATTTGTTCCGTGCGGGAATCGAACCCACGACACGCAGCCCAGCAGTCAATCGCTCAACCATTGCGTGTGTCACAAATGACTATAAAAGATTGAAATGACACTGTTATTTTTAACCATTTGTCATTTATTTGTGTTATCATTTACTCGTTTGTGCTAATACAATTATTTTAACACAACTTAATCGAACCTACACCTGACAGCCAGAACTCTACCTATATTCCTGTATTTCTGCCACAGCCAAAGCCTTCCACAGCGAACTAGATGAAATAACATTTATTCAAGATCCCGATTAAAGAGACCACCCCCGGAGTAATTATAGACTACATTAAATAGACTGGATGAAGCGAGTCTCTTTCTAGCGAGATGCTTGTAGATTATTATTGGAACTGTAAACTTTGGAGTTATTAATTACTCAGATAATATACCTACGAGTGATGTAGATTTTGGAATTAAAATTAAAATAAACTGTCTGTTTTTGTCACCATCGATTAACATACATTTTCCAGGCATTACGTGTTAAGGAATGATACGATTTACGCAGAATAAGATTAATAGAGTGCGAAGAAAAAGTCTTAGAATGAGTAGTCCCTTAAACAACAGCTGTTTCCTACATATTGTCTAGTTTTGAGAACAAATAATAAAAATAAAAATTTGATTTAATCTTATCGATACAATACACAATAGGTACCACAAGCAATATATTTAATACTAATAAAATACATGTAAATATATTTTATGCTAAAATAATAATCTATACATCTATTCTATACTCTATACATACATACATACATATTAATAAAATTGGAGTGTCTGTTTGTAATATTGACATAACCGTTTTTAACTACATGCAAATGAATGTATATACGGTACATACACCGAAATAATATATTTTTTTATATTTTTGAAATGGCTGGTCTGATTTTGACGGGACTTTTATTGGCAGGTAGCTGATGTAATAAGGAGTAACTTAGGCTACGTTTATTTTAGAAAAAAAAAAAAAAAAAAAAAATCGACTGTTAGGCGGAACGAAGTTCGCCGGATCAGCTAATAAATAATATAAAAATGAATCGCTGAATGAGTTCCTAAGCGCAAATCTCGAGAACAGCTGAACCGATTACGCTAATTATTTTTTTGTTGTGTTTGTTATCAGGAGAAGGTGTTTATATAAAAAATAAAATAAGAAAGTTCCAGCTAGTAAAGTAATAAATATGATGTTTCATAATATAGGTGCATTCCCGCTTCCAACCCTCTCATAGTCCTCAATCATCCGATGGGACGGCGATCAGACACGTGCTGCCGAACCCTGCCGTGCTTTCCGCGGCAAGGTGTCCATCAAATTCCAAACTTCAAGCTGTCACAGACAAATTTCTATTAAAAAAAAACCTCTGACTTCTTTATATGGTGGTGACGTGTCTTTGACATATTTCAATGATTATTGCACAGCAAAGGAGTGGAACTCTCAGCCTGCGTCTGTGTTTCCGAACGCCCTAAACTTTTCAAAGTTAATATGAACAGGCTACTTCTGGGTAAGCTCGCTCCATCGTAGACTTTTTCTGTCATCACTGACCTAGACTAGAATCAAGAGCAAACCCATCTCAAATAAAAATAAAAATCCTACTTGACTGTGATTCTGTGATTCTTTTTGGGGGCCGAGTCACCCGCGTCCGTAGGAGAAGACCCCACAGCGAATCCCTACACGTGGTCCCCGGGTGGTGCTAAACAGGTGACACTAACCGCCTCCGTGGTCTAGTGGTTAAACCACCTGATTCAGACCCAGAGGTCCCGGGTTCGATTCCCAGCGGGGGCAAATTTTTTGCTCGGTTGGTTGGTGGTAGGACTTGTTCTAAGTCCGCCTGGCAAGCTACCACCATCATGTCTAAGTCTGTCGCCATAACAACAATGTTAACAGCATTGTTGTGTTCCGGCAGTTAGAGGTATGATAGCCAGTTCCTCTGTGTTAGAGGATTCCGGGTGAAACTCGCTTCCATCTTCGGCCTAATCATCACTTTCCATCAGGTGAGATTTGGGCCAAGAGTTTTCCCGTTTTGCATAAAAAAAAAAAAAAATATTTAGATTTTTTTTTATTGTTATGTAATTGTGATTTTTATAATTTTATTTGATTTTATAGATTTTTCTTTTTATCGTGATTCAACTTTTCTTTATTTTTGGATTGTGTTTTTTTAGTGTTTGTTTACTCATAATTTAAATGGATACGTTTAATAATAATAATAAAACTGTTTGAAAATAAAATTAATTCAAAAGGAAATATGGCTACTGTCCCAACTGATCAATTCATTCGAGTCCTCGAATAAGCCAAAAACTATAGAAACAATGTCACAATACTATTGGAAAACTTACTGTTCAAGTTAAAACATTTATTACAATGTAAAAGAACGACTTTCATGAAGACAATTAAACTTACTGAAGTGAGTTTTCCATTAAGTATTGATTTTTTACCTTGCCGTTCGAAGATTCGGGATCTTCGCTTTTAACACGGATGTAGAGACAGGTGGAATATATTTTCTAGAAGCGACAGTGCTCAGATGGCCTAGTGTTTTTTACTTTCTAGATCGCTTTTTAATTTGAGTCTAATTAGAGTAGATTCCTAAAAAGTCCATTAAGTATGTTGCATGCAGTAATGCGGATCCAGTGAAATGTATTGGATCCGCATTTTTTCTTTAAAAATGTAGCAAAAAACACAGTGCGTTAAAATTTTGCGTGACGTCACATAAAGCAAGCGTTTTACTTTTTACATAGAAGTAACATAACAAGCCCGTTTTATTGTTTCTTAATAGAAACATCAAAACTTTCAACAATTTAAGTGGTGGTCATAGATTATTTTTTTTATCTGGGAAAACTTAAAGGTGTACAGCGTAGTAGGTTAGTACACTCACTAAAGCCACAGAATGAAAGTCTCCAAAAGTGAACCAGCTAGCCTTGCCACATGGCATTGTTTATTATCCTTACTGGTATCACGATTTTTGTGTTTTTGCAACGCTACTCTCGATGAACTCGGAGACACTTTTTGTTCATTCGTCTCTTTGCCAGTTTCACCATGGGATCGGCTTCATTTCTGGGCATTCAAAAATCAATCACCTTTTAATTTAGTCATAGACCATACGGTACAGCGGAAGTAGCTTAACGACTTTTAGCTGGCAACTAAAGTGACTGAGAGGCAATTCTGGTTCTTTTAGGGTTGTTCGAATTTGCAACGCGATCGCAAACTGTCAAAAACAGCTTCAATTTTTATGCATTTGGCGAGTTGGGACATCGATTGATGTTGAGATGATATTGTGCGACCTGACCTGACAGCAGGCGTATTATATAGGTACACTTGAAATTCTCAGAGTGTGTATTTCTATTGCCGCTATAACAACAAATAATACAAATTAAAATACATTAATAATTATGGGGCTCCCATACAAGAAAAGTGTTTTTTTTTTCGGTATGTATTACGGAACCCTTCATGTGAGAATCGGACTCGCAGTTGTTCGGTTTTTAATTAACTACGGAAATTTTATTACTGGCCTCATTATTTACACAATAGAATGAGTATCTATGCCACCTTCAAGCCTCAAGCCTCTTATCTGCCAAAAGACGACCCAATAACGAAAAACTTCTGGCTTTTACCTCGGTCAAAGGATAAGCATTGCCATACAACGTGGCAATGCTGCCAACATTTTGGGCTCATTACCAGTGGCTAGCGATGCGGACGAATTTTTCGACGCCATATGTTAGTGTTATTTTTATTTTTAGTTAGTTAAGAGTTATTTTATATTGTAAAAACAAAGGCTTATCCAGATATTTCCCCGCTCTTTACATCTTCGTCCCAAAGCGCATGATTACGATTTAGCCTTTGAGAACCGACTTTAATTGAAGGTTAGACATTATTGAGAATTGATGATGATTGAAAATGTATTCTATCTTCCTCCTCTTACCGATTGAAAGGCCCATTGAGGAAATCTTTTCTTAAAGGAACTGTGGCAATATCAGACGGTGAATAATTAATTTATTCAGAGGATTTTGAGCAACTATTTAATTTTAAGTAAATCTGCGAGATAAGCTTGCTTTTCTTGTTGCAATGTGATCGAATGTGGTCGTAGCTCAGAGAATTTAATTTAAGTTAATTGCTGAAAGGTAAGTTTTGGCAATAAAAAAAAAAAGTTAGTAACAGACACAATACAAAAGATTTTAATTCATATAATATATGTAACTATATCATTTATAAGTCTGATTTAATCAGTAAATATATTTATGTGTAATTAAAATACTAATCAAAAGCACATTGAAAAAATGGTAAGGTGGTTTCTTCAAAACTTTTTTAGGTACTTTAGACGTAGTGCTAGCAGCTAGATTGAAAGAAAAAGACAACGGTATCTTTGTGTCCCAAGTGTCCACCGTTTTAAGTGGCTCAATACAATTGAAGGGAGGTAGGTACCCGCAAACAATGTCTTCAGAACAAAAGAAATCTCATTAGCCCCCTAAAGTTTTTTAATCGTAAACATTGAACGACAGAGGCAATTAAAGAGATGCTCGAAATGCTTGAAGTCAAAACTTCAAGTTTAAATCGCTGAACTTCCTTCAGTCAGGGTTTTTGAAGTCGCTTTGGGAACTTTGTTTAATAAAACTGTCATTAAAAAATATTAAATGGCTTGTTTGTTCACGTTGGTGAGGAAGGTACGTTCTGATTAGATAAAATTGTTCTGCTTTGTTTTCTTCCAATACATATTTTTTTCTAACAAGACTAGAGGCCGCCCGCGACTTCGTCCGCGTATAAATTCTCGTTTTTCCCGTGTAAATCCCGATAACTCGGGAACTCCGGGATAAAAAGTAGCTGTGTTATTCTGGGTCTTCAGCCACCTACATATCAAATTTCATCGTATTCAGTTCAGTAGTATTTGCGTGAAAGAGTAACAAAAATCGACTGTTAGGCGGAACGAAGTTCGCCGGATCAGCTAATAAATAATATAAAAATGAATCGCTGAATGAGTTCCTAAGCGCAAATCTCGAGAACAGCTGAACCGATTACGCTAATTATTTTTTTGTTGTGTTTGTTATCAGGAGAAGGTGTTTATATAAAAAATAAAATAAGAAAGTTCCAGCTAGTAAAGTAATAAATATGATGTTTCATAATATAGGTGCATTCCCGCTTCCAACCCTCTCATAGTCCTCAATCATCCGATGGGACGGCGATCAGACACGTGCTGCCGAACCCTGCCGTGCTTTCCGCGGCAAGGTGTCCATCAAATTCCAAACTTCAAGCTGTCACAGACAAATTTCTATTAAAAAAAAACCTCTGACTTCTTTATATGGTGGTGACGTGTCTTTGACATATTTCAATGATTATTGCACAGCAAAGGAGTGGAACTCTCAGCCTGCGTCTGTGTTTCCGAACGCCCTAAACTTTTCAAAGTTAATATGAACAGGCTACTTCTGGGTAAGCTCGCTCCATCGTAGACTTTTTCTGTCATCACTGACCTAGACTAGAATCAAGAGCAAACCCATCTCAAATAAAAATAAAAATCCTACTTGACTGTGATTCTGTGATTCTTTTTGGGGGCCGAGTCACCCGCGTCCGTAGGAGAAGACCCCACAGCGAATCCCTACACGTGGTCCCCGGGTGGTGCTAAACAGGTGACACTAACCGCCTCCGTGGTCTAGTGGTTAAACCACCTGATTCAGACCCAGAGGTCCCGGGTTCGATTCCCAGCGGGGGCAAATTTTTTGCTCGGTTGGTTGGTGGTAGGACTTGTTCTAAGTCCGCCTGGCAAGCTACCACCATCATGTCTAAGTCTGTCGCCATAACAACAATGTTAACAGCATTGTTGTGTTCCGGCAGTTAGAGGTATGATAGCCAGTTCCTCTGTGTTAGAGGATTCCGGGTGAAACTCGCTTCCATCTTCGGCCTAATCATCACTTTCCATCAGGTGAGATTTGGGCCAAGAGTTTTCCCGTTTTGCATAAAAAAAAAAAAAAATATTTAGATTTTTTTTTATTGTTATGTAATTGTGATTTTTATAATTTTATTTGATTTTATAGATTTTTCTTTTTATCGTGATTCAACTTTTCTTTATTTTTGGATTGTGTTTTTTTAGTGTTTGTTTACTCATAATTTAAATGGATACGTTTAATAATAATAATAAAACTGTTTGAAAATAAAATTAATTCAAAAGGAAATATGGCTACTGTCCCAACTGATCAATTCATTCGAGTCCTCGAATAAGCCAAAAACTATAGAAACAATGTCACAATACTATTGGAAAACTTACTGTTCAAGTTAAAACATTTATTACAATGTAAAAGAACGACTTTCATGAAGACAATTAAACTTACTGAAGTGAGTTTTCCATTAAGTATTGATTTTTTACCTTGCCGTTCGAAGATTCGGGATCTTCGCTTTTAACACGGATGTAGAGACAGGTGGAATATATTTTCTAGAAGCGACAGTGCTCAGATGGCCTAGTGTTTTTTACTTTCTAGATCGCTTTTTAATTTGAGTCTAATTAGAGTAGATTCCTAAAAAGTCCATTAAGTATGTTGCATGCAGTAATGCGGATCCAGTGAAATGTATTGGATCCGCATTTTTTCTTTAAAAATGTAGCAAAAAACACAGTGCGTTAAAATTTTGCGTGACGTCACATAAAGCAAGCGTTTTACTTTTTACATAGAAGTAACATAACAAGCCCGTTTTATTGTTTCTTAATAGAAACATCAAAACTTTCAACAATTTAAGTGGTGGTCATAGATTATTTTTTTTATCTGGGAAAACTTAAAGGTGTACAGCGTAGTAGGTTAGTACACTCACTAAAGCCACAGAATGAAAGTCTCCAAAAGTGAACCAGCTAGCCTTGCCACATGGCATTGTTTATTATCCTTACTGGTATCACGATTTTTGTGTTTTTGCAACGCTACTCTCGATGAACTCGGAGACACTTTTTGTTCATTCGTCTCTTTGCCAGTTTCACCATGGGATCGGCTTCATTTCTGGGCATTCAAAAATCAATCACCTTTTAATTTAGTCATAGACCATACGGTACAGCGGAAGTAGCTTAACGACTTTTAGCTGGCAACTAAAGTGACTGAGAGGCAATTCTGGTTCTTTTAGGGTTGTTCGAATTTGCAACGCGATCGCAAACTGTCAAAAACAGCTTCAATTTTTATGCATTTGGCGAGTTGGGACATCGATTGATGTTGAGATGATATTGTGCGACCTGACCTGACAGCAGGCGTATTATATAGGTACACTTGAAATTCTCAGAGTGTGTATTTCTATTGCCGCTATAACAACAAATAATACAAATTAAAATACATTAATAATTATGGGGCTCCCATACAAGAAAAGTGTTTTTTTTTTCGGTATGTATTACGGAACCCTTCATGTGAGAATCGGACTCGCAGTTGTTCGGTTTTTAATTAACTACGGAAATTTTATTACTGGCCTCATTATTTACACAATAGAATGAGTATCTATGCCACCTTCAAGCCTCAAGCCTCTTATCTGCCAAAAGACGACCCAATAACGAAAAACTTCTGGCTTTTACCTCGGTCAAAGGATAAGCATTGCCATACAACGTGGCAATGCTGCCAACATTTTGGGCTCATTACCAGTGGCTAGCGATGCGGACGAATTTTTCGACGCCATATGTTAGTGTTATTTTTATTTTTAGTTAGTTAAGAGTTATTTTATATTGTAAAAACAAAGGCTTATCCAGATATTTCCCCGCTCTTTACATCTTCGTCCCAAAGCGCATGATTACGATTTAGCCTTTGAGAACCGACTTTAATTGAAGGTTAGACATTATTGAGAATTGATGATGATTGAAAATGTATTCTATCTTCCTCCTCTTACCGATTGAAAGGCCCATTGAGGAAATCTTTTCTTAAAGGAACTGTGGCAATATCAGACGGTGAATAATTAATTTATTCAGAGGATTTTGAGCAACTATTTAATTTTAAGTAAATCTGCGAGATAAGCTTGCTTTTCTTGTTGCAATGTGATCGAATGTGGTCGTAGCTCAGAGAATTTAATTTAAGTTAATTGCTGAAAGGTAAGTTTTGGCAATAAAAAAAAAAAGTTAGTAACAGACACAATACAAAAGATTTTAATTCATATAATATATGTAACTATATCATTTATAAGTCTGATTTAATCAGTAAATATATTTATGTGTAATTAAAATACTAATCAAAAGCACATTGAAAAAATGGTAAGGTGGTTTCTTCAAAACTTTTTTAGGTACTTTAGACGTAGTGCTAGCAGCTAGATTGAAAGAAAAAGACAACGGTATCTTTGTGTCCCAAGTGTCCACCGTTTTAAGTGGCTCAATACAATTGAAGGGAGGTAGGTACCCGCAAACAATGTCTTCAGAACAAAAGAAATCTCATTAGCCCCCTAAAGTTTTTTAATCGTAAACATTGAACGACAGAGGCAATTAAAGAGATGCTCGAAATGCTTGAAGTCAAAACTTCAAGTTTAAATCGCTGAACTTCCTTCAGTCAGGGTTTTTGAAGTCGCTTTGGGAACTTTGTTTAATAAAACTGTCATTAAAAAATATTAAATGGCTTGTTTGTTCACGTTGGTGAGGAAGGTACGTTCTGATTAGATAAAATTGTTCTGCTTTGTTTTCTTCCAATACATATTTTTTTCTAACAAGACTAGAGGCCGCCCGCGACTTCGTCCGCGTATAAATTCTCGTTTTTCCCGTGTAAATCCCGATAACTCGGGAACTCCGGGATAAAAAGTAGCTGTGTTATTCTGGGTCTTCAGCCACCTACATATCAAATTTCATCGTATTCAGTTCAGTAGTATTTGCGTGAAAGAGTAACAAACATCCATACATCTCACAAACTTTCGTATTTATAATATTAGTAGGAAGTAGGATAGGATACTGCTTTTGACGTGGCAATGTGTTGAGATCATTGCTCGCAGAACAGCTGTGCGATTCAAACACGTCGAAGTGAAGGCCGGGGTGAAGTGATCACGAAGTGAGCTGTCAAACAATTCAAAACAACAAGTGAGCTGTCAAATTGACAGCTCACTTGTCGTTCACTCCACCTAAGTGAACACGGTGAGACGTCAAGAGGCTAGACCGGCAGATGGTTGATGGGGTCGAAAAGTTCTATACTAGCGACCGCGTACCGACAGACGCAGCGTGGAAGGCCTCCCACAAGGTGGACCGAAGACCGACGACCTGGTGAGGCTCGCGGGTAGCCGATGGATGCAAGACGCACATGATTCGCGTGAAAGTCGAAAATGATCCGAAATGAACATACTCAAAATCGAAAGTCATTAAATTACCACCAACAAAGTTGAACGGTGTACCGTTATCGAGAGTGCACTCGTTCAAGTACCTTGGGAATGTCTTGACCACCATACGACATTTATTTATTTTTTTTTCATAAACATTATTACAAGCTGCATAAACAAACATAACAGTTGTAAAAAACCTTGAAACCTTTCAAGGTTTATGTGACAAATTGGATCGGAAACAAGCTCGCAAGGCGCCTGTCGGTCAGAGCGAATGGTTGCCCGCAGGTTTAAGCGTGCTTCCGTGGAGGTTAAAGGCACTTTTTAGAAACACCTGTTCCTCATTTTACACCTGAAGCCTGTGGGTACATTTTACGCAAAGATCGTATTTACCCTACGCGTTCAGTATAACAATGCTTTCAGGGTGTTGATGCGGCTGCCTCGCATATGTAACGCATCAGGGATGTTTGTGGAAATGCGCATTGATTGCTTTTATGTGATAATGCGTAAAAGATGTGCGCCCTTGGTGCGCAGGGTGCGAGCCAGTTCCTGCAGCATCCCGGGCATGATTGCTGACAGGCTAGACTGCTGTAATGTGAATCGTTGCTCCAATATCTCAGCTGGGATGCTGAAGCAGTGATTATTGTATTGTGTGTTCATGTAGTGGTTGTTGTGATTGTGTTACTAACATAGTTGTAAGTTTATTTATTGTTTCTAACACTATGACAATATGAGTCATTGTTGCTTGCAATAAATAATTTAATAGGTAATTAAATTAAAATAAGGTTTGTGCCAGCACAGCTGGAGTCTCAGCATGTTTTGGATGGTTACCCATCCACGAACCGACTACCTCAAGCGTTACTTAACCTAGAAGTTCAACCCGTCGCCGTTCAGCCGCTCGCCACTGGAGTGGTTTCTCAGTCTGCGTAAAGAGCATAAAAAAATGTGAGTTCTATTCGTATGCAGCATAGTTCTAGAGTTCATGATACTTTTTGGAAATAGTTCTGACGTTTTTTCCCGAAAAAATAGACAAATGAAAATATGATCTGCTAACTTCCGGTACCAGATTTTTTTTTCTAAAACAAAAATTTTGTTTACCTATATTTACAGAACTCTTTCTAAAATGTATCAGGAACTATAGAACTCACATTACTGGACCGAAAACACGGACCGAAAATTTTTGTTTTGGAAAAAAAATTATGCTGGAACTATAGAACAGAACTGCATGCGATCAGCAGTGCTATTCTGTAACAACATTTTCGTGTCTCGACAGCGGAATCCGAGGTGAGTTTCAAAGTCGTATAAATATAAGACCTTATGATGTGTGAAATAAAGTTCACTTTGTAAGCTTAGTCACTCAGGTGAAGTCGATATCGAAATGGTTATTTACAGAATAGACTAGCTGAACTCACACTTTTGAAGTGAAAACTTATTTAGTGGCGTTGAGCACTTTTCTTGGGATGGGTATAAAATGTTAAACTCGCGTCAGGACACGTGACCTAATCGAAAATTCGTAAGACGAATGATTCAAAAATGCACAACGTTAATTTTCAAGTTTTCACTTCTGCCGGCACTCCTGGAGTGCAACCCGTTGTTTTTTATGCTCTGCCGGGATATGATCTGCTAATTTCCCCGGCATTTTCTCCCAGCTACCATCCCCACAGGCCGTGCGTTCAAACGATTTGGCCATACCTATAACTGGAATCAAAAGTAGCTCACAATTTAGGACCCATTAATTTCAGTGTTAATATTATAATCCGTGGTGCTTAGCAACTGGGCTTAACCCAGTTGTAAATGTCCCTTGGTGCCTATTGGCCTAACTCAAATCTGTCTCCTGCTTGATACGTGAAAATTATATTAATTTTTTCCTGCTCCTCCGCTGTACTCTTCTGATTAATTTCGATTCGGGTTCCAAGACAGCTGAATCGTTTCTCCGGGACTCGTCGGGCTTCATTAGCTCGGCGTTTTTCTCGTGGTCACCACTGTTGATTCTGGCTTTCAGGAGTTGCAGTGGTTGGGAATGTGTGGCGGGCTTGTCCCCACAGTCCAGTAAGGGTTGATACGCGCCTGGTGGTATACCCGAGCAGAATATACAGCAGTCGATCGGTTCCCGACCATTAGCCATGGTAATTTGCCTCTCGCCAAGAAAAGTTACTTGAGACGAGTTCTAAGTCAATTACGCAACACTTCTATTTGTGTAGGATGTAACTTGTTGCGAGGGACGGTTTTTGTTCGGTTAAGTTAATTAATTTGGAGAATTGCTATAGAGTCTTATAGGGAATCTCTTGCCTTGGTATGGTCATGTGAAGAGGAGGGAGGAAACGGATTTGGCTAAAAGAGTAATTAATATAAATGTGGATGGATGGAGAGGGAGAGGAAGGCCAAAGAAAAGATGGATGGATTGTGTGAGAAGCGATATGAAAGAGAAGGGAGTTAGTGATAGTTTGACGGCTGATAGGGTAGTGTGGAGGAAAAAAACATTTTGCGCCGACCCTTAGTAACATGAGATAAGGGCACGAAGATGATGATTTGCTATAGAGTCTGTTTGTAGTCTACGCGTCTTAAAAGACTACTTTAGCAGAATCATAATATTAACCACACAACAATCTGTCAAATTTCTTTTTCATCTTTATTGCTAGCGCATTAGGCTCAAGGTTGTTTAGGAAAATTTGACAGTGTCGGGTATCGTGATTCTCTTTCTGATTCTGCTAAAGTGGTCTTTTAGACCCCCTGGCTTGTGTGAGGACAAGCATCAGTCAAATGACCAAAAGTGCTACAAACAAATTATTCATGTTACCCCATTATGTAGTATAGATTAAAACTACAGTAGTTAAATTCAATTATGTTCCCATCTCATCGTGGAATGACAGTTCATTTCAAGGTTCACACTACCTAAATTCCACGGTGAATGTTGCCAGAATAAAACCAGTTGTAGTTTCTTAGACAAGTTCCAAAGTAAGTAGGCGCTCAAACAGTTAGATTCAACAGCTTTAATTCGTACATGTTCAGAATTCAAACGTTGAAATATCTCATCACCGTATGTTTATGGCGATGGCCCACAATTTGCGAAAATCTATTGGATTTGGAAAGAACGGATCCTGTGGCTCTAAAGAAAATTCAAAGCGAATGGGACAAAATGTCACGTTCGTTTGACATCACACCGAGGCTATATGTGATCTAGAATTTCAACCAAAGCTTTTCATAATTCAAAGTGTTTGATGATACAAGTCTCAGCTATAAACCAGTACCTACGTCATAATTCAAGCCCGCTCCGTCCTCCACCAGTTACGTCCTAAATAAGTGACGTTAATAGAGTCTAACGGATCACCGAAGCGCCGGATTATTCAAATGAGCGCCACCCCACGTTGCTAGTTAAAAAGTTTGTCCTAACAACACCATTGTTTGGACTTTGTGTACTGATTCAGTCTATAGACATTCAAATCAGTGACTATTCCGTTATATTGTTTCTTTTGCCCGCTTTTAAGGACAAAATCTAAAGTAATTTAGGCATTTCTTAGTCTCTGTCGAAGTCTGGGTTTGTAGCCGGTTCATGGCAAAAAGCTCCTTAAATACATGACTTTTAAGAAAACTGGGGAAAGGTTTATGTATCATAAAGTAGGTTTAAAAACTTCCAAATTATATAAGCCCGTCATGAATAAGTATTTGAAACTTTTAAATGTACTCATACACTCCAATATGTTAACTTATGTGGCGCAGAAAATAAACCTCAAACATAACGTACTTTGTAATCTCAAATACTCTGGAGTCCTATCGTTTTTAACTACTACGGCATAAAACCGTTGTAAACTCAGCTTTATCTACACGATCCGCCATTTTAGTCCGCCATTTTGAATCACTGTGAAACTAAGATGGCGGCCGCTGATGGTGACATGATTTTAGTTTAACTTTGTAGAAAATGTGTCACAAAAAGTGTTCGCGAACTTTGTTTTAAATATGAAATTAAGATTAAGTATAGTTCGTTGGTTTTCCTGGCATCTAGCCAGGGTTTAGCTTGTTTAAATTTTCTGGTTGTGCGCCCATAAGTAAGAGACAACTTATTTCTGTATTCATGGTGATGTACCGCTAGCTTTTGTTTTATTTTTAAGCAGTGGTGGGAAAACCTTTGAATTTATGTGGAAAGAAACTGTGTTGTAGTAGGTAAATGTTTAAAGATAATAATATGGTCGCAGTTTATCATCTGAAATTGAGCAATGTAGCTTTCAGCAATATTTTCGCCACGAAATGGTTACCCATGCACTGTTTTCACTAAACTCTTTCTCTTAATAAGTACCTACTAATTTTAGAGAACGTAGGGATTTTCTTGAACTTTGCTACTTGTAGGCACAAGGAAATATTATAAAGTATATTCTTCTTAAGCTGAGCAATAATCGCGCAAATAAGTAAACTATTAAATCCGCAGTAATTTACAGTACCTAAGCAAACAGCGCAACGCACCCGCCATTTTGTGCACATATTGTCTAAATGCGCAAAATTGCTGCTCTGCCGTGTGTTGTTTAGCTAAATGAGCTCTAAATGCTCCCAAAGGTACACAAATGAAACAGATTATGTACACGGGATCTGTTTACTGCTGCAGCTTAGTTGTAGTTTTGGTAAATCGTTGTAATGGTATGGAAATAGGTAGTACCTGGTAATTCAGTCAAAAAGTCGCCGAAGCAGAAAGCTAGTCAAACTTAAAGCTGAGTGCAAAAGAAGGTCAATTCTCTCTCTTTTGAAGACTTGAAGCCGCTATATGCTCTCTGCGAATATGAATATCAAAGTATAGGCCAATTGGTGGTGTTTTTGACAGTTTGCAATTGCAATACAATTGTGAATGCTGCTTGGGCTACGAGAATTGCTCCTCTGGATTTGGAATAAAAGAAGAAATCTAAAGAAAGCCATTATTCTCGAATCAGTACGAACTGACGACACGGTTGGCGCAGTGGTTGAGCGATTGACTGCTGCGCAGCATGTCGCGGGTTCGATTCCCGCACGGAACAAATATTTGTACGACCTACATGTATTTGTTCCGAGTCTGGGTGTTTTTCTATCTATAATATGTATGTATTTACAAAAAAAAATGTATATAAGTAGTTTATCAGCCATATCGTTACCATAACACAAGCATTAGGTTGCTTAGCTTGGGACTATATGGCGTTGTGTGAAATGTCCAAGGATATTATTATTATTATAACTATTTAGACCACATGAGACTAGTTTATGTCCTGGCGAAAAGATTCGTTGACCAGTTTATTTGATAAGCATAAGATAATGCACTCGATGGCTCGGAAAGCAAGTTTTAAGATTAAGCTCAATTAATGGGCTAAGGAGCAAAACGTCACATTCGCAACTGGGCACTGGGCCCAATTTGACGGCATGGTTAGCGCAGTGCTTAAGCGATCGACTGCTCGGTCGTGGGTTCGATTCCCGCACGAAGCAAATATTTGTATGGCCTACGGATAGTTGTTCCGGGTCTGGCGGTTTTTGTATGTGACTTTGTATGTTTGTAAAAGCACCCACGATACAGGATAAATTCCTAGTGTAGGGCAGTGTTATTTTTAAAGATTAAAAAAAAACCTTTTCTAATTTGATAGAAGTGGGCACACGTTAGTTTAGGTATTGGGAAGATTTGCACTTCTATCAAATGGTCTAGGGGTTTATTGGTCCCAATAAAGTGATGGTTCCAGCAAAGGGAAGTAAAGGAGTATTCCCATCTGTCCGCGAACGTCTGTCCCCAAATGAGGACAAATGGGAATTTTCGTGTCATCTGTCCCCAAACTTATAAACGGGGACAGATGGGAATAAATAGTTTTCTCTGTCCCCGAAATAATTTTAATTAAAGTGTCTGTCTCCAAATGGTGTCCCCATTTATAAAATGCATCAGGAAACAATGACAAGAGTGATGGCGGCGCGGCGGCGTGGGCGCAGGTTCCGTAATGGAGGAAGGCACTATATCATAGTCAGTTTACCAAGTTTTAATATACATATTTTATTTTTCTATCTTTAAAATTGTGCGATGATACATTAGAAAGTGAACTAACAAGTTTTTTTTATTACTATTAATACGTTCGACCACTATCTCACCTGGTGGTAAGCGATGATGCGGTCTAAGATGGAACACGCTTGCCTAGAAGTAAAACACTTTTTAGTACCGGAATGCCGGGATACGGAGCCAGAGAATAAAACAGCTGGTCACGGCCACACGTAGGTATGTATATTCCGAGTAACAGTTGATTCTCCTAATTTCTAATTTACTATGTTATTTTGTAGCTTACCCACATATTCTTAACATAATTGATAAATGGTATTATGAAGATACCTAAGTCCTTCAAATACATACATGAGAGCAATCTATTCACTCTTGACTTAAAGACTCCCAGGGTTGTAGCTATCAGTCAGCAAACACTGACTCAGGCAGGGAATTCCACTCCTTAGCTGATGTACGCACAATGAATATGAGTAGTAAAAAAAATAAAATAAAAATAAAATAGTTAACCATCAATAGGCTAGGCTACGACCTGTTCTCAGACCTACCAAATGACCTACACGAAAAAATTCATAACAATCGGTCAAGCTGTTTTGGAGGAGTTCGATAAGAAACACCGTGCCACGAGATTTTTATATATTAGAAGATTTTCTATGGTTTTTTTTTTACTTTTGATAGGCACGCGGTTTAACCACTATCTCACCTGATGGTAAGCGATGATGCGGTCTAAGATGGAGCACGCTTACCTAGAAGTTAATAATTAGAATATTATAAACCTTATCATGTTTACGGAGTTAGAGTTTGCTTAACTTCTAAAGTACTTATTAAGTGACAGAGAGTGCAGGTACCTACAAGCAAAGCGAAGAATTTCAAAGTGTATCTAACTTTTTTATTACTAGGTATAATATTCAGCTTTCAAGATACTAATAGGATAGATGATATTTGAACTTTTAAATTGTCTAATTTTATACTAAAAGCGGCGCTGAAGTCGCGTCGGGAGACTTCTAAGTAAATAACATCTGTAAAACTGAGTATATAAGTAAATATAATAGGGAATATGCACGCAATTTTTTTATTTGCAAAATAAAATACTTATTAGCTCTAGTAAACAATCATGAAATTATTTTTTAAATACCTTCATCATTTATTAAGTTATAAAGCTTCAAAGACTACAGTTAGAAAGAGAAGTCCGATACGTAATGTGACGTCAAATTACACGTAGCCTATACAGCTGCCATAGAAAACAGCGTTTTCGCGAGAGGGACACATATATTTGTTTAAAATAATTGTATCTCGTTCGTTTTTCGAGCAATTTAGATTCTAATTTCACAGTTAGTATTATACTTTCGAATACTTTAAGATAAACTGTTCAGATCATAAATACTTTTTTCATGCATATTCCCTATTAGCGGTCACCCGATGCAACACTTAAAATATTACTAGTCAGTAATAAACTTAAAGGATATTCTGATGCAAATTTATTTTTTATGTTTTTAAGAGGTTTTTAACCGATTTCCGAAAAAGGTTTCTCAATTTGGTGGGTATTTTTTTTTGTCTTTAATACAACGTGTTTTTTTTATATCCCATAACTCTAGGGTATGATTGAGGCCATATCAAAGAATCAACTGGCATATGAGTTATGTTCCAATCCTTCGTTATTTTTTTTTTCATTTTTCATACAAAATAATTCGGCAAAGTCACGATTATTAATGTAACACCCTACGTGAAATATGACAACGTCGCATTTTCTTAGCTTTAAATATGAATGATTGGTTTGTATAAAAATGAATTACATGTATTTATCAATGAAACTTAGATACCTAGACACGTCGAGGGTCTTTTTGTACGGTAAGCAAACAAGTAAAGATTCGTCATACTGGTGACAATTTTTGACCTAATTTAATTATGATTGATAATATCTCCGAAACGATGCATTCTCGGAGTTTTATTATTATTCTCACCTACAGAATATAACCCTAGAGTTATGGGATATAAAAAAAAAACAGGTTGTTTATGTAGGTACATCGATTACTCCGATTTTGGTGATTCTTTTTAGTTCGATGCAGCATACTTGCCGTTTGGTCCCATCAAATTTTGATTCGATTTGGCTTTGTACTTTTTATTTTATGAGCATTTTTGCTTATTTAAATTTCTGCGTAGACGATGACATGTTTTCCAAGTTTCACCACTTAAAAGTGAAAATAAAAACTTTTATAAAATAAAATTAACCGTCTTCCAAACAAAACACGGTGATCGGGCCCGATAGATTGGGTAGTGTAATAATCGCTTTAAAAGGCAAAGGAACAAACCCAAAAACACCAACTTCCAAAGTTAAAGTTAATTTATACTTCGTTGGGTTATATTTTTTTTTAAGTTTTTTAATTATCATTTAATTTTCATACAAGGAGTGGAATTCCTTGCCGGTGTCTGTGTTTCCTGATACCTAGATACAACGTGAGAGTCTTTAAGTCAAGAGTGGATAGGATACTTTTCAGCAAACGTGCTCCATCATCGACCACATTATCGCTTACCATCATGGGAGATAGTGGTCAATCGCGTGCTTGTTAATCGTAAAAAGAAAATAACTTATTATTTTTCACAATTTACATCTTCATCATCCACAGCAGGACTTCATCCAATGCAGGGCAGATGCCCATATTCTCTTGTGCCAATACCTGGACCACGCTTCTTGCAGTCTTTCTCCACAAGTCCAAATGTCATAAAAACCCAATGGACAATCTTAAAGCCTTCTTCTTCCGCCTAAACCCTCGAGAAATATCCCGTTTTATTTCGTTCCCGTAGGAATTTTTTGAAATCATCTTTTAGTATTCCTCACTTAAGTCAACTTTAGTATGCCTCCAAACTGCCTCCGTTGTCAAGTGGATTAGGCGCTTGCCTTGTGACCCGGTGGTCGTGGGTTCGATTCTCACGGGAAGCATACTTTTAAAAGTTGTTTCCAGTTTGGCTAGGACATTGCAGGCTTGAATCATCTGACTATCTAATAAAAATATAATTCCGAGCTTCGGAAGGCACGTATAAGCCGGTGGTCCCGGCCGCCAAATCGTGGTCATTAAACCATGTGCGACAGTGCGAGGCCCTTGAGGCGGTTTAGAAACTCTGACACGAGGGTGTGTGGGGTCGGTAGACCTTACTGTCCAAACGCTAAGAAGAAGAAGAAGTGTTCCTCACACTCCCCAAGGAACCTTACCAGTAGTTTCAGGTGTGCATTGTCTGGCAGTAACTCAATCACTCAGTAACGGAATAATTTTATGTATTAGGTTTTGCCAAGGTTGGGTGCATGTTCAAAATCCCGGTCGCTTTTTTGCCGGCCCAACCCTACGCTATTTTTTTTTTATTGGGACAAGCCCGCCACACATTCCCAACCACTGCAACTCCTGAAAGCCAGAATCAACAGTGGTAATCACCAGAAAAACGCCGAGCTAATGAAGCCCGACAAGTCCCGGAGAAACGATTCAACTGTCTTGGATCCCGCATCGAAATTAATCAGAAGAGTACAGCGGAGGAGTAGGGAAAAATAAATATAATTTCCACTTCCCTCCTTATCAAGCAGGAGACAGATCTGAGTTAGGCCAATAGGCACCAAGGGACATATACAACTGGGTTAAGGCCAGTTGCCAAGCACCACGGATTATAAATTAACAATGAAATTAATGGGTTCTAAATTGTGAGCTACTTTTGATTCCAGTAATAGGTATGGCAATGTATGATTAGGATTATGTAACATTACAGTTTTGTTAATCTCCGTCCGTCATGTTTATTGAGACATTCTAAATGTCAATATAATGCGACATGCGACCATCCTAAACTTGAGAAGTATGTGAGCGGAGCGAAGCGAGCGAGCGTTTGGAGCGTTCTGGGCTCAGTTAGCGCTCGTATGTCGTGACGCTGCATACCGAAACATACGCTGCGCAAATATCTTGCGAGGTAAGATTGCGTGTATGTCAAGATATGCTTTAGTCGCTATAGCGTAGCGAAATTTCCTAAGTTCTGTAATGTTTTATTGAATGATTTATTGATAAATGATATTTATTTTGTAAGTAGGTTAATTAAACATATATAATGTAACACTATTTGCTTAGTCCGTTTCAGGAGTATGCTTAAAACTAGCGTGCCTTTTGCTACCAAATGTAAACAGTCAAAAATTATGCTCAATTTAAGCATACTCACAAGCGTGCTATTATAGAGCATGTCTCATCTCTAATTATAATTTTCCCCTATCACGTGAGAGTAACCGATGACAAAAATCAGTGTACCTACTATTTCTCCGATTGTTTTTTTTTTTGCATCGCCCATGTTTTTTTTCTTGATAACGTAACATAATTCTAGCAGCATTCATGATTTTTGAATCATGGGTTTCTCGAGGCGTCTCAAGATGCTTCCCAGAATGATCACGACACGGAAGGGTGAGCATCGAAACACACCTAATTAAGTAATTATCATGATTATCTCAGTAAACTGCGTGCTCAAATGTGGCTCTGTCAAGTGAAATGATTCGCCGCACCCAGGATCATTTAATTGTGCGTGTTCAGTTGTGTTCAGAAATTCAAAGCGATATTGTAATGAAGGAGAATAAAATTTGCGTACTGCTTTCGTAATTAAAACAAAATAAAAACCGACTTCCAAATTTAAAAAAAAAAATCTTCATATTTTGACACCGACTTCCGAAATTAAAGTTATTTTTTACTTAGTAGTGTTTTTTTTATTTGGAAGTCGGTTGTAGTTTTTGTAAATATTTTTTTTATGTTTCACTTTTTACATTTCGCAGGAAAGCAAAATACGAAATTTCGAGGATGACAAAAACCCTCATCCAAGTTAACGAATTCCAGCTATTTCGATTTAAAATCCAAACTTCCCAACCAATTTTGATCAAATTTAAATAGGACCGATTCGACAAGTTAGATCCGAAAAGACAAGATCAATCCTTTCAGATAAAATAATATTTTTTTCAAATCGGTTCATAAATGAATGACAACACAACCGAATTGAGAATCTCCTCCTTTTTGGGAAGTCGGTCGAAAAGGTAGGTACAGATACCGGCACGGCACTTGAGCGCTCGGCGGAAGAGTGGGGACCGCTTTGCGCATCGTACACTTATGACAAATAAAACGTCGTCGTGAGGTACGTGCAGCAAGAGTAAAGAACAAAATCCCGAGTGACGGCTATGACGCGATGTGCTACGGGACAATCACTGCACTTTCCCCGCCCCCCATAGACGGAAAACGTACTATAAAAATTAGATTGTTTTTAATACGTTTTCCGTCAAAAAAATTAGGTATAGTTTACCTCATTTTCGTATTTATTTGCACATTATAAAGACTCACACTGTTTAATATAGCACAACTGGCAGTGTGGTGCAACCATGTAGGGAACTATGTCGAGCAATGTTGGCTCCGCAGTGTAATGTTCCTCACGACGTGCGATGCTCATACACACCTCACGTAGTTGACATGATACATTGTCATATCTGACTACCTTACATTAGGTTTACCATGAGTAGAATCATCAATCAATCATCAATATATAGGTAACTAGCTGACCCACGCAACTTCGTCTGCGTCACATTTTCCATTAATGCTCGGCTTCTTTTAGTCTTAGCGTGATGATATGTAGCCTATATCCTTCCTCGATACATGGGCTATCTAATACTGAAATATTTTTTCAAATCGGACCAGTAGTGGCGGCCGGGACGAGAGAATCTCCCCCTCTCCCACTCCGCAACCTCTTTCGCTAGCATGAATGCTTCGCAGAAGGCGGCGGCGTCCCATTCCGTCTCGCTCCGGACCATGGCTTGGACCAGGGCCGGACGCGAGAGGTCGCCGCCAATCGCCGCTTCGAGGACACGGCGGTGCTCCGCCCAAGCGGGGCATACCTGTACAGTGTGCTAGCTCCACCGTGTCCTTCCTTAGATTACCCCCTACATACAAACTTACAAACAAATGTTACCTCTTTATAATATTCTTCCGTATCTGAGAACTGACTGACTGACAACGAACAGCCGAAACTACTGATCGTAGAAAGCTGTTCCTACATTACTTCCTATATTATCACATTCATAGCATGTATTTATTTCACAGTATGTATTTATTTTATTTACCCTCGTCCTTGTGTCACTTCAGGGTGCCACCTGAAACCCAGCGCTAGGTGTCTGACGCCCAGCATATTATGCTGAGATGGTAAAACCCTTTCGGCTAGGGCACGCTCAGCACAATTTGTACCTATCTTTTTTTTTTTTTTGTTACTCTTTTTTTTGTAAAGTGTTTTTGCTGTTATTTTGTGTCTGTGTCGAATAAAAGTTTTCTATTCTATATTCTATTCTGTTTGGCATGTAGGTTTCTTAAGTAGTGTACGGGGGAGAGCTAAGAGAAAATTTAACGAAATCGCAGGCAAAAGCTAGTACAACACAACATAAAAGAATAGAATACTTTTTACACAATGTACACAATATTTGTTAAAAAAAAAGATCGATGAAGAAAAAATTACATAGGGTGACACAATGGGCGGTCTTCTCGCTAAAAGATATCTTTTAAATAATATAGTAGTTAGATGGATTCAAAGGAGACAAATACAGTAGGTACTTGCTGTGGTCTTCTTTGGTATGGTACAATAGTACATAGTTAACTTGAGAATTAAGATAAAAACTAAGAAATTTTCTTAACCGAGCAAATTCAGCTTTCATATTTCCCATAGCGACGCGTAGGGCGCGGGGAGCGTACCAAATGGCGATCCACTCCAGAATACTACTGAGAATTTGAGAAACTCCTGATGACCCTAATAACACGAGTCTGTTAGGACTCGTGTAATGTGTATCAAATCCAGGACTTCTTGCGCAATCGTAGCGCTTGCCACCACTAGACCAACGCAGCAATAGGCTAGTTTCTATCATCCACAAATTGCAAAACTTTTTAGTCCGTCAGCTAGAGTATTGAAAAATAATGGACACCTATTTTTTGTTTTTATAAATCAATGAATATTGACAAAGATAAAACTCGGGAGTGGGGGCTCGTGACGTCACGACCCGCTAAAAATTTTCCTTCATGTCTCGATTGTTCAGACCAAACAACACTGGCCAAGTGCATTTCAATTATAATTCGGTCTCGTCTCGAAAGACGGACAAACAGACACACGAATGATCCTTTAAAGGTTCCGTTTTTCTAACCGACGTTCGGAACCCGAATATCGTCAAATATCAAATCCTTATATAGGCACCTTCACTTTTAACCAAACGACTTTCAAGGCTAAAATAAGCATCCAAAACTAAAGTTAAATCAGAATACTAATAGCGATCGAGGGCACTAAAAACTTGGCCCCTGTCAGACGGAGAAATGGCCATAATCCTTCCCTCAACAAGTCATTCCTCTTATCTGTACCCCTACTATGTAATGGAAGGATCTCGACTGAATTTTTGTGAAACGTAGCCCAAATACTAGGTATTTATGAGGCTTGACATTGTGTCCAGCAGTGCGATTCTGCAGTCCGATTGTGCCGGTCGATTCTGCAGTGCCAGTGTGCCGATCGATTCTAAAGTGCCATTGTGCCGGTCGCTTCTGCAGTGCCATTGTGCCGGTCGATTCTGCAGTGCGATTGTGCCGATCGATTCTACAGCGCCATTGTGCCGGTCGATTCTGCAGTGCCAGTGTGCCGATCGATTCTACAGTGCCATTGTGCCGGTCGCTTCTGCAGTGCCATTGTGCCGGTCGATTCTGCAGTGCGATTGTGCCGATCGATTCTACAGCGCCATTGTGCCGGTCGATTCTGCAGTGCCAGTGTGCCGATCGATTCTACAGTGCCATTGTGCCGGTCGCTTCTGCAGTGCCATTGTGCCGGTCGATTCTGCAGTGCGATTGTGCCGATCGATTCTACAGCGCCATTGTGCCGGTCGATTCTGCAGTGCCATTGTGCCGGTCGATTCTGCAGTGCCATTGTGCCGGTCGAATCTGCAGTGCCATTGTGCCGGTCGATTCTGCAGTGCTATTGCGCCGGTCGATTCTGCAGTGCCATTGTGCCGGTCGATTCTGCAGTGCCATTTTGCCGGTCGATTCTGCAGTGCTATTGTGCCGGTCGATTGTGCCGGTCGATTCTGCAGTGCGATTGTGCCGATCGATTCTACAGTGCCATTGTGCCGGTCGATTCTGCAGTGCGATTTTGCAGTGCGATTCTGCAGATCGATTCTGTAAACATATCGAAGTGAAGCCTTGGTCGAAGTAATCACGAAGTGACTTTTCATTCCATCTTGATTACATGGATTGACAACTCGCTACGTAATCACTACACCCGAGCCTTCACTTCGACATGCAGTCTTACAGCAGTGCGAATACGTTTGTTTTTGCGTGTGTGCGATTGTGTAACTAAACGGACATGTTTACAGAATCCCACTGCAGTAATACTTAAACAGACTTCTTGGGAGTGATACCACTATACTCGTATTTTAGATTCCGCATAACTTTTAAACCGTAAACGAACAATGCAGTTTGATAAGAAAAACAATCTAATCTTATTGTACTCTGGTAGAACTAACTACCCCAGAAAAGCTCTTTACAGGAAACTGTCCCTACAAAACTTTGTCTCCACTTGCCATAGTTTGAATAGCCTTACGATTGCCACTTATCGTGTTTTCCGATCCCCCATGATCCCACTTAGAAACTAAAACACTGAACCAATAGTAAGAACCAAATAAATCAAAGTTGCGAATCGAGAGACATCGCATCCAAGCAGCTAATCCTTCTACGTCCCCTTTCAGAGCAAAAACAGACTTTATCTCAACGGCTTACAGTCACAATTCGATGAGATAAGGCGTATTTATAGTGCCATTAGTTTTAAATGTCCGATAATAGTTTCAAGGGTTTAACGTGGATATGTTTTTGCGTGAAAAACGATAAGAAGAAATAAGAAGGTAATCCGTTTCTTTTTGGATGTTTTAAATGGCGATAAGATTGGGTTCCTAAAACTTCAAAGTAGGTACTGTCTGCTACTACCTTTTTTTTAAGGATGGGAAATCATCAAATGACTCCTCCCGCTCTGGGCGGAGCAGAAGGGAGTGTCAGACTCTTACTGACTAAAACCCATCCGTGTTCCTCCTAGTGCCCTTTGCGTTCCAGGACCGCGGTGACTCTTTCGAACAAATCCCGTAACCCTGGCAGGCACTGACCCTAGCGGGCCCCGTCTACTATGCTGACATCTCTTTGAGGCGCGCGTGGAACACAACGCTCCGTCGACCCGGGCCTAGTTGATTTAATGGCAAGCTACCCAATGCTTGCGATCCGCAGGCCCGCCCCTACGGTTGCCTAGGAAATAAGACGTAATAACTTCAGGTCTAGGCCACTTTAGCAGAATCAGAAAGCAAATCACTCTACCAGTCACTGTCAAATTTTCCCAATCAACCTTGAACCTAATGTGATAGCGATATGAAAATGAAATTTGAAAGGTTGTTGTGCGGTTAATATTATGATTCTCCTTAAGTAATCTTTTTAGTCCCCCAGTTATTACGTCATATTTAGTAGATTTTACCCGACATCACCCAGATTGATAAATGTTCGCAAAAGAAGGGGTCTCATCTGTCTCTGTACCAAAATTCACCAAAATCGGCTCAGTGATTTAGGAGTGCAAGCCTATCTAAAACTTTCGCATTCATAAATAATAAATACTGTAGTTCACGCCAGATAAGCGTGGAATAAAGTACATTGACCCACATACATTTATTGACTTTCTTAAGATCAAAATCAGAAATAATGACATAAAGGTGTCCTGAATCGACTTCTATCGTGATCCTTTACGTTCTCTAGTAATGAAAAATAGTTCTTAATTTATTGTTCTAGTATCTACGAAGAGATATTAGGGAAAGGTCAATGTACTTTATTCCACGTTTATCTGGCGTAAACTATAGCTGTACCCCGCGGCTTCGCTCCCGTCAACTGGCTACCCCTTTTTTTTTTTTAGGATGGACTACCCCTACCTTTTGCTTTTAAACCTTCCCTATATTCTGGCGAACTAAACAAAAAAAGAACTATACATAGTTATTGTCTTTCTTTTATTGACTTTCTTAATAAGAAAGTCAATAAAAGAAAGACAAACAGGATGTTCCATGTTCCTCCTAGTGCCCTTTGCGTTCCAGGGCCGCGGTGACTCTTTCGAACAAATTCCACAGCCCTAGCAAGCACTGGCTTTAGCAGGCCCCGTCAACTATGTACATCTGTATAAGGTGCGCGTGGAACAACGCGCCGTCGACTCGGGCCTGATTCTGATCGGACAGCGAGCCACCCAACGTGAGTCGTCTGCAGGCTCGTGTGCAGCAATCTCATTTTAACCCCACGCGCGAAGTTGTTGCGGTGCGGTAGGGGGCGTGGAAGGCGTACTTAGTAACAGAGTTGTGTAGTATACCACACCGTATGCACAACTGCCCGAAAACAGTCTTGTCACACGTTCCTATTCGTCTTGTCTACAGCGGACACGATCAATTTTCGTGTCTAGATCCGACAAAAATCTTGTCGTTTATGGACGCCAAAATATCAAGCTACAACAAATCTGTTAAATGTCTTCAATAGATTTCAAGCTTTATCACTAAAGCGATAAGTTTCAAGGATGTTTGGGAAAATTTAAGTTTCGCGTAGCTTGATGCGATGGCGTCTGTGATGAATTGGTCCTACCTGCAGCAGATACGGGGTATTTTTTTAGCTTGTACAGTCCTAGAGAAATAACGAAAACCACTGGTATGAAGTACTTATAGAGGGAAAATCAACAATCAAACAAGTTCATAATTTCTCAATTTATTGATTGACAACAACTCCAAATAATAAATATTCGATAAATCTACATTTTACACAAATAACGCAGTTCTTAGTCTACTACAAGTTTAGATTTCGTTTCAAAAATATATTATGACAGTAAATGCAATCCAGGAATGCGATAAAAATAATATAATTTGTGCTTCCAAGGACACTTTCCACTTACACCTAAATACAGTAACAGATAAATAAAAACAACTTTGTTATTTGAGGGTATTTGAATAAGATCACAACTTTTTTGCGGGTACTTGTAACTTTATAGTCGTTAAATTCAATATCTTACGATATTTACTCATAAACCTTGGTTATCTGATACCCATTAAAAAAATAACTATTAAATTTTTCATCGGAAAATTCTATTTTTTTTTCCTGAGAGGGTACGTACTTCTATCACTGATCTAATAAATTCAAAACTACCCACAAAACGTATTGTTTCTATAAAACTTCTATAAATGCGTTAGTAGAATGTACTTCTAATAATTGTACAATACTGATTTACAATATTATTATTTTTAATATGTTATTACAACAGTTTTTCAATATGGCGACTGGTTACAAAAATCGCCATTTTTGAGACAACATTTTATGTTAATAGACAAATACTGTTAATATGTAGACAACGATTAAATTCACAAAGTTGAGTGTATTTATAGAATGTAATACAACAGTTTAATTTTATAAGACAGTGAATTATGATAAATCGACCTTTATTCATGTGCTTCTTTGTGTTTTTTTATTTTTATTATGTACTTAAAGACTATATGCGGAACTCGAGCTGATGTTTTAAGTGAACTTGTTTTGTACGAATAAATATGTTTTGTGCTTCAAAAATTATAGCGTGAATCATTAATCGAGTGTTTTACCCAAAAAAAGGGGAACCTTTTTAAGCCCGTTAAGGCCTTTCACAGCCCCTCCAAGCTGCATTAAGCATCACCAAGCCGCATAAAACACCAACAGTTAGCATATTTAAGCCGATTTTAATCCAATTCACTGTCTCGACTACTACCCAAGACCTTAACAATAGCGAAAAGCTATCACCCTAGATATTCCTTAAAATATAAGTTTATAGAAATTGCACTTATTGCGTGAATATGCGTCTAAAACTAAGAACACATTGTTGTTCTAAGACTTAAGAAAATAGTTAAGTTATTAAGCGTTTTCTGTTGTTGATAATATCTGAAAATGAAAGAGATAAGTTGAGTATTATATGTTCTATCAAATTACAATGTATTGAAGGAAAAGATTTTCGAAAGTTTGTTTGCTTTGTCTCTGTCATCTCTGCCTTGACTTGAGTCAAGAGCAAACCCATCTTAATTTATTTTAATAATCGTTGCCCCACACACTAGGAATTTATCCTGTATCGTGGGTGCGTTTACAAACATACAAAGTCACATACACAAACAGCCAAACACGGAACAACTATCTGAAGGCCATACAAATATTTGTTCCGTGTAGGAATCCAACCCGGGACACGCAACGCAGCAGTCAATCGCTCAAGTACTGCACCAACTGTGCAGTCTGTAGTAAATAAATAAACAATAAGTATATTTTTATATATGTATGAACTTTCAGTTCTGACTGAAATTTGTAGCTGTAGGTATAGAACTTTTTGAAAAGTTCTATACCTACAGCTACAAAATTCAGTCAGTAAAAAGGCGGTATCTATGGCTTTTTTGGCGACAGACTTGGCTAACCTCCATTCCGTTTACAGACGTCCCGATTTATTCTCGACTGCCCTAGAAGAGGGTTATGTTTTTCGAGATGCTTGTATGTATGTAGGTCTATTTTATTGGCACGCCCTGTGCGTAAACGGCTGGATAGATTTTAACAATTGAGGTATCATTATATTCGCTTCCAGTGCCGAAGTGTCATAGTTATTTACATGAACTTTGAAAAGAACTACTTAGGTTAAACGAAAGCCTAGTCTAATCATTTAGATTTTGATTGATTGGTGCAGTTGCAGTTAAGTTTAAGTTTGAGTGATAAACGGTATTCTTGTAGTCTTTGAACTGCGCGTAAGCTGCGCGTGAACTGCACGTCAACTGCACGACACCCAAATTTACTTAGGTGGAGAGAAAAATTATTACTCACTAAATAATCGAATAGAATCGATAACATTTCAATGAATATGACGTTATTATAATATTAAAAGTTAAACTTAACATATAAGCTGTAAGTTTGGGACGTCAAACAAATAGTAGAATACCGATCGTGTTGCGTTCCGAAGCACGCACCAAAGACGCGCAACAGTAGAATGCCGTTATTGCGCTCGCGTGACGCAAACTTGACGCGTGCGTGTCTGACAGCGGTAGAGAATACGAAAAGCGTTGTTTTGATCACTTCAACTGCACTGCAACAGCACTTATTTAGTTACGTGAATTAGTCTACAGGCCAGGTAACACAGTATACCAATAACAAAGCATACAAACCTTAACTGATTCTACTCATCCTTGATCTCCCGCACGGTGGGCCCGTCAGTCTTGGGGTTGTTCTTCCAGATGTAGTACGAGAGGGAGCTGGCGTACCCCAGCCAGGCCAGGTAGGGCAGCATGAGGAAGCCCGCCTTGTGGCTGATGGGGAAGAAGGAGAGGGTGGTCGCCCAGGCGGCCGCTTGCAGGACTGTGATCTCGATGAAGGCCTGGTGGTAAGAATTGTGAATAATTTAGAAATATCTTAGCTGGGGTTTGCACTTGCAAACAAATTGGGTTTTTTTAGGGCATTTGTAAATCTTTACTATCTTTACTAATATTATAAAGAGGTAAAATTTGTTTGTAAGTTTGTATGTAGGGGGTAATCTCAGGAACTACTGGTCAGATTTGAAAAATTCTTTCAGTATTAGATAGCCCATTTATCGAGGAAGGCTATAGGCTACATATCATCACGCTAAGATTAAAAGGAGCCGAGCATTAATGGGAAATGGTCAGCTAGTTCATTATAATTTAATTATAAGTTTTTAAAAACTATACTTTTTTATTTATATATTTAAACTTTAAGCACAATAGTGTTACGTGGACGGACTTAATGCAACAAGGCAATCTCTACCAGTCAACCTTTGGGTTATTTTTAAATAACTTGTCACGGATTTTAGTACCGTCTCTTAAGTTTTGTGAGGTCATTTTTAACCTTTTAGACTTACTCAATTTTTTTTTTTCTATTTTCCTGCACTGTTTCCACTGCTCGGACATACGCCTCCTCTCTGTGAGACGAAATATGCTGTAATGCACTACGCTGGCCCAGTGCGGCTCGATGGATGTCGCAAGCCTTAGAACTTTGTTCCTCACAGTATGAGTATATAATACCTATTATCCACGATAAAAAACAAGTGGTAGAACCAGTTTGTTAAGGCACATACCAGTTTAAAGTCTTTCAGGCCGAAGAAGATGGGTGTCCATGCCCAGTTGAGAAGCAACTGACCTCCGTACAAAGTCAGGGGCAACACTGCTTCATCTGAAAAATAAAGAAAAAAAAATTGTCATACCTATAGTTCTGTTACTAAACAGCGTTACTGTGTTCTTTCATAGGTCTGTATCCTGGATTTGAAATTCAGTTTCCAAAAATGTAAAAAAGGTAAAATAACCATAATACCAACAATAGATAAAGTTCAAACTGCACTACAACTTTCACTTCAGGGCATGAAGTTGTTTTGGCCAATACAAAATTATTTATTATTTTGTGAAATTGTTTTGTTGAGTGTATCCTAATCCTAAGGCTACGGACACGAACTCAGCGGGCAAAGAGCGGCGGCGGCGGCGGTGACGCAGATCCGTTCACGAAGCCAGCGGGCAGATCGTGCGGCGTTAGAACGCGCGCGTTGTGTTGTGTTATTTTATGAGAAGTTGCCTATCTATGACTACGTCATTGCACACGCGCGAGCACCGCTCGACTGGTGAGCGACGCCGCCGCCGCGTCGCTGCTATCATGAACAGTTCCATATAAATCTATGAATTTGAACGCGCCGTCTCCGCCGCCGCCACCGCTAACGCCGCCGCCCCGCTGCCGCTGGGTTCGTGCCCGCGTCCTAACTAATATTACAAATGCGACAGTTAGTATGAATGAATGTTTCTTACTCAATCACACCAAAACGGATCTGGATGAAATTTGGAATAGAGATAGATAATAGTCTAGCTAGAATAGCAAATAATATGCAACTTTTCATCCCGGAAGTAGGTTTCCTAGGGATAATGTTCGACTAACACGCGGGCGAAGCTTTTGACACTCACAAATAACGTGGCTTTCTATTGGTAAAAGAATTTCCAAAATCGTTTCAGTAGATCTAGAGCTCCTACAACCTCACAAACTTTACCTTTTTATAATTATAGTATAAGTTTAGATTACCTGAGAAACAGTTTCCTGTTGGAAAACCCCAAATTAACTTTTAGGATGGAGTTCGTAGTACAGCTGTTTGAATTACAACCGAATTTACTGGCAGTAAACAAATGACTCATGCCTCATCGTAACAGACTTCACACATTGTCGTGGATTCTTTAGTGAGTGTTAATTTCACACATTAAAGCGTTTTAAAATGACTACGATGTCATTGATCAAAGGTGTGTTTACCTTAAAGAATATTTATCGTGTGCTGATGCAATAATGGAGATGTGATATATTTAGAACTAGCCGAGTCGCACGAATTAAAAGATTTTTTAAATTCGAGCCATTCGTTCCGGAGATTAGCTCGTGCAACCAAACAAACTCTTCAGCTTTATAAAAACAAAAAAAAAACTCAAGCATTTATTTCAATTAAACCATTTACAGGCACTTTTGAATTGTCAATGTCGGTCGGTCCAAAAAGTTGAAGCTATTTGCACGTTCCAAAGTGTAGATCTCTATGGAGAAGAACGTGCTACAAACACCAAGGACACTCTCTTTTAAAAATAATGAATTGTAACAAAGATTTGTTTACATCGGGTAAAAATTATAAATACATGTGAGAACGATGTAAAAGACGAGTAGGATAAAAGCGTCCGGAATAAAAGAAGAACAATTCAAAGAAATAATAAAAATCAACCATGGCAGCTGAGAAATTACCAGTCCCAACTGACGGCGCCCGTTCACGAACATGACGCATGCGCCAGCACCGTTCGGCTCAACCATTTTGAAGGGAGCCAAATGATCAAACGCATACACCACCATCAGCTAGACTTTTGAGTGAGCATGACACTCCCAACCGCCAGGGTACATTCAAGTCAAAAACAAACCTATAATATTAGTATAGATATAGCACAGTATAGGCTAGACTTTTTGCCCGCGACTTCATATCCATTTATTATATCCCCTTTTTTTCCGTTCCTGTAGTAATTTCTCTGTATGAAAATCCTCTCAGTGTTCGCCTACACTCCATAAACGAACCTACATGCCAAATATCCCCTTCTATGACCAATAGTTTCGGCTGTGCGTTGACTGTCAGTAAATTCAGAATTTTATATTTTACTAGCTGACCCGCGCAACTTCGTCTGCGTCACATTTTCCATTGCTGCTCCGCTCCTATTTGTCTTAGCGTGATGATATATAGCCTATAACCTTCCTCAATAAATGGGCTATCTAACACTGAAATAATTTCAAATCGGACCAGTAGTTCCTGAGATTAGCGCGTTCAACCAACCAAACAAACAAACAAACTCTTCTGCTTTATAATATTAGTATAGAAGTATAGATATATTCCTCGAGAACCACTCTATCCATTAGTGAAAATAGCATGAAAATCGGTGCAGTAGTTTTAGTGATTATCGCAAACAGACAGACAGGCGCGGCGGAGGTCTTTGTTTTATAATATGTAGTAATAGTTGTAATTAGGACTAAAGAAATCGTAAAGGAGTGGACAGTAATCTTTCACCCGTGGCTGGCATAACGCCCCAGTATTACGAAATACAAACATACCTTAATATGCATGTTACTATCACCTTATGATAAATGACATACTTATCTCACTCACAACAGTCAGATTATCTTATCAATACTCAAATAGAAGATTATCCATGTAAGTCGTATTGACTTATGTAATAAAATGTAAATTCTACATAATTCTAGAGACATTTCAAATGTATTGATTGAAGCTTTTTCGCAGAAAGAGAGAGAGAGTAACACCAAGGCGTTGCTGGCCTTCCTTGGGGAGCTGGGGTGGATTGAATGACACATTTGTCACACCTTTTTATTAAGGACTAGCTGACCCGCGCAGCTTCGTCTGCGTCACATTTTCCATAACCTACTGCTCCACTCCTATTTGTCTTAGCGTGATGATATATAGCCTATAACCTTCCTCGATAAATGGGCTAGTTTATTGTTATGTATAAAAGTTACGTGAAGTAATAATGAGACTAAGTGCACATAACCCTAATTTTACTTCTGGAAAACTTTACATTCAAATATATTTTGATAGACTGAACCGATTGCAATGAAACAAAAACTAAATGTTACTCCAAGTTACGCTCAATTCTTCTGTGTAAATGTTATCTACATTGCTTTCGCAGATTTTACGTGATGCCCGAACAAATAAACAGACAAACAGACAAACAGACACAAATTCTAAAAATGCTGGAAATGGGTTCTATTAGTTGTTCTTTAACACCCTAGCTATTTTTTTTTTATTTTTTTTCATGTACTAAAACCACTTTTCTACAGTTTTATTATATGTATAGATAGATGGGAAATCATCAATAATGACTCATCCCACTTTGGGCGAAGCGGAAGGGAGGGTCAGACTTTTACTGACTTAAAACCCATCCGTGTTCCTCCTAGTGCCCCTTTGCATTCCAGGACCGCGTTGAACCTTTCGAACAAATTCCGCAGCCCTGGCAAGCATCGGCCCTAGCGGGCCCCGTCTACTATGCTGACATCTCTTTGTAGCTCGCGTGAAACAGAACGTGCCGTCGACCCGGGCCTGGTTCTGATCGGACAGCGAGCCACCCAAAGCTCGCCGTCCGCAGGTCCGACCCTATGGTGGCCGGGAATCGCCCTAAAACTCCCGACGCCCGGGTCGTCTTCTTCTGTTGCGGGGCGGCTGGGACGTGGTTTTCTGTCACATTTATTGTCCCACCTGCACGCAAAATACGTGCTTGGTCATGGAGCTGCGGAAACTAGCCCGATTTACATACATACTAGGTTTTCACAGACAGGCGCCCCGCAACTATGTGACAACGATGCTATGACGCTTTTTCATAGAAATTGTTTTGTTTACAGAGCAATCCTAACCATCAATATCCTGCTCGTCTTTTACATCGTTCTCACATTTATGTATAATTTCAACCCGATGTAAATAAATCTTTGTAAAAATTTATTATTTTTAAAAGAGTGTCCGTGGAGTTTCTTGCACGTTCTTCTCCATAGAGATCTACGCTTTGGAACGTGCAAATAGCTTCAACTTTTTGGACCGACCAACCTTGACAATTCAAAAGTGCCTGTAAATGGTTTAATTGAAATAAATGCTTGAATTTTGAAAATTTTGAATATACTTTAAACTTCCATTACTGACTGATTCAGTGATTGAGTGACTGAGTGTATTTTTGAATGTGTATTGTTTTAGAACTATTTCTATGAAAGCGCGTCGTCGAGTGTGAATAGGGTTGCCAACTATACTGTTTTAAACAGTATTATACTGTTTTTCACTAAATTATACTTTTTACTGTTGAACAAAAATAAAGTACCTATAGGTACAAAGTACTGTTTTCAGCATCAAAATGCAAACACTATTATGTGTTATACTTAGACGCTCACCCAAATTTGTTTTTATTTAGTCAGAGGGCGCTCACTGCTCAGTGCAGCGCAGCCACAAACAAAATATCACACTGATTCAAATTCAAATTCAAGTTTCTGGTTTAGTTTGAGTTTTTTATTAGTAAACACTTCAGAAGAATTTAAAAACATAACTAAAATTGTCTCATATTTTATCTACTTTCTGTTCCCGCCACTTCAGCATTTACTGAAAGAGTTTTTTCAGTAATGAACGCGTTGTCGTGTGTGTAGTGGCGGGAGGAGAGAAATATAGCATAATAATAATTTAATAAAAAATGAGCTCCTCATTTATTTCAATTTCAGTTACTTATATTATTGTGGTGAGGCGAGGAGGATAGATTGTAAATTAATAAGTTGTGCGAGAAGCTCTAAAAAATATGTATTTAAAGCAATAAATTAATAAAATACTGTTAATTTTTCTAAAATACTGTTTAATATTCTTCATATACTTGTAACAAAAGTTGGCAACCCTAAGTGTGAAGCTGACTACCTGAGTTTTTATGATCTATTTAGGGTTCCATCTATCTTCTGTACCAAAAACATCAAAATCCATTTTAGCGTGACAGCGTAATAAAGAAAATCGATGACGATCTGATGCCCGCGGCTTCGCCCGCTTGACAAATCTATACTAGTTAATATTATAAAGCAGAAGAGTTTGTTTGTTTGGTTGGTTGAACGCGTTAATCTCAGGAACTACTGGTCCCATTTGAAAAATTCTTTCAGTGTTAGGTAGCCCATTTATCGAGGAAGGCTATAGGCTATATATCATCACGCTCAGACCAATAGGAGCGGAGCAGTAATGAAAAATGTTACGCAGATGACGTTGCAGCTTGTTATATACTAAAACCGTCCTCGAGAACCACCCCACCCATCGGTGAAAACAGCATGAAAATCGGTGCAGTAGTTTTTGAATTTATCGCGAACAGACAGACGCGGCGAAGGACTTTGTTTTACAATATGTAGTAAAGTTAGGAGGAGCGTTGCGCGAGAGGAAATTCATGACAGTCAGATTCGGATTAACCGAAGAAAATTAAACAGTTGCTTGGGTCCTCACGTCTTGGGCGGCGCACCATAATTAGCACCGAAAAAATATTTACTCGCACATGAAAGACAAGGCTGTTTGAAAGACCCGTGCGTTTGGCGGCGGGAAATGAATAGGCTAGATTCCATCATCCACAAATTGCAAAACTATTTAGTCCGTCGGTTAGAGTAGGTATTGAAAAATAATGGACACGTATTTTTTGTTTTTGTAAATCAATGAATATTGACAAAGATAAAACGCATCAAAACTCGGGAGTGGGGGCTCGTGACGTCACGACTCACTAAAAATTATGCGAAGGTGTGACGTTTTGAGAATTTTAAAAGCGTCGTAACTTCGTCAATTTTGGTTCCCGTAACAAAAGAAAAAACACGGGTCAAATATTCTTTGATAATCTAACTGACGGACTAATTAGATTTTTTCAGGATACAACCCTAAGTGGCACTGATGACAATCGATGAAAGAGTGGCCAGTCTGGGACGAGCTCTACAAGATCGTGCGGATGGCGGAAGATGTTCGGCCGAAACAGATCCTAACATTAAATGTAAGATAATTCGGGGAAAATTAAAATTGTACGAGCCTAAAATACTTTTTGGTAGTCGTATCGTATCGTGATCAATTACTAACAACACATACTGTAGTAAAAAGCTTAGCTGATAGCACCAACAAATGTTTAGAACTGTCATTGTGATTTTGTGAAGGCTCTTTTATTGCAGTACTGTGTTCTTGGGTTTTTTATGTGACACCTCCAATAAACTTTAATTAAGTCAGGCCAAGTCAAGACCAAAACTGGGAAAACACTGCTTACCTTGGAATCCACCGCACTCTTCATAAATAATATATGAGGCATAACCCATGCTGCTGTACAGGACAGTCCATGCAGGCCCGAAGACCCACTTGGGAGGGTTCCAGCAGGGCTTCTTCAGATCATCATACCAGGCCTTCTGGCCCGGCTCCTTGCGGATCTGCCCAGCAAAGTATAGACCATTGGCCCAGCCCCCCAAGTTGGGCAGGATGATGGAGCCGATAGCCGATAGGTTTGCCATTACGAATTCGTTGACTCTGGAATAGAGGGAAAACATAAATTGACTATTAGATGGCTGTAGACTCTTGCTATGAAGGCTGACAATTATACGGCTGTACAGATAGTTGAGAGATAACTTTAGTAATACTATTCACTCAGACAATAACTCCAAGACCGATTGAATGATGTAGTCTCAAAACCTGAATGGTTTATAATAATTAATTGTTTAATTAGTTTTTTACTTCTGCAAAAACAGCATGACAACCCAGAAATGTTTAATTTCAGTTTAAAAAGACAAATGATGAATCAGCATATTCTTGTGATATGGCATAGCAACAAGGTTTCTAGAACATCCTCAATAATCTGATGATAAATCGTGATTAATCATTAATTAATACAGAATTTTATCAATTTTACCCTGCTGTTACAACGTTTCTTGGTAGAACTTTCTAGCAATTTCTTATAGAATAATCAGAAGTAAACAATTATATTTATGCTAAATAAACACTCTTTAGTTTGTGGCTCGTCAGAAAAAGAATACATGGTAATAATTCTGGGAGTGGCCTTTGCCTGATATTGAAGAAATCTCTACATTGAAAGTGCTATGTCAGCCAATGGCTTTTTAGAAATGAGCTGCAACATACACTATTTAGATCCTAGATCACCAGTAGACTGCTCCTGATACTACTGAATAAAAAGAAAACTGTATTTGAGATGGGTTTGCTCTCGACTCCAGTCAATGTCTACAATGGAGCAAGCTTACAGAGAAAGAGCCTGCTCACTCTGACTTTGAAGAGATGAGGGTTGTAAGTATTCAGAAACACAGAGAGGACATGGGATAATTAAAAACATTGATAAAAGTGAAGCTGCTGGAAATAGCTTGTGGTTTCATAGATTTGAGCTGACAAACCATAGTGGCGGCTACAAAAAGGTTTTCTATATATCTATACTAATATTATAAAGCAGAAGAGTTTGTTTGTTTGTTTGGTTGAACGCGCTAATCTCAGGAACTACTGGTCCGATTTGAAAAATTATTTCAGTGTTAGATAGCCCATTTATCGAGGAAGGCTATAGGCTATATATCATCACGCTAAGACCAAAAGAAGCGGAGCAGTATATTTTATAAAAATGAATCCCTATTTCCCTTGGTCATGGCATCATGTGTGAACAGCAAGGCCGATTACGCTAATTCTTTTTTTGGTGTGTTTGTTACTGTCAAGAGAAGGTTCTTATGAAAGAAAAAAATAAGAAAGTTGCAGTTGACTAGAGCAAAGCCACTGGGGATATAAATATAAAATGATAAAGTAGTTAATGTTTTAGGAGATGATAGCTTCTGTCTGTTTTGGATTTTACTATGAGAATCATAGAATGTTACTGATCTAAATATCTAGGATATAATATCCATGAAAGTTTAAATAAATACACCCATTGTAGTAAATACTGATCTATATAGAGTGTAGTCATTTACTGTGCAATTTGAATTCCAGAGCCATTTTTTAATTATTTATTTTATTTGAGATGGGTTTGCTCTTGACCTTAATCTTGGTCAGAAATGACAGAGACAAAGTCTATGACGGAGCGAGCTTACCCAGAAGGAGCCTGTTTACTCTAACTTTGAAGAGTTAGGGATAGACTCAGACAGGGTCAGAATGCTGGTTTAAGTTAGACATACCTTTCAGATGTCATAGTGAGTTTATTTTAAGACTATCAACTTTTTACTCTAACTACTCAAGAGGTGACTCTTGAGTATTTTTCCTAAATACATTGAACTATCATACCTTTCAAGCTCCATTTTTCCGATAATTTTAATTCTTTCAGACACACACTTAAGATAAATGACAAAAACCACATAAGTCGTATACGCTTGTTTTTAGATTGATAAAATATTTGTGCCGGTCTTCAAATATCGATTATAAAGTTCGCGAGTTGGCCGATTAGATTAGATATAATAAAAACTCACCAGCAGTATTATTCGGGCCGTTAATTAGGTGTGACGTAACTTACGCTACTATCAACGATGATTTGGCCAGAATTCTAAAATAGGTACAGTTAAGTTATTCGTCGTGAGTGAGTCTCCCACATTACGCAATTTATTTACATTTTAAAACGCCGGTAAACTTCTAGAAAGGTAAGATGAATTCAATGTTATAGTTGAGCACTTACTTGATAAAATTTTTGCTTCGAAAATCTGCTGATAATCGCAGAAATTGTCTTGTAAATGTGAAAATAAAAATTTCCAAGTGAAATCAGCTTCCCGGAACAAATATTAAGCTATGAAACTTAAGTGTACTGAACACACTAGGAAAATTATGAAACTTGGGTCCTTTTTCAGTTTGTAGGATAATAGATTGAGTGACGTAACGTCACTTGTCAGATGATTGCATCGTTCCGTTCTAGGATGCAAACATGCAACCGTGATTAATTTCTTTTAGGTAGGTATTCCTAAATATTTCATAAAATTAACTAACAAATCAAGAAACAGTATTTTTTTTTTGTAACTTTCCAGTTTAGATAGGTATTTTAAAATACAAAAATAAAATAATTTGCAACTCAAAAAAATAAAAATGACAAAATTACAGTCTTCTTGACATTACTGGAACGCATTGTTTACCCTACGGTAGACTATGAAGATGAACCAACGGGCTTACATCCGCTAGGTTATTGTTTTCTGTGCCTACGTGTGGGGTCCGTGTATTGTGACCTGCGTACAGTGGGGTATAATTTATACATTAGGTACCTACTATCTACTTGTGTGTGTTGAACACACCTCTTAGAGTTTTTTATAATTTCAATATTAAGCAACAACAATGCAAATTATTAACAAGCTATGTCTGACTAGGTCACCTTTCCCCGTTGCCGAAAAAATTCATCGTCTACTTACTACGGAAGTTTGTCAAATTACTTATCTAACATTTTGCGCATACAAAGCTTTATTTTACAGGCACAATGGTGAACTGGGGAATTATTGGTGCTATTCTGGCGCCCAATATGGGGGGCTGGGCCAGTGCTCTAACTATGGCAGGCCAAGTCAAGAGACCTGACGGCAAGGCTTGGTACCAGTTGCTGAAGAAGCCCTCCTGGAACCCGCCGGCGTGGGTGTTTGGGCCCGCATGGACAGTCCTCTACTCTGGGATGGGATACGCTTCTTACGTCGTCTATTCTGAGTGTGGAGGATTTACAGGTAACTTTAAAATGCGAGTTGTAAAAATCTCCCCATTTATCAATAGCCTACTGCCTATTAGGCCCCGATAAAAGCCTTGGTTTGGATTTTAAAATTACTTTAAATCTTCAAATCAATGCGTTCACTAGGGCCTTCTTTGACGTCAACTCTACTCGTTAATATTATTCGTAACGCAGACAGACATGGACCCCGGAAGGGAGGTGCAGGAGGGTGCACATGCACCCCGATGGCTTTCATTAAAACCTATGAAAACATATTGAGATATAATAAAAATAGAAAAGCGAAATGTTATAGTAAAAAGAGACCTGGCGAATCCGAGGCGAGGTATTTCGCGCTCCCTCGCGTTCGGCCTTGTATCCGTCTTCTTTAGATCTGGGCTAAAGAAAACTTATCCTATTCGAGGCGGGGTTTTAAGATGAAATGAAATGCCCCCCTGAAAGTCCTGCCGTCGCCCATGCAGACAGACATCCTCAAAACAGCTATGAAACAATGCATTTAGAGCTAGCTGCTCCTAGAAATGCGCAATGGCATAATTCCGCTTAGCAACAGTAGCCCTACACTCCTAAAGATATCTTAGCTTAATGATTCTAGCAACGACACTTGCGCAGTTTACCGTCACATTCACTGCCTACCCATCCTACTGGTACTCCCACACATTCGCGTGACAATAATTTTGTATTAGCGATTCCGTGAATTTGTACTGCAAAACAGGAGGGCGCCCTCTGTTTGCGGTATACGTTAGTTCTATGTCTTAGCCCGTCTACAAGATTGGTAGTGGCCCCGTATGTACCCTGATTGGGAATGCCTGTCCTCAGCCCAGGGGCTGCCGAAATTAAGTACTCCGTAGGTACTCGAAAAAGCTTAGTGGCCATTTTTTTTAGGGATGGGAAATCATCAAATGACTTCTCCCGCTCTGGGCGGAGCGGGAGGGGGAGTGTCAGACTTCTACTGACTAAAACCCATCCATGTTCCTTCATTGCCATGTGTTATGCCGCGGTATCTCTTTCGAATAGTCCCGCGACTCCAGCAGGCGTCGGCCCTTTCGGGCCCCTGAGTGTGCTGACTCTCTTTGAGGCGCGCGTGGAACACGAACGCGCCGTCGACACGGCCTGTCGTCATGAGACGGACGGACGGCGAGCTACCCATAGCTCACCGTCCACAGACCCGGGCCTACGGTGGCCGGAGATCACCAGGTGGCCTCCGACGCCCGCGGCATCTACCACTGCGGCGGCCGGAACGAGAGGTTCTCTCCCTAGGCTTAATAGCCTTACATCAAACTTACTTATGGACTTAATTTGCCATGTTATTTTCAGATGCCTCTATGGTACCACTGGCCCTGTACGGCGGGCAGCTTATCTTAAACTGGACATGGACACCTGTTTTCTTTGGATGGCATAAAATTGGACTGGTAGGTAATTTTGTTTTCTTACGTTTTAAGGGTTTTGTGCAAACTGTATGGACATGAAACCGCTCCTAATTAAAGCCTGAAGCAAACACTGCTTCGACAACCATAACCAACTCATCTCATTTTTTGTGTTCCTTGTCAGACCGTTCTAACTTCAATCTCACTTTATGGTAAGCGATATGTACGAGGTCCAGTATGAAGCAAACCAACCCAGAAATGCGTATTCGTCTGGAGCGTAAATTAAATTGTATTTGACGTTTTCAATACTCATTATCATTTAAAAAAAATACATTGCCCCACTCTAGAAATTTCTCCTGTATCGTGGGTGCGTTTACAAACATATAAATACACATACATAAATAGCCAGACCTGGAGCAACTATCTTTAGGCCATAAAAATATTTGTTCCGCACGGGAATCGAACCCGCGACACGCAGCGCAGCAGTCAATTGCTCAACACTGCGCCAACCGTGTCGCCCAAATATATACATATAAATACTACAGCGAGTGTCACCCATGTTAGCTACGCCACTGCTGTTCAATCTAGCTTTAAAAACTACTTCAATATTAGCCTATTTCGTCACAGTGCAGAGCAAAGGCGTCCCTTTCTTCCTTCTATTCTCCCCGGCTCTGGGCTAGTGTAGACCAATTCTATCGATAGGCATCAAGCTCGTCCCGCCATTTTGGGGGCCGAGTCACCCGCGTCCGTAGGAGAATACCCTTCAGCGAATCCCTACACGTGGTCCCTGGGTGGTGCTAAACAGGTGACACTAACCGCCTCCGTGGTCTAGTGGTTATACCACCTGATTCAGACCCAGAGGTCCCGGGTTCGATTCCCAGCGGGGGCAAATTTTTTTGCTCGGTTTGGTTGGTGGTAGGACTTCTTCTAAGTCCGCCTGGCAAGCTACCACCATCATGTCTAAGTCTGTCGCCATAACAACAATGTTAACAGCATTGTTGTGTTCCGGCAGTTAGAGGTATGATAGCCAGTTCATCTGTGTAAGAGGATTCCGGGTGAAACTCGCTTCCATCTTCGGCCTAATCATCACTTTCCATCAGGTGAGATTTGGGCCAAGAGTTTCCCCGTTTTGTACAAAAAAAAAAAAAAACTGGGCATTTAATTTAACTTAATTTTCAGGGCCTCCTCCACATGTTGGCTTTAGACGCGGCAGCTGTGGCCTGCACAGTCAGCTTCTACAGTATCTCTCCGAAGACAGGGTACTTTATGATACCCTACCTCGCCTGGCTGTCATTCGCAACTTGTCTTAACTACTCTATCTGGGAGCTTAACAAGCCTGTGGACGCGAAGAAAGTAGATGGTGACAAATTCATTGGAGACAACTAGTTTTAAAAGATCTCATATTTTAATTCCGTTACAATCACTTCGAGGACGATTTGTTTTCACAAAGGGTTTCTCAAAAATCAGTTCAAAATACATTAAGCTAAAGTAGATAATGGAGTAAGTAAGCGATAGATTACTATATCACAGATTATGAATTGAAGTATACAGTTGCGTATCACGCTAACCGAATGTCAACTAAAAGCTACCTCAAGTACTAAAGTATTTTCAGATACAACTACGGTGTTTGGTGACAGTATTGGGTATTTAAAAGTTCTGCTATCTATTAGTAATCAGAAACAGCAGAAAGATATAGAGAATATAGAGCACGCTTGTCTAGAAGTAACCTATTCACTCTTAACCTAAAGATGAAAAAAGATCTTCAATCTCTTTCTTTTTATACTATCACATTAACACACACACAAAATAGGTTAAGTTTAAATAAAGGCTTTATTAGACCAGTATTGTACAAGTTTATTTCTGTAATCAACAATATACAGCTGGTATCATTTCATGCGTTTCATTTTGTTTAGCTCTCCCTGTTGTATGGACGCGTCCTTGTAGATCTGTTTCACCTTCTCTCTTCGAATGTTGTCGCTGGAAAGAGGAAGAATATGTTAGGGTGGGGGTTTTGTAAGTAAGGTTAATTTACAAATGATAGAATAGAATAGAGTAAGGGCGGGTTGTATCAAACGGTTGGTTAACGTAACATACGTACGTCAAAAAGTAACAATTACGGAAGATCTTTAACGTTCGTTAAATAAGAAGCGTTGTTTCAAAACATTCTGGTATAAATTCCTGCTCATCCCAATACACTACATACATAGGTACTTCTATACTTCTTACATTATTATCACATAAATAGCATGTATTAATTTCACAGTATCTATTTATTTTATTTACCCTCGTCCGTGTGTCACTGCGGGGTGCCAATTGAAAACCAGCGCTGGGTGTCTGACGCCCAGCATATGCTGAGATGGTGACCCTTTCGGCATGGCTCAGCACAATTTTACTGTACCGTTCTTTTTCTTTATTTTATGTCTTTGTTTCTCTTATTTTTTTTATAACGTGTTTTTGCTGTTGTGTTGTGCCTGTGTCGAATAAATGTTTTCTATTCTATTCTATTCCAATAGCTAAGTTATTGACACGGGTCCTAAATAGCTTTTTTTGCATTCCACCATTTATTTGTGTCATCAGAAGAACTGGTATTGAGGAATTCAAAAGAAATAACGTTAACCAGTGCTCAGACCATCTGTTAACGTAAACGTTATATTTTACATGCGTTAACGCTGACATTTTGTGAAACAACTAATTTTTTTTATTTAACTATAGTTAGCACCATTTTTTACGTTTACGCATGCGTTAAGTGAACGTGAAACAACCCGCCCTTAGAGAGAAGAAGAGATAAGTTACCAACAAAATAGATGAAGAAAACATTACATAGGGTGACACAATGGGCGGCCTTATCGCTAAGAGCGATCTACCAAAAAGGTTGGGCAAAGTTGTACCTATTCTAGGAATCGAACCCAGGAAGTGCATTGTCTATGGCGATAGCAAAAGCAGCGAATAATCTGCTTACTCCTGGTTCGAGACAGGAGCTGACAAACTATTTCGCTTAGGCAACTGCTTCTGTGGTCGAGTGGGTTCGATTCCCACGGGAAAGCATACTTTGTAAAGTTGTTTCCAGTTTGGCTAGGACATTGCAGGCTTGAAACACCTGACTGTCTAATAAAAAGATGGTTCCGTGCTTCGGAAGGCACGTATAAGCCGGTGGTCCCGGCCGCGGCCGCCAAATGGCGGTCGTTAAACCATGTCAGGGGCCCTTGAGGCGGTTTAGAAACTCTGACACGAGGGTGTGTGGTGTCGTTAGACCTTACTGCCCACACAATAAGAAGATCGCTTTAGGACTGGTGGAAGGCCAGAAAGCACGCGACCGGTCACCAACTCGCAAGAGTGACCAGAGGGCTAATTCACGTAATGTTATGACGCACCGATTAAGTTTTAGTGCAGTTGCAATTAAGTTTAAGTTCGAGTGATAAACGGTATTCTTGTAATCTTTGAAGTGCGCGTAAACTGCGCGTGAACTGCACGTCAATTGCACGACAACCAAACTACCAAACTTACTGACGGTAGAGAGAAAAAATATTATTAACTAAATAATCGACTAGAAACGAATAAATTTCAATGAATGTAGACGTTATTATAATATTAAAAATTAAACTTAAGCTTATAAGCTGTCATTTTGGGACGTCAAACAAATAGTAGAATACCGATCACGTTGCGTTCCGAAACACACACCAAAGACGCGTAACAGTAGAATGCCATTATTGCGCTCGCGTGACGCGCACTTGACGCGAGCGTGTCTGACAGCGGTAGAGAATACGAAAAGCGTTGCTGCACTGCAACAGCACTTATTTAGTTACGTGAATTAGCCTACTGATCCAAAAAAAAAACCGAGTGTGCTTATGACCACACGACTGAAGTGAAACTTCTTTCGCTCCATCTGTATGTACTGCTGACTGAGATATATACATATTTCATTTACTAGCTATAAGAGAAAGAGAGAAAGAAAATGTGCGCGCGCACTGCTCTCTCTTGCTCCTACAGTGTGATACAGACAATAGGCCTGCACTGTGCTTAGATATACGGAACGTATTTGGCTATTAGAGGAAGAGAGAAAGAAAATGTGCGCGCGCACTGCTTTCTCTTGTTTATATCCCCCACTCAACTCCCGTTCGCCTCGCCCGATCACAGTTTTTGTAACGCTTACGTCACGCGTTCGCCAGCTTACTCCCCAAGTCAAGCGTGCATTAAAGAAGTTTCATTACAAAAACTACTAGTCCATGGTCTGTGTACGAGAAGCGTGACCAACCAGCAGATATGGAAGCACATCGCTGACAGAGCAGTCCACGGGAAAGTTGACGACCTAACGAACATCTCTTCAGTAGACAAAAAAAACAACCGACTTCTAAATAAAAAAAACACTACAAAGTAAAAAATAACTTTAATTTTGGAAGTCGGTGTTTTTGTTCATTGCTTCGTATTTTGCCACCGCCTTCCGAAATTAAAGTTATTTTTTACTTTGTAGTCGGTTGTATTTTTTTGTAAAAAGTTTTTTATTTTTCACTTTTTAGTGGTACCCCACACCTAACAACACCACTGCAAAATCGCAGGAAAGCCAAATACGCAATTTCGATTACTTGGATGACAAAAAACCATCATCCAAGTAAACAAATTCCAGCTATTTCGATTCCAAATCCAAACTTCCCAACCGATTTTGATAAAATAATGGAACCAATTGACAAGTATATCCTTTCAGATAAAACAAGAATTTTTCAAATCGGTTCATAAATGACGGAGTTATGAGGTAACAAACAAAAAGAAATATAACCGAATTGATAACCTCCTCCTTTTTGGGAAGTCAGTTAAAAACCACTATGCGCTAGGACTCGTTTATGAACTCACCCGTGAATCTTCTGCCTTATCTTGACGGAGCCTATGTAGGACTTGTCGCGTCTGATCTCTCGGAGCGCACCCTTCATCTCCTTCTTATACTTAGTCTTCAGCCGCTGCGACTCCGCCTGTTCTCGGGACAGCTTCGAACTCTTGCTGCCTGTGAACCTGTTGGATGGACGAGAGGAAATTTAGAACGGATTTCACCAATGAAGGTGGAAGCTCCAGGGTAGCCCGCGAAATTCAAATATTTTTGTTTTTTGCAATTTGCCGGTCAGTGCGAAGTTGTATGTTGAACAGACTACGGTTCGCGATCGTAAAGAGCATTTACCTAAAGGATTATAACCATTTGAATCATCAATATAAATATAAATAAGTACATAGAACTCGATTGAAAGTTATTTCGTGAAAAAGTCGTTCAATCGAGTCACATTGTATGAACTTAGAGGGTTCTATTGATAATTAAAATGGGTATAATTCTTTAGATAAATATGCTTTACAGCCGCGAATTATATTTTGTTAAACATACAGCTTCACACTGACCGCCAAATTGCAAAAAACAAAAATATTTGAATTTCGCGGGCTACCCTAGCGCTTCCACCAACTAATCGTAATTATGCTGCGTTCAAGACTAGTCGTTGTCAATATTCCATAGAAAATAATGACACTAACAGGTCGTAAGCGTGGGTCATATGTTGAACGCGATCAGTTTCCGATTGATGCAATCCGCCCTTAGTTTTTGTATTAGAAGAAGGAGGTTGTGGTTACTTCATGGCGACAAAAATTTTTTAACGATGGGAATTCAAAATTAAATGACTTCTACCGCTCTGCATGGAGCAGAAGGTTCAAAGGAGGGTCAAATCTCAAATAGTTTATTGCAAACCATAATGTACACATACAGGTGGTAAAAAGAATAAATGGAAACAATTATGGATCCTGTCGGGCACAATACTATAAATAATTAGGAGAGAGGAAGAGTGCTTTTTTTTTTTTTTTTTTTAGGATATATGTTTATGTATTTCCTGTCAACTATATATTATTATTACTCTTTCGAACAAATGCCACAACCCTGGCAGGACATGCTACCCTTACCTAGATTATGCAAAAAATTTCGACATTCACAATTTGAAAGTAATTTGTGTAGCTTTTGGCAGCATAAACAGAAGCTGCGGCTACCGCTGAGGTAGACAGCAGTCAGAGTAATTCGCGGTTAGAGGTCATGTTAGTGCATGCGCCAGACTACCCTCTATAGTCCGACCGAGACCGCTGTACCGCGCCTTAGGAAGATGCAGTGTGGCGGCGGAATAAAACACAACCTGCTGCCGCTCACGTTGACAGCGGACTGACCCCCTTTCACCGCACACATACCTAAGGCGCGGTACAGCGGTTCCGGTACAACTATAACAGAACTAGATGGAGAGATCGGGAGCGAGTTACACCGTTACACCGACACCAGCGATTGGATAGAATTCAAAGCGAACAAGCGAACAAGAATACTATAAAAAAAAAGTATTCAAGAGTAAATAAGGCAAGTAATCAGATTTAGCACATCGACCCTTTGATCGTAGTGTACTGTGTAGTAACGAAATAGTTCCGATACTGGCAATACGAAAAGAAGAAATTGACTATAGGTACTCACACTTCCTGTATATCCGGTTCATACAGCCTCAATGCTTTCGGCCTCTTTTTCTCTCTGCTCAACGGAGTGAACGTCTTCACTTCTAAACCAGCCTTCATGTATTTAACAATCTGGTTCACCCTGTTAGCCACCTTCGCAGGGTACATATCCAAGTCTATCCTACCTATCAGCCTCAAATGAGGCTCAAATAAATAAACCTGAGCTTCAATATCATTGAAATAGTCGAAGAACTCTTTCACGATTCCCATACTAGATGACAGAACCCGTATTTTGAAATCATCGTCTATATCTGTCAATAACAAATCGCGCGCGGCCATTTTGCTTCCGACGTCCATTTTAGAACAGTCTTCTTCTAAATTCAAAATCTTGGAGTCTTTATGTAACCTAAATGGCGGGACAACTTGTATTGGATTTAAAATTGTAGTATTAGCGCTTAAATATAAAATGCCTCTTAGAAAATTAATAGCGGAGGGAACTAATCGTTTTGATAACATTGTGTATTCTAAAATGAGCGTTGTAACAAACAAACCTCTTGATATAGAATAGGCGTCGTTAAATCTACAGTAAGTTAGAATTTCAGACATGAAAATCAAAGATGGTGTTGTGACTGGATGCCGAAAATCTGACGTTGGATATAATAAAGATATTAATTTAAAGAATATCAACGTATCCATATCCGGCACACGCTTTTGCCTCTTTTTGAAATTCCCATATTTTTCTTTCAGTACTTCTACTATGTATTTCTTAGTTGAAACTTTATTTGTTTGAGCTAAATCATAGAAATGTGGAGCTAGTCTGTCGAAGATCAGAAATGATCTGATTATATCGCTTTCTTCTTTTAGGTCTGTAAATATATCGTTAATATATTGAAGCATGTATGCGAAAAGTTTGCTAAGTTTATCTTTGTTGTTTACTGCTAGACTTGGATCGTAACTTTTTATAAGGTTTTGTAAGGCACTTGATTGTTGGGCTGGAGATTTCCCTGTTAATAATTCCTGAAACAAACGTTAATATTACTCTTAGAGATGCGGAAAACGCAGTAAATATATTCCAGACTAAAAAAAAAACAGTTTCTTGTGCAATTTAGCTAAAGCATTTGATAAACTAGATCACACCACTTTACCTTTTTTAAGTACACATTTAAATATCACTACGTTCATGCATGGTACAAAATGTTGTCCTTCTACTTAACAGTTATAAAATAAAGTAAACATACTAAACAATATAGATAAGTGTCGTTTGAACAGGTGTGCTTCAAGGTTCTAGTTTGAGACCATTCCTGTTACTAGTATTATCAAGATGACTTATCGATCGTATGGTTTAAAACATCGGTCTTCTTGTGTGAAAAGAACCTCAGACTATTAAAATTTGTTGAAAAAGGCTGAAGACGAAGTACAAACTTAAATCACACTTAATTAAAAACTTCAATCATATTATGATTGACATGACCGCAATAATATCTGGAATTGACCTTTCAGTTTGTTTTTTGATTAGTCTCAGAAAAAGTTATCTGTGTTTTTCATCAAGTAGAACAGAAAACACAGATTTCTAATTTTAAAATACAATTTTCTTGACGTGCAGAAGTCTCCGTTGTAACAATTTAAAGATTTAGATATAATGTATCCAAGTAATTAATTAAGAAAATCTAAATACCTTTAGTTTATCACTCTCTCCAGCTGTAAGATCGAAGAAAGCTCCAATTTTCTCAACATCTTCAGGTACTTCTTCCTCTTCACTTTCAACATCGGACTGCTTCAGATCATCTAAATCATTCAAATCTACTTCATTCTCTTTTCCATCTTCATCATCACTTCCACTCTCCTCACTGCTTTCATCATCTTCTTCCCCAGATTCTTCATCTTTGGAGTTTTGGAATAGAATTGTGTTTTCTTCTTTCTTTGTAGGTTTCTTTTCTTCAGCTTTATTTGCTTTTTCCACAGGCTTAGGTTTTTCCTTAGGTTTTGTCTTCAAGACTGGTTCTACAACGTCGCTGTCGTCATCACTAGATTCGTCAGTATCAGAGCCATAAACGTTTTTGTTTGAGATCAGCTTAATTTTGCCTTTACCTTTTGTTTTCTTTTCTTTAATACTGTCATCGCTGTCATCAGAATCTGAATCGTCATCTTTGTTGTTTGAAACTAGTTTGACTTTGCCTTTTTCTTTGGATTTTGTTTGTTTAGTGTCTTCTTCGCTTTCGTCATTTGATTCTGCGTCATTTTCCTCATCACTGTCGTCATCACCGTCTTCTTCATCTTCATCAGATGTATCTGATATTCCATCTTCGAACTTGGGTTTTGCATTTGGAACTAAAAATGAGACGTCATTTTTAAGAATTGACCAATTGAAAAAGAAAAATTGGCCTTTAGAAGAGGATACGAGAAGAAAACTACATCGTTTTAAGAAAGATGATTTCAGTTAAAACCCCAAGTATACAACATGATTATTGAGTTTACGAGTAAAAGAAAAAGAAGCCTTACCTGAGTAGTCTTTAAGCACATTTTCAGGTACCAACGGTTTTCCTTCTTTATCGTAAGCCAGCATGAAATCATGTTCATCTTCCAGCTCAAAGTTATCATCTAAATCTTCTGCTGATCTGTAATAATAGCGACAGTTAACTCTTCATTTTGAACATTCAGCATCTGTTCAAAATTAAGGGTTAACACACTTTTGTTGCTAGCTTTACCATTGAAAAGTAATGAACACTTTTGTGACAAGTCTAAGCTCAAAAAAATCCCATTATAAACAACTAATGCCATTTTTACAATTAATAATCAAACAGCGATCTGTTGTTGGGGCTTGGTGCTGACTCGCCGCCTGACCAATCAGGCCTAGAGTCTGAGCAAAAATAATTCATGCGCGTCTTTACGCGAGTGTATCAGTCACACTAGGTGTTGGGGCTAGCTAGAAGTGGCGACATGGCGAGCAGACCAGTTTGGGCTGTCCAACCCAGACCCCCGACTCATAAGTAACGGTTAGAACTATGTGTGTTTTCGTCAGGTCCGACCTAAAACTCAGTTCTCCAAATACAAAATCCTTTATTTCAAATAGACCAGTTATAGGCACTTTTGAATTGTCAAGGTCTGTCAGTCAAATAGATAAATGAACGTGCAAATAACTCCAAGGACACTCTTTTAAATTAAATCAGTGTTTACAAAATCATGGTTACATCCCCCATGGTATCCTCCCCAGTTAGTGAGTATCTTTTGAGATTTCTCCACAAAACAAACCAAGTAAGTAATCGAAATTGCGTATTTTGCTTTTCTGCGATTTTGCAGTGGTTGTTATGTGTGGGGTACCTACCATTAAAAAGTGAAAAATAAAAAACTTTTTACAAAAAAATACAACCGACTTCCAAAAAAAAAAACACTACAAAGTAAAAAATAACTTTAATTTCGGAAGTCGGCGTCAAAATACGAAGAAACTAACAAAAACACCGACTTCCGAAATGAAAGTTATTTTACTTGGATTTACTTGGATGACATAAAACCATCATCCAAGTAGACGAATTTCAGCTATTTCGATTTAAAATCCAAAGTTCGTAACCGATTTTGATAAAATTTAAATGGGACCAATCTGCAAGTATACCCTTTCAGATAAAACAACATTTTCAAATCGGTTCATAATTGTCGGAGTTATGAGGTAACAAACATAAAAAAAATGCAACCGAATTGAGAACCTCCTCCTTTTTGGGAAGTCGGTTAAAAAGAAATGAACTTAATGTTACTGAAAACAGGTAACAAGTTCTTGCCATTTCTCTATCCTTCAAGTAATTTTAACACCCATTACCTATGTTTCGCTGCAGCTGGCTTCGCTTTGACTGCCACCTTCTCTTCATCCCCAATCATTCTCATCTCTCTTTCCTTCTCTAACTGTTCCAATCTCGCCAGCTCTTCCTTTTTTTGTTTCTCATCATTCTTCAGGCCATCTGACGGCTGCAATAAAAATATTACTTTATTTTATAGTGTACCACTTTTATATGGGTGAATTTGCAAGTTTGTGTGAATGGCCAATTCAAAAACTATGAACCAAAAACACTGAAACGTGTTTTATGAAAAATTGGTATTCCTAGTCAGGAGGATAGAGTTGGTTTTGAAAAAAATATATCCTAAAGGATAAAATTCTGGGAAGTAATAATTTGGCTAGCTAAAGGAAAAAGCTCATGCTTAATGAAATCAATCTGAAATTAAGGCAGACAACCACCACCCCACAATGTGCAATGCTTGGTAGAGTAAAAGAAGGGGGCTGGTGTCTGGCAGTTGTAAAATAATAGGCTAGATTCCATCATCCACAAATTGCAAAACTATTTAATCCATCAGTTAGAGTATTGAAAAATAATGGACACATATTTTTTGTTTTTGTAAATGAATGAATATTGACAAAGATAAAATGCATCAAAACTCGGGAGTGGGGGCACGTGACGTCACGACTCACTAAAAATATTGCGAAGGTGTGACGTATTGATAATTTTAAAAGCGTAGTAACTTCGAATTTTGGTTCCCGTAACAAAAGAAAAAACACGGGTCAAATATTTTTTGATAATCTAACTGACGGACTAATTAGATTTTTTCAGGACATAAGCCTATTATAATACACATTCATTTTCAACTTACCGTGCCTCTCTTCTCAAACTTCAGTTCCCTCATCATCTTATCATAATCCATGTTTTTCTTCTCCGCTTGACTCAACAGCTTCTCAATAGCAGAAGGCTCTTTCTCTTCTACTCTCATCTTCTTGAACACTACCGGTTGGAGGTCCTTCCATTCCGTATCCAACTTCTCTGTTAAGTCTAGCGTTTGTTCTTTTTCTTTCTGCTTCTCAGCTTTTCTCTTCTTGGATTCAGCTATCAGTTGTTCTATGAGGTCTTTGTGCGATTTTGCTCCGTCTTTTGCATCGGTTTTGGAAAGCATTCCTCCACCAAAATGGCCTTCTGCTACGAAATCATCTGAGAAATGGAGAGATGTTCATTTGTTTATTGAACACAATTAAGGTACACAGGTAGACTTCATGTTTTAGGCAGTCTCTGTCAGTGAACCAAGGGTGGTGGAGGAGAAACATACCTGTTGCATGAAAGAATCCCTACTAATATTAATGCGAAAGTAACTCTGTCTGTCTTTCTGTTCTTCATGGCACTGAACCAATTTAGATGAAATGTTGTACAAAGATAGTTTGAGACCCGAGAAAGGAAATCCCACGGGAACGGGAGCTATACGGGTAAATATATTGCGAGAGTATGTTCCCTATTACGCGGGCGAAGCCGCTGGCACATGTTTATAGAAAATAATCTAATATTAAAAAATCTTGTGTCACAGTGTTTGTTTTCGAACTCATCCACAGTGTGTGTAGTTTTAAGCAATTTTTTTTTTATTTGGCAAAACAATGTTTGTCGAGTCAGCTAGTATTTTTATAAATTATATCCTGATTCATACCTCAACAGCTGAACAGATTTGGACGAGTATAAAATTCAAAAGTCATGTATTCAAATTAGGCTGAGAGCCAGCACTTTTTGAACGTCAAGTTCTACAAAAGACAGTCCCCCAAAACGCCCGCCCGTCACAGTGGTGACGGGCGGGCGTTTTGGGGGACTGTCTTGCTTTGTCTGTCTTGTTTTGGGAGTTTGCTGGCTTCCTAGTGTTTTAGTTGTGGAGAAGAAGTGGCCAGCAAACTCCCCAGCAACACATAGGGACAGAGGTTCACCACAGCTTGTATTAAGATATATAATTTGCAAATTTTACATAGGAGATTATCTGACAGTATCTAGAAAAAAAAAAAAAAATGAAAAAATTATAGAACAATAATTCTTACCGCCTAGTCCTCCAAACTTCCTACCATCTTCATCATCCTCATCTTCAGATCTGGGATCATCAAACTTCTCAATTTGTTCCAATGTTTGACCTCTGTAATAAAAATATTTGTCAGTAAAATAGTACCTCGTTTTTTTATGAAGAACTGTGATAAATATACTGAGTATGGTAAAGTCTGTTTTCACAGCAGCTCTACAGTACATTGTGAATACGAATCTTCAAGGAAATTTATTAGATTTGCACAACACAATTAGGTACTTTCCTTAAAAAAAAAACTAATTAGTCCGTCAGATAGATTTCCAAAACCTATTGAACACATTTCTTTTTCCACATTATCAAAAAAAGGAATCTGATACAGTGTGCTGAAAACTTGCGTGACATCAAATTACTGTTTTAAGGGTTCCGAACATCTGTGAAAAACGGAATCCTTATAGGATCACTCGGTTGCCTGCCTGTCTCAAAGACTCAAACATTTATTTAAATTAAACTGTTTACAGGCACTTTTGAATTGTCAAGGCCGGTTGGTCCAAAAAGATGAAGCTATTTGCACGTTCCAAAGTTATCTCTATGCAGAAGAACGTACAAGATACTCCATGGACACTCTTTTAAAAAAAAATTCTTACAAAGTTTTGTTGACATTGTGTTGAAATTATACATACATGTGAGAACAATGTGACGAGCATGATAAAAACGTCCAGAATAAAAAAGGAACAATTCAAAGAAATGATTAAATTAATTAAAATGAACCTATTTGTCACAACCAGTTTTCTCCAGATCTAGAGGACAGGTTCTTTTGAAATTCGGTACATATATAGACTTCTGTGGCCCAAACACGAGCGTTTTACGTATTTAAATAAATTATTAGTGTGGGGTTGTTTTTGGGAGTCAAACTAGAAAATGTAAAAAAAAGGTTTTGGAACTGTGTCGAGTGACATATGGAATAAAAGGGCTTACTTTAAGGGATTTAATTTTTTTTTTTTTTTTTAAATACATATATATTTTAGAAATATTATTCAATAAATTAGACCAAAAATGACCATTCTCTGCCCTGATTTCCTAAATTACTGAGGGTAAAATTTTTCTTCATCATATTTTTGCGGACTATATACAATTATTATTATTTTGTTATCTAAGAAAGTACCCAATTCCTATGAAAAAGCATTGTCGCAATGTCTATGTGAGCCATAAAGTAAAAAAAAATATGTATTCACTAACCTATGTGTCAGAATCTCATCATCAGCCAAGTTATAAATATTCTTCTTGGTGTGCTGCTTAGCTCGTTCGGCTGCAAACCTGGCCACCATACGGTCTTCAGCGGACAGCTGGTTGTTCTTCTCGCCAATACGACGGTCAATGAAGGCATTGGTCTTGTTCATTAGCTTCATTTCCGTTCCTAGCGTCTCTTTCCTCTGTTCAACAATTTATTAGGTGTGTAAGAAATTGCATTACAATGAATTGTAAAGTGGACATGCACGCCAAATACGCACTTAGTCATGGAGTTGCGGAAATCAGTCCGATTTATATACGTTTTAAGGTCAACAGAGGGTTTAAAAAGGCCGCTTTAGCAGAATCAGAAAGCACATCATGCTATCCCTCACTGTCAAATTTTACCAATCAACCTTGAACCTAATGTGTTAACGATAAAGATGATAATGAAATTTGACAGATTGTTGTGTGGTTAATATTATGATTGTAATATGATTCTGCTAAAGTAGCCTTTTTAGACCTAGACCTGCAGATGAAAGTCTGTATGGTTGTAAGTGCACAGTGTCATGGCTTTGAATGAAATCGGGAACACAGGTAGATATTATTATCTGTATTCTTTTACTGGATTAGGACATGTAATCCTTTTCATCCCAGCAGTAAATTACCTTGGGTTATTTTTCGATTTACAGGTCAAACTACTGGCAAAGTTAGATTATTGATAGATCCACTGATGATTTCCCCTCTAACACGACTCACTGACCCTCTTTTCGCATCTGTACCTTAGTATATTATTCTGCCACATTGACACGATTACCCATAATACTACGTTAAGTGGAATATGACTTCTCTCAGCATTTATAAACGTGACTGAAAAGTAGCTGTAAAGTATTACTGCATCTTACATCTATAATATAATGATTCTTACCTTCTGTATAGCTTTAGCTCGAGAAACACCTGGCAATCCTCTATCATGTTTCGACTTCTTCCCTAAAACCTTAATTTTTTCTCGGTTAATATGTACTTCGAACGGATTCATCTTTTTCTTGTGAATTTCCGTCTTCCTTTTGTCGTGAACCTTGTCGGCAAGGCCAGAGTTTCTCTTATTTTTTACTTTCGCCATTACTTTTGTTTAATATTTAATCGTGGAATACATAAAATAGCAAAGCAATCCACAAACCGTACGATGAGATGAGGTTAGGTTAGGATGGATTTTGACATTGACAGAAAAACAACACACGCGTGGTTTTGACGTTTTAACAGATGCATTCAGCATATTGGTGTACTTGAAAAATTATGTGCCTGTATGTTTTCAATCTCATTCCGCATAATACTTTGATTGAAAAATCCTTGCACTGACTCTTAATTACAGTTTACGGCAATAACGTTCATAATCAGTTGCCCTCACTGTATTTTTCACCTCACGTTTTACCACTTATTATTGTAGTAAAATGAACGCATTCATAACTGTACACTATTTCCAACAGCTTGCTAACATCAACATTAATTCATGAAAGTTACCAATATCAACTTTGTCACGTTCACATAGAGTGTATTATTTTTTAAATAGTTTTAGATATTATTGTGACGTTCCTTGTACGCTCAAATCGTATTGGTCGAGCAAACTGCTCCGAAGTGATATTCGGCTAATATCGCAATGACGCCGTGTTGCACATAGCACGTAGGTATATTATTGTGTGGCTAGATTTTCAATCGTAGCTTTTCTCAGTTTCTGGAGAAAGAAAATATTCGTTCAAGTAGAAAAAATGGCCGAGTCGGAGACTGAAATAACGAGGGAAGAACTTCAAAAAGAAATCGCAGGTTAGTAATCTACTGTAGAAGCAATTTACTCGAATCTGAAAATTCCATGAACTGCCTAGTGCCCGGGTAAGTAAAATGGCTACCATCGCCGAAATTGAAGTATATTTCGATTTATCGTATGTTTTTGTCGTAAAATGTTTGTTATTACCGTTTTTAGCTAACATCATTGAAAGCTTAGGTAACAAAGTATGTAAATTGAGGTTGATTTATGTTAACGCAGCAATATAAAAAGCACATTCCTCTTTGTCGTTTTGTTGGTTTATTTTTACACAACACATAGCGAATTGTTCGTGTACCTATCTTTGTATAGAAATATGGATGGTGGGCGGTGCTGATTTTATTTGAATAGTTTCTTGATTCATTCATAGTAATATGAATTTTGATTCTAATTATTGTAAATTGGTACAAAAGCGAATGATGCATTATATTTTGACAAATGAGCGGGCTCGGGCTCGTCGGGCCCGGCTGTCAATATTGCGTTTTGTTTCATGCAATGCAATGCAACATTGCACGCAGTATCGATCGAATGTAATCTTGCTTGCGTCGTTTGGCGCATCTTTATTTCATGACTTTGGTGATATTAACTGGATCTGTTATCTAAGTTTTTATGAATTGGAAGTTGATATAACTATAAGTTTCTTCCAGTCAACACTTGCAAAAACATAAAATATTATATCGATGTATCTTTTTTCTCTCTGCTTCTAACTAAACGTCAAAAATCGATAGCGATAGAAATCGAATCTTACTCCATTTATTTGTAAATAAATATCAGCACTAAATCCTTGATCTCTTCCCTTTAGACATCCTCGACAATGCCAGTCTCGAAAACACTTCAACAAAGAAAGTTATTCAAAAACTGGAGAACAAGTTGGGCCTGGACCTGACAGAGAAGAAGAAACTAATTGACCAACTGGTGATGGACTACGTGAATAGCATGGACTCAGATGAGGAATCTGAAGAGGAGGAACCTAAGCCAAAGCCAGCTCCTAAGAAGAAAATAAAGAAGGAAGATGTGGATGAAGACGATGATGATGTTAATGACGATTCTAATGACAGTGACTGGGGGGTGAGTAGTCATCTTAACCTTCGTAGTACGGTTAGCAAAAGTGTGTGGTACGTAAGTCAGGTAATGACAATAAAACTCTGAATAGAAGCTCATGGGTTGAAAAGCAATGACCGAGGCGACTACATACAATTTCTTTTGTTAACTGTACCTGTAACCAAGAAGTTTTGACATATTAGAAACTAAATTATTTAAGAAATTTCAATTTAATATAGAATGTTGTTAAATTTATGAGGAAAGGCACAAGTCATCTTGCCATGCATGATGATGATGGCATTACCAACGGTAGGGACATTATGGTTATGCCCGACAATCAAAATAATTTTTTCAACAAATCAACAAAGTAATTTTTAAACCAATAATAATTGTACATGCTACCCCTTAATGTGTAATTAGCATTTAAAAAAACCTCAAAAAACACATATTATTTTGGCTTATAAAAAAATACTTTTGATTACCAAATAATCTTATTCACATACAATTTTGATTTATTTCAATTTAAATGACATCACAATTGCGAAGGCACTTTCTTGCGATCTATCAGGGCCAATCCCACCAATCTTGCCCTATTTCAAGTGAACAGTTACAGCGGAATCAAAGGTGCAGTGCAACTTAAATGGACTTTTAAATGTTCTCAATCCCCCTGAGGTATGTAAATTAATCCAAATTATAATCCTATGCTCTGTTATTTAATCATTCATCAACTCACATTTTTATTTTTATCATTTATACTGCATTCATAATCATTTTTAGTTAGCTTTTACTAACTGCTGACCCTAAACTTTATTAATGCCTTTTCTCGCTAACATATTTTCTTTTCATTTAGTTAGAGCTCACGCTTCTTATAAAACATTATCACCTGGTAAAATGCCCGTTGAGCATATGTCGTCATAGATTGCTGCAATATGGTATTGTCATAATCACCATGCTTGGCAAGTAATTGGCAGCTGTATTTTGTCTATAATGGTGCCTGTTAACCTTAATAATATAAATATTGTGTCTATTGACAAACACTTTCACTGACAAGTTAATCGCCATTCATAATATGCAGTCACTGGATGGAAATAATTGAAAAAGTTTTCTCATAAGCCCGCCCACATGTGCACTGACTGAACGTCAGAACCTAGTGTGTAGTTTCCTATAGGGGATTCAATAAAAGAGAGATGAAAAATGTTTGTGTAAAGACGTACGACATAGCCTTAGAACCCTTAAAACCTCGCGATTCTCGCCAATCGTCCTTCCTTGTACAAGCTATGCTGTTGTTAGCTAAGTGTAAACGCACGAACGTATTATTGTGGATATTGAAAAAGGGAATCGGTACCAGTGACTGTCATATTTTGACATCCATGATATTATTATCAATTTGACGACACAGCGCCCTTATTTCATACAAGTAAGCGCATTTTCGCACGTCCGCTATTCGTTTTCGTGTTGCATTTTGACACGCGCTTGATCAAGCAAATTATAACTTTTTGGCACATCCCACCTCACACTGACAGACACAAATTTGCACTTCTAAATTTCTCTTCGAATTCCATTATACAATGTCCCCATTTCACTTACAGTATCACCACGACGAACATCTTCTTGACGGATATTCAGACAATGGACATCACGCGCAACCACAAGAACCCATCGTCACAACATCGGAAATGAGGCATATCACCCATCAAGAACGTCAGGCCGTCGGCGTCGTACTAAAGAGAGTACACTGCAGTGGTGCCAACGAAGAAGACGAATCCGATATCTTCGGGAAATTGACGGCTAAGAAGCTCCGGAAACTTTCCGAGGAACAGAGGGACTCCATGATGATAAAAATAAACCAGTTGTTTTACAACAACTGTCATAGGCGTAAAGACCCATCTCAACGCCGAATGGTGGATAAAGCTACCTCAACGGGTCGTACCATGGTTATCCAGTGTGAGGCGAAGAAAATATACCGCTTGGGTAAGACTACCTTGCCGGTTGACGGCCCCGTTTCTGTTGCGATTGCTAACTTACGTAATACCATAGCATCGACAATGAAAGCCAGCTCAGACGTTCCATCATCTAATGTGCCTGACCCGACTCACCTGCCGATTGCAATCTCAAAGGAAACACCTACCGATGAGAAACCTGTGGAAAATAATGCTGATGCTGGTTATAAATGTGGTGTCATGTAATTGATTTACTTTAAGTAAACCAATGCCTGAATAGGCAACTAAGTTCTAAGAACATGCATATATACTGTTAACATCTCTCCTGTACCTACACTTAGTTCGCAATAAAGAATTTTGAATTTGAATTTGAATTTGAAACTGTCATCGCTATCTCATTATTTTCTATAGGATTTCATATTTATATTATTTTAAGCTTTCATGGTCACTAACATTAGAATTATTACGGGATTGCTACCATGTACTTTTTATTTTCGAGTTTCCGATATTTCGGCACTGTTGCAAGCGCCATGATCACGGAGTAACTCAAGATCTTGTGGGTGGGATGTTATTGGCAGACATCAGTCTACCCTCTTTCGATCCTCTTTCGGAAACTCTAAAATAAAAAGGTACATGGTAGCAATCCCGTCTAATACTTATATAATTTTTTAAATGACAGTCTGAACTTATGGCCAAAATTATCAAAATTGATTAATGTAGAGATCATCACAGCTAATTAGCCATATCAAAATTCTATCAGATGAAATTGTGATAACCAAGTTTGGCAGACTTTAGAGCTTAATAATGCTCCATCTAAGTTTTCAATGTCAATCTTTGGCAACAAACACTAAAAGGAGCACAGATGCACTTTGCATTAAAAATTAGTAATAAGAAAATTGTGATGTTTTTGGTTCCCGCCTAATTAAAAATGTATTTACACGGTTGTTTCTTCTAAAAGGAGTTTTTAATTTAATTAATTAGTTTAAGCAAGTTTTACTGTGGCATATCTGTGTGTTTACTTAATTTTAGTTTTTTTAAAAATCTTTGATTTTAGAAAAGAATTTATTTCTTAAGAAAGAAAGAAAAAAAGAAAAGAAAAAACGCAAAACAAAAAAAGCTCAAACCATATGAATTGTATGTTTTCAAATGTATTTTATGTTTCGACGTTAAATATCAGTAAGTAGTCATATTAGTGTATTTATCTTATTTGTGATAAAAGAAACAGCATTTATAGTGCATTGATAGTGGGGTTTTTTTCCGCCTGCTAATTTAGTATTGGCTCACTATGTGTGATCTCTTTTCATCTACTCCAAAAAGCAGATTTATTTTGTGATGTGTAGATTCGTTTCATAATCAATCCAGCTTTTTTATAACAAAAAACTAGCACTACGCCCTCAACTTCATGCGCGAGTTTAGTTTGGTACTCCAAGAACTTCATCTCTCCTGACTATAATGCATTTTAATAAAATAATCCCCATTTTAGTACATATTTCACTCACTGTGTAGTTAAGTAACAAAAAAAAATACTCTAGAAATTAAATTCGTCTCATTCCAGCAGTCTTTATAATGTGCACATACGAAAATGAGGGAAACTATACCTAATTTTATCGACGGAAAACGTATTAAAAAAATCTATTAAACAATTATCAATTCAGGGTAGTTTATTAACACTATTTTCATTTTACAAGGATGGCTAATTACTTCCGATCATTATGGAGTTTGTTTCATTGCAATAGATAATATAGTTGAAAACTTACACAGTTTGGTTTGCACTGGGTCACAGTTGTGAACGAACATTTTAAAAAATCCATTGAAAAAATAAAATTAATACATTTTCCGTCGATATAATTATAATTGAGTATCTATAGTTTTCCTCATTTTCGTATATGCAATTATTATAAAGACTCACACTGTAAACTTAAAATATCAAAAGTCAAGATGTTAGTTTGTAAGTTAAGTATTTATTATAGGCTTAAGAAAACTACGAACGCGACGGCTGTGTCCGTAATTTCTATATTGTGTGTTAACATGAATTACTTCAAATAAAGGTGTTTTGTGATAAGTTGTGTTTTTATTTACCTACTTATTTTATTTCGATGACACGTTTGGCGCAGTTTTGAGTGATCGGCTGCTGAGTTGCGTGTCGCGGGTTCGTTAACGAACAAATATTTGTACGGCCTCCAGATGGTTGTTCCAGATCTGGCTGATTATGAGTTTCTATGTTTGTGAAGAGAAATTCCTAGTGTGGGCTAGAGTTTTTTTTTAAGTAGTGGTACTCAGATGCATCCAGTTACACTGTAAGTAGACCCTACAGTTAAAAAAAACCGACCAAGTGCGAGTCGGACTTTCTCACAAAGGGTACCGTATCATAAACCATTTCTTTTGCCTGGAGCTCTTTAATTTTTAATATTTGTTGATATAGCGGCAATAGAAATGTACACTGAAAATTTAACTGTCTGTTATTACGGTTCTTACAAATATGAATTTCTGAAAAAAAAAAGAAAAAATAAACTTAATACCCATACCCCACAGTTAGGTTCTTGTCTCCGGCGAGGAAGCGATTTGCTATCGACTTTACTCGCTGAGGAAAGGAATCTATATTAATATTATAAAGCAGAAGAGTTTGTTTGTTTGTTTGTTTGGTTGAACGCGCTAATCTCAGGAACTACTGGTCCGATTTGAAAAATTCTTTCAGTGTTAGATAGCCCATTTATCGAGGAAGGCTATAGGCTATATATCATCACGCTAAGACCAATAGGAGCGGAGCAGTGATGAAAAAGGTTACGCAGACGACGTTGCACGGGTCAGCTAGTGAAAGATAAAGATCTCGTGAGACACATACATAGTCGACTGCTGGCTATTCACTCTGCCGAAGAGCGGGCTCTTACCACTAGTTGATCGCAGCGACAAGAGCTATCAGAGATTACTCGCTCAGCGACACTCGCTCGGCGATGCTCGCTTGGCGGTCAGAACTCACCAACCAGCGGTAATTTCTACTTATAGTGCGACCCGGAACGAGTATTACGAGTAAAAGCCCGTCGCACTAAAGCACTCGCGTGTTAGAAGCCGAGCGTCAATACTACCGAAACTTATTACTCTCTGCTTGCCAACTCGTTTCGAGTTTCAAGCTTTTCAAGTTTTAAGTTGCGAATAAAGCTGGGCGCTGGACGCTGGCGGTTAGACAGGTGCCTTAAGGGTGTGTATTCCGTCCACTAGCGCCGCCAATAGTTTTTTATTAATTGTGGTAAATTTAAGACACGTAGATAAAAAACCGCTCTGCAGAGTTCTGAAGAAATGTATCTATTATTTTTTGAGAGCTATTTTTAATACATAACTCATGGCTAAATAGCCAAAACGGCAATTATTGCTAAAAGTGGCCACTTTTAGCAAAAATATCGACTATGGCAACTATTTATGTTCTAAAGTACAAAACATAACCCTCAACAAATAATAAATACATTTCTTCAGTGCACTACAGAGCGGTTTTTTATCTATGTGTCTTAAATTTACCACGATTAATAAAAAACAATTGGCGGCGCTAGTGGACGGAATGCGCCCTCTTAAGAGTCCTATTACGAATCGTCAATGCTCGTTTGCAATAGACGAAGTTACGTTGGTCTGCGTTGGGAGAACATCTATAGTCCGCGAAACAATTTTGATACTTACTAGTCTGAATAGGATTATAGTTTATTTGGGCGCTCGCGCGAGACTGAGGAGCGCGCGCGCTGAATTGATGTAGAATATATAGTACTTTAATTTTATTTATTGTAATTTTGTTTTATTATATTGACAAACGAAAACTAATTAAACGTATTCATTGTAGATTGAAATTTTATATCATATTAATTTCTTTGATAAAATTGTTTTTATTTGGAATATAATGGACGCTGAATCAAGACATTTCTGGCTTAAATTAGGCTTTCTTTACGTTTTTTTCCGTGAAAACTCAAGGAATTTAAAGAAATTCTAGAACTCCAATAAACAAGTAAAACATTCAACTTGCCTTTTAGTAATTTCAGCTTTTAAAACAATTGATTGTAACAATGTGAATTTGACCGTCAAAGTTCCATCGCCGACATTTTTTCTTGCAAACTGAGTTCGTAAAATATTTATAGTAAATTACACGAAAAGAAAAATGAAAATGTGTAACTCTAACTTACAAGAAAGAGACTGGCACTATCGTTATTCAGGATCAAATAATTAAAATATCTTACTGCTGCTGAAAACTACAGCGTCAAAAATCATGAATTTCCGTAAAAAATGTAATAGGACTCTTAATGTCCTGGTTGTGTTACCACTTCAAACATTTAATTACATTTCAACAGTACCTGGTAATTCTGAAATTGAATAATCCTTCTATTCTAGAATTAAGGATTGAATGTAGTCTGAAAACCTGTCAATATTTGGCATTAAACCAGGGTTTTTGTTACTCATTAACTCAACCACCATTCGTACAGCAAGCTATCAAGTTATTGGTTTTTGGTAGCATTGACATTGGAAACTTAAGACTTGACACGCAAACAAATAATTTTAACTTGCGCTTCACACGCGAGTGCGACTTCTCTTCGCGCGGATTTAGTATTGCAATTTTCGCAGGGATCTCCATTTTTTTTTTTTTCGAAGATATATAGTAATCTATACTAATATTATAAAGCTGAAGAGTTTTGTTTGTTTGATCGCGCTAATCTCAGGAACTACTAGTCCGGTTTGAAAACATCTTTCAGTGTTAGTATAGTATAGGCCATAATATATCATCACGCTAAGACAAATACAAAGACTATTAAACCACTTGACTGCGCATACAGTGCCCCGACGCACGAAAACTATTAGTGTTTTTGCTCAGATGTTAGGCAGCGGCACTAGTAACCATTTTAGTTGTGACCAATTGTTAGACCTGTGGGCATGCTAAGTTTTTACAAATCGCTTTAATTTTTATGCAATTTATAACGCACTAGCTGACCCGTGCCCACTTCGTTGGGCGGTAAACATTTAAAAATTGTGATGAAAATATTATGAGTGTGGTTCGGTTAGTACTGAGTGCTATGATTTATTTCCTGACTGCCAAAAGGAGGGTTTCGTTTTTATTGATATGTAGCTAGGCTAGCGAGCCTCTGCGAGCGCTCAGCGCACGTTCAGCGCTAGATTCCCGAGCACGGACCTGCGATGTTCTCCAGCTTTGGTTAGCAAGCCGCTGTGAACGCTCGGAGCTAGATTCTCCAGCGCATGCTTGCGAAATATTTTCTCTAATTTCTCGAGAGGCGCTGATGATTTTCAAGAGCAGACTCTTCCGTACGGCGTACTCGAGCTGCTCTTGTCTGGGATGTCTGACGGGAAAGTTGTGATTTCCTTTTAGGCATGATAAACAATCGCTGAAACTGTCCGATATCCCAAAAACAGAAATACCACAGCTTCAAACTCGAAGAATGAGAACGAAGTAGTATTTGTGTTTTAAGAAACCGAGCAACCAAAACAATTTTAAAGACCAACAACTTCCAACCAACTGCGTACAACTCACCTACCTAACGACGAAAGTTAAATAATAACTGGAGAGGGTCATTAATCCGAACCAGAAAAATGACTTAATTGCACAACGCCATCTATGGGTAAATGGATGGAATGTGATCCGTGCCTCGGAAAGCACGTTAAGCTGTTGGTCCCGGCTGTCATTTGGAGATCTTTGGCAGTCGTTACGGATAGTCAGAAGCCAGAAAATCTGACACCAGTCTTTCCAAGGAGTACCGTGTTACCCAGTTATTGGGCTGTGAAGGTCTGGTAGGCAGCCGCTCCACGTAAAATACTGGTATTCAGCTGAATCCGGTTTGACTGGAAGCCAACCCCAATATATAGTTGGGAAAAGGCTAAGCAGGTGATCTATTGGTAAATTGATAAAACGTCCGTACAAAGCATGTTCTAATGCGGTTCGTGAATGGACGGCGCGGGCGGCGTTTTGCGATTTAGTCATTTTATATTATCTTCGAAACTATTCAACCAATTGACATACTGTTTTGGGCAAATCGTATCTCTATGATGTTCTTGTGATCATAATAATATTTTTTTCGATAAGGTTTAATATTTTGTTGTTTAAAAAATCGTCCAAAGGTAAGTATGTCGAAAAATACTTTTTTTAACACAAAAAAGCTACTATATCTGCTAAAATATAAAAGATAGAAATATGGTGTCGCGGACTTTTTTGTAGAACTATTCAAAGCGGACAAGGTTGCCATACATTGTTTTCAATTATATACAACTGTTAAGGCAGCGCATGCAAATAACTCTGTTGTAAGAGCTATTTTGTTCCGCCTGGATAGACAAAAATTGAGATAGTTCGGCTAATATGCATGATATCTTTATAATTTATAGCCTATAGCATTCTTCGATAAATGGGCTATCTAACACTGAAAGAATTTTTCAAATCGGACCAGTAGTTCCTGAGATTACCCCCTACATACAAACTTACAAACTTACAAACTTACAAACAAATTTTACCTCTTTATAATATTAGTATAGATAAAAATGCCTTCATACCCGGTGAATTTGTGTGGGAAACATTCCAAGACCTTTTGTTACAAAAATGATGGCATAACTTTTCATCGGAGAGTAAAGACTACGCAAAATATTTTTTATTTGAATCAGATGATGAGCCACTGCAGGGGTCTATATAAAATGGTGGTTAAGTGAACGAGCACACTGTGAGAAGCGCGCGTTGATGTCTTTTGGAAAAGTCTCTTTCTTTCATTAGGAAATACTTATATTTTTATCCCTTTCTTCCCCTTTGTATTTTTATCGTAAAAATCTGTGCTGTTACGTTTAATGATTGAAGTCGATTTATCGATGATCATAAAATTACAACTAATACATACGTTTAATGATTGAAGTCGATTTATCGATGATCATAAAATTACAGCTAATACAATTTTTAATCAATTCACATACTTACATTAAACACGTAACTACTTTAAAAATAGGAGGAGGGTCTCAGATTTGTCATCTGTGTGTTTGACATATGTACATGTTTTCATTTTAGCTTTTCGAAGATTTCAGAATTAAAATAAAAGTGGAAAGATAAGGTTAATAGGGAAACTTTGTTTAAACACGATATAGCGCTGTTTGTTTGGATTGAGTATTTTTTTTATATTTATTTATTTATTTAACCATTTATGTACACACATTTAACAAGAACAAGAGAAGAAGGAAACAGAAAAATAGGTACAAAGGGGGGGGGGGGTAATGTTAATCCATTTTATCGATATCGACTATTTTCCTTTAATCAAGGAGTGCCACCACTAACCATAGGCTACCTATGCAACTTGACCTTGAACGGACCAATTGCAGCCGCGCGTTGTTCCTCGTCCCCCGGCCCGCTGTAGTGAGCCTCGTACTTAGAAGAAATCGGCCTATACGCTCTCTAGTGGTTATATAATACTCTATGGACAAATAGGAGCGGAGCATTAATGGAAAATGTGACGCAGACGTAGTTGCGTGAGTCAGCTTACTATATTATATAAAACGTGAGAAAGACATGAGTAATAATCAAGGACAAGACCAGAACAATTCAGAGAAAAGAAGACAAAGACTAACTGATGCCCGCGGCATCGCTCGCTTGACAAATTATATACGTAAACTTTCCTCGAGAACCAATGTGACAATTCTTTCACAGATTTCAAACATTGGTGAAAACAGCATGAAAATCGGTGCAGTAGTTTTTGAGTTTATCGCGAACAGATAGACAGACGCAGTGGAGGGGCCTTTGTTTTATAATATGTAATGGTGTTTGTTATCGAACTCCTCCGAAACAGCTTGCACGATTTATATGTGATTTTTATGTGTATATTTGGTAGGTCTGACTCTGAGAATAGATCGTAGGCTATTTTTTTGACCAAATCAACATTTTCCCGGTCAGCTAGTAGCCTATAATATTCCTGATAATAATAAATTACTAACAAAGTACTCGTTATTTTGTTTCCAGTCTGGCGGCAAAAAGAAGAAGGTGGAAGAAAAGAAAAAGAAAGCGGCTCCTAAATCTAAGAAGGAGAAGACAAAGAAGGTATGTAAGATAAAAAAGTCACCTCAGAGGTTTCTAAGATCATTTTTTCCTAAACTGAATAGTTTGCGCGACAGACACTTCCAAAGTGGAAAAATGTGTGTGTAACTTAATACTAAAACTTAACTTCTAAAATAAGAGAATGATAAATCTAAAAAAACATATTATATGATGTATATAACCTCATACGTAATCTCTTAACCATTTGACAGGGTGGCGCCGCCGGTGGCGTGGCAAAGAAGAAGGGCGGCGGCAAAGGCAGCGGCTACACGAAGGCCTGCAAGCTGTCTCCCGAGCTCGCCGAGCTCATGGGCGAGAGCGAGCTCCCCCGACATGAGGTCGTCAAGCGAGTGTGGGCCATCATCAAGGAAAAGCAACTCTTCGACCCCAAGAACAGACAGTTCGCCATCTGCGATAAGGCCCTCTTCAAAGTCATCGGCGAAGAGACCTTCCGTACATTCAGCATGATGAAGTATTTGAAAAATCATTTCTTGGATTAAAGTAGTAAGTAGGAGTTGTTCTAAGTCAGTATTTGGTGATGTCTTCGTATTTTTTTTTTTAGTCTGGTACCCGATTTTTTGAGTGGAGAATTTGATGTTAAGAACTTGTTAAATGTGAACATCGACCATGGAGCATTACGTATTATCGAGTAATGCACCAACCTGGCAGCTCTAAAAACAGCCCTTGAACTATCCGTGCTAATCGGTAGCAAGATAGTCGTAGCTACGTATATATATGCGATATTTTCTTATGTTGCCAAAATGCTGTTCATTGCTGAATAGTCGCAACCAACTCAATTGTCATAAATAAATAAAAAGCGACATACAACATACCTTATGCTCTTGGAGATAAGGTTAATTTTGGATTCGCAAAAGTAACGCAAATATTTTAACAACAAAAAAAAAACAGCCAGCATCATGTTTAAAGCTACGTCTCGATTAGTTGACAAGTTCATAAATTCAAATTATTAATTTAAACATCGGGGTTAGCGTCTTTGTTCTTAGATGAGTGCTGTAAAAAATCATGAATTCAGTCAATTTTGTGGTTAGGACAAAATGTTATGTTTATAAAAACAGCCACATTCTTTTAATTTGATAAGGAAAAGCTCGTCGAGACTTATGTAGAGTTTTGTTTTAATAATAAGTAATTATGTGTATTATTTTGTTTATGAATAAATCATAACAATTATTTTAAAAGCACTTTAGGGTCTAAATTAGCCCATAGTGAAAGGAACTAGGCAATGAATTCTCTAAGCCTAAAGGTTGGGCATAAAGAATTCATCGCCTTGTTATTATTTTTTCATTTTGGACATGAAGTAAAGTTTTGGACATGAAGTAAAGTTTGACATGACAACCAATATCCGTGATCGGATAGTGTAAAAAACAGGCTTTGAATCCTTCAGAGCCAAAAGGTTCTAGTGCTAGTTTTTACAGATATTGAGAAACAAGTGACATCTGGTGGCAATAATAGGAAACCCTATTATCACAAAATTGACCTTAGTGAATTTTAAAGGTTGATCCGCACATATCCGGGACGTGGTCGGGCCGTGTCAGACCACGTTTTGTCGTACCACAGCCTGATATATGTGGATTAAACTTAAGTATACATAAAAACTAGCATTAATATATCAGAAAACTATCTTGTAGTAGAACCTTGACGCGTTTAAATATAAGACGCGATAAAGTTAAAAAAATGATTTATGTTGTACTAGGCCTAACATAACAGAAAATGGGCTAACATAACCTATTGAAGGGGTTCGGACATTTTTGTATGGGAGCTGGCATAGACTCCCCCCCGCCGTCGTTCCGCGCCGCGTTTTTAAAAGATAGCCATATAAAACGTGATTGTCACATAGTGACTTTACGCCGACATATCTCGGCAATGTGGCACTTTAGGGCACCAAATTCTAAACATTTTTTTTTTGTTATGTCCTCTACCCATGAATGTATGTTAGACCGTGCGCTGCAACTATGAAGATAAAAACAAAATGGCGACGGGGGGGGGGGGGGGGGCTATGCCACAAATCTATAGAACCTTTGTGGCGTAAAGCATAAAAGGTATATTCGGGGGGCTATGCCACAGGTTCTATCCCCTTTCTAAAAGGTTCTATTCCTCTTTCGAGCAGGAATGCTCGAAAATTAATTAGATTTGATCTAATTTAAACTGGTGCATGATTCAATGCTTTTATTGGGTTTTTTTTTCTGTAATATCTTAAGCGATTATTGAGGACTAGGCCCGTCCAAATCTACATGGATAAATAAACTAAATAAGTGATTCTAGTTTTTGAAATTGTATGCGAAAACTAGTCTGTATTTTCTTCAAACATTTTAAAATAAATAATATTTATTAAACTTTTACATACATGTAGATTTGGACATTATTCAATTTAATTTATGCTGGGTGACTTTTAAATCATTGGTAGTATTTCAAGGGTCTATATATAACGTATTTTTTACCAACCACCCCTCTCCTGAATTCGCTATTACAGTTGACTTTTATATATTTAGGAAGGACAGGGCAGAACGCACGTTTATAACGCCTAAAATTGAACCCTAATTGGCACGTCTAGTACGAAGTGGGAAATCTTCGGGAGCGGTCGTGTTCGTCAAAATACCTTGGTACTTGTACGGTAAACGCATAGAATGGATCTGTGTATCCTGATTGCTACAACTTAAAGAACTTTAAAAGCGGATTTCACCGATGAAACTGAACGCAATCAGTAGATCTAAACTGCGTTCAAGAGTTGTCAGTGTCAATATTCCATAAAAAAAAAAATTACACTGACAGCTCGTAGATGTGGTTCATATGCTGATCCCGTTCAGTTTCAGTGATGAAGTCCGCCCTTACTCGAGAGTGACTAAGCGTGAAGAAATATTCCAATCACATGAACGTGTAGTTAAATATGGAGTTCCTCAAGGCAGTGTGTTGGGCCCTCCACTGTTCATATATAAATGACTTACCTAAGTCTGTTGACCCTCTTTGCTGACGACAGTACCATAACAATTCAATGTGATACTAAAGACGAATAGCTTACTTTTATGTAATCGAGCTCCTTAATCGCTTATCATCAGGTGAGATAGTGGTCATTAGAGAGAGTATTTCACCCCTTAAAGACAGCTATTGGATTAAAAGTCACCCTGTATGTATAATTTAATTAGGGTATGTGATGAGGAAAATTGTAAAAATACAATGATGTCGAATGTTTTACATGATGGAGTGTGAGAAATAACCAACAAAAAAAAATAGTTTTTTAAGCAACTCTATTCCGCTATAGTTAAGAACCATTTTACATTGTAGCTCAGTCAATATTTTTCATTAATATTTGATGTTCTATTTCACATGCAATAATGATTCTTATTTGTGTACTAGTTACTCGCCCTTTGGTTAGCACAAGTGTTCAACTAATGTGAGATGAGAGCGCCGCTCCAAAATTATCCCACGGAAACTTATTACCGGGATTATTTAAACATGGTTTACCCAAATGCCATGTTTTGTTTAAATCTAATAAAAATAAGTGTCATTATTGCATGCGAGTTCTAGAATAGGGTAAATACTTGCCAACCACATATATTTTTAAAGTAGAGCATTTAATCAACATTACCTTAAAATAAAACATATCGATAGTAATTCCTTTTTAAATAGCATTACAGTATACTAAAATTCTGTGTCTGGGCGTCAAATTGGTTGTACAGAATGATACTCTACGAGTTTAAAATAGTTGCTCAATCCAAGTTGGGGTTGGCTTCCAATGTAACCGGATTCCTGAATACCAGTATTTTAAATAGAACTAGCTTACCTAACCTATTTTAGCATGCTTTTCAAGGTACGAGTTGACTTGGTTTGTCATCAATGGTAACCCATCCGAAAATCCACCCTGGCAAGTGTTGCTTAACCTCGAATATCGATCTATGCGTGCGGCTTTTAAGCTACGACGCCTTGAAAGGCGTAACATTACTCTGTACTCATTATTATCATAACACAATCAATTTGACAGCCCAAATAAATTACATAATAAAATAGTTATACCTACTCAAATCATGATCGGATTACATTTAATTGTCCTACATATGTAGCCGCTTTTTGTCTCTTGACCTTATCATAAGTTTTCATTGTAAATACAGCAGCTAGGGCTGGCTTGTCAATCAACTGCAGAAGCTGAAGAAATTTGTAAGGCTTGTAAGTCAAAATCAAAAGTGTTTTACGAATGAGACTGACTCAAAGGACTAGGTTCAATATTGAGTTAACTCTTTTTTATCTCAATGTGCCGGTGCAATAACATTCTGTGCATTTGAAAACAACCAAACGACAAAAGGGAATAAAAGAAGGGTTGGAAAATCAGCTTTAAAACAAACACACAAGGTTCAGATTGTGTTACAACTTCAAACATTTCATGACTTAATTAAGTAGTTATTCTGAAATCAAGGTAACATACACGAGTTTAGATTGTTATCTATTCATTCAAGCTCGATTCAATATGGTTGTGAATATCTACTCCCAAGACACGAACTGCAGTGGCTAATCTGGAAATCTGTTTAGCGATCCAAGATGACCGCTGCAACAAAAACTGGCCAAATGTGGCATTTTCCAGTCATCCCAAACGCAGTGCCAGGGTGGAGCACCTTCACGGGTCATGCGTCACCTCCTTGGTTGCCCGTCGTGCACAACCAATTACACCATCCAAGATTTGAATGAGGCCAATGAGAGAGCTGTACAAAAAGCTAAATACTGGTCGAAAAAAAAATTAACCTGAGTCAATCGACAGGAAATATGTGGTCGTTTTGTAGCTCCCACAGTTGATTGATAAGGTAGCTATTTCATATAAAATAAGTGTATGTCTGGAGCATTGAGGCTCATCTAGCGGTGTGGCAGAAGTTGATGTAAGTCGAATTATTACTGGACTGAGGTTGTATCTCTTCGAGAAGGACGAATTGAATAAATATCTTGAAAATGTCTACTGGTGTCTTATTCTGACTTTATTTACCACTAGGTGCCCGCGTGTAAACTACATTATTTGTTTTGGCACGGAACCGTAATGCTTCTTCAAAGTAAAAGTAGTTTTAAGTTACTCCTTATCCTCAAGAGTGGTCCAGCCGATTCGAAGATTAGCCGGGACAAACCAACAGACACAAATATTTTTTTGGAAAGATTGAACACCACACTTTTTAACCGACTTCCCAAAAAGGAGGAGGTTCTCAATTCGGTTGTTTTTTTTTTCTTATGTTTGTTACCTCATAACTCCGTCAATTATGAAACGATTTGAAAAATTCTTGTTTTATCTGAAAGGATAAACCTACTTGCAGATTGGTCCCATTAAAATTTTATCAAAATCGGTTACGAAGTTTAGATTTTAAATCGAAATAGCTGGAATTCGTTTAATTGGATGATGGTTTTTTGCCAAGTAATCGAAATAGCGTATTTTGCTTTTCAGCGATTTTGCAGTGGTGTTGTTATGTGTGGTTGGGGTACCACTAAAAAGTGAAAAATAAAAAACTTTACAAAACATTTTTTTTTTATAAATACTACTCACGGGAACGATCTATGGTTTAAATTGAGCATTCACGGAAACAGTCCAGTCATTATGGCTACGCAGAAAATTGTAACGAGACTAGCCTCTTTTTTTGGCTGCCACAGTTGAGTAACAAAAACACAACTGGCTGCAAAAAGGGACCTCATTGTGAAAAATCTTTCACTATGGTATAGAATTATGAAAACATTGCCCTGACATTGATTAGCCGATCCTTATCACCAACGCAACGACAAGCTGCTTAGCAACTATCACAAATTACAATCCAATTTTATATCCACAAGTTTTTCTAAGTTATTTCATTATTATTTAATTTATACGAAAATGGCGTGCAACGAGAACGTAATAAAGAATATGGCGAACGAAATCACACGAAACTGCCAGGGGCAGAATGTGACAGTTGACCCGGAGTTTGTGATATACATGATCGATTTGTTGTTACTGAACCCCAAATATGGAAAACTCTTCGCGAAGACTATCAACAGGAATAATTTGGCTTATTTTGTGGAGGAGTGTGGGTCTATGGTGTTGCGTAAGTAGCTGTGTTATATAATAATAATAATATCTTTGGACATTTCACACAACGCCTTATAGTCCCAAGCTAAGCAACTTAACGCTTGTGTTATGGTGACGAGATGGCTGATAAACTACTTATATACATTTTTTTTTGTAAATGCATACTTATTATAGATAGAAAAACACCTATATCCTACAGTTTAGTAACATTGAATATGATATGGATAAATCTAAGCATCTAAGTTTTTTACACAATCATAATGCCGATGTGGGAAGGAGAGGGAGCTATTCAAGACGCATACTATTCCTTTTGCACAACGGAATCATACCTACGGTGTTGGCCCTTCTTAGTAGAGGGTACCTATATTAAGGAGGGATGTAGTTTCGACGCTCTAGTATAGCTATAAACCAACCACCGCCTGCCTGCTCGCTTAGTAATACAGTTAGCCTTTTACTGTACCACTCTGCTGAGTAAAAGGCCTAGCCCGACTATGATCCTACAATCCTATGTTTTAGTCGCAAGGCCATAACCACTGAAACATCACAACAGCGGTCCTTCAGTTCTAGTTAGCTTCGAATCTCAGGTAGGTGAACCAAGATTGGAAAGATTTGGTGAAGTTCAAATCCGAGTTTCAAACTTCCCAGCCTTAAAGAAGTAGGTACCTACACTTTTTCATCTCACCAAGGAAGGTTGATAATTACGAATCGTCAAAGATAGACCGGCAAAAAAATTTCACTGAAAATTTCCAGGTGGAGGAACCGCCCTAAACATTTTAAAAATGCAGTTCATTTTACAAACGAACTACGACAAGCTTCATGTTTTAATTGAAAGGCACCTGGACACCATACAAAAGTGCTTGAATCCTCTAGTCAACGAGATTCTGGAGATGGACCCCTTGGATAGCGACGAACCTGAGTTTCAGAAGCTGTTCAGGAAGATTTCTATCTATTTCATTCTCGCCAGTGGGCTGGGGAATCCAGGGCATATTGTTGTGAGTAATCAACTAATAATTTATTGTAGAATCGTGCCCTTTGCTCCTTGTTACCTGGGGGCGGCACATCAGGTTTTCTTTCTTACATTGTACCTATCTTGCAAACTTGTCTCCTTTCACCTATCACTGACTCACTTTTCTTTCATCATCAAAATCACCATCACCTGATTAAACTGTTTTAGATTAGTCAGCTTATAGCGTTGGGTAGGCCATTGGGGTGGTCTGAAACACTGCATGTCTGGTTCATAGGCCGTTTATTATTTAGCCAGTTCCTCTGTGTAAGAGGATTCCGGGTGAAACTCGCTTCCATCTTCGGCCTGATCATCACTTTCCATCAGGTGAGATTTGGGCCAAGAGTTTCCCCGTTTTGCATAAAAAAAAATTAATAACCTACCTTTTTTTTACTTGATATGGGCTTGCTCTTGACTCTAGTCTTGGTCAGAGATGACAGAGACAAAGTGTATGACGCCACACGAGTTTCAACGCACTGTATTGTCTTAATTAGGGTTCCGTACCTCAAAAGGTAAAAACGGAACCCTTATAGGATCACTTTGTTGTCCGTCTGTCTGTCTGTCTGTCTGTCTGTCAAGACCTTTTTTCTCAGGAACGCGTGGAGGTATCAAGCTGAAATTCATATCAAATACTCAAGTCTATGGTCTCTTGGAGCTGTGAAAAAATCAAACTTCTAAGTCAACGCGATCAAAAGATACTCCCGTTTATGCCGCAAATTTTCGACACTCGCAAGGGAATCAAAACCTACAGGGTACTTCCCGTGAACTCAGAATCTTGAAATTTGGTACGAAGCAACGTCTTATAACACAGATAAAGGAAAAATTGCGAAAAGCATAAATTTTTAGTTACATCATATAATAAAAATATTTTTAATAATTTTAAACTTATTACCCCTTTACTCATGAACGCGTAGTGGTATTATATTGAAATTCTTAACAAATACTCAAGTCTATAATATCTTTAAGCTGTAACAAAATCAAACTTCTACGTCAACGCAATCAAAAGATACAGCAATTAAAGCCGCATATTTTGAAACTCGCAACTACTCGCAAGGGAATCAAAACCTAAAGGATACTTCCAGACGACCTGGAATCTTGAAATTTGGCATGAAGCAACGTTATAAAGTACACATATAGGAAAAATTCCGAAAATCTTAAATTTTTAGTTACATCACATAGTATATTTTTTTTAATAATCATAAACTTACTAGCTGACCCAGCAAACGTTGTTCAGCGATTTAAAAAAAAAAACAGATGTTGGCCGATTCTCAGACCTACCCGATATGCACACAAAATTTCATGCAAATCGGTTCAGCCGTTTCGGAGGAGTTTGGAAACAAACACCGCAACACGAGAAGTTTGTACGGAACCCTCGGGGCGCGAGTCTGACTCGCACTTGGCCGGTTTTTTTTTTTGTATACCTACGTGAAAAAAAAATACGTGTTCAATATTTTTTGGAAATCAATCTGACGGACGAATTAGGTTTTTTTAGTAAAATTCCTTTTAATACTCTAGGTAGATATTGCTACTCCTGCAGATCTTCACAACTCGGTTAAATAATACCTACCTACCCCTGACTTTGTCGACAATTTTTCTTCTTACTCCAAAGCAGTTAAGTCCTCCAAAACATCTCCAGCGATCTCCTATTAAATAAATAAATAAATAAATATCCTTGGACATTTCACACAACGCCATATGTATAGTCCCAAGCTAAGCAACCTAATGCTTGTGTTATGGTAACGAGATGGCTGATAAACTACTTATATTTTTTTTTTTTGTAAATACATACATATTATAGATAGAAAAACACCCAGACTCGGAACAAATACATGTAGGTCGTAGGTACAAATATTTGTTCCGTGCGGGAATCGAACCCGCGACATGCTGCGCAGCAGTCAATCGCTCAACCACTGCGCCAACCGTGTCGTCAGAATATTGGCAGCATATTCAGGCATTCAGTAGTTACAGTGGTTGGGAAAGATTTCAAATGTTTCAGACGCTAAAAGAAGGTATGGCAGCCTTAGAGAGCGTGTTCTGCATGGATGACCTAAAGTTATTCGTGGCGCTTCCTCGGAAGGAGAAGCTGCAACAGCTGGACGTACTGCTGGGCTACACTGCTGGTGTAAGGCTGTTCAATAGAGACTGCAAGAAGGGTGGCGAAGGGATACCTGATTGTAAGGCCTAATTATTATTTCAACTCACTCGATACTTGGCTCTTATGCCACCGCTTTTAGGCACGCAATCTATACCTACTATAATATTATTAAGCAGAAGAGTTTGTTTGTTTGGTTGAACGCGCTAATCTCAGGAACTACTGGTCCGATTTGAAAAAATATTTCAGTGTTAGATAGCCCATTTATCGAGGAAGGCTAAGACAAATAGAAGCGGAGCAATAATGGAAAATGTGACGCAGACGAAGTTGCGCGGGAATTCGAAAAGAGAAATTCGGCGCGACGCCGACGTTCCGGCTGTCCTATGTCCTTAAGTATCTACTAGCTGATGTTCGCAGCTTCGCCCGCTTGACTTACATACTAAAACCTTCCTCGAGAACTACTCTATCCATTGGTGCAAACAGCATGAAAATCGCTGCAAAAGTTTTTGAGTTAATCGCGAACAGACAGACAGACGCGGTGGAGGACTTTGTTTTATATTATGCAGCGATTTCGTATCTTTTAACTTTCTCACATGGTTCATACCGTTATTAACCGTTTACTGTGGCTTAAACCATACTGTAAAACTTGCCCCTAGTGTTATAAACGCTTTGGCAAAGCCCTAAACTAATCTCTCACCTTAATCGTATAGTATAATATGTTAATCGTATGGGGGCCGAGTCACCTGCGTCCGTAGGAGAATACCCTTCAGCGAATCCCTACACGTGGTCCCCGGGTGGTGCTAAACAGGTGACACTAACCGCCTCCGTGGTCTAGTGGTTATACCACCTGATTCAGACCCAGAGGACCCGGGTTCGATTCCCAGCTGGGGCAAATTTTTTGGTAGGTTTGGTTGATGGTAGGACTTGATCTAAGTCCGCCTGGCAAGCTACCACCATCATTCTAAGTCTGTCGCCATAACAACAATGTTAACAGCATTGTTGTGTTCCGGCAGTTAGAGGCATGATAGCCAGTTCCTCTGTGTAAGAGGAATCCGGGTGAAACTCGCTTCCATCTTCGGCTTAATCATCACTTTCCATCAGGTGAGATATGCGTCAAGAGTTTAAAAAAAAAAAAAACTTTACGACTACGTGCATTACTGACCGTTTTTTCTTCTCTTAGATCCGTCCAAAGGTTGTCTTTAAAACGAAAAATGTCTTCCCACTACCTATATTATCATCCTATGTTAAGTTTTCTTCGTAAATCTTTTCTGTAACGTATAGTTATGTTCTTGTCAAACTAATTTAGAAATTATCTCCTGTATTGCAGTGCCCCAAAACCTGGTCGACGCAGCGAAGGCATGCACGGTGCAGTTGTCAAACTGGTTGATAACGGTGATGCAGAAGGTTAACACCCTCACCACAGCCATCGAGGGAGTCATCACGCTGCAGGATGAGACAGGCAATGTTGTTCTAGACATGGGCATGCATGATGGAGTCACTGTGTGAGTTCTTCGGATATCATCATTTCTGATTCGATTACGCAATCTGTTTTTTGGGGGCCGAGTCACCCGCGTCCGTAGGAGAATACCCTGCAGCGAATCCCTACACGTGGTCCCAGGGTGGTGCTAAACAGGTGATACTAACCGCCTCCGTGGTCTAGTGGTTAAACCACCTGATTCAGACCCAGAGGTCCCGGGTTCGATTCCCAGCGGGGGCAAATTTATTGCTCGGTTTGGTTGGTGGTAGGACTTGTTCTAAGTCCGCCTGGCAAGCTACCACCATCATGTCTAAGTCTGTCGCCATAACAACAATGTGAACAGCATTGTTGTGTTCCGGCAGTTAGAGGTATGATAGCCAGTTCCTCTGTGTAAGAGGATTCCGGGTGAAACTCGCTTCCATCTTCGGCCTAATCATCACTTTCCATCAGGTGAGATTTGGGCCAAGAGTTTCCCCGTTTTGCATTAAAAAAAAAAAAAAAAAATCTGTGAGCATTGCCCTTTGAGTGACTTAAGATGAATGCTCCAACCAGCCCGCGAAATTCAAAATTTCTTGCGTTTTTTTGCAATTTGCAGGCCAGTGCTAGGTTGTATGTTGATTAAAATATTATTCGCGCTGTAAGACGTAAGTATGTAGTCACAGAATTATAATCATCAAAATCACTAATACAACCCTCCAAGTTCATAAAGGCCTAGGAACAAAAAAAAAAAAAAAGTCATTCGCTAGAGCTTTATGAACTTAAAGCGTTGTATTGATGATTATAATTCTGTAACTACATATATTATGTCTTACAGCCGCGAATAATATTTTAACATACAACCTAGCACTGGCCTGCAAATTGCAAAAAACGTAAGAAAATATGAATTTCGCGGGCTGGTTGGAGCATTCACCTTAAAGCCTTCTGGTGAGGCCCAATGTGAGACCACGTTACGGTTCCATAAGTCATCACTAGCAACACCGATGACATAATCTAAAGAAAGGTGGCAGCGGGCCATCGCGGTAGTGAAATGTGATGAGCTAACGCGTAGGGATCGGCGGGTGACGATAGAGCCAGCAATATACTATAAGTAATTAAGTACACTGGAAACAAAAATGATGATAATCAATCTGTAGAAACAGCACTGTTCAAAGACTTTCGTTTTGGGCCACTGTGGTATATGAAACGAGAAGATACCACCAGTGACGGATTAAGACTACTTGATGCCCTAAGCAATCCACGCCTGTGGGCCCCCCTATCCGTATGTCAACTAGAATCGGTCTCTAAAACTTTACCGACGTTCTCTCTTTACCAATCTCTGTGACTAGAACTATTTTCGTGCTTTTCGTTTCAAATTAGTCCTAGAAACTTTTTTTGGTGTGGTTTTTGGTGACGTGAGAGAGTGAGACGTGATGCCCTAAGGACGGGTTTTTTTGTGCTTCTTCTGGTGCCCCCCCAGGCGTGATGCCCTAGGCAATTGCTTAATTTGATTAAGGGTTAATCCGTCACTGGATACCACGCAACTTCCCGAACGCCGCCCAGCCGAGGATTTACAATTTGCATTGTCTTTTTACTGTTCCATACCAAGACTGACCTCTGAGTTTGTTTCGGTGTTTCTTCTCAGAGCAGTCAGCTAGGAAACACCGGACTACTCTAGTTTAAAATGAACAAAAAAGATTGACGTGTAAAAGTGTTAGGTGTTTACTACAATTACAACCTACTTACAAAATAAATATAATTTGTCATTATCATTAAAAATGGTAAAAAGGAACCCTTATGGTGTGTATAAGTCTGTCCGTCTGTCACAGCTGGATATCTCAAGAACTACAAACTTGAAATTTGGAACGGTCTTAGATGACGTTTGTTCAACTATTTTGAAAAGCAGGCAGGAAAAGTTGGTGGCATTAATTTGAGATTGAGCCATTTAGAATTTTGAGTTGAGCTTACTTATACAGTGTGGCCTAAATGAAAACACTAAACGGCGCAGATAACTGTCAAATGCTTAAACGGTCTGAACATGTCCACTCAAACCTGTGTGCCATAAAAATAGACAACGGCCAGCTTCGTAATAATCGTTCACTAGATTTTACTCAGTTACTGGATTGTGAAGGTCATCACACTTTTTTTGTGCATGGGGAAATCATCAAATGACTTTTCCCGGCGTGGGTGGAGCAAGAGGAAGAGCGGAATCTTACTCAATTTCAATTCATTTATTCATAAACAATTTCCATTGTGTGCGAATATTAAAGCTTAACAACTAGGTACACATGCAGTAAAACTAATAATTAATTTGCTTCTAATATGACAAATAAAAATGAAAAACAATAGAAAATAACGACAACAATGGCAAAAAAAAAAAAAAAAATATTATTACTCAACCAGAATTTAAAACTAGTATGTCAAATTATGTCACAAGATTAAAATTAGTAATAACAATGTCAACAATTTAAAAAATAAAATAAAATAGGTAGTAACAATGTCAACCATGTAAAAATAATTACTTAATAACAACCAGTCCAGAAAACGAGAATAAAAAAAATAAAAATAATAATTACAATGTCAATAGAAAATAACAGAAATAAGTCAATTATCAGTATAAAAATAATTTTAATCTAATAATACTCTTACTATATCTCTTGTTCAACCATGTTCCTTAAAATGTCCTTCGCGTTCCACGACCGCTGAAAATCTTACGATCATTTCCGAAATCCTGGCAGGAAAACCTTAGGTACCCTAGATTTCACAAACTAACTAAGTTGCGTGGGTCAGCTAGTTAGGTACCTACTTATAAAAAGTACCTAACTAGCTGACCCACGCAACTTCGTCTGCGTCACATTTTCCATTATTGCTCCGCTCCTATTTGTCGTAGCGTGATGATACATAGCCTATATCCTTCCTCCATAAATGGGCTATCTAATACTGAAAGAATTTTTCAAATCGGACCTGTAGTTTCTGAGATTAGCGCGTTCAACCAAACAAACAAACTCTTCTGCTTTATAATATTAGTATAGATATAGATTCTCATATTATTAGCCAAAACTACGTGGAAATCTTCGACTTGCTCGCCTTCAACCGTCAGTACGAGGTGTTCATCCGCAAGCTGCTAGCAGACGTGGAGTCCATGACGCACAAGGCTCACCAGTACGTTGAGAGGACGGAGGCAGTGCTGAAGGAATTGCATGCCGCCGTCAAGTATAAAGCCGCTGTGCCCGTGCAGAATGTCTTTGTGAGTATTTGTGGACTTTCAGCAGCTGGTAACGGATGGCCATGAGTGACCTCTAGGTGGGTTTGAGGTCTTGAGACTTTAGCCTACGTACGCACTAGCGGTTGAAACGTCTAGCACCGCAGTAACCGCTAGTTATTGTACGGACTGAACCGCCATTAAATGACAAGCGGTTTTAAATAAAACTGGAACTGCGCAGTTGACGGCCCAGCGGCTGACCGCGCAGGCTCAGACTAATAGGCGTTCTATGAGCGGTGGTGGCTGTCGAAATGCCACAATGTTATAGAATGATCACCTGCCATTCTGACAGAGTTATGTCACTTATCTAGAGCCTCTGTCTACAATGAGCTTGTGTCCTGAAAAAATTTAATTAGTCCGTCAGTTAAATTATCAAAAAATATTTGACCCGTGTTTTTTTTTTTTGTTACGGGAACCAAAATTGACAAAGTTACGACGCTTTTAAAATTCTCAATACGTCACACCTTCGTATAATTTTTACTGAGTCGTGACGTCACGAGCCCCCACTCCCAAGTTTTGATGCGTTTTATCTTTGTCAATATTCATTGATTTATAAAAACAAAAAATTCGTGTCCATTATTTTTCAATACTCTAACTGACGGACTAAATAGTTTTGCAATTTGTGGATGATGGAATCTAGCCTATTCCTAGATCGGGAAACGTGTTGTTGGGTTTTTCCCATCAGGAATTACTCGGGAACAGCCAAGAATCATGAATTTGAGCCCGTAGCTAAGGGTGGTAAGAATACCCGTGCCAACTCTTCGAGGTTGAAGAAAGCTGAGGAAAAATTGTTAGTCAGGAGAAGACTGGAGCCATGCTATGGCTTCCTGAACCTTAAAAGTAGCCCTGAATCGTGGACTGACGGAACTCTTCGACCTAGTCGCCTTCAACCGTCAGAACAAGCTGTTCAGTGTTCATCAAAGCTCCTGCTTGGCTGACGAAGAGTCCATTACGCATAAGGCTGACTTTTTTCGGAACGACACTGAGACTATAAACTTTACAAATTTTAATTTGTATCGCAGAAGAAATTTCCAGTTGAGAATTTCTCGAAAGTTTATAATCTCTCAAGATATTTTACAATCATAAGGAGTTTTCAATTATCTGGGGTCATAGCTTCTGCTATACATGGCAACTACTATAATTTTTACTTAAATTCCAGCCCCTGTTCACCAGGCTATGGGAAGTATGGCGCGCGATGCAGAACTGCATGTTCCTAGTGTCCACAGTGAACAGACTGATGGCCATTATGGCAAGCATTCAGGATCAGATCACGTTGCCAAACGAGATCATCGACACGCTACTGGGAGGAAGACTTATTATTTCAGATCAGGTGAGATTTGCAATCTTAGACATAATAAATAATACATAGTGAACTCGTAGCTAAGGGCTCTTTCCTGTCATGCGTGTTTTCGCCCGCGCGCGGATTTAGTCCGCATGCGGGTGATAGCACGCTCCTGGCCTCACGCATGACCAAGTTTTCGTTGTCAAGTTGCGCCCGCAACCAATCAAAATTCCGCGCGCGTGCTGCCCGCATGATAAACATGTATGAAATGATAGGATGCGGGCGGCCCGCATGTGGGAAAACACGCCTGACAGCAGGGAAAGGGCCCTAACGCGTGGGCCGTTCTTCGAGTTTCTGCGACGCTTGTCGTGGTCGGCCTATGGATGGGTGGCATCTATTACATAGCGTACCTCGAAAAGTACGTTAAGCCCTTGGCCCCTGCTATTTTTTGAAGAAGATTGACTGTCGTTGCGGGTAGTCAGAAGATAGAAACTTAATTCCAGTCTTGCTAAGGGGTATCGAGTTATTTAGTAACTGGGGCGTTTTTTTTCTAGACTCTAGTCTTAGTCAGAGATGACAGAGACAAAGTCTAAGATGGAGCGAGCTTATACCCAGAAGTAGCTTGTTCACTCTAACTTTGAAAAGATTAGGGTTGTAAACGTTCGTGTAGCCCTTATACTTTTTTTTACTATTGATAGGCATACGTTTGACCACTATCTCACCTGATGGTAAGCGATGATGAGTTCGAAAATGGAGCACGCGTGCCTAGAAGTAACCTAGTAAGATAAATCTAAATTATTGTATTTTTGATGCCCTCAGACCAGAGTGAACTTTCGGCCCACCATGGAAGACCGCTTGTCTCTGGTCGCGCTTTCAAACTACGTCTGTTATCCGAGCAGCTCCGAACTCGTCGCGATAAAGCAAGCGGAGGTACGTTTTTATAATCCTATCTATCGATACTTAATTCACTCTTAATTCTTTATTGTACACCAAAACAATTTTTATGATACAGCCATAAGTACATGTACAAAGGCGAGCTTAACTCAAAGTTGAGTTTTCTCCCAGCAAACCTTTGAGTGATAGAGAAAGTTAATCATAGAGGGCAGGATCCAGTGTACAAATAATACCTATAGATAAATATTACTACATACATACATAAATATATATATTCCTACTATATATATATATAAATAAATATACAAATTAGTAACAAAAGTATAAACAGCCCCAGATCTACGATTTTTCTGAACTGAGGCAGAAACTTGATATTGGTGCCCCCCTCTCTTCCAAGTTCGCTGTGATTCATTTATTATGAATCGGGTGTACCTAATAAGGTCATTAACGATTACGAAGACCTATTATATACCCATCGTTTGCAACAATTTTTATTCTAGAACATACATGGGAAACCTGGTGATATTGAAAGAGTCACTTTTATAATTAAATGCTAAAAAAGATATCCAAGACATTGTAAAATTGAAGGGCGGCCGAAGCGAGCCCGATAATTGAAAGCACCCCACAAAGAATAAAATTGTAAATGGCTTGTTGTGAATAAGCTTACTATTACCCAAACATAATAAAATAAAAACAACATTTACCTAATAAAATAAATAAAAAAATTCAATAATTTATATTATCAATAATTATTATTATTATTTTTTTTTTTCGAATAAAAACAATATACTTATAATAAAATAAATAAATAATTTTTCAAACTTTTGAATTTGGCACCTCTGTAATTTGACCCCTACCCCCCCCCCTCTGCCTCTGGTCCTGACTATCACTGTGAAAGTGTAAGTTTAGATGTTTGTTAATCAATTAGATTAACAAACATGCTGAACGCGTTTGGATGACACTTGGCACAGGGCTGGTTTTGTAAATAATTTACCTATATTCCTACATGACTATATTGTATATCCAAAGGGCGGGACACAGCTGATCTAGATTTAATTATTATTAAGACCTGTATTATTTACAAACCTATGATCCACAATCAATATATTGAATTGAATTTGAAACTGTAAAATTTTCCCAATCAACCTTGAACCTTATTACTTCCAAAATAAAGTTGAAAATCTATTGAAGAAATTTGACAGATTGTTTTAGCTTGATGTACGAAATACACTTCATTGTGAGCCTTAATTACGAGTTTATACAGTTTTCGACTGTGCTCAAAAACAAAACTTTACTGTGTTGTATTTTATCCAGTTCCTAGGTTTCTGCGCACTGTGCCTGGGCGTGGGTGCTCTGGTGCCCAGCAATATAAAGTTAGGCCTCATCAAGCATAGAAACCGCTACTACGGATTCTGCAGCGTTAAGATGGCGGCACGATTCAGTAGGGAGCCTGATAGGTATGAAGACATGATACTTTTTATCCGTATAAATTGTTCATTAGTCAGAACTATCCTGCCAAGCCTTTTTAGAGTTTCGTTCCCAAAGGATAACGAACGTCACCCTATAACTAAGCCTCTGCTGTCCGTCCATCCGTCTGTCAGTCTGTCAGCGGGCTGTATCTCAAGAACCGTAATAGGTAGACAGTTTAAATTTTCACAGAGTGTGTCGCCTGTTGCCGCTGTGACAACAAATAATCAGAATATCATGGTAAGGGTCGCGACTGAGGACTATTTGAAAGAGATACCGCGGCTCCGGAACACAAAGGGCAATGAAGGAACATGAATGGGTTTTAGTCAGTAAAAGTCTGACACTCCCTCCCGCTCCGCCCAGAGTGGGAGAAGTCATTTGATGATTTCCCATCCCTAAAAAAAAAGGGTTCTTCATCGCTCTTGGCCGGTTTTTCCTACTATATCAGGATCGGCTTCGAGTTTAATCGAAGGTATACAGCTGAGTTTCCATGCAGGGACCGCTTATGTAACCCCCACAACACATTTACTGGTGGAAAGTTTGGGGAGTGTGCGACGGAATTGCATAATTTAATTCCGCCAAGCCCGTTCCACCATCGGACCACAAGACGTACGCCACCGGTACAAGGCGGACATCCCACCTATACGCACAAATCGTTTTGGGAATACATTCATTGTACGTACAGCTACGGAGTGGAATTCCCTGCCGGAGTCTGTGTTTCCTGATAGCTACAACCTGGAAGTCTTTAAGTCAAGAGTGAATAGGTTACTTCTAGGCAAGCGTGCTCCACCATAGACTGCATCATCGCTTAACATCAGGTGAGATAGTGGTCAAACGTATGCCTGTCAATAGTATAAAAAAAAAGTTGATAGCTGAGCAGATGCGGCATACTGTGTAAAACAATACCCATTGACAAGACTGGTGCCAGATTTTCTTGCTATCCTCCGTAACGTTAAAGATTCAAATGACAGCCGGGACCGAATCGGAGCTGAATCTTAATATGAAACTGACGATTTACCAAGAAGACGGACTCCTGCAGCTGTTATTATTTAGCCACGAGCTCGTACCTATATGATTCGTCGTCTGTGTTAACTTTACATGGCAAATTCACCCTTATCCCCACAACGTTATGCACATATTTACCGTGTTAAGTTTTAGATTGACGATTCCGTTCCGCGGCGGTGTAAATTGAGCTAAAGTGGATTTAAAACTTAGGTAATTTCTTTCCACCAGGTATATCAACGAAGTGTTGAACCAAGCCCGTAACAACACCCACCTCATCAACTTGTTGAACATCGTAGAACTGGTGTTCAGCGCTAAAGATATCGATGACCTCGTTGTCAAACGATTGCCTAAGAGTAAGTACGCTTTGTGAAAGAGATGCAGCTATACAGGCCGTATAACGCCGTCCCTTTTCCGCAATGGATTCAAGATTTTGATATTAGAAAGTGTTTATGCAATCGTGATTCCGTTGTCAACAAATTACAGCCCTGTTCTTTGATCTATCTATATAATAGCTCCGTCACAATTTCACACTGAAAAAATAAATATGAGTGTCCTCCAGAGCGGTTTATATTTCTTAATTCATGTTGATTTAAAATTCAATTAGTAATAACAATAAAATCAATTACAAAAGTATTCAATTTGGAAAAATACAACTTTCGAAACCAAGGAAATTGTTTTTAGAAGAGAAAGACCTTCGCAAACAAGTTCAAGATTTAATAATTATTATAATTTCCGTAGCAAGGACCTTAGGAAGAGTATAGCTCCTCCCATGCCCTATGAAGAACTCTCTGTTGAAGCATTTGACAGAGGGAAAAAAATTGAGGAGGGAGAGTTAAATAGGGAGGTTCCATTTTTGTTCAGCGTATTATGTAAAAAGTGGGAGAGGGTTTAACTAACTTTTTTCGTTGAATGCATAGTGCGCAAAGGATGATGATACCTACCACAGAAAAAAACTAATGACACCTCACAACACACTCACATTTGTAAATCTCTTGTTATTTTCAGTAAAGGTACTGAACAAGGACATACAGACGGAGACGCATCCCATGGACGAGTACAAGCTCAAGAACTACAGCTGGGACCTCTGGGAGTGGAAGAGAAGGGCATGCCAATGGGTATGTTATATGTGATGTTCATTTTAATGTTTCTTAAGAATAGTGTTGGTCTAGGGTTAGCGATCCCTAGGCTGTTGAAAGGGAGAGGGAGCCGACCGCTCAACCGGCCCACAGCAGGCGCATCGGGCGTCGGAGGAGGGCATACGTTGCCCTCTCCCGGCCTTTAACTGGGTCCAGGGGCGGTCTTGGGGATGTCCGTCGTCGCCCCCCATACATCCGAAGCCGAGGTGGCGGCGCGTGGTGTTCCCGTGCGCCCCTCTGTGACGTCGCGAGGGGGGGGGGGAGCCAAACACCTCACTCCCCCCCGCTGCCCCGAGGTGGCGGCACCAGCCGGGGATTACGGAAGTCGCTTTAGTTCCCGCGATCCCCGGCGCAGGTCTGACAGAACCCTCATGAGGATTTCCCCCCGTAAAAAAGCAGCCTATGAAGGGTCCCGCAGCAGCAAGTAACATAATATAAAAGTTCTTGTAGTTCGTTGTAACTTTGATCGATGTTTTTTCTTATAATTGCGTTGCTTGAATGAAAGGTAAATTGTGGTTTACAATGTATGACGTATTAAAAAAAACTACTAACTAGTTCTCGTTCAAACCAATTTTCGGTGGAAGGTTACATGGTAATGTACATCATATATTTTTTTTAGTTTTATCATTCTCTTATTTTAGATATCTTATCCATAGATACCCCACATAATATGTGGGGTATCTATGGATAAGATTAAAATAAAATTTAAAATTTTAAATAATTTTTTTTTTTCATCTAAGTAACCCATATTTTATATGGGTTACTTAGATGAAAAAAAAATTTCGAGTTTCAGTTCTAAGTGTGGGGAACCCCCAAAATTTATTGTTTTATTTTCTATTTTTGTGTGAAAATCTTAATTCGGTTCACAGAATACATGTACTTACCAAGTTTCAACAGCATAGTTCTTATAGTTTCGGAAAAAGTGACATAAGGACGGACAGACAGACAGACATGACGAATCCATAAGGGTTCCGTTTTTTTGCCATTTGGCTACGGAACCCTAAAAAAGAGGATTAACGATCCCAGACAGACGTTTCATCATCTCATCATCTGCCTAGCCTTTTCCCAACTACATGGGGGTCGGCTTCCAGTCAAACCGGACATTTTTTTTCCTACTCTGTAATCTTCTGATTAAATTCGTTGCGGGATCCAAGATAGGTTAATCGTTTCTCCGGGACTCGTCGGGCTTTATTGGCTCGGCATTTTTCTGGTGGTCGCCACTGTTGATTTTGGCTTTCATTGTGTGGGTCTCTAAAACCGGTAGTAGCAATGTAACGTACATAAGAAATCTTTTTCTTTTCCCACATCCAGGCAAACATAGTGAACTGCCAGACCCACTCCACACAGACTCACTACAGCCACCTCCGATCCGATATCCAATGCCAGACCGTGGAGCCGCGGGACAAGTGTCTGCAGACCAACAAGGACAAAGGCATCAACACCACCAAGACCACGAACTTCATATGGGGGCTGAGAGGTCAGAGGGGGTACGGACAACACCCCATGGATCTGCAGCCTGCCCATTCTTTTATGGGGTTGAAACGTGCGTACTATGTAAATTTTTCATCAAAACGTTGCTGGTAAGAGTCGCGTAAAGGGCATTTGTAGGAACACGGATAGGTTTTAGTCAGTAAGAATCTGACACTTCTTCCCACTTCGCCCGGAGCGGGATGAGTTATTAGATCTTCGAAACCAAAAAGTCTGACAACAGGTTGTCAGGTTTTGCTCTCCTCTCCTATCAAGGTAGCATAGTTGGGAAAACGTACTTAACATTATCAGCTTTGGAATATGGTTCAACGGTACGGTTGGACGTTTAAAACGTCCAAATATCGAGATTTTATTTGTTTTTTCACAGCGCCGAAAGTGACATCATGCACATGGCCTTGTGTGGGCAACATGGGCAGCGAAGAAGGTTCAGAACAGAAGCCAGAGCAAACTGGACTCTATTCACCGCCGGAACCCCAATAAGAAAACTTAACGAAAATTTTAACGATGTTTGGCGGAGTTCAATGTTACTATTATCATGTTTCATAGTAACCGGCACGAGTCGAGAGAACACATGAATGCAGCGGGGTGATCTCGCCAATGTACGGTGGGCGAACGAGGCTTGCAAGCCCAATAGTCGATGAGCCTTTTATAATGTTATTTATTATTTATTTAGACTTTATGCACAATAGTGATACATACATGGGACCCATCTAGATCGACCAATCGCTTGGTCGCACATGAGACAGCATTATAAGACTACTGTATGGAGTCTATTTCACATTAAAACACAAACTATTACAACAATTGCTAAAACCGTTTTACGGTTCAAAAAAGACAAAATTAACCGATGCGAGTTAAATTTGAGGCAGCGACAGCACTTTGTTTGGTTAACATTTAAAAGTTCGCCAAGCAAAAATACGACACGCCGTGGGAGACAGAAGATACGATGCTTTGTCTCAATTTTCCTATGAATACCTTGTCTATGCGTCTCACTTCCACACTGTAATCATGACTACGTCGAGAGGTATATAGTCTAAGCGATGAGCATTGTCTGTCTAACCAATAACGTGAGGCGTCAGAGCTGTCGTAGTCAAACCGACCAATGGAGAGTGTACTCACGACTCATGCCGGTTATATTAAAGTTATTCAGTTCAAATGCGACTTTAGTTATGTTTAATTTTTGAGGTTTTGTTAATCCGGTTTACTAGGATTTAGTATAAAATGTGAGCAAAAAGTATATATTGGAATTAAACGATTGTTTATTACAAACTTATATTTTATTTCATTTTTGAACTACTTTTAAAATAATTACGTTACTATCTTGGATATTCGAATTAGCATGTATTAGTTTTATTTTCGATGATCAAGCCAATTAAAATATCCATTATTTCACAGCTAAATAAGAACCTTAATAAATCTAATTTAATCTGTTTTTTTTTTAGTACAATTTCCACCAAAAAAGCTTAGCAAAAGTGGTCCAAAGTTCCAAACATCCACCACCAAGAAGACCTTGTCATTATATTTATGACAATTAGTTTTTTAAATTTTGATAGGCGCGCGTTTGACCACTATCTCACCTGGTGGGAAGCGATGATGCGGTTTAAGATGCAGCACGCTTGCCTATTCACTCTAGGTCTCTTGTCATCAATAATACCTTGTGGTATATTAACTACAGGTGAGCTATCTCCGTAACCTCATGAATGTATCCCTGGCTTCCCTTGCCAGCACCACATCATCAGCCCGCAGCTTGAGCGCGGCGGCCTCCTCGCGCAAGGCCACCAGCGAAGCTATGGACGCTTGCAGCGAAGCGGGCAGAATGCTGTCCGGGACTTGCAGCTTTGATAGTTTCGACTGGAAATTTAAAATTTATAGCTGTAGGTGTCTAAATAATAACAGCCGCACAGGTCTATCTTCAAGGTTAAGCAACGCTTGCCGAGGTTGGTTGGTGGATGGGTGACCATCTTAACATACCGAGTTTCCTCCGTGCCTCGGAAAGCAAGATGAGCTATTGATCCCGGCTGCCATTTGGAGATCTTTAGCAGTCGTTACGGATAGTCAGAAGCCAGAAAATCTGACACCAGTCTTGCCAAGGAGTACCGTGTTACCCAGTTAATGGATTGTGGAGGTCCAGACCACCACAACCCGCGCGGCGCGCGGCTGCCTTGCCTACCAGTAGGCAGCCGCTCCACGTAAAATACTAGTATTCAGCTGAATCCGATTTGACTGGAAGCCGACCCCAATATAGTTGGGAAAAGGCTAGGCAGATGATGAGGTATATTAAGTACTGCCAGGGTTGCAGAATTTGTTCGCAAGAGTCACCGCGGCCCTGGAACGCAAAGGGCATTAGGAGGAACACGGATGGGTTTTAGTCAGTAAGAGTCTGGCACTCCCTTCTGCTTCGCCCAAAGCGGAAGAAGTCATTTGATGATTTCTCATCCATAAAAACAAAAGTTAAAATACCGGACAAGTGGCAGTCACAGTCTCCTTCCTACAAACCTTACTCCTATTATTTAATTTTAAGTTTTATATTTTTACTAGCTTTTTTTTTCCGTCCCGTTTTTTCCGTTCCCGTAGAAATCTATATATCTACACCTTAGAATAATAACGCATAGAAACCTAGTACGAGTGCAAAAAGTGAGGCAACTAAAACTTAGCCTAATCCGTCAAACTTAGCCACCAGGCCGTCAGTACTCAATGTCACGTTCCGTCGAACACAGCTCGCGAGTAAATAATTGAAAATGACAGTTTGTTGCGTGAAAGGATGTTATAGCACATCAGGAAAACAAAAAAATGTGATAAAATAACATTTCACAAATAAGTACTCACATTCTATGCACTATTTTTACGTAAATCGATAAATAAAACAAAATTCTAATAACCTAACTTGTCATAACACAGTGTTGCTATTTGTGAGGAAAAAATACCCACATTGCTTTCATTCATGTTTTTCATTTTTGTAATTTTAAAATACAATACTTACTGTTAATTCATATCAAACCCGATGTTTTAACATTGTTTATAATTATAACCCATCAAGCATTCTAAACGCATTGAACAATATCTCATTCTTTATGCGATTTATTTCCTTTTATTTTGAAATAAATTGAATTATACCTTCCGAAAAAATATGTCATATTACATGAAAAATCATGTTTACCTTTTCCAGTTCCCAACAACATAAAATACTTGCCTTGATAGCAAAATAGTAATGCGTCTTCCCATATTTTGTGGGTAACGGCTTAGTAATGGTATCACTGAAAGCTATATCTGTGTGCGTTAGAGAAACGTAGACACATTCGGCTCACGCACACAAAGAAAATGAAGTGGACACACGATTTTGCTCGGGTTTTGTTCTAGACGCGGCTTCTATGCGTTATTATTCTAAGATCTACACTAATATTATAAAGAGGAAAGATTTGTTTGTTTGTTTGAATTGAAAAGGCTCCGAAACTACTGGACCGATTTGAAAAATTATTTCAGTGTTAGATAGCCCATTTATCGAGGAAGGTTATAGGCTATAATATCATCACGCTAAGACAAATAGGAGCGGAGCAATCATGGAAAATGTGACGCAGACGAAGTTGCGCGGGTCAGCTAGTAAATTATAAATAGAAACCATACCTTAGCCTTTTCGCAGCTTTCCTCATACGAAGCCATTTTCTGCTTCAACTGTCTGATAACCTCCTGAATATTCTCCGGATTCGGATTCTGACTTGACAAAGAATCTTTCGAATTCTGCAATTCTTTCCTCAATCCCTCCAAAAACTTGTTATTACGGTCGATTTTCACTTGCAGCTCGGCGTTCTTTTGTTTTAGCTTCAATATCTCGTATTCATCTTCTAGCTTTTGGGAGAGTTCTTTAGTCTGGTGCAGGGAGATGGCGATGGGGTCCAGTTGGTTGATGTCCATTGCGTGCTGAGCTTCCGAGGCTTGCTGGAGCAGCTGCTGACATTTCGGAGGTAACCCGTCGATGGATATGTGGAGCTTCGATAGAATCTCTGATGTTAGTGCCGCTGGAAATCAGAATTAGAATATAAATATACCGTATGTCTACGACATATATGCAATCCTTGAAACCACATACTAGTTATGGTATTTGATAACGCTATACAAAAAAGTAACGAAATCGGTCCAGTAGTTTTGTCAAAAAGTCGAGTTTTAATTTAAAGCAAATTTGAACACTCTGTAGAATTGCAACAGTAGGTTAATAGTACAATGAACTTGAATCCTTGAACATTGAAAAGCAACGTTGCCACGCTGGCGAGGTGCGGTTCGTTTGTCGGCTTAGTACAGAAGGACGCGGCACGCGTGTGTCGGCTTTTTCAAAGGCCTTCGGCTTTTGGCGAGGAGGGGCGCGGGGAGCGGGTTGCGCGCGCGCTCGACGCGTAGGGTTGGACACAGTTATCGACAATATTATCAGCTTTCTCTCATTGTCTTTTGAAGAGAATAATGATCGGTTAGCAAAAAAGATGTTATAATTTTAAAGGACACGGTTAGTTTAGAATTATTATAGCACCACTATGTACCTACCTACCTTTTCTGATTAAAAATTAAAATTGAGAGGATTTAGAGATAAAAAATAATGTATTAATGTTTACATTTTAGGAAGAAACATCCTATTAAAAAAACGTACTCACCCGTTTTCTACATTACTCACTATCTAGGTAATTAAAATTTATTTTAAAAGTCCAATAAATTTAACTATCACTTCACTGTTAAATACGGTTATTAAAAATAGTACTAGTATTGTAATGCCTTGATTGCGTATTAAGTCTTTATTAGATAAGTAATTGTAGAAAAGTATCGATAAAAGATAATTATTACATTGTTTACCCTATTTACCTATGACTTTTATTTTTTGCCAGTACGGATGTAAGTTTTGTCAGTTCACCGCGAGTCTTCCGGGATAGCGTGTGTGCATTTCGCAAAGATTTGATAGGTACTTAAGTACACGCATTGTTTTACGTGATTTTTGTTATTTACTTGTATGTATTAGTTTAATTATTTTCTTACAGTGAAATAGACACTGAGTAGGTACTTGACCTTAGTGTGTGTAAATTGTGTTTTTAATTTTATTTGTACATACCTACGTACTTGTTTTTTACGGTGAAATAAACACTCGGATCCTGGTCGAAATTTGTTGGGCAAGGTTCGGGACAACATTGTTCGGCGATGTCACTTGTGCATTCAAAAACATTTTGAACATGAGAAAATTTAAGTTTTAATCCATCTTGTGCTATGACAGAATTTATTTAGATTAGTTCAGTAATCAACTTATCACGAAGTAAAAAAGAACGGGTGAAAAATAACCATAGTGAATTTCATCGCAATTGGCAAAGATAAATCAAAACGCCGCCGCCGCCGCGCGAGCATTGTTGCCGCACTTCTCGAGGTCAGTCGAGGTCAAGGTACGTTTTCTAAATAGGGTGATTTACTTTTACTAAATTTATTTTCATATTTATTTTGTTTGAAAACTTATTTTTTTTCATTTACGTTTTTTTAAATTTATAACAATTTATTTATACTTCTGTGGAAAAGTGTTACTTGTGGTTTCAATTATTGCATATATGTCGTAGACATACTGTATGAGAGATTTATGACAGATTAGGATCACGTGACATCTCGGCAGCCATTACTGCTATACACGGCATTGGTAATAGTAGATTATGAAACGAGGGTACCTATAAAGCAAGTGTCTTATGACACGGGGGTCATATTGAATTCCGAACCAACGAAGGATTCGAGAGTTAACTCCCGAGCGGAGCGTAGAGTTGAATCTTGAATGCAGCGAGGGATTCAAGCTAGCCCAAGTCAAAGACACCTTTATCCCTGAAGTGCATACTCTACTTTTCACACCTACTGCGAGAAAATTGTGCTCTAGCCATGGCAACAGATGGCGCGCGTCGACAGCCGCCAAAGGAGCAGCGAGCGCGTCCGAAGCTGAGGCTTTTTTTTTTTACTTTTGATAGTCATACGTTTGACCGCTATCTCACCTGGGGCCCGAGTCTGCTATTATAATAGTGTCAGAATGGTCGATCACTGATTTCAAAATGGTTGATTTTGACAAGTTTGTTAATCTACTTACATAATGTCATCATAATGGCGTCATTATGACATTCCAATGATCAACCCCTGACCACAGACATATAAATAGTAGCAGACCAAACATTAATACGTAGATATTTTTTTTTATATGGTATGATTCTTTATCCTTTTTTTTCTAAGTGACATTTCATAAGCGTGTCTCGTTCTGTCACGTGTTGTCACACTGACTCATACATAGACAAAATTTGACGCGTAGCTTGTCTGCCATATTGATAAGCATCAAATGTTCTGTTTCAATCGCGTTAAAATTAATAAAATATTACTTGTTTGGGACATAAAACACACGAGGACGGTAAAATAACATGGTGAAGTGCTGTGCGTATCGCTGTGACAGTGCTAGCTACCACAAAACACCTGGATTGACCTTTCATCGGTAAGTTTTGGGAAATCTTAGTGCTTTCTTTACTAAATTCAAATGTTTCGATACTGTTTATTCGTATTTTACATACAGTTTTTAACAAAGATGCGATTTGTCTGTACCGTTAGCCTACAAATAAAGAAATAAATCATAACAAGGACAAAATAGTCAGAAAGTGGCATCAAGTGACAGCTCAAGTACCTGTTCAATTAGTCAGGGACGAATTAGGCAACAAAGACGAAACTTTTAGTAAATTGCTTATGTTGTATGTATAGTAAAATATTTATTTCCATTGAATTATCAAATAAAGCCTCAGTTTAATGTATGAATTTTTATTCTTTTTTGGTGATACAATTCCAAAATCCCTGTAGTAGTTTCAGTGTATGTACACATGTCATGCTATTATAAAAACTAAATTATAAAATCAATATTATGTTACCCAGTGTCTGTGTTATGGAGAACATGAACATAGGCATATGTATAAATACAGTATAGGCTACTCACATAACGATGAATTTTCATTCAGCAGGCAATAATTGAGCATACTTATATTTTTCCAGGTTTCGCAAGGATGAAAGTTTACGGAATGCCTGGATTAAAAACCTGAAACTGCAGGATTGGCAACCAAGACCTTCAAGTGTACTTTGTTGATTGTTCAAAGCATTTTGAGAATCACTTGATCGATCCCAGCGCTTTTCGAACAACATTACGTCCCGGAGCAATTCCTACACTGTTTACGGAATTTACTCCATAATCCATAAGTAAGCATTAAGAGAGTGTAAGATAGAAGAGTGTCCCTGGAGTGTCTTGCACGATCTTCTCCATAGAGATCTACGCTTTGGAACGTGCAATTAGCTTCAAGTTTTTGGACAGACCGACCTTGACCATTAAAAAGTGCCTGTAAATGGTTCATTTGAAGTAAATGCTTGAATTTTGAATTACATTACTTTTATTTAAAAAATATGATTTATTCCTAAACTAGCTTTCAGGCATACTAATACCTTGACTCTCGGTTCTACAAAACTGGGCATGCGGGTTAATGACTGCAGTGCCAGTTCTTCTAGCTGATACTGACGTCCGTCAACGGTTTGTAAACACCGTCAAAAGATAAAGAGTGGACTGCTGCCCATCGTCCTCTTAAAATATTCCCTTAGTCGCCTTTATCAATAACGACGGGAATAGAGACCCTCTATTCCCGTCGTTATTGATAAAGGCGACGGTTCTATTCGTTAAGACGATTGATAAGTAATCTATATTTCATGTACCCAGAGAATATCGATTTTCACGGATTTTCAGAATGTATATGGATTGTTTCATCATCGTTAGATAATACCGGCAACCGGTCCTAATTCGGCCCTGTAATGATATCATTCCCTAGGTGTGCGTAATGGCTACGCAAATTTCAGCGAATGTTTGGTCTGCTACTATTTATATGTCTGTGCCCCTGACACGCCATTGAAAGAAAGCCATATGAATGGTAATCTCGTACATAATGACAGGTTTAGTATTTACGAACTTCTCACTACTTCAGATTGCTTATAACAATAATATGTAAAACTAAATATAAATAAAATCTGGCATGAATAAATGCTCAAATTTAGCTCGGTTGTATAATAATGGCAATACGGCATTCCTACCGCAATTCTATTACGAGACCATTGACGTGCCAGTGACCGGCCACTGACGTGCCAGTGACCGTGCCATTATGAATTTAGCAGATTACGAACTTTTAGCAAAATGACAATGGCATGACAATGACATCGTGTGGGAATGACAAATTTATAAAAATAGCAGACTCGGGCCCGAGGATGATAGGCGATGATGCGGTCTAAGGTGGAGCACGCTTGCCTAGAAGTAACCTATTCACTCCAGCCTACATAATAACATTGTACTGAATTTGATTAATAAAAATATTGTGATTTGAGAATTTGGAACGCATTTTGACTGCGCTCGCTGCACCTTGCAGCGGAGGCGGACGGGAGCCGCTCGCGGGTTAGAATGACATACTTTAGGTTAAGTTTGCATGTCAAATAATATGACGTTTTCGTGCAGGTGGTGTGTTAAGTTTCTTATACCACCCAAGAGACAGACTGTTTGTGTCGAAGCAGAGATTCCATGTTCTGTATTCCAAACCGACCCATGTATATTTATGATTTTAGAATGAGACATACAGCTACTCGTGGAATGTACCGAGCTGCTATTGCGGTATTAAATTAATATGACAGTGTGGGGGACTGTGCAATAAACACGAATTTCACAAACGACATTCAGTTTGATTCGACCTGCATCTGGAATTAAAAAGGGTTGGAAACAAAACATAACACCTTGATGTGAATCAAGGTGCTATGTTTTGTTGCTTTCACCGGAAAATTGCTATCACATGAAATTGTAAAATATTTTTTCAAATTTCATTTTCATCTTTATTGCTAGTGCATTAGGTTCAAGGTTGAGTGGGAAAATATTACAGTGACGGGTATCGTGATGTGCTTTCCGATTTTGCTAAAGTGGCCTTTTTAGACCCGCAGGACTAGGGATTTTGGAGTCTACGAACAGAGCAGATTAATTAAACAAATAACTTTTATAATAAATTATAATATTCTATTTTATAGCAAAAAAGTTTCTACAGCAAAAGGTTTGTAATTTCTTCACAACAAAACTGTTCAATAATACTAGGCCGACTTCATTCCTGGGAATCGTACAAGACTTTCAATTTTTTTAGCTACATTTAACAACAAATCTTCAGACAATGACGGTCCCATGAGTTGCAGTGACAACGGTAGTTTATTCTTTGAAAGTGTTATTGGTATTGAAATAGCTGGTATTCCAGCCATGTTCGCAGGCTGCGTACAGTAATCCTGTTGGGCACACTGATCCCTATTATGTCTTGCTACAAAATCTTTATACAACGGTGCATCTGACAACGTGGTTGGAGTCAAAAGCAAATCAACACCAGTTTCTTTATCAAAAACCTTTTTGAAGTCATCCAAAATTAATCTCCGTAACTTCAGAGTTTTTATGAAGTATTTCACATAGTTTCTTGTCAGCAGGAAATAGTTGCCGGCTAGGATTCTTGAGCGAACAACATTGTTGAAGCCTTGGTGCCTTGTAAATGCGTACAGCTCTTCAGTAGAGTTGTTTGCGTTTGCCCTAAGGCCAAATTCTATTCCATCGTACCTTGCCATGTTGCTGGCTACCTCACATTGATTTAATATTGAGTAAACTGCTATTGAGGCAGACGTGTGAGGCAATGAGACGGACTTCACCATAGCATTTTCATTTTCTAATAAATCTGTAACATTACTCCAAGTTTTGATCACTTCAGGGCTCATGCCTTTACAATGATATTCTCTAGGAATTCCAATCTTCACATTTGATAGGTCTATATCTTTTAGAGTTATAGGTTCATATGGTTTTTTCAATGTTGTGGAATCAAGTTTATCAGGGCCAGCAACTGAGTTTAATACCATGGTAGCATCTTCAACAGTCCTTGCTAAGATACCAGGCACATCCATTGAATTAACCAATGGTATCAAGCCATGTCTGGACACAAGACCATAAGTTGGTTTTAATCCTACAATACCGCATAATGCTGCTGGGTTTCGTGTGGATCCACCTGTGTCAGAGCCGATAGCTGCCACACAGGACCCTGAGGCTACAGCAACTGCACTACCACCCGAGCTCCCGCCAGCGATTCTCCAATTTTCTTTGTCATACAGCCAAGGGTTACGAGTTGGACCAAATGCGGAATCTACTGTCCCAGAGCCCATGGCAAACTCGTCGAGGTTACATTTGCCTATCAAGCAGGCACCAGCAGCTCTTAATCTGGAGTATACTGTAGCATCATAGCTCGGCACAAAGTTTTTGAGCATCTCCGACGCACAGGTAGTCATTATATTGCTTGTGCAGAAGTTATCTTTCACCCCAATAGGAATGCCGTCTAAACTTTTCGGGTTTTTGGAGATATAAAACCTCTTTTCACTTTCGATACCATGGGTTTCCGCAGCCTCGTCAGTAATCGTCACAAACGCATTCAAATCTTTATTCTGTCTAGCATTGTGCAGACTTGTATCTACGAAACTCGTCGGTGTCAACATTTTCTCAGAATATGCTTGGTGAACCTTTTTTATCGTGTACGACGTTAATTTATTCATTTCTATAGTTTTTTTACTTATTTTTATCCAAATAATATTCAGAATTACAGGTTATTTACAAAAATTTTAACAGCTGACAAGCTCACACAAGTAACATTCTGACATAAAGTAACTAAAATGAAAATACGCTGTTTATGCTAGAAACGTCAAAAAAGCTTCAGAATTTGGGCGGGATATACCAAATTATTTTTAAAACTAATACTTACCAGTAGCGATGCATTCTTGGTTTTCACGCTGTATTAAACCGGAAAGTACTCTTTCATGTTCTTCATTATTTATCGAAACAATCTTCATACTACGCATATTTCTTCTGAAATAGATTGAGTTTACAAAACACCGTTTTTAGTTTTGAAATGTGACAATTACTAACGTTTGACAAGAGCGAGCGAGTGAATGAGTGAATGATCATTATCCGTGACCGTTGCGTTTTGTTTCATTTCGAAAAACAAAATAAACATCAACTTTTAATTTAACATTGCATTGATTGTTTAAATCTCTTGCTTTTGAATATACGTTGAGAAAAATTACTTGCTTCAAAAAATTCTAAATATTGATGATGTTTGCATAGGCTGTTTAGTCGTCGCCTTCGCCAAGCCTTTTTTTAAATGACAATAGGGACGTTCTCAAAAGTAAAAATTATCGATTTTTAAAGAATTAAAAAAAAATGTTTGAAATTACTAAAGAAAACTAAAGTTACAAATGAAACAGCAAATAAAGTTCTTGTTTCAGTAAATAATTACGGTTATATATAATTTATTGCCCTAGTCTGTAGTACTCCTTTTAGATCAAAACAAAACTTATGGATATTTAATTAAAGATGACATCAAGGCTTATTTCCTAAAGAAACACCTAGTTATAATTTTTAAATCACAATTATTGCATCCAAATAACTGAACGTTTAGACGAAACAAGCCTGTTAAGTTAAAACCAAACCTTGCCAAAATGGTGTGGTCACTAAAGTGGGTGATAGACGTACAAGCACTTAAAAAGCAAGACGGCCTTTTTTTTACGCGTCTTGTTTAAAAAGTACATACGTGTATTTTGTGTGACACACGAGCCAAAAAGGTCGTAGAGCCCTAAGTACGCGTACTTGCTCGTACCTCTATCACCCACTTAAAGTTTTTATATCAATGTAGTGTATTTATGGTGATTGGTTTATCAAGTATAATAAAAACAAACGAATAAATGTCTATATAATGCATTACAATATTTTTTTAAAAACTGAATCATGATAAAAAACCCGTAGATTAAATATTATCGATTCATATCAATCATCGATACCATTGAGACCCGTGTTGTGACAGTTGGCATCCCTTAAATATTGACTGTGTTTGTCGTATTTCATTTTCGTAGATGTTTTAAATATTTTCTTTGTCAATAATAAATATTATAATAGCAATAACTTATAGCCTAAACTAATAGAGTAATAATTATTTAACATTATAGTTAATTAATGCCGTAAATATGGCGCATTTGCAATACATGCCCGGGGATCCTCGCCTGGTCGATCAACTAGTTTATGAGTTAAAATCGAAGGGTATATTTGATCAGGTAAGTTATACTACTATTTCACATTATTTACTTGGGCCCTTTGGGGTGTACATAGGGCTCAAGTCGCCATTTTTCTCTGACCTTGTGTGTTCCTTTCTTCAATCACATTAGTACAACTTGACTACCACTATTTTCCTAATTTGCTTTTGAGCTTTTCCAATATTGCAAAAAAATCCAACTTCAAGGCATTTCATATCCATTCTTCAATTAAGGGACAAGTCTCCATAAGTGTGTGTATTTATTTATTTACAAAATGTATTGAAATATTAGATTATCGGTGTGCACTAAACTTAGGGCTGATTATGAATGATTGATTGATAATTATGTATGTTAGTAACTGCTAAGATTAAAAGTCTAGCAGATATTATAGTGATCAGTCAATGAATAATAATCTATTTCAACCATATGTTAGTGTAACTAAAAAAAACCAGCTCAAATCAATTTCAATTTCTTGTGACAGCCTAAATGTCATAATTTTTATTATTTTATGTCAGATATTTTACAATTAGTTTGGCTCTTTAGTTATTTCGTTGGTTGCAATATCTGTGTGCTTTGTCATAGCAAAGCCCCTAAGACAACCCACTGACCAAAAAATGTCATATACTTTGAATGTAACTTGAAATACTTACTGATTAATATGATTCCAATTATTTTACTTGTGATAGGCAGGCGTTTGACCACTATCTCACCTGATGGTAAGTGATGATGCGGTCTAAGATGGAGCATGCTTGCCTAGAAGTAACCTATTCACTCTTGACTTAAAGACTCCAAGGTTGTAGCTATCAGGAAACACAGACTCTGGCAGGAAGTTCCACTCCTCTGCTGTATGCACTATGAATTTTATTCTGATCCAAAATTACAACATGGCCAAACTTAATCTGCAAGTGCTCGCAAATTAAAAGAACAGTAGTAAGAAAATACAACTTTGGCCCAATAGGAAGGGGCGTTGACAGGTTAAACTTAATATTCGGTTTAAAGATTCTGTATTTATTCTAAAAGAACATACATTGTTCACTTAACGAATAAATGCATAGTGAATGTTAGTGTAGTGTAGTGAATATATATATATAGTGAATATTGCTGCTCATAACAATAACCGAAGGCGTCCAGGTGTTTCACTCTGATTCACAGTATCCTCCATAGTAATATACAGTGTCATGGCAGCACAGAAGATATAATTAAAATATAATTCTGTTTCTTGTTGTCTTGAGCTAGAGATGGACATGTATGTCTTTGGAGCTAAAATTTTAACTCAGTAGGATAAAAGGAATGTTCTTCCAATTCAAGTTGTGAAATTTTACACTAACAGACATTGCAATTTAAAAAGGGCTTGCTAAAATTCACAAATTGAACCTGATCTGCAAATTGATGGTATCTGCTAGGGTTGTGGAATTTGTTTGAAAGTGTCACCTGGAACACAGGATATTAGGAGGAACACAGACGGGTTTGAGTCAGTAAGAGTCTGACACTCCCTTCTGCTTCACCCAGAGTGGCAGGAGTTATTTGATGATTTCCCATCCTTTCAAAAAAAGGATGGGAAAATGTTAGACAGAAGATGGCAATTAGGTTACAGTTCCCAGTAATTTTTAGGGAACATTACCAGCCAACAAAATACAAATATGCATTTTGTATTGCATAATATTAATGATAGATAACATACAATAATGTTCTTAAAAACAATTGTTATCTACTATTTGGTGCAATATTATTGTTGCACACCTAACAGTGATAAAATATGCTGTGTTACTACAGTGTCGGAATAAAACTATATTGTGTTTTGGGTTTGCGCTTGGCAATTGCTTTTGAAACTATAACATTTGGTTGGGATTGGTCTTGTCTCATCCGAGACTTGAACCTGATGACCTTCATAGCTTAGTTTGTTTATTTTTATTTCTTTTTTTTTTTACACTGGATGCTTGTACCTTTGTTACTTAGACTTAATTCTTATGTTTCGCATTTGGCAATCCACACACGCTTAAAAATTCAGTATAATAATATCATTTTAATTTAGTGTTTAAAGAGCTTCTGGCTTCATAGTTACAAGGTTCATTATTCTGACTGTATTTTTAAAGTTCAAAAGAACTATAAAATTCGATGTTATTGTTTGGTTATTAAGGTTAGCTATCGAGTCAAGCAGTAATGTCACTTCAAAGTAAGGGCGGGTAAAACAATTGTGTAACTATTTTGTTGTACAATAAAAAAATATTCCTTTCAAGTAGGTACACCTAGCTACACCCTTCTGGCGAATTAACATTTCAAAAGTCATCATCACCCAATCAGCCGAAGGACGTCCACTTACCTACTGCTGGACATACGCCTCCCCCAAGCGTCGCCACTACAACTGGACCTGGGCGCAGCGTTGCCAAACGTAGATCAACGTATTTTAGACCTTTATTTTATTTTTATTTATTTAAAAAATAAACGTTGCCCCACACTAGGAATTTCTCCTGTATCGTGGGTGCGTTTACAAACATACAAAGTCACATACACAAACAGCCAGACCCGGAACAACTATCTGTAGGCCATACAAATATTTGTTCCGTGCGGGAATCGAACACACGACACGCGACGCAGCAGTCGATCGCTCAACCACTGCGCCAACCGTGCCGTCCTTTCTTGCAAACCTACAAACTTCGGACTCAAAATCTACGTACTTTTTTTTTTAATTTTGATTTTAGCAACTTAACATGACTTATTACACTGAAAAGCCAAGATTACACTGAGAGTAAGATTCTCAAAGTTTCAAATTCTGCCTTACCACCTCTTACGAGTACAAGCTTACCTATTGGTCTAGTTTGCACAAAAAATCACTTTGATACATAGTATTTATTTATTTATTTTGTAATGTCGATCATCAGCTTTTTTTCTTTATCCTAATATATATCAGTTTTTTTGCGATGAATCTGATGAAAACTTAAACTACTGGATAGGTACTTACTATAATTTTAAAACAGTGTTTTTAATTAAATATTACCAAAACTTATTTCTTCATTTTACGTTAAAAAAGAAAGTACGTGGATCTACGAACTTTTCATAAGCAAATTTTACAAATTATACGTATTTTCCTAACCTCGTCTACGCTTTTTTTAAAATCCGTGTTGGCAACACTATCTGGGCGTTTCACATAGTTGTTCAAAAGTAGGACTACTTGTATATTATGTTGTCTTCAAAGAAAATATTTGCCTTTGACATACATATTATAAATAGGTGTAGTAGAGAGTAGAGTCAGTACTGCATTTTCCGCACTTAGACCCCCATTCCGTCCGTTGTGAGTTGGTGTCCTGGCTAAGTTAGGTTAGCTCCGCCCAAAGAGGGAGCTGCACAAGCTTCAATGAGCGACCTCACCATTCCGAGGATTTGTTGATGTTGGGTTGTTGTAGCATGGGGCGTCTCGTTATTTTAAGATGGTCACCCATCCAAAGACCGAACTATGCGGCTGGTATTATTTAGCCACGAGCTCCTCAAAATTTAATTAATGATTTATTCATTTCAAAAATCCCAAATCTGTCCATTCCAGTTCCGCAAGGACTGTATCGCTGACGTGGACACTCGGCCTGCTTACCAGAACCTGCGGCAGCGCGTGGAGAACTCCGTGTCCTCGTTCCTGTCGCGACAGGTGTGGAAGCCGGACCTTAACAAGAACCAGCTCAGAGAGAAGCTAAGGAAACACATTCTGGAGTAAGTTTTTGCTTAACTGCCTCCTCCCCTAAAATATATTTCTAATCTTTATTGCAGACACATTGGGCCATAAGTTGTTAGTACCTAATGAGTTAGTAGCAGATTTTATGCTATATTAGTGTTATTACTAGGTACTTAAATTACTAGTGTATTTAGCTACATCCATCCAGTGTCTTTGGATTGGGTAGCCAGGGGGGCTACTCTCTAAGCCCGAAGTTCGCAGTTTCCGCCTTAGTTGCGGGTGTTTTCTACACCTAGGTCCAGTCCAGCCCAGGTGAGCTACAAAAACTATAAGTTAAACTTACTAAAACCAATACTTCTCTTATTACAGTGGCAACTATTTGGAACAGGGCGTCGAAAGGATAGTCGACCAGGTGATAACCCCAAAAGTCGCTTCAGTATTTATTCCTCAAGTCGAAGACCTAGTATACAACTACTTAGGCATATCCCGAAAGAAATCCGTCACCTCTACAGAAACTTCTAACGGCAAACTAAATACTGATGATCTCTTGCCAGAAGATTTGGAAGCCGTCAGTCCAGGCTCTGTTAAAAGCAATGATGATAAGGCAGAACCAATGGACGAAGATAATAATGAAGAAAATAAAATGGAGGTAGATATAAAAGATGAAGACAAACCCTCAGTATCTGAAATAGAAAAGCCTAAAGAAGGAGACTCACAGCCCTCTGTGATCGATCTTAACACCGATTCTGACGAGAAAACAGATAAAACTAATATCCCAATGCCCAATGAGGACATAAAGTTAGAAAACATCCCACCACCAGATAACAGCCCTCCGAAGGTCGAACTCGAAAACATTGATATCGAAAAGATAGAACTTCCAAAAGAACCTAACACAGTAACCGAAGTACCCCATCCTGATGAAATACCGCTTCCGAAAGTTGATAAAGAGCAATTCTTTAAACCAATAAACATGAACAGCGATGATGAATCCAGCAGCGACTCTTCTCTACGAAGAAATATGTCTCCGTTGACTCCAATCAGGAATTATAATAATGAGAACTCTTGTGATGCCCAACAGGCGTTTGAAAACGACTCTGACAGCAAAAGTAATGACAAAAAAGAGCCCAGTTCCTTCCGATTCGCCATAGAAGCTAAATCTCCAGAACACAGTCCAGACGTAAAACCGGAAAAGAAAGATCCTGAGCAAACGAACTTAGCATACCAGTTCAATAATCAAGTTAATATAAACACGTTCAACACGCCATTGTACGAAGATAGTTCAAACAGCAACAATTTACAAATTGATTACGAGAGTGACGTCAACAGTAAGACTAATACAGAGAAAGTGCCGGAAGCTGATCAGAACTCGGAAGATAAACGGGAGAAGAAGAATGATGATAGAAAAAGCAGTCATAAGAGCTCGCATAGGTCCAGAGATTCGCACAGATACTCTAGTAGCAAGGATAAAAGATCTGATTCTAAGCAATCTAATTCGAGAGATAGTAGCAGGCATGAGAAGAAACCTAAAGAAGATCATAACAAATCTAGATCCAGCCATAAAGAAAGAGAGAAGTCCAGAGATAGGGGCGATAAGAAAGATAGCCGAGACTCGTCTAAATACAGGAGTTCCTCCCATAAAAGTAGCTCTAACCATAGAGACTCAAAATCCCATAGAAGCTCAAGTTCGAGCCAGAAACATTCAAGCGATAAAAAATCTTCAGAAGATAAAAAGTCCTCTTCAAGTCACAAATCTGAAAGGAGCTCTGAAAAAAGTTCAGATAGAAGTTCCAGAGACAAAAGAGATTCTAAATCCAGTTCCCATAGGTCAGACAAAGATAAAAAGAGTAGTTCTAAAAGCAAGAGTGATGAGAAAGATAAGAAAAAGGATAAAAAAGAAACTGATGACCATTATAGCTTGTCTGGAAGAGGAAACAATGGGCGACGTTCTACCGACAGAGATTCTAACGATGGCAGCTCTTCTTCTAAAGGAGCTCAAAACCAATCCGGCCCGAAACCTACAGATAACAAAAAAGAAACCAAGGGTTCAAGTTCTAAATCAGATAATACTTCACCCAGTGGTGAGTCTACTAGCCCCAGTGACAAAGACCATGGAATCACCACAGCTAGTGGCGCAATAGGGAACCAAAAACCCATCAGAGTTGAGAACCATTTAGAAACGCCTATAGCCAGTCCCCCAAGACTACCTTTCGTTCCCGATGTCACGTTAAAAAAGCCAAAATTCGCAGCTAATTTGGAAGAGGCTAAGCGGATGATGAAGATGAGGAAGTTTCTAGATGAAGAACAGAAGAGAATGAATCAAGAAGCTGCGTTACTTCTTGAGTTTCAGGCTAATGTCAGACCCAGTTTGAGTCAGGTATATTCTAGCATTCCTGGGCCTGAACTAGAATTCGCGTGCATAGCTAATGAGGTCAACAATATCATGCAGAATAAAATGTGCAAGACAGAACACCTTGTTGGTGACAAAGTTTCTCAAGAAACCAAATCAACCGAAGAAGAAGAAAAAGATGAAAAAGATATCAAAACAGAAAATACAAAAAACGAAGACAAAAACAAAGTAACAAATGAAATTATAGACGAACTTGAAGAGACTTTGACAAACGATACAGAAATGTTTGATGAAGATACAAAGCTTGATAAAAGTGAAACATACAACGAAAACAAACCTTTTTCACAGCTCATGGACGAAATATCTGAATACAGTAAAGCTTCGGAGAAGAGTAAGAAAGATGCTCTAGACAACTTAGTTGATGATGAAAATAAAAAGCGAACGGAATTCTTTGAAGTTACCATTATAACTGAAGAGTTATCGGAAAGTGACGAACCTGCCATTGTTTCCGAAGATACTGTAGATTCAGAATTGGACACGACTGAAGCTGCTAAACCGGACATTACTGAAAATGAAAATACCCAAAGTTCTGAACCGGAAAGTTCTGAAACAACCAAGCCGGAAATTTCCGAAACCACTCAACCTGAAATTGTTGAAGAAACTAAACCTGAGACTCCTGAAAGCGCAAAAATAGAAGATGAATCTCTAAAATACTTCGCAGAACACGAGAAATTCGACGCAGAGCTTAAACGACTCCAATATAGCGACTTTCTGAAAGCTTACACGGAGAGAAATATAGTTTCCAACAAAATACACATTATAAACTGCGATACCTACGAAGAAAATATAATCAAAGAGGTTTGCGAGACTTTCGGGACTTTTGAAGTAATAAACTACTACAAAAACGGACATTTAAAGTTGCCTAAAATAGACAAAAAAGTGATAAAAAACGTCAACCTAGCTTCTGAAATATCTTTGCCAGTAGACAGTACTTTCGAATCAAAGTCCCCATCGCCAGTCTTTAGTCCAGTCAAGTCCGAATGTTCCTTCGAACTCTCAAGCGATTATGATGCTAAATTAGAAGAGATGGTCAACAAGACATCTCGGCAAGAAGTTATGGAGATTATACTTGGCAATGTTATAGACGAGGATGAGAATCCGTCTATAGATTATTGTACGGAGTCCAGTATTGACAATGAATTGCATTTGAAGAGGAAGATTGTCGATGTTGAGAGCTCGGAGAATAATAACAGGCATGTGTTCAAGAAATTGAGGAAAATGAGCGATTCGGATCAGATATCGTCAACTACTGAAGGTGAGTTATTCTATTTTATGCTTCTGCGAATTGATGGCTACTTGTAATTTCGCTAAGTGCTCTCGACTAAAATGTCTTAAACCTGTGGTTTAACTGCATAACACGCATCCAATGGACTATTCTACAATATTCATTGCATTATTTTACATTGACTAGCAGATAAATATTCCAAACATGAGGCAGGGGATTATCTTCAAAATCTTTCATACATATAGAAATTCTTTTGTGTGCCCGTAAGAATTTCGGGAAATCCTCTCTTGAATGTTCATTTACACTCCCCAAGAAACCTTCGTGCCAAATTTCAGTTTTCTGCGACAGTCATTCAGTCAGTCACCAGTAACAGAAGAGTTTTATGTATGTCGCCGGAAAATTTCAGACTCCGTTAGATTGCAATTAATCTTATTAAAATACGATTTCTCGATATATTTAATAAAAATCGTTTTGCATACAATAAATCACACTTGAACCATTCAATAGTTTCGAATATTTCCGTGGCTTATTAAGATTTTTTTTTATAATTTCGCGCGGTATTTTACAATTCTACGACGTTTGGAATTTTCCGGTGATATTGTATGTACCTATTGATGACTTTTGAGGCTTATTTATGTAACATCGCAAAATCATCTTCATTTTAAAGCATTTATTAACAATACTTTTACAGTCCATTTTACAGTATATTTTAGTCTATGTATTGGAATAATTTGGAATATGCAAAAGGCTTGTAGCTTACTAGAATAGATCTACCTATTCTGCTTAGGCTTCGTATTTTATTAAAGCGTCTACCAAATATATCGAACAGTACACATTCCAGAATTCAATGTCGTAAATTACACAGCATAATCTGTATTACGATTAACTCAATCTGGGTACAAATGATCCCTTTGCTAGCGAAAATAAAGCTTATTTTAACAAGGTGTTTCAAAAGTGCGTGGAATATTTAATTGTGATTTCCTGTGTCTGATATACAGTACAGTAAAGAAAGAATACAAAAACTAAAAAATTAAAATAGCCGTCACGGGACGCCCGGCAGATGTGAAACATTTATGTTTATATAGTTAATAGAATTCATAATTAATAAGTCTTATAAATTAGTTCTAAAGTTTGCAGGCTTAGTGGGCGCATCACGACATGACGTCATATCATTTCTGTCACGGCATACGAATTGGTTTGACCGCCAAGGCGCGTCAATAAATGTTTCACATCTCAAAGTTTTTCAACAAACCTGACCGGAAGAAACGAATAAAAAGAAAAAAAATACAACAGTTTTCCAGATGTTCTCAACTGTCTGATGTAGTTCAATCATACAATAGGGAATATACATGCGATTTTTTTATTTGCAAAGTGAAATACTTATTAGCTCTAAGCGTAAACAATCATGATTCTTTTTTAAGTATCTCATCAGCAATGGCGTTATACAAACTCAAAGGTTACCATTTTTTCGATGAATTCAAAGTCTATGTTTCCGAATGCTTACAACCCTAATCTTTTCAAAGTTAGAGTGAACAGGCTAGTAGCCTGTTCACTCTAACTTTGAAACTTTGAGGACTTTGAGGCTACTTCTGGGTAAGCTCGCTCCATCGTAGACTTTGTCTCTGTCATCTCTGACCAAGACTAGAGTCAAGAGCAAACCCATACCAAGTAGAAAAAAAAAAAAATTCACTATGAAAGTTTTATATTTGTAGACTAGCTGTCCCCCGTGGCTTCGCTCCTGTCAACTTTTTTTTTTCTTTCATAAGAACATTCTTCTCGTAATCACAAACACAACAAAAAAAAAATTAGTGAAATCGGTCCATGCGTGATGCTTGGACCAAGGGAAAAAGGGATTCATTTTTGTATACATATACAACGTGTAACAAAATAACGCAATACCTCTTAAGGGGTCATTGAACTCATCATTATGAACAACTTTTACTATGGGACCAATACTGAAATCGCGAAAAAAATTGCATATTCCCTACTGATGCTACCAACTGAATCAGACTGCAGGTCTTCTTAAAAAAGTTATTTTGTTTTGCTATTATTTATTACAGTATATCAGATACACATCACCCTTAAATAGGACCCCGCAACTCTGAAATAACCTGATTATCAAGTTATGTACGCAATATTTCAGACTGCGAAGAAGTTTCGAACAACAATAGGGTATCGCAACCGACCAGGTCGAAGTACCTCGGTAGGGCGCGACGGGTCGGCTTGGCAAGACCTAGGAGGACTAGTGAGTACTCAGCATTTCAATTCAAGATAATTATCCTCCTGAAAATATCTCTTCCAATAATGGGTCAGCAAGAAATCGCTAAGAGCGATTGGGACCCTTCAGGAAGCAAAGTAAAGAATAGGCTTGTGTCCGGAAAAAATCTAATTAGTCCGTCAGTTAGATTATCAATAAATATTTGACCCGTGTTTTTTCTTTTGTTACGGGAACCAAAATTGACGAACTTACGACGCTTTTAAAATTCTCAATACGTCACGCCCTGGCATAATTTTTAGCAGGTCGTGACGTCACGAGCCCCCGCTCCCGAGTTTTGATGCGTTTTATCTTTGTCAATATTCATTGATTTACAAAAACAAAAAATACGTGTCCATTATTTTTCAATACTCTAACTGACGGACTAAATAGTTTTGCAATTTGTGGATGATGGAAACTAGCCTATTACATGGTGTGTGTCAGGTCTTAAATATACATAAGGTTCAATAAGTAAATATCTATGAGACTTCGTTCTTGAAGTGAGTGTCCATTCACTGGCCACTTTGAATGAGCCGTTTTTAAGGGTTAAAGGCTCATAAGCGATAGATACTGTCAAAAGTACCCTGTTGACTTAAGTTCTATGCAGTCCTTGAAACAGATGAAAACTAGGGTTGCCACAGTAGAAAATTCGATTTTCGAGATTCGATAGCCATTTTTCTGTGTCAAAAAAAAAAATTAACGTTACTCACTACTGTTAGGAAAATATTAACAAATAACAGTTCACCAATAATACTAATACATCAATTTCTGAAGGCCTGTTCACTATTTTGGGGTCTCCTTCCAGAATAAACGGAACAGAACGGATGCAGTTGAGTAGTAGTATAGAGCCTATCTGACCGTATTTTAACTGGGTGATCAAATTGCCTGTCAATTCATTATCATTCATAGAATATTTGCCTACAGTTAAAAAAGAAATGGTCCTTCAGAAACCGATTTTATATCATTCTTAAACTAAATGTTAGTCAGTCAAAACCCACTCTGCCGGCACGGTTGGCGAAGTGGTTGAGCGATTGGCTGCTGCGCTGCGTGTCGCGGGTTCGATTCCCGCATGGCAGAAATATTTGTATGGCCCACAGATAGTTGTTCCGGGTCTGGGTGTGGTATGTGAGTTGATATGTTTGTACGATACAGGAGAAATTCCTAGTCTGAGATAATGTTAATAAAAAACTTTTAATAATGTACATAATACTTATTTACAGATCTACCAAACAGTCCGTCAAGCGACAAATCAGTTGAAAACTACGAGCAAAATACGCAAGCGAAGACTCAGACACCAACGCCCAACGGCAAATTTAAAACCGTCACGAGAAACAAAGTCCAACGATACGATACTTCAGACCTTTACAAGCCGAAACTACACTACTTGTCTAGAAGAAATAACATCAGTTAAGTTATTAATTTTAAATACCGTTGATTTTCTTGGCTTGAAAGGCTAACTGGTATAGTCGATGCAAATTACGAACGTGTCTTGTGACATTTCACTGATAGAATGTTTAATGAGGGTTTTCAGGAAAATTCACTCCACCAGTTGGCTCAACATAGGCGAGAGGTCCTTTTCATTGAAAAAGTGACTTTGACATTAACAACATTGAAATTGACAAAGATAAATGTCAGAAAATGAGTGATTTGATAGGTTGTTTGGGTCTGACGCCTCAGTGCTGCGACCTGGTGCTCGAAATTACAGAAAAACCTCATTGCTTGGCTAAATGGAATATTAGTATAGTCGTTGCAAGACAGCGTGTGTCGTTTGACATTTTTGTCATTGATGTAAGGTATAAATTTCAATGATGTGCGCTTGTGAAATGCAACAGTTATAGAATTAAAGATTTATAGTTGTTGCAAATCACTGCACGTCATTTTATGTTTTTGTTTCCGCCTGAATTGCAATAAATGTTTAGTTAGGTGATAGAAAAAGTGTAGGTATATAAATGAGTTTGATTTCTATACATATAAAATGTGCATTAAAAAAATGTTTTGATAAACCATCTTTGTTACTCACCCAAAAGTCAATTTGCCTATTTGAAGCCAAGAAAGACGCGGTTTGTGATTTTGTTTATGCCAAACCCATCCAAGGTAGGCAGAATATAGGCCGAACTGTGAAATTTAACATTATTTGTATAAAATGGAATATTAGTTTAATTTTTAAACCTCTTGCATAATCTTTTTAAAGTTATACTATTATTGAGATTATAAATCTTTGTAAACTTATATAAACTGACATATGATTTTGCCTCGAAAAAGGTTTTAAAATGATTTAGTCTGCTTAAATGAGCAGAGAGCGCAAAATGCTTCTAATTTCTGTACTGTGTACATTTATTGCCTTTATTTCTTTGCTACATAGAATAAAAGGGTAAGATAAAAGTTCTTGCCATATTTGATTTGGAAGGCCAGGAATTAATAAGCCATTCAATCAATATACCAGCTGTTTCTAAACTATATTGGGGTCGGTTTTACGAGGGACCAGTGGCGTAGTTAAGCTCAAAGGGGCCCAGTATCAAGCATTTTTGGGGGCTCCGTTTTTAGGGTATTGTTTTTTAAGCAAAATACGCCCTATCAGCTCAGAACTGTCTTGGCAGGCCACGAAGGAGATGGTGGGACTAAACGTATAGCTTTGCGCACTTGGGGGCCCTTGTCGTCCGGGGGCCCCGTATCGATACGGCTATAGCTACGCCCCTGGGAGGCGCCTATAGCAAACTTTAACCAAGGGCCCCTGTAGGGGAGGTAACGAAGAAACCAAAAGTAAAGATAGATTTTTGAAAATGTCGCGTACGACGAGTTTGTACGTGCGCGCTGATTCTAAGGCATCAATGACTGATTACTGCGTCTCCCTGCCCCGCGCCCTTCTATAACCCCCCCCCCCCCCCGCACCCTAACAAGCTCTACACATATACATAAGTTTATTTGTAAACTTAGGTACAAATAATACATACCTATAGGTTCACACGATTAACAGCCCCCTAAACCTAAAGTAAAAACGAAAATATCCAATCAAAACAATTATAGCCTCCCTTCCCTGTATTATTTCTCACGGACCCCAGGGCCCTTATGTAGCGCCAGAGCCCATATTTTTTTTGTTTTGCCTACATTGTTCGTATTGAACTATAGATCGGATCCGGGGCTGTTTAGATTTCCGATGGTATGGTGACATGAAATAAAAGAAAAAAAACGAGTTTTTTTGCGCGAACTGTAACCCATACCAAAGCAAAATAAGTGGTAAAATTTGTGACTTCATCTGCAGAAAACGTCTCGTCTCGAAGAGCTCGTGGCTAAATAATAACAGCCGCATGGGTCGATCTTTTTGGTTAAGCAATACTTGCCAAGGTTGGTCTATGGATGGGAGACCATCTTAACATACCGAGATTCCTCCGTGCCTCAGAAAGCAAGTTAAGCCGTTGGGACCGGCTGTCAATTGTAGTATCTTTAGCAGTCGTTACGAATAGGGAATATGCATGAAAAAAGTATTTATGATCTGAACAGTTTATCTAAAAGTATTCAAAAATATAATACTAACTGTGAAGTTGGTATAGTCATCGTGTAATTTGACGTCACATTACATATCGGACTTCTCTTTGTAACTGTAGTCTTTGAAGCTTTTTATCTTAATAAATGATGAAGGTATTTAAAAAATAATTGCATGATTGTTTACTACAGCTAATAAGTATTTTATTTTGCAAATAAAAAAATTGCATGCATATTTCCTATTGTCAGAAGCCAGTAAATCTGCCTCCAGTCTTGCCAAGAAGTACCGTTACCCAGTCAAGGGTTGTGGAGGTCTGATCGGCAGCCGCTCCACGTAAAACACTGGTATTCAGCTGAATCTGGTTTGACTGGAAACCGACCCCAATATACTTGGGAAAAGGCTAGGCAGATGATGATCCGCAGAAAACTTCTGACGCAGTATACTGGCAGTTAGAAGGACTTGTGTGTGAGAGAGATGCATGGTTTTCAGCGACATGCTTTTGTAAGTCCAAGTGAGCCTCGAGCACCCCCAATGCGTGGGGCCTGTTAGCCCGTAGCATTTGCTACTCTCGCTATGTGGCAAATCCTGGACTGATAACCGGATGCGAAGAAAAAAGAAAGAAAGATGTTTATTTGGAACACACACAGATGCATTCGGATGCATTGAATATCAGTTTACATGCAGCGAAGGCCTGTTTGACCTCTACAACCAAACAATAGGCTTGTGTCCTGAAAAAATCAAATTAGTCCGTCAGTTAGATTATCAAAAAATATTTGACCCGTGTTTTTTCTTTTGTAACGGGAACCAAAATTGACGAAATTACGACGCTTTTAAAATTCTCAATACGTCACACCTTCGCATAATTTTTAGTGAGTCGTGACGTCACGAGCCCCCACTCCCGAGTTTTGATGCGTTTTATCTTTGTCAATATTCATTGATTTGCAAAAACAAAAAATACGTGTCCATTATTTTTCAATACTCTAACTGACGGACTAAATAGTTTTGCAATTTGTGGATGATGGAATCTAGCCTATTCGCGAACAATAAAAATAATTCTAGAGCAGTGTGTGTTGATAGAACAGACAAGCACCAGTTACTTCTTATTTCAGCAACTCAAAACACTGACATATCTTGAGACTTGATTTAGTAGCACAACGTTAAAAACCATGTTCACAGGACTGACTTTGCTGGTCAAAATGAAAAAAAATCGCCTCGTTCTGTAGAAGCTATGCAAAATAGTTTCTAATCTTCTTATATATAAAAATGAATTCCTGTTCGTTAGTCTCGCTAAAACTCGAGAACGGCTGGGCCGAGTTGAATAATTCTTTTTCGTAGTTCTACTCTACTCTCTACTCTGTAAAGTTGATTGAGAATGGTTTATTAATTCTAAGACTAGATATTTGGATCTTGGCTTAGGGTATTACAAACGAGGGAAACGAGGGTAACACATGGATTTGAGAACTGAGGGGCTACTCTCTAAGCCCGAAGTCCGTAGTTTCGGGCTTAGTTGCGGGCGTATTCTACTCCGTATCACCTACAGACTTACGATTAGTCCCGAACCCGAACTAAAAATGAATGACAACACAATTTGACAGTAACTTTCGAATTGTGTTGTCATTAATTTTTAGTGGTTAGATAATACGGAGTAGAATACGCCCGCAACTAAGCCCGAAACTACGGACGTCGGGCTTAGAGAGTAGCCCTCCTGAAACAAATCTGTGCTGGCTCACGAATGTTGTAAGGCTATTAAGCGAGAAATTACAAAAATTCTGTCCCCAATCGCGCTCGATTGTGGGAACTTTTGCTTTCGAGCCATTCTTTAATTAAAGTACTGACGCAGTCTAAAATCGATACCGGCTTTTTTCCTTTTTTAACGGTATAAGAATCGTTTCCTACATTTTCCCTGTATCATTTTAGAGTTTAGGAGAAAAAATAATCATTTTTAGGGTTCCGTACCTAAAGGGTAAAAACGGGATCCTGTTAGTAAGACTTCTCCGTCTGTCTGTCACCAGGCTGTATCTCAAGAACCGCGATAGCTAGACAGTTGAAATTAAATATTAACAGATAATAATAATAATATAAAAAATAACAGATGATATATTTCTGTTGCCGCAATAACAACAAATTCTAAAAAATATAATAAAATAAATATTTAAGGGGGCTCCCATACAACAAACTTGATTTTTTTGCCGTTTTCATAGATAATGGTACGGAACCCTTCGTGCGCGAGTCCGACTCGCACTTGGCCGCTGGTTTTTAAATTGGTTCATTCTTTTCTAAGAATAAGGAGTTGAATGCTTGTATGAAACACCGTTAGGAGTAAGCTCTTAACTTACTTAAATTAAGTGAGGAGATCTAATTTCTATAAAGTTTTGAAACATTTTTGGTAAGAGAACAGTTGTCTTTTACTATGAAATACAACTTGTCCAATGTTAGAAATCTAACAACATATTTCAGAAAATGTGTTGCAGAGAATCAGAACTCTGTAAAAAATAAAGCAATCCATATCTGGTTCAAAAATTAGATTGGACTAGCTCGCACGTACTGTCAGCAACAAAAGCCGATTAACAATTCAGTTTTGTTATTTACCAAAATATTAAATTTCAATAGAATATAAAGATTAAGAATTGTTATCGAAGCCAGCAGAATCAGGATTATCCAATCATTTTGTGTAAATTTAGATAACGGTAAAAGTAGGAGCGCTAATCGATTTTTGCCGCTGACTGTACCTACTTGGGCTTTCATGTATTCATCTGAATTATTGTAAAAATTCGCTTCGGATTAACGTCCAAATGAATTAACTGTTAATATATTTTATTCTCAATGTAGTATTATTTTTAAGTTATCAGAAGTAGTATTAAAAAATATTTTATGAAAAATTTAATTAATTGATTTGTTATTTTATTACTAACTTATATTTCATATTTAGTTACATTCTTGATGTAGGAACCTATTTTTTTTTCCACCTTCTTTTCCATTTTTTTTTTTTACTATTTCGAGACTGGCTCTCTATTTGTGTATGTATAATTTTTAACTAAATTATGTATCATCCTTTCATTAAACCCTAGAACTTCAAGTCTAAATTAATTAAAACGAAACGATTTTTTTTAATTCTTACTTATTGAAAGTTGTCACAAGTTGTCTACTTGAATAATTGCTGTTATGATGTCCAAATATCAACGATTTTGTGAATAACTCGTGAAAATATTCAGTACCTAGTAGAAATATCTCTTTTTTTATTTATGTCACCGTTAAATGGCAAACTCAATGGTAATTGTAAAATATCGCGTGAAATTGTAAACTTTTTTTTTTTCGAAATAAGCCACGAATATATTGGAAACCATTGAATTTGGATGGGATTTAATATAAACAAAACAATTTATTCATAATATCTAGAAATTATAATCTAATCAAGATTTATTACAATCTTACGGAGTCTGCCAGTTCGGTGACATTTACAAGGAATAATAATGGAGTGCTAATTTCACGAATCGCATTTCACATCGTATGTCCACAATAATCGTTACTCCTTTGGGAATACGCAACTCTGTCGTGAGAAAATCACCCTTAACAACAGTAAAAAGACCTCCATTTTTTCATATTCCGTGTGTTTCATCTGATAGTGAAATTATTGTTTGATCTTAGTAGCTACGTAATGAGTGATAAAAGCTGTAAGATGTAGAGATTTTTATTTATTCGTACCTATATATTAATATAATATGTATAACATAGTAGGAACACATTTAAGTTTAAAAATAAGAATGTTTGAAAGTGTGCAATTTACTGCAGAAGTAGGTACAATGACTAAATGACTGACGTTTGAATAGAAAAGGGAATATTTATAAAATAAATAAAGCAGAACACATGTTTATAAATCACACCATTTATAAAGATTTTAACCCTTTATGTTTGAATAAAATTAGTCAGTTGCCAATCTCTAATGATCAGTGATTTTACTTTGTAAATTTATGTAAAATAACAGTGTAAGTTCAATTTAACCAAGATGAGGCCGGTGTTTCCTAGCTGACTACTCTGAGAAAAATTAACATTAGGAAACTTAGAGGTCTGTTTTAAAGTCTATAAAATGACATTGTAATATCAGATCAAATGAGAACCATATGGGTTACTATCTGAGGTGGTCTTTTGATCAAAGTACCCAACAGATTGTAAAACATAAATTGGCAATACGCAAACTAGAAATCCTTCTTTTGCAGCACTTTGTACATGAAAATCATGCTTTGTAAATACATTGATATATCTCATGTTAAAATAGTATTTAATAGTACCTACAGAACTGAGAATGATCAGAGATTTAATCCAATAAAATCAAAGAGATAGCGGCTTTATAACAATATATCTCAGCAGAATAATTTCACTTGAACATCAAAGGCATGATCGATAAATTAGTTCAATTTGAATAACAGTACAGTTTGGTACCATGCAACCTCATATCAACTCAGGATGTCGAATGTCTAGCGATTGTGAACTTTGTGCAGTGCAACTATGTAATACTGTTGGGGGTCGTTCAAGTATTACGTAAGCACTAATGGGGGGTCTTCACTATGCTTATTGTTTATGACATTTGTCAATGTCAGCGATATTTATATACTTTTTAGTTTGCAAGTCTTAGTAGATTTCGATTATGGCTAGCTATTGGAGAGGAGCTCGTGGCTAATAATAACAGCCGCACGCGTCAATATTTAAAGTTAAGAAACGCTTGTCAAAGTTGGTCTGTGGATGGGTGACCATCTTTACATACCGAGTTTCCTCCGTGCCTCGGAAAGCACGTTAAGCCGTTGGTCCCGGCTGTCATTTGTAGATCTTTAGCAGTCGTTACGGATTGTCAGAAGCCAGTAATTCTGATTCCAGTCTTACCAAGAAGTACCGTGTTACCCAGTTAATTGGTTGTGGAGTTCTGGTAGGCAGCCGCTCCACGTAAAACACTGTTATTCAGCTGAATCCGGTTTGACTGGAATCCGACCCCAGTATAGTTGGGAAAAGACTGGGCAGATGATGATGATGGGGCGATATATTATGAATTACTATAGTGCGATGTTTCACAGTTAAGTAAGAAAAATAACAGAAGTAAAAACTATGAAAATGCTTACGTAAGCATAAGAGGGAGGGGTAAGAGCTTTGATAACTATCGCTGACAAGGAGAGAGGGAGTTAAACATTTCTAAAATAACGCTTGCTTACGTATAATACTTGAACGCCCCCTTGCAAATGGCCTAGGACTGCCAGTTTCCATGCTAAAGGCAGCTATAATCCTCTGACTATTCTCTACTCTGTGGTCCGGTCTTCTATACTCACTACTTCCAAACATATTTTTAAATATTTACTCATGTAAACCAGTAAATTACCGTATCTAGAATCTATGTAGTATCTCAATTTTAAGGTAACTATCTTGATTTTTTATCAATATTAATTTGAAAGAATATGGCGGGAGCTTTGTCATGAATTTGTAAGTGTCATTGCGATTCCCGCCAATTTATTTGCATAAATAATATAAAATATTATTTATCTGTTTGAATTTGTGTTGTATCCACCAAAATGTTCTGATTTGAGTCTGTAAGTTAAAATAATAAGTTCTGTCTATCCTCTGTATGGTAAATGTCGCGATGATTGTGTGTCGTGATTCTATAATTTTGTTGTTATAATTATAATAAAATATAATTTATTCCCAATGTATGTTTTTTTTTGTATTTATTTCGCTCCATATACCGCGTGTATCTGACATCGACGCACAAACGATTTCCATGGGTCCAGGGCATGATTCTGGACACCCCAGTGTTGGAATTGTTCGTCGGTTCTTTTCTCATTTTTTTCAAGTGTACTACATATATGTATCAGCTCAGCTGAGCTGATATCTATTTTTGGTTTTATTCAGATTGCTCTTTTTAGTGAAAGTAGTTAATTAATTATTTTTTTATTAAAAATCTCATTGGGTTAGGTCAGAATAACGATTATGAGCAGTCTAAAGTAAAAAAAAACCCTTGAAAAAAATCAAAAAATGAGAAAAAAGCCGACGAAAATTTCTAAGTCTAGGGTGTCCAGAATCATGCCCTGGACCCATGGAAATCGTTTGTGCGTCGATGTCAGATACACGCGGTAGACGTTGGACGAGTTGCGAGTTTTAACTTACTCAATCGCGTTATCGTAAACGTTCGTTTAATATAGATAGGCAGAATGAAAAACAAGAGTATTTCAGCAGTGCGATTCTGTAAACATGCCGTACTGCCGGTCGATTCTGTTGACATCTCACCGTGTTCGCTTAGGTGGAGTGAACGACAAGTGAGCTGTCATGCCATCTTGTTTGACATGTTTGCAGTAGGTCGATTCTGTAAACATATCGAAGTGAAGGCTTGGGTGAAGTGATCACCAAGTGAGCTGTCATTATATCTTAATTACATGGATTGACAGCTCAATTCGTGATCACTTCACCCCAGCCTTCACTTCGACATATTAACAGAATCGCACTGCTGCCGGTCGATTCTGTTGACATCTCACCGTGATCACTTAAGTGGAGTGAACGACAAGTGTGCTGTCATTCTTATCTTGTTTGTATGGTTTGACAGCTCAATGTCGTTCACTTCGCCCAAGTGTTCACTTCGACATGTTAACAGAATCGCACTGCTGAACAATTAGGCGAAGTGAACGAAAAGCGAGCTGTCAAACCATACAAACAAGATTGCATGACAGCTCACTTGTCGTTCCCTCCACCTAAGTGATCAGGTAAGATGTTGACAGAATAGTCCCTTGGCGAGCTTTTTTCAATTTCAATACCAGTTAAACTCCCGACTTCATATCAGTTGACGTGCCATCACCAGCGCCCGGCAAAAAAAAGCACCAACAACAAAGACGGATGTGCAATAGGTACAGTCACATCACAGCACATCAAGCTAAAACAATCTGTCAAATTTCTTTGTTAGATATTCAACTTTATTCCTGAAGACATTGGGTTCAAAGATTGGGATATTTTGACATTTTCGGATAGCCTGATGTGCTGGCGACTGTACCTACCTAAATTAGCGCGAACCCACCGCGGTGCACGCTATCTACGGCCACGCGGCGTATTTTAGCTGCGTGGGTTCATTTTGTTTGACAACGTGGGTCTAGGTCTACATTTCCACTGCAGTACAATCTACACGCCCACAACTATGTACAACTGAGTGTGGCTCATCGCGGCACACGGAGAGCCGCGTACGTGGGCGCCATATGCGAGCAAGACACGCGTGGCCACTGACGTCAATTGATGCGAAGCGTGCCCGTGGGTTGCAGTGAAAACAATGTCAGACATTTTCATGTAAAGCGAAGGCTCATACACGAGCGTTGCCTCTTCGTGCGTTGCAGTGGGTTTTTGCCTTAACGAGCTGTCGTAAATATCCGACCCGGGCGATATAGACGCGAAAATATTTTCAAACTCAAGCATTTATTTCAATAACCATAGAGTACTTACCAGTCTTATAAGTAGTACTCTATGCCGCTACCTCACCTTTCACCTGAATGCAATCAAGTCCAGTGACCAAACAAACTGGCCACTATCTTTGAATGTCAGAACCTCAAAGGTCAGATGACAGCTGATAAGCCGCCCCGTGTTTGCGCTCAGGGTAATAAGTAACGCTTGTGACCCGGAAATAAGAGATGAGACGCTCGTGATTAATATGATATGGAAATTTTAATCATTTGCACACAGCTTTTGGGCCTTAACCTGTTAACGCCCATATGGCCCAATTGGAACTAAGTTCAAGTTGTACCTATAGTAATAATAATATAATATAATAATAATAATAATATCCTTGGACATTTCACACAACGCCATATAGTCCCAAGCTAGCAACTTAATGCTTGTGTTATGGTAACGAGATGGCTGATAAACTACTTACATACATTTTTTTTTTTTTTTTTTTGTAAATACATACATATTATAGATAGAAAACACCCAGACTCGGAACAAATACATGTAGGCCGTACAAATATTTGTTCCGTGCGGGAATCGAACCCGCGACATGCTGCGCAGCAGTCAATCGCTCAACCACTGCGCCAACCGTGTCGTCGATAGTGTTACAGTATGATTTTTGTATCTTTGCCTATGCGAAGTACGTCGCACGCAATTGATTGCGCAGGATGTGAATTTGAGCCGTGTCGACGGCGCGTTAGTGTTTCACGCACGCCTCAAAGAGAGTCAGCACACAGAGGGGCCCGAAAGGGCCGACGCCTGCCGGAGTTGCGGGACTATTCGAAAGAGATACCGCGGCTCCGGAACACAAAGGGCACATGAAGGGACATGGATGGGTTTTAGTCAGTAGAAGTCTGACACTCCCTCCCGCTCCATCGAGAGTGGGAGAAGTCAATGGATGATTTCCCATCTTTAAAAAAAGAGGATGTCAATTTGGCAAGAAACATAGAACAGCACATGCGCGGGTAGGTCGCGCATAGCGTCTCAGTCGCTCGTATACGTTGGATGCATACTTGTGTCCCGCTTATTCAATGCAATACGACTGTTGATGCGAAAAGTGTTTATTTTTCTTACTGTTTCATTTGTGTTTTGTGTGTTTTTGTGGTGTACATGTTTGATGTGTTACTTTGTGACCTTGTTATTATTACTGGTTGTGTTTCTTACTTGTTAAATAATACAAAACGTATAAATCTATACTAATATTATAAAGCAGAAGAGGTTGTTTGTTTGTTTGGTTGAACGCGCTAATCTCAGGAACTACTGGTCCGATTTGAAAAATTATTTCAGTGTTAGATAGCCCATTTATCGAGGAAGGCTATAGGCCTATACCATCACGCTAAGACCAATAGGAGCGGAGCAGTAATGAAAAATGTTACGCAAACGACGTTGCACGGGTCAGCTAGTCAGAAAAATAATCTACGCACGTAACACTTTTTTACGCGATGGGACCTGCGCGGTCGTCTCTAAAACCTAACTTCGGAGCGGGAAAGATAAAAAAATCGTACTGTATTATTCTTTTAATTTGCAGGCGCTAACAGAGCGTTGCAACTTTCACGCGTGGGAAACCGCTGACAGAAGCTGGTTACTTCATTATTTCTGCCTGTCCTAACGAGAAAATAGCGCGAGATTATGTAACCTACCCAACTAACACTAAAGCGTTAAAATAACTTGTATAAGAATCTTATTATAGTGTGGTGTGATGTCACGTAGGTACTCGTGCATGAGCACGTCACGTATAGCACATAGTTTAAGATATGCTCATAGTTTTATTCACGCACGCACTATGAATATACCGCGTGTATCTGACATCGACGCACAAACGATTTCCATGGGTCCGGGGCATGATTCTGGACGCCCCAGTGTTGGAATTTTTCGTCGGCTTTTTTTCTCATTTTTTCATTTTTTTCAAGGGTTTTTTTACTTTATACTGCTCATAATCGTTATTCTGACCTAAACCAATGAGATTTTTAATAAAAAAATAATTAATTAACTAATTTCACTAAAAAGAGCAATCTGTATAAAACCACAATAGATATCAACTCAGCTGAGCTGATACTTTGTGGTACTCTTGAAAAAAATGAGAAAAGAACCGACGAAAAATTCCAACACTGGGGTGTCCAGAATTATGCCCTGGACCCATGGAAATCGTTTGTGCGTCGATGTCAGATACACGCGGTATATCGCTCTTAACAATTAAAGGGCTGAGACTTCAGTCGTCAGTCTTCAGCTGAGTCATGGAGAAGTACCTACTCATTATGGTGTTTATATAGGTACTTAACCCCTCCTTCTCCCTACATCGCAATAGCTACCCAAAAACGAAAAACGAAACAAATGAAAAAAAACAAAAAATGATCTAAGTACCTATTCTATTCTATACCTACCTACATGATTTCAGCTTCATTGAGCGTAAGTCGGGTCAATCAACATTAATTCGCAGATCCGGCGAGAAACTCGGCTGATCAACAATAATGTCAATAATTGAACATCCAGACGGTGTGCCAGACAGCGGAGCCCTGACCTACAGTGTGCACGTCCGATCAAATTGTTTCCCTTTATTTATGTCACCGGAAAATCTTGATTAGATTCCTTTATAATTTCTCGATATATATATTATGAAAAATTGTTTTGTGTATAACGTAATATATTATCCCATCCCAATTCAATAGTTTCCAATACATTCGTGGCTTATTTAAAAAATAGTAACAATTTCACGCCGTATTATCTACGGCGTTTTACCATTTTCCGGTGACATATAGATACACATTCAAAAAGGCAAGTATTTAATCCTACAACTGTAAATCCAGCTTTTTGATATTAGTTGGGAGAACTACTTTGCTTGAATTTTAAATAGAGGTGCAATTAAAAATTCCCCATTCAAAAATGAGGGAAACTATACCTACCGTTATTATATCGACGGAAGACGTATTAAAATTTGGTAGCTTAATCAGTTAAAACCTACCTAAGCTCAGTTACCATTCTACACCAACAAGACGACATGGGTTATCACATCACACAGCTGAGGCTGAGTCACATACCTAGTTGAAGAGGGCGTAATACCTACTACATCACCGATTACGATTACAGACCATAGAGTAATAACCATGTTTCAGACGCTAACACAATAATCAAGGTACCTACCCGAAACTGTAAAAATGGAACTTAATCATTTCAGCTTTAAAGTTGAAAGTGAATGAGCTGGCGACTGTATATTCAGTCTTGTCAATACAACCTTGAAAAGTTTTCTTGTCTTATTTTTTTCCGTTCCGCCACCGTTCCGAGGATTTCTTCACGTTGGGTAGCCGTAAAGCAGCCCCTGCAGAGTGGACAGTCTGTGGCGTCTAGGTATATTAAATAGACCTCTCTTAGCAAGTTCGTCTGCGGCATCATTGCCTAGGGATCCACTATTCTCCTTGATCCCCTGCAATGGATCGAGGCACAGTGGATGTCTATAAACATGATTCTGTTTACGACAGTCTTTCCAGGGCGAGTGTTGTTTGTTTTCTAGGGCTTTGAGCACAGCCAGGCTGTCAGATACGAATCTAATTGCGTAGTTGTGTATCTCCAGACGCTTTATTTATTTATTTTACTTTACGGCTGTTGAAGTTGTGTTAGGGACACACTGGGAGTTGTTCAAATACTACAACACAAATTCGGCGATGCCTTGCTTGTGTGATCTAAGCGTTACCTACTGCTGAGCGTTTGAGGGCGTGGGTTCGATTCCCAGATCAATCAGTGTCTATAAATGAGTTTTACCACGCAGTCGGAATTTGAATCCGGTTGATTCGCATCTATAACATGAGACTCGTACGTTTCTTCTAACGGAGGGTACACCTTTGCTGCCAGAAACTGATGATCATTGTGCAATGTAAGTAGGTATAGGTACCTAAACTTTTCCCGCCAACCACCGGTGAATAAATACTACCTACCCGTTCGTTACTATTACTTACTACGGACAATGTATTTCTGTGTCATTAATAGTCATTAGGTAGGTTATTGCCATTGCACATTTGAATAAAATTATGCAATTGTAAAACTTGTTAACAGACGATTTTAGACTTTAACGCCCCGAGTACTGGTTGCAAATAGTCTGCAGTGATCTAGGCAACCTGATATTGTAATTGTTTATTGTGTTGAGAGTCGTAACCTAGTGTAACTGTTATGTCCGTAGTGTAGATTTGATTCACACGTACAATAATTGAGTTATTATCAGCTTATTTCCCGTTATAATTACATCAAGGCATTCAATGCAGGTGCATTCTTATAAATCTGCGATATCGTAGGTACTGTAGGTAGTGCTACAAGTGTCATGCTTTTATTATAATCAATTTACTATGTACAAGAAATGGAGTGTCAGACTCTTACTGACTAGGAAAAACCCATCCGTGTTCCTCATGCCCTTTGCGTTCCACGGACGCAGGGACGCGGTGACTGTTTCGAACAAATTTCACAACCCTGGCGGGCCAAAGTGTCACGCTAAGGTGCTAGTTATGTTTACCAGTCGGAACAGTCCCACAGCTGGGCAATGAGATCCCGCCATTCCCATCATCGATCACGATTTGCGTTTTAAGGACATATATCTCGTCGTCTAATCTACACTGCGTGACCAGAGGGCTGGCTCGCTCTTTGCTCAAAGAATTAGCATTGCCATTCAACGTGGCAATGCTGCCAGTCTTCTGGGCATGTTTCCTGATGACAGCGATGCGGAGGAATTCTTCGACGCCTAAGCTTAACTTGTTTTGTATATTCATATGTAGGTACCTATATAGGTAGTTAGGTTTAGTAGTTTTTCTGTTTTTAATATTAGAAAAGTATAAGTAATTCTAACAGTGAAAATAGAATTAAATTTGCTCGAAAAACTTCTTTATAAGTAATTCTTACGGAAGACATCCATGTCGTCCCCACCACCTAATTGCCGGCCCGTATTGCTGTTTCAAGGCACCAATCCTTTTTTTGGGCACAGCACAGGGCAATCAGCAAGTGTACCTACAATAAGCAAATTTTTCCCTAGGTAGTGTAACCGTGAATTATGTTCGCCTTTCGCGGTCAATATTAGCCTGCGTCATTTAGTGATAGTGTAGCTTTCATCAGTGAAATCATTTTCGTTATCGGATGTGCAATCCCGAGATTACTACAAACAAACAATAGTTTAGATTACACAGTCAATCTGGACTTCTATTTTTAAAGTCGTTGATATGCTACAGCCACTAACTACTAACTTATCATAAAATAATAATTTATAAGCAAATACGTCATTGTTTATAAGTACCTACCTAGATAATAATTTTAAAGATCACTTGTCTCGAAGAAGCGTGTTTGTGACGTAAGCTAGTTGAATATTCAGACACACCTCTCGAATAATGTGGAAATTGTTTTAACTTAGTCCTTTGCTGTTCTTTTCTGATTAATTTCTTTACGAATGCGGGATCGAAGATAAGTAGTTGAATCCTTTCTCCGTGACTCGTCGAGCTTCTTTGTCTTGGATCATTTCTGGCTCTCAGGAGTTGCAGTCATTGGTAGGCTTTACCCAAATCTCTTGAACCTGTAGAATGTAAAGGAAATATGTAGGTACCTACATATTATTTCCGTTTGGCCCTGTGTTGTGGATTACTGTCCGCTGTTTCTCACAGGGAGTAGGTCCAGCAGCCAATGATCCTAGCACCTTTAAATAGGGCCATTAAAATTTCCACTTCTTTTTTTTTCCTGTAGGTACAGTACCTACCTACATCAACTTACTACACACGCAACTGCGGCGCGTGGACTCCCAGGGCGGCTAAAAAGATTTAAGTATTGTGTTTTTACCCCACTGCGCCAGGAGGGTTATGATTTTTTTTAGTTGGCAGTGTGCCCCGGAAAGCACGGGAAGCCATTGGTCCGGTGCTAGATCCTCCTCGGTCATGTCAGTTTGGCCCACCGGACTATGAGAGTGGAAGTAGAGGGTGCATGTAGGTACACCTACCTGCGTTTGCACACGCACTTGTACACTATAATTAATGAATAATAAGCAAACTAATGTACATCCTGCGTGCTTGGCTAACATAAGTGCGGTTATACCGCGTGTATCTGACATCGACGCACAAACGATTTCCATGGGTCCGGGGCATGATTCTGGACACCCTAGACTTAGAATTTTTCGTCGGCTTTTTTCTCATTTTTTTATTTTTTTCAAGGGTTTTTTTTACTTTAGACTGCTCATAATCGTTATTCTGACCTAACCCAATGAGATTTTTAATAAAAAAATAATTAAATAACTACTTTCACTAAAAAGAGCAATCTGAATAAAGCCACAAATAATATCAGCTCAGCTGAGCGGATACTTTGTAGTACTCTTAAAAAAAAACAGAAAAGAACCGACGAAAAATTCCAACACTGGGGTGTCCAGAATCATGCCCTGGACCCATGGAAATCGTTTGTGCGTCGATGTCAGATACACGCGGTATATGCATTACTCTAACAAAAGCTATGGTAGAATAACCGAATGGGCCATTGTTTTGTACAATACTAACGCTTGTTTTTGTTCAATGCGATCTGAACAATACCGCATAAAACCGGTACCTACCTACGTTACCTACTTATCTTATGTTGGAAAGCGATCGATCAATACCCAGCAACAGGTTTTGCTTGATGACTTTTAGATAGGTATCCTAATCGTCCGATTCCATTAATTCGTAGCCTTGCGGACTTGAATGCAGCATTATGAAGCGTCGTTTTTGCCAACTATCTCACCTTATGGTATCTAGGTACCTAAGCGATTAGGTGGTCGATGAAGTTATAAACTTATAACGTAAGGTGCATCCTGATGCCGACAATTTTGCAGACACATTCAATTAATGTTTCGTCTGACACAGCGCGCGGGGTGATACATAGTTTCCTTTTTGTCGGGATCCACTGTCTAGAATGATGTCTAAAGCAATGTTATTTTAATGAGGCTTTGTGCTTCTCTCAAATTGACAGTGTTTATGAAGTTCTTTTTATACTATTTGCTTACTTGCAAGTTATTGCAATCAGCTCATCCTTTCAACGTCATTCAAGGCAATTCAGTAGTGCGATTCACTAAGGCAGAACATCTTTACAACCAAGAAATCATCGTTGAAACATCTGTTAAATATATGCCACATCAGATGTTTCAACGATGATTTCTTGGTTGTAAAGATGTTCTTCCTTATTGAATCGCACTACAGGTACTTAATGTTATTATGGTAGAGCGGAGTCAAAACAAGTCCCTCTACCTGCTTGCTCAAAATTTAACGAAAATGGAACCGGTAGGTACTTATCTACCTAAATGTAAAAAACGCATTTTTTTACATTTAGGTACTACTGGTTTCATCTATGGTCAATCACCGTGATATTTTTTTCCGGGTCCAAACACGTCGTGAGCTTTTTCCATAACGAATGCTCCCGAGGGCACAGTCCGAGGGCGAGGGGTGTCGTATAACGCGTACCTACCTACCTAACGATAGCAATTAGGTACATTTGTATGAGGTTCAATTATGGGGTTTTTGACCGAGTTCGGGCTTGGTAGCTTTCCAAACGATGTTTAACTTTGTGTCTGCTACACCGAAGTTAGTTACTGGGTCTAACTAACTTAGGTTCGTATTCTTAAATTCATGCTAGCTTTATTTATGGCATGTTACTTTTGAAAATACGGCCGTCGCACATGTTCGAAACGCAATCTGTTTAACAGTTCGTACCCTTGAAATGATAGTGAAATCGCGTTACATACACAGAAAAAGTACATTGATGACGCCTATTTTTAGCCGCAGTTTGCATTAGTGCAAAGTAAATTCTTTTTCTTATTTCTGTACAGACACAAACTGCTTTTGGCTCGTGTCCAAACAACATTTTGCTGGGAAATTGACAACCCCTTATGGCTTTACAATGGCATTAAAATACCACGGGGTTAGAATTAGTTAGGCCTAGAAGTAGATGATAATTTACATGAAATAGCATCTGCAATGTAGTTTCAAATAGGTATCTACTGAAAAGTATGCCTTCACAGCAGCTCATACCAAAGCATACAAAAGAAATCAGACTTAATTTTTCCGTAACAATAATTGCATTTTTCTCTGCTGCGAAAATGTTGATTGCCTTTAGACTTGGCCATAAAACGATAAATTGGTCCATTAAAAAAACACAATTACTTACTTAAATGATTATTTATTAACAACTTTATTACAATTCAATGCGTCCACAACACACGAAATGAACAATAAATACAACATGCGATGCTCAATAATTTAAAGATGAAGTTGCATCAGTACTTTAAAATACTTTCTACTATAATACTTTGATTAATTTCATAATTTTAATATCATTAAAATAATTATCAGTTTTATAAATTGCAAATGTCCATTTTGTACTACAGATTTTGTAAGTCAACAAATACTTGTTAACCTTTTGACCACCTTGATTGCAAATGAGGAACATTAATTTATTTTACTATTTATGATAGGTACATAATATTTTAAGGAAATAAGATCATATAGGTACTTAGTGAAACTAACTTCACATCTTTCAACAATTTTATTTAAATAAAATGGCAGTCAAAGCAATTTCGTATTTATACTTAAACATGATTATAATTTTTTTGCATTATTCAATTTAGCTATCTGATTGATGTCAAAAACATGAGATTTATTAAGTTTTACATTGCAATAGTTTTTTCAAACTTAAGCAAAAAAAATTATTTCAAGACAAAAACATGCAAATACTAGCTGTAACCTTGAATAACATTACACCTGTTTATAAAATTCAATGTTATTTAGAGCCAGTTTTTTAGTAATTATTTTAATGGTGGCAAGTTTTTTGGTGGTTTATAAAAAAAATATTTTAGGACCTGCCTTACTCTTGCCTCAATAGAGAAAATGAAAAGAAAAGTTGTCCAAAAATGCTAAAGGTTCTATCAAATAATTACATTACTGCTTATGACCAACAATGAACATCAAAAATATTTTTTGTTTTTTCAGGAAGTTTGACAGCAGTTCCCGCTGCTTATATTAAAAAAAATTGGCATTACTTTATGGCTGCTTCTGTAACATGATTGCAACTACTTTACTCTTCTACTGTTTATTATAAATCTTGTATTATTTACAGCCCTTACAGATTTTATGGATACAAAAAACAATCTTATGCCTACTTACTGTTTTAGATGCGTGGTAACGTTTCTAAGGTAGCTTAATTGAGGTTGTCATTGATTGAACCTATTAAGTACATCTACGGTCTGACTACAAGCGTGTCCAGCCTTTCATCAGTTTGTGTGTGGCATCTAGTTGTGTGCAGCTGACTTCTCAAGACCAGCAGGGTCCATGATTGGTGGCTGCTTCTTGACCATACCTGATAGCAGGGTTTTGATCTGGGCAATAGCACGGCCAGGGTTCAAGCCTTTCGGGCATGTTCGTGTGCAGTTCATGATTGTATGACAGCGGTATACAGAGTATGTGTCCTTTAGCTTGTTGAGACGCTTCTCAGTGGCGTCGTCGCGGGAGTCAATGATCCACCGGTAGGCCTGCATGAGCACGGCGGGCCCGAGGTACTTGTCGCCGTTCCACCAGTACGACGGACAGCTGGTGGAGCAACACGCACATAGGACGCACTCGTAGAGCCCGTCCAGCTTGGCGCGGTCCTCCACATCCTGGAGTAGCTGGGTCTCCTTACCTTTAGCAGCCTCCTTGTCGCGCTGTAGCCACGGCTCTATCGACTGGTACTGGCGGTAGAAGTTTGTCAGATCCGGCACGAGGTCTTTTACAACATACATGTGAGGCAATGGGTAGATCTTGGAAGGCTTGTTCAGGTTCGTGTCGATGTGGCTGATGCAGGCCAGAGTGTTGACACCATCGATGTTCATGGCACAGGAGCCACACACACCCTCACGGCAAGAACGCCTGAACGTCAGCGTCGGGTCCATTTCATTTTTGATTTTCAGCAAGGCATCCAACACCATGGGCGCGCAATCGTCCAGATCCACTTCATAGTTCTGAGTTTGAGGCTTCTTGTCGGGCTCGTCGGGGTTCCATCTGTATACCGCGAAGGTCTTCACTCTCTTCCCAAGGGCTGGTGACGTCGCGAAAGTGCGTAGCTGGCCGAAAGTACCCGTTGTCAACCTCAGCAGCGGCATTATGTAATGTGTTATTCACAAGAACGGCAAAAATAACACGCCGTTTAATTTGTTAGCACTTCAATTATTCAGAAAAACGCAGTCGTTTAATTGTCGGTTTCGAGTCGTAATATTTAGTTAAAATAACAATCGTATCGTTATCACGACGACTGCACGGAATATTTTTGAAAGATAGCGATTGGGCGAGCGAATGAAATTCAATGACACATGAGTGAGTGAAACTGTGAAAGAAAAGCATTCCATGAACTTGAAGTGAATGGAAATGAAACGCTCAATATGTCGGTCAAGGAGAAGTTTATCAACTTTTAGCAAAAATCTTGTAAATCATGCAAAATTCAATCAACTTTCTGTATTAAATAATCAAATCATGTTTATTTCTTGATTATTATGCCTACTGATGCTACATCATTATTTTTTGGTAATATATATGATTTCATAACGTGAGCTTAGTATTATGCAATAATTTTGAAACAGACAGTGAGATCGCGGGCCTTTCATTTTTTTTTACAGTGTTACCAATGATTAGTAGCCACTGAGGCAAAGTGGATGAAATGCACGCAGACGAGAATTTTTTAGTTTGTACACCGTTTCGTATGCACTTTACTCATTTACAAAAAAAAAAGAAAATGTAAGTGTGGTTTTAATTCAGAAAAAAAAAAAAACAGAATTAGAAAGAAACAAATCAGACAAAAAACAGAATTAAGATTTTCTTTTCTTTCTATTTTATTATTGGATCATCTAAAGATCAATAAATGAAACGGGGGCTGCAGGCCGTCCTGTTGGCTGTACTTTTTGCTTATTGGCAACATTGAGATTGAATTATTGTTAGAATACAAGTTACAAAACAGCAAATGCACAAGATGTGCGAAGCCAAACTCCTCTGAGGGAAATAAAAAAAAGATACAAGTTACAACTTTTTTAATTAATTCTCTCATTCGTTCGTTCATTACATAGAGTACTACTTATAAGGCACATAAGGCTATACGTAGTATCTCTATGTAGTCTGTGTAAGGCTGGTTCATTGATTCATTCTATGGCGGGAATGAAAATATTTTGACAGATCGCGTCATAAAACGAAAATAAATCCAAAACAAACAGAATAGGTATTCAAAGGAAATGATTTATTTTCTATACAATTAACTAAAATGAAGAATGTGTCATCATTAAAATCGAATGCTACTAATTCGCCAAAGACTCCAGGCGGTATAAGTAAGTCTTTGCTTACCCCATGTCGAAGACTTGGTCTGTCACGAAATTGGAGAAATAAAGGACCTTCGCCGTTTATATCCCCTTTGGCCGGCAGTACTCAAGAAGTAAAAGAAGAGAAAAGTGAGCCAAGGAAGCGAAAACAGCGAGTTCTGGACGATAATATTGAAAGGACTCCCGAAACTTCTACTGTTGATCAGAATGAAGTTGATGAAGACCATAGCAATGATATTGACAAAACACCGTCCAGAAATGTTGAAGTACCTCGCAGAAAGAAATCTAAGACTTTGTTAGCGGCTTTAAATAAATCCCAAGAGGATATAAGTGCCAATTTAGTAACTAATAACGATGATGATAATATAGCAGTAACTGAAGATATTTCTGAAAGATTAGACCCTAAAAATGCGGAAAATATAGAAGTAGTTTCTACACCTGTACGGACCAAGTCTAAAAAGGGCAAGAAACATTCTCCAAGAGTGAAATCAGACTCTAAAAGTCCTAAAGTTACTTCAACCCCTAAACCAGATGTGTGCAATGATCGCAGTACCAATACAACTGAAAAGCATCCTAAGGAGTCACCAGAACCTGTCTATGAAGTTAAGGAAAAAAGTCCCAATGATCTAAAAAAGGAATGTGTAGTAGTCATACAAAGAAAGATATTCAAGAAAATAGAGGATTCTGAGAAAGAAGACAAAGGTAAATTAAAGAAAGATAAGAAGGAAAAACCCTCCTCACAAGTATTATTTGATTCTGATTCAGATGAGACTCCTTTAATCCAGTTGAATGATAAAGAATCATTAAAAAGTATGTTGGAGAAGAAAATTGAAGAAGTACAGGTTCCAAATAGAATAGAGAACCTAAAAGATTCAATTGAAGATGATGATTTCATTGACAAAACAACCAAAATCCAAGTCAGCAAAGTAAAAGATGCCAAATCACCTAAAAATAAACTGAAAACTAACAAAATACCAAAACCTAAAGCAGAAAAAATTAAAGTACAGCCAAAACCAGTTTCTCAAAGCTCTTTTGATGATGATGATGATTTTGACAACAGTAAAAAGACAATTCTAATAAGGAAAACTTATGAGAAAGTCAGCAAGCCATTGAAAGCTAAATCTACAGGATCTATAACCCAAAAAGATATTGATGAACTCAAAGCTAGGATAGAAACAAAGAAAAAGCTGCTTTTAGCTCAATCTATAAACCCTGATACTGAAGAACTAAGGAATTTAATAAAGAAATGGCAAAAAGGATGCCAGAATGCCTTAATAGAACTCTTAGATTTAATGAAAACTAAGTTTCAAGACAACCAAGATATGGATTACTCGGAGATGTTGAAGAGTTTAAAAATCCCACCGTCTTTAGTAGGTTATGATGCAGAAAATGATTGTTTTAATGAACCTAGTGATGCTAACATTATCTTAGGCCAGCTTGAGGATATAATTTAATCTACAATAGTTAATTGTTAAAATAGTTATTTAATTAAAGTTATTATTCTAATTCTAGCGTTTTCGTTGATTGAATTGATATTATATTCAGTCATATCACTTTGCTACAGAAATGTTACACAAACAAACATAAAAACTTATGGCATTTCTCATTAGCACTAGCCAGGTACTATAGAATACTACTTGCAACAGCACATACCCTTAGCCTTTGATTCCTTATCATTCAATACTATATTAATGGTACATGTGGCACAAACCTGCCAAGTCTGAATACCAGTATATGACAAGCAAACAGATTACCTCTAGGGGCTAGTGAAACAAGTTTTATTGCTGAGGGTACTATCCACATGTTCATCTCATCATACAATAGTCCATGAAGACATGCCAACAGAACTGTAAAATAGGCATGTAGATAGAAAACACTGTACTTCATTAGACATAATTTATTACAGTATAACTTTACAATGTAACTACAGGACACTACAACAAAAAAAACTTAGAACCTATGGGATCTGATGGGGTTTTCAGGATCAAACAGCTTGGGATCCTTCAGGAACGCTTTATCCTTGTAATAGTAAGGCATGTAAGCACAGTTCTGTGCTTTTCTGATCTCATTTTCGACCAGATCTTGCTTATTCTTGCATAATCCAGTAATATGTCTCCCGTAAATGCGACCAGTGTAAGGACTTTGGAATTGAGATAGTAATCTGTAGTTTTTATAGTCAGGCTTTATGTTTAGTTTGCAGAGAATACATTGACGGCGATCTTTTTTGTAAGGGTTATCCATTTCAACTGGGGTATCATCACAAGAAGTTAATTTTGCATCTGAGGATGTAAACCTTACTGCTGTTGCTCTATATGTGTTTGGCACTGAAAAAAAGAACGAGATGAGAGCAGGGAAATAAATAATGAAGGACTTTCAAAAGCCTGAAACTTGGTACTTAAATCGTTTTAAATTAGTGAAAGAAGCAAGGCTGTAAACAAACGGATGTATGAACTCAATATCACTAACGAAGCCAGTTAATTGCATAGTTTCTTCGTTCTAATAAAGATCTAGGTTGTTATTACTGCAAGACACTTAGGTTACAAAACGTAGTAGTTTTAACATAAAACTTAAAGGCACGTACAAACGTATCGCGTCAATAGTGTTCTTAATAAGGACATCTTAGTAGAACTTTTCTGAAATACCCTTAATAGGTTGAATTTATTAAAATTTACTGTAACAACATAACCTCAAGAAATATGAGGTTGACAATTGACAAGAAGTTGACATTTGCGTTTTGTTACTTTGTGACTCGTGATATTACGTTTTGTTTTACACATCCAGAAAGTTTTTAATAAGGTACATCTGATTTTGATTTATTGAATATTATCTAATGACTCTTATTATGCTTTCTTTCAAAACAATGACCCAGAAAGTCAATACTTTTACACCTTTAATTTGGTTTTAAAAGGCGCCTTCACAGTAAACTATAGCAAAGCAACGCTTACTAGCATTCTTTCAAAATTCCCAAGGACTAAAAAGACATTTAGCTACAGACTGTACTTTGTAAAACAAATAAATCAAGTCCATAATATTATAATGTTTTGTTGTGATTCAGCCAATGAGCCTGAGTGCTCTTATAAACTGAAAGCATTCAAAAGTGCCTTTGTTCTTCATTTAATTTTCAGCATTGGACTACCAAGTAAGTATATTCAGGGCTGGGCAAAATACATGCTTTGCTTTAATTGAAATACAAATTACAAAATACTGTATCGCAAGTATTTAAAATACGAAATACAAAATATCTTTAAGTAAGGTATTTGAAATATAAAATACAAAATACAGTATTTTAGCTATTTTTAATTGAAATACAAATTACAAAATACCAAATACCTACTGCTGAATTATTGCACTGATTTTTAGGGTTCCGTAGCCAAATGGAAAAAAACGGAACCCATATAGATTCGTCATGTCTGTCTGTCTGTCTGTTTGTTTATCCGTCCGTATGTCACAGCCATTTTTTTTCCGAAACTAACTATGCTGTCGAAACTTGGTAAGTAGATGTATTCTATGAACCGCATTAAGAGTCCTATTACGAATCGTAAATGCTCTTTTGCAATAGACGAAGTTACGTTGGTCTGCGTTGGGAGTACATTTAAAGTCCGCGAAACAATTTTGATACTTACTAGTCTGAATAGGATTATAGTTTATTTGGGCGCTCGCGCGAGACTGATGAGCGCGCGCGCTGAATTGACGCAGAATATATAGTACTTTAATTTTATTTATTGTAATTTTGTTTTATTATATTGACAAACGAAAACTAATGAAACATATTCATTGTAGATTGAAATTTTATATCATATTAATTTATTTGATAAAATTGTTTTTATTTGGAATATAATGGACGCTGAATCAAGACATTTCTGGCTTAAATTAGGCTTTCTTTACGTTTTTTTCCGTGAAAACTCAAGAAATTTAAAGAAATTCTAGAACTCCAATAAACAAGTAAAACATTCAACTTACCTTTTAGTAATTTCAGCTTTTAAAAGAATTGATTGTAACAATGTGAATTAGACCGTCAAAGTTCCATCGCCGACATTTTTTCTTGCAAACTGAGTTCGTAAAATATTTATAGTAAATTACACGAAAAGAAAAATGAAAATGTGTAACTCTAACTTACAAGAAAGAGACTGGCACTATCGTTATTCATGATCAAATAATTAAAATATCTTACTGCTGCTGATAATTACAGCGTCAAAAATCATGAATTTCCGTAAAAAATTTAATAGGACTCTTAAGATTCTCACACAAAAATAGAAAAAAAAAAAACAATTCATTTTGGTGGACCCGATACTTAGAACTGATACTCAATTTTTTTTCATCAAACCCCTACGTGTGAGGTATCTATGGATAGGTCTTCAAAAATGATATTGATTCGAGGTTTCTTATATAATTTTTTTCTAAACTGAATAGTACCATATATGTACCTAAACTTCCACCGAAAATTGGTTTGAACCACAGACATATAAATAGTAGCAGACCAAACATTCGTTAAAATTTGCGTAGCCATTACGCACACATAGGGAATGTTGTCTTTACAGGGCCGAATTAGGACCGATTGCTGGTATTATCTAACGATAATGAAACAATCCATATACTTTCTGAAAATCCGTGATCATGTACCCAGAGAATATTCTCTGGGTACATGATCACGGATTTTCAGAAAGTAAAAATAGATTACTTATCAAAAGTCTTAACGAACGAACCACCCTCTATTCCCGTGGTTATTGTTAACGTTTGTTATTGTGGCGACTAAGGGAATATTTTAAGAGGACGATGGGCAGCAGTCCACTCTTCACCTTTTGACGGTGTTTACAAACCGTTGACGGACGTCAGTATCAGCTAGAAGAACCGGCACTGCAGTTATAGAATAGAATAGAATAGAATTTATTTAAACATCTTAGATACAGTACACCAGTAGTAAACATTAAAACGTAATTACAACTAAAGTACTTACATAGTTTCTAAGTTTTCAATGTACACTCACTAAGTTTATAAGTTGCACTTGAACAAATAGATACACAGTACGGTCAAAACTCAGATAATAATTAATTAATAAGCATAACAAAATGCCATCGCAAGCTTAGGTACTAATAGAATAAACGAACGATCAATGTCCATTGAAGGTATACATAAAATAAAGTTCATTACCTTCCGTGCTAGTTAAAACTGTGTTACGGCAAGGTAAGATTCTCGTTTGATGATTAATTTTCAATCGTATCCTTATGGACACAAAACACCATTTTGCTAAGATTTTTTTTTATAATGTGAAATAGACGTTCGGTGACGATTTACAAGTCCAACGTAAACAAATAGTATATGTAAAACACTAGACAAGCATGATGCGTTACAAAATAAAAATGATAGTAAATTTAAAAATAGATACTAGAATAAATATACTTAGTTCGTCATTATGATTTGATTTTATGACGTTATATTTGTAATACTTTTTTGTAATATACTTATGGACATTACTTAAATATCTTTCACTAAATTAAATTGATATGTACCTAAATACTTTGTTTTGTCAAGCATTATTTGTATTCTTAAATAGTGTGTTCCTGCACTTATACATATTTGAATGATTTCATTTTATAAATATATTAATATAATTCATTAAAATGTGGAAGTAATTAAAATAATGAATTTTCATATTTTTACTTATCGGGGTAATAAATAACAGCATAATATCTTATTTACTTATATATCTTTATAAATTTTTCAGCCCGCATTCCCAGTTTTGTAGAACCGAGAGTCAAGGTATTAGTATGCCTGAAAGCTAGTTTAGGAATAAATCAGGATTTTTGAAATAAAAGTAATGTAATTCACAATACACGCATTTATTTCAATTAAACCATTTATAGGCACTTTATAATTGTCAAAGTCGGTCAGTCCAAAAAGTTTAAGCTATTTGCACGTTCCAAAGCGTAGATCTCTATGGAGAAGAACGTGCAAGAAACTCCATGGACACTCTTCTATCTTACACTCTCATAATGCTTACATATGGAGTAAATTCATTAAACAGTGTAGGAATTGCTCCGGGATGACTGTTGTTCGAAAAGCGCTGGGGTCGATCAAATGATTCTCAAAATGCTTTGAGCAAAGTACACTTGAAGGTCTTGGTTGCCAATCCTGGAGTTTCAGGTTTTTAATCCAGGCATTCCGTAAACTTTCATCCTTTCGTAACTTGGAAATTAGTATGCTCAATTATTGCCTGCTGAATGAAAATTCATCGTTATATGAGTAGCCTATACTGTATTTATACATATACCTATGTTCATGTTCTCCATAACACAGACACTGGGTAACAACATTGATTTTATAATTTACTAGCTATTTCCCGCGGCTTCACTCGCGTTAAGAAGTATTATTATTAATTAGGTATAGTTTTTGCGGCTTCACTTTTGTCTTCATCATAGTAGCTCCTTCCATCTTTAATTTCAGTTCAATCAGTCGAAAATCTTAGAAGATTTATACAAACTTTCATCCCCTATTTTATCCCCTTAGGAGTGGAATTTATCAAAATCCTTTCTTAGCGGATGCTTACGTCATAACATCTACCTGCATGCCAAATTTCAGCCCGATCCGTCCAGTGGTTTGGGCTGCGCGTTGATAGATCACTATGACGTCAGTCAGTCAGTCACCTTTGAGTTATATATATTTAGATTTTTTATAATAGCATGACATGTGTACATACACTGAAACTACTACAGATATTTTGGAATTGTATCACCAAAAAAGAATAAAAAATCATACATTAAACTGAGGCTTTATTTAATCATTCAATGGAAATAAATATTTTACATACAACAAATGCAATTAACTAAAAGTTTCGTCTTTGTTCCTTAATTCGTCCCTGACTAATTGAACAGGTACTTGAGCTGTCACTTGATGCCACTTTCTGACTATTTTGTCCTTGTTATGGTTTATTTCTTTAGTTTTAGGTTAACGGTACAGACAAATCGCATCTTTGTTAAAAACTGTATGTAAAATACGAATAAACAGTATCGAAACATTTGAATTCAGTAAAGAAAGCACTAAGATTTCCCAAAACTTACCGATGATAGGTCAATCCAGGTGTTTTGTGGTAGCTAGCACTGTCACAGCGATACGCACACCACTTCACCACTTTATTTTACCGTCCTCGTGTGTTTTATATCCCAAACAAGTATTATTTTATTAATTTTAACACGATTGAAACAGAACGTATGTAGCTTATCAATATGGCGGCGCGGGTTAAACAAGCTACGCGTCAAATTTTGTCTATGTATGAGTCAGTGTGACAACACGTGACAGAACGAGACACGCTTATGAATTGTCACTTAGAAAAAAAAGGATAAAGACTCATACCATATAATAAATTTTCTCTACGTATTAATGTTTGGTCTGCTACTATTTATATGTCTGTGGTTTGAACGAAATCTAGTAAGTAAGTAGTATTTTTTAAGTCATATCGTAAACCGCAACTTTTGCTTATAATACCTACAGGTTTGTACGGAACCCTCGGTGCGCGAGTCCGACTCGCACTTGGCCGGTTTTTTGCGTTTTGTTGCTGATTTACTATCATTTCACTCTCGCGGTCTCGACTCGCACTCACACTCACGATCGCTAAATGATGGTGAAATGTATTTTGAAGCCTCAAGTATTTGAAATACTAATTACAAAATACCTCGGCGTCAGGTATTTGAAATACGAATTACAAAATACATTTTAAAGAAGTAATTGAAATACAAATACCAAATACGTATTTGTATTTCAATTACGTATTTTAATTACAAGTAATTCAAATACTGCCCAACCCTGAGTATATTGGCTTTAGAATGAAGAATTAGTATATGGTTCGCCTCCTACTCCTCATCATTAATGAAAAAAATTGTTTGCCGGGAAAAAGAGCTTTTCCTATTCAGAACGTCTTCGCCAAGTACCTACTTATTTTACTGCATATAAGTGCATAATTGCCTCTCTGCATTGCAAGTTTTATCTCAGTGTGCTGCTGATGGCTATTGATGTACCTATACAGTGTATAGTATGTGTGTATACTATACACACACAGGGACCACAAGCTCAACACTCATTTTTAATGTCCTATGCCTTAATACTTTATTCTTTCTAAGAAAGCTATACTTACCTTATGTTAATGTAACAGCAATTTTGCTTTTGAGCACGTTGCAATGTCTTGCTTGCTTGCCTACACTACAGTAATGGTAGGGTACCTATTGCTAGCTGATGGGTAACTTTGTATCGTCACTTGGACTAGTTGTCAGTTTATTTTGCCAGTCAGCAACTTAGTAAGGACAGGCTTACATACTGCTTCCAGCTTGAAAGGTAACGAATACATACATATAGTAAAACTTAAAAGGGGATAGGAAAAAATCGCTGTCAATAGGAAAAGTGTCCAAAACCCAGTGTTCTCTTCACTGGCAGTCCTGCCACGCACGTTGAATGTTCATGTCGATTCATTGATCGAAGAAACCAGCTCTTTTGTCACGTGCAGAGTCGAGAGACGGTTCTGAGGGGCTACTCTCTAAGCCCGTAGTCCGTAGTTTCGGGCTTAGTTGCGGGCGTATTCTACTCTGTATTACCACTAAGAATGAATAACTACAAGATTTATCATTTACTTAGAAATCGTGTTGTCATTTATTCTTAGTTCGGGTTCGGGACTAATCGTAAGTCCGTCCGTACCCGTACCTAGTTGATACGGAATAGAATACGCCCGCAACTAAATCCGTCTAATGAATGTGTAATTTGTTTTATATTTAACCGACTTCCCAAAAAGGAGGAGGTTATCAATTCGGTTGTGTTTTTTTTATGTTTGTTACCTCATAACTCCGACAATTATGAACCGATTTGAAAAAAAAAAATGTTTTATCTGAAAGGATATATTTGCAGATTGGTCCCATTTAAAACATATCAAAATCGATTACGAACTTCTAAAAAAAGACACTACAAAGTAAAAAAATGACTTTAAATTCGGAAGTCGGTGTCAAAATACGAAGAAAGTAACAAAAACACCGACTTCCGCATTTAAAGTTATTTTTTTACTTTGTAGTGTCTTTTTTTATAAGTCGGTTGTATTTTTTTGTAAAAAGTTTTTTTTATTATTTTGTGTTTGTGCGTCATTTCTGGCGAAATAAATGTATTTTCATTTTAACGGCTCAAACATTTAACCCAAAACATGGGGATATATTTGCACGGTTTAAGATTTTTTGCAGCTGAAGCAGCCGCCGTGCTAAGAAGATGAGAGGGCTCTAGGATGTCAACATATTGCATTCCACATCAAAGGCCTAGGTACCAGATAAACATGGTGGGCCAATCTAATTCTTTATTGTACACACAAACAGTTCCTCTATAATGTAGAGTGTTCTCTAGCGTCAGTTGGGCAGAGAATAAATTCCTATAGGTAAGTAACGGGTCTTTCGCAGACCTGTTCTGTTAGCAATACTCGGAGCCTTTGAGTTCGACGGGCCAGTTTGATACCGCTAATCCAAGTTGTAAGTAGTAGGTCATGAATTCATTGCAAAAGGATAGGCAAGGATGACGTCAACGTGAAATTATATTTTGTAGCATTTTTACCATGCAGTTTCATCGTTCAGACCTGATATAAATAATAAAAAAACGTTAGGTACTTTTATTTTTGTGGTGATTGTTACTGGCTACCACAATATATGATTGTATAGTAATTGACAGGTTGACAGTAAACAATTCAGTGTCAAGTCAAAACTTAGAGAAATAAAATAAAGATTTTATTTAAAGTATAAAGTGCCTTTGTTTAAATTTAGTGCAATCTGCAAAGCAGCGTGATGCCGTAAGTAACATAAAATAAATATATGGTACCTACTAGCTGACCTTGAAGATCGACTTGTGCGGCGGCTGTCATTAGTAGCCATGAGCTCCTCAAATACTGTACCTGATAAACCCCACAAATTATCAGGGAAGTCTTAAACCATGCGGGGCCACACCTGAGTCCTTTGAAAACTGAAAATGTTTGAAGTTTTCGTCTTACGAGTGAGTTTGAAAATTCATTCAACTTGCCTGGGATAGATTAGACAGAACTTCATGAGAATCTAGTGCACTGGTTGAATTTGTCGTTTCCTATGGAGAACCCAAGTAGCAAAATTCTCCTATAGCAATTGACTTATAAGATTAAACGTCTTATAGAAATCTAGTAGACGCATTAACTCAGGCCACTGCTCCTGCCAAAGCATCTTCTAAGATGATTTGCACTACAAGTACTTTCGACCCTATCATTTAGTTTTATAAACGTTAATAGTGTTACGCGCCAGAATTAATGCCGGGTTCACAACGTACTACTAACGCCATCTAGTATCGAGTAGTGGAACTAATTGGGTCACGATCTTTCTAGAATTTTCGATGCTAGAACATTCTCGATGTTTCGACACCTAGTCAGTCGGGACCGGTATGTTCCCGAACTTTCTAGATATTTCCATTCTCGAAAGTTCTGGAAATTACAGTGGGACTATATAAGCTGCGAATCGCTCGCGACTGAGTCAGTATTGAATTGGCGATACAAGCGAATCTTCGGAAGCGATCTTCAACTGCGAGTTAAGTGAAGTGAAGTGTTTATTAGTGCGATTGTGGTTGTAATTAGTGTGTTTAAAGTGTTAATTAGTTTTGATAATTAAAGTGTCATTTTTTTGGTTAAATAATCGGCTGTTTTTATTGTCACGAACCCCAAGCTCGTAACAATTGGTGTCAGAAGTAAGGATTATCATGCCGATTCTGCCAAAGGACGACACGGAGGGTATCCGTACCCGTACTCAACGCCAGCAGGAGACGGATCAGAGGCGTTTTGGTGGTGCAACGCTGCAGACGTCGGAAAGTCAGCTACTGACCATGGAAGCCGGTCCGTCCACAGCAGCTCCGGCATCATCAGCACCAGACTTTGCTGCTCTGATGATGATGCTGCAGGAGCAGGCCCGACGACAGGAGGAACAGGCCCGACGACAGGAGGAACAGGCCCGCCGACAAGAGGAGCAGGCCCGTCGCTTGGAAGAACAGCTCAAGCTTGACAAGGAGGAGCAGGCGCGCCGCCAGGAAGAACAGATGCTCCTCATGAAGGAAATTCACGCTTCTTTCGGGAAAGACATTAAGGAAGTGAAGGATAAGGTTGCTCAGCATGACAACCGCCTGTCAGATGCTGAAACACAGATCAGCAAATGTAACAACGATATTGCTGATATGAAGAAAGAGTTGGGCAACCTTAAACTTGGAGATGGGATTGCAACTCCCGTAACCACTACACCTTCGCTACGTGGATTTAAAGTGCCGCCGTTCGATGGGACGTCCTCTTGGTCGGCCTACAAAATTCAGTTTGAGGCCGTCATGAAGGCGAACGGTTGGAGTAAAAATCAAGCCATGACTGCCCTCACCTTAGGCCTGCGCGACCAGGCCTTAACTGTCTTGGAAGCTCTCGGTAAAGAAGTAACTTACGAGCAGCTCCTTGAAGCACTGGAATCCCGGTATGGTGACGCCCATCTGGAGCACGTGTTTCGTGCGCAACTAAGAGATCGCGTACAGCGTAGTGGTGAAAACCTGCAGCAGTGGGCCCTTGAAGTGGAGAAGCTGGTGCGGAAGGCATACCAGTCTGTACCTGCGCTTATTGAAGGGAACCTGGTCCAGGCCTTCATTGACGGCATCCGCGACCTTGACGTTAGGGCTGCAGTGAGGCTCGGGCACCACGCGACACTTAAGGACGCTTTGGCCCATGCACTGGAGGTGGAAGCTGTGCGGCAAGATCATCGTTCCCACCGCGTCAGGGAGGTCGCAGCGGCTACAGTTCGCGATCGATTAAAAGGATACAGCCCTAGGTGCTACGGCTGTGGTGAAAGGGGCCACCTTCGATCCAGTTGCCCTAAGCGAACTGCAGAAGGGGAAGGTAGCCAATCTCCAGAGGGTAGGGCGGCTAACAGCACCACTCAACAGCAGCAGGGAAACGAGTAAAAGCCAGGACTGCGGGGCGGGTACTGGCTGAGGTTCAAAGAGCCCCAAGGATTTCGATCTCACAAACCCATGACGGGAACAGCCTTATCATCAAGGGCGAGGTCAACGGAACACCATGTAAGCTAACGATAGATACTGGAGCTTCTCGCACGGTCGTCAGTTCACAACTTGCAGGTCGGTTCTTTGGGGACTCTGCATACTACCGAGACCGCATAAATTTAGTGACAGCCACCGGTCAGCGCATACCCGTCCAAGGAGAGAGAGAGATGGAGTTAAAGCTAGGCAACAGAATCTACCAGCATAACGTTGTTGTGGCCGATATAATGGACGATTGCATCCTGGGCTTAGACTTTATGAGGAAGAATCGTTGTGAGATCGACGTTAGTCAAGGAGTTATGAAATGTGGGCAAGAGGAACTTTTTATGGAAGGGGCGTTACCAGGAAATATATACAGCCTGAAGAAGATTGTTCTTCCTCCGAGATCGGAAACGATTGTGCCGGTTAGTCTTCCTCAAAATCCTGGGAAGACTCATCGTTGTGTACTCGTGGAAAGGATAGACAATGACCTTCCTTGGAAAGTTGCACGAACTTTGGTTAGAGCTACCAACATCTCAAGAGTACGTGTGCTGAACCTTTGTGATAAGGAACAGGTGATAGATAAAGGCACACTGATGGGTACCTGTGAGGAAGTGGAGTGGTTGCGTCGATGCCAATATCCATCAACTGAGACCCTCAGCAAGAATGCCCAAACGAGAGTGACCGCACTTTTAGAAGACTGTCTCAGCGCTCTGTCTCAAAACGAAATGGTCAAGGCGAAGAGGATGTTACTCAAGTACGCCGATGTTTTCTCTTCGAACGATGCTGATATCGGGAAGACTGGCTTAGTTCAACACAAAATAAACACAGGAGAAGAGTTGCCTATCCGGCAGCGGCCAAGGAGATTACCGGTAGCACGTGAAAAGGAAGTGGAAACCATGATTGAGGGAATGGTGAAGGATGGTGTTATAGAACCTTCATCCAGTCCATGGTGTTCACCTGTAGTGCTGGTAAGAAAGAAGGACGGCAGCATGCGGTTTTGTGTTGACTATCGTCGTCTGAACGACGTTACGAGGAAGGACAGCTACCCTTTGCCAAGAATTGATGACACGCTGGACATGCTCACTGGAGTTAAGTGGTTTAGCACATTAGATCTAAAAAGTGGCTACTGGCAAGTAGAAATTGACCCTAAGGACAAGGAAAAAACAGCATTCTCGACAGGAAAGGGCCTGTGGCAATTTAAAGTTATGCCGTTTGGATTGTGTAACGCTCCGGCAACGTTTGAAAGGTTAATGGAACTTGTACTAACCGGGTTAATTGGCGATGCCTGCCTTGTCTATTTGGACGACATCATCATTGTAGGCCGTACGTTTGATGAACAGCTTCAAAACCTGGAACGCGTGCTCATGAAGATCCAGAGTGCCAACCTCAAGTTGAGTCCGAAAAAGTGCTCTCTTTTCAAACGGCAAGTTAACTTTTTGGGTTACGTCGTGTCGGAAGATGGTATCCGCACGGATCCAGAGAAAATCGCCGCTGTCAAAGATTGGCCAATCCCAAAAGACAAGACGCAGGTCAGAGCATTTCTGGGTCTATGCTCTTATTATCGGCGATTTGTCAAGAACTTTGCAGATGTAGCCAAACCCCTGCACAAGCTAACCGAGGAGAAGCGACATTTCTGTTGGGATGAAAGTTGTGACAGCGCCTTCCGGGAGCTAAAGGACCGTCTGTGCAAAACACCTATTTTGGGGTATCCTGATACCGACAAGGAATTTATAGTTGACACAGACGCAAGTGATATCGGACTTGGCGGTGTGTTATCTCAACGGAATGGCGATCAAGAGGTTGTGATTGCGTACTTCAGCAAGTCGTTGTCAAAACCAGAGAGGAATTATTGTGTCACGAGACGAGAATTGCTTGCGGTGGTAAAGTCAGTACAGCATTTTAGCAAATATCTGCTGGGACGGAAATTCCACTTACGAACTGACCATGCTGCACTGAAATGGCTATTGCAGTTTAAAAACCCAGAAGGACAAGTTGCGAGATGGATTGAACTCTTGCAGGAATACGACTTTGTGGTCGAACATCGTAGCGGGAAATCTCATGGCAACGCAGATGCATTGTCAAGAAGACCTTGCCCTGAAGACTGCAAGCATTGTACTAGGCAAGAGGGTAAAGAAGCCGTACCTTTGAGGATGTTCAAGACAGACCTCAGCAACGAGTGGAAGGAAAGCTTACTACGTGCACAGCAGGAAGATTCGGACGTCAAGCCGATTCTGGACTGGATAAGGACCAGTGCTCCTAAGCCTACGTGGAGCGACGTCTCAGCGATGAGTTCGATCACAAAAAGCTATTGGGCACAATGGGATAGCTTAGTGATTCAGGATGGAGTCCTGTGCCGTAAATGGGAGAATGCTAGGGGAGACAGCAGTCATTTGCAAATGGTTGTCCCTAAAGCGAAAGTACCGGATGTTCTACAGCTGTACCATGATGGATGTTCAGGAGGCCATATGGGAGTTAAACGAACTCTACTGAAGATACGGGAACGTTTTTACTGGGTTCACTGTCGTGACGATGTCGAGGATTGGTGTCGCAATTGTACAAGTTGTGCGGCTGTAAAAGGACCTCAGACTCGTAGCAGAGGTGCGTTGAAATTGTACAATGTTGGAGCACCTTGGGAAAGGATAGCCCTGGATGTTGCGGGACCGTTTCCGGAAAGTGAAAGTGGTAACAAGTATTTCATGGTTGTAATGGATTACTTCACCAAGTGGCCGGAAGTCTTCGCCATTCCGAATCAAGAAGCTTCAACAGTTGCAGATAAACTTGTTCATGAAGTCTTCTGTCGTTTTGGAGTACCTTTGGAGATTCACAGCGATCAAGGACGGAATTTTGAGTCACAAATATTCCAGGAAACTTGTCGAGTTATGGGTACTCATAAAACGAGAACAACTTCTTACCACCCACAGTCGGATGGAATGGTGGAACGATTTAATCAGACATTGGAGAGATACCTGGCTAAAGTTGTGGAAAACCGGCAACGCGATTGGGACAAGCATATACAACCGTTTTTGCTGTCATACCGAAGTGCTGTTCACGAAAGCACATCGGTAACCCCAGCTTTCGCAAACTTTGGTAGGGAATTACGGTTGCCCGCAGACCTGATCACCGGAATACCACCTGATGCCCCACGCAGTATAACCGATTATGCGAATGACTTGCGGAACAAAATGAACGACATTTATGAGCACATCAGACAATCGGGCCAGCAAATGTCTGAAAAGATGAAAACTCGTTATGACCGCAAAATAAACAATAAAGGTTTCGACGAAGGCTCACTAGTATGGTTGCACAATCCAGTTCGCAGTAAAGGGAAATCTCCTAAGCTTCAAGCTAAATGGGACGGGCCGTACCGGATTGTCACAAAAATCAATGACGTGACCTACCGTATCCAGAAAGGTACGAGAAGTGCACCTAAGATCGTTCATGTGGATCGACTGGCGCGTTATTATGGGACCGATGCTCGGGACGAGCATGTCTTAGGAGGGGGCAGTGTTACGCGCCAGAATTAATGCCGGGTTCACAACGTACTACTAACGCCATCTAGTATCGAGTAGTGGAACTAATTGGGTCACGATCTTTCTAGAATTTTCGATGCTAGAACATTCTCGATGTTTCGACACCTAGTCAGTCGGGACCGGTATGTTCCCGAACTTTCTAGATATTTCCATTCTCGAAAGTTCTGGAAATTACAGTGGGACTATATAAGCTGCGAATCGCTCGCGACTGAGTCAGTATTGAATTGGCGATACAAGCGAATCTTCGGAAGCGATCTTCAACTGCGAGTTAAGTGAAGTGAAGTGTTTATTAGTGCGATTGTGGTTGTAATTAGTGTGTTTAAAGTGTTAATTAGTTTTGATAATTAAAGTGTCATTTTTTTGGTTAAATAATCGGCTGTTTTTATTGTCACGAACCCCAAGCTCGTAACAATAGGATTATTTTACACGACTCTTACTAGAGTGGTTAGTCAGGTTCAGTCTTATAAGTGCAAGTTATAAAAGTAATTCGTAAAGTGTGACTTTTGATCCGATAATCGCATTAATAAGATCGTTCTATCTTGTTAACGTCTTGTTTCATTCTTCTATAAGACATGCACTTCCTATATATGCCACAGATATAGCTGCTAGAGGTAAAGTTATTATAGAACAAATTTATCTTAGTCGTGACCCTTAACGGATTTTTAGCACCAAGCTAGCATAGCCTCTGATTTTTATAAGTAAGATTCTACTTAAATATGTTCTACATTTGCTATTATTAGAGTAATCGGCCATCTTGTGATTTGTTAGAGAAAGCTGGAAGAATATATATGAATTTAAATCGGTTATCCAAGAAGAGTTACGAAAAAGTACTTTGAAATGAAGTCGGTATCGGAGTTCGGGTCAAGCGGATCAAAAGAAAAGTTCTTAAATAAAAAGAGCCTGGTGAATTTGGTGAAGTTTGTGATGGTTCCGTACACGGTAAAATAGAAATAGACTTAGACAACTGGGAGGCTAATTTTACAGAGAGTTGTAATGATGAAGAAAATACGAAAAATGATAGCGGAAGCATTAATAGTGAATTTAATGATGGTGATCATACGGAATTTGATATGAATGTCATGTTTAGGCTTTCTAGAAGATTAAAATACATTTCCATTAATCGTAGTTATTTTCTTTTACCAATTCAATCTAATCTCTTAGTAAAAACAATTACAACATAAAAGTCTCGGCATAACTTTAAGGAATGACTCAACGAATAATAATTTAGCATCTTCATAATATTTTTTTTTATCATAACATAGGGAAATTTATAGATAATTCATAATTAGGTAGTATCGGTGACCTTTGGCGATGTTTGATGTACCTAAGTATAAATATTTGCAACAGCTTACAAGATTTGCACATTACCGTATGGTTTAACTCACATTACCCACAGAACCCTAAAACTTAAATATGGTGGCGTAGGTGTGTCATGTAAGCGTCTTAACTTTGATTAAAAAGTCATATAATGGTTCTGATAAATGCAATGTTATGGCATGTGTTTTGACCCTATGTCGGATACGTATTTATTAATTTATTACTGAATTAACAAATAATGAAAATGTTAAATTTTGAAGGCGCATGAACATATGTTTATTATCATCTAACACTTCATCAATAAAAATATTTTCGCAAGTTGAGTAGGCACTCTTTACAAAACAGTTACACGACAAAAGTTACATTATTATTATGACAGACATTATTATAATGTGACTTTACTTTTGAAAATAAAAAAGTATTCAATGTCATGCACCAGCACAGCCAATGAATTAACGAAAAAAGAACGAATGATCGACTGAATGAATCTACTTATGGTATTACGCTGATCACTGTAGGATCAATTACTCTAGTAGCGGCACGCGCCAGATCTTAAAAGGAACAATCGATCTTTTTAGATGCATTTACCGGATTTTTATAGGACAACTATATTTTATTAAAGCACTTAATAAGGTAATTATAAAATCAAATAGTAATTTACCGGATTATAACAAAGCGACTATAGGGCGTAATAGTCCTATAAACTGCGCCCAAATGCGGCTCTATAAACGTTTACAGGATTTCTATAGGATTAAAAAATACGTGCTCCTAGGATAACTACAGGGCTACATTTTGCTACTTGGGAAGAACCTATACCTAATTTAATTCGAGGGCCCCCAATCAGGCCTGGGCACATGCCCCTTATGTGGCTTTCTTATGCTGATTAAAATTTTCATATTTATGTCATCTTAGATAAATCACTAAATGAGCCATTAATAGTCAGATCCATACTCTTTCGCATTACCGAAGATTACCTTCTCCGATGGTAAATGTTTGCTTACCCACACGGTATAATTGCGAAAACGGACAAGACAAGTATTGCGACACCACCACCACGCTAATATGGTTTGTTAACGTTATTACGCAGCCATATTGAAATTACACCGTCAAAATGCGGAAATCGTTTTCATCAATAACTTTTCCCTACGATCGGTTAGTTCGAGTTTCTCGGTTTGATGTGTAAACAAGAAATCGTCTTACCACCTAGCCACAACCGGCGAAGCCACTGTCCGTAACGAACGTGGCGACTGTAGTTCCATCTTGTGTAGAAATTTTATTGTTTGTTGTGTTTCGTTTTTATTAATTCTGAATTTAATTGGAAAAGAAAGTGATAGTGCCCGCGCGGTTTCGCGCCAAAATTCAGTGACAGTGACTTTGTGATTATCTGTGACATTTTTTTTTCTTTTTACTTCCGCTCGGATTTTTTGGTGAGTTAACTTTTTGGTTTAGCTACTCAGATTAAAGATAATAGTGCCGCACAACTTTAAAATATTTAAAGATAAGTAAAAAATTACTTATGCAAGTTCCGCAAGTAATAAATCTATTTATATAATCAAGCGATGTGTTACGTTATGAAATATAGAGGAAAATCTCGGAACTTATTCCTCATTCTTAACACTTTCTTTTAAACCAGGAAAAGTAAAAGTTTTAACAGTATATTGTTGAAATTGTCATCATTTTACGTAGCTAGTGTTAACGTACTCGGGGTAAGGAATCAAGGTTGCGAGAGAAAGTGACCCAGCTGTGGACAAGGTGTGTATGTGTGTATAGACTCGATAAGTTCTTTACGGTGTGCAGTGCTGTTCCGGATCTTGGTATCGATGTTCATTGAGTAATTGTAATCTACGAAATTCAATCTTTGACAGTCAAGTATAGTACTTTTATTTTCGTCGCGTTGGAACGTGCGTTGAACTCAGGTTCCAAGTTTGAACTGCGGATAGTAGGTCGCTATTAGTATTCTAAATGGTAAATTGTGAAGAGAAATTTGGAAAAAGTGGACTAGAGTAGTTTCGATCTGATTTATCATTAGTGCCGTTGGCTTAGTTTAAAGTCAGTTCATTGTTAGATTATGCCTATTGTATTACTAGTAGGATGTTGTATTCATCACAGTATAGCATGTTACGATTCTTGAGTAGCATTGAATGAAGAATGTGTTGTACCTACTTAGGTAGGTACCTACCTAAATCAAACACGTTCAGAGTCATTATAATCTTAATATTCACGTCAACATGCTCAAAGTTAATTGTTATTAAGTTTTTAAATTCAAGGGCAAATTAATTATCTTAAAAATAACTTGAAACAAACAAAATCTTCCTTGTACAATACGTAGGTAAGTAGTACCTATCTACCTCATAACTGCATGCAAGTCTATAGTAAACAAATAAAAATACTTGTCAGGTAAGATGCGTTTAAGAAATCTTTAAAGTCGATTTTCTTGACATACCTACGGTTATAAATGATAAATGTTTAATTTACTTACATCCATTAACAGCTATTAAACCTAAAAATAACTTTCAGGAGAGTTTCCTAAACAATTTGATGTCCGGAGTTCTTTGGTTATTATGAGAGGAATAAATAGATAACGGCTCGAATTACCAAAAGAAGGAAAATAACCCTCCTTCTGGTGCAGTCGGGTAAAAAATAGTCTTAGTAGACGGGATTTGTCAAAATCCCTGAATTCCTCTTACCCCTTAATCCTTTGCGACATTTTCTACGACCAACGGTCTCAAAGTATAAGATGGCAGCTGTAATTTTTGAGACGCGCACTTTGTCCTTATTCTAAATCTAAAGCATACAACAAATTACAAAGTGTAAGTGGTTGCACTTTGATTTCCACTTATCTTCTTCCACTTCACCACAGTTGCTGCACAGCGCGTGCAAGTTGCAAACACCTGCAAGTACTTGCAATAATTAGCTTAAACAGGTTGTGTGCGGCTTGCGGTGGCTTGCACACAATTTTATGAACTCGGTATCTATTGCCACTTCGCTACGGTTGGCTGGGAATGCAGCAATAATGTCGGTGGTACCTAGATTTGTTTATTGCTTAGATACTTAGTTAAAGTATGTGAAGGAACAGATTAATTTGATTAGCAGTAAATGCAACGTTAAATAATATTGAGAACTAGCTGACCCGCGCAACTTCGTCTGCGTCACATTTTCCATTAATGCTCCGTTCCTATTTGTCTTAGCGTGATAATATATAGCCTATAGCCTTTCTCGATAAATGGGCTATCTAACACTGAAATAATTTTTCAAATCTGACCAGTAGTTCCTGAGATTAGCGCGTTCAACCAAACAAACAACAAACAAACACTCCGCTCCTATTTGCCTTAACGTGATGATATTATATAGGCTATAACCTTCCTCGATAAATGGGCTATCTAACACTGAAATACTTTTTCAAATCGGACCAGTAGTTCCTGAGATTACCCCCTACATACAAACTTACAAACAAATGTTACCTCTTTATAATATTAGTATAGAAGTATAGATATATAGTATAGATTATATTTTGAGAATTTTGTTCTTGATTCTATATAGAGGCTCCCGCAGACTAACAATGCTGGTTCGATCCAGCCCGTCTTTAGCTGTCAGATGGACTTTGGCTAATGGCGTTCCTGGGGCGAGGCCCCTAGTGACAGTCTAAGCCGAGGTCACACGCAGGTCACACAGGGGTGTCCTTAGCGTGATAATCGATTAGTTGGTTAGATTTTATAAAAGCCCTGGCTGGGAGGCTTTAATTTTATAAAAGCCGATACAGGAGTTCGGCTAAGCAGGCGAAAACTTCCTAGGTTGGCCTGCGAGAGAGCATTCCCAAAAAAAAGGCTCGCCGTCAATACGACGTTTATGGCGATCATTTAACACAGATTTTTTTACTATAAAAATCGGTGTTGCCTTGTCTTGTTACGTCATTTTGTAGGAGCCTTCATCTTCAAGCACTTCAAGTGCCCTTTCGCCAAGTTGTGTCCGAAACTTTTACAAAAATGATTGAAGTCATAATCATACCTATTTAATTAACTTTTCACAAGAAAGTTCAATGTGTCACTTATTCACGAACGTCGTTTACCTCATTGCCCGTACCGTAGGTATATGTCACCGGAAAGTGGAAAACTCAGTAAGATTGTAAAATATTGCGTGAAACTGATAAGTTTTTTTTCTAAATCATCATCTGCCTAGCCTTTTCCCAACCATATTGGGGTCGGCTTCCAGTCAAACCGGATTCAGCTGAGTACCAGTATTTTACGCGGAGCGGCTGCCTACCAGACCTCCACAACCCATTAACTGGGTCACACACACGGTACTTCTTGACAAGACTGGAATCAGGTTTACTGGCTTCTGAAAATCCGTAACGACTGCCAAAGATCACAAATGACAACCGGGACCAACGGCTTAACGTGCTTTCCGAGGCACGGAGGAAACTCGATATGATATGTTAAGTAAACCCATCCACAGATCAACCTTGGCAAGCGTTGCTTAACCTTGAAGATTGACCTGAGTGGCTTTTTAACCGACTTCCCAAAAAGGAGGAGGTTTTCAATTCGGTTGTATGTTTTTTTTTTTATGTTTGTTACCTCATAACTCCGACAATTATGAACAGATTTGAAAAATTTTTGTTTTATCTGAAAGGATATACTTGCAGATTGGTCCCATTTAAATCATATCAAAATCGGTTACGAACTTTGGATTTTAAATCGAAATAGCTGGAATTTGACTATTTAGATGATTCTTTGATAATCGAAATTGCGTATTTTGCTTTTCTGCGATTTTGTAGTGGTGTTGTTAGGTGTGGGGCACCACTAAAAAGTGAAAAATAAAAAACTTTTTCAAAAAAATACAACCGACTTCTAAAAAAAAACACTACAAAGTAAAAAATAACTTTAATTTCGGAAATCGGTGTTTTTGTTAGTTTCTTCGTATTTTGACACCGATTTCCGAAATTAAAGTTATTTTTTACTTTGTAGTGTTTTTTTTTAGAAGTCGGTTGTATTTTTTTGTAAAAAGTTTTATTATGTAGGCACGAGAAGACATGAATATTATTGGAAACTATTGAATATGGATGGGATTTATTAGATACAAAACGATTTTCTCATAATACATCGAGAAATTACAATCTAATCAAGATTTATCACAATATTACGGAGTCTGCTATTTTCCAGTGACATATAAGTACAAGGAGTACCTAAGTATATAAGTAGGCAGGTAGGTGTGTGATTGCAACTTTTAAATCCATTTTAAAATCAGAGGTTCAATAATGGCTGGATGGAATGTCAGGCAACTTGTTTGTGTTGACTTCTACAACCTGGGAGTTTTTAAGTCAAGAGTGCAGAAAAGGTTACTTCTAGGCAACCGTGCTCCGCCTTAGACCGCATCATCGCTTAACATCAGGTGAGATAGCGGTCAAACGTATGCCTATAAATGAAATAGTAAAAGAAAAAAAACACACACATTTCAGCCCGGAATCAACCACTGCTAGTGTTGACTGTGGGCCTGCCCTTTGCCAGGCTTGTGATATTTGTTCGAAAGAGTCACCGCGGCCCTGGAAAGCAAAGGTTAGTAGGAGGAACATTGCTTTTAGTCAGTAAGAGTCTGACACTTCTTTTCGCTTCGACCAGAACGGGAGTCATTTGATGATTACCAATCCTTAAAAAGGGCCTGTCCAGCTATGCTATTCTCTAAAGATTCAGGCTGCTTTTCCACCAGAGATGTGCTATGCAACGTTGCTATGGATGCTTTTGATATCCACCAGTCATAATTGGTCCACATAGCATAGCACTGGTGGACCCTGATTCAACTCTATAAGCTACGTTTTTTATATGGAAGTATGGGTGCTGTAGATAGAGCATAGAGCTATGGGTGCGACCTATGGATGCGTGCTATGGATCGTCACGAGTGGTGTAGCTATGTGCAGAGCAGTGCGTGCCTTCCCTATTGTCAAAACGTCGCATAGCTCGAGCTGCGCATGTTTCTCTGACAGCGAACTTGCGGCGGCGAATTTTCATAGCACATCTTACTCGTCCCGCTACATCGCTTAGCATCGGTGGAAAGGGTCAAATAGAATAGAATAGAATACTCTTTATTATGTAGGTACACCATATAAGTTACAGAAAAAATAGACGAAGAAAACATTACATAGGGTGACACAATGGACGGCCTTATCGCTAAGAGCGATCTTTTCAAGACAATCTTTGGATAGATTTTAAAGAAAAAGGAAATACAGTAGTGTAGTAGTAGTAGGGTAGTCCTAGGTGTACAAATAGTTTCGTAGCTTAGCTTTTAAAGTTTCGCAGCATAGCTGCATAGCACATCTTTGGTGGAAAGGCACCCTAAGCCTTGTGTACAGCGCTGTGGCAGCGGTGTAACTCAGTTTCGTATTCACTAAGCTGCGTAAAGCTACACTAGCGCTCAAGGCTGTGACGGCCATTTTGGTATTCCCTACGAAAAAGCAGCGACTAAGACGCTTAGGGCGGGTTGTATCAAACAGTTGGTTAACGTAACATACGTACGTCAAAAAGTTACGATTACGGACGATGTTTGACGTTCGTTAAATTAGAAGCGTTGTTTCAAAACATTCTGGTATAAATTCCTGCTCATCCCAATAGCTAAGTTATTGAAACGGGTCCTACCTAAATAGCTTTTTTTGCATTCCACCACTTATTTGTGTCATCAGAAGAACTGGTATTGAGGAATTCAAAAGAAATTTCATAATATTGTTCTATTTGACGCAACTAAAGTTACGTTAACCAGTGCTCAGACCATCTGTTAACGTAAACGTTATATTTTACGTGCGTTAACGCTGACATTTTGTGAAACAACCCAATTTTTTGATTTGACGATAGTTAGCACCATTTTTAACGTTTACGCGTGCGTTAAGTGTAGTTGAAACAACCCGCCCTTACAGTACAGCCTCGCACTCAGCCTCGCAAAAGCTACAATAATCGCGCGTTCGACTCTGACATTTTACTTTTTTTTCTTAAAATTGTATAAAAATGGCAGGTCGGTTGATTAAGCTTAATTTATCAGAAAAGCTACGAAAAGTGACGATTTGTCGCTCCGACGTCACTCTTTCAAACTCTACTAAGCTAACATCTCAACCTACTTGCGCACGGGATGGGAACGCACTGGCATGCTTAAAATACCCAATGTTCCGTGTTAGAACATAGTAGGGATGTTACGGAGGTGGTTTTATCTGAACCGAAATCGGAGTTTCAAAATTGGTTTTTCGGAGTCGGAATCGGAGTCGTATAAATTTATGGAATCATCATCGAGTTGTATGGACTCCTCTATTCGTTCGCAGCGTGGGTCCATAACCATTACGGATTGTATTTGATACACATGAAGGCGGCGTCGGAGTCGGAGTCGGAGGCGGAGTCGGAGGCGGAGTTGGAGATGTTGGCATTTAAAGAAAGATGTTTTAAGGGCTGCTTTGTCTCTGTCATCTCTATAAAATAAAATAAGTAGGTACGGTAGTACAAACATCAATCAGTCAGCCTCTTAAACGCACCCGCGCCGCCGCCGCCGCTATGCGTCGTGGAAGTGTAAGATCAATCGGAAGTTTCGACATATCGGAGTTGCGAGTCGAAGCTCCGTAACGTCCCAGGAACATAGTTATAGGTACATTAATATTATAAAACAATACCTAGTTAGAAACGTAATTTTATTTTAATATCTCGTGGATCGTAAAATATTAAATTGTTGTCCCACTTTAATGAGCAATGTTTGATAACAGTGAAAATACTTATCGTAATACTCACATTTCAGTAGGGTTATTTATTTATCCTATAGGTAACAGAACTATCTAAAACGTTCAAAACAATATCTGCTGATGCTGACACAAATAAGTTTTCAAACTAAAAACTGAAGTAGGTAGGTACCTAGTTTAGTTAGCGTCGCGTCTGTTGTTTTTTGTTTACGTTTACGTTCGTTTTAAATAGGCAAAAGAATCATCATTCAGCCTCAAAATGTAACAATTAATAAGCAATAAATTCTTATAACTATAGAATTTGGGCAAAGTTTTACTGTATTCGTTAAAATACTTAAAGATCTACATTCATTTAAATTTTAAGCCCTTAAAATTTTCAGTCGAGATTGCTCGATTATGATTAAAAGAATTTGATTCAAAGCCCTATTTCGTCTAGGAAACAGCGACGAGAGGCTACAGCTTAAAGTTCGTCGACGACCACAACCACGTAAGTGAATACAGTTTGAATCAGCGCTACACGCTCAGTCGATCTCAAGGCTGGCTCTTCGACGAGCTCGTCGCAGCGCAGCTTACAGCCACGAAATTGTCTTTTAGAGAAAAGAACTGCTTGTCTGGTTCTTTGGCCTAAATTTGGCCACTTAATTGATTCGACTTAGGTTCGCTTGCGCAAAGCTGAATTATGAAACACGAGTGTAAATAACGAATGCCACACATAATGATCCCTGGTTAAAACTAACTTGGAGGTACCAAGTTGCAGTGACTAAAATGGTAACATTTGCTGGACTATTACTAAGGAAGTCCTGAAAATTACAGCAATGCTTTACAACTTAGAAATCTTAGAATACTATAATTTTGCCTATATAATAAGATAGTTCAGATAACCTTTCGCTGTCTGGTTAGTAATGAAAGTTCCTAGCAAACGTTAATTACCTACCTACATTGAATTTCCGCGTTTCATATTCTAAGTGTCAAGAATTTGCCCTTTAAGGCAGTTTAGGGCTCCCCCAAATAGGCGCAACGAGACGAAGCGAAATTGACACGATGATTGGACTATTTTAAAAAATGTTCTATATCTATATTCCGATTGGTCCCGATTGCTCCCGATTACTCCCGAATACTCCCGATTGCTCCCGATTAGGTACTCCCGATTACTCCCGACTGCCCGCAGAAAAATTTCTATGCGATATGGTCATCTAATCGGGACGCTTATAATTCCCTTCGGTAGGTATGTGTTTATGGTGGTATATTTACCTTTGACTCTCAACATTCGGTTTAATTAGTTGCGGGATCAAATAAGTACCTATCATCGTTTCTTCGAGACTTACTATCAAGCTTCATTACCTCGGCGTTTTTTTTGTGGTCAGCACTGTTAATTCTGGCTTTGAGGAGTTGCAGTGGTTGGGAATAGTGCTGCGGGCTTGGGCTTGGAAAGGCCTCCCCCATTCTTTTCAATTGTCTCTTTTTAGGCTACTTCACACCAATTCACAAAGAAGCCATCCAGACCGTCCTGCCGTCTCCTGCGCTGTCTCCTGCGACCCCAGCTAGCTGTGTTAGGGCTCCAGTCTAGCAATAGAAAGGCTCACAGCTTTGCCGTTATCGGTACACATGACAGCTTGTCGAGTCCCTCTTCATGCTGACAGCTTCTGGAGTGTAGTGTGGTGTTTATACGGTCAGACATTTTGACGTTAACTAGGTATGTTGCACTCCATCGCCCGTCGGCATACCTACCTTGAGTTTGGACCTGGATGTTGTCAAAGATCAAACTAAACGTATACGTCACAAAAAAAATCATATTCAGCGTCACAAAGTGGTATCACAGGTCATTGAGGTCGTCTAGAATAGCGGACATCATTGCCAGTAAATTGTTCTCTAATTAAATTGTCAGCGGTTGCGATCTCTAGCCACTAGGTATTATGTCGTAACTCGTAATCCACAATCTCCCATTGTTATTGACTGCGGAAAGGCCCATGACAATGTATATGGGCTAATAATGATATTGCTGGCTGTTTAAACTAGCACATTACAGTGTTGCTAATAAAATTGACGGATAAAAACGGAGTAGCCAGTCACGTAGCGTTTTGTAGTTTCTGCCTATCCTAAAGGGAACAAGGCTACCTTTTCCTGATAGCTACAACCTGAGAGTCTTTAAGTCAAGAGTGAGTAGGTTATTTCTAGGCAAGCGTGCTCCACCTTAGACCGTCAGTCATCGCTTAACATCAGGTGAGATAGCGGTCAAACGTATGCCTATCAATAGTAAAAAAAGGCGAGAGCAAAAGAGAATCAATTTAAAAAAATGTCCTTCTTAGCCTTACGTGCAACTGCCGCGATGGAGACAGGGGCGGTGAGTGTGTTTTGTTGCAGAACAACCAGCTGCTCTTGTCGCTAGCGCAGCAGAATTAGCTTCATCTATTTGACTGACATATTGTGATAAAATAAATGATATTTAGTATTGTTAAGAACTGTGTTCTGTCAAAGTATTGTTAAGAACTGTGTTCTGTCAAAGTTTGTCCAGTAGTTACCCAGACAGCACACGCCCTGTATGTAGAGAAGTAAAGATAATTCCTACCTTTGCCGTGATAAGCAGCGCCAATGTAACTTGACAAGAAGAAAAATATAACTGAGCACACTATACTTATCCTTTGTTCTTGTAAACATACTGTTATTAATCTATAAACCCCGGAAGTATAAGCTATGTTTATCAATGAATTTTCATGACAGTCATCATATCCTTTTTTCCCAACTACCTACATTGGGTTCGGCTTCCAGTCCAACCGGATTCAGCTAAATATCAGTATTTTACGTAGTGCGGCTGCCTATCAGACCTCTACAACCGATTTACTGTGTAACACGGTACTTCCTGGCAGTTGTGTGTGACAGTTTTTAACGGAAAAGTCAATCATAATTTCCTGTAAAAACTTGATTCATAAACTTGTAAGCAATAGGGAATACCTATGCATGAAAATAATATTTATTATCTATTTATAAAAAAAAATATAATACTAAGAGTGAAAATAGAATAAAAATTTCTCGAAAAACGAACATATAGATTATTTTAAACAAATACCCTTTCGTGAAAACGCTGTTTTATGCCTGCTGCATGCAGCCCTTCCTTTTATTATATTATTCTCAATATGTTTACCAAATGAGAGAGCCCCTTGACTTCCATAATACGAGTTCTGCTTAGTTTGGAAGTCAAGAGTTCCAATTTGTAACTTTTTTTTTAATGAGTAATAACCTTTTTTTTATTTTTTTTTATATGGCAGCTGTATAGGCGTCAAAAATTATTTTCATGATTGCTTACTAGCACTTATTAGTGCTAGTAAGCAATCATGAAATGATGAGTAAAAATCGCATGCATACTTATTCCCTATTGTGCCAGGTTTTTAGCGAGCGCGTTGCGTGCAACTGCATATAACCGCTATGAACCGCGTTTTTGCGCTCATGAATGGGTATGTCGTATCAATATTTACGATAGCGGTTCCGGCTGTCAGAAGCGGAAATATGCACTATTTCCGCTTTGATGCCACATGCATCACAACATTAACATTGTCATTGCAACCGAGGTAGAATAGTCGCCTGAGCCCAGATGAGGTCTTTTATCAAACGACGTTTTTCAACAACCTCGAAAAGTGTCTTCTTCAATTCTTTTCCACTGCTTATAAGCATGTAATGAACAATTTACCGGTGGTTAAGTATTAAACGGAGTGATCATTATTCGTAGTTTTTCTTTGGATAGGAAAACATCGAGTCACTCAAGAGTTCAGACTCTTACTGACTAAAACCCCCCAGTTTTCGTCCAAATGACCAATGAGTTTCAGTGCCGCGGAATAATTTCGAAACAGTTCTGCAACCCTGGCAGGCGAAGTATAGGCCTAGAAGGTATCCCGTAATTGTAGGTATTCTAGGATTATCAAAGTTGTCATAGAAGAAGGCCTGACATAAGTTAGCTAGAGAACAGTGAAGGCAGGCTTGACGTGCTGAAATAAAGAGAAGTCTGGCCAACAAAGAAATATAACAAAATCACTCTCCATCTAAATGAAGTAAGTATTTATAGCTGGTCCAAAATCAATTCTATTTATCTATCTTGTACCTTAAAAGGGCTTAACAGGAATTCGCGTTTATCTATTAATTCAAATATCATTAACAACCCATAGGCCCCATGGAATTAAATAGGTTTTAAACCAGTTTTTATTTTCACCCACTTTAAGGACGTTAAATAAATATTAAACTAACAAGAAGGTTATTATGATAATTATTTATGAATAGCTATCGCTAATAACGATTATTTACTGATACCGGTTAGAAAATAGCTGGTTTTTATAGCAACCATCATTCAAGTTGATTGATGTTCACGTGTTCAAGTTAAAATAAACTGAATTACTGCTCTAAAATTCTACATTCGGCTTGTGAAATATGACTGAGCGTGCCGGTCGAATTTTGTTTAAATAAAAGTTTAGCTGTGAATCTTGAGGTCTTTGTTCTAGCCCTTCTTCACAATAAGACAATAGATATCTAGAATAAATAAATAATACCTATTTATTGATGCACCATCAATACGAAAACAAAAATAAGACCTGGGGCCCGAGTCTGCTATTTTTATAAATTTGTCATTCCGACACGATCCCATTGTCATGCCATTGTCATTTTGCTAAAAGTTCGTAATCTGCTAAATTCATAATGGCACGGTCACTGGCACGTCAGTGGCCGGTCACTGGCACGTCAATGGTCTCGTAATAGAATTGCGGTAGGAATGCCGTATTGCCCTTATTATAAAACCGAGCTAAATTTGAGCATTTATTCATGCCAGATTTTATTTATATTTAGTTTTACATATTATTTATTAGTGTTATAAGCAATCTGAAGTAGTAAGAAGTTCGTAAATACTAAATCTGTCATTATGTACGAGATTACCATTCATATAGCATTCTTTCAATGGCGTGTCAGTGGTTGATCATTGGAATGTCATAATGACGCCATTATGTTAGTAGATTACCAAACTTGTCAAAATCAACCATTTTGAAATCAGTGATCGATCATTCTGACACTATTGTAATAGCAGACTCGGGCCCCTGAAAGAGCGTTTCGGTTCTGAAAGACAAACAAACTCATTTATAAAAAACTCTAACAATAATCAATCAATTTTCAAATTCAATTTATTTATTTAATCAGACAAATGGTAACATGATTAGAAGGTTCTAAATTCCAATCAATATCCTCATAAAAACCTACCTAACTGAAATCTGAGCCAGTTCATCTAGTTTTCTGATAAATTTTAAAGTTTGTGTGATATTACTGGACCCCACGACACAGGGAATGCTAGTGTGGGGCCCAGAGATATTTTGTTTTTTTAACCGACTTCCCAAAAAGGAGGAGGTTATCAATTCGGTTGTATGTTTTTTTTATGTTTGTTACCTCATAACTCCGACAATTATGAACCGATTTGAAAAATTCTTGTTTTATCTGAAAGGATAAGTATACTTGCAGATTGGTCCCATTTAAATTTTATGAAAATCGGTTACGAACTTTGGATTTTAAATCGAAATAGCTGGAATTCGTCTACCTAGAAACCTAGATGATAGTTTTATGTCGTCCAATCGAAATTGCGTATTTTGCTTTTCTGCGATTTTGCAGTGGTGTTGTTAGGTGTGGGGTACCATTAAAAAGTGAAAAATTTTTTAAAATAAAAATACAACCGCCTTCCAAAAAAAAACACTACAAATTAAAAAATAACTTTAATTTCGGAAGTCGGTGTCAAAATACGAAGAAACTAATAAAAACACCGACTTCCGAAATTAAAGTTATTTTTTAATTTGTAGTGTTTTTTTTTTTTTGGAAGGCGGTTGTATTTTTTTTGTAAAAAGTTTTTCATCAGCTAAACATTACGTTTTGTATAAAGTGGAAATAATCATCCGTACTTTCACTCCCAGGTTATAAGTGTTTTAAAAGTATCCCTGTTAACGCTGGCGATGCCTATACAGATCCTCGGCTGGTAAAAGATGCAAAGAATATCATGTCACAACGTTGATGAGAAACATGCTTGCATGCTAAATCCCTGCTAGTATTATAAATGCGAAAGTAACTCAGTCTGTCTGTCTCTTCTTCAACCACAGAACCAATTTGGATGAAATTTTGGACAAAGATAGTTTAAGAACCGAAAAAGGACATTAAGGGTAGTTTTCATCCCAGAAATCCCAGGTGAACGGGAACTATGCGGGTACATAGGTTATATATATATATTCTGGGAGTATATTCCCTAGGGATCACGCGGGCAAAGTCGCTGGCACACGCTATCTATCTATACTAATATTTTAAAGCAGAAGTTTGTTTGTTTGTTTGGTTGAACGCGCTAATCTCAGCAACTACTGGTCCCATTTGAAAAATTCTTTCCGTGTTAGATAGCCCATTTATCGAGGAAGGTTTAGGCCCATTTATCGAGGAGGCTATATATCATCACGCTAAGACAAACAGGAGCGGAGAAGTAATGGAAAATGTGACGCAGACGAAGTTGCGCGGGTCAGCTAGTTACTTATAAATCTAAAAGCGATCATGGCAATAATAACATGTTGAAGTTAAAGTCCAACGTCCAACAGCAGAAATTTACGAGCGCCAATGATGAAACACTAACAGATTACCAAGATTTGACCAGTTAATATTTCTACACAGCTAAACTAAATGCTCCAGCCTTGTTTGCGTGACACGTGTTTGCGAAGTGAGGTAATCGTTGTACCGTTGACAGAAGCCATTGGTGAGAAACGTTGTTCTAGACTGTGGGAAGGTTGATGGGAGATACGAGCTTTTTATCAGCGACTTCGATTGCGTGAAATTCGTACATTATCCCACGGGAATGAGCTTTCGGGTTTCTGCTTCTTCTCTTCGTGTCGATTGACTCAAATGTCCGAACAGTGTGTGGCCACTTGGATCCGTCTGTCGTTAGCCACATTCAAGTCCTGGAATGTGCAGGTCGCTGAAGTAAACTTCAACGGCTCCTTCATCCGCTAACCCTCTTAATCTCAAAACCTTAATAATTTTTTTTAAAGATAACGTTGCCCCATACTAGGAATTTCTCCTGTATCGTGGGTGCGTTTACAAACATAAAAAGTCACATACTTACACAAACAGCCGGACCCGGAACAACTATCTGTAGGATGGCCTACAGATAGTTGATTAATATTTGTTTCGTGCGGGAATCGAACCCACGGTACGACACGCGGCGCAGCAGCCGATCGCTCAACCACTGCGTTAATATTGAAGGTTTCTCCAGCATTTAGGACAAACTTCAAAATCTAGTTTATAGTCTACCCACGTGCCGAGTATCATTCAAATCCTTTAGCGTTTGAGGGCTGACTGACTAATAAACTACAAAAGTATCTCTGCCCCAGCATATCAGCCGAAAGTCGTCCACTGTTGGTGCTGGACGTAGGCTTCTCCCAAGTATTGCCACAGCAACCGATCCTGTGTGTCTACTTCTTCAATTCTCTACACACCCTCGTGTCAGAGTTTCTAAACCGCCTCAAGGACCTCTGACATGGTTTAACGACCGCCATTTGGCGGCCGGGACCACCGGCTTATACGTGCCATCCGAAGCATGGAATCATCTTTTTATCAGAGGCCTTAGTGTGAGTTTTTTCGACTCACGTTCGAACGCGTTCGATTGCGAGCGCGTTAGAATTTAGTATGGGAAATTAGGTTCTACGAGTGACCACCAGGTGGCACTATAACTAAATTCCCATACTAAATTCTAACGCGCTCGCAATCGAACGCGTTCGAACGTGAGTCGAAAAAACTCACACTAAGGCCTCAGACACTCAGGTGATTCAAGCCTGCAATGTCCAAGCCAAACTGGAATCATCTTTACGTAGTATGGTTTTAGAGGCTACTTTAAAATGAGCGTATTCGTTCTTTTTTGTGTCTTCTTACATTTATATACATAACTGCTCTACTAGATAGGATACACTTGATACATTTATAAGGCAGTATTTTTCACCCAAAACACGTCTGTCTGATGCAACTGATTCGTAGATTCCCAGACTTGATTCTTGTAGGTAATGACTAGCTGACCCGTGCAACGTCGTCTGTGTAACATTTTTCATTGCCGTATTAGCTCCTATTGGTCTTAGCGTGATGATATCTTAGCTTTATAGCCTTCCTCGATAAATGGGCTATCTAACACTGAAAGAATTTTTCAAATCGGACCATTAGTTCCTGAGATTAGCGCGTTCAACCAAACAAACAAACTCTTCTGCTTTATAATATTACCTTTTTTATTTATTTACCTGTACAATCTTTGTTCCTTGTTTGCATACCGGCTTGATGTTTTTGCTGTGTGTACATTCAGTAGCCATCACATACATAGCTACGATTTGAATGCAAAATAGCAAAATGCGTCTCTTCGTAGTTTTTATGTCAATATTTACACTTGGCTTGTTGATCCTGGCTTTATGATGAATGCAATTATGAGCAGTAAAATGGGTATTATTTATTGAAGCAATTGTTATGTAAGGTATGCGTTGTTATTTAGGTTTGTGATTATAAGTTGCAATTATAAATACAAACAATTAACTAGGTATAACAATAGCATCATCTACACGTGTCTATAAGATGAAGATTTTAATCATTCTTGGCAATTTCATTTGTACCGTCATCTATAAGATATAATAGAATAATGTCAAATTCCATAATCCAAAGATCTTCCTCTTCACCATCCCCGTCCAGCATCGCACGGATTTTTTATCTAAACGGTTTATCTAAATACATACAAAAATAGAATATTAACAGTGATCAAAGAATCAAAATTACTCAAAGAAAAACGAGATATTATTATTTTAAACAAATATATCTGTCCCTCTCGCGAAAACGCTGTTTTCTACGGCAGCTGTTTAGACGTCATAGACTTTGACTTCAAAGTCAATATCAAACGTCTAATTGTAATCTTTGAAGCTTTATAACTTCATTGCTTCACAACTTTGATGGCATTGCATTGAAAAAAAAATCGACTGTAAATTTTGGTGATCAAATTAAATTTAGAAAAATATAGGGTAAATAATGCGTCCTTGTGGCATTCCGGTCAAGAGTGAGAAATTTTCGATAGCCTGTCTGAATGATGTGTAATGTACTTTATTAAGTCATGATATTACCACTGAGTTGAATTGGTTAGTGGTATGAATAGAATATTTTACAAAAATATCGTATTTCTCATGTACCTACTTGATTTAGTCGAACGCCTTCCGAAAGTCGACAAAGGCACTCTCACAGTTGTGAATAAATCAATGACCTCTAGAGCTTTCTCAGTAGCAGGCTGTTATTGATCTTTATTTTACCGCAAGCTTTAGTTACACAACATTGGCTGGCAAAGTATTCTTTCACTGCCCCTAGCTATTAACATTAGAGAAAAAGTTAAATGTGAAGCAAAACTACGCACGTGCGCCCTCAAGTAAACGCACACGATTGAGAAATTCTATCGAATTCCTTGTTTTTTTTTCTTTTAAAATGAACCATTTCCACCCGTCCCACTTACAAACTGGTTTGAAACCAGCATCACGTTACGTAATCACATAATAACTGGCAGTACGCAAGCATACTGACTCCTTTCACTTGCCGGGACCTTTTTCATCTGTGGCGCGTATGTTATCTGTGGTCAAAACATTACGTCACTTCGACGTTCGAATTTAAATTAATAAGTGCCGTTTGAAAAAGCCTTGGTCGGACTTCCATGGTAGGTGCAGGGCTAACTATGATGTGATTTCTGTCAGTAATGGTAGCTTGTAGCTTGTTGGGCGTTGGCGCTCTTTCAAGTTACGCCAGAATATCTGGTTTTTAGCTTTCAACATCAGTTGACCCCGTTCCGTTTATGGCTTTCTTTATAGATGTGTTTCATTAGATTCTGTCATGTCTCACTCAGTCTAGTCTTTCTTGCTCATCACTTTGTTTTGATATATTTATTCCTTACGTTGCCTCCTGTTACTCCCAGTTTTCAAGAGGCACCATGCTACCCCGATTCTGGGTTGTAACCTAAGCTTTAGCTGCATCTGAGAAGCTGAAATCAACTTAGTTGGGAAATTGCTAATGTAGGTACCTCTTATGGATGATTGGGTAGACTTTACCTCTCATTAAAAGATAATGGATAAGGTGTTGAATTCCTTCTTTACTTGTTCCATTTACTTACATGACAACTGCGTACTTCCTATAAGTGTAGTTACGTGACAAGATGTTGCAAATTGTAGACTTAAACCGTTCTCTACAATACATGAGAGAACTTATGATTGATGCAAAAACATGGAACCTTTCACACAATGGAGTAGCGCCATAACAATATACCCATCCCGTCACAGTTGCCATACATGCTTAGACTAAAGGAAATAACTCCATAGAGAGTTTACTATGTAGTTGCAACAACTTGTAGCAACATTTAAGTACATGTTGATGCAACTGCAAAATCGGATGTAAGATACGGCTGACCTTCGTTGGTCGAAAATCGTAAACAAGCAGTTTGACCTGGTGACCGACGTTCATCTTTCTTTTCTGTATAAATGGCTGCAGGGCATGCCAAAGACAAACCAATACGGATTTTCCAAAAATATTGTCCTCTTCTGGAGCAGTCGGATAAAAAGAGACCTTGGTAGTTAACCTATAACCTTTTTATTTATTCTTCGAAAGGTCCTTCATGCTACTGAGACGTTGTTTTAAAACAAGACCTGACAAATGGCTCATCAAGCAAAAATTAAACATCGTGAATTCCAAAATGGCGACAATTTAACCGCAATTACGAAGAAGGGACGAAATTAACGACAATAACAATATTTTTACTTGTTCACCTCCAAAAAACAGACGGTCTCTCTATGGTAACATGTTCTTAAAGTTCATTTGAACAAGGAATTTAAGTTTTCAACCTTGGTATTTAGCTCCTTTAAGGGATTATACCTTCACATTATTTTATGACTGTTAAAATGTTAATGAAAACGTGACACGTATGCTAACAACTAAATGCCAAGAAATGGAAACTTTTCATTCAAGATTTACAGATATCAATTTCCTGTGGGGACGGTCAGAAAACCAGGAATGGTCTATGTGAAAGATAGTGGATATGTGATATATGGCTAGGAAGAGGACAAACAGTGAAGTATGGAAAAAGAAACTTGTGAGTTGTGACACCGACCCCAAATCAATTAGGAAGAGGGCATTTTTTTAATAAGGATGGGAAATCATCAAATGACTCCTCCCGCCCTGGGTGAAGCAGAAGGGAGTGTCAGACTCTTACTGACTAAAACCAATCCGTGTTCCTCCTAATGCTCTTTGCGTTCCAGGCCCCTTATTCACAACCATTCGATTCGATTCCGTGTCGGTAGGGAACCGAATTCGACAATCTCATTTCCGAGTCGAAGAACTGTCAAAACGCTATTCACAGATCCGAACGGATGTGTTTTTTTCTATCCGATAGACCATTGTGTTTATGGGGAACGCTAAAAATTGGTAGTAAATAGATGATCGTGGTAGAAAATTTAAAGTAGTAAATAAAATTGGTTTATTTGAATATTTTGTTCCGTTTAAATATGGAATATACAGCTAGTTGCCTAATAGATAGCAAACGATACAAAATAATTTTATTATTGACCAAAATAAACTTTATTTAGAATAAACCTGCTTTGTAAACAGCAGTCTGTCAAACTGGCAAAGCGGAAAAAGTGTTAACTTTTAAAACTTAAGAACTATTTTCATCAACTAGCTAATAGGTACCCCCAAATTATCTTGTATTTCTACCTTTAGCTTACTCACTGATCGTCAAAATTCTATAGTATGGACACACAAACTTCAAGTTTTGTATTCAAAAGAAAGGAAAAATAGTATAGATACAAATAAGTATTACAGATACAGTCATTAAATAATGGCAGGTAACTTATTTTATTAGAAAACAATTTGATTTGACTTGGGTGTACACATGAGATCTCACAGGTACATTTTGCTATGAAAGGTTTGTGTAGCAGGATTTATACTTTTGTAAAAAAAAACTGTCTCTGTCTGACTTGACGGCAATCTTCTCTTCGGACAATAAAAGAGAAAGTGGATTCAGTCGTGTTGTTCGCGGCGCCTAGGAGTGAGATGAGTGCGTTTCAGGGAAATAGGCCCTTATTTCTTCAATGAGGCTAAGGGCCATGTCGGGTGTTAACCTATAAACGGACTGAAACCGCGGGTCGGCAAAAGGATTCGCCATATCCTAGGCTCTATGAAGAGACAACGTCTCCTGCCTCTGTTGTTCTGCGGCACATCGACGGTCTCTGGCTCGCACAATCACATCTCCATCTACCAAAATACCAAATTACGAGTATGTTATCTAAAATCTTGAACGAATATTACATTTCCGTAAACACTTTGATTTTATGTAAATAAGTATAAATCGATGAAATATGGTCAATACATTAATAAAAATTCATTTACTTACTTCAGGCAGTGTTTAAAAAGTTTACAGTATTTGTATTTCACTGAAATAAGCTGGAAATATGGTTTATTTATTCGTTTTAATTTCTTTCGATATGACTCCCGACAGCAAACAGCTGTCGGAAAGATTCGAGTCTTCTTATCGAATTTGAACTGTCAAAATGTTTCGGTTTCGGATCTGTGAATTGCGTTTGGAGGACATCTTCGATAACTTAGACGTTCGATTCGATACGGAATCGAATCGAATGGTTGTGAATAAGGGTGCAGGGCCGCGTTGACATTCCGCAACACTGGCAGAGGAAGAGGGCATGGAAATGATTAAAGATTACCTAAACTTTCGAAACAGCATTTAAATGAACTGTATAATATTAAGCATTTCAGACAAATGTCCATTATTTCAACACACACGCAGTATACAGAAGGCCAATTCTCGTACTTAAAGAGCATTCAAATTCGAGTCGCAAAATATTCTCAGATTCTCAGCGACAGTAATGTTAAAAGTAATGTATCTCTCTAAACACACTTTGTTCAATGCTGTCGCTGTTCACTTATTAAGCACTAGTTTGTGCCAGCGGCTTCGCCCGCGTAAGCCCTAGGGAACTGAAGCATAAGCCCAGAATATATAATATAACCTATTTACCCTCATAAATCCCGTTCCCATGGGATTTCAGGGATAAAAACTATCGTATGTCCTTTCTCGGGTCTTAAACTAACTTTGTTATAAATATCATTCATTTCAGTGTGTGTGTATTCAGTTCAGTGGTTTTAGGCATGTAGAAGAGACAGACAGACAGAGACAGATTTATAATATTAGTTAGGATCACTTATTAGTTACGTCGAATGAAACAGACGAATTTCTCCAAGTGTACACTATACGGTAAGAGTGAGGTCATCTATTGTCCCAACGGGTTTAGGGACAACTTTCCAATCGGGATTCCACTAACCTATTAGGTTACTGTACTTGCTGGCGCTTAGAAGCTTAATACAAACAGAGATTGGTATATTAGTTACTTATATTTGACTTATTAGGTCGTTATGTATTGAATCTCACTTTATTCTACTTCAAACTAAACTAATAGTATAATATTTGAAAGTTTGTGAGGATAGATGTTTGTTACTCTTTCACGTCAGGATGCCTGAAAGGATCATCATAAAATTTGCACAGAGGTAATAGTCTGGAATACATAGGCTAGATATATTTCGGGAAAGCTGGCAGCTATTTCTTTTATATATTGTGAAGTGCTTGTTTTCAACCTATTTATGTAGGAGAGAAGATAAAAGCCATAATTGTCTTTCCTCTGATCATAAAAAAGTCTTTTACAGGCTTCTTCTGGGTAAGCTCACTCCATCGTAGATTTTGTCTCTGTCACCTTAGACTAGAGCTCCGACAATAGACGAGACAAACAATAGTCGAGACAAACACATCACAAAAAATAATTACGACTACACGACCAGTCAATTTGTCTAGCCTTTTGGTTGGCTTTTTGACTTCCAGTCCAATCTCATGCAAGCTGAGTATCAGTATTTTACACGGAGAGACTGCCCAGTGACTTAGGAAACACCAATAGTCCTTGGTTGGCAGATTTTCTGGCTTCTGACTACCCGTAACGACTGTCAAAAATCTAAAATGTCTCGCTCGATAAATACGGGATTGTCAGTTGCCATCCATCCACGGACCAAATAGGCAAGCTTGCTTAATCTTTTTTCCTTTATTTATTTATTAAGGGACATTTTTAATCGCATTGCGTATGTCAGTCCCGTCATACTCTAAGTACACATTAGTCACATCTGGCCCAGAAACTAAATAGCTTCTAGACTTTTCGCATTATCACTATTTGGCTGAGTGAGTCAAGATTTAATTGACGGTGCCTACCTTCGAGGCCCTAAACAAATAATTTCTTCCAGACTCACGAACCATTCCATCAACGTTGGTGTAAGTCTTCAACCACACTCTTTACGCTTAGGCACTTGTCTGGCAGCTGGCGAGAAGCGAGTAGCGAGTGAAAAGTTTCGATAGTTTGGACGTTCGGCTTTAGGCCGGCTCCACACGTTGGTCCCAACGCTCGGACCAACGTTGGACTGCAAATTCGGTGAGGCGTACACACGTTGGCTAATAAACTAGTTCTGTCCCGTCAGGGCCAATGTGAAGATGTCCGATACAGAAATCGAAATTGCTCTGAGCGCTTTTATAGTACTGATAAGTGCACAAGCGAGTGCTTTTATGCGACTGGTTTTTACTCGCAATACTAGCTCCAGCCCGCACTATATGTAGAAATTACAGCTGGTTGGTGAGTTCTGACCTCCTAGCGAGTATCGTCGAGCGATTGTCGCTAAGCGAGTACAATCATTGATAGCTCTTGTCGCTGCGATTAACTTGAGGTGAGAGCCGCTCGCCGGTAGTGTGAAACAGCCAGCAATCGACTATGAATGTATGTCTCTTTTATTCTCATGAGATTTATATCTTTCGTCCCTTTCTTCAGCGAGTAAATAGTCGAAAGCTAGATCCGTGCGGCTGTTATTAGGAAGTTCATCAGGAACTCTTTATCCAAACCGTCCAAGGTGTTTTTCTATCCAAGGCTGTCACGTTTAAGGCATGGCATAAGCGTTGTTTCCTCAACAGGACAAATATTTGTATGGCCAACACTTGTTTGTACATCGTCCAGTATGTCAAGATTGAACTTTGTGCGCGTGAGTTGTGTCCGTAATGGCTTGTGTGACGCAGGATTGCGATGTGTGGGGCTCTGAGGGTTGATGGAATTGAGTGTGCTTTTTGAATTATTAATTTCAACGGCGGTATTTATCTAAAATAGTAATGCCGTTTTCCTCTTCATCATTTTAGGAATTAAGTGTCCTCGATCCATCATCCATCTTTGTATTCTTCAGCCATCTTTCTTTTTCTCATCTTCGTATTTTATTTTCCATCTTTCTTTGTTTTTAGGAAATTTCTAGCGACAGAAAGTCTGAGGTACTAAAATAAAATGAAAATCTATGAGAAATGGTTAATGTTTCTTACAGTTCTTCCACAGCAACTTTACCTCTGATTTTGCGTCACTATAACCTTTATCCACGTAATCAAAAGGCCGCACTGTATAAAATAAGTTCATATTAATTATAAATTATTAAACAAGCCTCAAAACCGTCAATGACATGACCGCCATGACACTTAATTTTCGCGCCACAAGTAGGTACTCGAGTAGGCACCAATTCAGAATTTCAGCCAAGGATTTGGAAAGTTTTTCTCTGCACCGCACGATACATTACCGAGTAAAATAATTGTGTTTAATGTGCATGCCTAATGACCGTTGGGCAATAAATAAGTGATTGGGGATGTGCTTTGTGTAATTCTATCAAATTAAAGGATGCCCGCCAAATTGGCGCGTTTTGTAATAGCATAGAAACTATGTATCAATTTTGTTATTCATCAAAAGGTTTGTAGCTGATTTCTTTTGTTGGTCGTGTTGGTACGAGTATGTACGAGTAATGTACTTTGTAGTCATTTTTAGTGCCCATTTTTGGTTTTCGACTATTCACATTAAATGGCTATTGTCAGTGCTGGACAAGGGTTTGCCAAGGCGGGCGTTTTGGGGGACTGTCTGTATGTAAACGTTAAAAAAATACTGGCACTCAGCCTAATTTGATTAAATGACATTTCATTTTGAATTGGTACCCGTAACATCCGATTTTTCGGTTGACTTCGCGTTTAGTCAGGTACAAAGCGCAATGAGTCCTAGGGTGTATTTTGCCCACAGAACAATAAAGAAGATTTTGCCTCTCGCAGAAATCATCCCTTCCTAAGTACACTATTTTACAAAAAAATCAAAGAAAAACTTTAATACCGAATTAAAGTATCAAAAATACTAGGTACTCTACTCATTTATTGTCTGGCTCAAACGGTAACTCGGGTAAATGGAGGCCCTACCGATTAAAACCAGTTATGATAATCCTCAACAAACTTAATCGGTAGGGAAATACCAAGTCCCTTTAAAACCAATAAATAAAAGGTGCACAACACGAATAAAAATAAAAAATATTGAAGGAACAAAGTTATCATGACAGGCTGTGGAAAAAGGAACTAAACGCAAATGTATTGACTTTGACGTTTATTTGACACTTGCCTTACCAAAGTTACCAAGCAGCGCCCCCGCGAACGGTAGAAATAAACCGGGCAGTCTGGGCGGGGCACCCTTCTTTAAAAAAACTTTTTACAAAAAAATACAACCGACTTTAAAAAAAAAACACTACAAAGTAAAAAATAACTTTAATTTCGGAACTCGGTGTTTTTGTTAATTTGTTCGTTTTTTGACACCGACTTCCGAAATTAAAGTTATTTTTTACTTTGTAGTGTTTTTTTTTTAAAGTCGGTTGTATTTTTTTGTAAAAAGTTTTTTATTTTTTACTTTTTAGTGGTGGCACACCTAAAACACCACTACAAAATCGCAGAAAAGCAAAATACAAACGCACTAGTTGCCCATACGATTTTCGAAAGTTCCCCTCGACTTCTCTGGGATGCCATCATCAGATCCTGGTTTCTTTATCATGGGACCATTTGGGAAGTATTCCCTTTCCAACAAAAAAATCATTTTTAAAATCGGTTGGCAAGCGACGGAGTTATGCCCGAACAAACATAAAAAAAAAAAATACAAATATCCGAATTTAGAACCTCCTCCTTTTTGGAAAGTCGGTTAAAAATTGAACGGGTTTATAATAATAGCCTAATAGGTGTTTATTTTGCTTCCTAAAAAACCGGTGTCCCTGTTTTGACGTCATGGGTGAAAGAAACAGACTGATTATAATACATTATAATATTATAAGTATCTAGTGTGATGGTTAGGTACCTAGGTAGGATTCATAAGTATAAGTACCTACCTACGCGTGATTGTATTCCTCTAAGAAATGTTTCGTTTAGCTTAAAAAAAATTACGATCTACGATGCAAGCTTTTATCCTAGTCTTAACCCCCCTTTAGGGGGTTATGTATTTATCAGAAACGTCTAATTAAAGCTTATCTATCTTCTTCATAATGGTGCTCTTATGCAAAACTAGATCCCTCGGCAAGCTTCAAACTGTTTGATGGCGTAGTCATGTACAAGTAGGTATTACATACGCCAGCAACAATCTGTCAAATTTCTTTAATAATTAGCTGCGGGCACAGAAATATAAAAAACAGATCTATGGCTGCGGGTCACGGAAATGAAAATATTGCGCTGGATGTGTGCAGTTTCGCAGAAGCCCCGCGTGAGAAACTCCCGAATTCGCAGCAGCCTCCATGTCCGTGACATAGCAGATAATCTGCAGGAGAGCCGCCTACGCTGGTAAGGCCACGTCTTGCGCAAACCGGCAAACTACGTAGGAAACAAGTGTCTGGCTATGCCACCTCCGCCGGGTCCTGGCAGAAAGGGGAAAACCCAAAAAGTGCTGGCTTGATGTTGTCCAGGATGATATGTGTGCCAATGGATTCTCAACCAAGGATGCCGAAGACCGTGAACCAAGAAGTGGAGAAGAAAAAGCCGGAGAGCGGACCCCGGGCTCCGAAGCAAACCAGCTGAGGATGCAACCGGGAACACGCTCAGATGAGAGAGAGAATTAGGTTCAAAGCTGATTAGGATAATTTGACAGTTTCGGAGTACAGACGCCAGCACATCAAGCTACTCGAAACTGCCAAATTATCCGAATCAGCTTTGAACCTAATTGTTTAAGCAATAAAGCCCCACACTAGGAATATTCCTGTATCGTGGGTGCGTTTACAAACATACAAATGACCGCTCAGCCGCTGCGCCAACCGTGTCGTCCTTGTGTGGCTTGATGTGTTGTTGCTATAACTAGATGAACGAAAGCAAATGTGGTGATTATAAGTAACTGCCTGTAACAAATGAGCTCTTTTTAAATTGGGAACCCCTTAAACCCTGACCCGGTTTAAGGGGTTCGAACTACGTCATTTTTAATGATAGTCATGATTGTCACATCGTGACCTTACCTCGGAATGTCTCGGCAACGTAGTACCTACTTTAGTGCATCAGTTTGGGTATCATTTAAGCTATCGCCAATTTAATTAGTTTTGTGTTTCTTAAATAATAGGGTTTGCCCACAAAATAGTAGATTTGTCACCAAAATCAAGTCACCAAATAATATAAAATCAATTCCACAATAAATCACCTAAAATCATGGAGTCGTGCGTAGGTCACAGTTCTAACCTAACCTTACCATTTTTCTTTTAATAAATCAATTTATTTGGTGACAGATCTACCATTCTGAGTACAAAGCTATTATTTAAGTAATAAAACTTTGATAATTATTCATACCTGGGAACAATTTTTGTTTATCTGAGAACGAAAATATTTCGTGGCGATAGATCTATTTATTAGGTGATACAACTTGATGACAAATATAAATTTTGGTGATAGAAAATATAGTTCCCCATCAGTTTTCTGTTTATTTTTTTTGTTGAAGTGTCCTCTACCCATATAATATGCATGACGTAAGATCGTGCTCAACTTTTTCGTTTGCGCACGAAGGGTTCCGTACCATTATCTATAAAAATGGCAAAAAAATCAAGTCTGTTGTATGGGAGCCCCCTTAAGTATTTATTTGTTGTTATACCGGCAACAGAAAAACATGATAATTATGTGAAAATTTCAACTGTCTAGCTATCGCGGTTCTTGAGATACAGCCTAGTGACAGATTGACGGACGGACAGACAGCGAGGTCTTAGTAATAGGGTCCCGTTTTTACCCTTTGGTTACGGAACCCTAAAAATGGCGGCGGGTTGCTATGCCACACTATGCACACTGGCTGTAAAATCTCTGTTAGCTGTTTTGATTTCTACACTCGATTGATAGTTTGGTCAAATAATCAATAGACCATTTATAAACTGACTGTGAACTTCAAATCCACCCTCGTAAAATCAACACTTTCCTATTAAATCCCGTTGCCTTTTAACCTTTTTTTTTTGTTTCAACTAATGGTAAGTGGTCCCTGCCACACACGGACAGTATCTTTCCAATCAATTTATAAATAAAACTAACTGACCACCACAAATGTAAAGTCCCTTTTATTGACGTCACGAGTGAAGGAAATAGCTATATATTGTGAGGTGTTGTGAAAGAGACAGCTATGCATTATGAGGTGCTGGGAATTCCATCACCAACCGGTCCGAGTCAGTGACCCATGCATCCCTGATTAGAGATTTTTACATCTGATGCGTCTTCTAATCTCTTGGAATAACGCACTTACGGAGACTAAGGCTCAATTCAAACCGCCACGGAACAGAAGCGTCAGTCTCAAACTTAACATGGCAAATTCACCCTTATCTCCACGATGTAATGCATATATTTCTTCTGAGATAAAAAGTCTGAGCGAAAGAATAAAAGTAAGCGGAAGAAATATCTCACGAGAAATATGTGCATTACATAGTGGAAATAAGGGTGAATTTGCTATGTTAAGTTTTAGATTGATGCTTCCATTCCGCGGCGGTGTAAATAGGCTAGATTCCATCATTCACACATTGCAAAACTATTTAGTCCGTCAGTTAGAGTATTGACAAATAATGGACACGTATTTTTTGTTTTTGTAAATCAATGAATATTGACAAAGATAAAACGCATCAAAACTCGGGAGTGGGGGCTCGTGACGTCACGACTCACTAAAAAATATGCGAAGGTGTGACGTATTGAGAATTTTAAAAGCGTCGTAACTTCGTCAGTTTTGGTTCCCGTAACAAAAGAAAAAACACGGGTCAAATATTTTTTGATAATCTAACTGACGGACTAATTAGATTTTTTCAGGACACAATCCTATTGAGCCTAAGAATTTTCATCGTCTTTTTTAGGGTTCTGAACATCCGTAAAAAACGGAACACTAAATAGGATCACTCGGGTGTCTGTCTGTACGTCGCAGCCAGTTTTCTCCAGCAGTGCTATTCTGTAACAACATTTTCGTGTCTCGACAGCGGAATCCGAGCTGAGTTTCAAATTCGTGTAAATATACGACCTTATGATGTGTGAAATAAAGTTCACTTTGTAAGCTTAGTCACTCAGGTGAAGTCGATATCGATATGGTTATTTACAGAATAGACTAGCTGATCTATTTGATTGATTCTGTTCAAATTTGGTAATGCATATGGACTTTTGTGACCCAAAGGCGGACACATTACGTAATAAATAATACATTTTAGTATGGGGGTAAGTTTTAGGGGTCAAACTAGAAAATTAAAGTTTTTCAAACTGTATCGTGTTAGATATGAAATGAAATGTTTTTTTTTTTTTTTATAAGTAATTTTGTAGTTATTCAAGGAATTAAACCAAAAATGACCGTTCTCCCCATTTTCTCCGAAACTACTGAGCCTAACATTTAGAAACCTACTTAGAAGAAGTCTGTAGTGTTAAAATAACATGTTAAAATAACATGTTAAAAACTAAATTCGTTCGGAACCCTTTGCATGCGAGTACGACTCGCACTTGGCCAATTTTTTTTCTATTGTTGCCTCGATTTCGCCTGATGGAATTTGCCTATTTTTATTCTTGCTATAAACACTGACGGGTTATAGGAGGTAGGCAGTAGCGTAGTTAAGCTCAAAGGGGCCCCGTATCAAACATTTTTGGGGGCCACGTTTTTAGGGTATTGTTTTTTTAAACAAAATAGGCCCTACTAGCCACGGAGAGAGGAGATGGTGGGCCCCTGGAGGTAGGGATCCCAGACGCTGGTAGAGAGAAATGATGAATGACTGACCTTGATAAAAAACGTGCCGTAATAATTGAACTCAAGGGAGTAAAGTAAAAAAGCAACGGGACCTCTTATTTTTTGTTTTTTGGACCTTCAGCTAACCCAGTCATAGAAGAGTCCGAAAGGTTGTTTTAATAGTGGCAAAAATTGAGAAAAACTGCCTATGAAGATCCTGATTACGTGGCATTTCGCTTTTTGGATAATCGGCCCCAGCAATGCGATTCTGTAAACATGGCGAAGTGAACACTTAGGCGAAGTGAACGACAAGTGAGCTGTCAAAGTGTCAAACCATATGTAAATAAGATAGCATGACAGCTCACTTGTCGTTCACTCCACCTAAGTGATCACGGTGAGATGTCAGCAGCCAGTTGAAAAGCCGCCAGGATGATAATCTCTTCGCCGCATCTCTCGAGGCATTTGATAAGCCAGAGGTTTATTTTCCAGCTAGCACACGACAAGTGTTGCCAGTTATATAACTCGAACAGAAACAGGTTGTCGTAGCTCGTCTTATGTAAGAGAATAAAAACGTGGGAGAGCCTCGATCGTCGTTCGATTCATTGTGACTTGTTACTTATCTTATATCACCTACGTTCTTTGTATTTGAGGACAAGTATGCGCTTAGACATAGATATAAGTACTGAGCGTGCAGATCTGCTGCTTTTTTCAACTATGTTGGATCGGTTTTCAGTTCATTTTTGTAAAATTTTACTCATAAATTATTTCACAACGAATGTAACCATGATTTTGTAAACACTGATAACTGGTTTCAAAGAGTGTCCATGGAGTTTCTTGCACGTTCTTCTCCATAAGATCTGCTCTTTAGAACGTGCAACGATCGCGCTGGAGATAGGGTCGGTGAGTGTGTTTTGCTGCAGAATAACTTGCTGCTCTTGTCAGTAGCCCGGCAGAATTAGCTTCAATTATATGAAGCTAATTCTGCCTGACATATCTTGACTATTCAAAAGTGCCTGAAACTGGTCTATTTGAAATAAAATATTTTGTATTTGTGTCTGTATTCGATTTGGAGGCATTGGGTAGACAATTTTGAGACTTATTGCTCATTCCATTCTTGTTTACAAGTTTGACTTGCGTGGCTTGTGTTCATTGCTACCTACCTATTAGGTCTGCTTGGTGTAGCAGACCTTTGGCAGTTAGCCCAGCTGCGGTCGCTACTTACGAGTAAGATAACTATACCCATGTAGGGGCCATCTTAACCCTTGGCACATCAAGTCCGGGGCTCTTGGAAAGCTGAAAACCGGCCAAGAAAGTATCAGAGCACAGATGGTTAGGTTTTGTAGTCGACGAAACCACACTACCCAGTGGCGTATTTAAATATCTTGAAAATCAATAAAAAAAAAGAAAATTCGGCTTCGATGTCATGGTAATTTTCCAAAAAGAAAAATATGTAGGAGCGAGCGAAGCTTGAAAACTGTTTTATTCCTGAGATAAGTAGGTAGCTGATGCTGCCGAAACAAAGTAGGTACATTGATAACTATGGATCCAAGAGCGTTTGAAGCGGGTCAGAATATTTTGCAGCCAGTCTAAGAAAAGTTAAATTTTGTTTTGACCGTTAAATTTTAATAATAGCTATTATGCAGAAAAGCTTTCTTCTTCTAGCGAGCGTAGCGACCTCAAACATTTTCGAAGATGTCGTTTATATGAGTGAAACGAGTTCGAAGATTTCATCTTATGAGTGAAGCGAGTTCGAAGATTTTATCATCCCGCCGGGGGATAGGTTCGACAGAAGTTAGTCAGAAGCTAGTGCACGGTTTGAATTTGTTTTCCCTCTATGGAGAAGAAGCCTCTTAATAAGGAATATGCATAAAAAATATTTATTATCTAAACAGTTTATCTAAAAATATACAAAAAATACAACTACTACTAACAATGGAAATATAACCAAAATTGCTCGAAAAACAAACGAGATAATATAATTATTTTAAACAAATATATCTGTCCCTCTCGCGAAAACACTGTTTTCTATGGCAGATGTATAGACGTCACGGACTTTGACGTCAAATTCCATGTCGGACTTCTCGTTCTAATAGTAATCTTTGAAGCGTTATAACTTCATCGCTGATGAAGATATTAAAAAAATATTTTCTTGAGTGTTTACTGGAGCTTATAAGTAATTCATTTTATAAATAATAAAATCGCGTGCATATTCCCTATTGCATCACAGGCTATGTAATTTGGGGTCCCCAAATGAAGCGGGGCCCTCGGCACGAACCTTTTGCGCCTTTGTGGTTAAGAGGGATCCGATTTGTTGTTGGTTTAATTAACGTGTTAAACGCTTTTTTTATGGATGGGAAATCATCAAATGACTCCTCCCACTTTGGGCGAAGCAGAAGGGAGTGTACTTTTACTGAACGTGTTCCTTCTAGTGCCCTTTGCATTCCAGGGCCGCGGTGACTCTTTCGAACAAATTCCGCAGCCTGCAACATGTTAAACCCTACTTTGATGGCAAATTGTGACAGCTTTTCAGGAAAAAGTAAGGTTTGAAAAATACTCAAATGCTTAATTCAGAAATCGGCGGTAAATTCTTTGCAAACCGTAAGTACTCGACGTAGTTATTCACGCCTTCTAAGCATTGAAGTTCGTATGCAGGATCTGTCCACCAATTTCAAAACATCACATCACAGTCAGTACCTATTCTCAGTACCTAACACGGAAAACAGTTAAAATTGCCATTAAATTCGTCAATAAAACCTTGTTTACGAGCATTCTTCTTAGCGATGCGTCGACGAAGTCTAGCGACCATCTTGGATGCGCCCGCGCCGGTCCTACTGTGCAATTTATTACTGTAGTTTTCCTGCAATTACCATTGTCATGGCCTTTGATAATGCAGTGTCATGATATCGTATTTGCATTAAATAGTAGAGTTTAGCGTTTACTGTTGCCCTCTGGTGGGTAATTGTGGTAATTATTTGCAAGAGACTTGCTTCGTGTGGTTGGTACGACTGAAGTTCAAAATATGTCGGCCTAAAAGTTCTCCACATCCGTGTCAGTAGAGGTAGAGAGGTCACTTGGCTGCATGTTCTGCGGCACAGAAGGTAGGCTAGGAGGTGGGTATAGGCATAAAGTCTATAGAATATGCTTTACTGTTTGTGTGTGTGTGTGTGTGTGTGTGTGTGTGTGTGTGTTTGTGTCGCTGTGGCTCCGTCTCGCACAAGAGTACCAGCATTATGCTGAGAGATGGCCGTTTTGCGCGGATTTACCGCATATCTTCCATATTTTTTCATGCACATAATTGTAATTTAGTGTATTTTGGTATGCGTCATAGTGATTTATCTATACTTATAATAAATCTGTTGAGAGGTCAATTCTGTACATGAAATATATTTCCAAAATAACTATCAGGGGGTGTTTAGGGATCGATACTGATGCCAAAAATGCAAACAGTAAAATTTTTGTCTGTCTGTCTGGCTGTCTGTATAACCGTTATAGAAACAAAAACTACTCGACGGATTTTAACGAAACTTGGTACAATTATTTTTCATACTCCTGAGCTGGTTATAGTATACTTTTCATCACGCTACGATCAATAGGAGCAGAGCAGTAAAGGGAAATGTTGAGAAAACGGGAGAAGTTACTCCATTTTTTAAGCTTCCGTCGCGTGTGCAGCCGTAATGGTTAAAGCTACATAAAAATCATGTATGACGGAAATGTTGTCCTTAAAATTATATAAAAAATATCCCACGACAGCATATGTCTATCTTTTATGATTGACGCACAATAACACGTGTAACTCCCGATAGCTTAGCAGAAAAATCTAACACAAAATTTATAAAAAAGTTTATTAATTCTCTCGGCCCCTATATTTACAACAAAATTAATAAACTCCTTAATATATATCCACTCAATACAGATCGTTGCAGGAGAAAAGTAACTGAATACCTACAAAGTCTCACTTATGACGAGACTGAGCAGCTCTTAACCGGGTCAAGTTAGACATCAAATTTATTTTACATATAATAATACAACCGTATCTCGCTCATTAACACATCTACTCATAAACTGCTGCATATCACACTCACACTTAACTATAGACACACCCTCTACCACTCACTCATTCACCTAGCATAACACACAAAGAGAGGAACAGCCACAGATTACAAAGCTATAAGTTAAGACTATATCATTTTTTTTTTTTGTTGTTAAATGCTAGCACTTAAGTAAACTTAATTATCTTATGTAATTCGAGGGGATGGCGCTGTAAGCCGAAATACAGGTTCCTCCTAGTTCGGCTCCAGATGCTAAAACTTTTGTATACATAATACTGTTTACAGCATTTATATGTAAATTATAATAAGTACTTTTTGTGAAAGAAATAAATTTATTTATTATTTATTATTATTTATTATTTATTATTATTTATTAATTAAATTAAACAGAATTAAAAATTAAATTAAACAGTTCGAAGCTTTCTGATTATATTTGTCTACTCTTCCGTTTATAACACTCTCATCTCTAATTAAAAAAGTTAACATTATTAACTATTCCATAAAAAAGAATCATAGAAACCGGTATAGAAACACCAAAGTTATACATGAAATTCGCTAATAATAAGCCATCGCGCCTGAATACTGAATCATGCTTTAAGGATTATTTTTGTGTAAGGTCGCGAACGCACAGGCAGGCGGCTAGCTTGGCGCCTAGAGGCTAGCGAGTAGCTTCGTAAAACGGCTTACGATAGTTTGCAATATCCTTTAATATAATGTCGAGGGGAGGATGGTTATAATTTCGCTTTACACCAAACGAGTAATATTATAAATGTGAAAGTTTGGTTGTTTGTTACTCAATCACGCCAGAACGGCTTAAAGGATCTTAATGAAATTTAGAACAAAGATAGATTATAGTCTGGAATAGCACATAAGCTATTTTTCATCCCGGGATATGTTCCCTAGGGATCACGCGGGCAAAGCCGCTGGCAGAAGCTAGTCGCAAATAAACTCTCTTTCTTTTTTTCTTTATTTATTATTATTATTTATTTATTTAACCATTTATGTACACACATTTAACAAGAACAAGAGAAGAAGGAAACAGAAAAATAGGTACAAAGGTGATGCTTATTTCTAAAGAAATCTCTTCCAGCATACCTGCGAAAGGAGAGTATATAAAAAGAGATGTAGACATTGTGTGCAAAAGTTTAAAAAAGCTAAAATGAAGATAGTAATTTTTTTTTTTTTTTTTTTTCAATTTTTTTTTCTTTTCATTGGTGCCGCAGGACAATTTTGAGGGGGCAGCCCCGATGACATGACGTCTTCAAAAGATGTGTCAAAAGATCATCCATGTTCAAAACCCAGCCTCGAATAGGATAGGTTTTTTATATTGCTCAGAACTAGAGAAGAGGCATACAAATACGAAAGCCAGGCAGCTCGAAGTACCTCGCCTCGGATATGTTAGGTCTCTTTAACTATATTCCGCTTGTCTAATATATTTTTGATGTCTCTATATTTTCGTACGTTTTATTGAAAGCCAGAGAGGTGCAGTGCACCCTCCTTCCAGCGCCCTTGTTTATTGTACACCAATATCAGAAGCGTTTTCAAACAAATTAATATTATTTGGGTTCAGTCTCCAGTGGGATAAGATTACTATGATTTGTAGACGTTCATGGGCGGCGAATAGTATTTATGTTCGGCGCCAGATAAACCTGCAATAATTTTTTCCCTAATATCCCTTCGAAGATACTCGAACAATTAATTATGAACCGTTTTTCATTACTAGAGAACGTAAAGAATCACGATAGAAGTCGATTCAGATGTATTTATATTTTTTTTGATGTTAGGAAAGTCAATAAAATATGTATGTGGGTCAAAAATCGTTATTGCACGGGTACATGACGTCTATCATAGGCTAGGTGCTGAGGGCCTAGCACGAATATTTTGACGTAGTATATAGTAGTATATATAGTATAGTAGGTAACGTTAACGTAAGTGAATTTTGAATGTGAAAAACTACAACCCCATGGTATTTTCGTTGAATTTTCTGGGACATAAACAATTTATATCATTCAACAATATGAATATCTTCAAATAATTATGTGCAAAACGAGTATTAGTAGCTATGGTAAAATTTTACGTAACGTTACTATACGTCAAAAATATTAATCGTCAATAATATTGCTAGGCCCTCTGCTATTGATACTTAATATCGTGAAAAATAATTAGATATTAATTATACTTCTTTCAAGTCACTTGGGATCAAGAACAAAGATCTCAATCTAGGAACAATTATGTCAACTAACAGAACCTTCGTCCATGCACTGCACAGGCTCAAAGATAATAACTAATAATCCCATTGTTAATAAATAAGTTGCTAAGTTGACTGCAATTAGGTAGTTACATGACGTTCTGTTTACTTGTCTTATGTTTGAAATAACATAGCATTTAGCTCTCATCACATGCATTAGTAGACAGTCAGTATCGAGTTTTGTCTCAGATTCGGAATCGGATTGTTGGATGCAGAAGCGTAAACGCCCTAAAGGTCGAGCAGATTTCAAATGACGATGCAGCAAATGATTTTGACTAGCTTTTACCCCTAGGTACTTACTGGTTTTGTTCTTGCAGCCTATCTCTCAGAACCCATGCTTTTTACCGAGATAAAAAGCAAGCCATCGATCAGTGAAACGTTTATAACACTCGTGAAAAAAACCATAATATTGAGAATTTACTCTTCACTGGCCTGACCTGGTAATAATGAAATTTTCTATTTACATTTTATCGAGAGTTATAATCGCTTGAGGTTCAAGTAATGAAAACTCGGATTTTTTTTTTAAAAATCAGTTGGCAGACATGCATCAGTGGGGTTTGAAATTTAAGAAATCAGGCACAGTTTGATAGGTAACTCGAAACCAACCTAATTTGAATTCTAAGTTATCGGGGTTTAGGGGGCCCCTGTCCATTCCAGCAGGCGGGCGAGGCAATGGAGTGGAGAAAGAGAAATTTTAACCAATCATGTCAGTCAAAATGTCAGCAGTGACTCACGAGGTGCCGAGATTTTATGCAATTCCATTGGTTAATATCTTCGTTTCACCCTAAATCGTGGCATTATTATTTGCTCTAACCACAATTAATTACGAATAAAAAACTCGCTGCGATTGTTTTATAAACTTTGTTTTACTTAATTGTTCTCATTGTTACAGGAAGATGGCGCAACCAATAGAGTTGCGTTCCGAGAGGGTGAAGCAAATGTTCAGTTGGACTACGGCGTAAGTGAAATTATTATGCTTATTTAAAATAGCTTAGTATTATTTAATTCTAAGGAAAGTCAGGAATCTGGAAGAAAGTTCGCGGCAAGAATCCGTTATTAACACAATAATATTTTGATTGACTATTTCTTGCAACGTCGCCGCGTCGGTACCTAACCAATAAATCTCGAAAGGTAAATGTGGGTACAAGGGCCAATTTAAAACATGGAAGATAAGACTAAATGGAGATTTCTTGGCAGGTATTTTGTCCAGGTTTCTAGGGTCATCAGTGTGTAGGTAGGTAGGTACTTATGTAGCCAGGTACTTATTCCAATTACGGACCATTTATGGACAACCACGTTTGCAGTAACCTCCTAAAGCTATCAAACCACGTACGTTTAATATCTCAACAGGTTTGTAAAGCAACAGAGACAAAATAAACACGTACAGCCTCACCACATAACTTCCTCTCAATGATGCAAGCATTATGAGAGTCCGACCTGTCCAATGATGCAAGAGCCACTTTCGCGTACAGCCGAGAGGTCGATGAGCAAGCCCAATAACCCAGATGTTTGTAATACTTCATTCAATAATCGACTTATAAAACTTTTGGATACCTTTCTCCTGCTAATGGGAATGGAGATTCTATATTTAGAATACTGCCATCTATTTGTGAAAAATAGTGTTACGTAACTGTTGAGAATAGCGCCACCTGTTGGCGGTATCACGAACTAGTGGCGATCGTTGTGTAATTCCGCGACAGACAACTAGATGGCGGGACGTGTAGCTTAACTCGTTATTAGCAACAAGTAACTTGTTTCGTAGACCATTTGTAATGATTGCCAAACAAAACAAGAGCTCGTTGTTTTCTTTAGGTCAAGATGCACATTAAAGTGAATTTCTACGGGCCGTTACACGCCACATACTGAAAACAGTTTACTCTACCTGCTAGTTTTACCCCTTTATCTTGATACGCATAATATACATCTTAGTCATAATTATTGATTAATTAATAAATGGATACAAATTGCATCCGCATCCGTGTTCATTAAATGTCAGAGAATATGCTGGCTGTTCTAATGACATTTCTGGAATATTAGTTTATTATCATTAATTTATTTTTTGTCATTAATTTCACCATTGGGAAAATGACAATATATAGTCTCAACTCTACACAGTCAATACAGTTCCTTGTCGTGAAAAATGAGTGACTAAACCCATGGGGTACCCATGGGGCATGGTGAAATTCAGCACAAACCCTGTGATAGCGTTCAAGATCTTATCTAACACTCAATCGGAGTGGAATAAAAGACTCTAGGAGCGTAGCTACCGTCGCATCAGCCATATCAAGGACTAGCTGACCCGCGCAACATCGTCTGCGTCACATTTTCCCTGAATTTCGTTTGCTACAAACCTCACGGAGCCCGAGACCTTTCCAACGAATGCAAAACCGTGGAAATCGGTTCGTGCGTTTTGTAGTTATAGCGTCAGGAAGGAAAACCCGACTTATTTTTATATTATAGATAACCTTCCTCCATAAATGGGCTATCTAAAACTGAAAGAATTTTTCAAATTGGACCAGTAGGTACCTAGTTCCTGTGATTAGCGCGTTCAAACAAACAAACTCTTCAGCTTTATAATATTAGTATAGATACGGGGCCCCCGGACTACAAGGGCTGTGGACGCAAAGCTAAACATTTAGTCCTGCCGTGTCCTTCGTGTCCTGCCATGACAGTCCTTTAGCTAGAAGGGCCCAATTTGTTAAAAAAAAACTATTAAAAAAGGGCCCCCAAAAAGGTTTCATATAGGGCCCCTTTGAGTCTAGCTACGCCACTGAAGGACTCCCTCATTTTTAAACCAACTTCCTATAAGACATGCGCATACACAGGCAACGCGATCAAGTTCATATGAAGACTTAATTAATGAAGTGTCGGTTTAATATTTTTCAACCAAATCGAGATAGTTGGCGGCCTCTCCCTGAGGTCGCAGAGTTGAGATTTTGATCTTGTTTTATAATTTATTCCATTAACTTGATATGATTATTACCTACGTGAAGATTTATTATATGTAGCGTATGTGAGGCTCGTTTAACAAGGCCTTAGTTAATTGACTGCGTTGCAAATATTAACACACTATATTAGCCAAAATACGTCTATGACTGGAAATTGGCCTCCGCGCGCGTGTCGCCAGAAAAATCGGTCCTGTGCGTCTCGCATCCATCGGCTACCTGCGACCCACACCAGATCATCTGTCCACCTTCAGGGAGGCCTTCCAACGTTGCGTCTTTCGGTACGCAGTCGCCACTCCAGAAATTTTCGCTCTATCGACCATCTGTTCTGCGAGTAGTTCCCTGCCCTGCTTCTGGCTGTGTCGGTAACCATTGTTCTCATGAGGATATCGTCATTCCACACACTAGCTAAATAATAACAACCGCACGGGTCGATTTTGTAGGTAAAGCATCGCTGGCCAGGGTCGGTCCGTGGATGGGTAACCATTCTTGATGGAAACTATGGAGAGGTCGACGCTGGAGCACGTTTACCTAGAAGACGCATAAGCCAGTGACCCCGGCCGCCGAAAGGTGGTCGTCAAATACATCATGTGAGAGGCCCTTGAGGTGGTCTAGGAACTCTGACACTGGGGTGTGTGGGGTTGTTAGACCTTACTGCCCATATGGTAAGAAGAAAAAGAAGACCTAGAAGTAACCGTTATTCACTCTTGACTTAAAGACCGGGGGGTCTTTAAGTCAAGAGTGAATACTCAAATCTCAAATCTCAAATTGTTTATTGCAATCCATAATGTACACATACAGGTGGTAAAAGAATAAATAGAACAAATTATGGACCCTGTCGGGCACAGCAAAACTTTAAATAATTAGGAGAGAGGAAGAGCGCTTTAAATAACTTTCCTTGCAATATAAATGTTTTATAAATTTTCAAATTTTTTATGCATATTATTATTACCTACATATTTATTTTTGGATTAAATAAAATGTTTGGTTGTTTTATTGTTCAATAGCTTGCATTTTGTGCATTGTTATTAGTGTGTTTGTGTGATGAATACTTTGAATATTATTTAATTATTATTATTAATAGAATACCATGTCATTTTATTTATTATCATCAATAGAATAGTATATTTATTTGTTATTATTAATAGAACAGTATATTATTTATTATATTAATAGAGAATTATGTCATTTATGTATTATTGTGAAAGTCATTTATATATCAATTGAATAGAATGTCATTTATTTATTAACATTAATAGAATACAATGTTATTGTTTATTATCATTAATTGAATAGGATGTCATTAAGGACACAGCAAAAGATTTACATAGTAGGAGGGTGGGAGTTATAAACAGCTAAAAAATTATACCTTGTCGTTTAAAAATTCATTTATGCTATAGTAGCAGTTTTGTACTAAAAATTGTTTTAGTTTATTTGTGAAAATGTTTAATTTATCTTCTTTTTTGATTAATTCTGGTAGTTTATTGTATATTTTTATGGACATTACATAGGGGCTTGTTGAATGTATTTTTAGCCGAGAATGTGGAATGTTTAATCTCGATTTGTGTCGGAGTGTGTAACGTGATTGTATGTCCTCGCGCTTTGTATAAAATTCCTGATACTTACGAACAAATTTGCAAGTTTCTAATATGTATATACTGGGGAGTGTTAAAATATTATAATTTTGGAAGTGAAGTTTGCAGCTGTCTGTTTGATCGATATTTGCTAGGATTCTAACTAATTTTTTTTGAATGGTAAATTGTGATGGAGCATCTGTGCTATTTCCCCAAAGGATAACACCGTAGCTTAGCCATGCATAAGCATACGCATAGTAGGTGGTGAGCGCTGCTTTAAGATTTGTGGTTTTTTTTATTTCACGAAGAGCAAATGAAAATCTTGAAATTTTTGATCTAAGTTTTTGTATGTGAGATTTCCAGTTTATATGAGTATCCAAATCTAGTCCAAGTCTACTAATATAATCTACTAGCTGACCCGTGCAACGTCGTCTGCGTCACATTTTCCATTAATGCTCCGCTCATAATTACCTTAGCGTGATGATATATAGCCTAACCAAACAAACAAACGAGTTGCGCGGGTCAGCTAGTAATATTATAAAGCTGAAGAGTTTGTTTGTTTGAACGCGTTATTCTCAGGAACTACTGGTCCGATTTGAAAAATTCTTTCAGTGTTAGATAGGCCATTTATCGAGGAAGACTATAGGCTATATATCATCACGCTAAGGCAAATAGGAGCGGAGCATTAATGGTAAATGTGACGCAGACGAAGTTGCGCGGTTCAGCTAGTATTGTTATAAAAATAGCTTCTCCTTGTCTGCCAGTCTACCGGTGCTGAGGGTCAATAGTTCAGCTCTGAAGGCCGTCGCCATACCTATGTAGTATTATGTACTAACTATTATGCGTACATAATCGTTTTTATTTTTACATCACGTGTTTTATGTAAATAGTGGTGTCAGGAACTTAGGTGACTATTTACAGATAGGTATGTTTTTACGACACACAAAAATAAGATATTTACTCATAAAATGTAAAAGTACCATAAACAAAAGCTAAAATGGAAGTGGGCAGGCCATCTTGCGAGGCTTTCAGACCAACGATGAAACTTAACTGCAACCTTATGGAACGCCCCACAAGGGCAAAGAAGCAGACCAATAACAGACAGGCTCCTTCTGGGTAAGCTCGGTCCATTGTAGACTTTGTCTCTGTCATCTCTGGCCTAGAGTCAAGAGCAATCTCATCTACACTAATATTATAAAGAGGAAAGATTTGTTTGTTTGCTTGTTTGAATTGAATAGGCTCCGAAACAACTGGACCGATTTGAAAAATTCTTGCAGTTTAAGGTTGCCCATTTATCGAGGAAGGTTATAGGCGTCACGCTAAGACAAATAGGAGCGGAGCAATAATGGAAAATGTGACGCAGACGAAGTTGCGCGGGTCAGCTAGTCTCAAATAAAATTAAAATAAGGCTGCGTTTCCACCAGAGATGTGCGAGGATGTGTTCGTCAGAAGCAATAGAATCGTTTGCGCTGAGCGAGGCTATGTAAATAAAGCGATTTTATTGGTTCTTAACAAAACATCCGTCGCTACGAGTACGCATCCTCGCACATCTCTAATGAGACGCAGCGTAACACGGGGAGGACTATAGTTTATAAGAATAGCCAGCTCAAAATTGGAGCTAATTAATAGTTTGGACTCGAACTCGATTACGTCGAATGTTTTCTGAGGGCCAATTCTACTCATTTTTAAACAACTTTCGCATTCGCATGTTAATCACCGTAACAGACAGATGTGTTTCTGGGGAGTTTGTTGGCCACTTCTTCTCCACAGCTAAAACACTAGGAAGTGGTGACGGGCGGGCGTTTTGGGGGACTGTCTTTTGTAGAACTTGACGTTCAAAAAGTGCTGGCTCTCAGCCTAATTTGAATAAATGACTTTTGAATTCTGAATCGCAAACTGACAAAAAAGTCTTAATTTTCATACATTTTTGTTTTGAATGTGAAAATGTATAAATTAGAATTTAGAATTGGCACTCTGCTGTTGATGCATATTGGTCTAGCTCTCTTCTATTCCATGTTTGAAAGGAGGTATGTCGAGGTTATGTATTTCTTACATCTCTGATGTTCTATGTGTTATTAATTTCGTTGCGGGGATCAAAGAAAGTTGAATCGTTTCTCCGGGACTCGTCGAGCTCCATGGACTCGACGTTTTTCTGGTGGGCGCTACTGTTGATTCTGGCGCTCAGGAGGGCTACAAATGCCACTTTAGGAGAATCATAATATTAATCGCACAACAATCTTACATTTTCATCTTTGACGCTAAAGCATAAGGTTCAAGGTTGATTGGGAAAATTTGACAGTGACTGGTAGCGTGATGAGCTTTCTGATTCTGCTAAAGTGGCCTTTTTAGACCCACAGGAGTTGCAGTGGTCGGTAATAGTGTGGCGGGCTTGTCGCAAAAAAACTTCTTTCTTCAAGGAAGATGACACAAAAGATTCAAACACGCTTTTCTAATTAACATATTTCATTTTTTTATATCAATAAAACCATAACTAATAATAAATCATGGCGCCTATTGACGTAAACAAATTGAGTTCATAAATTAGACGTCGACAAAAAACATATCTGAGATTACTTACATGTTTTCTATTAAGTAATAGCGTTTTTCTGACGGAAACCTTTAGCAATCCGAGATTAGATTATCTAATGGTTTGACGAGGATTAAATAAACTGTTTTTTTTACTTCTTATGTGCGAGACTAGCTGATGCCCGCGACTTCGTCTGTTAACATCTTCTTCGCGTCGTGTTCCTCCACACAATGAGTTCACATCGGGGCAATCACGATGAGGATCGTGATGATGTGAACTCATTTTCTTGCGTTTCGCGATCAGTGTCGGTTGTATCATGGTCTTTAAAAGTTACTAATACTTAATTCCAAATTTCCTTAGTAGTTGTGGCTGTGCGTTGGTTACAGTCAGTCAGGCCAACGATTGTATAGGTTTACATATAGAAGACTAGCTGTTACCTGCGACTTCTTATGCGAAAATCTGGTTGTTCCCCATTTTTAACCGACTTCCCAAAAAGGAAGAGGTTATCAATTCGGATGTGTGTTTTTTTTTATGTTTGTTACCTCATAACTCCGACAATTATGAACCGATTTGAAAAATTCTTGTTTTATCTGAAAGGATATACTTGCAGATTGGTCTCATTTAAATCATATCAAGATCGGTTACGAACTTTGGATTTTAAATCGAAATACCTGGAATTTGACTATTTAGATGATTCTTTGATAATCGAAATTGCGTATTTTGCTTTTCTGCGATTTTGCAGTGGTGTTGGTAAGTGTGGGGCACCACTAAAAAGTGAAAAATAAAAAACTTTTTACAAAAAAATACAACCGACTTCCAAAAAAAAACACTACAAAGTAAAAAATAACTTTAATTTTGGAAGTCGGTGTCAAAATACGAAGAAAGTAACAAAAACACCGACTTCCGAAATTAAAGTTATTTTTTACTTTGTAGTGTTTTTTTTTTGGAAGTCGGTTGTATTTTTTTGTATAGCCTGGTCAGGTGAGGATCGCGAGAGGCCGGTGGATGCGAGTCGCTGGAGGCCGGTCAATATGGCGACTCTTGGGGGAGCTCTTTGTCCAGCAGTGGGTGTGTTTCCGTTGCAATGACGACGAATATAAATTAGAATTTTATTTGTTGTAAACCTATCACAGTGTAGACTTTTTAACCAAAAGATTGACTGGTAGAGAATGCCTTGATACAGTAATTTATTTTTGTTTTTTAACTTGATATGGGTTTACTCTTGACTCTAGTCTAGGTCAGCGATGACAGAGACAAAGTCTACGATAGAGCGAGCTTACCCAGAAGTAGCCTGTTCACTCTATCTTTGAAAATATTAGGGTTGTAGGTATTCGGAAACACAGACGCAGGCAAAGAGTTCCACTCCTTTGCTGAGCGCATTATGAACGACGCTTGGATGCGGTTAGTGCGAGTTGGTGGAATAGCAACAAGGTAGGGATGGTAAGTTGCAGTGCGTCTGGATTTCCGATGGTAGAAGGGGGCTGTCGGGGAGTTCTCTCCAAAGTCAGCAAGCCGCCCATGTACCTACCACTATTTTCTGCATCACCCAAAGGTTAACTGGTAGAGAATGCCTATGGCATTAAGTCCGCCTCTGTACTTTTTTGTGCTGAAAGTGTTAAATAAATAAACACTTAAATACCTAATTTATAAAATTCTTCCGTTACTAATGAGCGACTGACAGACAACGCACAGTGAAAGAAAGCTGAAATTTGTCATGAAGGTTCCTTGGGGAGTGTAGACGAGAACTCTTAGAGGATTTCCCGACATTCTTTTTATATGTGCGTACGAAGTCACGGGAAAAAGCTGGTTGTGTACATAAAGTTTTAATAAATATAATGGGCTTGTGTCTTGAAAAAATCTAATTAGTCCGTCAGATAGATTATCAAAAAAATTTTGAGCCGTGTTTTTTCTTTTGTTACGGGAACCAAAATTGACGAAGTTACGACGCCGACGCTTTAAAATTCTCATTGCGTCACACCTTCGCATAATTTTTACTGAGTCGTGACGTCACGAGCCCCCACTCGCGAGTTTTGATGCGTTTTATCTTTGTCAATATTAATTGATTTACAAAAACAAAAAACACGTGTCCAATATTTTTCAATACTCTAACTGACGGACTAAATAGACGGATTTTGCAATTTGTGGATGATAGAATCTAGCCTATTACTGCCCTCATTCGAGCTAAGTTATTTCTTAACAGGAGCCAAAACAACATTTAATTATATGTAAATATAAGGAGTAAAAAACTAAATGTTACCGCATAAAGTGAGAGCGCCAAATTGGAGTCAGAAAGTGGAAAATATGCGTAAGCGTGTTGACCGCGTTGTGTTGGGGCCGCGGCCGTAGAAATTATAACAACTAAGATAATATAACTGAGTCAATTAAAATTATATCTATTAAACCTACAGTGTAAATAAATAACACCCTGTAGGTATTTTTCGGTGGCAGAATAAGCCCTCCTACTTACTAGAGGTTCATTTGAGCGGCCAGCCGCTTTTCCAGTTTAATATACAACCGCTTCTCAATTAATGCACTTAACCGCCATTACGCGGTTACACGCGGTTGTATATTAAACTGGAACCGCGCGGTTAACCACCCACGCGGGTGACCGGTATTCCACTCTATAGCTGTAAGCGCAGTGAAATTATTCCCAAAAGTTTTGTTGTGTATAGATGGGATGTTGACCACGTACCTACCACGTACCTACTATCGTAAACGCCAGATAAATGTGCAATAACGGTCATGTAACCACACACTAATTGACTTTCTTGATATCAAAAACAGAAATAAAGACACAAAGCTTACCTGAATTGATTTTTGAATCGACTTCTATCGTGATCCTTGACGTTCTCTAGTAATTAAAAACCGGCCAAGTGCGAGTCGGACGCGCACACGAAGGGTTCCGTACCGTTAACCTTATTTTTATTTTTTATTGTTAAAGCGGCAATAGAAATAAAGTCTTGTGTAAATTAAAATTTGAATTATCTACCTATTACGGTTCTTGACATACAGCCCGCTAATAGACAGACGGTCGGACGGATGGATGGACGGACTAGGGTTCCGTTGGTTGCCCTTTGGGAAAGGTCAGTGTACTTTGTCTGTATGTTTATCTGGCGCCTTCTATAATACAAAATTAAGTTTCTTATCTCTTACGTATTACACAATGTACTATTTAATAATGTTATTTAATATTTATCGCCCTACGATCAACACGCTTTCCGACCACGTCTAACTCTTTGTGTGGCATAATCTCCAAAACTGCTCGATTGGTTTTGATACAGTTTAGTTGTTACTTTCACAAACCATTTCGATATAGGCATTAATTTACATCTTTTAAAATTCGGATTCGGATATATTATAAATGCATAAGTTTGTAAGGATGGGTGGATGTTTGTTACTCTTTCATGTCAGAATGCCTTAATGGAACTTCACGAAATTAGGCACAGCGGTAGATTATAGTCTAGAATAACACAAAGGTTAGTTTTTATCCCGGGAGTGTTTTCCCTAGGGATCACGCGGGCGAAGCCGCTGGAAGAAGCTAGTCATTGATAAATTAGTCGCAGATATCAGTTTACATTAGTAACACAAATTAATAATTAATTAATTAATAATAATGGGAAAAAACGTGTCAATTTATATTTTTATGTTATTAAGTTAGGGGTAGTATTAAATCCTGTAAATCCAATTTTTACTATTCAAATATTCGAAGTTACCACCAAAAATACTGAATTGCACACTAAGTTTGCTCATCAAATAAATCAAATCTATTATACTGTTTGATCTATAAAGCTAAACTGTTTTACTGAATGACTATCTGTTAACTAAAAATTATCTAACTCCCCGTGACGTCGACCGTCTAGGGTTAGCGTTTCCGTCAGCAGGTCGACGGCAGGGCTCCTATTTCTGTCTGCAGGGTTTAAAGGAACCTAACTAACCGAACCTTGGGGTGCCTCTGACGTTGACCGTTATTATTTAGTGTCGTCGTAATTTAGTGTGCAAATCAGTATTTTTGTTATACAGTGGGAAATTAGTTGGGAGATTTAGTTTGCTTGGATATTAAATAGAGGTGCAATTGATTATTCACCGACAACCTCTCAGCTAGTCTATTCTGTAAATAACCATTTCGATATCGACTTCACCTGAGTGACTAAGCTTACAAAGTGAACTTTATTTCACACATCACAAGGTCTTATATTTATACGAATTTGAAACTCACCTCGGATTCCGCTGTCGAGACACGAACATGTTGTTACAGAATAGCACAGCAGGACTATACCAACAGATTTAGAAGACAAGTCAATAGAATCTGTAATTTGTAAGCTAGACTAATTAACATTATTGACATTGTGAATACATTTGCACGCCATGTTATGGCAGGATATGCTGAAACAAAATTACTGTGACACCTTATGTACCATATTCTAGAAAATAAATATTTTGATTGATTGATTTGATTGATTAAACAACCAACAACTTTTGTTCTATGACTTTTAAAAAATGATCATATTTTAGTTCATCAGGAAAATCCATATCCATAAAAAAAAAATTTACGCTCTAATGTTACGAAGTCTGCGAAGCAAGAGAAAAAGAAAAAAAAAGACCTTTCATATCTATCCTGAGAGGTTGTCGGTGTTTTACAAATAACCCTGTATAATCGAAACAACATAAAATAACAAGAATAATAATTAAAACTGCAGGAAACTATTTAAAATAAATCGAAGAAGCGAATTTTTTTGACACTGAATTAAGATTTACATCAAATATATATTATATCAAATTAAAGTATTTTAATAGTTTTAACAATAATTAAGTTGGCATTTGCCTTATATTTCCATTTTTAATTTAAGATTGAACGACAATATACTACCGGGTTTTAATTTTTACATAATTATGTAAATTACTTCATAGCTTACCTTCAATATTTTCGCAATCCGCCACAGACAATGATATTTGCACAGACACTAAGATATTTTTTCTTTATGCTAATTGAGCTTACACAATACTTGTCAATTTAATCCTTTGTTGCTGCATTCTATTCAAAGATATTTATTTAAGCTTGTATTTACTAACTATTAACTATTTATTCAACGATTTTGTACGTACATATCATATTTAAAACAAAAAAAAAACAAATAAATAAATTAATATATATATATATATAAATGAATAAATAAAACATTTTAGAAATGGGTCGATTCAGGCATGATTACATCTCTTTTATAAAACAAAGTGACTGTCTGCCTGTCTGCGGGTCTAAAATGGCCACTAGTAGAATCATATAAATATTATAAAATTAATTAAACAGCAATTTGTCAAATTGCATTTTCATCTTTAACGCTAAAGCATTAGGTTCAAGGATCACCGGGAAAATTTGTCAGTGACGGGTAGCGTGATGTGCTTGCTGATTCTGCTAAAGTGGCATTTTTAGACTCGCTGAAGTCACTGCCTTTAAATGGCTTCTCATCATAACCCAACCTGCCACTCCTTCAAGCAATATGGGCGCTATGACATGCTTTACACATAAATATACGTTTGCATACTAATTAAGCATTTAAAAACAATCATTAAAATACTGATTGCTTGTTAGGGTTCCGTAGCCAAATGGCAATAACGGAACCCTTATAGATTCGTCATGTCTGTCTGTCCGTCCGTCCGTATGTCACAGCCACTTTTCTCCGAAACTATAAGAGCTATGCTGTTGAAACTTGGTAAGTAGATGTATTCTGTAAACCGCATTAAGATTTTCACACAAAAATAGAAAAAACTCAAAATTTTTTTTTTCGTCGAACCCATACGTGTTATCTATAGATACTAGGTCTTCAAAAATGATATTGAGGTTTCTAATATGATTTTTTTCTAAACTGAACAGTTTGCGAGAGAGATACTTCCAAAGTATTATATTACCATGTAAACTACCAGCGAATATTGGTTTGAACATGATCTAGTTAGTAGTTTTTTTTAATACGTCATAAATCGTAGATCTTCTACAGATTGTACTTCGGAGAGTGTGCCCAGGAACTCCACGACCTCATCCCACCAGCCCCCTTCTACCATCGGACATCCAGACGCACTGCAACTTGCCATCCCAACTTGTTGCTATTCCACCAACTCGCACTAAGCGCTTCCAAGCGTCTTTCATAATGCGCACAGCAAAGGAGTGGAACTCTTTGCCTGCGTTTGTGTTTCCGAATGCTTACAACCCTAATCTTTTCAAAGTTAGAGTGAACAGCCTACTTTTGGGTAAGCTCGCTCCATCGTAGACTTTGTTTCTGTCATCTTTGACCAAGACTAGAGTCAAGAGCAAACCCATAAATAATAAATAAAAAAAATCGCAACTTTTGCTTATAATATATACCTACTTTGTACGGAACCCTCGGTGCGCGAGTCCGACTCGCACTTGACCGGTTTTTTTTATTCGTATACTCTTCTAACATCTTTCCAACATTTGGACTTTGGTAACAAAATTAATAGATGTTATCAATACATATGTCAAACTGAATAATTGTATACTTATTAAATATTCATGGCATAACTATTGGTATGTAAACTTTACCTTCAATATTTAAAGATTTTTTCTAATGCTCTGTACAAGGTGTATACCTTCATACTTGAACTCGACAAGGCTACATTAATATGTATAGGTACTCGATTATTAAGACTTTAAGAAGTATGGAGAGGCTAAATTACGATGTTCTATACACCCAAGAATAAAATAGTTTGTACAAATAGCAACCATTCTGAACCTTCAACAGAATGATGCGTATTGCTTAAAAATATAAATATCTATAGCTATATCTATTACTTTTGATAAGGCTAAGTAAGAATTTGCTTAAAATTAACCGGTCCTGATAAATAAAATGCCTCAGACAGACCAGCAAACCTTATTATTAAGAAATAAATCATAATAAATCCTATTTTAGAGTAAAAATAAATAAACACCAGCCTGAATAGGACTGTCATAGTTATTTTTATTGTTTTTTTTTAAGTATTTGTTTATTTTTAACATAAATAAGTAGTTAATTCCTGTTATCCCGAAACGAAACCGTAGCGAGCTACGCGCCTACGCTGCGTAGCATGTCTACGCTCTTAGCTTCGTAGCAGATCCCGCGTAGCAAACAAAAACGAAGGTCTTCAAGATAAAAATTACTGAAGTTTTTATTAATCATTTATAAACGATTGATATAATTTTAAAATATCTAATTTTTATAAGCATAACATACATTGAATATAAAATCGTTAGATACACCACTCAAAAAACAAAATCTATTTAGTCTAATATGATAAAAACACAGCAAAATTGCATGCATGCAAGTAAGCAAGTATGCAGCATGCAAGCAAGCATGTAGCAAGCAAGTATGCAGCATGCAAGCAAGCATGTAGCATGTAGCAAGCAAGTAACTATGCAGCATGCAAGCAAGCATGTAGCAAGCAAGCACCATCACCTGCTCCTCAGCTCGCGGGCCACCTCACCTTTCCGCGCTTACGAGAGCTTAAATTACACTCTAGGGGTAGGGCAGACAAGACTACGTGGGGTCAATTTTGCAGCAATTCGTTTCAGTCTCTAAATTTTGTAATACAACTGTTGACTTTTTAAGACGTTATAAAAATTTTAAACGATAGACCTAATGATTTTCGATTAAATAAACATTATATCCAATATAGTTATACGAAATAAACTTTAGAGTGTATAAATGTTATATGAAAAGAAATTATATCAACAGTGGGTATACGTAATGTTTATTATATCTTTTGAAAGTTATTGAAATGCCAATATTACCAAATAACTTTATATGATATGAAACGCACCGCTTAGAAGTAACCTATTAACTAAAATTCAACAAAGACTTTTAGATTATATGAATGACATAATCAGATGTAAATATCTTCAGAAGTAATTATACAAGTTAGCTTTATGATAATTTTGCTATAGCAAATCTAAATATTTATTGTATGTTGTAAAAAACGGACGAGTCATTAAAATTTTTTTTGGCAAATTAGCAATCGGCCTCCTACTGGTTTTGCGAAGCAGGACACTCAACACAGATGACGTTGTTTAAAAATTATATAAAAAACGTGGAAACCTAAAGGCCTGTACAGACTTACACGGTATTCAATAAGGAGATCCGCGGCTAGGGTAAAAGCCGGATAGTTGCCACACTTTCTGAAACTACTTTAAATCTCTGAGTACAAAAAGAAGGTAAGTGAAGGTGGTTGATTATCTTCAAATTTGTGAAATTATAAAACGTTCTCTTTGATAATTCATATAATATTTTTTAATTTTTTATTATTTATGTATCTGACTATGTAGATCAATCTTTTTTAATACCTACTTATTTAATCCACATACGTCAACACTTGCTTAAGTGTGTATTTTGTTTTAGGGTCATAGTGTACTAGCTGACGAGTGATAAATAATACTTTTTTTTGTGGGTCATGTATTAATTACTTTGCATACTTATTATTGAAAAATTCTAGTTCCTAAAACGTAACAGACAGATGTGTTGCTGGGGAGTTTGTTGGCCACTTCTTCTCCACCGCTAAAACACTAGGAAGTGGTGACGGGCGGGCGTTTTGGGGTCTGTCTTTTGTAAAACTTGACGTTCAAAAAGTGCTGGCTCTCAGCCTAATTTGAATAAATGACTTTTGAATTCCAGAGTATCGGCGATTTTTGCGGACCTCTAAATTTTATCCCATATATAGCATAGTTGTTTTATTTATATAAATTACATATATGATTGATGCCCCGTCGAGAAAAAGGACTTTTATCCCGCAAAAACCTTGATCGCACCTTGCCTTCCCCTGTAATCGCACAAACACATGCAACGTGGTCAACTGAGTGGTAGTTGTAGAGCCTCTCAATTGATAAAGAAATTACATGTGATTCAATCACGAAACTAGAGTAATTAAAATCGAGGCAACTATACTCCTGGGGCATCTATCCAGGTTTTACCCTAGAGCAAAACGGGCGTAGCAAGTATCGCCGGAGGGAATGTGCACGGCGTTTTCACGCCCAGCTTGCTACGATAGCTACAGCAGTGCGTTGTCTGTCAGTCATTCAGTCGGTCAAGTATAATATACCGCGTGTATCTGACATCGACGCACAAACGATTTCCATGGGTCCAGGGCATGATTCTGGACACCCCAGCGTTGGAATTTTTCGTCGGTTCTTTTCTCATTTTTTTCAAGAGTACCACAAATAGGTATCAGCTCAGCTGAGCTGATATCTATTTGTGGTTTTATTCAGATTGCTCTTTTTAGTGAAAGTAATTAATTAATTATTTTTTTATTAAAAATCTCATTGGGTTAGGTCAGAATAACGATTATGAGCAGTCTAAAGTAAAAAAAACCTTGAAAAAAATGAAAAAATGAGAAAAAAGCCGACGAAAAATTCTAAGTCTAGGGTGTCCAGAATCATGCCCCGGACCCATGGAAATCGTTTGTGCGTCGATGTCAGATACACGCGGTATGATTAAATTGATTTAGAACTCTTTGCTGGTCGCTTTAATTTCTGTAAGTCATTCAACTTAACCTTATTCTCCTGGTATTTTCTTTCCTAATTACTCGCCAACTGTTAATTAAAATCGTATGCTGATAAGAGGTGATATGATAAGAAAATTAGCTCAAAAATATAGTTGAGTAGTTTCTTATAGGTAGTCTTTTAATACTTACTTTAAAAAACTGCAAAAAAATATACCTTTCCTCACTCCCCCCACCGTCAGCTCGTCGCCTACCCTCGGGGATATTTGTTATGTATCTGGACACCTCAAAGAATACAATTCCAATTTTCAAAACTACACGTATAATACGGTCTGATTTCCTTACTTTACCAAGCTATTTACCCTGTGAATGTTCATTAACCCTATAAGACAAGACCGTCACTTTATTTATATACATATCTGAGGGCCAATCCTACAAACTTGAACAACTTACGCAGTCGTATGTCAGTCGCAAACTGTAAAAAAAAAACCTTAATTATCTGATATATATAAAACAAAGACGGGTTTGTTACATCACTTATAACTCGAGATCTGCTGAACCAGTTTTCATGGTTATTGATTCGTTGGATTTGTCTCCGACCCGAATAGCAGAATAAATCTTAATAACAATGAAAACTCGATATGTGCAATGAATACTTAATTGACGGGAGCGAAGCCGCGGGGGACAGCTAGTATTACGTAAAAGACAGTCGTGTTAGTTACACTATTTATAACTCAAGAACGGCTGAATCGATTTAGCTGAAAATTGGTGGAGAGGTAGCTTAGAACCAGGAGACGGACATAGAATTTTTATTCCGGAAATCCTACGGGAACGTGTGACTGAGATGCGAATGCGAACGTTGCTTGAAAATTTGTAGAATTGTCAGAATGGAATCAATGACGTCATTATTTTAACAGTAAGTAATTAAACTTTCTATATATAGGAAACGGAAAGGTTTGTTTTTGAGCCAGAGGCTGTACGTGGACCTTCACTTGACGTTCAGTAATGGTAGTACAATTATTTGATTTATATTTATTATATCCGCAATAAGGCAGTGGCAAGTTGTTATTATAACTTGTCGTCATAAGGAATAGGTAGGTACTATTTATGGCTATGATATTCAGCTGATGATGTGTTGGCAATTATAGAGAATATCAACTCCATTCTTCCTGACTAAAACCTGCCTTCCTAGGGCCGCTTAACCGAAAGGTTACCAATGGTAGATCCTATTGCTACATCTCCTCTGTCCGTTCTCCTGACCTCCGTCCATAAAATCAAACCGGAAAAAAATACTTAATTTAATAAAAAACGTGATTTTTTGGTTAATTTGCACGGAATCCACTGTGTCAAAATTTGGCAAGTCTTTAACTTTAAATTGTCAATTCAGTGTCCAAGGGATAGGATATTCAAATATTTTATATGTTAAACAAAGTAAATGTTACGAAAAGCCTTCGCGCAGGCTTTTCTGTAATTAACTAATTATTAATATAGAATGTACAGATCACATCCCACCTTACTTTGCCCAACATTTTCGGGTCAGAGGCGGTGCGTGTTATGTACACATTATGTAAATATAACTAGTAGGCCAACGTTTTAAGCAAACGATCACGTTTGATCAGCTGACGTCACGTTTCGCTAAAACGTGATGCTGAGGCGAATGGCCACGGAAATTCATATCCATAATATTATAATATAAATGCGAAAGTAGCTCTGTTTGTCTGTTACCTCTTCACGTGATCCAAATAATTTTCTTTTGTATTGTAAAGCTGTTTTTTGTAGATTTTTTATACTCTTTTAATAAAAATTAAGGAATGAAACGGTTTCATCTCAACGATTTGGTGGTGATTTGGTGTTTTTTTTCTTTTTATGATATACAGATAAATAAAATTATGACTAAACCAAAATACGTATCATATTTACGTATCTTGGTTTAGAAGTTTTTTCGATGTAATTTCTCCGTAAGTGCCCACGAAAAGCTGCTTCATCTGCACGCTTTTTTAAACTCTTTTCGAGAGAGCCTTAATTAATTTTTATCGCCTAGATGACTTGTAAAATCAATCTTAAACACTTATCCCACGTAAACAAACGTCGATACCTGAAGTAAATGGCTCAGCGACGGGTCTAAAGTCCAACAAACAGGTTGTCGCAAGGACGATGTCGCCGGAACACTCGGTTCGAAGGCATTTCGTTATAAAACACGCATTTATCAATATATTGGTTATTGCCTTGTCATGGTGGCTACGTCAAGAGAACTGGTTTTAGGAAAATAAAATAAATGAATTTTATGGAAAAAATAACCGCCCAAGTGCGAGTCGAACTCGCGCACCGAGGGTTCCGTACAAACCTGTGGGTATTAAATTATAAGCAAAAGTTGCGATTACGATTTATGACGTATTAAAAACAACTACTTACTCGCTCTCATTCAAAATTTTCGCTGGTAGTTTACATGGTAATATACATCATATTTTTTTTAGTTTTATCATTCTCTTATTTTAGAAGTTACAGGGGGGGAGACACTTTGGAAGTGTCTGTCGCGCAACCTATTCAGTTTAGAAAAAAATGATATTAGAAAACTCAATATCATTTTCGACGACCTATCTATAGATACCCCACACGTATGGGTATGATGAAAAAAATTTTTTGAGTTTCAGTGCTAAGTATGGGGATCCCCAAAATTTAATGTTTTTTTTTTTCTAGTTTTGTGTGAAAATATTAATGCAGTTCACATGATACATCTACTTACGAAGTTTCAACAGCATACTCTCATAGTTTCGGAGAAACCTACGGAACCCTAAAAACGGTCTCAATCTGTCTAGAAGTATTCTTTCATTGTGCGTACAGCAAAGGAGTGGAATTCCCTGTCGGAGTCTGTGTTTCCTCATAGCTACAACCTGGAAGTCTTTAAGTCAAGAGTGAATAGGTTACTTCTAGGCAAGCGTGCTCCACCGTAGACCGCATCATCGCTTACCATTAAGTGAGACGGGTGCGATCACTTATTATAACACTAGCTGACCCGCGCAACTTCGTCTGCTTCACATTTTCCATTACTGCTCCGCTCCTATTTGTTTTAGCGTGATGTTACATAGCCTATAACCTTCCTCGATAAATGGGCTATCTAACACTGATTTTTTTTTCAAATTGTACTAGTAGTTTCCGAGATTAGCGCGTTCAAACAAACTCTTCAGCTTTATAATATTACTAGCTGACCCGCGCAACTTCGTCTGCTTCACATCTTCCATTACTGCTCCGCTCCTATTTGTCTCAGCGTGATGTTACATAGCCTATAACCTTCCTCGATAAATGGGCTATCTAACACTGATTTTTTTTTTCAAATTGGACCAGTAGTTCCCGAGATTAGCGCGTCCAAATAAACAAACTCTTCAGCTTTATAATATTAGTATATATCTAATTTTATTCCCCAATATAATTTAAATTCTTTAGATTTTAACGTGTAATTTTTCACGAGCCATTGACACGATAATTTTTTTTTTCGGTCTCAAATATTTGTCTAACCAGCTGACCCGCGCAACTTCATCTGCACATTAACATGCGTTTTTATTATTACTTCGCTTCTGTTGTTGTCCGTAGCGTGATGTTGTATCTAGACTATAGCCTTCCCCAATGAATGGGCTATCCAACAATAAATTATTTTTTCGGAGATTGGCGCGTTCAAAAAAACTGTTCAACTTTTTATTTAAGTCTAGATTTATTTATTTTATATGGTTTGCCTTGTAGTATACCATGTACTAGGCTTTTATCGTGGCTTCGGTCCCGTCCGCTACTAACACAGGAGCTGTCCATAATTACAGGATAAAAATTGTCAGCAGTACTCTGCGATACTGCAGCTTTCTATGGTGAAAGAATTAATGTTGATCAGGTTACAATAATTCTTCCAAAATATAATTATTTTCCATCTTTATTACACTAACTAGCTGATGCCCGTGGCTTCGTTCGCTTGGCAAATTATATACTAAAACCTCGAGAACCATTCTATCTATTGTTGAAAACAGCATGAAAATCGGTGCAGTAGTTTCTGAGTTGATCGCGAACAAATAAAAAAAAAATGTTGTTGTTGTGATGTTAATTTCAGAAACATGCGCTATTCAAACGATAAAAATTTTTTGGGCCTCTAACATAATCTGTATTTAAATGAAATACCTTAACGTATTTCTAGTTTACATCCTTTAAACAATTTTTCAAATAATTATTCTAGGTTTGGTATTAGCAACCGGTTAAACAACCTGCCATCAAATACCTTAGAAAACTGATTTTTGAACTAAGTTATTCAATCAATTAACTTTGGTAGGCTAGATCATGGTTACGTAATATTAAGTGCTATTAACATTCCTGCTCTCTGCGGGTCTAAAAAGGCCACTTTAGCAGAATCATAATATTAACTACACAACATCATCTGCCTAGCCTTTTCCCAACTATATTTGGGTCGGCTTCCAGTCAAACCGGATTTAGCTGAATACCAGTGTTTTACGTGGAGCGGCTGCCTACCAGACCTCCACAACCCATTAACTGGGTAACACGGTACTCCTTGGCAAGACTTGAGTCAGATTTTCTGGCTTCTGACTATCCGTAACGACTGCCAAAGATCTCCAAATGACAGCCGGGACCAACAGCTTAACGTACGCACAGGTCGATCTTCAAGATTAAGCAACGCTTACCGAGGTTGGTCTATGGATGGGTGACCATCTTAACATACCGAGTTTCCTCCGTGCCTCGGAAAGCACGTTAAGCCTTTAGTCTCGGCTGTCATTTATTAATTGACAGTCGTTACGTATAGTCAGAAGCCCGAAAATCTGACTCCAGTCTTGCCAAGGAGTACCGTGTTACCCAGTGAATGGGTTGTGGAGGTCTGGTAGGCAGCCGCTCTACGTAAAATACTGGTAGTCAGCTAAATCCGGTTTGACTGCAGACCGACCCCAATACAGTTGGGCAAGGCTAGGTAGATGAATGAAAGTATTCGTAAATCGTTTTATGCTTGATAATTGAAATTTATTTTGTAAGTAGGTTGTAAATAACACTTTTACACGTCAATCTTTTTTGGTAATTTTAAACTAGGTGAGGCCGGTGTTTCCTAGCTGACTGCTCTGAGAAGAAACACCGAAACAAACTCAGAGGTCAAAGTCTCTTTTAAAGTCCATACAATCGTACTGGTCAAATCTTACGAGAACCATGTAGGTTAATGTCTGAAGTGGTATTTTGAGGAAAGTACCACACAAATTCGAGTGGACCTGTCCAGACAGTGCAAGCATTTGCCAGTTATCGTGTAGCTCAAACTTAATACTTGAAGGAGCTCAACGAACTGACGAACAATACCAAAGTAGAAGTCGAATGATACCCCACCCCCATCCTTAGACTATCATATCTTCGAACTATTCAAACAATTTCAGTTATTGTGTCACATTTGACATCAAAGGAACATATCTCACAATAAATCAATCAGAGAATCTATGCCAACAGGATATGACTGCAATTAAGTCATTAACCGCGCGAATGTAGCACTAAGGGCGGGTTGTTTCAACTAAACTTAACGCACGCGTAAACGTTAAAAATGGTGCTAACTATCGTCTAATGAAAAAATTGGGTTGTTTCACAAAATGTCAGCGTTAACGCACGTAAAATATAACGTTTACGTTAACAGATGGTCTGAGCACTGGTTATCGTAACATTAGTTGCGTCAAATAGAACAATATTGTGAAATTTCTTTTGAATTTCTCAATACCAGTTCTTTTGATGACACACATAAGTGGTGGAATGCAAAAAAAGCTATTTAGGTAGGACCCGTGTCAATAACTTAGCTATTGGGATGAGCAGGAATTTATAACAGAACGTTTTGAAACAACGCTTCTAATTTAACGAACGTCAAACATCGTCCGTAATCGAAACTTTTGACGTACGTATGTTATGTTAACCAACTGTTTGATACAACCCGCCCTTAATGACACTAATTAGCGTATGTTATGCTCATAAAATGGCTTGAGGTAGTTTTTTAGACGAAAATGGTGAAATATATGTGTATTTTGTAGTTCCATCTTGAGGTAGGAATGGTTAATGGGTAATGTGATATTTATACTTGGAATATAAACGGTGTTTGTTACAAAATTTGATGTGCATAGCAATGCGAATATGTTCATGTTACGATGGATGTGTTAATTGGCAGTTCTTATTGTTTTTTTGACCGATTTAAAAAAAAAAGAGGATACTTAATTAGTTTGATTTTTTTTAATGTTTGTTAACTCATAAGTTCATAACTCCGTCATTTATTACGGAATTGAAAAATTTTATTCGAAAGGATTATATACTTTTCGACTGGTGCCATAGAAATTTTATCAAAATTGGTTTGGCTTAAGAGGGCTTTTACATTTTTTCTTGAATTTTAGCGTTTTATTCGAATTTTGATGTGTGATTTTGCTTTAGATATAGCCTTAAAAAAAAAACAAAAATATGCCTACGATAGTTTGATCATTTATCTTGGGAGTGTTCTAAATAAATATTTCAACTTGTTCACGTACATCAGTAAAATCCTTGACTCCGCAAAGGATGTTTCACAAAACGTTGCTTTAGGGTATCTTTTGATACCTTGGTACACCGAAGATATTATAATTTAATCATTTATAAAAATGTCCACGGTACAACTGTATCTTCTACTTTGGAATGCTCAAATCAATTTATTACGATTCATACAGTAATACACCAAAAATAATTCTGTAAAACTGAGAGTTATTGACAATTTTCCGTACGAAACTATAATTTTTATCCATGAAATTATAATCAAAATTCAAATAAAAAATATTTAATAATTAAGGTGGCATTGCTATATTGCTTGAAAAAAAAATTGGTCTAATTAAAAGTAAAGTAAATATTTTTAAATAATTGTCGAAAATCAATATAATCTTGTGACGCGCGGTGTTCAACTTTAGTCAACCTGAGCAATTCGATTTTGTAAGAGCGCTTTGACAAAACTGTCTTAGGCATATTTTTATTTTTTTTAAGGCTATATCTAAAGCAAAATCACACATCAAAATTCGAATAAAACGCTAAAATTCAAGAAAAAATGTGAAAGCGCTCTTAATTAAAATAGGTGCAAATCGTTTACTTGAATGAAGGTTTTTTGTCGTCCAAGTAATCGAAATTGAAGTTATTTTTAACTTTGTAGTGTTTATATATTTGGAAGTCAGTTGTATTTTATTTTGAAAAAGGGTTTAAATAAAATAACCGGTGTAGTGCGAGTCGGAATTTCACATGAAGGGTTCCGTACCATACATGGAAAAATATACACGTTTCTTGTGTGTCAAACCTTTTTAAAATTGTGAAAATAGAAATACACAGTCGGTGAAAATTTAAACTGTCTATAACTATTGTGGTTCTTGAGATACAGCACACTGACAGACAGATGGACGCACTGTGGACACAGTGGAGACTTAGTAATAGGGTTCCCTACATTAATTCGGAACCCTAAATAGGAGAAGGATATTTAGAGCTTATGATATATGTATAAAAGTACCCTATCTTGTTGCTATTCCACCAATTTGCACTTAGCGTTACCAATCGTCTTTTATAATGCGCACAGCAAAGGAGTGGGACTCTCTGCCTGCGTCTGTGTTCCCGTCCACATATAACCCGTCTGCCTTCAAAGCAAGAGTGAACAGGCGTCTTCTAGGCACGCTCGCTCCATCATAGACCTCAACCATCGCTTTCCATCAGGCGTGATTGTGGTAGAGAGCAAGCTCATAAAAAAAGAGATCTTTAAGGTGCCTGTCCATTTGCGCGGAGTGAGGCAGCGGAGCGGAGAAACGGAGAAATATTAACCAATCATGTCAGTCAAAATGTCAGTGACTCACGTGGTGCGGGGATTTTATGCAATTCCATTGGTTAAAATTTCTCCGTTTCTCCACTCCGGTGCATCGCTCCGCTGTAATGGACAGGCACCCTTAGGCTCTATATATTAAAACTTTTAAGGCCCACTTGAGCTTAAGAGTAATCTTTTAACTTTGTGCTATGTGCTTATACAAGGATAAATAACAAATTAATGTTGCATAAATGGACGCTTAGTTGACGCTTCGCGTGACCCAATACTGGCTTTTACCTTGGACAGAAGATAAGCATTGCCTTAACGTGGCAATGCAGTCAGTCTTTTGGGCTCACTTCCAGTCACCCAAAAGACGCCATATTTTAGTTAGGAGTTTTATTTTCTATTTTAAGTGTAGGTATATAGTTTGTCCTTTTAATTAAATGCATTAATGGTGACTCCGGGATTTAAAAATATTATTTGTGGAAAGGCCCTAAAAGTCTTAACCGATCAAGGTTACCTCTTAACCTCACATGACCAAACCACAAAAAAATAACACAAATATCAATAACATCATAAAAACTGTTCTAATCTAATCTTAGCAACGCAATGTCACTATAAATGATAATGGTGGCATAAATTAACTTTATAAACAACAATTTTCTTATAAATAACTTGGGTTCACGTATTTCCCCGTCACAGGAGGTTCTGAGTAGTGTCGTCATGGAGAATATGACGATGATCAAGGATCCTGGAAACTGATTAGCATGAAGATGAGATTGAAAAATTATCAGAATACTGCGTCACGTTTTCCATTAATGCTCCGCTCCTTTTTGTCTTAGCGTGATGATTTATAGCCTATAGCCTTCCTCGATAAATGGGCTATCTAACACTGAAATAATTTTTCAAATCGGACCGGATGAGATTGGTCATCTCTCAACTGCCACGATTTGTTCTTTGAATTGTTTCTTTTCACTCCGGACGTTTTTATCGTGCAATCTTTCTACAGGTCGAGAGGATTTCGGAACCGGGTCCGCGGTCCCGGACCACACCTATATTGTTTTTAACCGACTTCCCAAAAAGGAGGAGGTTCTCAATTCGGTTGTATTTTTTGTTTTATTTGTGTGGTACTTTGGGACCACAAGAGAAATTAAGTAAAGTACAGTTAACAAAAACGCTCATTCAAATTTTTATCAACAATTGCACGAATTATTACCAGTACGAAATAAGGGGTAGGTTTTATTATTTGAAAAGCACAGGGAAAGAACGGTCAAAGTGATCCTGAAATTGCTTTTGAGTTAGGCTATCCCGCAGTAGGAAAAGGGTTCAGACGTACTTAAAGCTATAGTTATTTTATTTCGTAATGATATTTTTTTTTTGGTTTAATAGAAGGCTGCCATATTTGAAATAAAAGCAATGTTGGGTCGTTTTATAAAAATGGTTTTATTTATATATCGTCTAAATTTTTTGGTTGTCCGTACTTTCCAAAAAGCCGCAGTTCAGTAAATTTTTTCTTGTATAACTGCACAACTGGAAAATGTTTGCATTGTGAAAAAAAACACGTTGAAAATCGTGCGTAAAATTCAATGAGATTTTACCATATTTATCACATCTTTGTAAAATTCTTTTGTAGTAATAACTTTAGTGTTGTTAATACTACGAATTGCTGTGATCGGGTTTTCCAATGGAACGAGGGTTTTCTTCAAGGTGTCAAGTGGGTTATTTTATAACTTTAAAATTTACGGTTTTTATTTACTAGCTGACCCACGCAACTTCGTCTGCGTCACATTTTCCCTGAATTTCGTTTGCTACAAACCTCACGGAGCCCGAGACCTTTCCAACGAATGCAAAACCGTGGAAATAGGTTCGTGCGTTCTGGAGTTATAGCGTCAGGAAGGAAAACCCGACTTATTTTTATATTATAGACTAGCTGTACCCCGCGGCTTCACTCCCGTCAACTGTCTACCTGTCTACCTACCTACCCCAGTACTGTCTTACTCTTACTTACAGACAATTTGTATTTGACTAATGTCAATATTTATACGATACAAACGTCACTCAATTGTTTTGCCTTCCCGAAACCTCTCCACTAACACTTAAACTTTATGGAATGGTATTAAAGTTCAAATTGACTTTTAAGTATTATTACGAATCTTTTGTATGGGAGTATAGAAAAGTGTTGTTTTTAGTCTTTTTCAGGCAATTTTTATATTTTTTGTCTCCGTAAGGACCATCCTCGTACTTCAAGGAATATTCTAAAAAAAGAATTGGCCAAATTGGTCCAGGCTTTGTTGAGTTATGCGCTTACCAACATATTTAGCTATTCATTTTTATATTATAGATTTATTTATTTAGACTTTATGCACAATAGTGGTACATGGGCGGACTTAATGCAACAAGGCATTCTCTACCAGTCAACCTTTGGGTTCAAAAGGACTACGCACGTTTCGATTTTTATTCGGTCAGTTTCATTCATATTTGATCGAAGTTCATTTATGGTTTTGAAAAATTGTCTTAAAACTTTTCCTTGATCAATAATAAATGCAAAAAAAATCTTTCTACTTGTCAAATGTCTGGCCACTTGCTTGCAGCTTTTTCAACACCTAAACCGCTGAACCAATTGTGAAGAATTTTCGTATAGAGGAAGACTGGACCTTGAGACCTTAAGACTGGAGTAGGAACATAGGATCATTTTATCCCTTGAGTGCGTTCCGTTGGGATAATGAAAAACTTTCACGAACACGAAGAGTCGTAATTAGATTTATGTATGGCAGAGCCATTGCAGGACTTTGAAACTTACTTTGAATCTAAACGCCTAATGGAAATACGTTACTATTACTTTGTACATGGAATGTTAGGTATCGTGTTTATCAAAAGGTGGGTGGTGGTTGTGGAGGTCAGAAATCAGTCGCTCCTTGTCACCAAGATTTTTGTAATATACCACATAATTTAAAAGAGTGTCCGTGGAGTTTCATGCACGTAACTTCTCTATAGAGATCTACGCTTTGGCACGTGCAAATAGCTTCATGTTGTTTGCTATCATAGATTCACGGACCGACCGTCCCTGACAATTCAAAAGTCCTTGTAAATAGTTTATTTGAAATATATGCTTTGAGTTTGAGTTTGAGACACTGGTATTCCGGTACAAGAATGGAAAAATATGGATGGTGAACTCTGTTCATTTATATATTGAAGTAATAAGAGCAGCTTAACTTGGCAGTTAGACCCGTGGGTCTAACTGCCAAGTTAAGCTACGCTTGCCGAGATCAGACCATGGATAGGTGACTGGATTCCACCATTGGACCGAATTTCGTCCGTGCCTCAGAAAGCACGTTAGTTATGGTTTAACATGCTTAAAGAACTACAAATTTTTGTCGTTTCGGATAGCCAGAAACCAGAAAGTCAACTAGTCTTGCCAAGGGATTTCGTAGCACCCAGTTTTGGAGGTCAGACTGGCATTCACTCTATATAAAATATTGTTAGTCTTTGCATTCGTTTTTGGACTAAGCCGACCCCCATGTAGTTTGCCACTTTAGGAGTATCGTATTAGAATCATAATAATATTAATCACGCAAGAATCTGTCAAATTTAATTTTCATCTTTATCGCTAAAGCGATTAGGTTCAAGGTTGATTGGTAAAATTTGACAGTGATATAGCGTGATGTGGTTTCTGATTCTGCTAAAGTGGCCTTTATCGAGTCGCAGGAGGGCAAAACTTTGTCTATACTCTATCTATACTTGAGTTTGTTAGTTTGGTTGGTTGAACGAGCTAATCTCAGGAACTACTGGTACAAATTGAAAAAAATATTTTTTCTGTTGGATAGTCCATTTATGATAGGCTATTTAACATCACGCTACGACAAATAGGAGCGGAGCATCAATGAAAGATGTGACGCAGACGACGTTGCGCAGGTCAGCTAGTTCTTTGGTATAATGAATCATAGGTTACAACTAGATAATCTTGGATGTCCCAATGCTGGGCAAAGGTCAGTTTCACACACAACACTAACAAGCCTTCTTACACATAAAGGAAAATTATGAAGGTTCCAACAAATTATGAGCTGGCACGAATGCTAGAAGTGATTCACGTGGTTAAGCAATCTGTGTCGCGGTCAGTAGTTAGATGGGGCGCCGTTTAGTTTTATGTATTGCGTTATTGGTTAGAACGTGTTTAGGTTTTTACAAGGTTTGCTTGAATGAGCTATGAAGACGCAGCTGTACGGGTCGATGTTCAAGGCTAAGCAACAGTTGCCGAGGTCGATTTAAGGATGGGTGTCCATCCATAACATACCGTGGACACGGTTTATCTGGAAAGCGTTCTGATGGTCCCAGCTGTTTGACTGTCGGAAGCTCAGAACTCGGACAAGAGAGAGGCAGCCACTCCATGTTTTCCCTCTTGGGAGTGTATATTTGCATAAATTATATCTTACATAGATTGATACCTACAAACGGGGTGAATTGGAATGCAGAAGTGAATCGAAGCAAAACTTTGAAGGGTATTTTGACGTTATTGTAATCTTGTTTGTGGCATTTAGGATTTCCAATTAAATTGCATTGATATAAACAAAAAAATGTCTTCCTTAGAAAACTAATGAATATTATTATAAAAAATTAAAAAACTTTTAAATTTTTGTAAGTTGGATTTCAATTCACCCCTCCTTTTCTATTCACCCCGTTTGGATGTATCAATGTATACATATATTTTTTATTGATTATTTTGGGATGCGTGGAAAGCACGTTAAGCCGTTGGTCCCGGCTGTCATTTGGAGATCTTTGACCGTCGTTACGGATTGTCAGAAGCCAGTCTGGACACCAGTCTTGCCAAGAAGCACTGTGCTACCCAGTTAATGGGTTGTGGAGGTCTGGTAGGCAGCCGCTCCGCGTAAAATATTGGTATTCAGATGAAACCGGTTTGACAGGAAGCCGACCCCAATGTAGTTGGGAAAAGGCTAGGTGAGTCATTGAAAAATTACCCGAAATAATACGTAGTCGGGTCAAGTCGTTAGTTTTATATAAATCAGAATGAGCAATGGCATTAATGTGTCGAGTCGTTGATTGATTTATTTCTACACAATATAATGGTTAGAGTTAACTAATTGGTTTGAAGGTTATTCCATATCTAAGATATTAAATAATTAAGAAGTTCAGTCACGTATAGTAAATGTGCACGAAGGTTAACAGTTTTAAAGGAGATTTCTTGATTATAATTATGAGAAATTAGTAACCCACCGCGTCTTCGCGGTGCGAATTATATACACAAACCTTTCTTATTTATCGCTTTTGCTGTTTGTGGAAACCGTATCATAATCCAAAGACTTTCAAAATTGCCCTTTCTATTTTCGTCCACAAGGTTGAAATTTCCAGATCTATACTTCAAACTAAAAACTAATCTATACTATAATAATATAATAAAGCTGAAGAGTTTGTTTGTTTGTTTGCTTGAACGCGCTAATCTCAGAAACTACTGGTCCGATTTGAACAATTATTTCAGTGTTAGACAGCCCATTTATCACGGAAGGCTATATATCATATAGGCTATAGATATCATCACGCTAAAACAAATAGGAGTGGAGCATTAATGGAAAATGTGACGCAGACAAAGTTGCGCGGGTCAGCTGGTTTTAAAATAAAACTATACTCCAAAGGGGTTCGACCATTTTTCTATGGGCTGGCATAGCAACCTGTCACCATTTTGTATTTTTTGCGAAATTGCAGCCCACGACAAAAGGGGTAAATATGGGTAGAGGAAACTTGAAAGTAAGAATAAATGTTACCAACATGGTGCCCAGCAAAGAGTCACGTTGCTGAAATATTCTATAAAAAGCTTCTGTCCGATTTAAGCTTTCTAGACTTAGTTTCCCCAACTATATTGGGGTCGGCTTCCATTCAAACCGCATTCAGCTGAATACCAGTATTTTACGAGGAGCGGCTGCCTACCTGACCTCCACAACCCATTAACTGGGTAACAACGGTACTTCATGGCAAGACTGGAATCAGATCTACTGGCTTCTGACAATCCGTAACGACTGCCAAAGGTCTACAAATGCCAGCCGGGACCAACGGCTTAACGTGCTTTCCGAGACACGGAAGAAACTTGGTATGTTAAGATGGTCACCCATCTACAGACCAACCTTGGCAAGCGTTGCTTAACCTTAAAGATCGATCCGTGCGGCTGTTATTATTTAGCCACGAGCTCCTCCGAGGACAAACTTATACAATCCTTGAAAATAAATGAAGCTTTGTTAATATTTTTTACAAAATAACAAGTCAAGAGCACATCGTATTTATTAAAAGGTAATATGAACATTTCAAAGTCAATACTTGGTATTTAACTTTGCCAAAAAAATAGCTTGTCTCTAAGTAAGCTATAAATAACTTGCATACAACTGGCATTTAGGTTATTAAGATTGAATTTGTGGTTTATTCCCATCTCGGCACCTTCCCATCTCGGCACCCATGAATTAATTTATCATCTTTACGAAAAATTCCCATCTCGGCACCCTCTCATGAATCATTTTAAGGTACACAAAAAGAAACGGAAACACAGTATCAGTATAGTAAGTAAATCAACTTTATTATTTATTAAATCATTTTTGTTTCTTTTTAAATTATCATTTTCACAGACAAGCCCTTGAATCGCTTTTTAGAGGCTCCATTATCTCTGCCTTGGCAGTAACATAACAAATTTTAAAATATATGAAAAAATCACGGTTCGTAGGAATAATTGTTTTAAAATCTTTCCAGCAATTATGTAAAACATATTACAAAAATTAATAGTTATTAAGTACAATTAACGTTTAATCAGTAGGTATAACCGGGACGTAGGCAAAAGGGCGTCCATACTTTGAGGACTTTCATACTGGTACTAAATGATACGAGTAGGCTTGATTACGCGTTCACTGTACAGTCATAGCAATTAGCTGTTCCCCCTTTGCAATTTGTTTTATTTACTTCGCTCAAATAAATAAAATATAAAATAATTGCAAAAGGAGTCAGCTAATTGCTATAACTCGCTGTGCATTCATTTTCAGTTTTAATTATCACATAAATCGGAATTGTATATTTTTATAACTACATAATAAGTAAAAATTCTAAATATAAAAAATGTTAGTCTCAAAAATATCTGAAATAATAAAATCACCGCAAGTTGTTACTCTTCATAAAAAAAACAAACTAATAAAAAAATATTCCACTAATCAACAGTTGTAAATAGACTATTTTTTAATCTTCTATATCACAGAGAAATCAACATTGTACATAATTTTCTTACAATAATGGCAATAATTGCAGACAGTTGTTCTATGCAGCTTTTTAAATTTATCGAACCATTTTCATAATTTACTACAATTTGGTTGATTTCGGCATGGGACTTTACGTATTTCTCTTTTTTCTTGGAAATAGGAATGTTACACTTGAAAAATTTGATCATTTTAAATGCAAACCACCTTGTATCATGTTTCACGACACTTAAATATTTGATTAAAGTAGGTCTTTTGCCGACACGCCTATTTAACACATGCATAACGGATGTAATTTTATTGTACACTAGCTGACCCGCGCAACTTCGTCTGCGTCACATTGTCCATTACTGCTCCGCTCCTTTTTGTCTTAGCGTGATGATATATAGCCTTTAACCTTCCTCGATAAATGGGCTATCTAACACTGAAATAATTTTTCACATCGGACAAGCAAATCCTGAGATTAGCGCGTTCAACCAAACAAACAAACAAACTCTTCTGCTTTATAATATTACTAGCTGACCCGCGCAACTTCGTCTGCGTCACATTTTCCATTAATTCTGCGCTCCTTTTTGACTTAGCCTAATGATATACATATTATTATAGCTTATAGCCTTCCTCGATAAATGGGCTATCTAACACTGAAAGAATTAAGAATTTTTCAAATCGGACCAGTATTTCCTGAGATTAGCGTACTCAACCAAACAAACAAACAAACTCTTCTGCTTTATAATATTATAACTCAGAGGTTCTCAGATTTTTTTGTGCAAGGCGTTGCGAACGTTCGACACTCGACTCTCGACTCTCGTGCGCGTACCTGAGAGTTTCTCTGATTTTGTTCAGCAAGGCGTTGTGAACGTTCAGGTGAAGATTCTCCCATACGGCGTATTCTTGCTGCCCGTGCTTGAGAACTATGTTTAGGAAGTTGAGACCTGGCTCTCTTAGGCATTTTCAAATGTTTAAGAAAATGTTAATAGCGTGTAATATTCTAGCTCTGAAAAGAACTGTTGGTTAGCCCTGAAAAGAACTGTTGGTTAGCCCTGAAAAGAACTGTTGTTTGGCTCTGAGAAGAACTGTTGTTTAGCTCTGAGAAGAACTTTTGCGTAGGTATAGTTCTAAGAACGAAATCTAAAAAAAATCGCACGAATATTATTAGACTTCGCGCACGACCGCTGCGTAGGGAGCCGACCTCGCGTCTTCTGAGCCACGCGTGTACCTTATGTAGCCTCCACACTATTTCCGAAGTTGATCGAAGTTGAGCGAATACGATAGTGTAGAAGGGCACTTCGCTTCGCCTCGTGCAACTTCGCTTCGCCCCGGGCGACTTCCAGTTGTTGTCGGTTTTTGCGCCCGAGTCAAAGGACTCGAAGTTCGAACACGAAGCGTCTGTCCACACTACTCGGCTCACTTCGGTTCGCGTCAGCCATAGTAAATACGCAGGAATTGTATTATGCGAGAGTACACATTGCAACGGCAGTTGCCACATGAACGTTATCCATTATGCCTATCGTGAGGGGAACGGGGGAACGGGCGACTGAGCTCTTTGCGAAGTTGCTCGAGTGTGTGGACACCTACTTCGGAATTCGGTCAACTTCGGAGAGCACTTCGCCTCGTGCAACTTCGGAATAGTGTGGAGGACACTTTATTACTCATAGATCTAAACTCCCCTCCCGCACGCGCACCCGGGGGCCTTGGTGACGTCCACTTCGCAACGGGCCGTGCAGCAGAAATCGTAATATTTTAATTTCGCCATAACTTCAAAACCAAACGTCCGATTTTAATCATTCAAAGACCAAATATTATCTACATAAACTGTAATTAGTGATGAAATACTTTATTTTGATAAGGATTAATAGCATGAGTAAAATAAACGCGTTTAAATATAGTCCAAAAAAAAATCAAGATTTAAAAATATAAAAGTGGTTGTTGTGCCTCACTCGACATAGATAGGTATAGTGTGTCGCGGACTTTTTTGTAGATATTTATAAGATCTACAATTAATTAGAACAATTCATGGTTCTATCTTTTATAGTTTAGGCAGCGTACGCAAAATAAGTAACTTTTCTGGTTGATTTTTACACCTTGTGTCCGAAAAACCCAAATATCTTACGGAACCCTATTTTTTTCCAAAATAAAATATAGCCTATGTTACTCGTGGATAATGTAGCTTTCGAATGGTGAAAGAATTTTTAAAATCGGTCCAGTAGTTTTTGAGCCTATTCATTACAATCAAACAAACAAACAAACAAACAAACAAAGTTTTCCTCTTTATAATATTAGTGTAGATTAAACTGGTTTGGCACCGGCCGCATTGCTATTTGTCTCTATCTCGCTCTTTCTTTTGTTAGTTTGCGCTATTGTCTTATCACACCATCTGGACTGAGCACTTCTAATTTAGTATTACACAAAAATGAACCATAATGAGCAAGCGTTAGGTTTACTTTGGTTTGACTGTCTTAACCGAGGCGAAAGAGATAGCCAGAAAATATGACACTTACTTGCTTACTTATTACTTGCGTATTTTTTTTTAAGTCCCATGAAAGCATATTTTACTTTGTCCACAAAACACTAAAAATTTAAAATTAAACTCATTTTATAGGTACTTTTTTTTACATTTTTTAGTTTTGAGTCAATTTGATTTACTCACTATACTGATACAGTGTATCCATTTTTTATGACTGTACTTAGCAACGACTAATGACGGAGTGCCGAGATGGGAATTTTTCGTAAAGATGATAAATTAATTCATGGGTGCCGAGATGGGAAGGTGCCGAGATGGGACTAAACCGAATTTGTCCTACCTAATTTTATTTTTATTTTATTTATTAGGGAAAACAAACAGTTACACACTAAAAATGGTTAACAAATAATTGGTACGAGACTGCATCAGTGTGCAACTAACTACGTTATCCACATCTTATATAATTAAAATTGGAAGATACATGCACGAGTACAATAATCCTTAGCTTTAATACTAATTATACTATATAAATTAAAAGCGGGAAATAAGAAAAAACAATAAAATCTCTGAAACAGATACAGAAATAAGTTGGTTAATCCTCAAAGTCATTGATGGCTTTAAGGATATCACTTCGAAATCTATTAGCTGACATAGAAAACAAACCCTACCTAATCTAAACTAATAACAGAGTTAGTCCTTTACTAAACCAGTTTATTGTACATTTAAAGGAGAATACTATCCTCAGCTCACAGTACAGTTGCTAGCACATCAAGCTATAAAAATCCGTCAGAATTCTTTAATAGATTTTCATCTTTATCGCTAAAACATTAGGTAAAATTTGACAGTTTTGGATAATTTTATCAGCTGGCATCTATCTGTACCTAAAATATATCTACTGAACAGAAAGGTCAATTGTTTAATAAGGCTGCGTGATTTATTATATTTTTAACCGACTTTCCAAAAAGGAGGAGGTTCTCAATTCGGTCGTTTTTTTTATTTTTATGTTTGTTGCCTCATAACTCCGTCAATTATGAACCGATTTGAAAAATTGTTTTAACTGAAAGGATATACTTGCAGATTGGTCCCATTTAAATTTTGTGAAAATCGGTTACGAACTTTGGATTTTAAATCGAAATACCTGGAATTCGTCTACTTAGATGATAGTTTTATGTCATTCAAGTAATCGAAATTGCGTACTTTGCTTTTCTGCGATTTTGCAGTGGTGTTGTTAGGCGTGGGGTACCACTAAAAAGTGAAAAATAAAAAACTTTTTACAAAAAAATACAACCGACTTCCAAAATAAAAAAAACACTACAAAGTAAAAAATAACTTTAATTTCGGAAGTCGGTTTCAAAATACGAAGAAACTAACAAAAACACCGACTTCCGAAATTAAAGTTATTTTTTACTTTGTAGTGTTTTTTTTTTGGAAGTCCGTTGTATTTTTTTGTAAAAAGATTTTTATTACTGTTGAAAAATAACAATAAAGAACTCTGACATACGACTATACATAATAATATAACAATAACACAGTGAGCAATCTCCTTTGCAACCGATGTTTTTAAAACCTGCATTCCAAAAGTAATGAATATGTTTGTTTTGATGTTAATTTGGTATTTCCAAACAACATTGGGCAGTGTTGGTGTTATTTATAAAATGAACCTCATGACCATGTTCTATAAAAAATATCTTTAGTACTTATTAACGTATTGTGTTTTAAGAAATATTTTTTGTTTGACCGAATATCGATTTAGATCAACAAACTTTTAAATAGGCTGGTAGTTGTGAGTGAGGCGAACCTCACGCCCTTAGCCATGGCAATCGTAATGAAACAAGACGCCCCAGACATGGGGAGACGCAGGGCAATTTGGGCCTATAACCTAACACCGATTTCCATACAACTTTTCAGTGAACGGTGTCTTTTACAGGCCAAAGAAAAGATGGATGGATTGTGTGAGGAGTGATAGTTATTAAAGAAAAGGGAGTTAGTGATAGTTTGACGGTTGATAGGGCAGAGTGGAAGAAAAAAACGTGTTGCGCCGACCCCAAGTGACATGGGATAAGGGCAGGAAGATGATGGTGTCAGTTGCAGGCTCCCTCAAATGTACTAATTTATTATCAAACTAGCTTCTGCCAGCGGCTTCGCCCGCGTGATCCCTAGGGAACATGTTCCCGGGATTAAAAGTAGCTTATGTGCTATTCCAGACTATAATCTATCTTTGTTCTAAATTTCATTAAGATCCTTTAAGCCGTTCTGGCGTGATTGAGTAACAAACAACAAAACTTTCACATTTTCATTTTTTTTTCATTTTTTCTATTGATTGTAGCGTGATGAAAAGTATACTATAACCAGCTCAGGAGTATGAAAAATAATTATACCAAGTTTCGTTAAAATCCGTCGAGTAGTTTTTGTTTCTATAATGGTTATACAGACAGACAGACAATAAAAAACTTTTTACAAAAAAATACAACCGACTTCCAAAAAAAAAAAACACTACAAAGTAAAAAATTACTTTAATTTCGGAACTCGGTGTTTTCGTTAATTTGTTCGTTTTTGACACCGACTTCCGAAATTAAAGTTATTTTTTACTTTGTAGTGTTTTTTTTTTGGAAGTCGGTTGTATTTTTTTGTAAAAAGTTTTTTATTTTTCTCTTTTTAGTGGTACCCCACACTTAACAACATCACTGCAAATACAAACGCACTTGTTGCCCATACGATTTTCGAAAGTTCCCCTCGACTTCTCTGGGATGCCATCATCAGATCCTGGTTTCCGTATCATGGGACCATTTGGAAAGTATTCCCTTTCCAACAAAAAAATCATTTTTAAAATCGGTTGGCAAGCGACGGAGTTATGCCCGAACAAACATAAAAAAAAAAAAAAAAAATACAAACATCCGAATTGAGAACCTCCTCCTTTTTAGAAAGTCGGTTAAAATTTGTACTGATTGCATTTTTGGCATCAGTATCGATCCCTAATCACCCCCTGATAGTTATTTTGGAAATATATTTCATGTACAGAATTGACCTCTCTACAGATTTATTATAAGTATAGAAGATAGATAGATTTATTCGCGTAACACCTTTTAACCGTTTTATTTTAATTTTTATTTTATGTAATAGGCTATAGTGTCCCATTACTGGGCAAATGCTTCCCACCATATGCTTCTAGACACCCTTTTCCCGCGCCTGTTAGCCGCCATTAGGCCTGCCGAGATTATAAGCAAAAAATTCCTATAGTTAGGCCGAAGCCTCTCAGGTTGTTAAACACACAAAAATACATTGTGTTTTTTTAATTGAATTAATTAAAGACTCGTAGTCGTTAATAGAAACAAAGATGATGTAATTTTAAAGGTTATCACTTATCAGTTTTTCTCATGTTAATCTTGTAAATTACTATGTATTGCAAAGTTAGGTTTGAACTTTGTTCGACCCGTTGTAAATACTTATTTTATACGTTATTTTTTGGTAAGAGAATACCGTCGTTGAGAGAAGTCAGACCAGGGTTGAGGAATTTCTTCGAAAGAGACACTGCGGACAGGAAAGAAGAACTCGGATAGGTTTAAGTTGCGCTCCTCTGCTCCTCCCTCTCGAGTGATTCTAACACTCGAGCGAGTCATTTGATGATTTACCATCTTTAACAAAAAAAGGGGAAGGCAGAAGCCCAAGCAGATCAAGATCCCAGAGGCCCCAGAAGTTATTTATTTTCTAAGAAATAAAATGTGGGGAATAAAACAATGGTAGAATGTACTTTGAACTTCTGCAAACGAGTACCTGCTAGCTTCGGTCGACGACCATATTTTTCTTGGTCTGTGTTTAGATCATATTTCAAAAAGACACAGGCGGGTGTTTTGCGCTGTATCAAATGTTGGTCGGCTTTCTCGCTTTAGATCCTGGTATCTTGGACTAAAGTTCCTGAAAACCAGTCTTATCAATGTGTTTCGTATCAAGTATTATTAAATTCGGTTGTGGACCGTAGGTTTTTGATAGACAGTTGCTTCTGGCGATCTATCACTCGCGCTTGCGTTTTGTTTCTGCTGCAAATAATGTCTTTGGTTGCATACTCATTAGTCAGTTAGATTTTAAACCTACTAGCTATAAGGTAAGTTTACATTTACATCTAAATAGTAATATTAAATAACGCTTGCCTTCATCTGTTTCCGTTCTTATTAACACATCACACGTAGGTACACAACTAAATTAACGAACATTCTAATTATATCCCGACCTAACTTTGTTTTTATTTTTAGTATAATTTGCTCCATATTCTATTATGTTTATTTAATTATTAAATGAACCGCTACTCGTCCTTTGAAAGGTTCATTAGAAAACCATAGCGTCGGACAGCATCAGTCTGTCTGACATATCGCTGAAAAGGATCTTTTTAGTGCAGCCCTGAGACACGCACTTAGTTTAGCATACCTACCATTTTATTATTAAGTTTTACCATGTACCGTGCGTGTTTTATGTATGTGCTAAATAAAATATATTCTTTCTTTCTTTCTTTCCTTTCTTTCTATTTTAGCTAAACTCAACATCTTGAGCATCGTCGCCGAGTTGCTGGCCTATTGGTTTTCTATCGGTTGCATTTCGGGGAGTGTGCGACGGAATTGCATAATTTAATTCCGCCAAGCCCGTTCCACCATCGGACCACAAGACGAACGGCGATGCGCCACGATGTTTTGGGAGTACAGCTAAGGAGTGGAATTCCCTGCCGGAGTCTGTGTTTCCTGATAGCTACAACCTGGGAGTCTTTAAAGTCAAGATTGAATAGGTTACTTCTAGGCGAGCGTGCTCCACCTTAGACCGCATCAACGCTTAACATCAGGTGAGATAGTGGTCAAACGTATGCCTATCAATAGTAAAAAAAATCTTATTAAGAGTACGCAAACTAACTCTAGCCGGTTATCTGGAGCATAGCATTAAAACTTTCAGGATTTTCGGTAGATCTAGAAATTCGGTAAATATCTGGAAACTGGTTCATCTGAGACCCACTGAGGTCCCTACAGAACATTTGTTATTTGGAATTTCCCAATAAAACATCATTTTGTGCAATTGCCTCTAGAACAGCTCCAGCTGTTTTGACCCTTTCCGTCTTAGGACTAATCGTTTATTTATCGAGGGGTTCTGCGGGTATTTCGAATTCGGAGAATGGGAAGACAACTCTAACAGTTTCGTTTTCACCATATTGGCGTGAATTTCGACATCAGTAGCACAGCTCCTATCCCTTTCGATTTTAATTGCACTTCAAGTCGATTGGGGTCACTCAAGATATTTTCCTCGTAGGACCTGTATTTTGGCATGACCAAATACTTGAACTAGAAGCAATGGCAGTTACAAGACTTTCACTAAAACTAGTCGCATAATACCGTGTCCAACTTGCGTTACCTTCAATGTTACGATGAGAGATGGGATCGCTATCTATGGATCTAATCGATTCGTTTCTACACGATTCATATCTGCATGACAAGAGGAAATCACACGCGAAACGTCGCGCGATTCTTAAACTATTCACACCACGTCAGCCGAAGGCTTTCAATCTAATTAATATACGAAATTAGCGCTGGGAGCGAGCACCGAATAAAGTTAGCCATTAAGAATGTGTGTGTGCCGATTGGGGCAACGAAAAAACCCAGTGTTGCCGAAACTACTTGCGTCATACCTTCTTGCTTGACACGCTGCCGGACTGGCCACTAAGACAGTGTTATAGTCTGTGGGAGCCGGTTTAAAAAAAAAAGAAGGCGCGTTGCTTGTGAGCGAGAACGGAACGCGCCAGTCTGCGATTGAGCGCGCCGCACTACACTCGTCTCTGACCACTCGCGCCGCAAAATTCGCGCCACGAATTAGAAAGTTTCGTAAACCTTTACGCAAATTCCACGTTACGTGTGTGTGTGAGTGTTTTTACATTTAATTTATATTATAATTGTTATTTTTGGTGTTTGTTTCTGTGTACTGTGCTGTGAATCGAGTACATGATACAAGGAAGCTGACCAAAGGCCACCGAGATGCTTATAACGTAAGTTTTTAAATATTAAGTGATGTGATTAGCATCGTAATTATTCTGATTGGATTTGTATTTAATTATTTTAGTATCGACTAAGGTGTAAAAAATCTAAAGAATAGTTCTGTGACCCCAATTTTTTCTGACATTTATAATTTGACCAGAAATTGAGCAAATAAAAATTTTCGCATTGCGAAAACTTCGGCTAGCTCCGATGCCGTTCGCACACTTTCAACGTGACCCAGAAATTAATTTTCGTTGTCATTTGCATTAGATCTCGCATGAGGGGAGATTATAACGAAATCGAAGTTATGTAGTCAGTTGATGTAACAGCGAATTATTCAGAAAATGGGTGTTTTTTAGTTGTACCACTAATTCTGAAAACTCGTAAAATAGTAAATAACGATTAATTTTTCAAGCCATTACACGCGAGCGATAATATCGTAGCTCAAGTAATTACTTTATATCGAGAAAATTATTTGTTTGAATTTATATCGATAACTCATTTTTCGTGATGCTAACACGTGTTGCCGGAATTTTCCATGACCACTCGTTGCCTAGCAATGGAGTGATATTTCCTTTTTATCATTTTGATCAAGGAGTAACAATATTTATATTTACGATGAATTTTGTATGGGATGCAGAGTAAGAAAACTGATGTTCAGATTGGAACGTGCACACATTTAATTTAATGTTTAAAGTCTAACATTAATTACTGTTTTGCCGACGGTTGCATCGATAGTGATCAAATGCGATGATTAAAAAAACCGGTCAAGTGCGAGTCTCTCACACGATTCTGTACCATAAACCGAAAAAAACACGTTTCTTGTAAGGGGAACCCCCGTTAATTTTCTATTTAATTATTTTTTATAACGTTAACAGAAATAAACACACTCTGTGATAATTCCAGCTGTCTACCTATTAAGGTTCTTGAGGTACAGCCCGCTGACAGACAGACGGACGGACGGACGGACAGGCAGCGGAGGCTTAGTAATATGGTTCCGTTGATCACCCTTCGGGTACGGAACCCTAAAAAGTGGAACTAAAACACCGTTGACAGCTGTTGAACTAGATTACTCAATTTAATTACATAATCTACAGATCACCTGAGATCTTCAGTCGTATAGACTATTGAACGGATGTACCTACGGTGCGTGCCTACGTAACTATTGTATGACTGGAAAAATAGTGTTCAATGTAGGCTGAGAATTAGTATATTTTGAACGCCTTGGTTTCCAAACGATAGCCTTCAGATTTACCTTCAATACTTTAGTGTTTTATAGTAATTATATTTTCATTTTTACTTAGCAGTTGGCCGTATTGCTGAATAAGTAAATTGAGTCGGAAAAAGTGCCATTGCGTCTCTCCATCGGGAGTCTGTTTCCAATCTATCCGTGTCTTATTTAGAAAAAAAAAAGTTTAAAATTTAACGCGATATTTTACAATCTTACGGTGCAGCGATGTTTGTCATTTACCCGTGAAATAGTCACAGAAAACATTCATGAAGGAAAAAACGAAAAAATTACGTAGGGTGAAAGAATGGGCAAGTTTTTTATTGATGGTTATTACGTTCGTGTTTGACCATAATCTCACCTGATGGACTCTACAGGTACGCCTCTGCCTTACTCTCTTTAGAATACAGGCGTGATGTTATGTTGTAGTTAGCAGTTCGTTGCTCTACCGAACATAAACGTGCTAAGTGTGAGTGATCTCTTGCTCACCGAAGCATAAAGTCTACTTTGACAGCAGTCAGTCCATTTGTCTTAGTTGAGAAAACATTTTGTTTACCTACATGAGATAATGGCTTCACTTCAGGTAGCTAGAAATTGTGAATGCCATCAATGAATTGCCTACGCCTGTAGATTAATTTTTGTGGTAGAATGTTTCTGTATATTCATTTCGTGGTAGTTCTTCCAACAGACAGATGTGTTGCTGGGGAGTTTGTTGCACCACTTCTTCCCAGCTGAAACAGTAGGAAGTGGTGACGGGTGCCGTTTTGGCGGACTGTCTTTATGTAAAAATGACGTTCAAAAACTGCTGGCACTCAGCCTAATTTGAATTTACTTTATGAATCGAATTTAAATTGAATCGCAAGTTACGCCAGGATATTTTGAGAATGTCTGTAACGATTAATTGATCATTATGAATTGCTGTGTGATGGATTTTTTGACACTTGAATTTTTTCAAATGATGTAGGAATTTAAAATTAAAGTGTAAAAAAGTTTAAATATACTCGTACGTTTTGTTGTTATCTTAGGTCACTTGCATGTGGCCAATAAAAGGAAGTAGAGTCTCTTCCGAGTATAAGCTATTTAATAAATATAATAAGATCAAGGTATAATGTCAAGAAAACGACCTCATTATACTTGATGATCAAACAATTTATTATTTTAATAAGTGCTCAAAATGCGAATTATTATCTTAATCTCAGTTCCTAATTGTTCTTTTATTAAAGAAGAAAGAATAAACTTTTTATTCAGCCAGTAATGACTAATGACGCCCAAAAATCACAATATTAAAATAAATGTATATAAAAATAACTAGCTGACCCGTGCAACGTCGTCTGCGTAATATTTTTCATTACTGTTCCGCTCCTATTGGTCTTAGCGTGATGATATATAGCCTATAGCCTTCCTCGATAAATGGGCTATCTAATACTGAAAGAATTTTTCAAACCGGACCAGTAGTTCCTGAGATTAGCGCGTTCAACCAAACAAACAAACAAACAAACAAACTCTTCTGCTTTATAATATTAGTATAGATTAGAGTTGTAAAATCATGAAAACATCAGAACATCAAAAATCATTTGATTCAGAATATTTGAAAAAACAATGATTTGGCGTCAACGTTCAAATAAAAAACATACCTGCCTTATATATGTCGCAGGGATATGATAAACAAATCCCTAAGGGATTTGATCAAATCACGGAGGATGTTATAATAACAATACGATTTTATCATTTCCACTAGCTGACCCGCGCAACTTCGTCTGCGTCACATTTTCCGTTTGTGCTACGCTTCTATTTGTCTTAGCGTGATGATATATAGCCTATAACCTTCCTCGATAAATGGGCTATCTAACACTGAAAGAATCTTTCAAATCCGACCCGTAGTTCCTGAGATTAGCGCGTTCAACCAAACAAACAAACAAACAAACTCTTCTGCTTTATAATATTAGTATAGTTAAGCAAATCTGGTGATTTGACAAATCCCACTAAAGAAATCTAGTGATTTGAACAAATCCCAAAATTGGGTCAGTGAAATGACAAAAATTACTTTTCTGTGGATTCCGGGTGAAACTCGCTTCCATCTTCGGCCTAATAATCACTTTCCATCAGGTGAGATTTGGGCCAAGAGTTTCCCCGTTTTGTATAAAAAAAAAAAAAATTAAAGGTTTATTTTGAAGATTACCTACATAATTATAATAATCAGGTGTAGTACAATGCCATATTGATCTCAAAAATCACCACTAAAAAATAATTATTTAATAATAAAGATTTAATAATAATTCATATTTAATTGTTAACAAAGGCCGCGTAAAGTACTGGCCTATAATTATTTTTAATTATTTCTACCGAGTACTACTAAGAACCTAGAAATATTCCAGCGTTTTACAAACATTTATTTTTTCTTAATTAGTGGTTAACAATATAAAACACATGGAAAATTATTATTTCTTGTTGTAATAAATCATTTATCTATAGTACTTAGGTATAGACTTAATTATTAGTAACAGCTATAATTAGGTTGTAGATAAGTATCTAATTACTAGCTGACCCGTGCAACTTCGTCTGCGTAACATTTTTCATTACTGCTCTACTCTTATTGGTCTTAGCGTGATAATATATAGCCTATAGCACAAACAAACTCTTCTGCTTTATAATATTAGTATAGATAGTATAGATAGGTAGCACACGTGTGACCACTATCTCACCTGATGGTAAGCAATGATGTGGTCAACAATTGAGCATGGTTGCTTAGGAGTAACCTTTTCACTCTTGGCTTAAATACTCACAAGTTGTATAGCTACCAGGCAATACAGATTCTGACAGGAAAATATGACATGAAAGTCAAAATTGCATAGTTTTCCTCAAAATTCCAAGGTCACTGATCTCTCAAAAACCTGGGTCATATCCTTTCTTTGACGAATGATCTGAAGTATCTTCACCTTAATAACAAGTCATTTGTGCATAACTGTACTTTAACCGCAAACTGAAGTATAATATGACAGTTGTTTGGTTGGAAGTACAATCGGGGACAGATTATCCATAGCATTTTATTTTTAACTAGCTTCTGCCAGCGGCTTGGCCCGCGTGATCCCTAGGGAACATGTTCCCGGGATTAAAAGTAGCTTATGTGCTATTCCAGACTATAATCTATCTTTGTTCTAAATTTTATTAAGATCCGTTAAGCCGTTCTGGCGTGATTGAGTAACAAACAACCAAACTTTCACATTTTCATTTTTTTTTTCAATTTTTTCTATTTATTGTAGCGTGATGAAAAGTATACTATAACCTGCTCAGGAGTATGAATAATAATTGCACCAAGTTTCGTTAAAATCCGTCGAGTAGTTTTTGTTTCTATAACGGTTATACAGACAGACAGACAGACAAAATTTTTACTGATTGCATTTTTGGCATCAGTATCGATCCCTAATCACCCCCTGATAGTTATTTTGGAAATATATTTCATGTACAGAATCAACCTCTCTACAGATTTATTATAAGTATAGATTTAAAGTATCTTTGCGATATTATAGTGGATCCAGACGTTACAGAAGTTTGTCTTCACAGACTTTGAAATCTGAATTTATAAAAGTAGAACTGTATTGGAACCTCCACTTTTTTTAAAGTCGAATCTGAATGGTTCCTCTCCGCCTGCGTCGGAAGGAGTCATTGGATGATTTCCCATCCTTAATAAAATAAAGGATGATTGATTTGATACCACTGAACCTATTTTCTTTTTTTTAACTTAGATAGTAGATGAATTTAACTTTCAAACTGAAAGGGTACCAATATATGCGAGTCAATTTGTATCCCAATTTGTGCACACTTGTGCAACCGTCAATTTCATCAGATGATCAAAGTTCTTTGCAAATGTAGTTTTGCCAACTCACTGCCATATCTGGCACGAAATTATTGCAAAAAATACAGTCAAGTGTGAGTCGACATAATTGTATAAGGTTCGTATAAACAGGAAGTATATTATTACTGTTGTTTTTGCCTGTGTATAATTGTAAATGTGTAGTTTGTAATTATACGTTTTTATGTTGTAGTTCTAATTGGTTATTTTAAGACTAAAACGTGGAACTAATGAGTGTTCAAAACACAAAGATTATAGTATTTTTTAAACTCGATTAAAAGTTTTTTTTAATCGTATCTTTTATTGAAAACTCTCAAATTTTGTACCACTATTTACTTGAGGTACTAAATACCTCATTTATTTTCGTTTCTTCATCCACGAATGCACCTCGATCAATTGAATTAAGAACATGTCGTTTTTTAGGCAACATAAACATTATCGACACTCAAGAATTATTATAAAATAGTAGATAATATTTTTTAACGAAAGAGGTATTCTAATAATATTTAATTAATTTACGATGTAAGAAACACTGTACAGTAGGTTTCAAAATCTATCTATACTTATAATAAATCTGTAGAGAGGTCAATTCTGTACATGAAATATATTTCCAAAATAACTATCAGGGGGTGATTAGGGATCGATACTGATGCCAAAAATGCAATCTGTAAAATTTTCGTCTGTCTGTCTGTCTGTCTGTCTGTCTGTCTGTCTGTCTGTCTGTATAACCGTTATGGAAACAAAAACTACACGACGGATTTTAACGAAACTTGGTACAATTATTATTCATACTCCTGAGCTGGTTATAGTATACTTTTCATTACGCTACAATCAATACGAGCAGAGCAGTGAAGGGAAATGTTGGGAAAACGGGAGAAGTTACTCCATTTTTTAAGCTTCCGTCGCGTGTGCAACCTTAATGGTTAAAGCTACACAGAAATCATGTATGACGGAAATGTTCTTCTTAAAATTATATGAAAAAAATATCCCACGACAGCATATGTCTATCTTTTATGATTGACGCACAATAACACGTGTAACTCCCGATAGCTTAGCAGTTCGAAGCTTTCTGATTATATTTGTCTACTCCTACGTTTATAACACTCTCAGTCATCCCTAATTAAAAAAGTTAATATTATTAACTATTCCATAAAAAAGAATCACAGAAATCGGTATAGAAACACCAAAGTTATACATGAAATACGCTAATAATAAGCCATCGCGCGTGAATACTGAATCATGCTATAAGGATTATTTTTGTATAAGGTTGCGAACGCACAGGCAGGCGGCTAGCTTGGCGCCTAGAGGCTAGCGAGTAGCTTCGTTACGACAGTTTGCAATATCCCTTAATAATTATAATGTCGAGGGGAAGATGGTTATAATTTTGCTTTACACCAAACGATTAATATTATAAATGTGAAAGTTTGGTTGTTTGTTACTCAATCACGCCAGAACGGCTTAACGGATCTTAATGAAATTTAGAACGAAGATAGATTATAGTCTGGAATAGCCCACGCTTTTCATCCCGGGTAAAAAAAGTTCCCTAGGGATCACGCGGGCGAAGCCGCTGGCAGAAGCTAGTTATAAATAAAATAATAAATAAATGAAGATTTATTACGGAAATCATCTGTACCGTATTAGTATTAGTTAGGACTTTAAAAAAATGTTAGTATCACTACAAACAAAAAAAAAACACGTTCAAATTTTTACCATGTTTTCCAACTCCAAATTGCTTGCGGAACTTCAAATCCTCGCCACAACACGCACACCGCAAGATTATTGACCCACAACTTACAGAGGATTTCGTAGTCAACTCAACTGTACAGTATGATTTATTGATGGTATATATTTATAGTCACTATGACTAATAAGCCAAGGGGAATGACCAGGGCTGTGACTTTCCAGAGTCATGCGCTACTAAGGTCAAAAGTCATAGATGACCTATGTCGTGTTTAAACTTTGACCGCTCTGCTTTATTAAGCAACTCATTAGTAAGAATGAGTTTTGTAGCCGGGGTATATTGCGATCACAAAATTAATAGAAAAAGAAAGAAAAAAAAAAGCCGGTCAATCGCGAATCATGAAGGATTCTGTACCATTTAAAACGAAAAAAAAAAAAAAAAACGGTTGGGCGGACTGACAACGTTAGGATTAGTAACAGTGTTCCGTTGGTTACCCTTTGCGTACGGAACTCTAAAACTACATTAATTTTTCGTCTTTTACTCTCTCACTGATGTTTAAAAACAGGAAAAGACGTAACGCCTAGATGACACGTTTCGATTATAATACATTTGATTTGTTAATGTTTATCTATACTAATATTATAAAGCAGAAGAGTTTGTTTGTTTGTTTGGTTGAACGCGCTAATCTAAGCAACTACTGGTCCGATTTGAAAAATTCTTTCAGTGTTAGATAGCCTATTTATCGAGGAAGGCTATAGGCTATAAATCATCACGCTAAGACAAATAGGAGCGGAGCATTAATGGAAAATGTGACGCAGACGAAGTTGCGCGGGTCGGCTAGTGCTAAATATCTGAATTTTGAGAAAGGAATAGGTACTTTGTTCACTACGAATCCAAGTTAAGCAAGTTTGTTGAGCTCGCTGGTTAATGCTCATTCCTTCTCAATAATGATTTTGTCCGAGTTTTACTCGCCAAATTAACAATTTATTTTTAGAAAGATATTTTGAGAGGAATTAAGTGTTATAGTAATTTATTAATAGTCAAAATTAAACGGTTAACTTCTGCGCAAGTCATTTTATAAATGCCAATGAGTCAGCTCATATTAAAGAGAGATCATTTAATGAGATAACTGTTAGGTAACTTCCATATGCATTGTATAGCGTGGTATGCAATTTTGTCTGGTAGCATTTTTTTTAAAGACCATTTATTTAAAATTCATACAAACAAGTACGTATAATATATTACTTGACTAATTATAACGGATTTAATTTAAAAGGATGTTGAGAGTTGAGTTCTCTCTCTCGAAATTTTCAATTCGTAAAGTACCCTACCCTTATGTACTTAAAGTTGAAATTACAATAACAGTCTAATCGCGGCCTTGCATGTACACAGCCGTGCAATATAAATTACACAGTTTAACTTGAGATAGGTTTGGGCGCTCGTAAATTATGGAGGTCTAGTGGAAAATTTAAATGCATGCTTATTTCTGTAAATAGTCAGCTGGCGTTGTCTTTTTTTTTTTGTTTACATTTTTGACTGTTAAAATATATTTTTGTTTGTTAAAATAACACTTTTTTAACTTTTGGTAGGCACGCGTTTGACCATTATCTCACCTGATGGTAAGTCATGATGCGGTCTAAGATGGAGCACGCTTGCCTAGAAGTAACCTATTCACTCTTTACTTAAAGACTCACAGGTTATAGCTATCAAGAAACACAGCCTCCGGCAGGGAATTCCACTCCTTTGCACTATGAATGTGTTTCCAAAATGTTTTGTGCGTGTGGGTGGGATGTCCACCATGTACCGGTGGCGCACTTATCTTACTTAGCTACCTCCTAGAAAGAGAAGAAAAATTGTTTGTTCGTGTATTTATTTTTATGTCTCGAAACGATTATCTTAGACTTAATACTGTGGGCCAATTCTACTATTTCAAACAATTTTCACATTCGCATGTCAATCGCAAACGGTCAAAAAAGCTTTAATTTCCATACATTTTTGACAGTTAGCGAATGAGATCCGAATGCGACGCGAATGTGTAAATTAGTACAATTGGCACTGTGATTCGATTTCGAAAGTTATTTTACTTATAGAAAGCTACGTTATCAGTAAGTGCATGAAAAACTGCAATAGGATAGGTAAGCGACAGGATTAAGGCAAGAGCCAACTAAATAAAGATCTAGTAATTATTTGTGATAGGTATACTCAAGTGTCATACATCAGGGTCAGAAGAGGTTTAATGCAATAAAACAGTAGAAGTTGTTTTTTTAATCAGGAAATACACAATAATTATAATTTTCCACCCAGTCAGAGGTTTTTGCGTAAGTATATATTTTATGAGACAAACAACTTTTTACTTCAGTTATATGATTACGATGATGACCTCCTGCAAAATAGTATTAAAACCTTGCTTTTATAGGAAGCTACCCACACACACAAAACGTTTGTTAACACATTCATAGTGCGTACAGCAAAGGAGTGGATCTCCCTGCCGGAGTCTGTGTTTCCTGATAGCTACTACCTGGGAGTCTTTAAGTCAAGAGAGAATAGGTTACTTCTAGGCAAGCGTGCTCCATCATCGACCGAGCATCGCTTACCATCAAGTGAGATAGTGGTCAAACGCGTGCATATATAAAAAAAAAAACTACTAACAAAGTTTGTTAAAGCTGTGTTAACTTTGAATATCTTCAAGGGTGGACGATTGTTAAACGAAAAAGGCACGGCTCGCTGCCGGCTACTCTATTTTAATCTTGTTATTCTCGAGTGATACTGAAATTTTATCAAAGTCAACACTAATTTAATTACCGCAAACATTGAAATTGTTTATTTCAAGTTACCAAGGTTGTTCTGTATCTCATCAACTTCAAATTCACGCAAACTGACTGAACTCTCGTCAACTGGCTACTTTCTTATTTTTTTCTGTCATAAAACCTTCGCCTGACAATAACAAACACAAAAAAAAGAATTAGCGAAATCGGTCCAGCCGTTCACGCGTTATGCTATTAACAAGGAAATAGGGATTAATTTTATAAATATATAGTTTTGTGTAGGGCTTCTATCGATCATTCTATATGTGTAAGATTAAGCCATCGCAACAATCATTTAACTCATAGCGCATGTTTCAACCACACGAGACAACAATCTACCGCGTGTCCAGCCTTATCTTCATATCACAATATCACCTTAATAATCAGAGCAAGAAGGTTTTATAATTTTATTATTTTTCTTACATCGTTCGTTATATAATACTCTCTCTTACATAAGAGAGACAGAGAAGGAATGTACCCAACAAGATACACAGCTGGACAAAAAAATTGGTCGATCGATTTTTGTTTTTTGATTGTGGTATGACGTAAATGCAATAATTCGGTATTATTAAATGTAAATGCTTACGCGAATGATCGCAAAAAATTGTTTTGGACGTGTTAATAATTTTACCGGTTTTGGGTCGTTGGTAGAGAGGTTAACAAGATTTCAGATATTAACAGTCTTCTTAAAAATTGAACTGTTTAGTGAGTTCATGTTATTTAAATGTAAACATAAAAACAATCTCTTTATACCACCTATATTACTAAATGGTGTACCTCTGGGTCGTGTGACACAGTTTAAATATCTGGGACACATTGTAACTGAGAATTTGAGTGACGATTTAGACATCGAGAGGGAGCGCAGGGCGTTGTCGGTCCGCGGTAATATGTTGGCACACAGGTTCGCTCGGTGTTCTGCTCCTGTTAAAATAACAATGTTCAAGGCATTCTGCCAGACGTTCTACACGAGCGGCCTGTGGGCAAGGTTTACACAGGGGGCCTACAGCGCCATGCGTGTCCAATATAATAATGTGTTCAGGGCCCTGTTTCGGCTCCCTCGATATTGCAGTGCATCCGGTATGTTTGCAGACGCCAGCGTAGATGACTTCTACGCCATTATGCGTAAAAAAGTTGCGTCTGTGGTGCAGCGAGTCCGGGGGAGCCGGAATGGTTTTATGAGGATGATTGGCGAGAGAACTGATTCAGTTCTGCTCAGTAGGTTCACTGAACTCCATGTGTTGCGAGACCGATGAGCCTACTGTGCAGGGATGTGCTGGTTTAACTGTATACCTACATTTTTAATTACTAACATTAGTTATAAGTAGAATTCTTGTTACTAACATCATTGCCGTGTCTATGGACTTTTATGTCTGAAATAAATGTTTTTTTTTTTTTTTTTTTTTTTTTTTTTTTTTTTTTTTTTTTTTTTTTTTTAGCACCTTCTAAGGTGAAGAAAGAAAAAAAGACAGTAAAAGAGATACCCAATAAAAAAAGTACTATATACGATTTTTATGAAACATTGGGAAGGTATGCGTCACATTCGCAAGGTGATTCTTAACTTATATCTAAAATATGATATTTTAATATTATTTAGTGTAAAAACAGACAAAGTAAAGAATAGTTAATAACCTGAGTCAATCTATTTATTTCAATCGCAGATAAAGTATAATTAAAATGTGATTGGCCCAGTTTTATCTCGTTCACTTTAAAATTAGTGGAAACAATAAAAGGGGAATTAACATCTATTTTTAATTAATATTGAGGATGATGAAACAGGTTTGCACAAATAAAAATGTTAATTTTCGGGTTTGTGCGCACGAAGTTGCGGACAACAGTTAGTAGTCCTTTTGCTAGTTGCGTACGAAGTCGCGGGTAACAGTTTGTAGTCCTTTTGACATTTGAGTAGATTATAGTTATAGAGGTATGTACCAAATTGATTTTCTGAATGATAACCATGTAAAATTGTATATTGATAAGACAAAAATAAAGCTCCACCAAAATCTGAGAATCGGTAAAAAGGCCCTTATATGCGGGCCTAGTAATTTTCTAATGAAATATGTACTGTACTTACGCTAAGTTAGCTCGAAACTAAAATCTAACCAATGGCCGCGTGTGCTCAACATTTTATATTTTTGATTAAATTTTCTTTTTTATTTTGTAACAAAGTGTTGAGAAACGAAACGCAGACTTGTGAGCTGCTGGCGACCTCACACGTCAATAATAAAAACTATCCCTTCTTCTACGATTGTCAAATTTTATAGTGCGTTGTGTTAATGTAAAACTCAGTCTAAATATATTAATTTCTATAGTTTGAATCTAAATATTCTTTTATTTCATCAGGTTATGGGCCTCTCCCTGCCTGTTTAATGTAGTTCAGTGAAAATTTTGAGTAAATTAGTTGATCATAATCAGAAAAACTTTTAACCTAAAAGTTGTGCACGCGGTCGCCGAAGTTTTTTACATTTCAGCTATTTCAGCAATAGTATATTGTTAAAATGTCATCAAGCGGATCTTTGATACAAATTGAAAAACTTACTGGCCGAGATAATTGGACAAGTTGGAGTTTCGCAGTGCAAGCATATCTGGAACTCGATGATTTGTGGGAATGTGTCCAAGGAACAGATACTGATCCAAAGAAAAAAAAAAAGGCAAAATCAAAACTAATATTATTAGTCGATCCGATAAATTTCATACATATACAGGATGCGACGACTTCAAAACAAATATGGGAAAATTTGTCAAGAGCTTATCAAGATTCTGGTCTACTGAGAAAAGTTGGTTTATTGCGAGACTTAATTAACACTAATTTAGAAACAAGCACCAGTGTAGAAGATTACGTCAACAAAATCATGAGCTCAGCTCACAAGCTCAGAAATATTGGATTCAGTGTTGACGATGAATGGCTCGGGACCTTGATGCTGGCAGGTCTCCCCGATGAATACAAACCCATGATTATGGGTATTGAAAGCTCAGGAGTAAAAATAAGTGCAGATCTAATTAAAACGAAACTTTTACAAGAAATTAAGAATACACCAAGTAATTCAGCTCTGTACATAAGTAATAAAAATACTCAAGCTAAATTCAAAAACACACAGCACCAGTCAAAGTCAAAAGGTCCAAGATGTTTTAACTGTAATAAATATGGACACCTTGGAAAAAATTGTAGGTTTCTGAAAAATAAATCACAGACGAAAGAAAATAACAAAGGATTTGTGGCAGCTTTCTCAGCTATGCAAGTGAGTGATTGTATAAACTGGTATGTAGACTCAGGTGCTTCTATGCACATGACAATGCATAAACATTTATTAGACAATGAAACAATACCACCGATATCCACAATCAAAATTGCAGATAACAAAACTTTACATGTTGAAAGCTGTGGTAATGTGATATTGCACACACCTAATAAGGATGGCAGCAGCAGTGAAATATTAGTTAAAAATGTTTTATATGTGCCAAAGTTGTCTACAAATTTATTATCAGTTAGTAAAATAATAAAGTCTGGTTGTAAAGTGGAGTTTGATAAAACTGGCTGCTCAATATATAATTCAAATAATGAAAAAGTAGCCACGGCAAATCTAATCAATGATACCTATAGACTGAACATAAATTACAGTAAAATATTTGCCATGTCAGCAAAAGCAGAGTCACTTACACATTTATGGCATCAACGTTTAGGCCATCTAAATTATAATGATGTTCACAAGTTACCTAACTGCACGACTGGTGTACAACTATCATCACAGAAAGAAAAGTATGTATGTATAAGCTGCCTAGAGGGTAAGCAGACAAGGCAATCATTTCCAAGCAACGGCTCCAGGGCAAAAGAGTTGCTAGAGCTAGTCCACACAGATGTATGTGGCCCGATGCAAGTTGCTTCGATTGGCGGTGCCAGGTATTTTACAACTTTTATTGATGATTTTTCAAGAAAGGTATTTGTTTACATAATTAAAAGCAAAACAGAAGTGTTCGAAAAGTTTATTGAATTCAAGAACAATGAGAAGAATAATAATAAAGAACAAAAATTAACAAAAGTATACTTACCATTAAATGACCAAAGATCTGAATTAATTACACAAGATGATGAAAATTCAAATGAAGAAGAGCAGCCTTCCTCAGATAATAATAGCATCACAGATACTTCAACTACAGATTATGAAGACCCACTAGATGATACATACTTACCAAGTCAGAGTGTTGACATCTCACCTGTAAAAGAAACAGGTGTTAAAACCCGTAGACAAAGAAAGTTGCAAGTAAGTAATGATGATTCAACTTTGTACATTTGCATGAATGGTGAGTCCACATCAAGCCTTCTTAACAATGATCCCCAGAGCTTTGAAGAAGCTCTTCAAAGTGAAGAATCTGAAGAATGGAAACAAGCAATGAAAGAAGAGTATGAGTCCCTAATTCACAATAATACTTGGTCTTTAGTAGACTTACCTGAAGGGAAGAAGGCTATTCCATGCAAATGGATTTTTAAAAGAAAATTTGATCATACTGGAGAAATCACTCGTTACAAGGCTAGACTCGTAATTAAGGGTTACAAGCAGAAAAAAGGAATAGATTACAATGAGATATACGCACCTGTTGTACGATACACGTCGGTAAGATATCTCATAGGTATAGCTGCAAAATATAATCTGGAAATACATCAAATGGATGCAATTACTGCATTTTTACAAGGAGATGTTGATGAAGATATTTATATGTCTCAACCACCCAGTTTTGATCGAGGAGAGAAAGTATGCCATTTAAATAAAGCCATTTACGGTCTCAAGCAAGCCAGTAGACAATGGAATAAAAAGCTAAACTCTGTTTTATTAGAAATTGGCATGAAATGATCAAAACTTGATCCTTGCATTTATTTTCGTATATTGAGCAAGAATGATATATTGTTTATTTCAGTTTATGTTGACGATTTGCTGTTATTTTACAATAATTCTGAAACTGGCGAAGAAACAAAGAAAAAGCTTAAAGATAACTTTAATATGAAAGAAATGGGACATGCAAAACAGTGTATTGGCTTTAGAATAACACATGAAGATGAAAATAAAATATCACTGGATCAATCAATTTATATTAAAAAGATACTCACTCGTTTTGGCATGGCCAATTGCAAGCCAGTCTGGACTCCATGTGATCCAAACATTCAGTTGAAGAGAGCCGAAAGTGAGGATGAAATATTGAGAGACATACCTTATCAAGAAGCTATTGGTTGCTTATTATACTTGTCACAAGGGACAAGACCTGATATAACATATATTGTAAATGCATTAAGTCGGTACAATGGTCAACCCACTACAGAGCATTGGACTACACTCCAGAGAGTCTTGAGATATCTAAAAGCCACCATTGATTATAAGTTGACATATGATGGAAACTCTGAAGGCAACATTACAGGCTATTGTGATGCAGATTGGGCCAGTCATTCTGAAGACCGTAGATCCTGTACTGGATATATTTTTGTTTTTCAGGGTGCTGCAATAAGCTGGTGCTCGAAAAAACAATTAACTATAGCCCTGTCAAGTACGGAGGCCGAGTACATGTCTCTGGCCACTGCTGTGCAAGAAGCGATCTGGCTAAAACAACTAGATGAAGAGTTTTGGCCTGAATCATCAGATCTCCCTATTATTGTACATTGTGATAATCAAAGTGCCATTCGCATTTCAGGAAATGAAAGTTTTCATCAGCGCAGCAAACATATTGATGTTCGCTACCACTTCATCAGAGAAAGGATTGCAGCCAAACAAATCCTGGTAAAATACCAAAGAAGTCAAGACATGACTGCGGACATCTTGACCAAAGGATTGCATAGACCAAAACATGAAGCTTTCAGCAGAGCAATGGGTCTGCGTTCAGGAGAGAATGTTGAGAAACGAAACGCAGACTTGTGAGCTGCTGGCGACCTCACACGTCAATAATAAAAACTATCCCTTCTTCTACGATTGTCAAATTTTATAGTGCGTTGTGTTAATGTAAAACTCAGTCTAAATATATTAATTTCTATAGTTTGAATCTAAATATTCTTTTATTTCATCACAAAGAAATCAAGAAACAGTTATCACGTATGACGTACATATATCATTAAAAAAAAAACAGAATTAGTGACTGAAACAAGTTAATAAACTATGCGTCATTGTACTATCAAACGCAGACAGGGCAATAATATCGAGGTAAGTACATGGGTAACAAAAAATAAATGCCAGCCATAGTTTTGTGCAAAACAAAGACAACCAAACACGAATAGTTCAAGAACTAGGTCAAATATATTCGTAGGCGGAATAGGCATTGGACGCTAAATTACTTTATACTAGTATAGTATTTCGGATACCTTATATGACGATTGACTATAGATCCTTTTCGATCGTGTGAATGGCGAATTCGGAATTTTGAAGGCAAACGAGATTCGTAAATAAATCTGACATTCGGTTTTTCAAAAGTACAGTAGGTATCATTAATCTTTATATTTTAAAGCTTAATATACTAAAGTTCCGCTGTTTGTTTCTGGCGGTCTGTCCCACAGGAATCGAGCATATTTTTAAGAGTGTGTATTCCGTCCACTAGCGCCGCCAATCGTTTTTGATTAATTGTGGTAAATTTAAGACACGTAGTTAAAAAACCGCTCTGTAGTACACTGAAGAAATGTATCTATTATTTTTTGACAGCTATTTTTAATACATAACTCATGGCTAAATAGCCAAAACGGCAATTATTGCTAAAAGTGGCCACTTTTAGCAAAAATATCGACTTTGGAACTATCTGTTCTGTACTATTTGTTCTAAAGTACAAAACATAACTCTCAAAACATAATAAATACATTTCTTCAGTGCACTACAGAGCGGTTTTTTATCTACGTGTCTTAAATTTACCACAAATAATAAAAAACGATTGGCGGCGCTAGTGGACGGAATACACGCTCTTAAGTGAATGTTCGTAATTGTATGAGTATTTCCGAAGATTATTATTAGTTTATTAGTTTATTAAAATTTGAATAACTAAGTATTACAAATATCTCTTAGTGTACGTGTAAAATATAATAACAACAATGGGTGATTATGTAAACAAGAGAATACGTCGACGACCGTAGTAGTATGAACTGTGTCACAGTCGTCAGCGCCTTCCACTCTGTACATTAGTTTATAAGTAGGTACTAACAAAAAACAAAAAGTAAAAACTTAGTAATATAAAATGTGGGTACTTAAACTTAGTAAAATATATAATAGACAATTTTATTGTATTGGTACGTTATCATTTTTGGATGGTGTGAGGGTGTGTGTGTGTGTGTGTGTGTATGTGGGTGAATATGACTCGGTGTATATGTATGTGTTGTCTCTGCGAGGATGAGTAAATTGATGTGTGGTGTAAGTGAAAAGAATTAACTGTATAAAATTTCCTCCATTTGTGTATAATTTAGTTGCAATAGCCAACTTCGTATCTTTTCTTTGCACTTGTTGGTAGGAAGTTCATAAATGTTATTGGCTCGGTTTGCAATGTTATACAATTTATTACTTATAGTATAGTACTGGTGTCTTGCGATAGTTGTACGAAAAGGAGCCATAGAACAAACTGTTGTTCTATTGCGCTTAGAGATCGGTGTATATGTAATACTTTTATGCTTACGAAGAATAGTAGACAACACAAAGAGCTTCCTGATGGAAAGTACCAAACAGTCATTATACAATAGATCTGTGCTATATCTTCGAGGTTTACCTAGCATCACCTTTAGGATAGCCCTTTGGGCTCGCTCGAGGGGAAGTAGGGCAGTTTTGCCAATACCACCCCAAACAACAATGCAATAGTGAGATAAGGTCTGGACAAGGGCATAATAAACACACAACAGGGTTTCAAGATCAGCAGAGTTCCTCAGCCTTCTGAAAACAGGAATTAATTTTCTAATTCTGGCAGTAGTCTGAGCAATATGAGGTGACCAATTCAGTAAGCTGTCAATAGTGAGACCCAGATACTTTATATTAGAAGTACGGGTAAGCCTAGGACAAGTACAGTTATTGAGCAGATCACATGAATGTGCTCCAACTTCGAATTCTGTTGATGGCTGCGTATGAGTGCGATGTGAAAAAGTAATATATTTAGTCTTGTCTACGTTTAGGGTTAAGAGGTTATCATTGAGCCATGACATTATCACCCTTAGTGCATGTTCCGAACAGTTCTGAGCCTCTTTCCAATCAGATCCATGTACGATTAAAGCGGTGTCATCAGCATACGTCACAATGTTGCAGTTAGGCAGTTGTATTGTGCACAAGCTGTTAATATACAGAAGAAAAAGTGTAGGCCCTAAGACACTGCCTTGAGGAACACCATAAGAAAGAGTAGCCACTGAACTAGTGTGTATCCCCAGTCTAACACACTGAGTCCGATTTGAGAGGTAAGATCTAAAGATATCTAAAACAATTCCACGTATACCAATTGATTCCATTTTAGCAAGCAGTAATGGTACAGAGACAGTGTCGAAGGCCTTTGAAAGGTCTAGAAAGATCCCAATAACTTTTATATTACTGTCAAGATTTTTAGCGATAGTTTCTGTAAGAAGCAAAGTTGCATCTTCAGTAGATTTCCCTTTAACAAACCCGAATTGATTATGTGAAATGATGTTGTTTTGCTGAAGAAAACTAACGAGTCTAGAATTTAGAAGCTTTTCTAAAACTTTGGAAATAACAGGCAACACGGATATCGGCCTATAGTTTCCGACACTGTCTCGGTCTCCATTCTTGTAAATAGGGTGCACCAGTGCTCTCTTTAGGACATCCGGAAAGACGCCCGTGGTGAGACACAGGTTACACATATATGTAAGTGGGGGAATCAAAATCTTCATAGCACTCTTTACTAACAGCGTTGGTATACCATCAATACCAGTTGCAGAATGATTTTTTAAATTAATTACAATCCTTTCAACCTCACTGCAATCAGCAGGAAATAACGCCATGGAATCTCTCGATGACTGAGGAGATGTAGTATAGTTAGTTGACGAGAATGCCTGGTTTACACCCTGTCCATTTACTATCGTCTCAGCAAGTGAAGCACCGATTCGAGCAAAGTAACCGTTAACTAAATTTAGGGATTCATATGGATCTTGAGTCAGATTAAGTAATTCTCTGGGAGGGGGAGTACTTTGTTTGAGGTTACTGATTTGATTAATGGTGTTCCACATAGCCTTTGGATTCTTTTTGTTCTTGTGAAATTCCGATTTTTCATAAGCAATCTTAATTTTTTTTAAAAGATTGTTGCAAAAGTTACGATACCTAGTGTAAGTGATCTGGAGTATAGCGTTTTGTGCATCAAGATTAGCCTTTAGTTGGAGTCTGTCCCTATGCCTGATACACCGTACCAGGCCTGGAGTCATCCACGGTTTAATAGTGCGTTTGCGATGAGGAATTTTTATTTGATTGGAGTGCAAAGCTACAGCTTCAGATAGTATTTGAGTTAGATTATTAGCTGAAGCATTAGCATCTGTAGCATTAAATACAGAACCAAAATCCAAATCAGAAAGGTGTAGAATTAGAGCCGGATAATTAATCTTTAGGAATGTGGTATTAGTGGTATTTCTTTTTATTTTGCAGTCCAAACAACAAACCAGAGGTGCATGGTCAGTTATAAATGAATTTAATACATAAGTGGCTGCGCGTTTATCTGATCTCAATATGACATGATCAATACAACTATCATTACGCGTGGGAAGAGTGTGTGCTGGTAGAAAGCCATGATATGCTAACAGATCTAAGTACACGCTAGAATTAGGGTCAGTATTGTTTGGAGAGATGTTAATATTAAAGTCCCCAATCAGAACTACTGACTTTACTGACTTGAGTGATTCCAGGCACAGATCAAGGCTATTACAAAACGATGTTATGTTACGATGGGACGGTGAGCGATACAGAGCAACAATAGCATATTCGGATTCGTATTGCAGGATAAGGCAATTAGCACCCGTGAATGACGGCTGTTTTATGCAATGTTTTATCTCGGACTTAACATAAATAATTACTCCGTCATTCTGATTAGTGAAGTCTGAAGCATATGAGACGTACCCGGGAATTTCTGGCGTAAGTGTATTTTTACTTAGCCAACATTCTGTCAGCACAAGAACATCACACTGGATAGATATTCTGTCCAGTAGGATAATAAGAGCGTCAAAGTTACAACCCACACTACGGATGTTAGAATGCATTACGGTTAAGGCTGACCGAGATATATTAATATTATCATTTAAAGATTCGGGAGAACAGATCATAGACTCCGATACTTGTGCTAGATCGATGTCAATCATCATTTCATCCAAAAACAACATTTTTACGGTTAGTTTCAACAAGGCTTATCTGAATGTAACGCATGTGTATATTTTTCACAAGTAGACAAATTAGGAAAAAACGCAAAATAGGTGTAATAAGTGTAGCAGAGGTAATTTCAAACAGTGTTATTGGTATGTATGTATGTATGAGTGTGTGTGATAACGAGTAGCAGATTTTTGTTTTAGACACAATAATAAAATAAGAAGTGTTATTAAAAACTAAAGGCATGTAAGAAAAACATAATCTAGAGCCATACAATATATCCTAGTCACTTCTCCTTTTGAGGTTGCAGCTTGTCGATATCAATTTCACTATCAATCCGATGAGACGCCGCACCAATCTTCTGGCGAAGAAAGACCTTTCCATGAGCTGTCCAGCAAAAATCGTACTGGTTTTTTTTACTGAAGTCACGAGCTTGGTAGAATAATTTTTTTGCTTTATCGGTAAGGCATTCTACAATATAAATAGGCTGAGACTGGCATCCAAGTTGCAAATGGGTGGTGTTCAATTTATTGTCGCGGTTTGAGCGATTGTGTGTTTTCACCGCCGTTAAGATCTTTTCTTTCATTATGACTGAAGAAAAATCCACTATGATAGATCTACTGCCTTTTTTATCAGCGTTCGTTCGAAAAACATCTCGAATATGAGTCTCATTGACACAATTTTTGGTAGCTAATCCAACTTTTTGAACTAACTGAAGCAGGTGGTCCTTTGTTTCATTTTTTTGAACAGGAACGTTTCTAATCTCAATAGAAGACTGTCTTTGGGATCTTTCGAGGTTCTCTACCTTTGTCTCTAGCGTTTGTATATATGCCAGGTGAGTTTTCCTCTCAGTTTCCATACTGATAAGTTTATTTTTCATATCATCATACTGTGCAGATATAAGCTCCATAGATTTAATCATTTCGCTATTTTGCTTCTTAATTCCATTAATGCTTTCCAATATTGTGTTTTGTTGGAGTTTAAAAGTCTCGAGAGATTTCTTCATTTCCGCCATAGCAACAGTTACTTCATCATCATATTGTCGCTTTCGAGGTCGAGGTCGGCTGGTGATGTTACTGGTAGTCTCATTGTCTGTATCGGTGACCGGTGCTGAACTTTGGTTTGTATCAGATACCATTTTACCTTGTGTTGTGGATGGGGGGGTCCTTTTCAGCGGCATAACAACGGCACGGTAATAATATCAGCTAAGCTAAGCTAAGCTTTTCCAAGTTCGAGTAGTTATTCAGACGATCGAAAAATAACTTTAACCAACCGCAGTCCGCCTAAACGCTCCGCTCATGAAATTGCGGCAAGCGTAAACTATGACGCGCTGATGACGACAAGGCAGGCGACGACGCGGTTAGCGAACGCGCTGCTTGCGTAGCTCGGCAACTTCCTTGGCAATTGTTGTTGTCTTGCTCTTGCAACGACTCCTCGTTTGCACGTTAGCCGCTTCTATGTTCTGTGAGCCTGGTACTTCACTGATTTTAAATTTTGATTTTATTTGTCGAAAGAAAGGATTTTTAAATATGGTTTTTTTTTTTTAAACAATTCTACAGGTCAACACGTCTATATGCTTTCGCTGTCCGGAGGAAAGGGGATTAACTCCTACAAACCTATTTATAATTGTGAATATAACATTATTCATAAAAAAGTGATCTCATGAAATACATGACAAAATGGAAGAATTGTGTGAAGAATGAATCATCATCTGCCTAGCCTTTTCCAAACTACATTGGGGTTGGCTTCCAGTCAAACCAGATTCAGCTGAATACCAGTGTTTTTCGTGGAGCGGCTGCCTACCAGACCTCCACACTGTAAATCTGACTGGAGTCAGATTTACTGGCTTCTGGCAATCCGTAACGACTACCAAAGATCTACAAATGAAAGCCGGGACCAACGGCTTAGCGTGCTTTCCGAGGCACGGAGGAAACTCGGTATATTAAGATGATCACCTATCCACAGACCAACTTTGGCAAGTGGAATATTAGCAAGTCAATATTAGATTATATTGAAACTTATAATAAATACCAGTAGCCTTACTAGTCCAAACACATTACTATAACCGTAATACATACACGATTAGTATGAAAAGTCGAACATAGAGTTACCTAACGCTTCCAATGTGTATGTATCGAGTCGGTCGGAAGGGCAGCTGTCGAAACGTTAAAGCCTGTTCGATTTCGGTCCAGTAGTTTACGAGATCAGCGCAAACATGCGGACATGTTGCTTGCTTAGTATGCGGCTTACTTTGTGATTTATTTAGGTTATATTTGGTGTAGTCATTAGAAGGACTATCCATATACTCACGGCTTTTTTCCATGGGGGTAGGCAGAAACCATAGAACCTTTTAATTAATTTGCGTAGCAAGAAGATCAAACTGCCAAAAAGAAAATAGCGATTAGTCCTAATTGCGAACACATGTTTGAGAATAAAGTCAATTAATTTGTCAATCTCAACTCAAGACAATGCTTTTAAAACACTAGTTCAATTACCCAGCATAGGAATAAAGGAATTTTCCATATGTGGGAATTGCCCGCATTGAATCAAGATATTTATAACATCTATCAATATCCGGAAATCCCCTGTGTTATAATTGCGAAAACAATCTAGTGAACTCTAAAATGAGTAAGTATTTTTTATCAATTAATCGTTGAAATCATACTCCTTGTAAATACTGGTATACAGTATTAGGGTGGTGGGGGGTTAAATACTGAAATACAGAATTCGGGTGGTAGGGGTAAAATACTGGTATTAGGGTAGTGGGGGGTAAATAATGGTATACAGCATTATTGTTGTGGGGGTAAAATACTGGTTTACAACATTATTGTGGTAGGGGGTAACCTACTGGTTTACAACATTATTGTGATAGGAGGTAAAATACTGATAGGCAGTCACTCTTTGTAAATACTGGTATACAGTATTAGGGTGGTGGGGGGTTAAATACTGAAATACAGAGTTCGGGTGGTAGGGGTAAAATACTGGCTCGCCGTCCGTCCGTCTAGTGACGACAGGCCGTGTCGACGGCGCGTTATTGTTCCACGCGCGCCTCAAAGAGAGTCAGCACACAGAGGGGCCCGAAAGGGCCGACGCCTGCCGGAGTCGCGGGATTATTCGCAAGAGACACCGTGGCTCCGGAACACAAAGGGCAATGAAGGAACATGGATGGGTAGGGGTAAAATACTGGTATTAGGGTAGTGGGGGGGGGTAAATAATGGTATTCAGCATTATTGTTGTGGGGGTAAAATACTGGTTTACAACATTATTGTGGTAGGGGGTAAACTACTGGTTTACAACATTATTGTGATAGGGGGTAGAGAGGGGGGGGGAGTGACATTATCTGGTGAAATAGGGATTCATAGACCCACCGCATGCTCAATGTGCCCATACATTATTAACTATTCTAACCAAAATATTGCTGGAAAAAGGTTAAATGCAGGTTGATTCGTTCCGGAATCCTGGACAGTTGAATCGTTGCTCCGAGACTCATCAAGTTTCATAAGCTCGGTATTGATTCTGGCTCTCAGGAGTTGCAGTGGCTGGGAATGGTGTGGCAGGCTTGTTCCAATCATGTGATTATTATATTAGTTCTTGGAAAAGAGTCTAAGATTGTAATAAAGACTTTGTATCTAACAGGAAATAACTATAAAAACATGTATGACGTGCATGAGGTCTAAGGCTAACTGTAGGCCATCTTTGATGGATGAGGTCAAGCTACGCAATGTGACAAAAACCCATCATTTTGAATAATTTGTAATTTGCTAGGTAAACTGTGCGTGTTAGTTTACAATGTTACTAGTTGAAGAAATATTGTTTACTAGCTGACCCGCGCAACTTCGTCTGCGTCACATTTTCCATGAATGCTCCGCTCCTAAATAATATTGCGACTAGGATTAAACTGCACACGGTATGCAAAATTGGTTAAAATCGGTTAAGTAGTTTAGGAGTCCATCGCGGAAAAACAACGTGACATGTAATTTATAAATATTAAGAAGAAGATTATAGTCACATGTAAGTCCATGTGATTGGTAGATGTTATTTCAGTAACCAACACACAAAACAGGTTGGCACTGCACGTAACAAAAAAGAAAATGATAAAATCTTGACGAGGGTCCGACATAACATTAAGTTAAATAAACTGTGGTTTAATTCATAATTAAAAGGCACTACCTATTTCAATTGTTTAGATTGGAATTAAAACTGAAAAACCAAAATGTGATCCCGGAACTATTTTACGCAGAAAAGACATCAACGCGCACAGATACCGCAGCTTTTTATTTATATAAATTTTTATTTGTTGATAAGGATGCTTAAACTTTAAATAAAAGGCTGCTGAGGTGGACAATGACCTGTGATGTCATGCACGAACAAACTGTAATTGGGTGCACATTATTTTTTTTAACAAAATAATTACCCAATAATTAAAGATTTAACACTTTTTACTCCTATTTGTTTCGTTAAAATTATTTTTTTAGTATCAAGGTGAATCCTTAATTTAAACTGAAATTAATTTTTAACTTTGCTCTTTCCGGGTAGCAAATATCACTTTATTTTAAGATTTTTTATTCTTTATGTGTTTTTTTAAACCTTGTTGATACCAGAGGGCCAATTCAACTAAATTTTAAACAACATTCGCATTCGCATGGCTATCGCAAACTGTCAAAAAAGCCTTACTTTTCATACATTTTTGACAGTTTGCGATTGAGATGCGAATGTGTAAATTAGTAGAATTGGCCGGCAGATTTCTGTATGTTGTGTTAAGTATCACTACTTACTACATATACTTACTCCGTGGAGTCTGTCTGTCTGTTTTCACCAATGGATAGAGTGGTTCTCGAGGAAGATTTTCGTATTTATTTTTGCAAGCGAGTGAAGCCGCGGGAACCAGTAAGTAAATAATAAAAATCTGCTCATATTTTAACACTATCGCATTTAAGATGCAACGTAGGCTAAAATTACCTATTCATTCTAGACTGTGAATGACTACAAAACCTAGAAAAAAACTGTCAAAGATATTCGCAACATCTGTACAAATACCTCAAAGTATTTTTCTCATAGGTCTTGTCACAAGCTTATGACGAAATTATTGTATCCTTGAACACGTAACGATCATATCGTTGGGAATGTGGACCTTAAGGCTTTGTACATAAGAGCATATAATATAATGTTTATATAGGGGTCAGAGAGGTCAGTCAACAATGGCTTATGTATAGAAGTATGTGTCGAGACATTATAATAGAGCTATTATGTGAGAGAGCTGTGAGATATGAATAGGTGAATAATGGATGTGTTTCTAGGCTCCTCTTTAGGTAAAGATAATATTTTTAAGGAAAATAAATACTTTAAGATCACTAGAAACAGTCAATGGAGAAATTTTAATTTATTTTAGACTAGCTGACCCGTGCAACGTCGTCTGCTTTACATTTTTCATTACTGCTCCGCTCCTATTGGTCTTAGCGTGATGATATATAGCCTGTAGCCTTCCTCGATAAATGAGCTATCTAACACTGAAAGAATTTTTCAAATCGGACCAGTAGTTCCTGAGATTAGCGCGTTCAAACAAACAAACAAACAAACTCTTCTGCTTTATAATATTAGTATAGATGGGTTTGCTCTTGAATCTAGTCTTAGTCAGAGATGACAGAGACAAAGTCTACGATGGAGCGAGCTTACCCAAAAGTAGCCTGTAGTTTATCAAGAAAATAGGTTAAAACAATCAGCTATACAGTTTATTGGATTCAACCAAAAGTTGCCTTTATTTAAAAAACGTAAATTAATGTGTCTATTTAGGGTTCCATACCGAAAGGGTAACCAACGAAACCCTATTACTTAGGTACCTTTCTCGAGAACCACTCTATCCATTGGTGAAGACAGTATGAAAAACCGCTGCAGTAGTATTTAAATTCATCGTTAACAGACAGACGCGGCGATTAACTTTGTTTTATAACGTAGTGATGACAAAGATATTGTGAGTGGGAGATACAGATACTCCTTCTACCTTTCGCTAAAAACCTCCTCCGTAGTGTCAGACGTGAGGTAAAAACACAAATGAAGCAACATACGCACTGTGTATGCTCAATCGTACCTTGCGTCTTGGTAAACCAACCGAATTCCTATAAAATGATGCTCAGATCGACCTCGCGCCGTGAGGCCAACGCAAGGTCTTGGATAAATATAACTCGCTGGTTTTAACTTAAGATCGGGTGGGTTTTGTGTTCTCGTTAAGTTGGATATTGAGAACAATTTATTTGCAGTCTTTTCTCAACTATCTTTTGATTATCTTCCATGGTGGACATCCCACCTATACGCACAAAACGTTTTGGGAATACATTCATTGTGCTTACAGTTAAGGAGTGGAATTCCCTGCCTGAGTCTGTGTTTCCTGATAGCTACAACCTGGGAGTCTTTAAGTCAAGAGTGAATAGGTTACTTCTAGGCAAGCGTGCTCCACCTTAGACTGCATCATCGCTAAACATCAGGTGAGATAGCGGTCAAACGGATGCCTATCAACAGTAAAAAAAAGTTCATCAGATGCTACTGAGTATAAGTATTTATACATAGTGACTACCTTTTTTTTAGGATGGGAAATCGTCAAATGACTCCTCCCGCTCTGGATGGAGCAGAAAGGAGTGTCAGACTCTTACTGACTAAAACCCATCCGTGTTCCTCCTAATGCCATTTGCGTTCCACGGTGACTCTTTTGACCAAACCCGGTCCGCAACCCTGACAAGACATAGTGACTGTCTTTTTAACATAATTTGATTAAATTTGTAAAATTTCTTCAATGCTGAGTTTTGATAAACTTTGAAACACCAACCGAACCAGATTCAAAATAGTTCTTACAACAATTTTTAAATTGATTTTATACAATGTCGTCTATGGCTGGTTTCCTAAAGCGAGAGCCTGACCAAAGACAATCTTGATGCGTTGGTCTGTCTGCTCGTAGCCCAAGCCCTTTTTATTAATTTCTCTACAATAAACTTAGATTAGTTAGTGTACTAGTAAAATACTGGAAACAGACCTTAACATAGTTGGAAAAACGCTAGGAAGTGGTGACGGGCGGGCGTTTTGCGGGACTGTCTTTGGTTGCTGGCTCTCAGCCTAATTTTAATAGATGACTTTTGAAGTTTTGCTTGACTGATTCAGAGTAGGTAGTTTGGCATCTTATTTCTGAAGACTTGACCGTAGTTATCTTGCTCTCTCAAAGCAAAGTATTTCTTCAGGACACACCTCAACTTCCACAATCCATCAATCAAAGGTTTTCATCAACTGTGCCATCACTACCGCGAGGTTGCCAGATCGTAATAAGTGTTGCAACGTGCGAACCTTCGCAGCATGCGTCCGCGCATATAAACATGTATCGCAACGTCTACGTCGGTACAAGGTTAGTGAAAACGATCCGGTCAGTTTCGGGCCGTCGTCGTGCGTCGGTACAAGGATGACCTTTTGGATGTGTTCGTGAGAAGTGCACCTATTTGAATTGATGTCAGGATAATAGGTTTAAGTCTGTTTGGTGCAATAAAAACGAATTGAATGTGCCTCTTCAAGTGAGGTAGACATTTGTGTCTGGTGTATCCTGAAATCTGACCAACTATATATCTGAGATAGGTAATTATTCAGGAACAGCTAATGACAGTGCTGTTTACTAGATTAATAAGGAAACCTATAAGTAATTGATAATGCAATTCAAATAGTTCCCAATGTACTTTCAAAACCAAAATATAGTTTTTGTTTTACTTTTTTCTCGCGATTTTTTTCTGTTTTTGCACAAGTCGGGTCATTGATTGATACTTGGTGCCTGTGAAAACAGGCTGGACGTTGTTTAAATAACTCGTAAGGGACTGTCTTCACGAGCGAGAGAATCGCAGCGAGTTGAAGTTTTTTCAGTCATCGAATCGCCGCGATAATATCGCCGTGTGGAGACACGTTCATAGAGGTCTCATAGAAATACGTGGTCCGACGATAATATCGCCGCGATTGTCTCGCTCGTGCGGACGGTCCCTTAGTGGGTATGAAAACTAAGCCTAGTTAAATTCACAGTCGCATGTCGCCTAACCAAACACTGTAGAAAAACGGCTTAGCAGATAATGATAGATCTTACACAACTTCCCTAGTTGAGGCTGCCACCTCAACCAAGCTTGCTGATATGGTCAACTCGATATCCGTTCTACTTGGAGCTGTGGCGCCCTTCGCGACACATTGCTGGCTAATATCATGCATCCTGTCTGAATCTATGCGTTCTACAAGTAGCCACAGAGTAGCTAGTTGTTTAGTAATGGGCTTGTGTCCTGAAAAATTCTAATTAGTCCGTCAGTTAGATTATCAAATTATATTTGACACGTATTTTTTCTTTTGTTACGGGAACCAAAATTGACGAAGTTACGACGCTTTTTAAATTCTCAATACGTCACATCTTCGCATAATTTTTAGTGAGTCGTGACGTCACGAGCCCCCACTCCCGAGTTTTGATGCGTTTTATCTTTGTCAATAATCATTGATTTACAAAAACAACAAATACGTGTCCATTATTTTTCAGTACTCTAACTGACGGACTAAATAGGTTTGCAATTTGTGGATGATGGAATCTAGCCTATTGCAGTAGTACAACGCTATGGTTCTAGTTGCACCTGCTGGAGTTTGTGTTTCCTGACAGCTCCAATTTGGGGGTCGCGGTCGTTAAGTTAAGAGTGAGTAGGTTGCTTTTAGGCAAGCGTGTTCTATCGTCAACTATATCATCGCTTTCGCGCAAATGTGATCCTATCAGTAATATCAGGCGTGATTGTGACCCATCGTAAATTTTGATATTGCTCCAGTGAACTGGGTCATAACTTCGATCCTCAGATCGGCTGATATGGTTTTGTAGTAGATTAACGCCTTTTTATGGGTCTGAATTTTACCTGTCGAGTTGTGAGTCATACATTTGAGGTTTCAAAAGTTCCCTATATGTATTATTGCGTTTTCTTCCCTTCCATTTTTAAATGCTCGCGTTGACAGACTGCAAGAAATGAAACCAGGTATTCTGTGTGCAAATACTTTACTTAATCATATGCATTACCTTTTACAGAGTTAATAAAATACGTATCAACGTATTGGTGATGATCGTATGGAGTGGTAATTATTCTGCTGTCATAAGTAAAAAGGAAGTATCTAAACAAAACGAAGTTACCGATTTCCGACGTTAAGAAAATTGCTTAAAGTCGGAAATCGTTTATGTCGATACGTCCTTTTTTCTTATGACGGCAGTATTGTACGATGATTTACGAGTGTTTTACCTTTGTCTATGAGTAACTGGCCACCATACCTTTCTTCAGTCAGAAGTGAGTAAATACTATTGTTTAAGTAACTTACAATAAGTATAATGTAAAGTGTTCTTAAAATACTGACGTGGTGGATTTTTACTGGATGTTGAGATAATGTTTTGACTAACTTAGGACTGATTCAATGTTGCTTGGTACGAGAATAGGCTAGTTTCCACCATCCACAAATTGCAAAACTATTTAGTCCGTCAGTTAGAGTATTGTAAAATAATCGACACGTATTTTTATATTTTATATTGACAAAGATAAAACGCATCAAATCTCGGGAGTGGGGGCTCGTGACGTCACGACCCAAAAATTATGGCAGGGCGTGACGTATTGAGAATTTTAAAATCGTCGTAACATCGTCAATTTTGGTTCCCGTAACAAAAGAAAAAACACGGGTCAATTATTTTTTTGATAATCTAACTGACGGACTAATTAGATTTTTTCAGGACACAAGCCTATTGTCAGCAACATTTATTCAACCAGAAACAGATGTATCTCTCTGCTTAGCCTTTTCCCAAATATGTTGTGATCGGCTTCCAGCCGAACCAGCTGAATACCAGTATTTTGCATGGACTGCCTTTCTGACATCCTCAACCCAGTTACTGGGTGACACGGTACCGCTAGGCAAGACTGGTGTAAAATTTTCTGGATTCTAACGAACCGAACGATTATAAAAGTAAAAAGAGGTTCAATTGACAGCTGGGACCAATGTCTTAACTTGCTTTCCGAGTCACGGAGGAGTCTCGGTAGGTTATGGATGGTCACCCATCCAAAGGCCGACCTTGGCAAGTGTTGCTTAACTTCGAAGATCGATCACCAGTAGATTAAAGACCTATTTGTTACTATAAGGTTACTAAACTAGAGTACAGCTTGTGTTTCGTCAAGTTGCGCACTGAGTCACCGCTCACGCCTTTCCATTTTACCTAACTATATTATATCTGTTAGCATATTATAGTATACTAGCTGACCCGCGCAACTTCGTCTGCGTCACATTAATGCTCCGCTCCTTTTAGTCGTAGCGTGATGATATATAGCCTATAGCCTTCCTCGACAAATGGGCTATCTAACACTGAAATATTTTTTTAAAATTGGTCCAGCAGTTTCGGAGCCTATCCATTTCAAACAAACAAATATTTCCTCTTCTTTATAATATTAGTGTAGATTTAAGCTGTACTAGCGATCTGTCCTGGCTTTACACAAGTGCAAATTGTATGCAGAAGACATTACAGAAGAGTTTGACAAATTAACTTCAAATTCCAAATTAAGTCACGAATCTTTTGTTAAGCCTACCTACAAAACCTACGAGAGTTTTGGGGGCCGAGTCACCCGCGTCCGTAGGAGAATACCCTTCAGCGAATCCCTACACGTGGTCCCCGGGTGGTGCTAAACAGGTGACACTAACCGCCTCCGTGGTCTAGTGGTTATACCACTCGTTTCAGACCCAGAGGTCCCGGGTTCAATTCCCAGTGGGGGCAAATTTTTTGCTCGGTTTGGTTGGTGGTAGGACTTCTAAGTCCGCCTGGCAAGCTACCACCATCATGTCTAAGTCTGTCGCAATAACAACAATGTTAACAGCATTGTTGTGTTCCGGCAATTAGAGATATGATAGCCAGTTCCTCTATGTTAGAGGATTCCGGGTGAAACTCGCTTCTATCTTCGGCCTAATCATCACTTTCCATCAGGTGAGATTTGGGCCAAGAGTTTCCCCGTTTTGAGTAAAAAAAAAAAAAAAAAGATTAATTTTCTGTAGCAGCTATTCATAATAGACATGTGATGTGACCCTCTTGTAACCAATGCACTTAATTACATTCCTAATTTCTTTAATCTGCGTTTTGTCTGCGCAGAATAAACAATTTTTTTAGGGTTTCGTAACCAAAGGCCGACTGGACCCTACTACCAAGCGTCTGCTATGTGTCTGTTTGTTCATCCGTTAGTCAATAATAATTGAAATTTGAGTGCGTATTTCTTTTGCCACTGTAATAAAAAATACGATGGCACGGAATTCTTCATGCCTGAGTCCTACTCGCACTTGGCCAGTTTGCCTTTCTGTCATCATCGCCAACCGGAACCAAATACAACTTATAATTACAATTTACACTGCGTAAGAACGGATCTTATAATAAATAACTCTCATTGGTGGTCAGACGAAACGGAGCGAGTTTCTGACGCAAGGGTTTCATCACAGTTATGTCACTTGAGCGAGGCGATCGTTTAACTTGCGTTGTGTAACCATTCTCTCTCGGCTATCTGTGTCTTCCGCTCACGTCTGATCGTCTATGGTTGAGGATATAGCATATATGGCATCAGCAAATATCAATCTGCTACTCTTTTCCCAATTACATTGAGGTTGGCTTCCATCTCACTGAAAATTACTGAATATACGTGGAGTTACTTCATTTCTCAGCTTTACAACCTACTTACTACCGGGGGCACAATACCCCATGAAAAGCTTGGACCGCTTCCTTTTACAAAAGTACTTATTCAACAAAAGAAATAGTGTAAACACTACAGCCTGAAATTTCAGTCACTTTGTTTTGTGTTCCACTTTTCGTTTTGTTGACACAAAGTAACGGAAGCGTCTTATTCCGAACTCCGTTAAAAGAGCCGTGACGATTGCAAATAATATCCGGAACGTTTTACCTCTTTTAAATCTTCGTTTTCATTTGAAATGCTCTTTGGAGGTTATGATCCAATTTTTTTTTTTTTACTTTTTATAAGCATTCGTTTGACCACTATCTCACCTGATGGTAAGCGATGAAGCGGTCTAAGATGGAGCACGCTTGCCTAGAAGTAACCTATTCACTCTTGACTTAAATTGCTTTCTATCAAGCTTCAAAATTTGTCGTTGTTATTCATATGCTAGTTTTTTCTCCGAAAAAATGCGTGGTACCTTGGATTGGCCCCGGAAGTGAAGCCCGGGTAAAAGCTAGTCCTAACTATCCTCCTAATACATAACATTATTTCGTTACTGAGTCAGTGACTGGCAGACAACGCACAGTCGAAAGTCCGAAACTAAATGTCGTAGAAAGCTGTAGAATTTGGCATGTAGCTTCCCTACACTCTGTCAGGGAGCACTAAGAGATAATTCCCCGTAATTGCTAATTAATTTTGAGAATTTTGCAGACATAGATAGGACCCAAAACATACACGCAACTTTTGACTTCGCAAAAATCTATATTACCGCGAGCAAAGTTGCGGGATAAAGTCAGTTTACTATAACAGTGATGAAATCTCGCTCGCTATTTAGCTATTCCAATTTCCTGTAAGTCATTCTCGATACCACAAGATCTATTTCTGCTGCATAGCAACAGCGCTCTGTTCCGGTTTCAACAGTGCGTGGGTGATGGTGAAATTGCAACAACTCTAACTAGAATGAGTTAGTTAACTCTACTAGTAGACTCAACAAGATATACAATAATTTCTGGCATTATTAATTTTCTAGCTGACCCGTACCCCTACCCCCTTCGTTTCGCGGTAATTTTCGGGTTAACATATAGCCTATGACACTGGTTCAACGTGGCTTTCTATTGGTAAAAGCATTTTCAAAATCGTTTCAGTAGATCCACACCCCCTACAACCTCACAAACTCACAAATTTCTCTTTATAATATTATTATAGTATAAATAATTTGCGGCCCTAGAACGCAAAGGGCATTAGGATGATCACGGGCTGGTTTTAGTCAGTAAGCTTCTGACAATCCCTTTCGCTCCGCCCAGAGCAGAAGGTGCCATTTGATGAACTTCCATCCGGGAATCTCTGGAAATATAGGTCCGATTACGAAAATGCTTACATTGTTGAAAAGCTTAACAATCGCCGTGTGTGCGTGTGGTAAAAGGCTCGGTTTTTGAGGGAAAAAACACTAGGGTTAAGCGGTAAGAAAAACTGGCTCCTGTACTTCTTTCATCTTCAGTAGGCTCGTGTGTCTTCCTTTTCTTCCTAAATTTGGACTTAACCTATCTAGTTCGTCCCGCCATCTGCTTTGTGGCGTGCCGGTGTACAAAACTAGATCAATTTCTTAAGTAACATTCACACTTCACCAATCTACAACCGAATTGCGATACCTGTGACCAAACCGCGCATATTAAATACGCACTTGACCGAAATATTTTATACAGTTATAAGAATTACGGTCAACAATCCATAGACGGAGTCTTTGGTAGGTAAGTGTGCCGGCGGACACATCCGAACTTATGTAACGCGACCTTTACCATCAATGTTTGGCAAGCTGGCCGTGTGTGACCAATATTGGCGATGCTTTGCCCAATGCTCACGTGTTCGCGAGGAATGTGCACCTTGCTGACACGTGCTGGGTTTATTTTTAAATATTTAATGCTGATTGACTGGGAGTTGTATAAATGAAGCGGTTTTGTTTATTGAGACGCCGCCGTTCCTTAGAAAACGCGTTAAGCCAGTGTTTCTTGATAGCTACAACTTGAAGTCAGTGAGTAAGTTACTTTTAGGTAAGCTTAAGCTGCTTTCAGACTACGCTATAATATAATATAGTATATAGCTCATAGCACAACAATATCGCGAACCATTATACATTGTTATGGACACGTTCATATTGTACTGTACTAAATATTATTGACAATGTATGGTGCGCGATATTGTTGTGCTATGAGCTATATACTCCATGCTACATATTATTAAAGCATAGTCTGAAAGTAGCTTCACTCCATTATCGACCACATAACTACATATTATGTAACAAAGTCTTCCGCCGCGTCTCTTTGTCTTTCATGCTATTTTCACCAATGCTTATAGTGGTTCTCGAGTAAGGTTTGAGTACATTATTTGTCAAGCGGAAGAAGCCGTGAGATTCAGCTAGTTATTTGCTAAATAGCAGTTGAGATCAAAGACAAGAAAAACCGTACTCTTAAAAAAGAAAAAACATTATCTTTTAATCATGCAATGCATTATTTATTAGTATTTTATTGAAGATTCAACATTCGAAGTCAGACTTGAACGTCAAGAATCTTCGATTCCTGTCTGCAATTCTGCATCGATTGTAGCAATCGTACGTCTATGAAGTCAGCGTGTCAGACACGCGTAACAATGCCAAACAAGTCGTCATATTGTTGTCATGTCTGATGGCAAGTTGGCAGCGAACAGTACCCAGTCATGACGCAAAAATGTAGGACGATTGATGGAAGTAATGGTCGAATGCTGTCTGGGTAGAAACTCTCAATAAGGATTATTCTTCTCACATGGCGAATTTATCTTCAAATATCTCTGTAACGTGATAGTTTCGAGCATCACTTTGCTCATATTTGAAAAAGTAACCAAAATGGCGTTGGGGGGGGGGGGGGCGAACCCTCTTACTCTAAGCTTAATTGTTCTCAGTTTCCAATTTAAACCAACTCTACTTAGATATCTATACTATCCATATTTAATACCGCGTGTATCTGACATCGACGCACAAACGATTTCCATGGGTCCAGGTCATGATTCTGGACACCCTAGACTTAGAATTTTTCGTCGGATTTTTTCTCATTTTTTCATTTTTTTCAAGGGTTTTTTACTTTAGACTGCTCATAATCGTTATTCTGACCTAACCCAATGAGATTTTTAATAAAAAAATAATTAATTAACTACTTTCACTAAAAAGAGCAATCTGAATAAAACCACAAATAGATATCAGCTCAGCTGAGCTGATACCTATTTGTGGTACTCTTAAAAATGAAAAAATGAGAAAAGAACCGACGAAAAATTCCAACACTGGGGTGTCCAGAATCATGCCCTGGACCCATGCAAATCGTTTGTGCGTCGACGTCAGATACACGCGGTATGATAAAGCTGAAGAGTTTGTTTGCTTGAACGCGCTAATCTCAGGAACTACTGGTTTGAGTGCCAATAGGGAATATGCATGAAAAAAATATTTATTATCTACACATTCTATCTAAAAATATACAAAAATGTAATACTAACAGTGAAAATAGAATCAAAATTGCTCGAAAAATAAAGGAGATATTTTTTTTTTTTTTTTTTAATATTTATAGGCGTACGTTTGACCGCTATCTCACCTGATGTTAAGCGATGATGCGGTCTAAGGTGGAGCACGCTTGCCTAGAAGTAACCTATTCACTCTTGACTTAAAGACTCCCAGGTTGTAGCTATCAGGAAACACAGACTCAGGCAGGGAATTCCACTCCTTAGCTGTACGCACAATGAATGTATTCCCAAAACGTTTTGTGCGTATAGGTGGGATGTCCACCATGTACCGGTGGTACATCGCCGTACGTCTTGTGGTCCGATGGTGGAACGGGCTTGGCGGAATTAAGTTATGCAATTCCGTCGCACACTCCCCAAAATGTAAACGATAGAAAACCGACAGGCCAGCAACTCGGCGTCGATGCTCAAGACTTTGGAGCTTCGATTCGACGAGCTTATCATCACCGATGATCCTCTTGGCTCGTTTTTCAATTGACTCGAGGACATCAAGCTGGTATCTGGCAGATCCGTCCCAAAGATGAGAGCAGTATTCCATACACGATCGAACTTGCGCTTGATACAGTTTAAGAAGCTGTTCCGGCGTGAAGTACCGTCTCACCTTTGCCAGGATCCCCAACTTTCTAGCAGCCACTTGAGCCTTGGCCTCTATGAAGGGGCCAAAATTGAGGGTGGATGTTAATGTAACACCAAGAAGCTCAAGTCTGTCGGTTATCGGCAGGGTTACACCGCGGAGAGATGGAGCAGGGTTGAATTGACTCCTTTTAGCGGAAAAAAGACACGCTTGGGTCTTCGCAGCATTGAACTTGACCAGATTGGCATCGCCCCATTCGGAGACAGCCTGTAAGGACACGTTCAAGCGCTCAACCATAGCCTCCCGGAGAGACCGGGTCTGTGACCCACCAGCTCGTGCGTCAGACACGTATCTCTCAGCAACAGTGCTGTCGTCTGCATACCCAAAAGTACCGGGTTTTAGCAGATCGTTAATATGCAGCAGAAACAATGTTGCCGAGAGTACTGACCCCTGAGGAACCCCGGCATTAATATCCAGCAGTCCGGACGAGCAGCCATCTATGACCACTCGGATAGACCGATCCCTCAGGAAATCTGCAATCCAGTCACACAATCCGACGGGCAGACCGAAGGAAGGAAGCTTACTAATAAGGCCATCGTGCCAGACCCTATCGAAGGCCTTCGAGATGTCTAGGGAGACCGCAAGTGCTTCCCCGTGCCTCTCAATGGCCTCACTCCAGATGTGAATGGCATACGCTAGAAGATCCCCAGTTGACCGATTTCGGCGAAAGCCGTATTGTCGGTCACTAAGGATATCGTTCGCTTCTAGGTATGCCAGGAGCTTGCGATTCAGTACCCGTTCCATACTTTTACAGAGTATGGACGTTACCGAGATGGGTCTATAGTTTGACGGGTCGGCTCGACTACCCTTCTTGGGCACGGGCTGCACGTTAGCTTGCTTCCAAGCCTTCGGCACTTTCCCAGTCTCAAACGAAAGGCGAAATAGGCGTGTCAAGATCGGAGACAACTCAGGCGCACAAGTCTTCAGTACAATTGCTGGAATCCCGTCGGGGCCACTAGCCTTGTTCACGTCTAGGTTACGCAGTACCCTAAGTACGTCCCTCTGATGAATGCTTATGTTCGGCATATATGACCCGCATCCAACAGGAGGAGTAGGGGGCCTCGCGCCACCCGAATCTAGACGTGACGATTCCGCAAACATAGAGGCGAACAAGTTTGCTTTCTCCTCAGCGGAGTGGGCCAGCGACCCGTCGGGTCTCAGCAGTGGTGGCAGTGAGGGGCGGCAGAAGTTCGATTCGACCGACTTAGCCAGGGACCAAAAAGCTTTACTACCTGCTGGGTATGAAGCAAGTTTGTTCCCTATTCGGCTAATGTGGTCGAACCGAGCCCTCCGCAACACCTTGCAGGACTTGGCAGCCCTGTTGAAGGCTCTCTTCTTCTGAATCGCGTCACTTGCTTTGCGGGTACGGGCGTCAACCCATGCTAGGTAAGCCTCATGCTTTAGCGCATTAGCACGGTTGCACTCGGCACCAAACCACGGGCGAGCTTCGCCAGACATCACTACGTCCGAGAACGGAATGTAGTACTCATTCCCTGCCGCAGCACATCTGTCACGGCGTCCGCGCACGACGATGCATCAGTTGAAGAGAAGCAAGTGGGCTGCCAAGGATAACATGCGAAGAAAGATCGCATGCCATCCCAATCTGCTGACCTGTATCGCCATACCCGCCGAGTGCCTCTTGGGCTGGGATCGGGTGGGGAGTAGACGGACACAGATTTCACCAGACAGTGGTCGGAACTACCCAGCGGAGCAGAAATCGACACCGAGTAGCGGTCTGGATCCGTTGTCAGCAGAAGGTCCAAGCAATTGGCTGTGTGCGAATCAACGTCCGGCACCCTTGTTGCCCCCTGGACCAGCTGGGTGAGATTTAACGCTAGCGCTAGCTTTCGCGCCTCTCGTCCAGCATGATCTGTGTGCTGGTATGGGAAGAGCCACTCCTGATGGTGGGCATTGAAGTCCCCCAGCAACACCAGTTGAGCAGAAGGGTACCGCTGCTGAGCCACATCCGCCGCCTCACTTAGGTGCTGTATGAGCCCAGTTGTCTCTAGATCACCGCTGTGCGAATGGTAGACACAGGCGTAGATAATTTTATCCAGGCCACTAACTATTTTAAACAAATATATAACTATTTTAAACAAATATATCTGTCCCTCTCACGAAAACGCTGTTTTATATGGTAGCTGTATAGGCGACATGGAATTTGACGTCAAAGTTCATATCGGACTTCTCTTTCTAATTGTAATCTTTGAAGCTTTATAACTTCATCGCTGATGAAGGTATTAAAAAATAATTTCATGCTTGCTTTCTAGAGCTAATATGTGTTTCATCTTGTAAATAAAAAAATCGCATGCATATTCCCTATTCTACAAATTTTCACATTCACATCGCATACACATCTCAATCGCAAACTGTCAAAAATGAATGAAAATTAAGGCTTTTTGACAGTTTGCGATTGACATGCGAATGCGAAAGTTGTTTAAAAACTAGTAGAATTGGCTCTCAGGTTTGTAAAAATTCTTACAGTGCTAGATAGCCCATTTATCGAGGAAGGCTATATCATCACGCTAAGACAAATAGGAGCGGAGCATTAATGGAAAATATGGCGCAGACGAAGTTGCGTGGGTCAGCTAGTAACTTAAGTTATAACATACTCGATTTCATAAAGTACCTTTATCGGGTTGATAAGTCGTTGATCTTAAGTATGAACAAGCTTTTTCCTTTGTTTTCGCTGGCGTAGCTTATTTCGCAGAATCTGTGCATTTTTCCGGGATCAAAAGTAGTTTTGACAATTAGAGCGGATTTCATCAATCTGAAAATGAACGCGATCAACATATGAACCACGTTTGCGGTTCCTCTTCCTCTTGAACGCAGCTTAATCGCGATCAGTTTCACTGGTGAAATCCACTTTTACTGTTTAGTTTATTTCTCTTGTGGAAAGAGTTTCGAAACCGTTTATCAAGACCTTTTACAACCATTTAAACAGACACAATTCAACCTCTTTACCATATCAGTTGGTGATGCAATACCTTCTTTTTCCAGCACTAGATGGGTGGCTTTTGCCCTCAAAGATATTTCTTGAGCTCTACAAAAAAGGTATTCCTCAGCGATAATGAGTGTCACCAATCTCAAATTATTTTGACTATGATAGATTGATAATTTGTTCCCCGGTTCACACAAAAGATGTCGAAATGGGCATTGAACTTACTTTTGTGCTTGCGTTGTTCAAACGCTTTGCCACCGACCTTCGCAAAGTCATCCTCAATATCACTGTAATAGTATTAACTAACTTAACCTCACTTTCTAAACTTAGCTTATGATTAACATCGAACTGTTCCTTTTGTAAACCACAGTCTACCAATAGGCAGTAATTCAACATTATATTGAGCCGCAATCATTGATAGCAGATTGCATAAAATGTGCTAAGTCAACACTCTCTCTTTCAAATCGCTATAAGAGCAGTAACACTTTCTTTTTTTTTGTTCAAAGATTTTGTCGTACATGACATCTGGGCTTTTGTTATAGTCGTGTTTTAAGCTATGACAAGCGGAACTGCAATTGTTATTGTAACATAGATACTTCAGAATTGGAAAGAAAAGTTTACGTCGTTCTATGTATGATTCAAGGTTGATTTTTCAATAGTCATTTTTTATTGGAAGAATAAATACGTCATTATTGATGTCACCGAAAAATGGCAAACGCCGTAAGATTGTAAAATATCGCGTGAAATAGGGAATATGCATGCAATTTTTTTATTTGCAAAATAAAATACTTATTAGCTCTAGTAAACAATCATGAAATTATTTTTTAAATACCTTCATCATTTATTAAGTTATAAAGCTTCAAAGACTACAGTTAGAAAGAGAAGTCCGATACGTAATGTGACGTCAAATTACACGATGACTATACAGCTGCCATAGAAAACAGCGTTTTCGCGAGAGGGACAGATATATTTGTTTAAAATAATTGTATCTCGTTCGTTTTTCGAGCAATTTAGATTACAATTTCACAGTTAGTATTATATTTTCGAATACTTTTAGATAAACTGTTCAGATCATAAATACTTTTTTCATGCATATTCCCTATTGTAAACTATTTTTTTTGTAAATAAGACACGGACACGTAATGGAAACTAATTTTTGAATTTGTATAGGAAAACAATTTTTTTCATAATATATCGAGAAATTATAATCTAATCAAGACTTATTACAATCTTACGGAGTCTGCCATTTTCATTTTGGACATATTTTCCATACAAAAGCTGTCAGACAGCCATTTTAATTCCTCAGGTAAAAGTTATTGGACTATTGAAAAATCAGCCCTCAGAATGATGTTTCTATGACAAATTTCTGAAGTTGGTGTGCGATTATTTAAAAAGTGTGTCAAACAGACACCCTGAATCACTTATTTCGGATTGTCCCATAGGAACAGTGATGTTCATTGATGCATACACACAAAATTGGAGGTTTTGTCTCAGAGGGCCTAAAGAGAAGTACAATCAGTAATAATGATGGTTGAAAAGATTAAAATGCAAAGGATTGACATACAATATTGAAATTTCTCATCACTGTAAATCTTATTTATTTATTTAACACTTTCAGCACAAGAGTACAGAGGCGGACTTAATGCCATAGGCATTCTCTACCAGTCAACCTTTGGGTGATGCAGAGAATAGTGGTAGGTGCAATACGGAGAATTATTAAATGCGATTGATAATTATTATTATTCAAATATAAAGTATAAAAATAAAGTAAAGTACAAAAAATATAAGCACAGAAAACACAGTACTAAACAGTAGTAGTACTAATATTAATGTAAGCGATAAAAAAAAAAAAAAAAAATTAAGAAAATTAAATTTGACAGATTGTTGTGGTTAATGTTAAAATTCTAATATTATTCTGCTGAAGTGGCCTTTTTAGACCAACGGAGAATCAGCACTTAAAACCAGGCCCCCTCAGACAAAAATAAAAAAAAAGAGCTGCAGATGAAATGCCAAATAATCTATCTACTCAACATCAAATCATTTAACATTTGTATAACAAAAGTAAAACAATTAATATAGTTGTTTTTGTATCGATTGAATCGCTATGTTATGGGAAAAAACGTACAAATATAGTTCCTGGAAATAACTTTAAATCTGAGTCAGATATATTTTAATGTCTCTGCCTGCGTCTGTGTTTCCGAACGCTTACAACCCTAATCTTTTCAAAGTTACGAGTGAACAGGCTAGTTCTGGGTAAGCTCGCTCCATCGTAGACTTTGACTCTGACATAGACTAGAGTCAAAGCGAACCCATCTCAAATGAAAAAATAAAGTGTAATTCAAGACTGTAGCCTATATCACTTCTCTATCTCCTTTGCCCTTGACGATTAGGCTGGTTAATCACTAGGTGTTGTAAGATAAGCCTAGGGTGCCAGAATAAGAAGCAGTGTCCGCTTTCTAAAGCCAGGGTCAGTATAACAGAAATAGCATGTCGAAATTGCACAGTCAGAAGCCAGTAAATCTGACTCCAGTCTTGCCAAGACGTACCGTGTTAACTATAAGTTAACGGGTTGTGGAGGTCTGGTAGGCAGCCGCTCCGCGTAAATTACTGGTATTCAGCTAAATCCGGTTTGACTGGAAGCCGACCCCAATACAGTTGGGCAAAAGGCTAGGCAGATGAGGATCTTGAAGAACGTACCTATCAATAGTAAAAAAAAAGTTTTGAGTGTGAATGACGATGATTGGACACAGCGAAACGATGTATGGATTCTGTGAAGAATGGATTGAGATGCCGACGAATAAAGATGAACCGGATGAATTAGACATGTGCCGACCCCAGATAAATTGTTCAAGATAATTGGCACAAAAATATACCCATGTTTGGAAAACATATAATATTCAATGAAAACACTTTCTGTAAACAGTGAGTTGGAATTTTCTCAATGCAATATCCTCTGGCAAAAGTAAATTGTTTATCTTATTACGACTCATTGTGGCGCTGTGCATCCGCTCTCTAGTCCGCCGTTTCTATGGCCCCACACTATGTATTATGTGAGAGGAGTACATAGGCATACAATGATCTCTGAGCATCGATTGTTGCGACATCCCAAACGTTCGAGAAATATCCGTATATACTTGTGGCAATACCTAAATTCTTCTTCAGTAGTGACATAACTTTTACTGGTAGAGTTGTTTACTTCTTGACATGAAGCGTTATAAAAATGTAGTAAACTAGCTGATGCCCGCTGCTTCGCTAGCTTGATAAATTATATACTAAAATCTTCCTCGAGAACCACCCTATACGTAGGTGAAAACAGCATGAAAATCGGAGCAGTCGTTTTTGAATTTATCGCGAACAGTCGTGACTAGTGGCCCGCCCCGACTACGCTCGGATATTTTTAATATTTCCATAATTTTCTTTCTTAAAATCCTTGCCATAACAATTACGAACATGACAAAAAAGAATTACTTAAATCGTTCATCTTGTTCTCAAGTTATGGCGTGACCAAGGGAAACAGGGATTCAGGTGCATGTTTATGAAAATAATCACGCTTTAAGAGAAAATTTCACATATAACCCGTTTGCCTTCAAAGCAAGAGTGAACAGGCATCTTCTGGACAAGCTCGCTCCATCATAAACCTCATCCATCGCTTTCCATCAGGTTTGATTGTGGTCAAGAACAAGCACATTAAATAATAAAAAATAACATAACATTTGAAGGCCAAGACAAAGTTACTAAAATATCATGTTAATCAAAGTAAATTTGAATAACAAAACCCTTGAAAAGAATTATAATTTTATAAAAAGAAATAAAAATTTTGCGCGAAACTTCGTTGACCATTTCTCGATTTAATCAGGGTCAAGGCTCTCCAGCAATTTCTACAAGCACTAAAAAAACAATTGAACAAAGAAAAAAGACAGTAAAAATACTTGGAAATGCCACCCACGAGTTAGCTACATCGATGGACGTGCCACACTCAGGCGGGTAGGAATTCTGCATACAATGCGATCTGTGATTCACTACTGTTAAACACGTACGATTGTGTTTGTATCAGCATTATTTTACTATCTTTATAAACAATGCGTGTATTGTTGATTGTACGCGTTGAAAGTATTTGATAGAAATAAAATAATCACATTACCGAAGCCTGGAATTATCTGCCAGATTCAATTTATCTGCGACTTATGAGCCGTCAGCCTTCAATGCAAGAATGAAGATGAACAGGGGCCCGAGTCTGCTATTACAATAGTGTCAGAATGGTCGATCACTGCTTTCAAAATGGTTGATTTTGACAAGTTTGGTTATCTACTAACATAATGGCATCATAATGGCGTCATTATGACATTCCAATGATCAACCACTGACACGCCATTGAAAGAAAGCCATATGAATGGTAATCTCGTACATAATGACAGATTTAGTATTTACGAACTTCTCACTACTTCAGATTGCTTATAACACTTATAAATAATATGTAAAACTAAATTTAATAAAATCTGGCATGAATAAATGCTCAAATTTAGCTCGTTTTTATAATAATGGCAATACGGCATTCCTACCGCAATTCTATTATGAGACTATTGACGTGCCAGTGACCGGCCACTGACGTGCCTGTGACCTGTGCCATTGTGAATTTAGCAGATTACGAACTTTTAGCAAAATGACAATGGCATGACATGATCATGGCATGATCGTGTCGGAATGACAAATTTATAAAAAAAATTGCAGACTCGGGCCCCAGGTATCTTGTAGCCTCGTTCGCTCCATCATCAATTTCATATATCGCTTCCCATCAGGTGTCGATGAGTTCAAGTCGTGGCTGATCAGGAATAAAACATAGAAAAACTTTTTACAAAAAAATACAACCGACTTCCGAATAAAAGAAAAACAGTACAAAGTAAAAAATTACTTTAATTTCGAAGTTGGTGTTTTTGTTAGTTTCTTCGTATTTTGACACCGGTTATTTTTAACCGACTTCCCAAAAAGGAGGAGGTTATCAATTCGGTTGTGTTTTTTTTTTTTTTTTTTTTTTTTATGTTTGTTACCTCATAACTCCGACAATTATGAACCGATTTGAAAAATTTTTGTTTCATCTGAAAGGATATGCTTGCAGATTGGTCCCATTTAAATTATATCGAAATCGGTTACGAACTTTGGATTTTAAATCGAAATAGCTGGAATTTGACTATTTAGATGATTCTTTGATAATCGAAATTGCGTATTTTGCTTTTCTGCGATTTGGCAGTGGTGTGGTAGGTGTGGGGCACCACTAAAAAGTGAAAAATAAAAAACTTTTTACAAAAAAATACAACCGACTTCCAAAAAAAAAACACTACAAAGTAAAAAATAACTTTAATTTCGGAAGTCGGTGTCAAAATACGAAGAAACGAACAAAAACACCGATTTCCGAAATTAAAGTTATTTTTTACTTTGTAGTGTTTTTTTTTTGGAAGTCGGTTGTATTTTTTTTTTACTTTGTAGTGTTTTTTTTATATTCGGAAGTCGGTTGTATTTTTTTGTAAAAAGTTTTTTATTTTCCACTTTTTAGTGGTACCCCACACCTAACAACACCACTGAAAAATCGCAGAAAAGCAAAATACGCAATTTCGATTACTTGGATGACAAAAAACCATCATCCAAGTAAACGAATTGCAGCTATTACGATTTAAAATCCAAAGTTCGTAACAGATTTTGATAAAATTTAAATGGGACCAATCTGCAAGTATATCCTTTCAGGTAAAATGAGATTTTTTCAAATCGATTCATAATTGAAGGAGTTATGAGGTAACAAACATAAAAAAAATATATACAACCGAATTGAGAACCTCCTCCTTTTTGGGAAGTCGGTTAAGAAGAAGGCTAAGGAGACTCATCTTAGACTTTATTTAGCTTCAACTTGGCAGACTTTAAGTCATGAGTGAATAGGTCAGTACGTGGCAAGCGTGCTCCAACGTCGAACACATCATCACTTACCATCTGATGAGATACTGGTTACACGAAAATCGATATCCTATCAATATTTTACATCCTATCCTACTAATGCGATAAGGCCGCCCATTGTACATAATTATATGTGTTTTTAACCGACTTCCCAAAAAGGAGGAGGTTATCAATTCGGTTGTATGTTTTTTTTTTTATGTTTGTTACCTCATAACTCCGACAATTATGCACCGATTTGAAAAATTCTTGTTTTATCTGAAAGGATATACTTGCAGATTGGTCCCAATTAAATCATATCAAAATCGGTTGCGAACTTTGGATTTTAAATCAAAATACCTGGAATTTGACTATTTAGATGATTCTATGATAATCGAAATTGCGTATTTTGCTTTTCTGCGATTTTGCAGTGGTGTTGTTAGGTGTGGGGCACCACTAAAAAGTGAAAAATAAAAATCTTTTTACAGAAAAATACAACCAACTTCCAAAAAAAAAACACTACAAAGTAAAAAATAACTTTAATTTCGGAAGTCGGTGTCAAAATACGAAGAAAGTAACAAAAACACCGACTTCCGAAATTAAAGTTATTTTTTACTTTGTAGTGTTTTTTTTTAGTTTGTAGTTTTCTTGAATGTTTTTATCAGTGTACAATTAAGTGTATACTAATACTAACCCTTCCTGCAAGCACTTACCAAATACTGCAGAAAGCAGTGATATTAAGAGGAAACGCGGGCGGAGAGACTTTGTATGGAAATAGACATAATTCGAGGTTTGGCTCTCGCCTGTTTCCTTCTTCAATATTGGACAGATTTAAGAGATATTTCATGAACTGAATAAGAAGAATATATTTTGTGTCGCTTTTTTGATGATAAATTAAACGTAAAAGCACTAGGACCCTCAAAACATGCTCAAAATTGTCCAATAAACTGCTGTCAAAAGAGCCTTACTGAACAAGTTTGGCAACTATTAATGAATAAAGAAAAACATAGGAGCACAGTTTATATCCTTCTTATTCAGCTTGTGTAATATCTACTGAATCGATTTAATATTGGAGGAGGAAACAGGCGAGAGCCAAACCTCGAAATACAACTTTTTACATACGAAGTCTACAAGCCCACATTTCCTCGTAGGGTAGTAAGAAAGTTCCTGCAGTGTGAATCCGGTAACCCGCACCAAAACACCAACACCAACACCAACACACTCCCATCTATCGCACAGAATACTGCATCTACATTTATCCCAATTGATGAACACTTGGCTTAGGCCCGTGCCATCAATCCTCCCCGGCTTGCCGAGGAAAACAAATGTGAAACAAAAATAATAATGATATTATAATTTACGGGAAAATTTGTGAGGATTTATGTATGGATGTTTGTTACTCTTTCACTACAGAACCCTGGAAGGATCTTCATGAAATTTGGCTCAGAGGTAGATTATAGTCTGGAATAATACAAAGGCTATATATGTATAAGACGGGAGTATGTTCCCTAAGCATCACGCGGGCGAAGACGCTAGCGGAAGCTGGTATAAAAATATAGTAAAAATGATTAAAAACGAGCCAGGAAGGAATAATACATTTTGTGCGAGGTCGTGTCTAATTACGAAACTAATGCAGATAAGCGTATAGGTATCAGTGTCTTATCAATGAGTTTAACAATAACAAATATTGTCAACAAAATCTGTTTGTCTGGCTGTCCGATAATGTGTAAAATTGAAGCTTGAGGACAAAAACTTGCTGAAGTAAAAAAGTTTTTATTTTTCAAATTACAAATTTTGGGCTTACTTTTATTTCTAAATTAATTATTATGTAATTAACAGTGTTTAATACCGCTAGGCAATGCTGGCTTTAAACAAATGTAGGTTCGCGTTTGACCACAATCTCACCTATGATAAGATAAGATAAGATAAATTTATTTCCCCAAACATGTGTACACATACAAGACAAAAAAAAAAGTGCATGTAGGATAACATCGAAAGAAAAGAAGCAAATGGTGGAGAAGCGTATGTGGTCGCCTATGGAGCACGCTTGCCTAATAGTAACCTATTCACTCTTGACTTAAATACCTCCAGGTTTTAGCTATCAGGAAACAGACTTCGGCAGAGAATTCCACTCCTTAGCTGTACACATAATGAAAGTATTCCCAAAACGTTTTGCTTGTATGATAGGGATGCCCATCAAGTACCGATGGCGCATCTCCGTACGTCTTGTCGTCAGATGATGGAACGCGCTGGGTGGAATCAAGTTGTGCAATTCCGACGCATTTTTAGAAGTGTTACCGATAGAAAATAGCTAGTAGTCAAAAGTAAAGATAAAAACAACAATTAATTAATGATAACGTTATCAGTATTGTTTGAAGTGTTAAGTGGGCGACATGTCACGAAATGCGCCGGGAAATAACAGCATCCGAAGACCAGAGGTCATTGGTATGGAGACACTAAGTTTACTCAAGTAAGACAACTGTTAAGATTTATAACTTAAACCAGCTTCTACCAGCGGCTTCGCCCGCGTGTTCCCTAGGGAACATGCTTCCGGGATATATATAGCCTATACCAATTATTCCAGACTATAATCTACCTCTGCGCCAAATTTCAAGAAGATCCTTTCAGGCGTTCTGACGTGAAACAGTAACAAACATCCATCCATCCTCAAAAAGTTAGCAGGATATTTTTTTTTATTTAGGGATGGGAAATCATCAAATGACTTCTCCCGCTTTGGGCGGAGCGGGAGGGAGTGTCAGACTTCTACTGACTAAAACCCATCCATGTTCCTTCATTGCCCTTTGTGTTCCGGAGCCGCGGTATCTCTTCCAAATAATCCCGCGACTCTGGAGGGCTTGTGTTACCCTACGTAATGCTTCTGTAACTTTTTATACTGTGCTTTATACAGAAAACTCTTTTCCATTCAAAAAGAACATAAGCTTGGTAACAAGTAATCTCTCAATAAATTTGATTGTGCCTGACCAAATATTTTCGCACCGAAATAATGTTATAACAATCATAAAATGTACCGTCGTAAATGTCACAATGAGAGTTATTGCGATTTCAAACGTGTTGGGGTTACACAATTACAAATTGGTCTGGTTTAAGTTACTTATAGTAACGTGTTTATTTCAATAGTAGCAGTTTTCTAGCTTCATTCGATCGGCCTTGTCTACTTTAGTATGTTGGGGTTGGCATCCAGTCTCACGGGATGCATCTGAGTAGTATTTAAAATGGAGCGATGGCACTTTAACCTCCAAAACACAGTTACTAAGTAAAACGATGTTTCCCATTATTTTCAGTGTTAATATTTATAATCCGTGGTGCTTGGCTACTGGGCTTAACCCAGTTGTATATGTCCCTTGGTGCCTATTGGCCTAGCTCTAATCTGTCTCCTGCTTAATAAGGAGGGATGTGGAAATTATACTTATTGTTTTCCTACTCCTCCGCTGTATTCTTCTGATTAATTTCGTTGCGGGATCCAAGACAGTTGAATCGTTTCTCCGGGACTCGTCGGGCTTCATTGGCTCGGCGTTTTTCTGGTGGCCGCCAGTGTTGATTCAGGCTTTCAGGGGTTGCAGTGGTTGGGAATGTGTGGCGGGCTTGTCCCAAAAAGTTAAACGATACCGGTGTCAGATTTTCTGACTTCTTACCCTCAGAGGTATTTCGGAAGCGCGTATGAATCCCAAGCATACTGGACTTTTTGATAGACTTTACGATAGTTTGTGGAGACCCCCTTTTCACCGTCATCGGCCCAAGGGTATGGCTAGGCGTTGAGTTAGTCCATGAGTGAGTGGATCAGGACTTTTATTTATAATATAGTATGTGTATGTATTGATCAATGGGTTCTATAAAATCTAGAATCCTCTATGAATGGAGTTTTCCCACAATTCAAACGCCGACTGATAGTACCCTTTTACTTCATAACATTTTAAATAAAAGGAGTCTTTACAAATGATTCGCCATTTAGAATGAAGACTAATTAAGTTTAACTAAGTTTAGTCACTTTAACTAAGTTAAAGTGACCGCAACTTCAGCAGTTAAGAGGACCGTACATTGGCAGACACGTGATATACAAAAACTCGACGATATGTACTTGCCACTTATTGTTATTATTTACAATCTGACAACAGGCTTGTTTGTTTGGCATTTTTGCTTCATGAGTAACTCATAAAAACATAAAAAACATAGGTATGGTTACAGATAGTATACAGTTTAAATATGTGCATTATGTTTTGCCAGTAACTAATTATTATGTACGTTTCGTTAGTTTTAATGTATTTTGCTTCTATCTGTTTTGTGCGAGTCCCAAATAAACATTTTCTTTCTTATTTTCTTTCTTTCTTTCTTTTCTTTTTCAGTAAATGGCGTTTTGTACGCCAACAAAAACAACGTTAACAAAAAAAAGCGAATAAAATTAAGTGGCATGCGTGTGTGTTTCTATTTGATAAATCATCTACCTAATGTAACCTACATTCACATCACACTGCATTATGATTCTACAATAATATTGTTTGATTGGCAGGCGGACAATCGTGACGCCACAATGCATTTTTGTAGGAATTGTTCTAAAATATAATGTTTATTTATCTCCACAAACGACATTCTTATGTAAGTTATTTAGGTTGATTAATAGATTGGCAAAACATTGTGATTTGTGGGAGATTTAAGAGTCAATTCTACTAATTATTAAAAAAGTTCGTTGCAATATAAAATGCAAAAATAACAAACGTCGTTTAAATATTGTAGAATTGGCCTCTTGTGTCTAAACTAAGCCAAGGCCTGTATTTAAGAGCTCCAGGCCAAAATCATAAATCAAAATTGACAACGTGGAACTTTGTAAATGGGGAGATGGAGTGTATGTATGTTTGTATGTTCCACAGAAAAGTACTCATTTAAGACATCTTAACAATGAAATAGTTTATTTAAAATCGTATTTATTTATACACAGAAGACAGTTTACATCATCATTTAAAACAATAAACGCGTGTGAAAAGACGGTTCCCCGAAACAAAAGGTATTTGAACTTGATCCACTTACTTATTGTCACTATCAGCATTAATTAAATGCAAAACAATCCACACTGATTTAGGAAATTAATAAGTAACCAACGACCGATGACTCATGTTCTCGATATCTGTTTTATTTTGGACATGATCATCGCTTACCATCAGGTGAGATAGTGGTCAAACGCGTGCCTATATTCATATAATAGTTAAAAATAGTGTTAAACGATAAATAATATCGTTGTTGCATTTCCTGGAAGACATAAAAACTAGATTGACAATAATATACATGTTTATCCTCCGTCATAATGATAGCCCGTCTTACAGAGGTCAGCAAGGTTCAAAGTCAAGTGTGTGAAGGCATTATTTAATTACAAGAACAAGGAAAACTATGGAAAATATGCTTTTGTAAATATAGGCAACTTAGATATTTGTCAACTGGTGTAAATGATATACCTAGTATCTGTACGGCAATATATAGTTAATTGTTGTGTTTGTAAATTAATAACATGTTGAAATACGTTTACTTCTTCATTCTTCGGTAATGCTGTTAATATATGTGGCTTGGGTTGGAATGCTGTTTAGATTTGCCATACTTCTAAACTATTTTATAATGTAACTATTGAAAGGCTTTACGTAAGAGCACTATATTAATATGATATGTGATGGTAAGCGATGATGTGGTCAAAAATGGAGCACGCTTACCTAGAAATAATGTATTCACACTCGACTAAAAAACTCCCAAATTGACGCTATCAAAAAGAGAGTGAATGAGTTTATTTAGTACTAGCTGACCCGCGCAACTTCGCCTCCGTCACATTTTCCAATAATGCTCCGCTCCTTTTTGTCTTAGCGTGATGATATATAGCCTGTAACCTTCCTCGGTAAATGGGCTATCTAACACTGAATTTTTCAAATCGGACCAGCAGTTCCTGAGATTAGCGCGTTCAACCAAACAAACTCTTCTGCTTTATAATATTAGTATAGATTAGCTGACCTGCGCAACTTTGTATGCGTGTTATTTTTCATTAATGCTCCGCTCCTATTTGTCTTAGCGTGATGATATATAGCTTGTAACCTTCCTCGGTAAATGGGCTATCTAATACTGGAAGAATTTTTCAAATCGGACCAGTAGTTCCTGAGATTAGCGCGTTCAACCAAACAAACAAACAAACTCTTCTGCTTTATAATATTAGTATAGATTAGCTGACCTGCGCAACTTTGCATGCGTGTTATTTTTCATTAATGCTCCGCTCCTATTTGTCTTAGCGTGATGATATATAGCCTGTAACCTTCCTCGGTAAATGGGCTATCTAATACTGGAAGAATTTTTCAAATCGGACTAGTAGTTCCTGAAATTAGCGCATTCAAGCAAATAAACAAACAAACTCTTCAGCTTTATAATATTAGTATAGATTTAAACTAAGATGCAAAAATATATGAACCTCACATATTAAGGCCTGATTTTTCAATAGTCAGATAAGTTTTATTCGAAGAATAAATAAGTCATATTGACATATTTTCCATACAAAAGCTGTCAAACGGCCATTTTTATTCCTCGGATAAAAGTTATTTGACTATTGAAAAATCAGGCCTTACACAATCATTTTCTTCCTGGTTTCCTACATACTAAAAAAAACCAGCAAAATTCCATTTTAATAATCACTATTATATCACAAGGATTTTCCAAGAAAACCCCTCAGCAGGTACCAGGCTAGCATAAAACATTGCAAGTAACTAATCGGAGCGTGCAGGTGTAACGTTTCACGAGCGACCTCCAATGGTTTCCTTCGAGCCTAGTATATCTTCAGTATGAACACTATATTTATCGCTACTAATTGGCTAAATAATTAACAGCTCGGAACGTTATATTAATATTTAAAAGTAGAAAATTTAATGTAATGAGAATATTTTAGAACGATTCGCTGGTTTCTTTTGTTGAGGTTCAATTACGATTTAGATCTTGTTGTTCAATTATGAGAGGAAAGAGGAATATCCAAGCAATAACTAGTTTTTATCCAGTTTTATAAATAGTAGATCATCAAGTTTCAGAGTATCACGTCATGCCTGATTAAATCTGGCTTAGAGAAAACAAGTTGCAATTAAAACACTGTGATGTGATTATGTATAAAGATTGGGTGGTGACTGGACCTAGAAAGAGTTGAGTTCGTCATTGTTTATAGGAAGAATGGGACAAATAATTTTATTAGTCACTAGACGAAGTCGCGGGCATCGGCATGACTTCGTCCGCGGATATCGTCGTCATAAAGAAAACAAAGACCGAAGTCAAAATTTCCAAAAATCCTTTCTTAGCAGATTCTTTGATAGGCAGGCACCAACATCAGAAAGATAACATGTAAATTCAAGTTTCATATTTCTATACATTTTTTACCTTTTCTAAGATATGGGCAAAAATATTGAATAATATTATCCCTATTTCGTGAAGAAATCGGACTTTAGAATTTTAATTTCCAGTCATTACCGACAGCATCATTTTGACCAAATCCGGTTTTATTTTGACCAAATCCGGTTTGAAGAAAAAATTAAGAGGTCAAGGATCGTCACTAAAGTGGACTAAACATTGATGTAAGAACACAAGGAATCTATTGGAAAATGCTGACAATATAAAGCCTAGCTAGTTAAGATTCTGCTTGATGAACTTAAAATGAACTATCATTCTTTTAATGCTAGGGAATGACGGCTAACTTCACGTGAGTTTGCTCTTTACAGCAATGACTGTTCTGTCAAAATGATTGACAGCTCACTTCAGCTTCTCTCACCTTAGGTTGCACTTTAAGATCTTTACAGAACAGTACTGCCACAAGTACAAACCTATTTACAATGTAATCTAAACACTAATTACATACCATCAAAGGCATTGATACCCTTTGTCTAACAAAATTAATTCTAGTCAGGAATCCGCCATTTTCATTCAAGCCGCGTCTAACGTTTTGACATGCCCACGGTCGCGTGGCGAAATTACGATTACGATACGAAGCTAATTAGTATGTCACCGTCTCTTTCTTTCGTACCTAATGTCCTTGACGTGCGTGGGAGACAGGAATATTGGAATTTGATGTTACTGTTAATCGAGATTGCTTTGTTAACTTATCTTTTATGGTCTCCTGGTACTACTAAGTTGAGTTGTCTTTGTTTTAGAGTAATTTATTAGTTGTTGGACTGGTTTTGATGTTCACTGGATTTATTGACTTGGTCTATGGACGTGATGATTTTTAATCTAAGCGTAGACTGCTCTAATCCTGCTAAATACGTCGTCTGAAGAGCCATTTGAGTATCATCATTTTAGGAGGCAATTCAATTGTTCTGCTCATAAAATTATTTAAATAGTAAAGATTCATCACAACAAACGGTTGATTCAAAGAATTTTCCTGATTTCTTAGAAATAATAAAACTGCATTGTCAAATTAATATGCAGTTGGTTTTTACGTGGGAACAGGAATTGTATTTATGTCTATGCTGCATCGACTTCATTAATTAACAATTTAAAACTTAATAAACATATTCACAACCAAATTCATCAGTTCTTTTGTAAGTTGACCATGAGAACGGACGAAGCCAAAATCATAACAAGGCTTTAGTGATCGTTTCGATTCATCCTAACATTTTTATTGCGGTAATCTTCGTCGAAATCCTTATTCTGAGAAAGGCTAAGGCTACCGTTAATCTGCGACACTAAAATTACATGAAATTAATTTAGATATTCTTAGGCCATAGTAAGGTTCTGGAATCTCCAGTTCACTGCAGTAGTCAGAAAGAACGAGGAATATTTTATGAGTGGGCTCTCGCGGGTCTTCCTATGAGGCTGTTGCATGCTTAAACGGACTTGTTGTGGTGGTCTTAGTGAACAGCATTGCGATTCTGCAAACATTTCGTAGTGAAGGCTAGGGTGAAGTGATCACGAAGTGAGCTGTCAATCCAACTTCACTCGAGCCTTCACTTCGACATGGTTTCTGAATCGTCCGGCAGTAAAACCAAGCCAAGAAACTAAGTGACTTTACTCTAAAGGCAAACCCTGTGGGGTCCTCGTCTTAGGGCGCCGCTGGAGGGAGGTTAGCCAGGGAAGGGCTGATGAGAACATTGAGTTATTACTTGGAACGAATTTTTAAACTGCAACTGGAATTTTTAAATATGGAGATCAGTGCCTGACAAGGCAGGACCTCTACATGGGTGCGTGTTACCCCATTTGAAGCATCCTTGTCCCATTAACTTCCTCTTATCTGAACTATCCTGTTGCTCGGGACTCTATGGGGAACTATATTGTTGCTCGGGAGTTTGATGCGTCACTTCTTCTACCCAATTATAGACTAGGAAGTGGTGATGGACTTGGTGATTTGGGGGACTGTCTTCATGTGAATTTTGACGTTCAAAAAGTGCTGCTTTTCAGTCTTGTTTAAATAAATGTCTGTTATCCAATCCATAGTCTTCATACATACACTCTCATTTTAAATGTCCCTCACATTTCACTCCATACGTGATTTGTACAGACTTGCATTTCTGAGTCAGGCGACCTTGATCCGTCGTCACGACTCCGACGTGTCGTCAACGTACGACATACGGCTACGACTGGTATATAATCGACGTGACGTTCGAGCACTCGAGCGTGCATCGGCAATCGAGTGTGTGGCGAATCGATCATAATAAGAATGTTGGTTCATCTGCTTATGGTGTTTCTTGGAAATCTATCAAATACAAATACAAAATCCTTTATTTGAAATAGACCAGTTACAGGCAGTTTTGAATAGTCAAGGTCTGACAGTCAAATAGATGAAGCTAATTCTGCCGCGCTAGCTATAAGAGCAGCAACTGGTTCTGCAACAAAACACACTCACCGACTCTGCTTCCAGCGCGGCAGTTGCACGTTCCAAAGAGATCCTATGGAGAAGAACGTGCAAGAAACTCCATGGACACCTAATGGACACTCTTTTAAACCAGACGTCAGTGTTTATAAAATCATGGTTTCAATCGTTACGAAATAATTTATGAGTAAAATTATACAATGCAAAAGAGAATGAGTATATTATACAATACAAAGATAATCTTACAATCTTCAGCAGGTCCAACAATGTTTTCTCATCTTCATCAAAGTTCGGGCACTTTAGAGGACCAGATATCACGATTTTTCTCTAGTGTTTATAGTAAGAGGTTTCTCCAGGGATTTAGGTTCAAAGTTGAATGAAATTGGTTTCTGAAAGTTCCAAACAAAACACATTCTAACTAATATCATAGATCCGAAAGTGAGTTAGTTGCTTTGTTTTGTTCACACCCCCAAACCGTTGAACTGATTTTGATGATTTTAGGTAGAGATACATGAAACTCTCTGAGTTGATTATAGCTTTTTCTCGTGACTTCGTATGCGTATATTGCGTTTTCTCCCGTTCTCGTAGGAATTTCAGGAAATTCTCCCTCTGTACTCTCCTACACTTCTCAAGAAACCTACACGCCAAATTTCAGCTTCCTACAATCAGTAGTTTCGGCTATGCATTGTCTGCCAGTCACTCACTCACTCAGAACGGAAGAATTTTATATTATTAGGATGTTTATTTATTATTTATTTATATATACTTTATTGTACACCAAATGAAAAATACATAAAAGAAACCTTATACTAAAAAAACATACAATTGGCGACACAAAATATATTCTTCTTATTCAGTTCATGAAATATCTCTTAAAATTGTCCAATATTGAAGAAGAAAACAGGCGAGAGCCAAACCTCGAATTATGACTATTTACATACGAAGTCTCTCCGCCCGCGTTTCCTCTTAAGAAATGTCATGAGCATAAGTTTTTCAAATGTGAAGTGACGCGCTTCAGTTTGGATTTGTTTAAGGTCCTTTGAGCCAGATTGTATTTAATTCAGAATCTAAACTAGGGTTTCTAAGAATGATGATGTCTTGGACTGATCCGAAATTCCAGAGGACAAAGATGAGGTTGTCATAGTTTATGATTTGATTTGAATTGTTTAGTTATTTGCTTATTGACGCACACTTATTCTCAATTGTAAAGATGAGTCATTCTCGATCACTGCATACAATCCTGACGCAGCTTAAATGTTGTAACATTTACCAACTTTCTAGCTTAGTGCTCACGTACCACAAGAAGATTTATTTAGAATTAATTTTCCTGCTGTATTCACAGTAATAATGGGGTTTTTGGAAATACAGAAACACAACTTTGTGTGATTAAGAAGTTGACCCCAATTTCGATGAAATGTTATTGTTTGCAAGAGTGATGACCCACGTTCATTCTTTGTTTATAGAAAACAGCATTTACTCTACAAATAGGACAATTAATTACACTCAAGCTTCATAATAGACCAACGTTTTCATTCGCCATCTTCTATCTTACTTCGTCCCTGTTATTTAAAACTTCATTGCTGGATTCAAGACAGTTGAACCATTTCTCCGGATCTTCATTGCCTCGGCGCTTTTCGACGTTTGCTTGATTCTGGCTTCCAGAATGCAGTGGCTGGAAATAGTGTAACAGAATCATTCCAAGAAATTTTCGCTCTCCAGGCGTCCAAAACATTCAAAGGGTTTTTATCCTAATCCTTACTAATATTCTAAATAGGGAAGTGAGTATCTTTGTAACGCTTAAGTCGTCAAACAATTTTTTTGACTTCTGTTATAGATATAAATGACCCCGAAGACGGTTTGAGGCTACTTTAATGCGAGCGAAGACGCGGAAGAATGTTGTAGGCTTATAATATTCGAACTAAAGCCACCTACAGCTCTAACAGCCAAACCAGTACGTGATAATCGCGACAATAGAACGATGCTGTAACAACAGCACGTTATAATGTGCTCGAGGAAGAAAACATGGCGGAAGTGTTCTGCCAAGCTGTTAGCACATCACACATTTTGTCTTTATGGCGCGGTCGAGAAGTGGTCCAGTTACTACGATGTGGCAGATAAGAGCTGTGTTCACGTAATTATGGTAAAGATGGGAGGAATCAGGCCAGGCCTGAAAGTAATGAAGACCGCATTTGTCTGTTGATGGAAGTCGGTTGGTGGATGACTGACTCAAAATATCGAGGCTCCTCCGTGCCTCGGAAAACTCGTAAAGGCGCCGTCGTCTACCCCGTTCACCTGGGAGAGTGGAACCGGTGAGAGTTGTCGTGCGGTGTTCCACAGGGTTCAGTTTTGGGGCCACTCCTGTAGGACATCGATTACGACTGGGTGCTGTTCGCCAATCTCCCTAGTGGCGTCAGCGTTGTCTGTTATGCTGACGACGGTATGACATGGGGGGGTTGTGATAGTCGTTGAAAGAATCCGGCAGTTGGATCCCGTCGGTCCCATTTGTCATTTGTAGATTTTTGACAGCCGTTATAGATGGTCAGAAGCCTGAAAGTCTACAAACTGTCTCAGGACAGGATATTGTTACTACATATACATACTTGCTCTTGATCATTCTTAGTTAACTTCGTCTTTATTTAAACATCAGACAAGAGCACTGTATTTATTTATAGTTTTATATTGTCCTTTATTCTATTAATCCAATTTTATTGGCCAACTGACTTGGGAGCGCTAACGGAAAATTACCTACGTACATTAATTTAGTCTTTCGATTGCAGTCCTACACGTATTTATTCTCAGGCCTCAATTTTAATGATTTCCTCAATTTCAAAATTTGTCAATTTAATATTGCAATATTCCGGTTCAATCAAAACCCTGTAATAAAGGTCGTTTAAGTGGACAGTCGTCTGCAGGTCCATGCCTTCGACGTCGTCTTTATCTCGCAGTAGTAAGGGCGGTTTTCGCAGTTCCGGTGGTAGTCATGACGTGTGGTTGACCGTACCAGTTCTCAGACTACAGTTTATTTATACAGCCAGTTCCTTAGTGCTGGTTTTAAGGTCCTTGACTTTCGTTTGGTTTGGGTTTTTTTCCGCGATGTCTTTTACGGATTTCTGTTGGATAAATTCCTACTATCCCTACAATATATTATATTACTAGCTGCACGTCCCGACCAACCACTGAACCGATTCGGATGAAATTTTATACAAAGATAGTTTGAGACCCAAGATAGGACATAAGATAGTTTTTATCCCGGAAATCCCACGGGAACGGGAACTGTGTGGGTAAAACTGCGGCGGGGGACAGCTAGTAGTTTAATGTTTTACACATAGCACAGAAATATAAAAAAGTAGTTGGCTTTTGGTGGGGCTGTAGTGGAGACACGAGGTTCCTATACATTTTCGTCCAGCGGGCATATCTCCTTATTTATTATATCTATGCATAGATGTAATGAAAATCTAAGATACTGATTCAAATATCTATCTCTTCACAACAATTAGAAGAAAAAAAAAAATTAAGAGTTAATTTGCGCCCAGTATTTCAGTAGCCAGCCTCAATCAATCAATTGCCCATCTTTAGACTCATTTAAGTGATAATTAATGTTTTCATATTTCTCTACTGAAACAATACTTAACAAAATACATAATTATAACCAGAAAATATGACGGAATATTTAAAAAAGTGTTTGGTAAAAACCTATTGAAAAGTACAAAGGCCTATTGTTGTTGAACTATGAATTAGGTAATTAATTAACTTGACGATTATAAACACATCGTCATCGTTTTGTATTTCAATTTATGTACCTGTCATCATTTCATACTTTGCTATTATGTAATTGTTATCTCAGTAGGTAGTCATTCTTTTATAAACATTTTTATAAACATCAAATATTCAATCTATATTATATCTATATACATAAAACAAAGACGGGTTTGTTACAACACTTATAACTCGAGATCTGCTGAACCAAATTTCATGGTTATTGATTCGTTGGATTTGTCTCCGACCCGAATAGCAGAATACATCTTAAAAACAATGAAAACTCGATATTTGCAATACTTAATTAACGGGAGCGAAGCCGCGGGGGACAGCTAGTAATATTATAAAGCTAAAGAGTTTGTTTGTTAGAACGCGCTAATCCCAGGAACTACTAATCCGATTTGAAAAAATCTTTCAGTGTTAGATAGCCCATTTATCGAGGAAGGCTTATAGGCTATATATCATCACGCTGAGACAAATAGGAGCGGTGGATTCATAGAAAATGTGACGCAGAAGTTGCGCGGGTCAGCTAGTAATAATATTATAAAGCTGAAGAGTTTGTTTGTTTGATCGCGCTAATCTCAGGAACTACTGTTCCCATTTAAAAAATCTTTCAGTGGTAGATAGCCCATTTATCGAGGAAGGCTTATAGACTATAATTATATCATCACGCTGAGACAAATAGGAGCGGTGGATTCATAGAAAATGTGACGCAGAAGTTGCGCGGGTCTGCTAATAATAATATTATAAAGCTGAAGAGTTTGTTTGTTTGAACGTGCTAATCTCAGGAACTACTGAACCCATTTAAAAAATCTTTCAGTGGTAGATAGCCCATTTATCGAGGAAGGCTTATAGGCTATATATCATCACGCTGAGACAAATAGGAGCGGTGGATTCATAGAAAATGTGACGCAGAAGTTGCGCGGGTCAGCTAGTAATAATATTATAAAGCTGAAGAGTTTGTTTGTTTGAACGCGCTAATCTCAGGAACTACTGAACCCATTTAAAAAATCTTTCAGTGGTAGATAGCCCATTTATCGAGGATATATCATCACGCTAAGACAAATAGGAGCCGAGCATTAAAGGAAAATGTGACGCAGACGAAGTTGCGGGGGTCAGCTAATCAATATTATAAAATTCTTCCGTTACCTACTGACTGGTTGAATGACTGACAGACAACGCACTGCCGAAACTGGGGCGCTAAAAAGGCCACTTTGGAGAATGATATTAGAATCATAATATTAATCACATAAAAACTGTTATATTTCATTTACATCCTTAACGCATTAGGTTCAAAGTTGCTTGGGAAAATTTGACAGTGGCGGGTGACGTGATGTGATCTCTGAGGGCGGATTTCATTAATCTGAAAATGAACGCTATCAACATATGAACCACGCTTACGAGCTGCCAGTGTCACTATATGTAATACTAGAGGCCGCCCGCGACTTCGTCCGCGTATAAATTCTCGTTATTCCCGTGTAAATCCCGATCCCTCGGGAACTCTGGGATAAAAATTAGCCTATGTGTTATTCTGGATCTTCAGCTACCTACATACCAATTTCATCGTAATCGGTTCAGTAGTATTTGCGTGAAAGAGTAACAAACATACATACACATACACATACATCCATCCTCACAAACTTTCGCATTTACTTATAATATTATAGTAGGATAGGATTGACACTGACAACTTTTGAACGCAGCTTGATCGCGATCATTGGTGAAATCCGCACTGATTCTGCTAAAGTGGCCATTATAGACCCGCTGGTTGTCGTTGGATTTTCCGAAATTCCCACGGGAACGTGAAAAAACTGGATATGCGCGTAGTACGTCTCGAACAAAAGCTAGTTCACATTAAACTTTAAAAACGATTGTATAATTTTAACGAACTGCAAAAGGAAAACGACTTCACATCCGCTTTTAATAGTGCCAAATGTATACGTAGATATGAACATTACACACGTATATATAGCTATAATTATTATGTAAATATACTTACATACCGTACTTCGCCTTAAGACATTCACGTCATCGCATTACGTATGTAAATGTTTCCGAGAATTTTTTTTATATCCTGAATCATTGGCACAAAGATCATTAATTTAAAAAAAAATCGGCCAAGTGCGTGTTGGACTCGCGCACCGAGGGTTCCGTACAAACCTGTAGATATTATATAAGCACAAGTTGCGATTTACGATTCAAGGTCCTCAAAGCATTCTTTTTCCATGCCACATCGTTCAGTCTTCACGGTACGCATCAAGACACACTACTGCTGGAAAAAGGCCATCACTAAATATAGCAACAATAAACTGTCCTTAGGCTCCAGACAAATTGACATTGGATCAACAGTATTATTTTTGACCGACTTCCCAAAAAGGAGGAGGTTCTCAATTCGGTTGTAATTTTTTTTTTTTTAAAACAACTCCGGCAATTATGAACCGATTTGAAAAAATCTTGTTTTATCTGAAAGGATTTACTTGCAAATTGGTCCCATTTAAATTTTATCAAAATCGGTTCAGGAAGTATGGATTTGAATTGATTTGATTTTTTTTTTTAGTTAGTTTTTACTTTGTAGTGTTTTTTATTTTGGAAGTTGTTTGTATTTTTAACCGACTTCCCAAAAAGGAGGAGATTCTCAATTCGGTTGTATTTTTTATTATTTTTATTTTGTAAAATGTTTTTATTTACTACTAGCAGATGCTAGCGGCTTCGCCCGCTTGATAACTTCCTCGAGAACCACTCTTACCCATTGGTGAAAACAGCATGAAAATCGGTGCAGCAATTTTTGAGTTTATCGCGAACAGACAGACAGACGGGGTGGAGGACTTTGTTTTGTGATATGTTAGTGATTTTTTTCTTTAAGTAACGAAATTTCGAAATGTAAGAAATGAACGTCACTAGCGCTTTCAAGCTTACATTTTGAACTTTTTGACAAACGTTAGCACAAGTAAATATGCAGTATTTTGAAACAGAGACCTACTCTGTATTGTTCGATAATCTACCTACAAGTAAACCACTCTACAGTTAACCTCGCCAAAATTAAAATAACTTTTTATGTCAACAGTTTGGACCCCTCCCACAATCATAAAATTTAACCGTCAAGTTGCACCATGATTTAAACGTCAGTTTATGAAGGCAACCGACTCATCAGGTCAAGGCAACCTGACTGATGGTTGCCTTAAACAGACACTACCTGACATTTTCCTGGAATTATTGGGTCACAGATGTTGAGGACATTTTTTTTATTAATTTGTGGTTTTAAAACTGGTATTCAGAGTCGCTGCTTGACGTCAATCAATCGTTTAATTTGACGTGTAAATTGGAAAGCTGTCAATCAAAAAAAATTTTTTTTAATAATGTATCAATTTTGTTGAAACAATAAGATAAGCTACTCACTGATAAATAGTTCCTTTAAAGAGGCGTCTCTGAGTGCAGGAGTGAACTTTTTATCCTTATTATTAAAAGACTAGCGTTAAACCACTATCTGAACTTAATGTAATGGATAATCTGGTCGATGATAGATCACGCTTGATTAGAAGTAATCTACTCACTCTTGACTTAAAGACCCCCAGGTTGTAGCTATCAGGAAACATAGGCTCCGGAATTCCATTCTGTAGCTGAACGTACAATGACAGTATTCCCAAAACGTTTTGTCTGTGTTAGTGGGATGTCCACCAAGTACCGATGGCGCATTGATGATTCTTGATATTAGTTGATATCTGATAATTGCAGTTTAATTAAGTAATGTCTCCAAGTTTGTATTGTGTCATTGGCTCATTGCTCATAGAATTTGTTCATGTCTCATGTTTCAAAGTAAAATATTGACAGGTGATTTATAAAGCAATAGTAAGAACATTCATAAACGATGAATGTCAAGCTGAGAATAAAAGGATAAACATTTTAAACATCCTGCTAAAGTAACTACAGTTAGGTGCAGTTAACGAGCGGTTTACGTTACGTCACGGTGTCATCGGACCTACATTTGTATACATATACATCCGCCTCCATTTAAGACAGAAAATTCAACATTATATAAAAGCGTTTACGCACGTCATCCGATCAGTCTGAAGATGCCGTAGTGCCAACAGGAGGGGTTGCGCACTAGATTCAAATTGCTCAAGTTTTGATCGCATGCAGTACAGAACTGCGCTAAGTGAAGCTCTGCAGTTTTTCTAAAGTTAGTTGGCAGTACTCTGTATAAAATACTAACATATTATTTACTTTGTAAAACTATACTAAGCCGCAATAAAAAAATCTGCCTAGCCTTTTCCCAACATTATGGGGGTCGATTTTCAGTCGAATGCAGTATTCAGCTGAATATCAGTATTGTAAGAGGAGCTGCCTACCCGGCGTCCACAACCCTTCAACTGGGTAACACGGTAATCCTTGGCAATACTGATCTCAATAAGAGTCTTATAGATGATAAGCCATGACCCTTTTTTCAGTCCACTTAATAATTAACCTAATGACAATTGAACTAACGTTGTATTTCCTTTGTTCACAGAGAGACCTCGCCTCCGTCGCCGATGGGCGACGCGAAGGAGTCAAAGATGAGCCAAATACAGTTCTCACCACCTTTCGAAAAACAAGACAGCTCGGTGAGTAACCTTATAGTTTTATTCCTTGACTAGCTGACCCGGCGAACTTCACTCCGCCTAACAGTCGATTCTTTAATTTTTTTTTATGTAAACGTAGCCTAGGTTACTCCTTATTACATCAGCTACCTATCAATAAAAGTCCCATCAAAATCGGTCCAGCCGTTTCAGAGATAAGCTGGAACAAACAGGCAGACAGACAGACAAAAATTGTAAAAAAAAATATTTTGGTGTATGTACCGACATGTAGTAAAAAAATGGTTATTTCAATATTACAAACAGACACTCCAATTTTATTTGTATGTATAGATGTATAGAATAGATATATAGATGAACGCTGATGATGACGCGATCAGTATATGAACCACATTTACAAGCTGTCAGTGTTATTATTTTGTATGGAATATTGACACTGACAACTCTTGAACGCAGTTCAGATGCACTGATCGCGATCAATCTGAAACAGAACGCGATCAACATGTGAACCACGTTTATAAGCTGTCAGTGTCATTATTTTCTATGGAATATTGCAATGACAACTCTTGAACGCAGTTCAGATGCACTGTGAACCACGTTTATAAGCTGTCAGTGTCATTATTTTCTATGGAGTATTGACACTGACAACTCTTGAACGCAATTTAGATGATGTACTGATGGCGATAAATTTCATTGTTGAAATCCGCTCTTAGTGTATTTGTTTGTTCTTTTTTTATCAACTTTGTTATCAATCTCAAAAAAGACCTCGTAAAAAACCGAAACAGTTTCACGACAGCACTAAATCAAGATACTGATTTCTTTACTTATCCTACCTGTTTCTTATACAATTAAATTCCACTTAAGTATGTACCGTAATCGCGTGCTCATTAGCAAATATCAAAATCAATTAGTTTGGTTACCTGACATAATTAAATAACGATATAAATGATTATGAAGCAGTCATCTCTAATTGACGGCAATAATACCTGAATAGTAGCACGTATACAATAGATGGGGATACAGTTAATGGAGAATAGGGTATTTGACTGGGTTCTAGGGTTCCGTGTCCAAAAGGTCATCTACGGATCCCTATTACTAAGTTTCCATTGTCCGTCCGTCCGTCTGGCTGTCAGCGGACTGTATCTCAAGAATCATAAGATAATGTACTTCTAGTGCCGCTATAACAAAAAATAATAGAAATAGAATTAAATTAAAAATGAAACGGGGCTCCCATACAAGACGCGTGTTGTTTTTTTTTTTTTTTTCATCATCTTTATTGATATAATAATTGGGGTTTTTATCCCAATGGATAAAAATGATGGATGGATGGTTTTGTTTATTTATGCAGGACTATTTTCAGGGTTTTTTTTAAGGATGTGAAATCATCAAATGACTCCTCCCGCTCTGGGCGGAACAGAAGGGAGTATTAGACTCTTACTGACTAAAACCCATCCGTGTTCCTCTTAGTGCCCTTTGCGTTCCAGGGTCGCAGTGACTCTTTCGAAAAAATTCTGCAAAAATTGGAAGAAGCCTCATCATGAATAGCAGTGGATCACCATAGCCTGAGAACTTTGAACGCCAAGATTTGGTGGTTAGCGTCTACCAATATTTCTGCTACTGGAGGGTGCATCTTCCAAATCCCGTGTCAAATAGGATAGCTTTCTTTTGCCTATTCACTGGTTGGGATGTCCACCATATACCACAGACAGGCACAGTAAATTGTTAACCTGGATTAGAACTCGTAGGTTTGTTTTGGTTGGTAAAGTTTTCAAATAGCAATAATCGCACCTCGGATTTACCTCGCGTGCCTCAAAGAGATGTCAGCATAGCAGACGGGGCCCGCTATGGCCAGTGCTAGGGTTGCAGAATTTGTTCGAAAGTCACCGCGGCCCTGGAATGCCAAGGGTACTAAGAGGAACACGGATGGGTTTTAGTCAGTAAGAGTCTGACACTCCCTTCTGCTCCGCCCAGAGCGGGAGTAGTAGGGAATTTGATGATTTCCCATCCATCAAAAAAAGGATGAAGATCAGGGGGTGCATCTTTAGAACCCCGCGTCGAATAGGATAGCTTTCTTATACCTATTCACTGGGAGCAAATTCACCATATACCAAAGACAGACACAGTAAAGTGCTTGCCTGGATTACAACTCGTAGGCCAGTCGTGGTTACCACCACCACTACAAAAAATGTCTAGAATCAACATACAATTTATAGAACCCTATTTCGCCATCACCCACTCTCTTAAGAGTAGATTTCTCTGCAAAGAATACATAACTTTTAACTATGTCAATCGCTTTAAGAGTCGCGTTACAAAACTATTGCATAATTAGCCATTGTCCGAACTGGCAGTAACAACTACCTATTATATTCTGGTCGTAATTAAACCGGTGTTATATAGTGAAATCTGATGATAGTTTCCTTATGTCATTTTAGGGTTTTATGTGTTGAATGGTAGCAATGAATGGAGTTGGTGCGTGGTTCCGGGTTGAGATTATGTATACAGAATGAACTGATACTTGTAGATACTATAATTACATCAAACACTAGCTGATGCCCGCGTCTTCGCTCGCTTGACAAATTATATATTAAAACCTTCCTTGAGAACCACTCTATCCATTTGTGAAAACAGCTTGAAAATCTGTGCAGTAGTTTTTGCGTTTATCGCGAAAAGATAGACAGACAGACGCGTCGGTGGACTTTGTTTTAAATATGTTTTGTATTTTCCCTATTCTATTCTTTAGCTTGTTCTGAAAATAACTATGAAACGATGTATTTGTTAAGAGACGAGCTGTCCTCCGCGGCTTCGCTCCCGTCAACTGCACTTTCTTATTTTTTTTTTCTTTCATAAGGAGAAGGATCCTGACAACAAAAAAAAAAAAGAATTAACGAAATCGGTCCAGCCGTTCACGCATGATGCGATGACCAAGGGAAATAGGGTTTCATTTTTATATATACAGACTAGCTATCTCCCGCGGTTTCGCTCCGGTATATCCCGTATTCTCCTCAGCAAGCCCTTTCATTTGATACCCATTACCCATACTGTGGTAAACCAGAATAAATAACCAGAATAAATAACCAGTATGCCATCTTGGATGATCCGCCACATTGGAATTAGAATGGCGTCACGCAGCTAAGCATGCAAATAAATAAATAAATGAATAATGCGATGATGATGCGTCAAGTATTTGGTGGTTATAACGTAATAAAAACCCAATAGAGTTGACGCGATCCTTACCAAAATGCAATCCATAATTTATACAATACAATGCAATCGGTAACATTACTAGACGTTTTCCCGAAGCATAAGGAACGAAGCATACTCACAATTATTCAGCTTATGCCCACAGAAAACAACGATTTTGTATGGAGACGCGTACGCATCCGTTCAGCTTTCCGCATCTATTCAGCTTTCGCGGCAAACAAGTTTGGACAAGAGTGCTAAAGATAGAGTTCAGCGCTGTTCCGCCGCTGACACCTTATCATTCTTACGACGCTGTGCACGGCTGATAGAAGCAGAACTGTATAAGTGTGACCAAAATCGTTCAGCGAAACGCGAATGGAGCTGAATGAGTGTGAGTAGTCCCTAAGCCAATTTATCATCATATAGAAGCAATTTCACTCTCGTAAAATTTTAATATCACCTGTATTTGTACTCACTAAACAACAATGGCCTATTAAAAACTACGAAAAAGGAACCAGCATATTTTTCTACGTAAAATATGTAGGTATGACTGTCGGCGAATCTTTGGCAGTAAGGGTCACATTTCCTTAAGACGGTTTTCCTGGTCGATGACACGGCTGCTAGATTTTTCCTGATATTTAAGGAGACTCCATCCGGGAAACAATGGATTTGATATCCAATATCGGATGATGTATTTTTTCCTGCCAATATTCAAACAAAAATACTTCGTCTTCACCTTAACGGGGTTTGAGAACTTCAATATTAATCATCATTGGCAACCCTGTTTCTCAGAGTATTTGGCCTCCTTCTTATAGTGTCATGTGTCCCTGGTAGCGTGTCCCTACGAGGTCTTGTTAACCAGGGACGGATTTTTGGGGAAGGTGCTCGAGCCCCTTAGCCTCCCTCCTAGATCCGCTCTTGATGTTAACTATGTTGTAGACATTACTAGACTTGGCTAGGGCCATTACCTGGCAGGGTTACGGAATTGGTTGGAAAGAGTCACCGCAGCCCTGGAACGCAAAGAGCATTAAGAGGAACTCGGATGTGTTTATGGGTTTTAGTCAGTAGGAGTCTGACACTCCCTCCTGCTTTACCCAGAGCAGGAGGAGTCATTTGATGATGTATCATCATTAAAAGAAGGTACTATTTTGCCTATGCTATGCGGCTAAACACTCATAAACATCATGTCAGCCGCAACACGTTCAACTCCCTGCTTGACATATGCCTTCCCACAAGCGATACCACATCAACCGATCCTGTGCTTCTCGCATCCAGCGAACCTTATTTCAAGCAACACTTTTAGGGTTCTTTACCCGAAGTTTCCGACCCGGTAACCTACGGAACTAGCCTTCGCTGTCCGTCCGTCTGTATGTTAGCGGGCTGTACCTTGCTTGCAGCGGGCTTGGCACGCTGATGGTCACATTCATGAAGCGTGTTTTTTTTTTCGGTTTATGATATGGACACCCTTTGCGTGAGAGCCCGACTCGCGCTTGGCCGATTTTTTATCAACCGGCTCTAGCGAGATACGAGGCAAATGACATTATTGAAAAGTCGCCAATGTTACGTTACTACTCTACTCTTTGGAACGTGCAACTGCTGCGCTGGAGACAGGGTCGGTGAGTTGTGTTTTGTTACAGAACAACTTGCTGCTCTTGTCGCTAGCGCGGCAGAATTAGCTTCATCTATTTGACTGACAGACCTTGAATATTCAAAAGTGCCTATAACTGGTCTATTTGAAATGATGGATTTTGTATTTTGTTATCTGAATCAGAACCTAATCAACCAGATGGTGGACTTTCATGATATTCTAATCTAAAAACCTAGGTACGCCCGCACTGACACCTAGAGGTCATCAGCCGAGATTCAACCGCACTAATGAATCAGACATCACGCCGAATGTACAAGGAGTCACGGCACACAATGGTCACTTAGCTGCCATAAAAGAACCATAGAGGAAGGCACTCAATGTAGTATTGTTTGTTGAAGAAACCTTGATAATATCGGATGGGCATCGGAAGGGGAGAATGTGATTTTTTGATCGGCAATTTGTCATCATGAGCTGGTCAGGGTTCTATGAAACTTGGTGACACTATTAGTGACAATGTTTCCTTATGGTTTTTTGGGACAGCAGGAAGGATATTACTTAGTACTAGACACCGCGATCTTCAAGGTTAAGCAACGCTTGCCGGGGTTGGTCTGTGGATGGGTGACCGTCTTAACACACGAGTTTCCTCTGTGCCTCGGAAAGCGCGTTAAGCCGTTGGTCCCGGCTGTCATTTGTAGATCTTTGGCAGTCGTTACGGATTGTCAGAATTCAGTAAATCTGACTTCAGTCTTGCCAAGAAGTACCGTGTTACCCAATTATCTAACGGGTTGTGGAGGTCTGGTAGGCAGCCGCTCTACATCAAATACTGGTATTCAGCTAAATCCGATTTGACTGGAAGCCGACCCTAATACAGATGGGAAAAGGCTAGGCAGATGATGACTGAACTCGCAAAAAACCCCGACTGCCTCCGACTGAAATTTATGTGCGCATGGTTGGTCAAAATTTACTAAACGGTTGATTTATTTTTTGCTCTTTCAGGTTTGCTTCCATAGTAAAACTTTCATGTGAATGAGTACAATATGGGTAATTTTACTCATCCATATGAAACTTTTACACATTGCATAATAAAGCGTCTTATATTAGAATAGTTAATAAAGGGATTACTACCATGTACCTACCTTTTTATTTGCGAGTTTCCGATATTTCGGCACTGTTGCGAGCGCCCATGATCACGGAGTAACTGAAGTTCTTGCGGGTGGGATGTTATTGGCAGACATATAGGTTTTTACACATTCGAATCACTGGATTCCAGACATTCCACCCGCAAGATCTTCAGTTACTCCATGATCATGGTGCATGGTTGCAATCCCGTTATTAACTGTTCTAATGTTAGCGACCATGAAAGTTTAAAACATTAGAGCGTCTTATAAGCCATTTCTTTAATACAAATTCAAAGTTAGAGTAAACAGGCTCCTTCTGGGTAAGCTCGCTCCATGGTAGACTTTGTCTCTGTCATTTCTGATCAAGACTAGAGTCAAGAGCAAACACATGAAAAAATAATTAGAAAGAGACACTGCAATACCGTCTCATTTCTTTCAATTGTCTCATCAAGTTGATATAAGTAGTTCTAAAACAATGATAACTGACCTTGCATGGTAGAAACGGACACTGTTTTAGCACGTGTTTTATCTTCAATATACATACATGTGCCTTTTACAGTTGAATTGTATTCAGTTTAACTAAATCTTGAACCGCAGGTAATTTTATCTAAGAGCTTGGACCATACTTTTGACCAAATCCGCTTAGTTTCTGAGCAGAACTGCTGATAACGACTTTCTTCTTAAACCACTTGTTTACATGTTAAAATCATTGGCATTTAATCCACAAACACGGTGAACGTCCAATCTACTAAGTGAAAGGAGGAGGCCGCCGTACCAGAAGAAGACGCCCCGGGCGACGGGAGTCGCAGGGCGATTCCCGGCCACCGTAGGCGTGGGCCTGCGGATGGCGAGCATTGAATGGCTGGCCGTATCAGAGTCAGGCCCGGATCGACGGCGCGGTGTGTTCCACGCGCGCCTCAAAGAGATGTCCGCTTAGTAGACGGGGCCCGCTAGGGTCAGTGCCTGCCAGGGTTGCGGAATTTGTTCGAAAGAGTCACCGCGGCCCTGGAACGCAAAGGGCTCTAGGAGGAACACGGATGGGTTTTAGTCAGTAAGAGCCTGACACTACCTTCTGCTCCGCCCAGAACGGGAGGGGTCATTTGATGATTTCCCATCCTTAAAAAAAAGTTTTGTGCCACTGCAGGGTAAAGTTTCCACACTGCTTGTACGCGACAGCTTTTTACTTAAAGTGTCCCTTTTAGCCTCAAATTGTTCTCTATCCTAATTCACGCTTCTTCCATCAACAGGTGTGGCAGAAACGTCAACAGGCGGTGTGTGTGCGGCACGCGTTCAAGCACTATGGCTCGAAGAAGCGACCCAACCATGTCCTCAGCAACCTGAACATGACTGTCGCTAAGGGCACCATGTGAGTATACGAATTTTATCATTACTGATTTAAGAACTGCATGACTAGAGATTCACATGTGAACAATGCGAATCTCTAGTTTAAATGAACGTGAACCAACACCCTCTTGCTGGCTCATATGTTACTCAAAGCGTGAGCTTCAACTTAGCCCATTATGGAGGATAGAATTGAAGGTCTTTACTACCAATGTTCAAGCCCTGAAACTTTCTTTAGTACTGAATTTAGTTATGAGTTTATATCTTGGGTAAAAATAAATTTCAAGACTACAATGCGACTTGTCCTCTGAAAAAATCTATAGTCCGTCAGTTAGATTATCAAAAAATATTGGACTCGTGATTTCTCTTTTGTTACGTTAGCCAAAATTAACGGAGAAATTACGCTTTTAAAACGCCGTGGTATAATTTTGACGTCGCGAGCCCCCACTCCCGAGTTTTGATGTGTTTTATCTTTGTCAATATTCATTGATTTTTATTTATTTATTTATTTATCACTATGGATGACTTACAGCTAATACAAACAGAATACATAATGGCATGTGAGACTGGAAGCCAATTAAAAATCATCACTTCTAAAAAGCAGAGTAGAAAGAGGGTGTGAACAACAAAACAGTCTCCAAAATAAGGAAAACAAAAAATTGGTTAACAATTCAAACTTAAGCTAAAATCACATTTCGAATAAAAACCTGAGCACACAAAATCTTAATTAAAAAAACTAAGGCTCAAGCACTTTCTGGCCGAGGACACACTCGTCACGAATGTATCAAAATCATAAAACACAAAAAATACGTGGCAATTATTTTACAATACTTTAAGTAACTGACTAAATAGATTTGAAATTTATTGATGATGGAAACTAGCCTATTGAAATAAGCCAGTTAAATTGCAGAATAATGATTCCATTGAATTTTCTACCTCATCATGGGGTAGAAAACTTTATCTCCTTTGGCACTGAGTCTCTTTCATTTCCCGTTAGGAGTAGTAAACATTTTAACTATTCCTGGCCGATTGCCACATCAGATAACTCGATAACAATCTCATACATCACATACTTGGTAGAATGCCTATAGTTTTACTAACGGCTTAGTACGAGAGTTTCCATAAGGAAGTCTCTGGCATGATGCCAAGGTAGCGAGAGCGAGGAACAAAAGATTGTTAACCTCTGACAAACGTTTTATAATTGTTGTTATTATAACAATTGATGTCTTCATTGTAGTGAGACGGAAGTTTTGGTGGCGTTTGATGGACGTGTGTGCCTTAAATGGATGTTAAAACTACATAATTATCCTGCTTAGCCGCATCTCAACTACGCTTGGGCCAGCTTCCAGTCTAAGGCTGCATTTTCACCAGAGATGTGCGAGGAAATATAGCGACGGATTAGATTAGATTAGAATACTCTTTATTATGTACACCATATAAGTTACAGAAAAAATTGATGAAGAAAACATTACATATGTGTGGTTCCCGTTTTACCCTTTCGACAGAGTCAGACAGTTGTGTTGCTGGGAGTATGTCGGCCACTTCTTCTCCACAGCTAAAACACTAGGAAGTCGTGACGGGCGGGCGTTTTGGGGGACTGTCTTTGTAAAACTTAACGTTCAAAAAGTGCTGGCCCTCAGCCTAATTTGAATAAATGACTTTTGAATTTTGAACCCTTTGGGTACGGAACCCTAAAAACCAGTAACTGGGTAAAGCAATACTGATAGGTTTTTGTACATCAAAACGTATCACAGGGCTCAAACGAAGATAAAGTTCTTGTTCAAAGTTAATTTTGCTATTTTTTTAAACCCAACTTAAGATTAAAGTACATAAAATTAGAACTAGTTTCAATATTACTTTGCGATTAGAATCATAACCTGTTTTTATATCTTGATTGTCAATGACGCAAAACTTGAAAAACAATGAAGCTTTTACAAATTAGTATTATTAGGTACTAACAAACCATTTCAATAGACAAAGTATTTGCATTACTTAAAATTTTACTTGACGTGCTGGCTGTACCTGGTGCATGCAATACACCGCTATAGGTAAATATATGTGCGTTACCAAACGGGAGCGTTACCAGACGGGAGCGACCCAAATTGTCGCGGCTATTATTCGTGCCATCGTTGTTCTATTGCAGTTTTAAAATCATTATGATGATTTTAAAATTCATTTAATCTATACTAATATTATAATAATAAATAATAATAATAAATAAATAAAACGTTTATTTTCTCCACACACAATGAAATACAAAACAATTTTTAAAATACAGTACATGCTTACAATCGGTATATATATAACATATATATAACGCGCTATTGAACGCGCTAATCTGAGGAACTACTGGTCCGATTTGATAAATTATTTCATTGTTAGATAGCCCATTTATCGAGGAAGGATAGAGGCTATATATCATCACGCTAAGACAAATAGGAGCGGAGCATTAATGGAAAATGTGACGCAGACGAAGTTGCACGGGGCAGCTAGTTAGTTAATAATTTAGTAACACGAACTCAAAATCAACTAAAAAAACTAGGTAGCATTGCATAAGTAAGACTTAAAACCTGTCTAATGTTTATTTAGGTTTTTTTCTCTCTTTGTAGAGTTGATAGAAACAAGTCGCTAATGTCATGCATAATTCGTAGACGTTTTCGGCTGATTCTTAAACTAGAATTGCATTAAATACAGGTTATTTAATGCAATTCTAGTTTCTAATAGAAACACATTTTGTTTTGCCACTAGTACAGGTACTAGTGGCAAAACAAAATGTGTTTCTATTAGAAATAAGTATCACTTTTTTATATTTTATTTGAGATGGGTTTGCTCTTGACCTTAGTCTTGGTCAGAAATGACAGGAGACGATACGATGGAGCGAGAAGGAGCCTGTTCACTCTAACTTTGAAGAGATAAGGGTTGAATGTGTCCGGAAACACAGACGCAGGCAGAGATTTCCACTCAACACTTAGAATTTTGCAACCAGTCCGTCACATCCTCTTCTAAAATCCTAAACTTTTCTTTGTTGTGGCACAGACTTCTCCATACCTGAAAGAATAGTACTTTCCACATAGGTGAATCTTCTATCACCCCATTCACATTACCAAGTACGATGACTTTAGCACTTAAAAACAATTGGACCATTTGGTTAAATTGCTCAATAGCTCGTAGAGACGTCAAGAGTTCCTTACTTCGCTGTTTGACGTCAATTGACGTCAGTGCGAATGGGACTGCCATAAATGACGACGAGTTGTTTTATTGGAGAACACTAAGTAGGCCTAATATAATAGGCGTGTCTATAGATATACAAATGTTTTGATACGTTAAAGAATGGATCCTGATAGAATTCTGAAAACATGAGTGGTTTAGAAAGACTAAAATAAATAAATGCCTAAAACTGGGCTAATATTTGTCATTCGGAATATAGCATAACAATAAAGTGGTCGAAAATATTGTCGTGTATATTGCATAATTATACCAAAAATCACAAGGCCCCGGTCTAGGTCGAAATACGTCTGTTAATGGAAAAAAGGCTACCCAAAGGATTGTCTCCTTCAATGACCTGTACTACAATTCTGTAATATGAAGTGAACGTGCTGTAAATATCTGAAGCTCACACGGTCAGATATTTACAGAGGCTAAAGCTCTAGACAAAAGACATCCTGTCAGCGAAAGTGACGCAAAGGCGATTGTGGAAACATCAAAAAATGTATATGAGATAACAAACGCTGCCGAAATGTCACGTGTTCAATGCCTTCTATTTTGGCATTTTGACAGTCATATTCGCTGATAAATTTAATGACACTTTGTCTCGAGCCTCTGCGGGTCCATAAAAGCCACTTTAGCAGAATCATAATATTAACCACACAACAATTTGTCAAATTTCATTTTCATCTATATCGCTAACGAATAAGGTTCAAGTTTGTTTGGGAAAATTTGACAGTGACGGGTACTTAGCGTGCTGTGCTTTCTGATTCTGCTGAAGTTGCCTTTTTAGAACCATTGGTCTGCCTAAATATACATTATATATCTATCCCTATTCTATACTTCTAAAACTTTCTCATAAACTCAATCATTTATTCAACTAGACCATTAATTACAGGCACTTTTGAAATGTCAAGGTCGGTCGGTCCAAAAAAGATGATGAAGCTATTTGCACAGGCATATTAGGCAGTCTGAACTGACGGCGCCCGTTAACGAACATGACGCGTGTATCAGAACCATTTTGAAGGGAACCAAAGGATCCAACACACGCGCCACCAACAGCGAAACACTCCCCACATGATTTACACTAACATCTACGTAACAATACGTCGTAGTGTCAATATCGTCAGGAAGTCTCAGCCTGACGTCATACTAACAATAAATTAGAATACCGTGCGCCATATACGATAGTGACCATTACATTATGTGCCGTACATAAGTGCTGGCTATGTGCTGGCAAGATGGGGCCCCTTTTATGGAGCGATATGTGGACGACATACAAATGGAGACCTAATTGCTGGTGGAATACATTACACGTGGAACGTTCTGAGGTCGCATCATTTGCTGAAAACTGCTGTCTTAACTGAAGGTTCGAAACGAGCAGCAATTAATAGCAAACTAGAGTTATCTTTAACTCTTAGTTGTTAACTTGAGGTTAAATAACAAGTCATCATCGCTTACAATCAGATGAGATAGTGGTCAAACGCGTGCCTATCAAAAAAGAAAAGTACCTAACTTCCTATTCCATACATAATGACCCCGGGTTAAAACTAACTCTGAGTTATGAGATAACTCTGGTTTATGCAACTGTGCCTAAGTCACTATCTTTTTGCTCTCCATCATCAGACCCTAGGAACAATGAGTGGTACTCATAAGAACGATTCACTGATGAAGAGGCGTTTACGGAGTGTAGTTTTGGGAGAGGCTTATCCAATTCTTATTTATATCATTCACATATTGTAATGCTCTGTCTTCTTTTTTCTTCCCCACATACAAGCAAACCATGGTAACAACATTGTGGAGGATAAGGTTTTAACATACAACCTCGATACTTTATCCTTGCTTAGTTTTTCATCTAGGAAAATTCCTTCGCATTGCAGACACAACATTGAAATCTTTCCTTAACGTTTTATCCATGGTACAGTAATAACATGTAAAAAAAACTTGAAATTCAGAGTATCGCTTACTACACAACACAACCGATATAATTATTATATTTATAGCTTCCATTGACGTCTTTAAATAAATCGAACAAAGAGCAAAAAAATAAACTCAGAAACGCCACAAAAACTTACCTACCTACGTCAAATATTTTAGCGTTTTTTACAACCCGTCTGAATGAATCGTGGTCAGTTATTGATGGAAATCATTAACTATTTAACATATAGGCGCTAACACCATGACCTTATAGGAAAATTATGTTGTTGATGTAAATAACTCAATACGGGATTTTTTTACTTAGTTAAATATTTGTGCCATCAATGCCATCATCGTTTGGAAATAGGATTAGTAAGTATCCATTTCTAAGGATTTCGTTGGAAATAACGATAACTCAGAGGGCCAATATGCTATAGTTTCCATCATCCACAAATTGCAAAACTATTAAGTCCGTCAATTAGAGTATTGAAAAATAATTGACACGTATTTTTTGTTTTTGTAAATCAATGAACATTGACAAAGATAAAACGCATAAACGTTCGGGAGTGGGGGCTCGTGACGTCACAACCCGCTAAAAATTATGCCAGGGCGTGACGTATTGAGAATTTTAAAAGCGTCGTAACTTCGTTTATTTTGGTTCCCGTAACAAAAGAAAAAATACGGGTCAAATATTTTTTGATAATCTAACTGACGGACTAACTAGATTTTTTCAGGACACAAGCCTATTCTACTCATTTTCAGTTTCGCATCGCGTGCGCATGCCTATCGCAAACTGTCAAAAAAGCCTTAAGTTCCATACATTTTTGGTAGATTGCGGTTGAGGTGCGAATGTGAAAATTAGTAGATTTGGCAAATAAAAGTTGTTTCAAAATTAGTAGAAAAGGCCCTCTGAGTAGTTTGCTTCAACAAAAACGAGAAAGGTACTTTTTTTCTATTATGGCATGATGGGACTACTAGATTAACGCATAGTAAGAAGCCTCAAATACCAACGGCCAATGATGACCTAGTAGGTAGTACGAACCCATGGGGCAGAGTAGGTATTTGTAACGCTTATTTTCTTAAGAAACTGCAGACACAAAAAGTTGAGGTCGCAAATAACGACACATTTCACTTGTTCTGCTATTTAAAAGGACGATCATAAGTTTACAATTCAGGGGGGCTACTCTCTAAGCCCGTAGTCCGTAGTTTCGGGCTTAGTTGCGCCCGTATTCTACTCCGTATCACCTAACCACAGAGAATTAATGACAACACGATATGACAGTTACTGTAATATCGTGTTGTCATTCCTTCTTACTTCGGGTTCGGGACTAATCGTAAGTCCGTAGATGATACAGAGTAGAATACGTCCGTAACTAAGCCCGAAACTACGGACTACGGGCTTAGAGAGTAGCCCCTCTGACGTGATATAAAAAAGGCAATTTCTTCTTTTCATTGGGATACGAAGGGAATTCGATCGTAAAATCAATTAAACTGCACGCGCAAATCTCGACTTACAGAAAGCAGACCCAGACATTTACAGTTGATAATATTCTAAGGCTGGATTTGACCAACGCCAGATAACTCTTATTCGACTATTCGTGGAATAAATTTAACGTTTGACAGTTTTTGTATGGAAGAACTGTCAAAAATTCAAAATTATTTCTCCGATAAAGCTATCTGGCGTTGGTCAAATCCAGCCTAAGCAGATGATGAGAAGGCCTCAAGCCCTATAACCCTGTATAGGGCTTGAGGCCTTCTCATCATCTGTCATGTTGTGTGTTTTTTTAAATTATAGTAATTTCTTTTTTTTTTTCGAAAAATGTACACTCTGTGATGATGGTTTTGAGCTCCTTTAGCTACAAAACTTTACTTTATTCTTTTTTTTTTTGTAATGTTGAGTAGTGCTTGTGTAAACTGCTGTTTTAAATTCTTAGTTATTTTCATTTTTCGAAAAAAAAAGAAATTACTGTAATTAAAAAAAATATTACATGACTAAGATTTTTTTATATTTTTCTGGTAATTATTATGATTTGTCCTATCACCCGATTACGGCTTGACGTTGAGTTCTGGGACACCCTGTATAACGTAACCAGCGCTAACCAAGGTAACGTTAGCAACGCAAGTCTTTATCCTTCCGTCACCCTTGGCGATCCACCGAGCCACAGCGTGACGACCAATCCCTAAGCAAATAGAGACATCCTCAACATTGAGAAACCAGTCACAGCCGCTGCTTACACGATTGTCGCCTTCCTCCGCAAACCGTAATAACGCCTTTTCCTCAAATATATGAAGAAACTGACAGTGCATCCTATGAGACTTACCACACAAAAACCTACCTTATTACAATGACGCTAGAGACTTTTGAGGTACATTTTTTTTCGATGAAGAAACTGGTGTCCATCCTATGAGTATTGTCAAACGAAATTCAACCTTTTTGGTGGCTGCATAAGAGTGTGTAACCTGCATGTGTTAGTTGGTATGGCGCGGAATAGAATGTAAATGGTGGTTGTTTCGCAATGCTTCGTCCTCGTGTGTCGGTGCATGCGCAAGCGCAAGCGTCCGAGCGTTACGTTGCGATCTCGGACGGTTGGGGAAATAAGAGTATGATGGCTTAAGATTTAATCGGCTGTGGGTGAAATGGAATGTTCTTGGCGGCTAGAAGCTTGACAAAGTCGATTTTTAGTCACCTTAACACGACTCTTGGGTATTCCCAAGTACGACCTTCTAAAAACCAGCCAAGTGCGAGTCGGACTCGCGCACCGAGGGTTCCGCACAAACCTGTACCAAGGTATATATTATAGCAAAAGTTGCGGTTTATGATTTATGACGTATTAAAAAAAATACTTACTAGATCTCGTTCAAACCAATTTTCAGTGGAAGTTAACATGGTAATGTACATCATAATTTTTTTTAGTTATCTCATTCCCTTATTTTAGAAGTTACAGGGGGGGGGGGGCACATATTACCACTTTGGAAGTGTCTCTCGCGCAAACTGTTCAGTTTAGAAAAAAAGGACATTAGAAACCTATTTTTTTTTTTTTTAGGGATGGGGAATCATCCAATGACTCCTCCCGCTCTGGGTGTAGCGGGAGGGAGTGTCAGACTTCTACTGACTAAAACCCATCCGTGTTCCTTCATTGCCCTTTGTGTTCCGGAGCCGCGGTATCTCTTTCGAATAGTCCCGCGACTCCGGCAGGCGTCGGCCCTTTCGGGCCCCTCTGTGACATTAGAAACCTCAATATTATTTTTGAACACCTATCCATAGATGTAGATACACGTATGGGTCTGAAAAAAAAAATTGAGTTTATCTGAAACTGATGGGGAACCTCAAAATATATTGTTTTTTTTTTTCAATTTTTGTGTGAAAATAGTAATGCGGTCCACAGAATACATCTCAGCGGTTTTAGTTCCTACTAAAATTATCGTATGATTCCATAAGATGTTGTTTAAGACCAAATCATGTCTTTTTCATCTCTTCATAGCAAGCCCTACTCTGTGTGTTAATGGCTAAGCTAAATTTGTTAATTTGGAATAGAATCTCTTCGATACTTTACTCTGATATAATTATAGGAATAATAAAACACAAAAAAAACACTACAAAATAAAACATAACTTTTTTCGGAAGTCAGTGTTTTTGTTAGTTTCTTCGTATTTTGGCACCGACTTCCGAAATTAAAGTTATTTTTTACTTTGTAGTGTTTTTTTTTTAGAAGTCGGTTGTATTTTTTGTATTTTTTTTTTTCACTTTTTAATGGTACCCCACACCTAACAACACCAATGCAAAATCGCAGGAAAGCAAATACGCGATTTCGTTTGCTTGCATGACACAAAACCATAATTCAAGTAATCGAATTCCAGCTATTTTGATTTAAAATCCAAACTTCCGGACTGATTTTGATAAAATTTAAATGTGGTCGACAAGTATATACTTTCAGATAAAACAAGAACTTTTCAAATCAATTCATAAATGACTAGTTATGACGTAACAAACATAAAAAAATACAACCGAATTGAGAACGTCATCCTTTTTGGGAAGTCTGTTAAAAACTGGACTGTTATAGCTTGTGATTTATTGACATAAATCGAACACTTTTCCGTTGTCATGGCGACCGTGTCTATTACAGTGACAAAATTTTCTTCAAAAGGTTTTCGCTTATTTAAGGCCTTACTGCGGGATTGTTTTTAGTATAGTAGTTGGGCCGTAGGTTACGTTGAGGTTGTCAGAAAATTTTATTGATTAGATCGATTCGAGAACTGCAGGGCATAGGCTTTTTTATAAAAGCCACGTTCTTGTGTCAGTCTCATCCAGATTCTACCCGCGAATATTTGCATGAAGCATGTAACATTATCACTAAATTGTTTCTTTTGTTCACAGATACGGTCTGCTGGGAGCGTCGGGGTGCGGTAAGACGACCCTACTGTCCTGCATCGTGGGCAGACGGAAACTGAACAGCGGAGAGATATGGGTGCTCGGCGGCAAGCCTGGCACCAAAGGTAAGAACTGGGCCCATAAACTGGCCTAGCTGTCTTGAAATAAGTGGGTTTGTGTACAAAGGCAGCTTTATGACTATGAAGAGATAGCCAAAAGTTGAGCAAGCTGGAAAACAACAGTCCATCAGGTACACACACATAAAATGGGCATCTAGTCTAAGTCAGAGATGACATAGACAAATTCTATGATAGAGCGAGCTTATCCAGAAGAAGCCTGTTAACTCTAAATTTGAAAAGATTACGGTTGTAAGCGTTCGGAAAATTAAAAAAAAACTCCAGTGCTGTCATGACGCGTGACTTCCGGTGATCATTGAGTGTCGGGTTTGGTTAAAGCTTATCAAGATTTTCATATTTGTGTGTAGTTCGTAAACTATAGAACAAGTAGGTACCTAAAAATTCCACGGCTAAGTCGTTTGAGAATAGTTAACTTAACATGACTGTTTCTACGGGATAAGAAACTTAAGAGTACCGCCAATCTAAGATGTGTCGAACTGTAAGAGATTTGGAAGCTTCAACTCGGCGGTTGTCAACGCATATAACATCTCACATATAGAATATAAAAGCAATACCACTTGTCACAAGCAATGCTATTCTTATGTAATTTGTAACTTATGCTATTACAACACTTCACCAGCGCTCAATCTATTGTCTGGTATTTTCTTCGTAGTAAGAATGGCAAACATTACAAATCATAAAGACACAATTCATACCAATGCGTTTGTGTCCTGAAAAAATCTAATTAGTCCGTCAGTTAGATTATCAAAAATATTTGACACGTATTTTTTCTTTTGTTACGGGAACTAAAATTGACGAAGTTACGACGCTTTTAAAATTCTCAATACGTCACGCCCTGGCGTAATTTTTAGCGGGTCGTGACGTCACGAGCCCCAACTCCCGAATTTTGATGCGTTTTATCTTTGTCAATATTCATTGATTTACAAAAACAAAAAATACGTGTCCAGTATTTTTCGATACTCTAACTGACGGACTAGATAGTTTTGCAATTTGTGGATGATGGAAACTAGCCTATTATGTCAAATTGATCTAGGGAGGAAACCTGTGGAGATGATAAATCTTGTAAAATTATTTTTCATAAAGATTTGGCCTAGTGTGGAGCTAATGTTGATCTAAAACTAAAATATAATTATACTTTATGATGCCCGCGGCTTCGCTTGACAAATTATATACTAAAACCTTCCACGAGAACCACTCTATTCATTGGTAAAAACAGCACGAAAATCGGTGAAACAGTTTTTGAGTTTATCGCAAACAGAAAGACAGACAGACAGACAGACGCGGCAGAGGACTTTGCTTTATAATAATGTAGTGATAAAATCCATAAACTCGGAAAGAGCTGATCAGATTACAATATTACGTAAATTGTTTCACTGAAAGAAACCTAAAGTATCGATCGTTAAATTCTTACCTACTTATATCCCGAAAGATAAAATGAAAAAGTTAGTTTTATCCGTACTTAATACTATTAATGCGAAACAAACTCTGTCTGTATAATTGATACTTCTTCGCATCCTAACGGTTGACCGTAGCGATGCGCGATGGCGAGAGGTTTTATTCGATTGTTCGAACATCTCGATGGTTCTCGATGGTTCTCGATTGTTTCGACTTAGACTCGAGTCCGACTCGGTCTGTTATTGCGACTGGCGCATAACGCGTTCATTCGAGAGGTTGTTCCTAGCTGGCGCTGGCGAGCGCGAGCGAGACTCGGTGAGTGAGAGTGACTGATTCGAACAATCGAAAACTAGCGGTCGATTCCATTGACTCGAAACAATCGACAAACATCTCGATTGTTTTATAGAATGGGGAATCGATGGTTGACTCGATGGTTTATTTTAACGACTTCGATTCTTTCGATTGTTAAAACATCTCGGAATCGCCCATCGCTAGTGACCGGATTTAGATCAAACTTTGCACGTCAACAGACCATATCTTGGATTAGAAACTAGAATACTTTTTATCTTCAATTGGGTTGATCTCTAAGTTTCATACGGGCCCACAGGCAGAAGCTACTTGTAAATATTTCTTTTAACATCCTCCATTTCTTCAGGTTCTGGAGTCCCCGGTAAGAGGGTAGGCTACATGCCCCAGGAGATCGCGCTATACGGCGAGTTCACCATCAAGGAGACGATGATGTACTTCGGCTGGATCTTTGGCATGGAGACCAGGGAGATCGTGGAGCGGCTGCGGTTTCTGTTGGACTTCCTCGACCTGCCCAGCGAGAATAGGATGGTGAAGAATCTTAGGTGAGTGCTGATGGAAGAGTTGAAAATGCTAAATGTCATGATGAACATGATGTGTTGTGTTGGCTGCTAAATGTCGTCCTCAGGTGACCAATTACAGGGTATAAATTCAAGTTTTTTAAACTTAAGGCGAATGCTCCAACCAGCCCGCGAAATTAACTTAGAGCGTTGTATTGATGATTTTGATGATTATAATTCTGTAACTACATATGTCTTACAGCCCCGAGTAATATTTTAATCAACATATAACCTAGCACTGGCCTGCAAATTGCAAAGAACATAAGAAAATTTGAATTTCGCAGGCTGGTTGGAGCATTCTCCTTACAGACACAGTCTTGCGGGGCAATTGGTGGCGATACTTATCCTTCCCAACTAAGATACAAGGAAGGGTGACCGGGGCGTTTTGGAGGACTATCTTTGTAGAACTTTAACGGTCAAAAAGTGCTGGCTTTCAGCATATTATGATTGAATAGTTTTTGATTTTAATCGTACTTATATTAAAAATGTGAAAGTATGTAAAGATGTTTGTTACTCTTTGACGTCAGAACGCCGGAAAGGATTCATGAAATTTGGCACGGAGCTAGATTATAGTCTGGAATAACACATAGGATATTTTATTTTATTTTTTTACTGTTGATTGGCACGCGCTTGACCACTATCACACCTGATGGTAAGCGATGATGCAGCCTAAGATGAGCACGCTTGCCTAGAAGTAACCTATTCACTGTTGACTTAAAGACTCCCAGGTTATAGCTATCAGGAGACACAGACTCCGGCAGGGAATTCCACTCCTTCCTTGTGTTTTTCATCATTCGCGCAGGCACACGAATTGCACATGTCTCTATTCGTCATGGCTATATAAAATGCCATGGCTGCGGTATGGCTTTTCTTTGGCATTCGATATTAAACTTAATTGTCCACTGTGTCGGTATTAATTGATGAATATTGCATGCCCAATTGCCCATGTCTCGACTACGTAGTATAAGAAAAGTCCATATTAGAAAGCAATCAATTTAAAATTCATGTGACCCTTGTCATTAAGGCCAGGGTAGAGTAGAGTCTTGTTTATAAAACCCAGTAAACGTATTTTAATATACAAATAGTTTAATCAATCAATAAACTCAGTTTGGGATATACCTACTAATAAATACATAAAGAGATTAATGACCAATTTCTGAATTAAGAATTTGAGGTTGTGTATTTTTCACACTGTAAATTTTAATAACGCTGCCCGCCTGCCCACGTTAGACGTTTACAGGACCAATAATCGGGCCGATTTTTCCTTGTTAGGCAAAAACTACTGTTTTTTTGTAGGTCGTGTGCGTAACACTATTGCCATCAGTACGTTCCATTTGCCAACCAAAAAAAATCGGTCAACGATTTATCGCACGTGGGTGGGCAAACATAGCCTGAAAAACTGTTATTTTGCCTTTGACATTCTTTAAGAATGATGGGCCACGTTTTTAAACCAGAAATCAACAAAGACGAAAGTTTAAATATTTAAATTCTTTATTTAAATAATGTTTAAATTACTTAATTCACGTAACAAGTGACATTAAAAGTAAGTAGTCACATATGTCATAACATTTTGCAAACCGGAATCTTGAATCCGGCACGACATGATCAGTTTTACCCCACATGTGCTTTCCATCAGGTGAGATTTAGGCCAAGAGTTTCCCCGTTTTGCATAAAAAAAAAAAAAAAAAACATACATAATCGTCAGGATTTCCTCTTAAATTCGGTAACGATAATTAGTTAGCCAAAAAAAAAAAAAAAATTACAAGAGCGAAGCGGACTTGTGTTATAAGGGTTCTGTCCTCTGTATTGTATCCTCTTTAAGTAGGCTCGGAGAATTTTTTTTCCATGGCTAGTTGTAGGTATGGAGAATTTGGTTCCCTAGGGATTTCATACCATACTCACATTTACCTGTCGTAGTGTATGGATCAGAATGTTGGACTGTGAAAAAGATGGATGAAAATAGATTGCATGTGGCGAAGATGAGAATGTTGAGATGGATGTGTGAAGTAACGAGAATGGATAAAGTGAGAAATAATAAAAGAGTAATGAACATAAATGTGGATGCATGGAGAGGGAGAGAAAGGTCAAAGAAAAGATGGATGGATTCTGTGAGGTGCGATATGAAAGAAAAGGGAGTTTGTGAAAGTTTGACGGCTGATAGGGCAGACTGGAAGAAAAAAACGTGTTGCGCCGACCCCAAGTAACATATGGGATAAGGGCAAGAAGATGAGTCACATGTAGCTGAAAATGATCCAAGATAAATTTTAAGTCCTTTCTCAAGGCTAAAAAGATACAGCCCTGTAAATAATCTATATTTACACATACAGAATAAAAAAAAACAGAACCGCGTCCTTTTTTCAAAGTCGGTTTAGAAAAGTTTCATTGCCTTGCCTCTTAAGAAACGGAACCCAAAAATTTAACGTTTAAATACTTGTCATTATTTGCAGTGGGACAGGAAACCTTTGTGTGAATTTACGTTATGTAAACAGTGAGCGTGGATGTATATGGAGGAATAGTGACGTCATTATGTATTTACTATCAATATTAGCGGACTTATTCGTAATATTGTTCATGATTTGTTCACAAAGAAGACACGTGTTACAGAATAGACTTGTCCATGGAAAAAGATCTTTAGTTCGTCAGTTAGATTTTTTTTAAATATGTGAACTATTTTTTTATTATTGTATACTTTATTGTACACCTCATAACCTCACCTCACCTCTTTTGTTACGTTAACCAATATTGACAGAGATGCGAACCTTTTAAAATTCTCATTACGTCACGCAGTGGTATAATTTTTTGTGCGTTCTGACGTCACCAGCCCCCTCTCCCGAGTTTTGATGCGTTTTATCTTTGTGGATTCAATGATTTACAAAAACAACAAATCTGTGTCCATTGTTTTTCAATACTCTAACTGACGGACTAAATAGATTTGCAATTTATTGATGGTGGAAACTAGCCTATTTATCATTTTCTATGTAATAAATAGGATGAATTGATATAAGAACAGAAGTGTGTACTTTCTTTGTCTCACCTGGGAATCGAAACTAGGAACCCACACACACCCACAAACACCCTCGGCAGTCGCGCTTTCGACCACGAGACTGAAATATAGGAACTGAGGGTCAAAAAATTGCACCGTCACTGTCAAATTTTCCCAATCAAATTTGAACCTAATGCGTTAGCAATAAAGATGGAAATGAAATTTGACAGATTTTTATGTGTTTATGCCACTAAAGTGGCCTTTTTAGACCTACTATAGATCTTGTGTATTCCTTATTTCACTTATAAATCACGCAATCAGAGTACTGAGGGCCAATTCTACAAATTCTTAGACAACTTTCGCATTCGCATGTGTTTTTTTCACTTGAAATGGGCTTGACTCAAGTCTTGGTCAGAGATGACAGAGACAAAGTATACGTTGGAGCGAGCTTACCCAGAAGTAGCCTGTTCATAACTTTGAGAAGGTTAGGGTTGTAAGCAAACAAACAATCGCAAACTGTCAAAAAAGCCTTAATTTTCATACATTTTTGACAGTTTGCGATTGAGATGCGAATGTGAAAATGAGTAGAATTGACACTCTGCAGGTTTAGTAGAACACACGCCAAGAGGTTTCGGGATGTATGTCATGATTATTGAGCATGTACTAGCCCCTACCTATATGTCAATGCCTGTATTTTTCGACAGAGAGTTCGAATATCGAAGACTTCAAATGTAGAGTCGTCAGCACATCAAGCTAAAACAATCTATCAAATTTCTGTATTAGATTTTCAACTTTACGGCTAAAGTTATTAAGTTCAATTTTGATTGGGAAACTTTTACAGTTTCGGGTACCTTGATGTGCTGGCATCTGTCCCTGTTTAATCTATACTAGTATTATAAAGCAGAAGAGTTTGTTTGTTTGGTTGAACGCGCTAATCTCAGGAACCGATTTGAAAAATTCTTTCAGTGTTAGATAGCCCATTTATCGAGGAAGGATAGGCTATATGTATATCATCACGCTAAGACATATAACAAATAAGAGCGGAGCATTAATGGAAAATGTGACGCAGACGAAGTTGCGCGGGTCAGCTAGTCTTTTACAAGATGCTTTGGTTAAAGTTTAAAAATAAAGAATACGGGAACTAAACGCACGCGGAAACGGAAGATGTATATATCTATGTGTTACTTATTGTTAATTACTGACGAATAATTGGCTACAGAGTAAATAATAAATAAAAGAAACAGATGTTTCCAGTAATTAAAACTTATTAGTCATACTTGGTTGAGTTTTATGTGTATGAAAATCTTTAGGAATAGCAAATACTGTAATCTCCGTTCAATCTTGACTCATAGGTATTCTAACGTATTTTGTATCCATTTAGTATTTATGCAAATATTTCCACTTTGTAACGTATTTTCCATACATTTAACTAGTCATTCGAGCTTTTTTTAGAATCAATAATTGACAGCTTAGCATCTAAGAACGACTCGCGTGACGTAAAATATATCAAATATTTTGTAATTAGCAAATTACATAATTGTTGGTACCTCTAGCCTTAGTTTTATTCCATTCGCTTGTTAAGCAACTACAATTTGAAATTCTGCTAGATTCTACAATCACAAAGGTGGTCAGTTGTGCCCAGTGGTAACAGCTCTGACATACCGCGTGTATCTGACATCGACGCACAAACGATTTCCATGGGTCCAAGGCATGATTCTGGACACCCTAGACTTAGAATTTTTCGTCGGCTTTTTTCTCATTTTTTCATTTTTTTCAAGGGATTTTTTACTTTAGACTGCTCATAATAGTTATTCTGAGCTAACCCAATGAGATTTTTTATAAAAAAATAATTAATTAACTACTTTCACTAAAAAGAGCAATCTGAATAAAACCACAAATAGATATCAGCTCAGCTGAGCCTATTTGTGGTACTCTTGAAAAAAATGAAAAAATAAGAAAAGAACCGACGAAAAATTCCAACACTGGGGTGTCCAGAATCATGCCCTGGACCCATGGAAATCGTTTTTACGTCGATGTCAGATACACGCGGTATATCCCAACCAGGCGCTCGAAATGGTGTAGGAAAACATTGTGTCCTAGAATAAAAAAGGGAAGTATTTAAACGAGTGACTGTAAATTAAAGTTTTAAGTGACAAAAATAATTAATTTATGTTATAGTATTACTAAGTGAGCGACTGAGACTGCGAGTGACGAGAAATCAACAGAACAGCAACATACAAACATTCATTTGTTTAAGGTGGAAGCTCCAGGGTAGCCCGCGAAATTCAAATATTTTTATGTTTTTTGCAATTTGCCGGTCATTGTGAAGCGGTATGTTGAACAAAATACGGTTCGCGATCGTAAAGAGCATTTATCTAAAAGATTATAACCATTTGAATCATCAATACAACCCTCTAAGTTCATAAATAACTCGATCGAATGTTATTTCGTGAAAAAGTCATTCAATCGAGTTGTAGGAACTGAGAGGGTTATATTTATAATTAAAATGGGTATAATTCTTTAGATAAATATGCGTTACGGCCGCGAATCGTATTTTGTTCAGCATACAGCTTCACACTGACCGGCAAATTGCAAAAAAACATAAAAATATTTGAATTTCGCGGGCTACCATAGCGCTTCCACCTTAAAATACAAAATTCTAACCTAACCTAACCAGGTCCGCGGAAATTACCTAACCTATCTTAATATTGGAGTTGCCCCTCAAGTTGCCCTCTGTGTATTTTTTGTTATTTGTGATTGGTTTGCTCTTGACTTTAGTCTATTATTTCTAGTCGCTCACTTAGTCATTTAGTCGCACGGCTAGAATTTTAATATCTGAAATGGATAAATCACAACCCATTTTTGTAAGTGCGTTCTGGATTTTATCTGGATATTAGTTTAGTTAATTTTTCGCTTACTCAAATTCATACCGCTCAAGTTATTAAAACAGTATCTCATCATCAGTCGCTAAGATTTTTTTATTCGATCGTTTTATAATTCCCCAATAAAAAATACTGCGTGCTGTGCCCGCTGTGCTGCGTGTGGGGGGTTCGATTCGCGCGTGGAACAAAGTCTACATGACCTACAAAAATAGTTATTCCGGATCTGACAGTTTGTGTATATGTGAGTTTGTACGTTTATAAACGCACCCACGATTCTGGAGAAATTCCTAGTGGGGCCAAGTTTATAAAAAAAGTAGTATATTGTGACTTCTTACCTACTAATGTGTTCTGGGCCCGTGTAGTAGTTTCAGCCTACAAACAGGAGACCAGCCTCCTAGTAGGCTGGCTTATGTGGAAGAATGAAGATGCAGAGAAAATATGGACAGGGATATAAAAGAAAAGACAGTAATGTCGTGACATTTGATAGGACAGAATGAAGAAAACAAAAGTTGCGCCGACCGTTGACACCCCCAAGTAACATAGGATCATCATCTGCCTAGCCTTTTCCCTACTATATTGGTGTCGGCTTCCAGTCTAAACGGACTAAGCTGAATTCCAGTGTTTTACGTGGAGCGGCTGCTTACCAGACCTCCACAACCCATTGACTGGGTAACACGGTACATCTTGGCAAGACTGGTGTCAGATTTACTGGTTTCTGACAATCCGTAACGACTGCGAAAGATCTACAAATGACAGGCGTGACCAAAGGCTTAACGTGCTTTCCAAGGCACGGAGGAAACTCGGTATGTTAAGATGGTAACCCATCCCATAAATCAACCTTGGCAAGCATTGCTTAACCTTAAAGATCGACCCATGCGGCTGTTATTATTTAGCCACGAGCTCCAAAATTCCAACTAAAAGCAATATCAATCTAGCTAGTTACAAATACTAATATTTATTTCAATCAACCGGTTACCTAATCTCGTAATATTTACGATAATTTTACGATTATAACTACGGTTTTACGATAATTCAGCGATTGTGCGAACAAGCAAAATTATTTGTTACCTCGTTAAACTCGAGATGTTGATGTGTTTCAATAAGGTTTTAGTTGAATGGAAGAAGATGGATTTACTGTTATTAGTTATTGTGAGATAAATTGTTGTTATATTGTCTTGATGACAAAGAAAGACGTTATTCAATTACTTAATTATTGACAGGGAAAAGAAGATATCAAAAAGATAAATATTTGTTGAAATGTTTTTGCTGTTGAAATGTTGTGCCAGTGACGGAAATCTTAAAAGGGAATCGCTTGTCTTGGTGTGGTCATGTGAAGAAGAGGGTGGAAACGCATTTAACTAAAAGAGTAACATGGGATCAGGGCAGGAAGATGATGATGATGTTTCTACTGTAAAATTAAAGTCATTACTTTGGTACTTAAAAATAAGGTCTAACTGAGACTCAAAAAAATTATCCACATCGCTGTCAATGGCAAAAGTGTCCATAACACTGGCAGCATTGCCGCGTTGAATGGCAACGCTGATTCTTTGAACGAAAAAAAGCCCAGCCCTCTGGTCACGTGAATAGTCGACAAGTTGTTCACAGATATTTTTTTTTGACGCCCAATGATCAATTTTGTTTTTATACACGTTTTTACATAATTTCTTGTTAATAATTGTAGTTGTTTATAGGTTTGTATATATTTTACTGAGACTTGCTTTGGCCAAAATATGTATGAGCCAATTCTACGATTTTAAAGCAACGTTTACATTCGCAAATTGAGGCTTTTTTGCGACTGAGATGCGAAAGCGAACGTTTGATAAAAAAAATTGGCCCTCCGATCTTGGAAAGCACTACCAACTTGTCATGAAGACAAACATTTTTCTTTTGATTTGACATCTTTATCGCTGATAAATTAACACTTTTTCTAGAAAAAAAAAAATAATGAGAGGACATTAGCATTACATTATGTAATACCTTAGATAACTAGTTATTTTTCTGCTAAACCAGGGAATCTTCCAAACTCGATATTCACACAGAAGCCTCTCATTTTCTCACACTAATCAAGAAACAAAAGTTCAAGCATTTACAAAACAATGCCTAACTAAACAAACACTTTAATTTGTAAACGTTCCCAGAAGCGTGACGAATCTGTGTGTAGAGTACAGTTTGTCACGCCAATTATGGCTAAACATGCGTGACAGCCGTGACAAAAGGCTTTATTTCGATCTATGAGTTGTATTGAAAAGTGACCTAATTGTTAGAGCAAATTGGGAAAATTGTGGCAGGTTCTTATAGAATTTAATACTCCATGTTATAAAAGTTGATTTTGAAAGTCAGCCGGTGGATGGAATTAAAAGAGTGCGACTGAATTTCAGTAAATAATATCCAATTTGTAAGTAGGTATATAACCCAGGGTTGTCGAATTTGTTCGAAAGAGTCACCGCGGCCCTGGAACGCAAAGGGCACTAGGAGGAACACGGATGGGTTTTAGTCAGTAAGAGTCTGACACTCCCGCCTGCTTCGCGCAGAGCGGGAGGAGTCATTTGATGATTTCCCGTTCAAAAAAAAAAACCTTTTTATGTCAATTTTTTTTTGTCGTATTAAACTAAGTAGATTAGGCCGGTGTTTCCTCGCTGACTCCCTGAGAAGAAACACTGAAACAAACTCAGAGGTCAAAGTCGTCCGGAGTCGCGGGACTATTCGAAAGAGATGCCATGGCTCCGGAACACAAAGGGCACTTGAAGGAACATGAATGGGTTTTAGTCAATAGAAGTCGGACACTCTCGACTCCCTCCCGCTCCGCCCAGAGCGGGGGAAGTCATTTGATGATTTCCCACACATAAAAAAAAGAGGTCAAAGTCGTACTGGTCAAAACACTTGAGAACCATGTAGGTATGCCTGAGTGTGTCTTTTGAGGAAAGTACCACACAAATTTGAGTAGACCTGTCCAGACAGTGCAAGCATTTCAAGCAATTTGATAATGCTACCACAACCAAAATCACATGTTAACGAAGCAGTATCCGCAGTATCCCTATATTAACGGGTATTAACCTTTTTTGTTCCAATCTACCGTTTGTCGAACTACCGTCATCCGAGACCGTTTATAACATTAGCATACTATTTGTTTACGAACTCGTTGAATCTACTAAGCTTCTAATTTCAATTGGTAGAAAAAACTCATTGTGCTGTAAGAGTAAAAAATGTGTTAAAAGTTCAACAAGCAATTGATAGATCGGTGGATTTGATTTATGAAAAGCTTTGATTCATTTGAAGATCGATATGAATCATCGTTTTCTATTCCTTAAGGGCACGGTCGTAGCTGGGGGGGGGGGGTGAAATTACAATGAACCTTAAAAATACCAAAAACTAAGATAAATTATTATAGTTCAATTGTTTTTCTTATAGATAGGTATCTAACCTTTCCCAATATACCACAGTCTACTGACCTAGAGGTCAGTGGTATACATGGTGATGATTTAGGAGCCCGTGCTTCGGAGCAGATCATTTATGATATTTTTTTACTTCCACGTACCCTACCTCTAAACAGTGCTGCGCTACCTCAAATTCGACTCTAGCTACAGCCCTGCTTAAGGGTCCTCACCCTCCAGACGAACGTAATTTTTTGAGTTGTGTTTGGAATTCGGTTTCATACGAAAGTCCAACTCATTTTGCGCCGCCGCCGTGTGGCACAAATAGGACTTTAGTGTGAAACCGAATGCAGCGTAAATTACGCCGACTCGTTTTACGCGATTCACTAAATTACGTTCGTCTTGCCTCACCCTAAGCTTCGTATCGACTAGGCAACATTTGACGCTCAACTTGATGCACAAATTAATCGTTGCACATCATGTTGAACGGCAACGAGAAACACTTTTAGGGTTCCATACCCAACGGGTAACCAACGGAACCGAATTGCCTACTAAGCCTCCGCTATCCGTCAGCTGTTAGCCATCTCCTTACCACTCTTACTCGTCAGCCTTTAAAACTAGCTCATTACGATAAAAACGATAAAAAGATTCCTGATGGTGAAAACCCAATTAAATGACCTTAAAGTTGTATAATAATATGTACTGAAAAAAAAAAAAACTGATATGTATGTATGCGCATAACTTCGTAACGACTGATCCAAATTGGATAGTTATTTAATAGTTGTGTTCGTAATTGTTAGGACGAAGTTTGCTTTGTGAAAAAAAGATACATTCGGGCTAAGCCGGGACACTATCCTAATATGTACATAAAATTCTTCTTGGAGTGAATGACTGACAGACAACGCACAACCATAACTACTGGTCTTAGGAAGCTGCACGTAGGCTCCTTGGCGAGTATAGGGGAACTCTAAAAGAGACGATTTCCCAAAATTTCTACGAGAATGGGAAAAAACGGGATATGCGTGTACGAAGTCGCGGGAAATAGCTAGTATAATATAAAAATATTGCGTTATATACTTGCAGCTTCTTAGAAAGAAGTCAATGCCAGCAAAATGCTCAGCGGTTTAGAACAAACGGGCCTTACACAAGACTGACATTGACTAAATAAACTTATTTTCCTCTTACACAACAATGAACTACTAGTTTAAAATTTAGTAACACTTACAACAATAATACCTGACTTTCATCTATAATTCTTACCACTCGTATTTATGATACAATCATTCACAACAGTAATTACAGTTTTGAGCCGTTTGTGGTCGAAACGGGTCATGGGGTCCGAGTGCGCGTCTCCTTTTTAAGGACATATTATCTCGTCGACTAATCGACACTTTGCGTGACCAGAGGGCTGGCTCGTTCTTTGCTCAAAGAATTAGCATTGCCATTCAACGTGGCAATGCTGCCAGTCTTCTGAGCACGTTTCCGGGTGACAGCGATGCGGACGAATTCTTCGACGCCTAAGCGTATCTTGTTTTTGTATATTCATATGTATATAGTTAGGTTTAGTAGTTTTCTCTGTTTTTAATAATACCTATGTGGTTCAATAAATAAACAACTTCTATATTTAAAAAAAAATCCACAGCTGTTGTTAAAAAGTCATCATACAACAATTTGGCTTTCGACTGCCTCAGGAGATGGACGCGATGGTTAGAATAATTCATCTTACTTTGCTGTATACTTTCATGGTCATAGGGATGTCTGTTGATCGTATGGTCTTAGGTTCTATCAACTAATTCGGCGAAGAGTTTGACAGGTTTTGACATGGCTGTTTTATGGAAATAGGGTATCCCTCTACTAGGAAAGGATTATGTATAGAATGAAAAGTGACAAGTGTCGGTAGACAGAGATTGGAAGATAAAACCGTATTGCGCCGACCGCAAGTAACCAAATCAAAGCAAAAGACACTTATTCAAACTAACCTGAAAATCAGCACTGTTTTACCGTCAAAATTTATATGAAGACAGTCCCCTAAATCGCCCGCTCGTCACCACTTCCTAGTGTTTCAGCTAGAAGAAATGACTGGTAGAGAATGAGTAGAATACGGAATGTCGACGCACAAAATATCGATAAATGCTAATACGATGCTACAAAATTGCGATGCGCGTTACGGCGAAAGACTGTCTCTGCGAAGCCACTACACTTCGATGCACGTTACCGCGATAGATCTTCACTGCGATACTACTTGACTTCGATGCACATTACCGCGAAAGATTGTCACTGCGATACTGCTAAACTTCAATGCACATTACCGCGAAAAACTACGGAGCGACTTGACTTCGATAATCTATTGCGAAACATCGTTACTGAGAAACTATTACAAAATTAATTCATGTTTTGAATGGGCCTAAAAATATATAAACCAAAACGCATAGTGAACAAAATAATATATATTCCATAATGGTTTGTACAGTACATAATAAACAAGAACTTTGGATTTTAAATCGAAATAGCTGGGATTCGTCTACTTGGATAATAGTTTTATGACATCCAAGTAATCGAAATTCCGTATTTTGCTTTTCTGCGATTCTGCAGTGGTGTTGTTAGGTGTGAGGTACCACTAAAAAGTGAAAAATAAAAAACTTTTTACAAAAAAAAACAACCGACTTCCAAAAAAAACTACAAAGTAAATAATAGCTTTAATTTCGGAAGTCGGTGTCAAAATACGAAGAAACTAATAAAAACACCGGAAGTCGGTTGTATTTTTTTTTTTAAAGTTTTTCATGTTTTTTTTTTGTCTATTTTAGGATCTCTGAAAATAGGTCGTAGTGTACTTGTTGCAATAAACTCTTATTATTTAAAAAAAATATAAAATACGAGTTTTCTGATTTGTTTGACAGCAACCCATACGCATGCGGTACAATTTTTTGAGCACCATACTCAGACCCGACCATCCCGTGCAGTGTAAAACCTCCAAGAGCATATTAATAAGAAAGGTGATACGGATATATTAACATATATCCGAGATTATGGCCTTGCATATTATACATAGTTATATGCTACATAAAGAAATAAAACAAATTTTCCCCTACGAATTTTTTGATTCTTTTATATTTTTGTATTAATCAATAACATAATTATTATAACGTTGTTTACATTTTGTTAACATTTTTGTTATATTATCTAACTCTGTATTTATGTCAAGTTGATTAAATATACTTATAATATGATTAACTAGCTGACCCGTGCAACGTCGTCTGCGTAACATTTTTTATTACTGTTCCGCTCCTTTTGGTCTTAGCGTGATGATATATATATATAGCCTATAGCCTATAGCCTTCCTCGATAAATGGGCTATCTAACACTGAAAGAATTTTTCAAATCGGACCAGTAGTTCCTGAGAACAAACAAACTCTTCTGCTTTATAATATTAGTATAGATTATACATAATAATATTATGATTGTTTATTATGTACTGTACAAACCATTATGGAATATATATTATTTTGTTCACTATGCGTTTTGGTTTATATATTTTTAGGCCCATTCAAAACATATTAATATGAATTAATTATGTAATAGTTTCTCAGTAACGATGTTTCGCAATAGATTATCGAAGTCAAGTCGCTCCGTAGTTTTTCGCGGTAATGTGCATTGAAGTTAAGCAGTATCGCAGTGACAATCTTTCGCGGTAATGTGCATCGAATTCAAGTAGTATCGCAGTGAAGATCTATCGCGGTAACGTGCATCGAAGTGTAGTGGCTTCGCAGAGACAGTCTTTCGCCGTAACGTGCATCGCAATTTTGTAGCATCGTATTAGCATTTATCGATATTTTGTGCGTCGACATTCCGTATTCTACTCGTAGAGAATGCCTTGTTGCATTAAGTCCGCGCCCATATGTACCACTATAGTGCATAAAGTCTAATTATATAAATAAATAAGAAATGGCGCAACAAACTCCCTAGCGACATAGACATGGGATAAGGGCAAGAAGATGATGGAAATTTTCCCATGTATTGTATTTCGGAACTTAAACAGGTTTCTGGCCACCTCCTCAGGGACTACAGCCGTAATACCACGTCATCTAAACCTCACAAATCTCTTAATTCATAAACTTAACTCTAAAAGTCATTGTATTACATCACGAACCAACTTTCGCCATTCGATCGCTGCACGGCTCCACAACAGCTTGTAACTCTAATACAAGGTAATTTTTTGAAAGGTGAAACTTCATATGACTTGACGGTTTGGGATCGCAATATTTTGGCTTCATGTTGAGTTGGATATCATGGTCGTAGGTGTGATAGACGATGACTGTTTCTGGTACCTGCTAGTCTATTCTGTAAATAACCATTTCGATATCGACTTCACCTGAGTGACTAAGCTTACAAAGTGAACTTTATTTCACACGTCATAAGGTCTTATATTTATACGAATTTGAAACTCACCTCGGATTCCGCTGTCGAGACACGAAAATGTTGTAACAGAATAGCACTGCTGGTCTGCTGAGACAGGTGAAAAGTACTGTGGAACATCCTTTTAAAGCCGCTTTCAGACTACGCTATAATACCTATATAGATAGGCACCATATTCTCAATATATAGTACAGTACAGTGTGAACGTGTCCATAACAATGTACGGTGCGCGAAATTGTTGTGCTATGAGATATATAATATACTAGCTGTCCTGCGCGGCTTCGCTCCCGTCAATTAAGTATTCATTGCACATATCGAGTTTTCATTATTTTTAAGATGTATTCTGCTATTCGGGTCGGAGACAAATCCAACGAATCAATAACCATGAAAATTGGTTCAACAGATCTCGAGTTAAGTGTTGTAACAAACCCGTCTTTGTTTTATATATATAGATTATATAGCGTAGTCTGAAAGCAGCTTAAAAGTCAAATCCTATACCTACGTTGCCTAATTTTGTTTCACTTTCTTTTGTAATTATAGTGTTATAATTGCTCGCGTAGTTTGATGATCAGTAAATTGTGTTCCTACGGATGTATCATAGACTTGTTCTTTGTGAGTGGGAGAATCTCTACTAGCTATCCAATATGCAGGCACAGAAAATGAGTAAATTAAATCGTTTACAGTCACTCTGGGGTATACTTTCGTAGTGCGTAAAGAGACAATAATCGGTTGTCAAGTGTCACGGGACCTCTTCGAGTTGGTTTCGGTCCTTCATATGCCTTTCAAAACCTGGTAATTCAACCGGTTAAAACTTAATCTTGAATTGCTAAGATTATTGTTCTAATCAATGGTTCCCACTTATTCGATAAATAAATATAATGTCTGACGCCCTCAAATGTCTTGAACAGTCGGCAAAGTTACAGACAAATAAAAACTCACAATACACACACCATTTAGCTTCGTCCATTAAATAGAGTTCATTGCTCCACTCTAAATATGTTTAAACAACCTGGCCTAGACAAACGAAAACGCACTTAAAATTTTATAACCGCCAAAATCAACTATACACAGAACGAATGTTAAAGCTGCTCAAATATTTGCCAATTTATTCTCCATTTGCCAAAATGGTAAGTTTAGTTGTAGACCAAAATATCCTATTTTTTTTTTGCATAGTGTATTATCATAATGACATAAAGCTGGGGAGTTTGTTCCGCCACTTTTACATCCCAACTAAAATAAGTACTTTTTCTTACCGTGTGGGTAGTAAGGTCTAACGCCTCCAAACACACTAGTGTCAGAGTTTCTAAACCGCCTCAAGGGCCTCTGACATGGTTTAACGAAAGTCATTAGGTGGCCTGGACCACCGGCTTATACGTGCGTTCCGAAGCACGCAATCATCTTGTTATTAGACAATCAGGTGATTCAAGCCTGCAATGTCCTAGCCAAACTAGAAACAACTTTACAAAGTATGCTTCCCGTGGGAACCGAACTCTCGCCCACCGTGTCACAAGGCAAGCACCTAAACCACTTGACCATGGAGGCAGTTAAGTTAAATAAGTAAGTACTAAGAATTGGTTAGGGAACTGTCTTCATGTAAAAATGGCTCTCAAAAAGTGCTTGTTCCTAATAAATTACTTTTCATTTGATTTTAACAAGCTCAAAAAATCGCACCGAAAGACCAACCAACTACAACCAAAGAATTTTAATTAAGACCATTTCGGGGTTATATCATACAGCATTGAAACCATCACTCTTTAGTTACGAAGAGTACTGTCCATTCTGTATAGCTCCATCACCCTCTGGAATACCTAGGTTCCAAAACGTCATATTACCCTAACCAAAACTAACCCATAAATTCTTCCACAGCGGTGGTCAACAACGGCGAGTCTCGTTCGCCGTGGCTCTCATGCACGACCCTGAGCTGTTGATCCTGGACGAGCCCACGGTGGGCGTGGACCCGTTGCTGCGGCAGTCCATCTGGACGCATCTGGTGCGCATCACCAGCTCCGGGGATAAGACTGTCATCATCACCACGCATTACATCGAGGAGGCGCGGCAGGCGCATTGTGTGAGTATTTTATTTATTTGTTTATTTATTTACTTAAACTTTATGCACAATAGTGTTACATGGGCGGACTTAATGCAACAATGCTTTCTCTACCAGTCAACCGATGCACGATGGGTTAAAAAGATTTCATTTTATAGAAGTTTTTTTAGAAAATGTTTGCTAAGAGTGTCCATGGAGTTTCTTGCACGATCTTCTCCATAGGATCTACTCTTTGGAACGAGCAACTGTCGCGCTGGAGATAGGGTCGGTGAGTGTGTTTTGTTGCAGAACAACTTGCTGCTCTTGTCGTTAGCGGTAGAATTAGCTTCATTTATTTGACTGTCAGACCTTGACTACTCAAAAGTTCCTTTTCAATTAAATAACTTTGAATTTGAATTTGAATTCAAAAGTGCCTGTAACTGGTTTATTAGAAATAAAGGATCTTGCATTCGTATTTGAAAAAATAGAGAAAATGTGGTCCAAAGAGACCTGTCATGGAAAAAAATCATTTTGAAAAATTGGAGTATGTTTGCTAAAACTCCCAAGTCGAACAGAGTGTCTGTAAAACGTAACAGCTAAATAATTTAAAAAATCCGCTGATAAAATACAATCACTTTTGTCAGATGTATAAAAATTGGAAGTAATTTCTAGTGGAAATGTACCTTATACCTACCTTATAAGCAACAAGCTGATGCCCGCGGCATTAAAATTATATACTAAAACGTTCCTCGAGCACCACTCTATCCATTGGTGCAAACAGCATGAAAATCGGCGCAGTTATAGTTTTTGAGTTTATTGCGAACAGACAGACATACAGACAGACGCTTTATAATATGTAGGTAGTAATATTTCTCATTTAGGATAAAATTAGGGCTTGGGATTTCCATCTTTATAAACAGAAAACCTAATCAACCTTTAAAATATTCCGATATCTGTTATTTTTTGCAAACTTTGTGGAAAAAATTCAATTTAAAAGAGCAATGGCCAGTCAAAAAACTACCATGAAAATGAAATTATTATTAAAAAGAGGAAAACTTCCTCGGCTCGTTCAAATTGTTATTAGTCTAGTACCATTAAACTTACATGAATTCACGACATTTTTGCATTGGGGTAAGCAGAAACAACAGCACACCTACTACGATCCTTAAATGCCTATTATATTTAAATTATTCTTGCACGGACTCATAAAGTAGCAAACTTATGTACTTTGTCTCAAGCACAATCATAAATTATTGTATTTACATAAAAACTTGACACTCAATGCTAAGTTGGAGGTGATTTAAGGTGATGTCAAAAATAGCAAAAAATTGCAAATGTTAAAAAAAAATTGTCACGTGTCTGTAATCTCTGTTGAAGGTCTCTGTCAGTGATGACCTGTATTTTTGGGTGTCACGTACACGTCAAAATGTAATAAAATAACCATGGTTTTAAACACATGTATTGATTTGGGTGACATAATAACTACATTTGACGACACGGTTGGCGCAGTGGTTGAGCGATTGACTGCTGCGCAGCATGTCGCGGGTTCGATTCCCGCAAGGAACAAATATTTGTACGACCTACAAGTATTTGTTCCGAGTCTGGGTGTTTTTCTATCTATAATATGTATGTATTTACAAAAAAAAAATGTATATAAGTAGTTTATCAGCTATCTCGTTACCATAACACAAGCATTAAGTTGCTTAGCTTGAGACTATATGGCGTTGTGTGAAATGTCCAAGGATATTATTATTATTATATTATAAAACAAAGTCCTCAGCCGTGACTATCTGTCTGTCTGTTCGATAAATTTAAAAACTACTGCACCGATCTTCATGCTGTTTTCATTAATAGATAGAGTTGTTCTCTAGGAAGGTTTTCGTATAAAATTTGTCAAGCGGGCGAAGCCGCGTTCATTAGCTAGTTTTCTATAAAATTATTAAGTACTACTAGTACCTACACTTTGTTCGCGACTTTATCTTAGCTGCAATTTTCTTTACATTCCCTATTTTTTCTATAGTAATAAAGTAGCTGACCCGTGCAACGTCGTCTGCGTAACATTTTTCATTACTGCTCCGCTCCTATTGGTCTTAGCGCGATGATATATACCTAGCCTATAGACTTCCTCGATAAATGTGCTATCTAACACTGAAATAATTTTCAAATCGGACCAGTAGTTCCTGAGATTAGCGCGTTCAACCAAACAAACAAACAAACAAACAAATTCTTCTGCTTTATAATATTAGTATAGATTATAGCGTAGCTATATTACTCAGAGATTATGTAGCATTCTAATTGTGAAAGAATCTTTGGAACAGTTTCGCTGCAAGCATTCAAAAATACAAATCTTTACTCTGTATAATATTAGTGTAGAAGATCTACCTTCAGAATGGGAGACCTCTTTACGAAATTCTTGTCCACATTGATGGATGGTGGCTAACAGTATTTTTTGTGCCAAAGATCAGTAAATGGTTTTGGGACTTTCAAATTGCTTAATGTCCTTTGTTGGTCTGTCTCTCGTCTCCTCTTTTAGAAGCTATAGTGATAATTAGTTTATAGAGGAGCTCGTGGCTAAATAATACCAGCCACACAGGTCGATCGTCAAGGATAAGCAACGCTTGCCGAGGTTTGTATGTGGATGGGTGACCATCTTAACGTACCGAGTTTCCTCCGTACCTCGGAAAGCACGTTAAGCTGTTCCCGGCTGTCATTTGGAGATCTTTGGAAGTAATTACGGATAGTCAGAAGTCAGAAAATCTGACACCAGTCTTGCCAAGGAGTACCGTGTTACCCAGTTAATGGGTTGTGGAGGTCTGGTAAGCAGCCGCTCCACGTAAAATACTGGCATTCAGCTGAATACATTTTGGCTGGACCCCAATACCGCGTGTATCTGACATTGACGCACAAACGATTTCCATGGGTCCAGGGCGTGATTCTGGACACCTTAGACTTAAAATTTTTCGTGGGATTTTTCACATTTTTTTCATTTTTTTCAAGGGTTTTTTTACTTTAGACTGCTCATAATCGTTATTCTGACCTAACCCAATGAGATTTTTAATAAAAAAATAATTAATTTACTAAAAAGAGCAATCTGAATAAAACCACAAATAGATATTAGCTGATACCTAATTGTGGTACTCTTGAAAAAAAATTAAAAAATGAGAAAAGAACCGACGAAAAATTCCAACACTGGGGTGTCCAGAATCATGCCCTGGACCCATGGAAATCGTTTGTGCGTCGATGTCATACACGCGGTATAGTTGTAAAAAGGCTATGCAGATGAGTGATGATAAGATTTTACCGGGTGGACGGTGCACTCACCTTTGCTGCCTGTTTCTATATGAACGTCTAGGATCATTTATTTTTTTTATATTATAATATTACCCAACAACATCACCTCTAATGTTTCCGGAATACTGTTTCCTTGACGATACTTGTTTGTGTATCAAAAAACTGAATAATCGAGGTCCATCAGCTTCCTCGTTCAATCGGGTCATTAGCATATTGTACGCATAATTTTAACAAGATAAGGCTGTTCTAAAAGTGCGGAGAAACACCTTTATTTGTATTGAATATTTAAGTTTTGCGGCTACTTCTTCGCCGCAAGTTTGTCTGCTTGTCGGTCTTCTACAGATTGTACTTCGGAGAGTGTGCCCAAGAACTCCACGATTTCATCCCACCAGCCCCCTTCTACCATCGGACATCCAGACGCACTGCAACTTACTATCCCTAACTTGTTGCTATTCCACCAACTCGCACTAAGCGTTTCCAAGCGTCTTTCGTATTGCGCACAGCAAAGGAGTGAAACTCTCTGCCTGCGTCTGTGTTTTCGAAAACTTACAACCCGTTTCTCTTTAAAGCTAGACTAAACAGACTTATTCTGGGTAAGCTCGCTCCATCGTAGAGTTTGTTTCTGTCATCTATGACCTAGACTAAAGTCAGGAGCCATCTCTCGTCTCTCAAAGATGTTCAAATGACAGCCAGGTCTTTTTAGGCTCTTCTACTGCTTTCTTTTTGTATGGGATATTGTCATCAAATGACTCCTCCCGCACTGAGTGGAGCAAATGAAAGTGTCAGACTCTTACTGACTAAAACCCGTCCGTGTTCCTCCTAATACATCGCGTTCCAGGGCCACGGTCTACTATCAGCTACAGTGATAAAATCGACTTATATTAGACTAGCTAACCCGCGCAACTTCGTCTGCGTCGCATTTACCATTAAGGCTCCGCTCCTATTTGTCTTAGCGTGATGATATATAGCCTTCCTCGATAAATGGACTATCCAACGCAAAAAGATTTTTTCAATTCGAGCCGGTAGTTCCTGAGATTAGCGCGTTCAACCAAACAAACAAACAAACTCTTCTGCTTTCCAATATTAGTATAGATATTTTACAACTTATCTAAATTCCTCCAAATGCCAACCTGCTTCATAGGTTTCTTAATTATTTAATATCTTTTCAATCTTTGCATAGTAACAAAAATAGATTGATTCATATATTTAATATAATAAAAACTAATCCCTTTTTCCCTTGGTCATCGCAACAGGCGTGAACGGCTGGGTCGATTTCGCTAATGCTTTTTTTATTGGGTTTGTTACTATCAAGGGAATATATAAATATAACAAAAAATAAGAAATCCTAAAAATGAATGAGTACTCTCAAAAATGGGAGTTTGAAATAGATAATTTTCTCGACTTTTGTGAATGGCCACCTTACAAGTAAAAGCTGTAAAAACCTTTAAATATCACTTTTGTGAAACTCTTTTCTCAGCTAGTTAACTGTAGCCGAGCGGCAAGTTCAAAGTATCGACTAATTGACCACAAGATACTAATGAAGGCAGAGACAAAAACTTAACATAAACTTTTTTTTTAATTTTCGGCGTTACCTACCACAAACTATGAGAATTATTTGACATCATTATCTGATTCTTTATATCTCAGAGTGGACCAGTCATTATGATAATTCTAACGACGTAAATAATTATAAGAATATGAATATGATCATTTTCTGATGAACTTGACCTGAACGTTATAAAGTCCACGTCACATCAGAGATTCTAATATGCTGTGTTAGTTCAAACAAAATGCGAATATTAATTTGTTTTCAAACGTCCTGAAAATGACTGAATTCTCTCTGCCCTGCGGGTCTAAAAAGGCCACTTTAGCAGAATCATATTAGAATCATAATATTAATCGCACAACTATCTGTCAAATTACATTTTCATCTTTATCTCTTGCGCATTAGGTTCAATGTTGATTGGGAAAATTTGACAGTTACGGGTAGCGTGATGTGCTTTCTGATTCTGCTGAAGTGCCCTTTTTAGACCGGTCACCGTTAAATAAATTGTATTTTCGGAAAACCCATGTTAGAAATACAAAAGATAGAATCTCAACTGCTGACACTACTTTAAAGCCTGCTAGAAAAATAAATTTCGACAGGACCAGTTTCCACAATAATTATAATATTAGACTGCGTTCGCGATTTACTTCCTATATTTGTAAACAAAAAATGTTAGTTATTGAAAAAAAGACAACTTTTGTTCCTTCACATAAAGCCCAATTTGCGCTACTAATTTACAAAACTAGTTACTCTAAAATCACCTTTATTAACAGGGTCATAAAGTTGAAATTCGTAACTTTAAATCCCGTCTTATATTTGACGATGTTTTCTTTTCTTCCAGATCGGTTTGATGCGAAGCGGTCGCCTCTTGGCCGAAGAGTCTCCCCAGGCTCTCCTACAGATGTACAGCTGTATATCACTAGAAGATGTGTTCCTCAAACTGTCCAGGAAGCAAGGTAAGGATCACAGTTATCCTTTACAACTGTTCCTATTATTTGAATGTAACGGTCGAATTTTCAAGGTAACACGATTTTAAGTCATGCTGTTAAAAGCATTTCTTTCAAACGTTATCCACTCTAACAGTTTAGAGACAAATAATAAGTTTTTTTTTACTATTGATAGTCATACTTTTATACCGCTATCTCACCTGATGTTAAGCGATGATGCGGTCTAAGGTGGAGCACGCTTGCCTAGAAGTAACCTATTAACTCTTGACTTAAATACTCCCAGGTTGTAGCTATCAGGAAACACAGACTCAGGGAGGGAGTTCCACTCCTTAGCTGTACGCACAATGAATGTATTCCCAAAACGTTTTGTGCGTATAGGTGGGATGTCCACCATGTACCGGTGGCGCATCGCCGTACGTCTTGTGGTCCGATGGTGGAACGGGTTTGGCGGAATAAAATTATGCAATTCCGTCGCACACTCCCCAAATTGTAACCGATAGAAAATATATATTTCAGAGAGTCTGTTATACAAGAGCGTTTTGTTTCTTTAAAGATTTAGCATAAATAAGCTGTTTTCCACATTCTGTCATAATAATGCGTGGTTTATAGGTGGTTAAATGAACTTAAAAAGCTGTTTTTTTTTTCATGTTTCGGAGTTGGTCTCAAATAACAGTTGTTTAAAATCATGAGAGCTTTCATCCTCCGGAAGATCGCCAACGAAAAAAGTCTACCTACAATATTATTTCCTTCCATTTCTTCCATTCAACAAGCACTCCAAATCGTCAATCAGCTCTTCAGCTCCCACGATTACAATTGAATGAATGACCGCTACACATAAACAACGAATGAAACAATCCTAGTATTATTAGAAGTATTCG